>CM061133.1:55155265-56651531 GCA_030789695.1 Scilla litardierei | reverse complement strand
CACTTATCACTTATCACCTAACACTTAACACTTAACACTTAACACTTAGTGCATAGAGAGTCCACTTACTGGCCAGCTCGTTTATCTCTATCACTATCAATCACTTAAACACTAGAGATTTCACCTGCTGGCCGGAGTGGCGGATCAAGCCACTCGGGCTCAGTCCGCTTATCTCTTACCCCACCCATATGTGTCGAGCGTTGGGGTTTCCAACTCATTATGCTCGCTTCTGGTCACGAGCCAGGAAAATAAGTGTGTGTTGACTTCCGAGCGTTGGGGTTAGCAACTACAGGGCTCGCTTCTGGAACACGAGCCAGGAAACATGGGATTGTAGCGTGTGCTACGCAATCACGATAAATAATCACTATGCAATGCCATGAACAGATAATTGCGTACCGTTAATGGAATTTAAACGTGACATATGAGCATGATGAGGGTAACGGACCAAGCTTCGTTGTCAAGCTAGGTCAATGGCGTCTAAACGGCTATCCTTTCACTGTTTAGTCTCTTTTACGCTAAAACAAGGGAAATGGCCTAAGACATGGCCCAAACCAAGAAATGCAAGTTTCACTTGCCTATCACCGGGGATGACTGTTACGAAAGTTCGTTTCCGCGAATGCTAGCCTACGGGGAATCGCTGTTATGGGGAACAATCATCAAAACACAAGTATTTTATTAGGGTTTCATAAAAATTACAATAGGATAAGAAAACAACGGTAGATCGATTTCTTACCGAGAGGAGGCGGAAGAAACACTCCGGGGAACCCTAGGACCAGATCTGGAAGCCAATGGAGAAGTTTGAGGAAACTAGGGTTTTGGGGGATTTTGGGGATTTTGATGGATTTGGTGAGATTTTGGGAAAGATGAGTGATAGATAGAGTGAATGGATGGATTGGATGATGGATTTAGGGCTTGGAATGAAGGGTTGAAGCTTGGGGGAAGATGGGGGCTCAAGGGGGAAGATTTTAGGGTTTTGGATCGTGTTGAGGGAGAAGAAAACGTCTGGGTTGGGTTTTAATAGGCTAGGCTGGTGCCTGCCCAGAAATTAGGGTTTTAACACAGGTTAGTCGGTCAAAGAACAACCACTGACCGACTAGTTTGGCAACTAGTCGGTCGGTCGACCAACGCAGACCGACTAAGTGTAAACAGTAACTCCTGAACGAAAATAGGATTTAGAGTTAGTCGGTCCATGAACAAGTACTGACCGACTAGTTTAGCAACTAGTCGGTCGATGAACGTTCTTAGACCGACTAAGAGTAAACAGTAACTCAACTAAAATTAAGATGATGTGTTAGTCGGTTAAAGAAGCATTGCTGACCGACTAGTTTGCAACCTAGTCGGTCAACCAACGTTCTTAGACCGACTAACGATAAACAGTAACTCCTGAGAAAATTTAGAAAGCTCACTAATCGGTCCAAGAAGGATTGCCGACCGACTGGATCGTCATCTAGTCGGTCGGTGCCCCTTCTTACACCGGCTAATAAGCACCAAAAGTTCCGATACGGAGCGCGGAGCCCCAGGATCGATTCCTAAGACTCCTAGGCTTGATCTAACAGTTAGATATGACCGTTATGAAGCCCGTCACGAATGACATACTTCGAAATCGACGATCCTAAGGAAGAACGAGACAATACGACGAATCGATCGAAAATGAAAGTTACGGAGACGAAAACCACACAAGAGGAGAAAATCCACCAAAACATATATTATATTATAATAACTTCAGATACAAGAAAACCAGTCGTTACATCCTCCCCAACTTAAGAAAAATTCCGTCCTCGGAATTTCCGAATACTCACGAGTCCGGAAACAAAAGTGGGAAACGCTCTCGCATCTCATCTTCTCTCTCCCAAGTGGACTCTCCCGGCGAACCGTGTCGCCACATCACTCTCACAAGATTGACAATCTTGTTCCGAAGTAATTTCTGACGCCTGTCCAGAATCTGCATCGGATACTGGTCATACGTCAAATCTGAGCGAACGACGATCTCTGAGAAATCCACCGCATGAGATGGGTCGCTAATGTATCGACGCAGCTGCGACACATGGAAAACATTATGAACTCCTTCCAAAGATGGTGGCAAGGCCAAGCGATACGCTACCTCGCCAACCCTCTCCAAAATGTCAAATGGTCCAATGTATCGCGGGCTCAACTTCCCACGCTTCCCAAAACGAATCACACCCCGATTCGGGGAAATCTTCAAGAACACATGGTCGCCCGGCTGAAACTCCAAAGGACGACGTTTAGCATCAGCCCAATGCTTAAAACGGTCCTGAGCAATCCTCAACCTCTCCCGAATATTCCTGACGATATCCACGGCCTCCACGATCATCTCAGGTCCCAACAACTCCCGATCTCCAACGTCATCCCAACTCAATGGCGATCGACACTTCCTCCCATAAAGCGCGGCGAAAGGCGCCATGCCAATACTCGCCTGGAAGCTGTTGTTGTAGGAAAACTCCACCAAATGCAGATGGTCCTCCCACGAACCCTTGAAATCCAACATGCACGCCCTCAGCCTGTCTTCCAAAATCCGAATCGTCCTCTCGGACTGGCCATCCGTCTGCGGATGGTACGCCGTGCTGAAACTCAGACGCGTACCCAAGCTCTTCTGCAAACTCTGCCAGAACTGAGATGTGAACCTCGTGTCTCTGTCAGACACGATACTCACGGGGACTCCATGAATTCGCACAACTTCCTGCACGATTCACATTACATCACTATCCAAACTAGGAAAAAGGAAATAAAACGGAGAGTAAAAGAATTTTACCTCCATATATCTCCTCGCTAGCGCCTCAGTGGATTGCCCCACTCGGAACGGAATAAAGTGCGCAGATTTGGTCAATCGATCTACGATCACCCAAATCGCGTCATTCTGCTTCGGACTCCGAGGTAGTCCAGTCACGAAGTCCATAGTGATGTGCTGCCACTTCCACTCCGGAATCGGAAGCGGTTGTAGCAACCCGGCCGTACGCTGATGCTCCGCCTTCACTTGCTGGCAAACCAAGCACTTGGCTACACTCCGAGCCACGCTCCTCTTCATACCATGCCACCAATAATTCATACGAAGATCCTGGTACATCTTGGTGCCACCAGGATGCACAGAATACGGCGAACTGTGTGCCTCCACCATCAGCTCCTCTCTGATATCCCCAGCTGGCATTCCAGAGCTCGATCAGGCGGCAACCCAGACATCTCCTCGGGGAAGACGTCGCCAAAATCTCGCACCACAGCTGGCCACCCCAGCTCCATCTGCATAGCTACAGCCTCCACCGGCCTGGCCCGAAATCTGACAGGACCAAGCGAACTGCTACCACGACTGAACTCAAATACTGGATGTCCGGGAATCTCGAACACCACCTTCTTCCTCCTGCAGTCGATCGTAGCATAGAAGCTCGCAAGCCAATCCATCCCAAAGACCGCATCGTAGTTGGTGATGTTGTGGACAATAAAATCAGCGTAAAGCTCATGTCCACAAACCACCACAGAGCAAGGACTGCATCCACGATGCACCGAGACTACTCCATTCCCTGTGACGATATTCCAACTCTTAGAGAGAGGGGACGTCGACAAGGAATGCTTCTCCACGAAGCTCTGGGCCAAAATGCACATTGACGCACCTGAGTCAAAGAGGACTCGGGCAGGGAACGTGCAAACCAAAACCACACCTAACAAACAGTCTAATCGATCAAATCTTACTCTAGCAACACCATACACAAGCATTCACATAATTTAACAATCAATTTAATTAAGGAAGGAACAATCTAGATCGAAAGTTACCTGCAATGACCTCATCCATGGCCAAAACCTCCTCCTCAGTCATCAGAAATGCCTGCCTCCTCGGCGGAGCGGCCTGCTGAAAAGCCTGCTTCTGCGGAACGAGGGGCACCCCACGACCAGCGGGCACCGGGGCTCTCTGCTGCAACGGCGGGGCAGAAATAGGTGTCCTCCAAGGTTGCCTCAACCTCGGGCACTCCCGGATAGCATGGGCGGGATCTCCACAGATAATACATTGCCCCAAGAACTTCCTACATGATTCCTTGATATGGCCCTCCTTGCCACAGAAATTGCAAGTCCTCCGAACAGGCCCCCCCTGGCCTCTTAAACTGAACAGGCGGGTTCGGCCTGAATCCAGGTCTAACCACAGCTCTCGCCTGTTCCACAGGCCTCCTCACAGCACCAACAACAGACCCCTTCCTTTGGTTCACAAGCAGCTCCTGCCTCTTGGCAGCGACCAAAACCTTCTGATAAGATTCCCGGTCAGAAGAGGTCACAAAGCTTTGGAGCTCTGAAGCAAGCCCCTGCAGAAACCTCTGAGCTCTCTCCTCAGCGTCCTGCACCATCTTTGGTGCAAACCGACTTAGCCTCATGAACTCCTGGTGGTACATGTCCACCGACGAGTTCCCCTGCTTCAGATCGATAAAACGCTGCAGCATCTCTTCCCTGGCAGCCTTCGGGAAGAACTCACCATCAAATCTGGCCTTGAAGGTAGCCCAGACGATCGGCTCTACCAACATCTTTTCTTCAGCATCCCACCAATTCCTGGCGTTATCCTTCAGCTGGCGCTTCGCCAAGTCAACCCAACTAACTTCGTTGACCTTGGACATATTCAGATTGTCCTCAATATTCCTCATCCATTCATCAGCAGCTAATGGACCTTCGGTTCCATCAAAATACGCAGGACCCAGCTCTCTGAACTGCTTCGCCCCGGGCTCAGGGCGAGGGGCTTCCACCACCCGAGCAGCTCGAGTCACCGGAGCATTCTGCACCTGCAGAAGCACACCCTGCTGAACCTGCATCATTTGCAACATCATCCTCATCATCTCCCCATTAGTGGGCTCCCGCTCAGGCTCCTCGTCATGAGGGGGCGCACCACTACCACCACCACGGGTGATTCGCCTTCCTGCCATCTAATGACGCAGAAAACGAAACAATTAGACTCATAGCTTAGGGCTCAGATGTCGAAATTATTTGTTGGACAATCTTGCATTATTATTGTTATCCCGATAATTGCAGTTACAGATGACCTGCATGGGCCACCACTAAAACCTGTCACGACCCGCTTCCCTAAAATGGAGGCGAGACGTGAAAAGGTCCGCACGGGAGTGGAGCGGTGAAGCCCCAAACCCGATAAGCGTCAATTTAGTATAAGCAGGTCCCTGTAATTGCAATCGAAACAACAACAATAATAATATAAGACGGATATGAAATACCAATCCCAAAGTTTGTCCACAAAATATTCAACATCACAGAAAAGCCACCAGGCTAAAAGAAAGAGTCTAAGGGCCCAGAACAAGGCCAAACAAAAGCAACGACATAAAAAGTATAGGTGCCACGCACCGATAACAAAACAACTGTCTAACAAAAGTAAAACACGACGGAGACACTAGGACTGGTCCCCAGTGTCCACGTACTCCCCGTCCAACACGGGCGCAAGCTCGGCGTCCGCAAACACCTCACCCTCAGCGAGCAACTCAGGCTCAAGGTCTAACATGCGTCACCCAAAAGAGAAAGGGGCACATGTCAGCAAGTCTAAAAAGACTTGGGCAAGGAAACTGGAAGTGACTAACAACTTGGCATTTAATTGTTAAACAATGACATGACAGTTGAATATGATGCAACAGTTTAAAAGAGTGACAAGCATGCACGATGTAGCAAAAGCCACCAATTCACTAATCACTTATCACTTATCACTTATCACTTAACACTTAACACTTAACACTTAACACTTAGTGCATAGAGAGTCCACTTACTGGCCAGCTCGTTTATCTCTATCACTATCAATCACTTAAACACTAGAGATTTCACCTGCTGGCCGGAGTGGCGGATCAAGCCACTCGGGCTCAGTCCGCTTATCTCTTACCCCACCCACATGTGTCGAGCGTTGGGGTTTCCAACTCATTATGCTCGCTTCTGGTCACGAGCCAGGAAAATAAGTGTGTGTTGACTTTCGAGCGTTGGGGTTAGCAACTACATGGCTCGCTTCTGGAACACGAGCCAGGAAACATGGGATTGTAGCGTGTGCTACGCAATCACGATAAATAATCACTATGCAATGCCATGAACAGATAATTGCGTACCGTTAATGGAATTTAAACGTGACATATGAGCATGATGAGGGTGACGGACCAAGCTTCGTTGTCAAGCTAGGTCAATGGCGTCTAAACGGCTATCCTTTCACCGTTTAGTCTCTTTTACGCTAAAACAAGGGAAATGGCCTAAGACATGGCCCAAACCAAGAAATGCAAGTTTCACTTGCCTATCACCGGGGATGACTGTTACAAAAGTTCGTTTCCGCGAATGCTAGCCTACGGGGAATCGCTGTTATGGGGAACAATCATCAAAACACAAGTATTTTATTAGGGTTTCATAAAAATTACAATAGGATAAGAAAACAACGGTAGATCGATTTCTTACCGAGAGGAGGCGGAAGAAACACTCCGGGGAACCCTAGGACCAGATCTGGAAGCCAATGGAGAAGTTTGAGGAAACTAGGGTTTTGGGGGATTTTGGGGATTTTGATTGATTTGGTGAGATTTTGGGAAAGATGGGTGCTAGATAGAGTGAATGGATGGATTGGATGATGGATTTAGGGCTTGGAATGAAGGGTTGAAGCTTGGAGGAAGATGGGGGCTCAAGGGGAAAGATTTCAGGGTTTTGGATCGTGTTGAGGGAGAAGAAAACATTTGGGTTGGGTTTAAATAGGCTAGGCTGGCGGCTGCCCAGAAATTAGGGTTTTAACACAGGTTAGTCGGTCAAAGAACAACCACTGACCGACTAGTTTGGCAACTAGTCGGTCGGTCGACCAACGCAGACCGACTAAGTGTAAACAGTAACTCCTGAACGAAAATAGGATTTAGAGTTAGTCGGTCCATGAACAAGTACTGACCGACTAGTTTAGCAACTAGTCGGTCGATGAACGTTCTTAGACCGACTAAGAGTAAACAGTAACTCAACTAAAATTAAGATGATGTGTTAGTCGGTTAAAGAAGAATTGCTGACCGACTAGTTTGCAACCTAGTCGGTCAACCAACGTTCTTAGACCGACTAACGATAAACAGTAACTCCTGAGAAAATTTAGAAAGCTCACTAGTCGGTCCAAGAAGGATTGTCGACCGACTGGATCGTCATCTAGTCGGTCGGTGCCCCTTCTTACACCGGCTAATAAGCACCAAAAGTTCCGATATGGAGCGCGGAGCCCCGTGATCGATTCCTAAGACTCCTAGGCTTGATCTAACAGTTAGATATGACCGTTATGAAGCCCGTCACGAATGACATACTTCGAAATCGACGATCCTAAGGAAGAACGAGACAATACGACGAATCGATCGAAAATGAAAGTTACGGAGACAAAACCACACAAGAGGAGAAAATCCACCAAAACATATATTATATTATAATAACTTCAGATACAAGAAAACCAGTCGTTACATAAACCCACCAAACCCCCATCCAATCCATCTCTTCACCCTCTCAGAATTATGTATAATTTTGCATAATTTTAAATTATAACATAATTCTGTATAATTTTTAATGTGTTTCTAATGTTAACACAAAACTTGCAGGATTCGGTGCTCTGAGGGGAAACACTGATATTTATTCATTATTTTTTCCTCGTGGAGACAAGGTACATGCACCCTTGTAATTTAAATTGTTATTAGTTTGAATTGTTTATTTATTATGTGTATAGTAGTGTATATATAATTTGTTTTTTGCGTTAAATTTAAAATTAAATTATGTTATTCTGAATTTAAAAATAGATAAATTTACACACACACACTCACACACACACAGATTAAGTCAAGCCGTAGATTTTCTCGTATAATAAATATTATATGTAGTATTCTTGAATCATATACGTGCACTGTTCAGTTGACGGTATCGAAACCTTCATGTTTGGATCAGTTAACTGGTTTGTGGCCGCATGTGATTGGGAATGTACAAATAAATATTTATTGGAGCTGTCCAGTGTGGATATGTTAAATATGCAAATGCATCACGTATTAATCTTGTATCATGTTTTATGCGAATGTGTGTTCTTTCAATTCGTGATAATTTCAGCAGCATCTATACATTGTTATTTGAGTACAAATGCGGGAAGAAGTTGTGAATACAATTTCTTCCCGCTACAAAGTACTCGGAGAATAGTGGGTATGCGCTGTCGAAATTCTCACGGAATGAAAGAACACATAAACGCATAAAACATGATACAAGATTACGTGATGCATTGCATATCTAATGGGATAGAATGTTGGATATGGAAGACGTTAGTACACCCTTGTAGGGGATGTACGAGGGAATACGGACCTCGAACGTCGCGTACACGAAGTCGTGCGCAAAGGGAATATGTTCCCTTGCGGAGAGGATCTCTAGATTGATGGGAAAGTCGCATTATATGTGCATAAGTGCATGCGACATATGGCTAATAAAGGGGTAATATCTTAAGCTTATATTGTACCATGCATATGGTACAACTTAAGCTTATAATATGCCATGTACGATGGTACACCTTAGTTAAATTGTTCCAAAGGAACAATTGATCCTAAAATAACTACCTTCGGGGCTATAAATAAGACCCAAGGGTTAGCCATTTCCTTACACTTTTGCATGGCATTCTTGCATGCATTTTCATTCTAGCGAAGCTCTTTCGAAATACTTCCTCTCCCTCTATCCAAGTTCTTAATCTAAAAGTAGAGATTTAGATTGTGGATTTAGTAGCCTTACTCCGTTCGTGAGAAGACTCGATCCGTCGTGGCGAATCCGAAGGCAAAGTTCCGAGACTACCGTGCCGCATACGCAAGCGTAAGTCTCAACTTTATTTATCGATCCTAACTCTGTTTTGGCAGGATCCTACATTGGTATCAGAGCCATAGGGGTTCGTCCCGGTCAAACCGCCGCCCCGTCGAAACTATGAACGAGTCGTTGTCTTTTTCACGAATGGGTATCCTACCATTACGGATATGGTAGGAACGCTTCGTGACGGAGAGAACGCAGCGGTTGTTCTTTTCACGTTAGGGTCTCCTATCATTATGGATATGGTAGGAACTCTCCGTGACGGGAAGAACCGACCGTTCACGTAGTATGTTATTTTTCATTTTTGGCACACGGCCATTAGAAAATAACTAATTTCTCGACGAACGGGTGCTTCATCGAGGAAGATGATGGTAGTTATCTCCATCGGAGAAGATGAATTTTAGTGCATGTGCGCCATGGCCAAACGGGCTATGAAGGCCATGTACCCCCCTCCCCATGCGGAGGGGGTTGGCTACGGCCAATAACCACCACGGCCATCCCTCCAGTGGGGTGTGCGGCAACCCCATTCAAAGGGGGTGGCCGGCCATGGCCAAAGGGGCCATGGCCGGCCAATGCCAAATGCCCTTGGCCATGACCGGCCATGGCCAAGCCATGGCCGGCCATGGCCAGGCCGGCAGTGGCCGGCCAAGGCCAGGCCTGTAATGGCCGGCCTCGGCCACGGCCTGCCGGCCTGGCCGGCCCTGGCAGTGGCCAGGGCCGGCCTGCCGGCCTTGGCAGAGGCCATGGCCAATGCCCTGGCCTCGGCCATGGCCTGGCCGGCCCTTGGCCAAGCCTCGGCCAGGGCAGAGGCCCTGGCCGGGAGAAGTTGCAGACCAAATAATTGGTCGACCAATTTGGTTGTTTTGGTCGACCAATCCGACAGAAAGTCTTGGTCGATCGCAAACTTGCCAACTGACCCATACGGGGTGACAAAAGGCCTTGGTCAAACTCGAATGTGCCGATTAGCCCATACGGGGCTAACCACAGTGCCGACTAGCCCATACGGGGCTAACATTTTAATGAAGTTTTTTTTCCTTGGGCTCTACTCCTTGAAGATTAGCCATAGTGCTCTACTTCATGCGAGATTAGCCATGTCATTGTGCTCTACTCTACGAAGATTAGCCAATGTACTTATGACTTTGTGCTCTACTCTACGGAGATTAGCCAATGTATTTCAAATTTTTGAAAAAGGTGTTTTCAAATAGGTTATGTCCTGTCCTTAATCGGGATAGCGCAATTTAGAATTCCAAGTCCTACCACGATCCGGCCATGGTTATCTAACCCATGGGTGTGTAGAACAGGTCTCGTGGCTTGGCAATTGTTGCGCTAAAATTCTTTGCGTAAACTCTCACCTATTCCATTTTGAAAGATATGTTTTTCAAAGTATTTTTCCGCTGCTAATACCATACGGGTATTATTTCTGATTTCTTTTTACTTGAGATAAGTAAGAGGGATACTTTGAAAGTTACTTCTAGATGGCAGTTGGGAACGTAGTGAACTTCTCGATTCTAGAGTAACATTTCAACGCATCCAAGGAACTTATCAAGTGTTTAAAGAATCAAAACTTTATGCATAGAATTTTGATCGTGTTTTTCATTTTCTTTGCAGTTTTTTGATTCGAATATGTCTACCGCTTCTAAGAACATTGTCGCAGAGCTTAACAAAGGTGAAAAGCTCAACGGCGACAATTATAAACTTTGGTCAATAAAAATCCAATATGTTTTGGAGGAGCAAGATGTGCTTGAAACACTCCAAAACATAATGGAAGAACCTGAGTTGGGCAATACGGCCCAATACAAGAGGGACCGGGAAGCTTATGAGACTTGGACTCGAAAGAACAAAATAGCACGTATTACGTTACTGTCCGCAATGGACAATGACATAATGCGTCTATTTCGGGAATTCGACCTAGCCAAAGACATATGGTCTGAGCTAGAAATAAAGTTTGGTGGAACTTCGGTTACCAAACTCCGCTCCTTAAATATTCAATTTGATTCGTACAAGATGCGGCGAGATCACTCTATGAAAAAGCATCTCCGCCACATGGCGAACCCCATATCTGAATTAAAGGATGCGGGTGTTACGCTGTCTGACAAACAGCAGATCCAAGCAGTCATTCGTTCACTCCCAGATAGCTGGGATAACATGAAAATGCACCTCACTCATAATGAGTGCATTAAAACTTTAAGCGATGTATCGAAACACCTCGAACTCGAGGAAGAGCGGATTCAAGCCGCAAAACCAAGTGCAGAAGTGCACGTGGCCGCTAGTTCCTCACATGGAGGAAATAAGCGGAAGAATAAACGCTTAAGGTTTGTGAACGAACGAAAGCAAGAACCGGAAACCTCAAAGAAGACTAAGAACAAAAAGTGGCAAAAGAATGTGCACTCAAAGAAGAAAAACTTGAAGAAGATCAAGTGCTTTAAGTGCAACAAGTACGGTCACTTCGCCCGTACATGTACGGATGGAAGTGATAAGGTAACTTGTAGTGCTAGTTACATATGTGTTTCTACTTCCATGTTTCTTGCTGAATCTAACTATTTTTGGTTGTTTGATTCAGGGGCCACAGACCACGTAGCGAAGGACAGAAGGTTCTTCGTAGAGTATCGAAAGATAACTCAAGGAACAAAGTGGATATACGTCGGCAACAACACTCGTGTTGAAGTCAAAGGCGTCGGAACATGCAAGCTAGTTCTCGACAACGGCCGGACTTTATTATTGCACGACGTCCTCTTTGCTCCAGATATTAGAAGGAATATCGTATCCGTGGTCATGTTAATGTCTTTAGATTATGAATGGAGGTTCTATAAACAAAAGGTTGACCTTGTTTGTAATAGTTCTTTAATTGGGTCGGGTAATGTTTGTAATGGATTGATTGTTTTAAATACTATGTGTGATGATTCTTCTTCTATTAATGAAAGTTTCCATTTGACAAATGCTTCTAATTCTGAATCTGAGATCATTTGTTGGCATGCAAGACTTGGTCACATTGGACCAACTAGAATGGATAGACTTGCCAAAAGTGGCTTGCTATCTAATGTTTCAAAATTTGAAATGTCATCTTGCGAACATTGTCTTGTAGGGAAAACTTGTCGCAAGCCGTTTGGAACTGGCACAAGGGCCGAAGTTCCATTACAGCTTATCCATTCGGACATTTGCGGTCCAATGAATGTTAAGACAAGACGCGGGAAGTCCTATTTCATCACCTTCATTGATGACTTCACCCGTTTCGGTCACATTTAGTGGAAAATCAACTAGATCGCAAGATAAAGGTCTTGCGAACCGATCGGGGTGGAGAATATCAATCAACGAGTTTTAAGGAACTCTGTGATGAAAAAGGCATAGTTCATCAAATAACTATGCCTTATACTCCGCAACAAAACGGTGTTGCGGAAAGAAGAAATAGGACATTGATGGAAATGGTCCGATCAATGATGTCTCAGGCAAATTTGCCCATCACCTTTTGGGGTGATGCATTATTGACGGCAGCTTTCATCTTAAACCGTGTACCCTCGAAGTCGGTAAGTTCTACTCCTTATGAGTTGTGGAACAATAGAACTCCAGACTTAAGCATTCTAAAACCTTGGGGTTGTGCCTCTTACGCACATTTATCCTCTCACAAATATGGCAAACTTGGGCCACGTGGGAGGAAGTGTATCTTCATCCAATACGCTGAAAACTCCAAAGGATATGATTTCGTCGGTCAAGAGGACAATGGGGGTCTAATAGAATTCGAATCGAGGAATGTTGTCTTCTTGGAAAACGAGTTTCCAAGACAGGGTGAGATAAGTCAAGACTTATCCTTGTTTGAGACTTGGGATCAAGAAGGATCGGAACGTTCGAGTGGGAGAATCCTTGGTGAAGAAGAAAAATACGTTTCAAACTTCACCAATGGATGATACGAACGATACCAATCCTATTCCGAGTGGGAGTGATGTTATTCCAAGTGGGAGTAATGTCATTCCAAGTGGGAGTGATCAAACTCAAGCAAGACGTAGTAATCGAACGAGGCTAACACCTCTAAGATTTGAGGATGAATTTCCTCAAACATTCATGACATTACTACAAGATGATGACGAACCTGCAAATTTCAAACAGGCCGTCACATGCCCTGCTAAAGCTAAATGGATAGCGGTGATGGAAGAAGAACTTCAATCCATGAAAACAAACCAAGTCTGGGACTTGGTTAATTTACCTAAGGGACGTAGAGCCATTGGGAACAAGTGGGTTCTCAAAATCAAGCATAAGGCTGATGGCTCCATCGAGAAATATAAAGCTCGCCTTGTTGCGAAAGGTTTCACGCAACAGGAAGGAATAGACTACGAAGAGACTTTCTCTCCTGTCGTGCGTTTTACCTCCATTCGCTTAATTCTGGCAATGGTTGCTTGTTTGGACCTCGAGTTACATCAGATGGATGTAAAGACTGCTTTTCTTAACGGAGAACTAGATGAGGAGATCTACATGGAACAACCAAACGGGTTCGTACAAGAAGAAAACAAACATAAGGTTTGTAAACTTCGTAAATCCATATATGGTCTTAAACAATCCTCAAGGCAGTGGTATATGCGCTTTCAAGAAGTCGTTTTGTCGTATGGTTTCTCCATGCTCGACGAAGACAACTGCGTATACATTAAAAGGATTAAGAACAAGTATGTAATTATGTCTCTTTATGTAGATGACATACTTATAGCCGGAAATGATAAGCGTCTTGTCATGGATATCAAATCTTGGCTTTCATCCGTCTTTGAAATGAAAGACATGGGTGAAGCTGCATATATCCTTGGGGTTAAGATCTCAAGGAATCGTTCCAAGAAACTTCTTTCTCTCTCTCAAGAGACATATATAAAGAAAGTTTTAGAACGGTTTAATATGCAGGACTGCAAGCCAATTGATAATCCAATAAGCAAAGGCGAGGGTCTATGTTTGGAGATGTGTCCCAAAGATCCAAAAGAAAGGAAAGCTATGGAAAAGGTTCCATACTCCAGTGTTGTCGGGAGTCTGATGTACGCCATGATGTGTACCAGACCGGACATTTGCTATGCTGTTGGTATGGTAAGCCGTTACCAATCCAACCCAGGACAGGCACACTGGAAAGCGGTGAAGAGGATATTAAGGTACCTCAAAGGGACTGCGGACTATGCGTTGTGCTATCAAGGCAATACCTTGAGACTCGAAGGCTATACCGATGCTGATTGGGCAGGTGATCTCGACGAGCGAAGATCTACCTCAGGCTTTGTTTTCTTGCTCGGGAATGGTGCAATATCCTGGAGCAGCAAGAAGCAAACCTGCATCGCCCTATCAACCATGGAAGCCGAATTCGTAGCATTCAGCATGGCGATCCAAGAAGCTGTTTGGCTTAGGAAAGTCTTAGACAGGCTGACGAATGCCTCTGACTCGAGCACTGTTCCTATATACAGTGATAGTCAAGCTTCGATTGCCTATGTCAAAGATCCTAAATTTCATTGTAAGACCAAACACATTGATATTCGATTCAAGTTTGCGAAGGACTATGACAAACGGAAGGAAGTAGACATAGGATACATATCCACGCATGAGATGATAGCGGATCCCCTTACTAAGGCGATCCCCAGAGATGTGTTTTTCAAACACTTATCATCTATGGGAATGCGTAGGTGCTGAGCTGTATCATGTAATATTTCCCATGTCTATAGAAGATCAAAGTTTAATTTGCATACAAGTTTCTTACAAATGATTTTATATACATTTGTGTTTAAGTCTCAGCTATTTTATTGTGTGTATGTCAGACAGATTAAGGTTGGCTCTCTCACATGAGCAACCGCCTTATCTTATCAGATGGATAAGATAGAGATGCGACTAGTTTAAAGTCAAAATCATTAGACAAATGATTTAGAGTCGTGACTTAAACAAGATAGTCGAATGAAAGATCTGCATCATATGGATGCTTACAAAAGATCTGAGATCTGTATCACAAGGATATTTGAAAGAGATCTCATAGGATTTTTTAAATCCTATCTGTCTTATGCAGGATGAGAGTCCGAGAATATTTCATGAGTAGTAAGGGGACTCAAAAGATAGGCACTGTGGTGTCTGATCTTTCATCCGTACAACATCATTAAGACATACTCTCCCTGGGAAAGGAGTGATATTGTAATACGGGTTCATACCACGTATGCATTTCGACCACTGAGTTAGTAGCAATAGTGTTTGCTATTATGTGAGACTCAAAGGCCATATGGGTCTTAACTCTTACCCTCAAGGACTCCAATTGGTTCCTTTAGATTTGACGAGATGATCGCTATCTTAGCGTGTTGCTAATGGGCTATGATAATTCGGCTCGGCGGGGCACGTTAGAAAAGTGAATCAAGTCAAGATCAGAAGGTTCGCAAGAAGAGGAAGATTGATTTCATATTTGCATTTGGACTTTAATGATTCAAAGCTGGCCAGCCAATTGTAATCCAGATGGGATTCAATTGTTGAATATAAAGTATAAGAAATGTGAAGAAATAATCTAGGGTAAAGCATGCGTTGAACTACTCAACTTTGCATCTTCGAGGTCGTTGTGTATCTCTAACAAGTGCACAACAACAGACTCTACGCGCATGACGGTCGCACGGTCTATTTCTCGGTATGATAGATGAAAGAACTAAGAGAAAGACGTTCTCTTACAATCCCCTCAAGTGTGAGTGGGAGATGTTGGATATGGAAGACGTTAGTACACCCTTGTAGGGGATGTACGAGGGAATACGGACCTCGAACGTCGCGTACACGAAGTTGTGCGCAAAGGGAATATGTTCCCTTGCGGAGAGGATCTCTAGATTGATGGGAAAGTCGCATTATATGTGCATAAGTGCATGCGACATATGGCTAATAAAGGGGTAATATCTTAAGCTTATATTGTACCATGCATATGGTACAACTTAAGCTTATAATGTGCCATGTACGATGGTACACCTTAGTTAATTGTTCCAAAGGAACAATTGATCCTAAAATAACTACCTTGGGGGCTATAAATAAGACCCAAGGGTTAGCCATTTCCTTACACTTTTGCATGGCATTCTTGCATGCATTTTCATTCTAGCGAAGCTCTGTCGAAATACTTCCTCTCCCTCTATCCAAGTTCTTAATCTAAAAGTAGAGATTTAGATTGTGGATTTAGTAGCCTTACTCCGTTCGTGAGAAGACTCGATCCGTCGTGGCGAATCCGAAGGCAAAGTTCCGAGACTACCGTGCCGCATACGCAAGCGTAAGTCTCAACTTTATTTATCGATCCTAACTCTGTTTTGGCAGGATCCTACATAGAAGCCATCCCATATACAGCCGGTAATGAAAAGAAAGTCTACACAAACTCACCGTTCGTAAATGTGTGATAGTAACTATACATGTAAATTTCATCATCAATTACAGATGCGGGTGGTTCTTGACAAGTCGTTTATGGAAATATCGGATCCAAATATGACTGAAAACCAACGATACGTAGAAGGGATAGATGCGTTCTTAGCATACTCTGATGACAACCCTCTACGCATGTCCAATGGCAAAATCCATTTACCTTGCAAGTTGTGCCAGAACAATGAGATCCTTTATAAGTATATTGTTCGTGTCTATTTGGTTTCTCATGGGTTCGACCCTAATTATAAATTTTAGAGTTACCATGTGAAGATGCCGTAACAAAGGAGATACTTAGTGCAGAAGACCATATTGTGCATGGAGATCAAAGGGCAGATTACTTAGATACAATGCTGGAAGATATTGGTGCTCCGAGCGGAAACCATTCAGATGATGATCTTCACTCCGTTGACTTTGATCGCTTGATGAAATTAGTGGAGGATAATGAGTCGGATGTTTACGAAGGATGCAATGAGTTCATGAGGCTATCATTCATGATTAGACTTGTGCATATCCAAACACTTAGCAAAATGGCGATTACACATTTTGATATGGTGTTGGATTTTTTGAGAAGGGTAGTTCCCGGTGGTAAGGAAAGCATTCCATCGAAGTGATCAAAATCGGTAATATGTTAGGGCTTGATTACAAGAAAATTGACGCATGCCCTAAAGATTGCATTCTATATTACAAAGATAACAAGGACCTAAACGAATGTCCAACGTGTCATGTGCCCCGGTGGCAAGTAGAACAAAGAACATGTTCAAGCAGGGATGGTCATACAGTCCAAACTAAGAAGTAGACTCCGGCGAAGGTTCTTCATTATTTCTCAATTATACCAAGGCTACATATGTTTTTCATGTCTGCTGAATTGGCAGAAAAATGCGATGGCATGCCACCGACCGCATAGATGATGAAAAATTGAGGCACCTTGCTGATGGGTAAACATGGAAGCATATCGATCGTATTTATCCCGACTTTGCAAGGGAGTCGAGGAATCTTAGGCTTGGTCTTACAAGAGATGGGTTTAATCCGTTTGGAGTGATGAGATCTGGTTGGTTCACTTGGCCCATGTTGTTGACCCTGTATAACCTTCCGCCTCATATGTGCATGTAGCAACCATACATGATACTGTCACTATTGATACATGGGAAATACTCGCCTGGAAATGATATCTATGTTTTCACACAGCCATTAATTGATGATCTGAAGCTTTTATATGAACAAGGTATGGGCACTTTCGACGCCTTGACAAAGCAAAGTTTTTGCATGCGTGCTATTGTTTTATGGACGATAAAAGACTTCCTAGTGTATGCTAATATATCCAATTGGTCGACGAAAGGTAGGACGGCATGCCCGATTTGCACAACGTGAGGGCATATTCCTGAAATATAGCCGTAAGTTTTGCTTTTGGTAGAACAGAAGATGGTCGCATGCATGTCATAGTTATAGGAGACAAGGATAATTGTTCAACAGTAAAACTGAATGCAGAGAAGCACCAGAATAGCTAAGCAGGGAGGACATATTTGAAGCACTTCACCCTTTACGGATAGTGAAGTTTTGAAGAAACAGATATAGCAAAGAGAATCCTCTTGGTGTTAGAAGGTAGATTGCAAAGAGAAAAGGAAAGGTAAAGGGCAAGGACAAAACTAAAAGAAGAACATCTCAAATGTCTTGCATAGATTCTAACACAGTAGATGTTCGAATACTACATAATGGTTGGTCAAAGATCAGTATTTTCTACCAATTTCCATATTGGATGACTTTGAAAATATCTCACAACCTAGACGTCATACACATCGAAAAGAACATATGTGAAAATCTGTTGTATACAGTGATGCAAGACACCAACAAGTCCAAAGACGGAGTAAAAGGCATGGCTTGACTTAAAGAATTGAATATACATCCTGAATTGCAGGCCATACAAAAGGAAAATTACAAGTACGACCTGCCAGCTTCTCGGGTCACACTTTCAAGGGATGAAATTCATAATCTTTTTGTGTTTCTCAAGTCCTTGAAGACACCAGATGGATATGCTTCAAATATATCAAGATGTGTGCACATAGATCAGATGAAGACATATGATTATCATATCTTGCTACATCAGCTGCTTCTGGCTGCATTACGTCATGTCGATAAGATGCTGGCAAAAGTTCTGGTACAGTTCTGTGGATTCTTCAGGCAAGTTTGCTTAAAGGTGATAGACATTGGTGAGTTTGAAGATTTAGAGTTGCAGGTTATCCTTACAATGTGTAATATGGAAAAAAATTTCTTGCCTTCATTCTTTGCCATCATGGTTAATCTTACTGTGCACCTGACATAAGAGGCCCACATTACAGGGCCAATACAATATCGGTGGATGTACCCCATTGAAAGGTGCATGCCTATGCCATAAAATTTTTTGTTTTGCTCGAACCAAAATTAAACGTGATTTTAAATATTTTTATGATTTTTGACCTGCATGTATCTAGGGTTCGTGAAGCAACTTATGCATAATCGTGCACATCTAGAAGGATCAATATCCAAGAATTATACGTCAAACGAAACCTTGATGTTTATATCACTTTATTTGCATGGTGTAGACACAAGGGTAAATCATCTGGCAAGAGTTCCTGATGGAGTATTATGTAATGATTATGGAGAGGACACATGATTTAGTAAAATTGAGCTTGACCAAGCACATTCATATGTTTAAAATAATCTATCGATATTTGACTCCGATCGCAGGTAATAAAGCTGAGTTATTCGCTTTTGTAAGTGGTTTAATTCCTAAGTTATAATAACTGTCTTTACTTGTCCCTAAGTCTTCATATGAAAGTAGTCCAAGCAAGATTGCGCACCAAAAGTCTTAACAAATAGGTTGCAGATGTACACTCTAAATAATTTACTACATGGCTGAAACTGAAGGTACGTGCATCGATTTTTCATGATAGTTACATACCTATCGAAAAATCAATATCAAGAATGTGCGTATATGAATGCGATTCTTATTTATCTTAAAGGTGGCAAAGCAATGTGTTTGTGGTGCACAGCTATCTGAGGAGATCCAAAACTATGCCAGAGGTCCTGACGGTACAATACATCGTTATGGAGGTTATTCTATCAATGGTGACAGATTTAATCCATTGAAGTAGAGAAGGACCGATGCACCCAAAATACTGGAATATTCTCCTCCTTTTCACAGTTGTCATATGCAAGTTCCAAAGATCAACAACCAAAAGTAGGGCAAATCTTCTATTATGGCCAGGTTGAAGACATGGTTGAGATTTTTTATGGCGATCAGAAGGCAGTGAGCCATGTTATGTTTAAGGTGCGGTGGTGTGAACAGGCTTGGGCTCTCACTGTGTCTTCAATATTGGCTCAAGTTCCAAATCAGGCTCAGGCTTTAATTTAGGCTCAGACACTAACTATTTCTCAATCTCTAGATCGGGATCAGGCTTAGCCCTTGTTCATGCTCACACTTCGCCTCAGGTGTTAGATCGACCTCTACTGTGGACCCGGGCCAGAGTTTACTCTGGTGCTCACTCTCCAAGTGTTCCAAAAGGTTACAGAGCTCACATATCAGTTCGATTGGATCATTATTTACTTTCAGGATTGAAACATGTTGCGGTGCCTGGGGAATGTACCGATGCTTGGAATAATATCGACATGAAGAGTAGAACTGAATGTTAACCATCGATGATAAGAAACTCGAAGATTCAAGCACCAAGATAGCGCTTCTCCACCTAGCTTGAGATATGCATTCTTATATTTTTCTTTGTCAGATAAATCAAAACGGGAGAAGAACTTCTCAAGATAGTACTCCCAATCATCATACCCAAATTTATCCTTGATGCTCTCCACGGGCATTTTAGATTTCCATGAATTTGAGATTCCTTTTTGTCCTTGTATATGTGCTCGATTTTATAAATTTCTAGAAACTCATATCATCATTGCATGCTTGACTGCATACCCCGTTCTTTACTCTTTCTTCGTCTTCCTCGAGGACGAGGACGAGTTTAGCTTGGGGGATTTTGATAGGTTGTTTTTATATATAGTTTTCGTATTCATTTCATTCACGTTTTATCCCACTTCATCTCGTTTTTCCGTGCCACTTTCATCATCTTTTGTTCCTTTTTACGCTTTTGGTATCCCCGATGCTTTTCAGGTAAAATTGGAGGATTACGGAGCTAAATGGCGTAATATCGGGTATTTGGTGCCTGGATGTTGCATGGGAACTAGACTTCTTAGTTTTGAACTTGGATATTGGGAGTGCTATGGAGATTTGAAGATGGAAGAGAGCTGGAGCTTGATTTGTAGTTGTGGAGCATTGAGCTGGGAAAGAGATTGATGCTTGGAAGATTGAAGATGAGACTTGTGCCTGAAAAGGAAGCACAAGCAACCACAATGTCGTATGGATCACATCCATATGGCCGTGTCAATTTGCTTCAAAAGAGGAGAGCAGCCCAGCAGTAAGAGGAGAAGAGGAGGAGCACAAGACATTCTACACCGTCGTATGGATCAGAACCATACGGCCTATCATTGGCAAGGCGACAAGAGAAGTAGCATTGCTGCGGCCGTTGAACCAAATTCATACGGTCGCGTGGATTTCTTTCCTCATCAAGTAAGGTGGCATCAGTAGAGAATGACGCGGCGGCGTGGTTCATCCACGCGGCCGTTTGAAAACGAGTTAGGAGTGAACCCGTTAGCTGCTCGGGTTCGTATAAAAAGACGAGGATGTCGTGATTTGTGGGGAGCCGAGCTTTAAGCTCGTTTATCTTCCCTTTTACTGTTCCATTACTTATTTAGGAGTAGATTTAAGTTTAGATTAGGATTTAGACAGTTTTCTGGGGTTTTCTCTTGGATTTGCACTGGGGGTTGACAACCCTCTCTATATATTAATGAGATAAGTTTCATCTTCTATTTTTCTGAATGCTATTGATGTTGTTTGATCGTTCTTGCTGTTTGTAAGTGTGTTGTTGTGTTGTTGTTATGGTTCATTCATTCCTCTACACTTCAACTGCTATCCCTCTTCGTTATTATTATTATTTTTCCTTGCCACTTTCTCTGTTAAACCCCGTTTACCCATGTTTCACCTCTAATCGACTAACGTAGCTAGCCATAACCCGAAATCGAGCTAGTACTCGATCAATCTGCCTCCATACGAACGACCCATAAAGCACTACGATGACGCCATGTGCTTGTGGTTAACAAATATTCAAAACTCCTAACACGTTTGAGCCACCATACGGCCATATGAAAGTTATATTTTCCCCTTTCAAGTGCCAATTCCACACAGCCATTTGGATTAATCCACACGGCCGCGTATCTCTCGGGAAAACTTTGGAGAAATGTGGGGGAGTGTCTACACGACCGTTTCAAAAAATCTAAACGGCCGCATCAATCTTCCTCTAAATCAATATTTACGCGACCGTTTGGAATTTTTTCCAAACGGCCGCGTCATCCACCTCAATGGCCCCAACTCAGCTTCACACGGCCGTATGAATTTAATCCATACGGCCATGTCGTTTCACTCCTCCAACCAAGGCAAAGGAGCATTGACAGCAAGATCGACGCGGCCGCGTGGTTTAACCACGCGGCCGTTTGAAAGCGGGTATGGAACTCGACCCGATATCATGTAGGATTGTATAAAAATGAAGGGGGTGCCGCCTTTTGGGAGGGCCGTGTTTTTGGGCTCGTTTTCTGCCCTTTTCCATTTTTCTTATATTATTTTTAGGAGTAGATTCGTTTCAGCTAAGATTTTGGATGCTTTTATCATGGGTTTGTAATGGAGATTGACGAACTTGGTTATGAATCAATGAGACAAGTTTTCTTTTGCTTCTCTTTGCATTGTTTTATTATTATCTTGCTATTAATTACCGTTTTGGGTTGTATAATCACCATGATTTCAACATAAGCCGCATCTTTTGACTCCTCCATACAAATCCCAAGAGGTTAGCCGAATTTTTCAAGAGCACAACTCAAAAATGGACAGGCCAAATTATTTTCTTCCCTTTGGAAACCTAAGATATCAGCATCCGCATCTTTGTTCCTCCCTTTGAAAATCTCAAGCCGAAATCTCTAAAGGGGCAGCCGCAACATTTTTTTCCCCAAAGAGCCCATGCCATCACAAAATTCTCCAAGAGCAAAGGTGCCGCAAGTTGCAATCTTTGGTGAGGTGCTGCAAGTTTCAATCTTTGGTGAGGTGCTGTAAGTTTCAACCTTTGGTGGAGGGCGCAAGTTTCATCGAGAGGGAAGCCAAACTATTGAGGGGCCATCAGAGTTTACTACTTGGCAGAGTTGATCTGACCATTCGCTGAACGACAGAGACATCGACACCGTCACAACTGAGCAATTCTAAACTCATACTTTATTATATTTTGTGATATTGGTGTTGTAATATTTGTAGAACAATTTATTATCTTTTTGGGGACTTTGCTAGTTCGGACTAGCCAAGAGAGAGCATTACTATGATTGTTATTATTTGGGCACTTTGGTGAGTGCAGGTACTGAGAGCCAGGTAAGTGTAGAGTTGCTGCTCTAGCTACAGGTTGTACCAGTTAACTTTAATAATATAGTATTGCTTTTGGGGCTGGACGTAGGTCGTTGGGACGACCGAACCAGAGTATATCGCATGTGCATGCTGTGACTGCTTTACTATACACTGCGTCTGATTGATCGTGCTATAACTGCATGAGATTTCATGTGGGTTGCACGAATATTTTTATAAGCCTATTCACCCCCCTCTAGGCTTAGATCCAGATCCAACACAGCTCACCCACCAACAGAGGCCGTGGGGTTGGCTTCGGCCCATCTGCACCCCCCTCTACGACCTCCATGCAGCTCGGCGAGCTCGCCACCAAAACTGGAGCGGACATGCGGGGTCGGCAACGGCCCAATACCTGCCCTCTTAAAAACCTCCAGGGCAGCTCGCCCACCAACAGAGGCCGTGGGGTTAGCTTCGGCCCATTTGCACCCCCTATCTAGGACCTCCGGGGCAGCTCGCTACCAAAACCGGAGCAGACATGCGGGGACAGCAACGGCCCAATACCCGCCCGATTATAGAGGATGCAGGGTCGGCGACGGCTAATACATGCCCTCTTAAAGACCTTCGGGGCCGCTCTCCCACCAACAGAGGCCGCGGGGTTGGCTTCGGCCCATCTGCACCCCCTCTCTACGGCCTCCGGGGCAGCTTTCCACTAAAACCGGAGCGCACATGTGGGGTCGGCGACGGCCCAATACCCACCTGATTACAGAGGATGTAGAGTTAGTGACGGCCCAATACATGTCCTCTCAAATACCTCTGGGGCCACTTGCCAAACAACAGAGGCCGCGGGGTTGGCTTTGGCCCATCTGCACCCCCTCTCTACAACCTCCGGGGCAGCTTTCCATAAAAACTGAAGCGGACATGCAGGGTCGGCGACGACCCAATACCCACCCGATTACAGAGGATGCAGGGTCGGCGACAGCCCAATACCCACCCTTTTAAAGACCTTCATGGCACTCGCCCACCAACAGAGGCCACGAGATTGGCTTCAGCCCATCTGCACCCCCTCTCTACGACCTTCGAAACAGACATGCGACTCTACAACATTCTCCCTCTCCTCGGCCCTAAGCTCCACCATGTCGACTATTGGGGGCATATGCATACAAAGACACAAGGCGCAGAACAAACAAGGCAAACCAACAACAACGATAGTAAGCGAAAAATTTCATTTCATTTCATTTAAATATCTACAATACAAATTACAAAAGAAAGGCTCCAAGCTCAGCCTCAAAAACAGCCATACAGTGATGTCCTCCGAGCCTACGACGCCTCAACTCGGCTGCCAATCCCTTGACCGTCGCCCTCTGGGACCTGGGAGTCCGCCTGGTCGCCTCCTTGGTCGCCACCTGTCAGAATCTCTGCCACCTTGACCTCGGCAGCATGAGAAGCCTCCGTTTCATCATCAGAGGCCGCCGACAGGCAGGCAAAGTCAATCTTTAGGTTGGTGTAGAGCCTCCCCAACCTCGCCTTGGCCGTCTCGAGGCCGGCCTCCAGATCATCATCATAGCCCTTGGCCTTCATGGCTGTTAGGGCGTGGACGAGCTCGTTGGTCTGATACTGGAGGCCGGCCTTCTCGTCGTGGACCATCTCCTCCAGCTCCCCAACAGCCTTGTCCATCTTGGTGGTCTTGTCCTTCTGGGTCTGATAATACCCCCGGACTTTCATCAGCTTCCCGGTGATGTCCTTCAACTTTTCCTCGGACGCCTTGAGCTCGACCACCTTCCTCGCCAGGGCGGACTCGGCCTTATCTGCCGTCAACACGTGTGGCTAGAGGGACACCAGAGCGGCCATCGGCTATAAATGGAACCAAAAGCATGAGCACAACTGATTAGATGGAAAACCGACAAAGTGAACAGAATGGGCGACAAACCTGCATGCTGTGCTAGATGGCCGTACCACAGAGGCATTCAGTGTCCATATTGATCAGGGACTCTCGGTCCCTCGGCAAAGTGCTGTTTTCTGCCAAGCGGGCCGCTACCCCGGCCTCGTCGAAGACCGACTCGTGGGCATGATCAACCCTAGATATACACCCGCAAAACGACTGTAGTTTTACCGCAAGCGCACGGCGTAGTGGCGAGCGGGTATCGAACTCAGAGAGGACAATTGACAGTACTCTATTTTGATCACCTAGCTATTGATGGAATAATGGAATGGTTTTGATAATAGTGTCACAATCGTTCAAATAGCAAATAGGATTCAATATAATAAAAGCGTCTAGGGATAGGAAATCCCTGCTACAGACCGTCACTTATCCTTGTGGATCATGAATTTCAATGTTGCAAGTCTTGAATGTAGGTGAACTAGTCGCAACTTAATGTAGAACCAAGCTCACGCTCTCGCGCTATTGCCGGTCTATAGCAACCTAGATTAGGGCCCACTCTCGTGCAAACCCTAACCTAAACCACTAGCGTGAAGATCGACATCATTGTCCAATCGCATCTCGAGCCCACTCTCGTGCAAACTCGAGCTACGATCTAGGTTATGATAGTTCGTATTCATCCAATCTCTTACAAACGAATATTTGTATAGATTTATAATAAAAATCCTAGCTTTGGTCCAATCACTTGCAAACCAAATCTAGAGAATCTCAATTATAAACCTAAGTTGAATATCTAGGCCTTCCCATCAATTGGGATCCAATCTCTTGCAAATCCCAATCGATGAAAATTTCAGCTACTCGCAATAAATCAATCACAACCTAACCTTTTATCAATCCTAGCAACAATTCAATTCATTCATCACAATTCAAAGATCGGGTCCATAGGGTTCATCCCCATGCCCTAGAACGACGAAACTACTCACAAATCATCATGGAAATCTCAGAAATAGCAAATAAGATCATAGCACAATTCATTGTAGAGAAAGAACAATTCATAAAAATAAGAGTTTTAGCAAGAAAGAACAAACCAAATTACGCGTCTATGATCTCCAGCTGAGATTTACAAAAGGAATAGCCATCAAAAAATAACTCAAGTCTCTTTAAAACTAGGGATAAAACTAGGTTTAAATACAAGCCAAAATCATCCAGAAATTCCTGACAGAATTGCCCCTGCACAGGCCAGAAAACCCAATTTGCATTGCAGTCGGATTGCGCTACTCGGCCAAGTGAAACATGTCACTCGGCCGAGTGACAAACCCAATAAAAGACAGAAAGTCTGGGGGTTCCAGGGTCTGTCGCTCTGTTTGACTCGGGCGAGTGGGCTTCTCCACTTGGCTGAGTGAGCAATCTTGCTCGGCCGAGTGGATCTTCTCAAAATTTCCAGTAACTTGGCTGCTTCTCGGAAGAAAAATCCATGTACCACTCGGGCGAGTGGTCTTATCCATTCGGCCGAGTAAACTTCTCTGCTCGGCCAAGTGAACGTTGAAAATTGGCAGTATGTATTTGTTTCACTCGGGCGAGCGCAGTCCTTCACTCGGCTGAGTGAACTATCTGTTCGGCCGAGTGAGTTGCTTCTGGGCTCTTTTCTTCTCCTCCTCGCCTTCTCGTCAATTCTATCAAACTTCTTCCTCTTCCGCTCATCCTCTAGTGCTGCTAACTCCTCAAATAAGCTGTGGGTGCCGCTCCGGTATGCGTGAAAGTCCTTTGATCTCATTTTCGCTCTAGATCGCTCAATATCTCCCGAAATACGACAAAAACAAGAAATAGTGAAAAGCAAAGCGATATCGTCGAATAATCATGAAGAATGCAATATGGGCGATCGAAATGTCATGAAAACACGCAGAAAAAATGTGTAAAATAAGGAGCGATCAGGGCACCCACCAGGTAGCACGACGCGACGAACTTCTCCAAAGAGAGCGCAAGGAGCTCCTCCTTTCGCAACTTGAAGGCCGCGAGCATCGCTTCACAGCTAGGAGGGGCCGGCTTCCCCAGCCCGGACAGCATGCACCCGTAGGGCCAGCGCACAGCCAGAGCCCTGCTTGTTGCCGACAAAACCAGAGGGCGCAGAGGGGCGGCCGAACTGAGGGGGCGGCGACAATCGGCGGGTCCCGCGACCCGGCAGCTGCGAGGTCGGCCTTGGGCTCAGTCAGGTCGAGATTGATGAACCCCCTGACGTCGCCTCGCTTGTGCAGGAAGTGTAAGCGGCCACCGCGAGCTCTATCCTCTATTTCTTTCTCATCTTCTCCTTCTCGGCCCGAGCGGTGGCGACCGTCTCTTGGCCCCGCTTCTGCCCCGCCGGTGTCGTGCTCCTGGGTGAAGGCTGCTTGCCCTTGCCCTTGGTCGGTGGTTGCTTGGACGATGCCTCCATTGCCATTCTCATGACCTCCTCCATTGACAGACTCATGGTTGCGCCTGCAAAAAGAAAACAGATCAGGGTGAGCATATCAGAAGTGGATTACTAAGCTCAAAATACCTTTGCGCCAGACGTGCTGGGCGAGCTGCTTGTCTTGATCAGCTCCTTCAACACCCAGCTCTCCATAGGGATCTCCTCCAGGATTTTGGCGCTCTCAAGGTTGCTCACCTCAAGAACCACTTCAGCATTCACTGAGGGATTCAGAGTCCCCCAGTTTGACCTCTGAGCCAAGTCCACCGGAGTCGAGATGAAGACAAATATCTCCTTCCAGTCCCCTCAATTTGCCCGACAGCTCGAGGACGAGAGGTCGACTTCTCCTCACGCAGACATAGTAGTATGCCCCCTTCCTCTTTGCCTCAAAGAAGTATTGGAAAAGCGGTAGCATCAGGCTGATGCAGCTGGCAGAGTGAGGACAAGAAAGCCAACCATCGAGCTGATGGAGTTCGGCATCAATTGAAAGAGGGAGAGTTCGATGAAGTGGAGAACGAGAAGGAGGAAGGGATGGATCAGGAAGCGAAGCCCTATGGCGAAGGTCGGGTAGTATACACCGAACTCGTTATCCCTTAGGGAACAGACCCGCTCGCTGAGTTTGGGGAGGCGAATTGTGTAAGGGGGTCGAATGGACTTGGAGCGGATCTGATGGATAGTAGAGGGCAACAGTTGAGACATCTCGGCCTGGATTTCAGCAGGAATCGCGACCGTGACTACGCTGCTGCTTGCGACCTTGGAGGCCTTGGCGACAGACTTGAGCGCCTTTCCTTTCTTGGGTTGATCCTCGACGAAGAAGCATTGGCATGCTTAACTGTCGTGTCTCCCTCCCTCTGTTCCAGCCAATACATCGACGGTGCCTCCGACGCAACCGGTTTCGATTCGGTGGTGCGACCCACACCAACCTCACCGAAGTACTGTTTGACGTGAGGATTTGAAAAGGAAGAAGCAGATGACGGCTGACGTCCCCTAGATGTGAGCATGCAAAGTGTACAATAAGATTGGGGATACCAGATTTAAATATTTATACCGCAAGCGCACAATGTTGTAGTGTGGCTTGGGGGTCAAACACAGGGAGGCGTGGTTGTGCTTCTGTCAGAAAGGAACCAGTTCACCCTATGGGTGAGCTAGCCCGAATTGATAGATGGTTTGTCACAAATTGCAGATACGAGGTTAAACAATATAAAAGGAAACCTAGGACTTCGGTTTCCACCCTATCATGTGTTCTCACTATTACGACCGGCGGATAGGAATACGATCGGAATAGTGGTGAGACGTTGCCTCTAAAAGTGATACCAGCGTCACATGGGCCCGATATTCCGGTCGGTGCCCAGGATGATACGCCTGACTACCCGGGTTCGGTCAGTGGGCATTCCCATGTCCATTAACACTGACCGACTCCGGGAGCACTAACCTCGCAACGATAACTTCCAACATCTCATCCTGCCGTTTCCACGTGCTAGGATTCGATGTCTACGATAAGGGCGTGAGATATGGCTAGGGAGTCAACCGCCAAATTTATTCCCCTTGGCCCAACGGTCAAAGTCGGTCTTTTTCCCGCCGATGACAATGAAACACCCTGCGTAACCAACAAATTCATATTCCCTATCGATTTCCTAGTCCTATGGATGCATTAGGGAGAACCCACGAAGGGGTTTCCACCAAAATCCCAGATTTGAGAACTACTCACACATTATAGCTAAAAAGCAATCTAAATGAAAATTGACAGTTAAAATCATGATCAGGCAATTGAAATGAAGTAGTAGCAATGCTATTAAGATAGTATCAAAGTTTCATAAAGATCAGAAAACTTACAGAATACTATAAAATTCCAGCCGTCACAATAGAGAAAAAGACAGAAAAATACACAGCTCTCGTTTCTGAAAACCTAGGGCATATATATAGAAAATGACTTCACCGGTCGGTTGAAGAATCAACCGATCGGGTAAGCTGCTATGTTCTTCGGCTGCGGTCTTCAGAAACTTCACCCGCTCACGTGACCCGATCGGTTGGCGCAAGCGGCTCATCGTTTGGATCTTGCAGTCATCAGGTGAACCGATCGGTTGATAAATCAACCGATCGGTTGGAATTATCGTCCAAAAGAATAGAGACTTCAGTCGACTTGGCACGGTCAGCGGGCCATCGGGTGAGCTCTCTGGGTTGTCATTCGGAAAATTCGCTACAGATGAACCGATCAGGTGAAGGTCACCCAATCGGTTGGAATTCAGCTCTAATTTCCCGAGAACTCTGTTGGGATGAACCGGTCGACGAACCGGTCGGTTGACCTTGCACTTTGCTTCAGCTTCAGTCTGGGTCGGACACGCGTGCATCACCCGATCGGTTGGCTGTGTCCAACCGATCGGGTGGGGGCTGAAAAGTGGCAATCTTGGTCGTTTGACCCCCTGGATCGTGCGTGACTCCTCCCATTGCTCCGAGGATTCATGATATCTTTGATATATATCCCATATGCTGGCAATCTCCTGCAAACACACAAAAACATGGAGAAGTGAAAGAAAACTAGAAAACACGAGAAAAATGGATACGGGACGGCGGAAAATAATAGAAAAACACAAATAAGACGTGCGTGAATATATAAAATATAAACGCATGTCAAAATCTCCCAAGCTGATCCCTTCCTCGTCCTCGAGGAAGACGAGTGAGAGTAGGAGATCGGAGGGAGAAAATAGAGAGAAAGAGAGAAAAAGAGAAATCAAAATCCTATATCGCCCGTCAGGGTCAACAAAATCAAAAGCGCCACACTAAGCAAGCAAACGACAAATCGCCACACTAAACCAAAGAAAACAAGTCCAGACAAGTGTCGTGGGCCCACGCGGTGAAGCACGAGTGAGTGTGGTCGTGTGCTAGAAGACGGTGTCACTATCTACATTGTGCAATAAGCTCCATATACGTAAATCTAAGAAAAGACCCAAATATCGATTCGATTTGAAATAAGCGGTGAATAGTAGCTCAAGCATGCATGAGAAGAAAGTGAGAATCGAAGCGTATCATGTGTCAGGGACTCCATAGCTAGGGATTAGGAAATCACCACACTATCGCCTAGATAATAGCTAGAAAGTCCCTATTCCAAGTGTTTTCGAAAACGATGGGGGTTGAGATGATGTGGAGAAGAACACTCGGTGCAAACTCTCGCCTTCCCTTTATTCTGGGTAGATATGAAAATATTCACACATTTTTTTGGGTTTTGGATATATGTATTTTTTTTTGGGTTTTTGGCTATACATATATATTTTTTTCTTTCTTTTCTCTTTTCTTTTCTTTTTGGGTTTTTCTTTTCTCTTTTTTTAGATTTTTGGGCTTTTGGGGTATATACATGTGTGTACTCTCCCAAGTGGGAGAACGGTACACGACGAGGGGATTTGCATCAAGTAAAATAAAAAAGAAATTGGATTCTAAACACTTGGGCAACGGAGATTTTTTTCCCTAATTAGAACATAGGCTAAATGGGTTATCCTAGTCCTAATTGTGGAATCCCGACACATGCGAAATGAAGCATACGATATATATATTCTTGCATATAGAAGCAGACAAGAGAAGCAAATACCGCATATTCAAATCGAAGCATGATAATCTAGGGGTCATTCCTAGGATATGTATATAAATCAAAATCACAAAGTAGAAGCACACCAAACAGCTAGACACGACACACGACTCACATAAAAGCAAGTGGACCCACGATGCATAAAATGCTAAAGGACTCGGCTTCCTAGGATTAGTGAAAGTGATTATCGAAGCCATGCTAGGTGTGTATGTGATTTTGTGGCAATTCATCATATGGGGTCATTTCTAGGAGAAAGAGATAAAAAGCGGAAAAGAAAAAAGAAAAACACGAAGAAAACGACTCAAAAACGAAGAAAAGGACGCAAATGACGTACGAAGTGCGACTCCCCCAAGCTGAAACTTGCATTGCCCTCAATGCAATAGAAGTAAGTACTTGAGGGCAATGGAAATGTGGGTGAATACACACCGACACAAAAAGAAACGAAAAATAAGAAAAACACACATACGAAACTGAAAAATAAAGAAAATCACACCACACGACATATGAACAGAAAATAAAAGATAGAAAATCACACCACACGACATATATACAATCACACCATAAAAACATCACACGACAACACACACACACACACACAAAATGACTTCCCCCAAGCTAGACATGACAATGCTAGCGAAATGATATGATCATGAAAATGCAGAAATAAGCGAGGGGGAAGATCGAAAAGAAAAAGAAATCAAAACACAGGAGAGGAACTATCCTCGTCCTCCTTGGTGGAAGATGTGGGGGATGTGGGGGAGTGGACGGGGGAGGTGACGGGTGTGCGGAGAAGTGGGGAGAGGGGTCAAGGTGATGGATGGGTGGGTGGGGAGGAGGTGTGAACGATGGGTGGTGAGGTGGTGATGATGGTGAGTGGTAGGGAAATGGCGACCAATGCGGTGGTGGATGGTGGGGGTACGTGGGTAGGAGAGGATGGAGGGGGAAGTGATCGCGATCGCACCTGTAATTTCTTGCGACGCGCTTATGGGGTGATGGAAGTGGATGGTGAAGGATTTTTGGGGGCGACGGAAGTGGTCGCGAGTGGAAGTGAAGTGGAGGGAATGGAAATGGTGGTGGGAAGGGATGGTCGCCTAGGGGGTGATGGATGATGTGATGAATGTGAGGGGGGAGGTGAAGAATGTGCTGGTGGAGGTGAAGATCGTCGAGGGGGTGAAGGTGGTGGCGAGGGGTGTGGTGTGGGAGGAGGTGGTTCGTGAACGTGAGTCAGAATTCGGAGGATGGTGTAACGACCACTTTTCGTTGTACGTTTTTCGTGCACGTGCTTTTGGCCGTGCACGTGTTTGTTTTAGACTTTGTTCGTTTGCGAACACTTTCGTGTGATATGCCGTTGTGAACGTCTCTGAGAGTATTAAATAGTGGCACTAAATTGGAACGACGTTTCTCGAGTCGTTTTCCCACAATTTAAACTTATTCGATGAGACGTGGCGATTTTCACTTTTGACGGGAGACGTTTCCATTTTTGGTTTCGTCGTCCGACGTCGAAATTGAGATCCTTCTTCTTAGTTAGCTCACATTCGTCGTCATGATCACCGCGATATTTATTTTATAATTTTTGGAGTTTATTTGACCACTTTTATATTTTTAACAAGTTTTATATTATTTTTAATAATTAATTTATAAATTATTTTCGGCCAAATAAAATTTATTTGAGTTTTAAACGTTTTAAAGAATTTTTGAGCCAATTTCCAGCTCATTTGGACCAAGTCAAACCCTTGGGTGAGTTGGAGTAGTTGAGATTTAAATTTTAAATATTTTTAAACTTCTAATCCTATTAGATTTAGCCCTAGACCAAGTCAACCCATCTACACTATATAAACAACCCCTAGGAAGACCTATTTTCGCAAGAAATTAGCCCTAGCCTCTCCCAAAACTCAAATTGGACGTTGCGACGATTCGTCGCAACGTTGCGACGTTCAGCCACCGCACCGACCGAAGAAAACGGCCCCGTTCCCCCGCTCCGACCGAAGCCCAACCCCGCATCCGCTCCGCTCCGCACGCTGCAACAGCCGCCCGCTCCGTTCCCTCGGTCTGACCGACCGCTTGGCCCGCATCCGCTTGTCGCCCCGCCCCGCACAGCGCTCCGCACCAAACCCCCGCTTGTCGCCCCGCTCCGCACCCCGCACGACCGACCCGCTGCTCCGCACCGACCGGTGTTGCAAGTGTTGCAATGTTGCAACATCGCCCCGCCCGCATCCAAGCGCCTGACCGACGCTCCCTCCCGCACTGACCGAAGGAAGCCCTCGCACCACAGCCACCCCGCAGCCGCTGCACACCCCAAAACGACGCTCCCTCCCGCATTCGTAGCCCCGCTTGTCTTGTGAATGATTCATGTAAAACTTGTCATCCATGCCATGCTCGTACTTTACTTTAACTGTTGCACTCATTACTTTAACTGCCATGTCATTGCATCATGCTAGAACTGCTAGGTTGCTCTACTTGTACCTACTTTCAGTTTCCTTGCACAAGTCTTCCAGACTTGCTGACATGTGCCCCTTGCTCTTTTGGGTGTCACATGTTAGACCCTGAGCCAGAGACCGTTGCTGAGTACATGATGTTTTGCTGACGCTGAGTCTGAGTCCATGATTGCCCAGGAGGATTTTGGTGGACACCGGTGACCATTCTTTGAGTCTTTGTTGATCTTTATTTTGATTTAGGCCTTTTGTTAGTTATTGGTGTGTAGCACCTTCGTTTGTACTTGTACTTTTGTTGGCCATGCTGGGCCTCTTTTAGACTCTTTTATTTTAGCCTGGTGGCTTTTCTGCGATGTCGAGATTTATTATTATGGATATTCTGAGATTATTCTTTGTCTCATTTCCTTATTATTATCTTTGTTTCGTTTCGCGTTGCAAGGACCTGCAGTTTAATTTGATTAACGCTTATCGGACTTGCAGCTTTGTAGCTTCAAGTCTGAGCGGACCTTCTCACGCTTCGCCTCCACGTTTTTGGGAAGCGGGGCGTGACAGGTTTTGTTGGTGGCCCATACAGGTCCAGTCTTGCAATTGCGAATTAACGAAACAACGATAATAACGGAATGTCCATTAAATAAATTGCAACATCCGAGTCAGAAGCACTGAGTCAAGTTGTTTTCTTAGGACCCTAGGTGATAAGAAGGCTTAGTTAGACGTCCGTGTTTGCTAGTTAGAGGCCTCTGATTGTTAGTTAGACTCCCTGTCAGCAAATGATTCAATTGTCGTAGGAGTTACCTTAGTGGTCCTTGTCTACCCCTGACCATATTAGACTTCTAGAATTTCCTTTTGTCGTTCACTTGGGTTCATCGATTTCGGACCAAGCTGAACGCATTTCTTTACCGTCTAACCTTTAGAAGTCTTAGCGCCTAGTTCCTAATCTTTAGTTGGTCGACCGTAGGAGTTTTCGTAGACTTTCCTGATCCATATCCTAGGCGTATGTATGATTTGGTCATCCGACCAATTTCCTTGCCTCGATTCACGAGATCGCCTCATGACGATCGTCGTCAATTTTCAAACATCTCCACTACAAAACTTGAACCTTCTGAAAGTATTTTTACAATCTTCTTTCCCACTAAGTTTAACTTTGTTCAAAATCCTAATATACTTATACTTCATTCTCATTCGTTGATTTAAAATTTTAAAAATTTTTGTCGGAAATTTTGAACTCTAGCTTATAATATCTTTCCAGCTTATATCTTTCGTACTTATGTAAATGCGTTGCCCTTCATATATTAATTTTATTCTGGACCGTACTTTTGCTTTGCCCAATTCGATTTATAATTATTTGTGTTATACGAATGATGCGTCGTGTTTACTTTAATATACTTTCAAGACGCATGGAATTCCAGCTTTCAGCAAGTTGGTCTTGGCTCCTCGTTTTCGCTACTTCAGATTTTTGCAAAATTACTATTTTCATAATCTCTTCCTGCTTTAGACCCTCCCTGATTTGATTTTAAAGATTTGCTATTCGATCTTGATAATTCTTATGCTAAGTTACTATTATCTTCTTTCCGCTCACCATACACGCTTTTAGAAAATTTCTAAACCAAATTGTATTTCAATTATTTTTTATATCCGTGCCAGACTTGTCGTGCTAGTATATTAAGAACCCTGTGTAAATCAGTTTTTCATTTTTGGCAAACCCTGGTTCTCTAAAAGCAGTTTCAAATTGATCATTTTAAAATTTTCCATAGCCGTAAAAGTTTTGAAAGCATTTAACATGAGTTTAAATTCTCCCGTTACTTGACTTCATTCTTTGACTTTCAAAACTTTTGACAACATTGTATTAAACTACTAACGTATAAGATTTCTAAAACCCCGTCCTTAATATTCGTGTAAATGATTTTACTTCCTTTTACATTGATTTTATATAAACCAATAAAACATTTTCTCTTATTATGAATATTCGACTCAAACTTATTTCAACTCGCTTTATCGATCTTCAAATATTTTATACAGATGAGGAATTCCAATTTTTTTGAAGTACAACGGTTTTCAAAATCCACGTATTTTAGCCCATGCTATTTACCCTATTTTCTTTTTCCCCTCCTATATAAGCATCACTACATCTCCTTTTCCTTCTACCTAAACATCACCATCGAGCCAATGTTTTCCCTAACCAAGCTGTCTCCTTGTATTCGTCCTATCTGAACTCGTGCTTATCGATCCTTCCCTCGTCACGCTCCCGATCTCTCTTTATTGCTTAGGCCTTAGGGTCCTTCAGTGTCTGTGTCAACTCTTAATTGTTAGTAGGCCCTTGGACCTTGTGAGGTAGTCGGAGTGCACGTACCTAACTTGTGTACGTGGGCTTGAATGAGTATATTCCCATAGTATATTGATGTTTGCCTATTGAGTGATATATATATATATATATACTCGGAGTTATTCGTGATATTATGAAGTTGTCGTGTGTTAGGAGTTATAGATTTTTGTGTGGATAGCTATACTATACTAGGGATGCCGGTGTGTATTAGAGTTAGCGTTGAAATATCTAAGTTGTGTATGTAGTAAGAGATACTTGTAATGGTTGAAATAAAATGATTGGTAAAGCTATGTGTAAGCTAGGTGTGATAATAAAATGTGTATGTATAGTTAAGTGAGTAGGCCTATTATATGACCCATATATTAGTACGTGTGAGTATGTGCTCGTAAGTAGATATATTTAGTGTTTAGACGTAAGTAGTTATGTTTTGTTGCCTGAGTATATAAGTGTTATGCATATGGTAGTAGGATTATAATTTTGATTGGTATTGCTTGCTTTTTGGGATGTTGCATGTGTGCATACCGTGAGGTATACACGACTATTGCACATCTTAATTATGTATGTATATGTGTATTAGTATACTAATTATAGGTAGTAGGCTATGGTGTGGATATATATACATTACTTATGTGTGACTATACTGTGAATGTTTGTACTAGGGAGGGTATTATAAATATGGGTGTGCTGATGTCTGTATTACTATTATTATGGTATATAAATTGATTTAACTATGTGAGTATTGCCTGACTAAATATTAAGTGTGATTGATCTATGGGATGTATATGGTTGTATTGGTAGATGTATATATAGGGGAGTGGTATTGGTATAGATATGAATGCCGTGTTACGTATATAGAATATTCTGATGCATGTATTGAGTCTCACTCAAGCTTGAGTGGGTATACTCTGAGTATATTGAATGTATGCCTGAAATTTGAATATAGCAATGTTTGATGTATGTATAGTGATAGAAGTGTTTGTGCCTGGTAGTGTTACGCACATGATTGTGGGTCGCTATACCAGTATATAGTTATAGAGGTTGGTCTTGTGGTATAGTTATTTACTAAGGACTTGCTTGTGTGCTAGTTAAACTAGGTGCATATATGTGCTAGTAATATGATGGTATTATTGGTATGCGTAAATGAAATGTTAGCGTGTATGGGTGTGCACCATGCACGGGTAAGTATGTGCTTAGTTATAGGAATTGATGACTATGATATATGTGGCGTGTCGTAAATACAGTTATAGGACCGTGCGTAATGTGAATGTATGGTGAAATAATGGAATGCATTGAATGACTTTATATATTATGAAATTATAGTAGTGGTGAATTTATATTAGATATGGTGAACTTGATTTAATAATGGTATGGTGTGACTATATGTGTTGAGATGTTGGTATTGGATGAATATTAGAGGGTAGTATACCTTTGATGTTTGTGCATAGGTAGCTATCTATATGTAGAGCAATGATTGTATTTTCTAAGTGTGACACTATCCTTATATGAGTAGCTGAAAAATTGTTTTGTGTTTAGGAAAGTAGTAGATATGTAAGGGATGTATGTTTATATCTATTCTATAAAGGATGAAGATTTTGAATTTTGTCCCAGTAGGACAAGCTGACTAGGACATGACTAGGACAAAGTTTGATGACTAGGATTTATTTGAGTTGTTAAAACTTTGGGGGGAACCATTTGAGGAGAGTTTTGAAATTTGGGGGGAACCATTTGGGGGGAGTTTTGAAATTTGAAGTGTGAATTTAAAAACAAAAGTTTGGGAGAAAAACTAAACTAAAAAAAGAGGATGAGCAGCAGCCCTCTTCACTTTCTCGGAGAAAATTTCAGTTGCGCTGCTTCTTCGTTGCCAGTGCAGGAGGTGGTGCTCAGAAGAAGCCATGTGTCTTCGACGACATTGTTATCAGACTCATCCGGAGCTCCGCGTTCCATCGGGTGTTCCTGTAGGACGAGAAGGATGCAGCCATCTTGCTGATGGCTCTTTCTTGTGGGCTTCTGTGTAGTTGAGATGGTTTGTGGGCGTGTTAATTTGTTTCCCATTCCCAATTCCCAATTCTTCATAATGTGTAGTTGAGATGTAGTTGAGATGGTTCTGTGTAGTTGATGACTCTCCATTCCCAATTCTTCATAATTTGTTTCCCATTTTTCCCTTTGTGGGCGTGTTAAGGAGTTGGGTGTGGTGAGGTCCTGCCAAGTTCATATATTGTTTTTAGAGTTGAGAATGGATGTAACGTGACAAAATTTATCCAGTTTCTAGGATTCGTCATCTTATTCTTTGTCTCTTATAACTTTTTCCCCGTGAATGTCCTAATCATGATTATTAAAGTTGTTTCTGGGTTTCTCTTCCTATTCTTTCCTTATTATTTTAATTTATTTGTTGTCTTTCCTAAATTGAACTGCTGCTCACAATTTTCCACTGTGATCAAAATTTCCATTCTGGCTTTTTCCGAGAGATTGGCATTTGACATTGAAATGAAGAAATATATAAAAGCAGAATATGAAGCCCATGTAGCAGCATGGGAGGAAGCTAAGAAAGCTAAACATATGGCTAGGTATTTTATTTCTTCCCACAGAATCATCTAACATTGCTACATCTTAATAACAAATTGGGAATGGAGAGTCAGAGTTACAGCCTACGTGCATGTGAGAACCATCAGAGATCAAAAAATTGAGGCCAAAATGCAGAAACTTGAGGTACCTTCTCATTATAGTTGTAGTTGCTTTACACATTGAGCATGTCACTAAAAATGGAGCAATTTTACTTTCTAATTAATGTTTGAGGAGAGTTCTTGAACAACATCTCATGTGCTAATTGGGTAATTATATACTGAAGAGACTTGAAGCAATTACACCACTTGCTTGCCTTCCACATAGAGATGTCATTTCTGCATGCACAAAAGCTAAAAAACTTGATTCTCAAAGATTGTTATCTAACCTTTCAGATAATTAAATGGGCGTCAATTTTGCGTTGAAATTTGCATAATGACATGAATAAAAAATGTGGTTTTTTTATTTTATTGAGTGTTATTAGAACTTTAGAGAAGAGAGTAGTTGTATATAAATGAAAGTCATTACCGTTAAGATCTAAATTTTGAGCATAGTAAGAGTATATGATTTGAGCCTCAAAGAGTTCGTCACATTATATTATTATCAGAAATGATTGTTCGAAGTAATTCTCTTTTTTACGTTCCTTCCTAAAGCGTTAACCACTGAGATCTACTTCGAGTTGTTCTAAAACTTGCCATATGCTGATTTAGCATTGTTAAGGTGTACAATGTGGGCATGAGCTTATTTTATCTTCTTGCAAATAGATTTGAAATCTTATGGTGTCGTGGTCATAGTTTATTAGTTACTAATTGTACCTGAGCCGCGTGGACCCTTGTGTTGTTTGTCTCTGCATAAGCAAGCCATAACACAAATTTCTTGGTTTTCTCAATTTCTGAATCCTATGTCTGCTTAGTGCTAATGCACTGGGTGGAATATTAAAAAATGACATTGGATAAGACCATAGCTACAAGGATTATCATTTTAAATACTTAGATGTTTGGTGAAATTTGATGTTCTAAATATCTTGGGATGTAGTCATTTATATACGGTCTGAATTTAGTTTTAGTTGCCTTGAACAATAGAGATTCTTGCACTTCCTTTTGTTTTATTTTAATTCTATGTTGGAAACATAAAATATTATGTTGATGAATTGCAGAGTTGGGTATCAAACTGAATTTTCGTACAACCATTGTTTGTCCATTTCTGTTTACTGACATGCTATAGTTATGTTATAAACACGCAGAATTAGGAATTTGACAATGATGAGCCAGAAGAAGAGGATGAAGGGGAAGGGAAAGAGAAGAGTCATCTGCATGGTTTGTCTCGATTTCATTGAGAAACATTCTCTATTGGGTTTATGTTTTCTAAGGTTTTAATTTTGTTTGTTGTTTCTTTGGGAAAAGCGCTGGTATCAATTAGGGAGTATTATGACAAAGATGGCAAGGAGTTGCCTTCCTATAAAGTAACGACTTTTTATAAACTAAATTTTTAGTTGGATTAATTAATGATCAATCAGTCCATTGTTTTAAATCCACAAATCTTGGTAGAGGACGTCCTGAAGATGCATTAGACCTAAGCATATGTCATATTTATGATATAATAATCATGAATCATTCTCAGTCCAATACATCCAGACATCCCCCAAGTGTCCAGACCTCTCCTCCCATGGACCAATTGATTCTATCCACCTGAATGCGTTTCTTAGCCATTCACCTTCAAAAAAGCATCCGCCTAAAAGAAGAATGGTATTCAAATTCTAAAACTGTAACAAAAATAATGGCAGATTGACCAACTACTAATTTTTAATATTTTTTGTAGGATAGCAATGAATTTGGTTGCTTATTCAATCTGAGACAAGTCACATGATATGGTCACATTGATTAATTTGAAATAGTATCATGGTCGTCACCTTATATACTTCCTGTGTTTGCGTAGAGGAGAGAATAAACAATTTTTCAGACAAAAAATATTTCTGTTAGGTGGTAATGCAGAGGAAATGAATTTTTCAGACATTGTTTATGTTTTTTCGCCTTGATTGTTATTCTGAATTCTTTCAATTTTGCTTAAGACTGAGAAATTCCGGTTCGAGCTCTGTTAGAAGCTTTCCAGCTGCAAGGAGGCAGCGATGTTGTTGTGGATGTTTGTGCACTGGTTGAATGAGTTGTTATGGTTCTTTGGTTTTTTAGTTTTGCATATTACATGTTTGAAGTTTTGTCTCAATAAGCATAGTTGGAGAAACAAAGCACAACAGCAGCAAGTCGTTGGTCCTTCGCTCAAATGCAAAGATATTTCTCTGCTCCTTTCCTTGCTAAGCACTGCACCACAGATAAAGTAGAGCTTGGCTTAAGCATATCAAGTGTTCATCTAATATTCAGTAAGCAATTAACATGCACCTGCTAAAGAATGTAACTGACACTGTTAGTACATGTTTTGTCCAGTCCAGATTGCATGCATATAGAAGGTAATATCTCTTCCAAAATTAGCAACAATATTTGTAGCCTCAACCGAAAAATGATCCATCAATTATTGCTTCAATGTAGTGGCATGCCAATTTGACAAAATAAGGGATATGATAAAATCCATGGAATGGCGGAGGAACTAGCATAAGTTGCAACTTTTTCATGTATGGCTAAGGGTAACTAAATTCTGGATAGAAGAAATGTTGTCAATCTAAATGTATTTTTCTGGTAGCCATTTCGTAAGGTTGCGAGGGGATAATGCAGTAATCATCTTATTCACATCATTAATTTGCAACACATTATAAATTGAGAAGAGGATCAAAAACAAGTGTAATGATTGCAATCAAACATGTAAACATCATAACATATTAATTTCATCTTATACCATATCGGTCAAGGTTACCGTTTACTTATAAATATCTTTTCTTACCATTAATTTCTTTTATCTTTCAGGTTCCTGTTCTAATCTCTTGGACAATTGAGGGATTTTAAATGTATTTGGTGATTAATCGCATCATTTGCAAATTTGCACTATAATAGGTAAATGTCTTTTTGCAACCCATGCTTATTTTATTTAATCATAAGTCACATGCACGCCCTTATATCATTGTCAAACAAGCAGGATCTCGCTTTCCTGGAAACGGACTTCAAGAAGGGTGAGTTAAACTCTTTACTGATTTCATGTTTTAATTATCTCTCTTAGTAATTTTTTATTTTTGGTATGTTTTAGTCACCATTTATATGTATAATTATCATCTTTACTTATAAATAGATATGCTCACCAATAATTTGTTTTCTTCTTCAGGTTCCTTTTCTAATATATTGGATTGGACTTGCAGTAAGAGAAATATGCCAAGGAAGAAAATGATGAGAAAGATCTGGAAACTATATGAACCATTTGTACTTTTTTTCAACCTGACAAGATCATACTATCTATATATTGGATGCTCATTATAAGGCATGTCTGTATGTTGGAATCAACTCCAGTGGTACAAACGGGGAGGTTATACCTGGTCAGGTAATTCCCATCTTTACAAATTGTTGAACTAAATACAAAGTTCTCTTTTTTGCATTCCTTTTGTTATCTCCTTTTTGCTGTATTTGTGTAGACAATATGATCTTCATGATTTTGCAATGGGAGTATCAAGTTGGTTTGAGCGTAGTTATTGATGCAGGGTCACATATGGTGTTCCAGATACATCTTTGAGGTAATTCATATGAAACATGTTTAACTGCAATAAGAAAACAAAGAAGAACCTAAAATAAATTCCAAACAGTTCCATAATTCCAAGTCGTAAGCTTTTTTGAGTGGCTGACTCAAAATACATATAAAGTTACTGCTTTTATGCATGCGTTGGTACTAGATTTATGGAAATTTGTCATGTAAGTGTCACATTGTAGGAATGGAAAACACACACTAAATAAAATCTCCTCAATGAGAAATTATGCAAGTACTTAGAGGGCTCATAATACTCATGTTCTATATTTTTGGACTTAACTGAGTTGTGTCTATGATTTATACAGATGATAAAACACGATCAAAGAATTTCAAAATTTAAAGATATTGATTAATTTTTTGAAAAAATTAGTTGAATTTCCTGTAAGCTAAGTAAGATTTAATTAGCTGGTATCATAGAATTTCATGGATACTCTACATTTAATTCCTTTATTTTTGCATAGAATCACAGAACAAGCAAGCGTTGTGGTGTCCCTTGATCCAAAACCAATTGAGGTAAATATTTCCATTGATGTTGTAAAAGTTAAAATAATTTCTCTATCTGTAATTAAATGTAAATATTTTGTGATTTCATGGACAGTGTGATTGGAATGGTGCAAGATGCCACAACAATACAGGTGCATGGAAAGATTGGTTTCTAGGTGGAAAATACTTTAAGTATGTTGTCTATTATTGTAATGTAAACATGACATCTAAAGGATTCTTGAAACAAGCATTAAATTGGTTGACTATCACTACTTGAAATATGTACACCACGTTACTAGACAAGCACATTCAAAATACGACGAATATTTTGACTTTCCAAGCTTCCAAATACAAGTAAACCAAAATTTTTTTAAAAAAAGATTAAGATATATTTAATTTAGTTCTATAATTGCAAGTTGTAAGTTGTAAGATTTTTTGAGTAGCTGCCTCTGAACATTAATAAAGTTAGCGCTTTTATGCATGCATTGGTGCTAGATTTATGAAAAATGTCCAATAAGTTTCATTTTTGTTGGAAGGGAAAACACACTCTAAATAGCAGCTCCTCAAAGAGAAATTACTTAAGTACTTGGAGGCTTCTTGCAGTTTTGGGGAGTAATTTTCTTTCGGCCCCATTTAAACCTTTCATGTAGGGTTTGGGTTTAGGCCTGCGATTGGGAATTTTGTGCATGGATCACAGGTTGGCGACGAAGAAAGGTGTGAAGAAGCTTGAGAAGAAAGTGAAGGACGGGACAGATCCCAACAACTCGAAGAGGCCATCCAGTGCTTTCTTAAGCCTTCATGTATTGATTGGCTAATGCCAAATTTTTTGGTTAGTTTTTTTTATGTTTTCCTATGAAATTTTTGGTTTTGATGCATTATATATCCTTTTCCTTTCGTGTTTGAAGGGAGGGTTTTTGGAAGGAATTCAAGGAGAAGAGCCCTAAGAACAAGAGTGTCGCCAATGTAAGTCACGATCCATGTTCCTTTGTGCAATTTTTTAAATTTTTGCACTAACAGGATCTATAAATGCTTAGCCATGCTGGGAGAATAATATTCGATGTTGTTCTTTTTTGCCTTTTCATTGTTTTCTTTTAATATGTAGATGGATTTTAATTTTTTTATTTAGGTTTGGTAGCCTTTATGCACCGTTGACTTATTTTCTTCGTTGTGATGGATTGACAGGTAGCCCGCACATGTTTTCTTACATGCTCAAACATCGAAAGAAGGTGCTTTACCAGTCGAAGAGGGAATAGATATTTCCAATTAAAGAATGTTGCGGTCATTCCATCAATTGTTGTCGTGATCTTTGCAAACGTATTTGAAAATGTTTCATAAAAATTAGATTGTGGTTCTGCAATATTTGTTGTATTAATGTTCCCTAATCTGAGTTAGTTTGCAAGTGATGTTGGGTAGAACCATGAATGTATTCTAAAATTATAATTCTCAATGAAGGCAATTTTGAACTTTTACAGAATGTTACTTTAACATTGCTAAATGGGGGTTAAATTAGCTTCTTATCTTTGATATGCATAAAAATCGTATTTTTAAAATGTCATCATTCAGTAATTTTTTTATTTATTCAATAGACCACTTTCGCTTATGCTATTAGTTCTTTGACCAAAAGACCAATTCTTCTTTGGCTTTCAGATGTTGTTTTGCTTGCATGGATTTACTTTTGGATTAAGTTTGTCATGCTCTTTTTGTAGATCAGGTTTCATTACTAATTTTAATTGCAAGACTTCTGAACAATAAGACACATTTTCGAACGATGCAGCTATGATATTCCTTTGCACGTTATGATGCATTCATATGTTCAATGATCAGGGATGTACCTTGCACAAAATGGAGGCTATTCTTCAGTAATCCAAGTAACAAGCAATTGCTGATGACATTTAATGATTGTAGTTTTTGAGATCAGTTTAAAATTGGATCTATCATCTAGCTTTTCTGAGATATAATTTTGTATCAGTAAAATCAGTAAAATAAAAGGGCAATCATCCAATGCCATTATAATTAGTGTAGGGTTTAAATCAGGGTCCGAAATCTTGGCTGGTATCGATATGAATTGTTCTATGTATGTATCTGTTTTTAGGATGGCAACTATAGTGCAAACGTACGAATAAACTATGCCATCCTACTACCTTGACAAGCTCAACACACTCATCCTACCTACTTATTAATGACATGATGTTGTTAACATCAAGAAAATCAAATGAACTTTTACAGAATAGGATTACACATTCCAATTACAATTTACAACTTTGCTCAGATCTGTATAAATTCATTCGACGTCAAGCTATATTCATATAATTTATGATTTTAATTGGCTGAAATAAATATTTCTGAAATAAATTTAACTATCTAATATTTTTTAAACGATATATCTATAAATATACGAGAACTTTTCCTATGATATATCTATACTAATTTTGTTTTTTAAAAGTAGTGGATCCATGATTTTGAAGGTGTGATATTTTAAATGAACCATGATCTTAGGGCACATGATAAATCAGGAGGAAACTAAATTTGGGGGAAACTAAAATTTGGGGGGGGGGCTAAATTCTCCTGGGGAAGTGAATTTTGGATAATTATGCTTTAATTATGGTGTGATACTAAGATTTTGAGGGGGAAATGTCGTAAATGAACCGTGCCCTACGGGCACGGGTTATGACTAGTATATATATATGATTGAAATACATGTATGAATTTGACTGACTATAATAGGTATAAGTGTATAACGTACGTGAATATATATAAATATATATACGTGCTGGTAATATTAATGTTTGACTACCTAGTGCATATATAAGCACTTGTAATGAATATACCTGGTTGAATTATAATGTGACTTGATTGGGGTAGTTATTAGAGCGACTAGATATATTAGAAAGTCCGAGGACGGACTTTATTCTAAGGTGGGGAGGATGTAACGACCACTTTTCGTTGTACGTTTTTCGTGCACGTGCTTTTTGCCGTGCACGTGTTTGTTTTAGACTTTGTTCGTTTGCGAACACTTTCGTGTGATATGCCGTTGTGAACGTCTCTGAGAGTATTAAATAGTGGCACTAAATTGGAACGACGTTTCTCGAGTCGTTTTCCCACAATTTAAACTTATTCGATGAGACGTGGCGATTTTCACTTTTGACGGGAGACGTTTCCATTTTTGGTTTCGTCGTCCGACGTCGAAATTGAGATCCGTCTTCTTAGTTAGCTCACATTCGTCGTCACGATCACCACGATATTTATTTTATAATTTTTGGAGTCTATTTGACCACTTTTATATTTTTAACAAGTTTTATATTATTTTTAATAATTAATTTATAAATTATTTTCGGCCAAAAAAATTTATTTGAGTTTTAAACGTTTTAAAGAATTTTTGAGCCAATTTCCAGCTCATTTGGACCAAGTCAAACCCTTGGGTGAGTTGGAGTAGTTGAGATTTAAATTTTAAATATTTTTAAACTTCTAATCCTATTAGATTTAGCCCTAGACCAAGTCAACCCATCTACACTATATAAACAACCCCTAGGAAGACCTATTTTCGCAAGAAATTAGCCCTAGCCTCTCCCAAAACTCAAATTGGACGTTGCGACGATTCGTCGCAACGTTGCGACGTTCAGCCACCGCACCGACCGAAGAAAACGGCCCCGTTCCCCCGCTCCGACCGAAGCCCAACCCCACATCCGCTCCGCTCTGCACGCTGCAGCAGCCGCCCGCTCCATTCCCTCGGTCTGACCGACCGCTTGGCCCGCATCCGCTTGTCGCCCCGCCCCGCACAGCGCTCCGCACCAAACCCCCGCTTGTCGCCCCGCTCCGCACCCCGCACGACCGACCCGCTGCTCCGCACCGACCGGTGTTGCAAGTGTTGCAACGTTGCAACATCGCCCCGCCCGCATCCAAGCGCCTGACCGACGCTCCCTCCCGCACTGACTGAAGGAAGCCCTCGCACCACAGCCACCCCGCAGCCGCTGCACACCCCAAAACGTCGCAGCCCCGCATTCTCAGCGCACGACCGAGAGATCTCCCCGCATTGGCTGGGTACGACCGAGAGCCACTCGTCGCAACCCCGCATCCGTCGCACCACTTGCCTCCGTGGGCCCCCCAAGTTCTCCAGAGGTATTGTGGGTCCCCCAAAGGTCCCTAGGACTACTGTGGGCCCCACCTAGGTGCTTGCTCTTCGAGGATTTGCCGTGTACGACGTCGTCGCACGTCGTAGCCCGTCGTTGCACGTGCGAGCTTTGGAATCTGGAATCGTCGTCCTGGTTGATTGCTCTGAAATTTCCAGCGAGGAATCTAATTGGAATCTGGACTTGGAGCGCGATCTTTTATTCCAACCCCCGGCGTCGCTACCCGACGCCGGTGTAGCTTTCGCGTCGTGTTGAGATAACGCTTTGCACCCCTAGGACCCCCAACCCAATTGCATGCTAATCAAGACTAAAAATCAGTATTTTAAAGTATTTTAAATGTTTTAGCAATCACTAATCAAGATTAATAAAACGGATGTAGGCCGATGGACTTGTGCACGTAGGAATCGTGACTTTGGACTCGTTGGACGGTGTTTTCTTGACGTGATAGTTGCAGGAAAGTGAAACTTGCTAACTCTTGTGTAGGGCCATGTTTTTAGGCCACTTCCTTGTTTTCAGCGTAAAAGAGACTAGTCAGTGAAATGATAGCTGGCTAGACGCCCACTTGATCTAGTTTGACAACGAAACTAGATCCGTCACCTAATTGATCTAGCTTGACAACGAAGCTAGATCCAACCCTTAAAACTTGTTGTTCATGCATACTAAACTGTCACGTTTACTTTCCTTAATTGTACGCCTTACTACTTGTCATGTATGTCATCCATGCATTGAATGTCGCATTGGTAGCACACGCTACAATACTTGTACTTGTACTCCCTTGACTGGCTAGGTGCACCCCTAGACCAGCAAGATAAAACACTTCCTGGCTCGTGTTCCAGAAGCGAGCATTCCCGTTCGGGGGTAAGGCCCTGGCTCGACACACGTGGAGGGGTAGGGATAAACGATCACTTGAGCTTAGGAGTTGGCCCGCACAGCCACTCTAGCCAAAAGGCGGAATCTCTGTGCACGAGGTGCTTACTTTCCTTGTCTTGTACTTTTCTTGTGAATGATTCATGTAAAACTTGTCATCCATGCCATGCTCGTACTTTACTTTAACTGTTGCACTCATTACTTTAACTGCCATGTCATTGCATCATGCTAGAACTGCTAGGTTGCTCTACTTGTACCTACTTTCAGTTTCCTTGCACAAGTCTTCCATACTTGCTGACATGTGCCCCTTGCTCTTTGGGTGTCACATGTTAGACCCTGAGCCAGAGACCGTTGCTGAGTACGTGATGTTTTGCTGACGCTGAGTCTGAGTCCATGATTGCCCATGAGGATTTTGGTTGACACCGGTGACCATTCTTTGAGTCTTTGTTGAGCTTTATTTTGATTTAGGCCTTTTGTTAGTTATTGGTGCGTAGCACCTTCGTTTGTACTTGTACTTTTGTTGGCCATGCTGGGCCTCTTTTAGACTCTTTTATTTTAGCCTGGTGGCTTTTCTGCGATGTCGAGATTTATTATTATGGATATTCTGAGATTATTCTTTGTCTCATTTCCTTATTATTATCTTTGTTTCGTTTCGCGTTGCAAGGACCTGCAGTTTAATTTGATTAACGCTTATCGGACTTGCAGCTTTGTAGCTTCAAGTCTGAGCGGACCTTCTCACGCTTCGCCTCCACGTTTTTGGGAAGCGGGGCGTGACAGATGGTGGCCACGTTCCTCTCAAGTGCGAGGAAACGTGGGTGAGTGAAGATAGAAGGAGATGTGATGAGGAGGCGGAAGAGGATGCGCCAGCACGCAATGCAGCTAACTCAGCCTCGAGACGGAGGCGAGTAGAGGTGGCTCGACGAAAGGAGCAGGTAGTGGTCGAATGGACCGGAGAGGTGGTGACGGTGGTGGTGGGGACAGAAGCCGAGATGGCACTACTAGGTCCACCCCCGGGATCTCCTCGGGACGCAGGAATGGCCTACTCGCCTAAGTGGACGGCAGGGGAAGGTGGTCTGGGTACGCCTGGGAGAAACGGAAGATGTAAACCCCCTAGAAAGTCAGGATCAGGAGGGAATTTCCAGTTTGCCACAAGAAAGATAGTCATGCGAGCTGGGTTGGGCAGAATGGTATAAGGGGCAGGGGTGACCGTAGTAGAAAATGAATCGACCATCGAGGCGGGGCTTGATCATGTGTATATGCCGCAGGACATCAAGATCTAGACGTGTAGGTCCTGCGGCAGTAGGCAGATCTCGGGGGATGGGGATATTGAACTGGGGATATGAAGCTATGATAGTAATGAGGCCCCCGCAACAAAATTTGCCCTTACCGGTCCGGCTAATCTCATGTAGCTTGTGAATAAGCCAAGCACCAGCATAAATGGGAATGACAGGGGCCCTAAAAGCAATCACGTCATCACCGCGAACAAAAGCAAAGGTCATGGCCCACAAAATGAAAAGATCAGGGATGGTCACGGTACCTGACTCATCCCGGGGGAAGAATGTGCAAGATATGATTCAGTGGGCCAGACGGAATATGGGGTGAATGATGGAGGAGGCCTTGGCCTTACCTCGAGGATAGTGATCGTATAGGGTGAGGCAAAACCAAAATTGATCGACGTCGAATTCGGGGGATACCCGTAGGGACAGATAACGTCGTCCCCAAGGATGGGGAAACCAAAGATGTTATTAATAGTATTCAGGTGGGTGCAAATGGTTCTGTTACGGACGTGGAAAACGATGATCGACCCCGACTCATAAACAAGGGAGGATAGAAATTCAAGTGTGAGGGAGGGGTATGATACCACGTGGGGGTTTAGGAAAGCTATCCATCCTAAATTGGCGAAAAGAGTCTCGACCTCGGTGAACACACCGAGATCGATAAGCGTTTGGGCATGTGCAAATTTGTGGATAGGTGTCCCTGTGCATCGAGTCTATGATAAAAAAAATTTTGTTCTTGACTCCTAAAACGGTAGCACACGGGCCCATCATTGGGTCCTCAGCTAGGATAATAGGTTGGGGTTGGGGTTGGGGTTGTGCAGGCTGTGCAGGAGGAGGGCGTGAGTGTGGTGGACGTGTGGTCTTTCGTCTCTTGTGAGACGACCCCTCCTTACGCATAATACCCTTACCCTTATCTTTATCTTTGGCCATGGGTGTGTGTGATGCAAGTGTATGCGTGATATGACGAATGCACACAATCGATGGCAGTTGAGCTAATAGTAATACTAGGGCAAAATTGAAAATGGAGCTAAGGAGCGAAGTTACCTAATAGAGATGACGATCCTTGCTCGTAGATTACCCAACGCAGTGCAATGAGTGGGAGTGTGAAGCCGCGGCACTTCTTCTCAACAAATTTTCGAAAAGGGGGGGGGAGTCGGGCAAAAACTAGGGCTTGGATGTGGTTAAATGGAAGAGGGAGAGAGAGGCATCGATGGAGAGAAGGAGATAGGAAGTGGAGAGATCGATTAAGGGAGGTTGGAGGTCGTTTGGGGGAAGAATCTGGCCGGTTGAGGGAGAGGGAAAGCGAAACAGCGAAGGGAAATCAAAATCGGGTGAGGGGAAATGAACGGGTGAAGGCATTTATAGGTTTTAAGTCGAACCGATCGGGTGAGTTTTCACCCGATCGGTTGGTTATTATGTCGAAAAATTCTGTTGAAAAGAGGCTACAGGTAAACCGATCGGTTGATATCTCAACCGATCAGTTGGCTGCTTCACGATTTTTCCGAGACTTCTGTGCAGCTCACCCAGTCAGTCACATGACCACAGCTTCTATCAAACGATCGGTTGATTAAATCTCAAATTTTCCGAGACTTCTGCCTTCTCACACAGTCTGCCACCCTGTCTCATTTTGCTTCACCCGACCGGTTCGTAGATGAACAGATATATGCCACTTTCTGATACATCCCACCCGATCGGTTCAGGGATCAACCGATCGGTTGGGGGCTTGTTTCCTGCAAAAGTCCAAAAATGGCCTAAGTCATTCGACGAAAGTTCCCGTGGCTGAATTTATTTATCAAAATAAGAAAAATAAAGCTAAAAAATAATCCTAAAAACAAAGATGAGAGTTTAGAATATGGGTTGCCTCCCATGAAGCGCTTTTGTTTAACGTCGTTTGCTCGACGCCCGTAGATGATTTTCAAGGTGGACGGGGGTGATGCCCTAAGTTTGGCATCCCTTCAGATTTTGGAGCGGTGGTCTTTGGTGTCGTCGGCGGTGACAAGTAGACTTGCTCGATGATCCTCCCTCTGTTGATGGTATCCGAAGGCTTCTCTCCTATATTGGCATTTACCTCCACTCTTCTCAAGATCCGGATCTCATCACCAGTAAGCCCCATGGGCTCTTTCCCTTTTCTCCTCGTCGGAGGAGCTTTTTGGAATCCAGGAGGGATCGTATGTGACGCACTCACTTCTCCAGCAAATTCTTCTTTCTTCAGACCGACATGTTCTTCTAAGTCCCCTAAGCTGTCGGGGGTTCCTTGAAAGAATTTCCCAGGCCCTAGCCTCTATGGCTCTTTCTTCTTCCACGTCCAGCATGTTGCAACCAGGTTCATCCAGAGGGTGCTTCATAGATAACCTCAAGTCGAATTCGACCTTCTGGTCGCCAATATTAAGGGATAGCTTCCCTTTCTTAACGTCTATCAGCACGCCAGCGGTGGCCATGAAGGGCCGTCCAAGGATGATGGGAGTATGAGTGTACTCGGGCATATCCATCACCACGAAGTCTACCGGCACTTGCACTCCACTGACGTCAACAGGTAGGTCGTCTACAATTCCCATTGGGTATTTGACCGATCGATCAGCTAGTTGAAGGGTAATACCGGTGGGCTCCAGGTCTCCCATCCCTATCCTCCTGTATAGCGACAGGGAAATTAAACTGACACTCGCTCCCAAATCCACGAGCGCCCGATGGATCTTCACTTCCCCAATTGAACAAGGAATGGAGAAGCTTCCCAAGTCTTGTAGCTTGGGCGGATTCGCTCTCTGAATGAGAGCGCTGCATTCCGCCGTTAGAACGACCTTTTCCTTCCTGGATCCTCTTGTCACCAAATCCTTTAAAAATTTCGCGTAAGGGGGAATTGTCTCAATGGCTTCAAGGAAAGGGATCTACAAGCTTAAATTCTTGACCATGGCGAAGAACTTGCCGTATTTTTCGTCTATCTTTGCTTGGGCAAGTCATTGTGGAAAAGGCACAACGGGCTTAAATACTTTGAGGCTCCCTTCCTCGTCCTTCTTATTCTCCTCTTCAGGGACTCGCTCCGGAGTCGTAGTCTTTGGTGATGAAGCCCCGTCGTCATTAGAGTTTTTAATTGGTCGCTCTAAGACCAACGGAGCTTCAGGTTTCTTGGCGGGCACTCTTGTAGGAATTTGTGTCCCGCTTCTCAAGACGATGGTGGACACATTCACGTGATCATGTGTTAGTGCCAAAGTCTGGTTCGCCCCCCTCGGGTTACTTCCAGTTATGGCGGGAATTGATTTTGCGACCTTTGAAGGTTAGCCACCTGCAACCCCATCTGGGTTACTTGGTCAGTGAGAGCCCTCTGTGCCATCTCCAGCTTCAAATTGATCTTCTCCTGGTTCGTAATGTATTGGGTCAAGAGGGACTTGACTGGGGAGATGACACGCTGCTGGCCATAAGGCTGCTGTTGCTGCTGAATGGTGATCACTCCATATTTTACACCCTTTTCATGCATGTTTGCATACCACTTTGATCGCTCATATCGCGTTTTTCATGATTATTCGACAATATTACGATGCTTTTCACGATTTCTTGTTTTTGTCGTATTTCAGGAGATATAGAGCGATTCGGAGTGATTTTGAGATCAAGAGGATTTGCACCCACTCCGGAGTGTCACCCAAGGCTCTTCTGAGGACTATTCGGCGATGGAAGACGAATGGAAGAGGAAGGAACTTCGTAGGAGCGACGAGGAAGCGAAACGATGAAGATTGGGCATCTGCAGCATCTCACTCGGCCGAGTGAAGCACTCACTCGACCGAGCAAGAAGACCGCTCGGTCGACCAGACTGGACACGCACCACAGAAGGAAATCTGCGTGCACTCGACCGAGTGATGATAGTCCACTCGGTCGAGTATGAAGATCCCCTCGCCCGAGTGGCATGGAAAATCCACCTTCAAAAGAGGCCGACTTACTGGAATCCGTCAGGCGATTCAGGGTTTCGACTCGGCCGAGTATTGAATGCCCCTCGGTCGAGTGACTAAAGCCACTCGGCCGAGTCACTTCCGAAGATAGACCCCCGAAAATCCCTAACTTACTGTAAATGTACATGGTTTGTCACTCGGCCGAGTGACATTTGTCACTCGGCCGAGTGACATTTGTCACTCGGCCGAGTGACATTTGTCACTCGGCCGAGTGAGCCGCTCTGCCTGCTGCGTAAAGTGCGATTTCTGGGCTGCGCATTGGCATTTTTGTCTCGAATTTCTGGGCGATTTTGAGGTGTACTTAAACCCAGTTTTTGCCCTAGTTTACCAGAACTTTTTGATACTTTTGGCAGCCTTTTTAGAGAACTTTTTGATACTTTTGGCAGCCTTTTTAGAGAGCTTTTTAGATAATTAGATTTAGGCTTTTTGGGAGATTAGAAAGGCTACTTTTGTTGGATGCTATTGGATTCTCATTGGTTTGTCTCTCTTCTTAACAAAAACCCCATTTTTGTTGATAATTTCTCTTTTGCTATGAATTGTATTGATTTTGTTATTGAATTTCTTATGAATTGCATGATGATTAGTAAGTAGTTTTATTGTCCTAGGGCATAGGGATGAACCCTATGAACCGTATTTCTGAATTGTGATGAATTGGTGAAATTCTTGCTAGAATTGATTAGGGTTAGGTTGGGATTGATAAATTACGGATAGCTAGGGATTCATATCGATTGGGATTTGCAAGAGATTGGGTCCCAATTGATATGAAGCCCTAGAAATTCGATTTAGATTTATGATTGGACTCCTCTAGGATTGGTTTGCAAGAGATTGGACCAAGGCTAGGGTTTTCAATCGTAATTTTATACCAATACCCGTTTGCAAGAGATTGGACGGGTAGGATTGGACGGGTAGGAACTATCTCAACCTAGGTCGTAGCTCGAGTTTGCACGAGAATGGGCTTGAGATACGATTGAACGATGATGTCGATCCTAATGCTAGCGGCTTAGTCTAGGGTTTGCAAGAGATTGGGCCCTATCCTAGGTTCGCTATAGACCGGCAATAGCGAGAGAGCGTGATCTTGGTTCTACATCTAGTTGCGACTAGTTCACCTAAGATTTAAGTCTAGCAATGATGAAACCCATGAATCACAACGATGAGATACGGTCCATAGCGGGGATTCCCTATCCCTAGGCATTTTTATTTTATTGATATTTCCATAGACATTTGAACGATTGTGACAATTTCACCCCGAATCATTCTCGACCATTTTGATAGCTAGGTTATTGGAAAGAGACACTATCATTGTTCCTCCCTGAGTTCGATACCCGCTCGCCGCTACACCGTGCGCTTGCGGTAAGACTACAAGTCGCTTGTCCTGGGTGCGTGTGCATACCGGGACACGATCAAGTTTTTGGTGCCGTTGCCGGGGAGTGTTTTGCATTTGACGGTTTTTGATTTTGATCACCCGGTTATCTCTTACCATCTATCTTTCTCTCTTTACTTTTTCTTTATTCCTTTCTAACTCTGTTTACAGCCCAGTTTGCATGCTCTGCCAATACTTTCCATAAGATTTTAATAGGTAACATGGGGGATGCAATGTCAATGACTGAATCTAGCCAGGGAGATGATGATTCCTTCGCAGACCTTCTTAAGGAACTTTTCGATGAGGTCCACGCCACCGGAGCTTTTGCTATTAACATCGAGGACCCCCTCGAACAAATGTTTGCTAGCTTTGTGATGGATCAAATCTCCCCGAATGGGACTATTGGGGGCGACATCAGAGTTGATGTAAGGGACGACAAGCTATATTTCGAAGACAGTAGAACATGCATCGAAGAGTGCTACACCCCCGAGGAACCCTCTGGGCATACCGATATTCAGGGAAGTGGACTCTACGACTCCCACTCCTACATTTGTGAAGTAACTGACATGTCTCTTGATCTCAGGAATGAACCAGAGCAAAGTGGTGGCCACATCCATGCCCACGCGGAGGTGTGCAGCGTCTATTCTGATGCACCGTCCTCACCAAGAAGCGAATCTGAGCCTCCACACGAGAGCGCACCGCATGAGCAGGAACTAGACTCAGATATTGATGAAGAAGCCGAACTCTCACAAGCAGAGGAAGTAGAGGGTACATCGCCTCCTGAGGTAGAGCTAAAACAATTACCACCGAATCTAAGGTATGCTTTCTTGGGTAGTAAATTGACCTTTCCGGTGATTGTTAATGCCCACCTCACCCATGATCAACTTGAAAGACTCCTAGACGTCCTTAGGAGTCATAAGGATGTCCTTGGCTACACTATCTCTGATCTTAAGGGAATAAGCCCTAGGCTTTGCATGCATAGAATCCATTTGGAAAACACTGACGCGACCTCCATAGAGCCTCAAAGGCGGTTGAACCCTAACATGAAGGAGGTGGTCAAAAAGGAAATCCTTAAATTGCTTGAGGCCGGAATTATCTATCCTATCTCAGACAGTAGATGGGTTAGCCCCGTTCACGTTGTCCCCAAAAAAGGGGAGATAACCGTTATAAAAAACAAAAAAGGAGAGCCCATCTCTACACGCACTGTCACGGGATGGCGGATGTGTATTGATTATAAGAAACTAAATAAGGCCACCCGAAAAGACCATTACCCATTACCCTTTATTGATCAAATGCTTGAACGCCTTGTTAAACATAAATACTTTTGTTATTTGGATGGGTATTCGGGGTTCTTTCAAATCCCTTTGCATGAAGATGACCAAGAAAAGACTACTTTTACTTGTCCCTATGGCACCTATGCCTACCGTAGAATGCCCTTTGGTCTTTGTAATGCACCCGCCACCTTTCAGAGATGCATGACGTCCATTTTCTCCGACTATATTAAAAATATTATGGAAGTTTTCATGGATGATTTCTCAGTTTATGGAAGCGAGTTTGATTCTTGTTTGGCTAATCTTACCAAAGTTCTTAAAAGATGTCAATAAAATAATCTTACTCTTAATTGGGAGAAATGTCACTTCATGGTCACCGAAGGGATTGTTCTTGGGCATCTTGTGTACTCAAGATGGATTGAGGTTGATAAGGCGAAAGTTGAGGTAATCAAAAAACTCCCTCCTCCTATTAATGTAAAGGGCATTAGAGGCTTCCTTGGTCATACGGGGTTTTACCGCCGCTTTATCAAGGACTTTGCCCTAATTGCCTGACCACTTACTTCCTTACTTGCTAAAGATGCCCCCTTTGTCTTTTCAGGAGAGTGCTTGCAAGCATTTAATACGTTGAAAGGAGCGCTCATTTCCGCCCCCATCATACAACCACTGGATTGGAACCTTCCCTTCGAGCTTATGTGTGATGCAAGTGACCAAGCCATTGGAGCGGTGCTAGGACAAAGGAAAGACAAAAAGCTTCATGCTATATTCTATGCTAGCAAAACATTGGACGACACACAGAAAAATTATACTACCACCAAGAAAGAGCTTTTAGCGGTTGTCTACTCCATCGAGAAGTTCCGTTCCTACCTCCTTGGATCCAAGGTTATTGTCCACACCGACCATGCGGCATTGAAGTATCTTCTAAGCAAGAAAGAGGCAAAACCAAGATTGATAAGATGGATACTTTTGTTGCTAGAATTTGACTTGGAGATTAGAGACAAGAAGGGAACGGACAACGTTGTGGCGGACCACTTATCTAGGCTTGTTCGCGGCGAGGAGGACGACATCTTACCTATCGATGACACCTTTGTTGATGAGAGGCTATACGCCATAAGGCCCGGAGAAGTGCCTTGGTATGCGGATCTCGTTAATTATTTGGCTTGTGGGATAAAACCATGCAGGATGTCCACGCAACAAAAGAGGAGGTTTATGCACGAAGTCCGTACTTATTTTTGGGAAGATCCGTATCTCTTCAAGATTTGCAAGGATGGTGTTCTTCGGAGATGTGTTTCCAAGGAGGAGGCCATGTCAATGATCTTGCATTGCCATAGTATGCCATGCGGGGGACATCACGCCTCATCTAAGACCACCGCTAAGATATTGCAATGCGGATTCTTTTGGCCGACCATGTTCAAGGATACGCATGACTTCGTCAAGGGATGCGATCGATGGCAACGGACCGGGAATATATCAAGGCGAAACGAGATGCCGATGAGGCCGATTCTAGAAATTGATCTATACGATTGTTGGGGAGTGGACTTCATGGGACCTTTTCCATCAAGCAAGGGAAACAAGTATATATTATTAGCCGTGGACTACGTCTCTAAATGGGTGGAAGCCATTGCGACCCCTACTAATGATGCGAGGGTGGTATCCAAGTTTTTCAAGCAAAACATCTTCCCACGCTTTTGAGTGCCTCGTACTTTGATAAGCGATGGGGGAAGCCAATTTATCGAGAACAAAGTTGAAGTCATGTTGAAAAGATATGGGGTGAATCATAGAGTTGGCATGGCATACCATCCCCAAACGAGTGGCCAAGTGGAGGTGTCAAGCCGAGAAATCAAGCAAATTCTAGAAAAGACCGTAGATAGTGTAGGAATATGATGCCCTCAAGGCCATTTATTCCTGTGTGAATAGCACAAACATCTTGTTCGAAATAACAGTAAGCTGTTTGGTAATAATTTATCTAAGTTATATTGTAATGTAGTTAACATTAGATATCAACTTAGGTAAAGTCCTGAGACTTTATGCAAGGTCAAACGGGTATCGAGATGAGTATCTCGATCATGGAGAAACGTTTGACCGTCTGTAGCATAAGTCTGAAATGGTTCGTGGTCGTAGATGTTCCGAGACAAGGATATCGAAACATCGGATAGACCATTGTGTCTTAGTCTTCACCGTTTAGCGGTGGCGATGATCTCATGATCGCTTGACTTGGCGAAGTCGAAGACGAGACACAGGTGCTCATTAGAATGAGTTCACTGAACGATCCACCGGAGTTATCATATGGTTATATTGACCAATCTGTCAGTGATAACTCTGAGTGATGATAGGATAGTTGGTCTTTTGACTTGAGGTCATTTTGACGGACCTGTGCGTGAACAGTGCCACTTAGATCAACTGACCTAGCTTCGAGGCAAGGCCTGTCGAAAGGTCTTTTGATTGGGTGTCACTTGAAACGTACGAGGCGAGTAATGACCAAGAGAGGATTCGTCTCTCCCGGTCAATGGGAGTTAGTGTCGTAGAGTTAGTTCGGTCTTTAGTAAAAACTCTGCGCAGAGTATGTTGGAAGAAGTCCAACATTTATTGACCAAAGATCGATAGAAACTAACCGGAGTCAAGTTATTGGGGTTGACAGTTTGACCGTACCCTAGACTTGATCTACACGACATATTTAAGACGAAGAGACTATAACTATGGAATTCATCACGGAAACAGTCAGGTGGTCCCGACAATACTCATGTCAATGAGTCAACCACATAATGATGATTCCTGAAGCAGGGACGGCAACCACTGCTCGTGGTCACTGCCGTATAGGGCTTCGAGCCCAACCTGTTGTAAGGGTCAGGCTGTAGGGTCTCACACAGAGTGCAATGCTTCGTCTAGTAATAGGTAGAAATTAGTTAGGGAGAATAATTGCATTTGATGCAAAAGAAGAGAAAATTGCATTTGATGCAATATGGTAATTTAAGCTTAGATCGGGACTATTTTGCATTTGATGCAAAAGTGATTAAATATATATTAAATTGTTTAATACAATATTTAATAAAATAAACGCAAGGAAAAGTTCACGGGTAAGACGGGAATGTCCCGGTCTACGCCCAGGTTCGAACGGCGTCCAAATCGGACACCAAACGCAAAAGTTATGGCCAAAACAGTAAAAAGCCCATGTAGACATCAGCCCAAGAGGCAGATGGGCCGGACAGCAAATAAAGCGGGCGCTTTTGCGCCCGCAGTCTTCACGGGCGGGGCCCGCCCGCAATCATGCAGGCGGGGCCCCGCCCCGCCCCACAGTGCACGCAGGACGCGTGCACAGCACGCGCCCGCGTGGCGCGTGCTGTGCACGCGCCCGCTGGGCGCGTGCAAGGCACGCGCCGCGTGCCTTGCACGCGCCCAGCGCGTGCACTGTGCACGCGCTGAGGCGCGTGCAGTGCACGCGCCTCGAGGCGCGTGCACTGCACGCGGCCTGAGGCCACACGCTGCCTAGGGCAGCGTGTATTTTGGCGGCTGGCTGTTTGCGTTTTTGTGGGTTTTGGCTGATCTTTGGACACTCAATTGGAGGGTCAAACGACCTCCGATTGACGAACGGTTTTTTCCTATGCGTTCACCGTTGAACGCTTGTCGTATTGATAGGTTGTATCGATCTTGAAGCTCAACGGTGAGTGAGTTAAAATTCACGGAAGTTTGCACCTTTTGAAGTGCAAACTAACTTGATTTTAAATTAACTCTATTTTAGTCCCACATCGGATTTTGAGAAAAGGGGAGAGTCCGCCGCCTATATAAATAGGGGTCTCCCCCCTTCCTCAAAACTCGTCCCAAGCTCTAGATCTGAGCGGCTCTCGTAAATGTTGGAGCACGCTCGGATCTAGGCTTAAAATTAATATTTCTCTTCTCCCTAAATTTCTGCCTTACTCCTGCGGGCTCTAGCAAAGCCACAAAGGAGTTCGGATTCTGGATCCGAAATCTTGGCGGAGGTTTCACTCGCGTGAAACTTTCTTCGGCGGTTGGTTGGCTCGGCGGCACGGGGATTGATCGCCTCGGGATGCGGAGCGGTTCGAGGAGCGGTTCGGGGAGCGGTTCAAAGGAGCGGCTCGGCGTGGGACGGGAGCAGCTCGGAAGACGGCGCGGAACATCTCGCCTGCTCCAGGGCTGAGATTCCGGGTATGTGGTTAAAGTAGTTTATTAGCATTAGTTTAATTTAATCGCAGTAGGCTAGATCCTTCTTGGGATGGTCAGACCCATCCCAAGTCGGCATAGATCTTGGCATAGGGTCTTGGACCTTAGGGCCAAGTTAAAATTGTTTTAACTTGCATGTTAATTTAGATTAACTGTTTTTCTTCCGCTGCTTTTGATTTTCCTGTCTATGTTCCGTCCGACTTAGGACGGGACTAGAATTTTTGTGCCCTAAGGGAGCGCCCCAATTTCCCTACAGTGGTATCAGAGCCTAGGTTTGCGTAGCGATCTAGGTACTGCGATTTTATTAAACGTGTTTAATACCTTTTTAATTTAAAATGTTTTTAAAATTATGAGATAAATTTTAAAAATGTTCTAAAATTTTCCTTTGAAATTTTTTGAACATGGAAATTTTTAAAATGACGTTTTAAAATTTATGTGATAACTTTTAATACTAATTTTTTTTTAAAAAAAAAGTTTAAAATTTATTTTGGATGCCTAAAAATTTTTATATGATAAATTTTTAAGCATGTAAATTTTAAAATGATGATTTTAAGTTTATGTAAAATTGATTTTAAGGCTTTAAATGTTTATGCGATAAATTTTTAAACGTAGCATGCAAATTAGTGATTTTAAAATTAAGTTTTTTTTATGAGATAAAAATAAAATATTTTTAAAATCATATTTTAAATTTAAATGTTAAATTTATGTATGCATGCTAAAAATAGTTTATGCGATAAACTTAGTTTATTTAATTGTTAAATAGTTGTGCACTATCTTTATGCGATAAATTAGTGTAGTTTTAATGGCTTGTTAATCTTGTCCCTTATTTGATAACACAAGACAACCCTTTTAGGTTAGCCATTAAAAATGATTAAAATTTATTACTTGAATTTTAATGACATGCTATGCTTTAATAAATCATTAACAACAATATTGAAGACCTAATTCCTGATTAGGGTAGTCCTTTAAATGAATTTTAAATTCTAATTGTTATAATTAATTTTCATTAAAGGACTTCGCTTCTAGCGTTGTTAATAAAATTTATTAAAATCCTAATAACGATTAGGGTAGCACGTGAACCTTATAGTTGATAAGGACTTAATAAAAGTTATTAAACAAATCCTAAAAATTTTGAATTTAAGGATTCAACTAGTTGATAGGATTAATTAGTTGTTAATAAAAGCTGTTTAGTCTATGGCATACATACAAAAATGACAAGCTTCATTCAATGGACCATGATCCAGTCAATGTGCTTGGCTAAGAGTTCTGGGTCAACCCTTGCTAGTCCAAGGGGTAGTGATCCTGGCTTAGTCAATTCCCTGGCTGAGTTCCGCTGGACCGCAATGTCGCGAATCATGATTGTATGACACCCTGGACTATATCTAAGTCAAATACGTTAATGATCTTTTTCAAGATTAGCCGTAGCCCTCCTTGTTTTAGGGGTTAGCAACTATAGGGCCCGTGTTATAGTTGTTGAGATACACTCAAGCTGTGACATGGCAACCCTGTAGAAACCAACTCCTTAAATACATAAGATGAAATCTTGACTAACCCTAACCGTCGTCTCGTACCCCGAGCGCCGGCGTAAGTTAAGTCAACGATGTAATCTGCCTAGATGTAGTCTAAGACCTGACCCAAACCGACGTGTCGTGCATACACCGAGCTGCGGGGCAAGTCAGGCTAGACATGAAAACAAGGGTCCGACTAGACTAGACATGGTGATTTGGATGAGCACACTCATGATCACGAATGGCTAGGGGCAAAAACCGATTAAGAGAGTCATATCCGATATGATCGATGAAGAGTCATCTTCCGATCGCAGAGTCAATCAACTTGTTGAGCTACACTCAAGGTTGTTTAGACTCAAGGTGATTGGAACTCTTACCCATTAATTTTTAATTCGATTAAATCGTTCGTTATTAAGCTTTAAAACGATCGTAAAAATAGTGGGAGGGTATAGATAGATAAAAGCCAATCTACCTATATTTAATATTGAACATATGCTAAAACTAGGGCAAGTCTATGTTAACCGAAAGAATCAATATAATATTTTAATAAGTTAATTGGTCAAAAAGTTGATTAATTGAATATCAAGTTAAATTCTAATTGATAGAATTAAAACTATATTCTCATTGACATTAAATGACCTTGTAAAACAGACTTAAGAAATATGATTTCATTAAGTTCTGGGTTCAACAAATAAATTGAAGCTACATGTCACTCGTCTCTATATGAGGCAGCTTGAACATATCGGACATTCAAAGTATGTTTCTCCCTACAACTTGTCGAGCTACCCTCAAGGTTGTATGGATAAACAATTTTGATCCGCAAAGTTCAAAGATTCGATCAAACCGTTTGAGTCGAATACGAGTGCATGAGCGATGCAAGACTATGTATCCCAACCGGATCTTGAGACAAGCAACTTCTTGAGCTACACTCAAGATTGCAAAGCTCAAGCGTTTGGATACATAAGTTCCTTGCATAGCTATTTATTTATGTTGATATCTAAATGTGATTTAGAAAAGGAAGAAGGCACTTCGGAAAGTCAATTGAGAAAGTTAGTTTAATTTATCATTAGTAGAGGCATAAGTAGGAGGAAATGAAAACGTGACATATTTTGATGTCACAGTTCGGAATAAATTGTTATACAAAAGACGTTTAACACATTTTGACGAATGTCGTCACATTGCTTCTGAAGTAATGTTTTGTGTTAAGTAATTTGTAAATAACTATATATATATTAAATGTTAATATATATAAATACACAAGATAGTAGCTAACTTATATGGTAAAATTAGACTAGGCCGTATCAAGAGATTAAGCTTCACAAGTCACATAAAGAGGGGTCTGACCTCTCGTATTATGAAGTCTACGGACACTTGTGAGTCTTAGCCTCATTGATACAATGGCCGAAACCCATCTGTGAGACAGTGGAAGAATGAGTTGTCGAACTCAGTCTAGTACATACTGATGTACCCGAGTCTACTTTTAACAAAATAAGTTATTCGTATATTTTATTAAGACACGTGTTCTTGATGAAACACAAGTCTGATAAAATAAAGAACGAAATGCCTAAAGTATTTAAACTGATTCGATTAGATCGAATGGTCAAATACTTAGCTAAATAAAATCTTGTGTAATTAAAAGAAAATGTGATTTTCTCTCAGGTCAAGTCTGTTAACACATCAGAGTGTTAAAAGGTATGAATCACACTTAGTTAGACTTGGTGTGATCCATAAATAAGTGACTCTGAGTTAACTCCTCCCTCTGGGTTAAGTCCCAAATAGTAATGCCTAGGTTTTGATAATGTTCTTTGAGGACATTGTCAATAATATATTCAATAAATCAATCGTAAGGAAGTTGTATTATTACTCGAATTTCGTGAGACGAAAAGTCGAGTTAAGACATCATACCTGATGATGACTTAATCAACTTCTAGGATGAAATTCGGAGTAGTAACTCCGATTTAAAACTTGATGCAATCAGAATAGGTCCGTGTGCGTAAATAAATTTGAGAATTTAGTTTACGTACCCAAGGAAAATGTTTCCTCACTTACTGCAAGTAAATCTTTAAAGTTGAAAGATTGGTGCAGAAAAGAAAATAGTGAAGTACAATACTGTTGGACGGGAACGGTTTTCATCCTAATTTCTTTAAAACGGATTATGATGAAACCGGTTTCGCCAACAGATGTGTACAGATCTACTCGGACCAAAGCCGATGTAAAACGCTTAAGTTGACCATGAAAATTGGAGCATTCACTTATAAGTTCGTTTTTCTAAATATGATTTAGACGGACCAACTTATATGAATTGGCCAGAGAATTTTCAAGGTCAGTGGGAGCGTGTAAATTACATGCGAGACATCAAAGAGATGGAACATATATTTTGATTAAGTAATCAAAGAGTTTGATTATTTATCAGAAATGAATATGAACCATTTGAAATGACCAATAACTAATTTAAAATTATTATCGTAAGGTACGATAAACTGGATAAGATTCAGGGAAATAAAATATTATAGATTCCGATAGACCAAATGAATTATTTGAATGAGATTCAAATGGTTGGTCTAACATAAACATAGAAACCCCTTAAGTCTATAGTGTAGACGGTTTTAGCAGATCCACTCACGAAAGCTCTACCACATGAAGTCGGAAAACTTATGTGTAAAAACGATATTAGATATCGAGATAAATGGGCCTGAGTGCAAGTGGGAGATGTAGGAATATGATGCCCTCAAGGCCATTTATTCCTGTGTGAATAGCACAAACATCTTGTTCGAAATAACAGTAAGCTGTTTGGTAATAATTTATCTAAGTTATATTGTAATGTAGTTAACATTAGATATCAACTTAGGTAAAGTCCTGAGACTTTATGCAAGGTCAAACGGGTATCGAGATGAGTATCTCGATCATGGAGATACGTTTGACCGTCTGTAGCATAAGTCTGAAATGGTTCGTGGTCGTAGATGTTCCGAGACAAGGATATCGAAACATCGGATAGACCATTGTGTCTTAGTCTTCACCGTTTAGCGGTGGCGATGATCTCATGATCGCTTGACTTGGCGAAGTCGAAGACGAGACACATGTGCTCATTAGAATGAGTTCACTGAACGATCCACCGGAGTTATCATATGGTTATATTGACCAATCTGTCAGTGATAACTCTGAGTGATGATAGGATAGTTGGTCTTTTGACTTGAGGTCATTTTGACGGACCTGTGCGTGAACAGTGCCACTTAGATCAACTGACCTAGCTTCGAGGCAAGGCCTGTCGAAAGGTCTTTTGATTGGGTGTCACTTGAAACGTACGAGGCGAGTAATGACCAAAAGAGGATTCGTCTCTCCCGGTCAATGGGAGTTAGTGTCGTAGAGTTAGTTCGGTCTTTAGTAAAAACTCTGCGCAGAGTATGTTGGAAGAAGTCCAACATTTATTGACCAAAGATCGATAGAAACTAACCGGAGTCAAGTTATTGGGGTTGACAGTTTGACCGTACCCTAGACTTGATCTACACGACATATTTAAGACGAAGAGACTATAACTACGGAATTCATCACGGAAACAGTCAGGTGGTCCCGACAATACTCATGTCAATGAGTCAACCACATAATGATGATTCCTGAAGCAGGGACGGCAACCACTGCTCGTGGTCACTGCCGTATAGGGCTTCGAGCCCAACCTGTTGTAAGGGTCAGGCTGTAGGGTCTCACACAGAGTGCAATGCTTCGTCTAGTAATAGGTAGAAATTAGTTAGGGAGAATAATTGCATTTGATGCAAAAGAAGAGAAAATTGCATTTGATGCAATATGGTAATTTAAGCTTAGATCGGGACTATTTTGCATTTGATGCAAAAGTGATTAAATATATATTAAATTGTTTAATACAATATTTAATAAAATAAACGCAAGGAAAAGTTCACGGGTAAGACGGGAATGTCCCGGTCTACGCCCAGGTTCGAACGGCGTCCAAATCGGACACCAAACGCAAAAGTTATGGCCAAAACAGTAAAAAGCCCATGTAGACATCAGCCCAAGAGGCAGATGGGCCGGACAGCAAATAAAGCGGGCGCTTTTGCGCCCGCAGTCTTCACGGGCGGGGCCCGCCCGCAATCATGCAGGCGGGGCCCCGCCCCGCCCCACAGTGCACGCAGGACGCGTGCACAGCACGCGCCCGCGTGGCGCGTGCTGTGCACGCGCCCGCTCGGCGCGTGCAAGGCACGCGCCGCGTGCCTTGCACGCGCCCAGCGCGTGCACTGTGCACGCGCTGAGGCGCGTGCACTGCACGCGGCCTGAGGCCACACACGCTGCCTAGGGCAGCGTGTATTTTGGCGGCTGGCTGTTTGCGTTTTTGTGGGTTTTGGCTGATCTTTGGACACTCAATTGGAGGGTCAAACGACCTCCGATTGACGAACGGTTTTTTTCCTATGCGTTCACCGTTGAACGCTTGTCGTATTGATAGGTTGTATCGATCTTGAAGCTCAACGGTGAGTGAGTTAAAATTCACGGAAGTTTGCACCTTTTGAAGTGCAAACTAACTTGATTTTAAATTAACTCTATTTTAGTCCCACATCGGATTTTGAGAAAAGGGGAGAGTCCGCCGCCTATATAAATAGGGGTCTCCCCCCTTCCTCAAAACTCGTCCCAAGCTCTAGATCTGAGCGGCTCTCGTAAATGTTGGAGCACGCTCGGATCTAGGCTTAAAATTAATATTTCTCTTCTCCCTAAATTTCTGCCTTACTCCTGCGGGCTCTAGCAAAGCCACAAAGGAGTTCGGATTCTGGATCCGAAATCTTGGCGGAGGTTTCACTCGCGTGAAACTTTCTTCGGCGGTTGGTTGGCTCGGCGGCACGGGGATTGATCGCCTCGGGATGCGGAGCGGTTCGAGGAGCGGTTCGGGGAGCGGTTCAAAGGAGCGGCTCGGCGTGGGACGGGAGCAGCTCGGAAGACGGCGCGGAACATCTCGCCTGCTCCAGGGCTGAGATTCCGGGTATGTGGTTAAAGTAGTTTATTAGCATTAGTTTAATTTAATCGCAGTAGGCTAGATCCTTCTTGGGATGGTCAGACCCATCCCAAGTCGGCATAGATCTTGGCATAGGGTCTTGGACCTTAGGGCCAAGTTAAAATTGTTTTAACTTGCATGTTAATTTAGATTAACTGTTTTTCTTCCGCTGCTTTTGATTTTCCTGTCTATGTTCCGTCCGACTTAGGACGGGACTAGAATTTTTGTGCCCTAAGGGAGCGCCCCAATTTCCCTACAGTGGTATCAGAGCCTAGGTTTGCGTAGCGATCTAGGTACTGCGATTTTATTAAACGTGTTTAATACCTTTTTAATTTAAAATGTTTTTAAAATTATGAGATAAATTTTAAAAATGTTCTAAAATTTTCCTTTGAAATTTTTTGAACATGGAAATTTTTAAAATGACGTTTTAAAATTTATGTGATAACTTTTAATACTAATTTTTTTTTAAAAAAAAAGTTTAAAATTTATTTTGGATGCCTAAAAATTTTTATATGATAAATTTTTAAGCATGTAAATTTTAAAATGATGATTTTAAGTTTATGTAAAATTGATTTTAAGGCTTTAAATGTTTATGCGATAAATTTTTAAACGTAGCATGCAAATTAGTGATTTTAAAATTAAGTTTTTTTTATGAGATAAAAATAAAATATTTTTAAAATCATATTTTAAATTTAAATGTTAAATTTATGTATGCATGCTAAAAATAGTTTATGCGATAAACTTAGTTTATTTAATTGTTAAATAGTTGTGCACTATCTTTATGCGATAAATTAGTGTAGTTTTAATGGCTTGTTAATCTTGTCCCTTATTTGATAACACAAGACAACCCTTTTAGGTTAGCCATTAAAAATGATTAAAATTTATTACTTGAATTTTAATGACATGCTATGCTTTAATAAATCATTAACAACAATATTGAAGACCTAATTCCTGATTAGGGTAGTCCTTTAAATGAATTTTAAATTCTAATTGTTATAATTAATTTTCATTAAAGGACTTCGCTTCTAGCGTTGTTAATAAAATTTATTAAAATCCTAATAACGATTAGGGTAGCACGTGAACCTTATAGTTGATAAGGACTTAATAAAAGTTATTAAACAAATCCTAAAAATTTTGAATTTAAGGATTCAACTAGTTGATAGGATTAATTAGTTGTTAATAAAAGCTGTTTAGTCTATGGCATACATACAAAAATGACAAGCTTCATTCAATGGACCATGATCCAGTCAATGTGCTTGGCTAAGAGTTCTGGGTCAACCCTTGCTAGTCCAAGGGGTAGTGATCCTGGCTTAGTCAATTCCCTGGCTGAGTTCCGCTGGACCGCAATGTCGCGAATCATGATTGTATGACACCCTGGACTATATCTAAGTCAAATACGTTAATGATCTTTTTCAAGATTAGCCGTAGCCCTCCTTGTTTTAGGGGTTAGCAACTATAGGGCCCGTGTTATAGTTGTTGAGATACACTCAAGCTGTGACATGGCAACCCTGTAGAAACCAACTCCTTAAATACATAAGATGAAATCTTGACTAACCCTAACCGTCGTCTCGTACCCCGAGCGCCGGCGTAAGTTAAGTCAACGATGTAATCTGCCTAGATGTAGTCTAAGACCTGACCCAAACCGACGTGTCGTGCATACACCGAGCTGCGGGGCAAGTCAGGCTAGACATGAAAACAAGGGTCCGACTAGACTAGACATGGTGATTTGGATGAGCACACTCATGATCACGAATGGCTAGGGGCAAAAACCGATTAAGAGAGTCATATCCGATATGATCGATGAAGAGTCATCTTCCGATCGCAGAGTCAATCAACTTGTTGAGCTACACTCAAGGTTGTTTAGACTCAAGGTGATTGGAACTCTTACCCATTAATTTTTAATTCGATTAAATCGTTCGTTATTAAGCTTTAAAACGATCGTAAAAATAGTGGGAGGGTATAGATAGATAAAAGCCAATCTACCTATATTTAATATTGAACATATGCTAAAACTAGGGCAAGTCTATGTTAACCGAAAGAATCAATATAATATTTTAATAAGTTAATTGGTCAAAAAGTTGATTAATTGAATATCAAGTTAAATTCTAATTGATAGAATTAAAACTATATTCTCATTGACATTAAATGACCTTGTAAAACAGACTTAAGAAATATGATTTCATTAAGTTCTGGGTTCAACAAATAAATTGAAGCTACATGTCACTCGTCTCTATATGAGGCAGCTTGAACATATCGGACATTCAAAGTATGTTTCTCCCTACAACTTGTCGAGCTACCCTCAAGGTTGTATGGATAAACAATTTTGATCCGCAAAGTTCAAAGATTCGATCAAACCGTTTGAGTCGAATACGAGTGCATGAGCGATGCAAGACTATGTATCCCAACCGGATCTTGAGACAAGCAACTTCTTGAGCTACACTCAAGATTGCAAAGCTCAAGCGTTTGGATACATAAGTTCCTTGCATAGCTATTTATTTATGTTGATATCTAAATGTGATTTAGAAAAGGAAGAAGGCACTTCGGAAAGTCAATTGAGAAAGTTAGTTTAATTTATCATTAGTAGAGGCATAAGTAGGAGGAAATGAAAACGTGACATATTTTGATGTCACAGTTCGGAATAAATTGTTATACAAAAGACGTTTAACACATTTTGACGAATGTCGTCACATTGCTTCTGAAGTAATGTTTTGTGTTAAGTAATTTGTAAATAACTATATATATATTAAATGTTAATATATATAAATACACAAGATAGTAGCTAACTTATATGGTAAAATTAGACTAGGCCGTATCAAGAGATTAAGCTTCACAAGTCACATAAAGAGGGGTCTGACCTCTCGTATTATGAAGTCTACGGACACTTGTGAGTCTTAGCCTCATTGATACAATGGCCGAAACCCATCTGTGAGACAGTGGAAGAATGAGTTGTCGAACTCAGTCTAGTACATACTGATGTACCCGAGTCTACTTTTAACAAAATAAGTTATTCGTATATTTTATTAAGACACGTGTTCTTGATGAAACACAAGTCTGATAAAATAAAGAACGAAATGCCTAAAGTATTTAAACTGATTCGATTAGATCGAATGGTCAAATACTTAGCTAAATAAAATCTTGTGTAATTAAAAGAAAATGTGATTTTCTCTCAGGTCAAGTCTGTTAACACATCAGAGTGTTAAAAGGTATGAATCACACTTAGTTAGACTTGGTGTGATCCATAAATAAGTGACTCTGAGTTAACTCCTCCCTCTGGGTTAAGTCCCAAATAGTAATGCCTAGGTTTTGATAATGTTCTTTGAGGACATTGTCAATAATATATTCAATAAATCAATCGTAAGGAAGTTGTATTATTACTCGAATTTCGTGAGACGAAAAGTCGAGTTAAGACATCATACCTGATGATGACTTAATCAACTTCTAGGATGAAATTCGGAGTAGTAACTCCGATTTAAAACTTGATGCAATCAGAATAGGTCCGTGTGCGTAAATAAATTTGAGAATTTAGTTTACGTACCCAAGGAAAATGTTTCCTCACTTACTGCAAGTAAATCTTTAAAGTTGAAAGATTGGTGCAGAAAAGAAAATAGTGAAGTACAATACTGTTGGACGGGAACAGTTTTCATCCTAATTTCTTTAAAACGGATTATGATGAAACCGGTTTCGCCAACAGATGTGTACAGATCTACTCGGACCAAAGCCGATGTAAAACGCTTAAGTTGACCATGAAAATTGGAGCATTCACTTATAAGTTCGTTTTTCTAAATATGATTTAGACGGACCAACTTATATGAATTGGCCAGAGAATTTTCAAGGTCAGTGGGAGCGTGTAAATTACATGCGAGACATCAAAGAGATGGAACATATATTTTGATTAAGTAATCAAAGAGTTTGATTATTTATCAGAAATGAATATGAACCATTTGAAATGACCAATAACTAATTTAAAATTATTATCGTAAGGTACGATAAACTGGATAAGATTCAGGGAAATAAAATATTATAGATTCCGATAGACCAAATGAATTATTTGAATGAGATTCAAATGGTTGGTCTAACATAAACATAGAAACCCCTTAAGTCTATAGTGTAGACGGTTTTAGCAGATCCACTCACGAAAGCTCTACCACATGAAGTCGGAAAACTTATGTGTAAAAACGATATTAGATATCGAGATAAATGGGCCTGAGTGCAAGTGGGAGATGTAGGAATATGATGCCCTCAAGGCCATTTATTCCTGTGTGAATAGCACAAACATCTTGTTCGAAATAACAGTAAGCTGTTTGGTAATAATTTATCTAAGTTATATTGTAATGTAGTTAACATTAGATATCAACTTAGGTAAAGTCCTGAGACTTTATGCAAGGTCAAACGGGTATCGAGATGAGTATCTCGATCATGGAGATACGTTTGACCGTCTGTAGCATAAGTCTGAAATGGTTCGTGGTCGTAGATGTTCCGAGACAAGGATATCGAAACATCGGATAGACCATTGTGTCTTAGTCTTCACCGTTTAGCGGTGGCGATGATCTCATGATCGCTTGACTTGGCGAAGTCGAAGACGAGACACATGTGCTCATTAGAATGAGTTCACTGAACGATCCACCGGAGTTATCATATGGTTATATTGACCAATCTGTCAGTGATAACTCTGAGTGATGATAGGATAGTTGGTCTTTTGACTTGAGGTCATTTTGACGGACCTGTGCGTGAACAGTGCCACTTAGATCAACTGACCTAGCTTCGAGGCAAGGCCTGTCGAAAGGTCTTTTGATTGGGTGTCACTTGAAACGTACGAGGCGAGTAATGACCAAAAGAGGATTCGTCTCTCCCGGTCAATGGGAGTTAGTGTCGTAGAGTTAGTTCGGTCTTTAGTAAAAACTCTGCGCAGAGTATGTTGGAAGAAGTCCAACATTTATTGACCAAAGATCGATAGAAACTAACCGGAGTCAAGTTATTGGGGTTGACAGTTTGACCGTACCCTAGACTTGATCTACACGACATATTTAAGACGAAGAGACTATAACTACGGAATTCATCACGGAAACAGTCAGGTGGTCCCGACAATACTCATGTCAATGAGTCAACCACATAATGATGATTCCTGAAGCAGGGACGGCAACCACTGCTCGTGGTCACTGCCGTATAGGGCTTCGAGCCCAACCTGTTGTAAGGGTCAGGCTGTAGGGTCTCACACAGAGTGCAATGCTTCGTCTAGTAATAGGTAGAAATTAGTTAGGGAGAATAATTGCATTTGATGCAAAAGAAGAGAAAATTGCATTTGATGCAATATGGTAATTTAAGCTTAGATCGGGACTATTTTGCATTTGATGCAAAAGTGATTAAATATATATTAAATTGTTTAATACAATATTTAATAAAATAAACGCAAGGAAAAGTTCACGGGTAAGACGGGAATGTCCCGGTCTACGCCCAGGTTCGAACGGCGTCCAAATCGGACACCAAACGCAAAAGTTATGGCCAAAACAGTAAAAAGCCCATGTAGACATCAGCCCAAGAGGCAGATGGGCCGGACAGCAAATAAAGCGGGCGCTTTTGCGCCCGCAGTCTTCACGGGCGGGGCCCGCCCGCAATCATGCAGGCGGGGCCCCGCCCCACCCCACAGTGCACGCAGGACGCGTGCACAGCACGCGCCCGCGTGGCGCGTGCTGTGCACGCGCCCGCTGGGCGCGTGCACTGTGCACGCGCTGAGGCGCGTGCAGTGCACGCGCCTCGAGGCGCGTGCACTGCACGCGGCCTGAGGCCACACGCTGCCTAGGGCAGCGTGTATTTTGGCGGCTGGCTGTTTGCGTTTTTGTGGGTTTTGGCTGATCTTTGGACACTCAATTGGAGGGTCAAACGACCTCCGATTGACGAACGGTTTTTTCCTATGCGTTCACCGTTGAACGCTTGTCGTATTGATAGGTTGTATCGATCTTGAAGCTCAACGGTGAGTGAGTTAAAATTCACGGAAGTTTGCACCTTTTGAAGTGCAAACTAACTTGATTTTAAATTAACTCTATTTTAGTCCCACATCGGATTTTGAGAAAAGGGGAGAGTCCGCCGCCTATATAAATAGGGGTCTCCCCCCTTCCTCAAAACTCGTCCCAAGCTCTAGATCTGAGCGGCTCTCGTAAATGTTGGAGCACGCTCGGATCTAGGCTTAAAATTAATATTTCTCTTCTCCCTAAATTTCTGCCTTACTCCTGCAGGCTCTAGCAAAGCCACAAAGGAGTTCGGATTCTGGATCCGAAATCTTGGCGGAGGTTTCACTCGCGTGAAACTTTCTTCGGCGGTTGGTTGGCTCGGCGGCACGGGGATTGATCGCCTCGGGATGCGGAGCGGTTCGAGGAGCGGTTCGGGGAGCGGTTCAAAGGAGCGGCTCGGCGTGGGACGGGAGCAGCTCGGAAGACGGCGCGGAACATCTCGCCTGCTCCAGGGCTGAGATTCCGGGTATGTGGTTAAAGTAGTTTATTAGCATTAGTTTAATTTAATCGCAGTAGGCTAGATCCTTCTTGGGATGGTCAGACCCATCCCAAGTCGGCATAGATCTTGGCATAGGGTCTTGGACCTTAGGGCCAAGTTAAAATTGTTTTAACTTGCATGTTAATTTAGATTAACTGTTTTTCTTCCGCTGCTTTTGATTTTCCTGTCTATGTTCCGTCCGACTTAGGACGGGACTAGAATTTTTGTGCCCTAAGGGAGCGCCCCAATTTCCCTACAGATAGATCTAGAAAAGATTGGTCAATGAAATTGAACGATGCACTATGGGCTTATCGTACGGTCTTTCGCACTCCTATTGGAACCACACCATACCGACTTGTTTATGGGAAAGCTTGTCACTTGCCGGTAGAGTTAGAGCACCGCGCATATTGGGCTATTAAGACATTCAACTATGACTACAAGAGTGCGGCGATGAGACGACTCTTGGACATTAATGAGCTTGATGAGATAAGACGTGATGCTTATGAGAGCTCACAGATTTATAAGGAAAGGACTAAAATCCTCCAAGACGCACGCATCACCGTCACAGACTTCAAGGTCGAAGATAAAGTCCTCCTATTCAATTCCCGGCTCCGACTCTTTCTCGGAAAATTGAGATCGCGATGGTCCGGACCATTCACCATTAGCACATACAACCGGGGGGAGATTTTGAACTGGAAGGGAAAGATGGAACCATATTCAAGGTGAATGGACAACGACTCAAGCATTAATCCGAAGGAGTCCCCTCCGGTGAAGTGAATTGCGTGAATCTACTCAAGGGACGCCCCCATGATCTTTCGTATCTCCTCGATGAGGTGATTGAAGAAGCTATCCCCCATTCTATTGGCACTCTCCATGACGATGGCTTCGAAGAAGGCCAAGCTTCTAGCGATGAAGAGAAATTGGAGGACCCTCTAGATAGCTCCACAGATGATGATGAAGGCGACGCTGATGTCGCAAGAATACGAGAGCTTTGCAAGCTCTCAACGGCCAAGAAACCAAAGAAAGCTCCACCGAACAAAAGATCGGTGTCACCGGCCAAGAAAAAGATAGGAACAAGCTCTAGCTTGGGGGGACTTATCCCCCAACATTACCCATGATGAGGAGGCACCGAGGAAGACCAATGATCATCACGACCCAAATCCAAGTGGTCTTCCCGGCAAGTTTGATGTACGCATCTCGTATGCGCCTAATAGCACGAGCTAAATGAATATCTAAAGGGGTCGAGCTCATGACCTTAAACGAGCGCTTGTCGGGAGGCAACCCGACGGTTTTTGCATTATTTTTATTTGAGTTTCATTTTTGGTTTAGACTTTTATTAGTGTTTAGAGTTTAGCGTCCATGAAAATCGTGACAACGGCTCCTAATTTTCATGACAGGAGAAGGAGAAAGGGAGACCAATCATATGGAGGATGATCGAGGCAAGAAAGAGTGCTCCAAGAACGCGCTCAGGCTTTAGGAGGAGGAAGAAACTGACTGGAGGAAGAAAAACAGAGACTGGAGCGAAAACGAAGAGCCGTTGCAGAAAACAGCACATCACTCGGCCGAGTAGCATATGCCACTCGGCCGAGCAAAGACTCCACGTGGTCGAGTGGAGCACCAATCAGGGAAGTTTTTGCAGACCAAATCTCTGTCAATTTCTGTAAGTTTTAGTTTTAATTGTCACTCGGACGAGTGACTTGTCACTCGGCCGAGTGAAACAGATACCCTCCTAGCTCAAGAAGTGCTGAGTGGCAGAGCCACTCGGCCGAGTGGAGTTTCTCCCTTCGGCCGAGTGAACCAAGGCCACTCGGCCGAGTCATAAGTGGCGAGGAGGAGTTGCAATATCTTTTTGTTTACGCCACCCGGCCGAGTGCCATCGTCACTCGGCCGAGACGTAACAATCCCTATATAAGCGGAGCGGCGCGATTTGCGAGACTAAAAAAATCCCGAGCCGTTTCGTCTTCCCCACTCGCCCGCTGCGATTACCCTGACCCTCGCCCGCTGTGATCCGTGGCCACCCGAGCCGCCACCCCCTCACCGGCGATCGACACCCCGCCGACCGCCAACCGGCCACGACCCCCCCTCGCCGGCGCCGGCCGTCACCGCCTCTGATCGCCCATTTTTCACCCCAAAATGCCCATTTCTACCTATTTCTCTTGATTTGTACGCCCGTGAACCCCAAATCCAAATTAATTTTCATATCTATCTATTATCCCCTATCTCCCCCATATATATTGAATATTATTTGCTGATTTGATCGTTTGATTTGCAGGCTAGCTTGGGGGAGCTTTGGGGAGTTTTTGGACGCGCTTTGAGCTTTGCAGTGGAGGCATCTCTTCGCACATTGCTCTCGCGGTGTGCTTAGGTATACTCGTTTCATCATTTAGCACGTTGCATTACTTATTTGGTTGGGACACGTCTCGCGGCACACATGCCGTCGCGCACTAGGCCACGTATACGGGGAGCCGCTTCGAAGCGGAAGAGGACCGATGATCCTAGTCCCTCTTCCGCTAGGGAGGACTCCCCTCCACCTAGCCTGCCACCACCACCTACACAGCCTATCCCTGCTGATCATGTCCCTCCACCTGCTCCCGCCGTCGGGCCGATGGGGATTACGTTTCGAAATGACGCACACCGCGCCAGATTCGAGCGTATCTGCCATCGCTCGATAGTACCCTCTAGGTTTGCACACCTAGCCGACCTAGACCGCATAGGGGTACTTGAGGGGCTTCTCACGTTGTACGACAACGTGGGATGGTGTGATTTTCTGTCGGTGTCGGTGGATACCTACATCCGTCTGACACTAGAGGTCCTCAGTTTAATTGACCGGACCACTGGAGGATGCTCCTTCCGATTGATGGATCGAGAGTGTGAGATCACTCTTGACATGCTTAGAGCATTCTTCCCGTGGCTCGTCGTCCCTGTCCCTGACCGCGCCTACTCTCCCACGCACATCCCACCCCCGTCGTTCGACTCACACACCTTCTGGACACGGATCACGGGATCCCCACTCAGCTTAGACACACATTGGACCGGCTCACAGGGACTGGATTCCAGCGATGGACCTTCTTATCCCCTCCGCCTACGTGCTTGAGCCCGAGGGTGCTGAGCAGGCACCCCTCTGCACCACCTGTTGACCCCGTGATCCCTCATCCTGCACCTGCACGGTCTGCACCTCCCGACACCTCTGTCCACATGTCTGTTAGTGTCGGGAGCACTTTAGCTGAGTTGCCCACCACCACCACCACCACCACTGCACCTATTTCTGTCGAGCCCATAGCCACACTGAGCCCCGAGCGTCCACCCACCATTCTTGAGAGCCGCGAGTCTTCCTTTACTGTTGCTGTGGAGACCCTCTCCCGATTGTTGTCCACGACTCCTGGGGAGTCATCTTTTGTGACCTTCACAGCCTCCCCAGTCGTCGACCTTTCGGTCTCCACCGCTCCTGTCTTTACCGAGAGTGTCGTGACTTCTGTCCCCACGTCTGCGTCACTAACCTCTCCCGCCTCCTCGTCGCCCATTTTGACTTCCACCTCTGCTGCTGCTGCTTCCGCTTCGACACAGCATGCGTCCCAGCATCACACCGAGGCTGGGCATCACGTCGTGAGCACAACACCACTACCTCACTACCCTGATGGACCCATCCTCTACACTGCCCGCGTGAGACAGCCCCGCACTTCACCTGTTAGACCTGTGCGTCCCTCTGCTCCACCACCCCCTGACACTCTAGTTCAGAGCATTCGTGCTCTTGAGGGGGCTGTTAGTGGACTCAGAGGGGACTTTAGGGCTCTCTCTGCCACAGTCAGTTCCGTGCAGACCCGCGTCGCCATGCTTCCCGATATTTAGGCTTGCCTGGTTCAGAGTCTGGCGCGTCTGCCTCCACCACCGACACCCACCCAGCAGATACCACGCCCACCACATCCACCACCACCTCCGCCACAGGACGGTGCTGGTGCAGCGCCACCACCAGCTTAGGCACACTCTTGATGCTTCTGATATTTTTGTCGTTTTGCTGCCCGTGTGTTCTTGGGCCTGGTGATTTTTTGCCCCCCTCCTCCACGTACTATTTTGGTGCCTTCCTAATCATATCTTTATTATATTTTTTTGGGAGTGAGTGAGAGACTTTTTGGGGACATTTATATTTGCACCATCCTGATCTTTGCATGCATCACATTCATTCACATCTTATTTTCTTTTTGTTTTTCTTTCTTTTTCATCATGCACGCATCCTCACCCACCCCACACACTTCACGTCTCTCGGTGTGCTACACTCCGCACATTAAGGACACTGTGCACTTCAGCTTGGGGGAGTGAGTTCTCACACTTTTTATTTTTGCCGCCCTTTATTTTTGATTTCTCACATTTTCTTTCCACTTTTGAACTTATTTTCACCACTTTTTCATTTTTTATCATGCATCACGTTTTCTTATCTTTTTTGAGAATGCTGCATTGTATATAAAGTTCTATTTTCTTTTATCTTTGTTTCTTTCATCTTTTGCTAGAGATGACTTTTCTGTGATGATGATGACGTGGTGTTAGCTTATCTCTTTGTGCATGCCATGTTGTCATGTCATAGCTTTTGTTTCGGATATCATATGATATGTTCTGCTTTGCATTTGAAATAGTTACCCACTCTTTTTCTGTATGAATATGGATGAAATTCTGTTATTAGCCGATGTCTGTGATTCATATGTATGCTTTCCATAGAAAACACACCAAGCTTCACAAATTGATTGCTTATATCTGGAGTACCGCTTTCCTTTCTCATATCACTTCTTATTGCATGAATTGTACGCTTCACTTTCAGGTTGATTGAATGATTGCTAGGATGATATATCTGGACTAGTTTACTTTTTAGATTAAACTGAGTAGATTATATTACTCTGCTGAAAGTTGTCGTGCACGTCCTATAGAGTGAATCGAGTGATACATTTATTTCTTTCTCCACATATCTTGAGCATTATTTCTCTACTTAAAATTCATTGGTGAATCCTCCCCTTAGCAAGTCTATTATCGGCATTTCCCCGCTATTATATCCCATGCTCCAATTCCCCAAAATCAAAAAGAAAAGAAAAAATTTATGTATATATATCTGTATATCCTTCTCTCTTTTGATTTGGGATCGCTTATGTATATATGTTTATTCAAAAAAAAGAAGAGAAAAAGAGAAAAATTGAGAAAAAGAAAAGAAAAGAGAAAAGAAGTTTATAACGATCCCATCTCCTACTATCTCTCTCTTTCGTCCCTCTTTCGTTTTTATTTTTATTTTTTTTTGGAGCTTCAAAAGAAATGGGAAATGTACATATTGATTTGTTTATGCCACCACACTTATGGATAAGCTTGGGGGAGAGGATTCAATGATGTGTGAGAGAGTGACTACTTGATGGTGCATGACAACCTAGGCTAAGTAATCTTCTATACTCGGTGAGATTGCTAAAGTTTCACGAAATCCAGATATCGACACTTAGCATTCATTTCATGAAAACCATACTTTTCTATTCTTACTATTCCATATCGTGTGATATCTCTTATACTCCTTATAGAAAGCATTCAATTGAAAAGTGTGTGATCTATGGTTATGCATACCGCTTTAGATGCTTCAGACTATGCTAATCCTAGAATGATTCCATATTTCGTGCTATTTTGATATTTTGGGGTTTTCTATTTCGAATGCATTATTATACTATGATATCGAGATAAAAGTCTGTGACATGTGTTTTATATTCGATGTATGCTATATGAGTAAGTAAAACCCACGTCCTGAGAAAAATGATCTAGCGCCCCCTTCTTCGCTTTCTATTCTTTTTTTATTTTTTATTTTTTATTTTTTTATTTTCCCTCTTTTCCATCATTTTGCCCGTCTGGCTCGTTTTTTACTCATCTTCCTCGAGGACGAGTAAGAGGTAAGTTTGGGGGATTTTGATCACTCCATATTTTATACCCTTTTTCTGCATGTTTGCATACCACTTTGATCGCTCATATCGTGTTTTTCACGATTATTCGACAATATTGCGATGCTTTTCACGATTTCTTGTTTTTGTCGTATTTCAGGAGATATAGAGAGATTCAGAGTGATTTTGAGATCAAGAGGATTTGCACCCACTCCGGAGTGTCACCCAAGGCTCTTCTGAGGACTATTCGGCAATGGAAGACGAATGGAAGAGGAAGGAACTTCGTAGAAGCGACGAGGAAGCGAAACGATGAAGATTGGGCATCTGCAGCATCTCACTCGGCCGAGTGAAGCACTCACTCGGCCGAGCAAGAAGACCGCTCGGCCGACCAGACCGGACATGCACCACAGAAGGAAATCAGCGTGCACTCGGCCGAGTGACGATAGTCCACTCGGCCGAGTATGAAGATCCCCTCGCCCGAGTGGCATGGAAAATCCACCATCAAAAGAGGCCGACTTACTGGAATCCGTCAGGCGATTCAGGGTTTCGACTCGGCCGAGTACTGAATGCCCCTCGACTCGGTCTTTTTCCCGCCGATGACAATGAAACACCCCGCGTAACCAATAAATTCCTATTCCCTATCGATTTTCTAGTCCTATGGACGCATTAGGGAGAACCCACGAAGGGGTTTACACCAAAATTCCAGATTTGAGAACTACTCACACAATATAGCTAAAAAGCAATCTAAATGAAAATCGACCGTTAAAATCATGATCATGCAATTGAAATGAAGTAGTAGCAATGTTATTAAGATAATATCAAAGTTTCATAAAGATCAGAAAACTTACAGAATATTATAAAATTCCAGCCGTCACAATAGAGAAAAAAGATAGAAAAATACACAGCTTTCGTTTCTGAAAACCTAGGGCATATATATATAGAAAACGACTTCACCCGATCGGTTGAAGAATCAACCAATCGGGTGAGCTGCTATGTTCTTCGGCTGCGGTCTTCAGAAACTTCACCCGCTCACGTGACCCGATCGGTTGGCGCAAGCGGCTCGTCGTTTAGATCTTGCGGTCATCAGGTGAACCGATCGGTTGATTCTTCAACCGATCGGTTGGAATTATCGCCCAAAAGAACAGAGACTTCAGTCGACTTAGCACGGTCATCGGGCCGTCGGGTGAGCTCTCCGGGTCGTCATTCGGAAAACTCGCTACAACTGAACCGATCGGGTGAAGGTCACCCGATCGGTTGGAATTCAGCTCTAATTTCCCGAGAACTCTGTTGGGATGAACCGGTCGACGAACCGGTCGGTTGACCTTGCACTTCGCTTCAGCTTCAGTCCGGGTCGGACACGCGTGCATCACCCGATCGGTTGACTGTGTCCAACCGATCGGGTGGGGGCTGAGAGTGGCAATCTTGGTCGTTTGACCCTCTGGATTGCGCGTGACTCCTCCCATTGATCTGGGGACTCATGATATCTTCGTTATATGTCTCCTATGCTGGCAATCTCCTGCAAACACACAAAAACACGGAGAAATGAAAGAAAACTAGAAAACACGAGAAAAATGGATACGGGACGACGGAAAATAACGGAAAAACACAAAGAAGACGTGCGTGAATATATAAAATATAAACGCACGTCAACGGCATCGGATGGTTCGAAAGAGTATCTAGAATAGCGAAGATGGCCAGAGCTCCGACGGTTTCGAACGGACAACGGCGATCGACGGCAGCTGCTCTCTACATCAGAGGGGGGAATTCAAAGTTTCGAAAATTCGAGGGAAATCCCTCTCCCGCTACCCCTCCGTTTCTTTTTATAGGAAGAGTTATGTGATCTAAGCCGTCAGACGTGTGCCTGCTAAGGACGTGGGCCACGTGGCGAGATCTGAGTGGGACTGGGCTGGCGCCTCGAATTCTTCCCCAATCACGTCAGACACGCGTCACTTTCTGAGCGGATGCAGACCTCGAATTCTCCACATCGCCAAATCGCCATCATGACTATTGAGATTCGGCAGTGAGATCGAATTAAATGCCGCCAACCAGCCCCCAATCAATGCATGTGCGACACGTCATCCGAGTTGAGCCGGGCTTGCCTCTTCAAGCTCGAATGACGGGGGCAATTGTTACAGCCTTATGGCGAGCCCATGTAATTAAGGCCTACATACACTGGAAGCCCAAGCGAACAGCTCTCCGACCACCCAGAAAGGGTACAAGCTCGAACTTAAGATCGCCTCTATCCAGGGAAGCTCGCATCGCCGAGCAACAAGCTCGCCCACAGGGCAACCAAAGAAGTTCGCCTACCCGATCGATAAGTTCTCCATGCCCGGATGAAACTCGCCTACTTTTCAACAGGAAGCTCGGCCAGACGGTCCGAAGGCACCGAGCTTGACTCTCCCCAAGGGCGACCTGGCATAAATATCTCTGATAGGGTGACATATGGCTACCTACCCTCCATTAATGCCAGGGGTTAATGGCGAAAACTGATGGCCGCCCCTCGTGTCTCATTAATGCGTCTGACACCATCTGACACCATTATTGCATAAAATATCTCTGACACGACCAGCTGACATATCACTTCTCTTCCAGCTAAGCAGACTCGACAGCTGATGGGATGACGGGCAACCGACTCTCAGCTCTATAAATACTCCCCTACTGCATCCATAGAGAGGGGGGGTTGGTCAGTCGAAATCTCTAACTCTTTTCCAATATTCAAGGTCGGATATCTCCCATAAATATGTGCCTTCCTCACAAGCTCGCCAAGCTTCGCCGATCTGCCTTAAGATCTCCAAGCGTGTCCGACACACTTATTTCAAGTCACTCACTGACTTAAGCAACGGAGAGGCTACGGGCTGACAGACAACCCCGCCTTTCTGACGAGTTGCTACTGTCGCAGAAAGCTCGCCTCAGCTACCAGAAGACGGCAACCTTCAGGCGACCTTGGATTCTTCACTCCCGAAGCTTATTCCGAGTCGTGCTAACCTCGCCGTCAACCCAAAACTTGTAATCATTGCATCCGTGATTCCCATTAACTACAAATTTCATTGTTAGGCGGACTTGATCCGCAACACCTATAAACATGCTCATGGTCCCCAGATCGCACGAACGAAGAGCCGTCTTTTCAGCATCTCATCGACAGATTAGAACCGGAGAAAAGCTAAAGGATTTCTCTCGGGGATTCATGTAGATCTAGAAAGCCAAACACGCAGATCTACAGTTCAGAACGTTATGGATTCAGGTACACTTCCGCATTAAGATTCAGTTTTATTTTTTGTAGATCCATATGTGAATTGTTTAGCTTGGTTTTATGTAGGTTAACCTAAAAATAGCCCCACACGCGAATCGGCAATGCGAAGTGAAGTGAGCCTGATTGAACCAACCAGATATCTCAGCAATCAAAAAGTGACCTTCTCATGATGGCTAGCTATCGACTTGATGGTGCCAAGTCATGAATCCCGTATCATTACTTCAATTCCATCGGTGCCGTTAATTATTACTGTGTGATCCCATCGGTGCCGTTAAGACAGTGGCAAACTCGTACATTAATGGATGTAATAATGTAAGCACTCCTGTGTGATCCCGTCGTAAACAAGATACTGTTGCATCTGAAGGAGCAATCAACGACGACGATGAGATCGGGAGCAACCCATTTTTGTCACTTTGATTTCTGCCATTAAAACGAAGCATTATGACAAATCAAAGGCAGGTTGTAGACAGGAGACAGACCCTTGAAAGCAAAGGCAGCATGTTTAGGGTTTTGGCCCCCCGAGTTGTACGCACACTGAACCGAAATCTCCTTCATTGCTTTTGCTTTCAGTAATGGCGGCTGACATGGCATGAGGGGGATGGGACCCATGTGTGGGAACTCTGTCTCCTCGTACCTCTTTGTTGATGCTTTGGGTTCTGGAGACGGAGCACTTGGCTCTGCTGAGCAAATGGCCGGTTGGTCGTTTGGCTTGATGACACTGCGTGGGATGTCGTTGGAGCATCTCTTGAAATCTACAGACTAAGACAGAGAAGAGCGTTAACCATAACAATCTTAAATAACGGTTCCGGCTTGTCTTCTCCCGCACTCAAGTTAGCACCGAGTATACAAAAGACAAGTCCGACACGAGCATTATCACAAGAGACTGATCAAGCGTTCGTCTTTAGAAGGCGTGCCCTTTTATGGGGTTCAACAATGATCTTGTAGCCATGTCCCTTTTGAGTATGGATTGTTCCTGCGTGTTTTCTCACTACATGTCGGTAGTTTGTAGTCCAAAGATCGTCGCTGACGTGGTAGATGATGATGACCTTCGGGGTCGGTCGGCGGAGCAGGCTCTGGTGCGAGGATGCTCAGGGCCGTGCAATGGGTCGTCGAAGGGAACTTCGGCCGGACAGTATCTCTCCCGATCTGGAAGACAGAAAGCCCGTCAGGGGGTCGGGTCTGGGGCCTGACCAAATCCCCTCCGATGCTTAAGTCAATGTATGTCTCAAAAGAGGCTCGGTGGGACTAGGACCGATCCATTGGGGGGGCGACCGCTAGTCCTCCGACCGAGCTATGAAAGAGGAGATATTATTTGGTGGAATATGAATTGGGAGTTTAGGCTACATTAGTCTCGGATCTTCGAGATCCCCCCTTGGTGTCGTTACCTCCAGGCCTTCATATAGATGAGTCCTCTTGTTGTCATGAGCAATGATGAGTCATTATAACCGACATTGATGGGGACGCGCTGATTAGGAAGTATTGACCCCAATAATTACATCCATTTGATGAAGTGATAAATGCCATGAAGGCCGTAAATGCCATGAAGGCCATTCATTTAATAAGGGCAGCCATGATTGGCGTAACAGTCTCCTCAATTGCAGAGAGCCCACGGTTCATTGAGCCTTCGTCTCGGATGGAGATGTCATGACCCACATGCGAGACCCTTGGATTAGGGCCCAGATCCGTGGTGGGCTGCGCGATCGGTCGTGGTCGACTTGTTTCTCCCCAGTCTGATCGGAGGGTTGTAACAATAGCCCCCATCTCCCGAGCTAAACTGCTGCAGAAGTTGAGATTGAGAGATGCAGTATGAGAGAGAGAAGTGACTCCTTTAGTAAAATTAGTTCGTTAGGAAACAATAATTGATCGGCCCGAGAAGCTGGTCGGCCCGCTGGAGGAGTGGCACATAGCCTTACGGCAAACCGATGCGTTAGCCTGCAGGGGGAGTGGCCCCCAGCCTCACGGCCGATCCGAGTTTAGTCGGCCCGCTAGGGGATGTTGGGAGATGTGTATGCCCTCGAGGCAATTTATCTCTATGTATGTGTACAAATATCTTGTTCGAAATAACAGTAAGCTGTTGGGTAAGAATTTACCTAAATTAATAATAATGTAGTATACATAGAACTTTGGTAAAGTCCGGAGACTTGATGCGAGGACAAACAAGTATCGAGATGAAGATCTCGATCATGAAGAATTGCTTGACCATTTGTAGCATAAGTCTAAAATCGTTTGTGGCTGTAGATGTTTCGAGAAATGGATATCAATACATCGGATAGACCATTATGTCTTTGTCTTCACCATGGAGTGATGACGATGATCTCATGGTCGTTCGACTTGGCAAAGTCAGAGATGACACACAGGTGCTCATTAGAGAATGAGTTCACTAAACGACTCAACAAGAGTTATCATATGGTTAACATTAACTAATCTGTCAGTAATAACTCTCAGTGATAATAGGCAATTGGTCCTTAGCCTTAAGGTCATTGTACGAAACTGTACGTGAACGGTGTTGCTTAGATCTCTGACCTAGCTTCGAAGCAATGCCTGTTGAAAGGTCTTTGGTTGGATGACACTTGAAGCATGCGAGGAGAGTAACGACCAAGAGAGAATTCGTCTCTCTCGTTTATGGGGGAGTTAGTGTCACATGTGTTGGTTCGGTATTTAGTGAAAACTTTGGCCAAAGTATGTTGGAAGAAGTCTAACATTGATAGATTAAAGACCGATGGAGACTAACCGAGTTCAAACTATTAGGGTTGACAGTTGATCATACCCTAGGCTTGACTAAGCGATATAGTTTTGACGAAAGAACTAAAACTGCGGCATTCATCACAAACACAGTCAGGGTGGTCCCAACAACGCCCATGTCAATGAGCTAACCACTTAATGAGGATACCGAAACAGGGACGACACATGATGCTCGTGGTCACTACCATTTAGGGTTCGAACCCCACCTGTAGTAGGGTCAGGCTATATGGTATCACACAGAGTGTGACCTTTGTCAAGTAATAGGTAGAACTAGAGAGATTATACATCGGATGTATGTGAATTAATTGCGTCGCAAAAGGTTTGCGATATATACTTTGGAATAGTATTGATGTGGATTATTTCATATGATGCAAAAGGAATAAAATATATTATAAAACGTTTACGAATATATTTTTCAATAAAAGCATAGAACAGCTCAGTTAGAATTCTAGGAATGTCCTAGACTGGTTTTTTTTATTTTGGTCCAAGCCCAATAGGGCTAAAGAAATACCAAAACAAAATAAAAAAGGGTCAAAATGGGGTGCCATGCGCTGGGAAATTTCCCAGCGCATAGCGCTGGGCAAAGCCCAGCTACCCATTTGATGGGCTGCTGTCTTGGGCCAGCACCTGCCTGCGCCCAAGCGGGCAGGCCACATGGCATGCTGGCAGAAGAGTGGGACCCGCGGGTGGGGCCCACACAGGGTTTATGAAACCATATTATTAGTTTGACGGCTGGAATTGTTTTTGAAACATTTTTTGACCAACTCTGGGGCTTTGTTTGAGTGGTCAAACGAAGTCGAAATTGAGCCATGTTTGTTTCTAATCATTCATTGTCCAGTGCTTATCGATTTGATATATGATATCGCTTGCGAAGCTCAACGGTGAGGGACGAAAAATTCGCTAAAGTTTGGCCTTCGTGTAAGGCAAACTTAATTGATCTTCCTCCTCCAAAACTTTTAGTCTCACATTGGAAATTGAGAAATCGGTAGGGATAAGCTCCCTATATAACTAGGGGCTAGCCCCCTCCTTGAAACTTGCACCCAGCTCCAGATCCAAGTAGCTCCATTAAACTTGAGCAAGGCTAGAACCAAGCTTAATTAATATTCCTTCTTTCTCCCTTATTCTTCAGTGCTCCTGATCGGGCTCTAGCAAAGCTACGAAGGAGTTCGGATCGGATCCAAAGTCTTGACGGAGGATCCACTCAAGGTGAAACTTTCTGGAGTGCGTGGTTGGCTTGACGACAAAGAGAGTGTTCGCCTCAGGATGCATTTCGGCTCGGGAGAAGCTGCTCAGCCACAACGCGGGGCACTGGTTCATGGGATTTTGCCACTCGCTAACATACGAGGCAAAGGTTAGTAGTTTAATTCATTTGTTTACAATTACAGTTAATTTTATAGATCTATCTTTGGGGTTGGTCAGACCCAACCCTGGGATAGTAGAGATTCTGGCTAGGGTTTAATTCCTTTAGAGCCTTTCTTAAAACTACTTTAAGATGTTTTTCTGCTGCTTAATAACTTTCATCGTCCGCCCGACTTAGGCCAAACGTTGATTTTTAGCCATAAGGACCTAGAAAACCCTTTAGTGGTATCAAAGCCAGTCTACTTGATCTATTATTTTATTGCAATTATAAAGTACTTTGGATGTAGCATGTTTCTCCATGAGATGGAGGTCTATAAGTAGCTACTAAAATTGTTTTTCCATGTAACGGTTTTATTAAATTTTTTTGAAGAATTAGATCTATTTTAAATTATGCGATAATTTTAGTAGTAGATATATATAATTATTTGATGATTATGTATAGATTAATGCTATGATCTAAATTTTATGTGAAAATTGTTTAGATACCTAATTCCTGATTAGGATATCCATTAATCAATTTGTTAAATAATAATAATTTTAGAAAATTATGTTTTTTTTGAAAATTTGATCTTCTTATATTATGTGATAATTTAAGATAGATGTGATTTATTAATGTTGCTATGATCTAAACATGTGTAGTATTTTTATTATTCAGATACGTAATACCTGATTAGGATAGCCAATAATAAAACAAAATTATTATGAAACATAATGGTTATGTGATAATAATTTTAATTCTTTATAGTTGATAAGGACATTAATAAAAGTTATTAACCAATCGTAATAGTTTTGAATTTTAGGATTCAACTAGTTGATAGGATTAACTAGTTTAATGAAGCCATATGAAGTCGATATTACACATATAAATTATTGGTATCCTTAAAAGAACATGAACCGGTGTCTAGCATTTTGTGACTAGTGTTGTGGATTACCTCAGCTCGATTGGGGATAGTGATCCTGGCCTAACCAAATCCCTTGGATGCATTCTGCTGGACCACAAGGATACGAATTATTATTATGTGAAACCAGCGATTACATCTAGTTTAATACGTTTAAAATCTTCTTCTAGATTAGCCGTCGCCCTCCTTGCTTTTGGAATTTGAAAACCAGGGATTCATGTTATAGTTGTTGAGTTAACTCAAGGTAAAACATGGCTATGATTTGGGAACCAATTCCATTCAACATATAATATAGTTCAACTTAACCCAAACCGTCGCGTCGTGAACATAACCGAGTGCCGGTGTAAGAAGAGATTGGACAAGAAAGCAAGGGTCTGACTAGACTAGTCTTTATGATTTGTTGAGCTAGATCAAGGTCATAAGTGACTAGGGGTAAAAACTAATAAAGGAATCACATTCGATATGATTGATGAAGAGTTAACTACCGATCACAGAGTCAAGAAACTTGTTCAGCCAACTCAAGGTTGTGAAACTCACGGTGGTCAGGTCCCTTTCCCACTAAATATTATTATTCGTTCATCTATATAGCTTAAGATGATCGCTAAATTATGCGCTCCAGATTTACACCGGGAAACTACCGCAAGTGTACGGTGTCAGATCTTTGTAATATATAAAGATATCGATCCCATAGGGAGGTGATGCTTATATAGTCTTAGGTATTTTCTAGATCTCAGAACAATGTCAACGTGCATATTGAAATATGGTTGTCATGATTATCTCCTAACAAGGTTATCAACAATATAAAGAGACTAGGGCAATAGGAGTCACCACTAGGACCGTCAGATGTCAATGCTAGGTTAGAATTCTTACGTTGAATTGGCTTTATTAGGGAGAGATTATTGCATCTAAAATGTAGAACGCATGTCCAACTATCGTCATGCCACTCATTTAACGTATCCCGTGCTTAGCTCTACCATCGTGGATGGCCTCACACGCAATCCGTGCATTACCATCGACAATTATTCTCAATCTCTATTCATGCCACTATTGTGGATAGAGCTTTGAACTGTATATTGGTGGCTCTCATTGACGCTACTATCGTAGTCATCAATTAGTAATATAGAATGTCGGTAATTCCATCAAAGTGTGCGCCACTATCGTGGTCACGAATCGTAATTGGATTCACTAACATACCTAATTAAGTCCATAGGATATGCGTCTAAGAAGTATGTTCCACTATCATGGTCACAAACCCCATATGGAATCTCCTACAAACTTGGCTGGATCAACCAAAACACATCCCTTTTACACCAAAACAACATAAAAACCCTAACTTTACATCTAAATCCTAAGATCATAGGGCAAATCCATTAGCCCTAGATAAGTGTAACGGTCGGTTTTCGATCGTACTTTCTTTGTGCACGTGCTCTTGATTGTGCAAGTGTTTATTTTTGACTTTATTTGATTTTGAACATTATTGTGTGATATATTGACGTGATCGTATCTGGAAGTATTAGATTGTGGAACAACTTTGTAACGACATATCTCGAGTCGTTCTTCAGCGATACTATCTTATTTGACGTGACGTCTCGACTTTCTGTTTTGACGCGAGACGTTTTGAATTTTAGTTTCGTCTCTCGACTTCAAAATTTAGATCCGGCTTCTCCACTCTCTTTCTTTAGTCGTCCTGAACACCCCATAATTACTTTACAATTTTTGGACTTAATTTGACCTATTTTCCATTTTTTGAAAGTTTTAAATAATTTTAAAACCTATTTTTATAAGAGTTTTAATTACAATAAAATTCCTACATTATAATAACGTATTAAAGAATTTTTAAACCAAATTTCAGAATTTTTGGCCGCACCCATCTTGTGTGAGGGAGAGTAGAGTAATTTTAAACTAAATTAATTATTTTTAATTATTTTAATTACGTTTTTCTAAACCCTAAACCTAACCCTAGCTCTAACCTATTTATATTAGCCCTAGGCTAAGTTATTTCGGCATTACACAAAACCCTAGCCGCCGTTTCCTCTCCCAAAGCTTCGTCGCAACGTTGCGACGATCGCCCAGTGCACGACCGGAGCTCACCCCCGCACATCCTAATGCACGACCGGAGCCGCTCCCCACATCGCCGATCGCAGCGCTCCGCTGCAAGCCCCCCCGCTGTCGCCCCGCTCCGACCGAGGCCATCTCTCGGTCTGACCGAGAGAACAGCCCGCACAGCCGCACCGCTCCGCACCGCTCTGCACCGCTCCTCATCGCCAAGCGCCCGACCGACCCGCCCCGTTGGTCTGACCGAAGGCCCGCTCCGCACCCGCAAGCGCTCCGCACCCCACTCCGCTGCAAGCCTCGCCCAAGCGCCCGACCGACGAAAATCTCCGCACCGACCCGCTGCGACCAAAGCGCCCGCCTTGCAACGCCCCCGCTGCGCTGCATCAGTGCCCGACCGAGAGCTCCTCTCGGTCTGACCGAGAGAACTCTCCACACCGGCAGTGCACGACCGACGGCCGTTCGTCGCAAGTTGGTTTCTCCCACCCAATTCCTGTGGTGGGCCCCCCAAGTTCTCCAGAGGTGTTGTGGGTCCCCCTTGGACCCCTAGCACTGCTGTGGGCCACACTTGGACGTGCTACTTCGTGGATTTGCCGTCGACGACGTTGCGACACGTCGCAGGCCTTCGTCGCAAGTTCAAACTGTTGGGGAATCGTACGAGGACCAGATCTGAAGCTGAGGAGTTCTCCGATCAGACCCGACATCCAATCTACAACAAACTCCGGTTCAGGTTGGTTCCCCGAAACTCGTAGAAACCCCCACAATAGCTGACTGAACCCTAAACTAAAAACCGTCAACTTGAACTAAATTTATTTTCCAGCACCTGTAAAACGTTGTACGAACATAGAAAATCGACGAACGGACTTTGTTGACTGTGCACATAGGATAGATCGTCGATTAGGCTGAAACATCAAAAAGTGACTATTGACGAATAGGATAGTCCCGAAAACCTAGAAACGAAACCTAATAGGATTTGATGAATTTGAGACCTGACATCGTCGCCGTGACGATATTTCAGACGGACTTCCGCGGACGAGACGCTTGGACGAGACGCTTCGAGAGGACGACACACTCGCCATCACAGGCAAGTGTATCCACTTGCACTTTTGGCCGTGCTTAGGCCCTAGTTGGTTAGAATTGTTAACTGTGAACAAATAGAACCGGATGTGAAATGATAGCGTCCGGGAAGACTCCTGACGGCTCAGACTTGACGACGAAGTCTGAGCCTGACAACAACAACTTTGATGCTGTAGGGCTATCATGTGTGTGCGTGTGTGTGGACACCCTAGAATAACCCTTCATGTCTTGTCACGTCCCGTCCCGTCTTGCACAGCCTGCGGGCAATCGGGCACTCTCCAAGTTAGAGAGAGTGATCCCTTGTACTGATACACAGCCCGAGGGCAATAGGGCACTCTCCAAGCTAGAGAGAGTGATCCCTTGTACAGATTCTCAGCCTACGGGCAATAGGGCACTTGTCAAGCTAGAGCGAGTGATCCCTTGTACTGGTGTCATGTCTTGTCTTGTCTTGGGGTTTGGGGTTGGGTTGAGCGTGCGCACGGCAAGAGGGTCTGATCCCCCTCGAACCGTAAGGCGTGAACCCTTTCGTGTCTCACTTGTCTTGTCCTGCCTTGTTTCCGTCACGTCCTGTCTTGTCTTGACACCTGTAGGTTAGTCCCGTAGTTGGTAGCACACGCTACAACTACTACTTGTTGCGCTTTACTTTCCTGCTGCGTTACTTCTGTTTGTTACTCAGTTATAACCCCATCATGCTAATCAACCAGTAAAACGTTGTCTAAAAGTTGATACACTTGTAGTTTGGTCTAACCCTTTTTGTAGACCTGACCTGACGTACAGTTCCTTCTTTTGGTGCTGTACGTCAGGTGTTGAGCCAGAGTACGTCGACGAGGCGGACTTGCCAGCTGACGGAGAGCTGGAGGACGTTGATCTGGAGTACGATCCGGAGGAGGACCAGAGTTAGAGGCCTCTAGTTACTGATCCAGATTTCTGTTCCAGTTTAGATTGGGTGGGTAGCACCTGTTGTTTTCTTGTCTAGGTTGGGTGCTTGCACCAGTAGTTTTCTTTTCTGCAGTTGTAGCCTTCGGGCGTTTTAGACTCTCAGTACCTTTGGATGTTTTATTTGGAATAAAATGAAATGATATCTCTTTTCAGTACTTTGTTGTTTCCGTACTAACTTGCAGGGACCTGTTTCCTTCGTTTGGAATATCACAGACGCTTATTGGGTCTGGGCTCTTAGCCCTGGCCTTAGCGGGCCTTAATCACGCTTTGCCTCCGACCTTTTTGGGAAGCGGGGCGTGACAGGTTTTAGTGGTGGCCCATGCAGGTCCCCTCTTTCTGCGAATACGGAACAATCGAAGTATTGAAATTCATTTTATTATCATCCAATAATTGTACGAGTCTAACCTCTGGGTTTATGTCAATAGGATTACCGGACGACGTGTTACCCGATCGGGGAACTTAGGCGATGGAGTTCCGGAGGACCAGAGCGGAGACTTCTGTCAGTTTCTGGGTGTGATGAGGGAGATGCTGGATGTTCAGCATCAGTTGGTTCAGCAGTCGCAGCGTGCTGCCCAGGCTGTTCCAGTTGCACCACCACCACCTCCACCTGCCCCTCGAGCTGCTCCAGGAGTGAAGCAGTTCAACGAGCTCCAGCCAAGGACATTTTCAGGGAAGGAGGGACCCCTAGTTGCTGACGAGTGGATCCAGAGCACGGAGGAGAAGTTAGTTGCTGTGAAGATTCCTGATGATACCCGTGTGGAGATAGCAAAGATGCAACTGACGGAGAATGCGAGGAATTGGTGGCGCATCGAGGAGAGGCGTCTTGAGAAGCCAGTGGGATGGAAGACCTTCAGGTCTATGTTCAAGGATAAGTACTTCACCAAGTCTGCTAGGAGGGAGCTGCTGAGCAAGTTTATAGACCTGAAGCAGGAAGGTATGACTGTCGAGGAGTATGAAGCTGAGTTTGAGATGTTGAGTCGTTTTGCCCCGCACATGGTGAAGAAGGAGGAGAAGCGAGCTGATTGCTTTCGTCAGGGACTGCATCCGAAGATTCAGGCTTCGATGTCTTCGGCAAGTTTCTCGACTATGAGGGAGGTGCTTGATGCTGCGAAGAATCATGAGCTCATAGCTCTTCTGCCTGACCCTCCAGCTGATAAGGGGAAGCGTCCCATGGAGCAGTACCGGCCACCTGCTAGGCCGGCTATGAGGCCAGTTCAGACAGTACCATTCAAGAGGCCTGGAGCACCAGTTCAGATTCAGGGCAAGGGCCCGTGCCACATCTGCGGAAAGCCTGGACATGTTCAGGCCACCTGCAGGAAGAGGATGGGGCTATGCTTAATTTGTGGAGATGCTTCGCATGCTGCGAAGGATTACCCGAGAGCTCGTCATGTCGTAGTTGGAGCGCCAGCCCCGTTGCAGATGAGAGAGCCTGCTCCAGTTCAGAGAGGACCTGCTGCTCGTGGACCACCTTTGCCGCCACAGAGGCAGATGTATCAGAGAGCAGCACAGCCCCAGAGGCCAGCGTATACCATGACTGCTGTTGAGACTGAGGAGCTGGATGGAGTTATAGCAGGTAACTCTTGATCCTAGTTTTTCATTTCATAGTTTAGATCTTATTATTTGTGTTGCTTGTTTGACTTGTTTGTTAGAGTAGTTTGATTTGACCGTAGTTCCCTTATATCTTAGGCACCATTCTAGTGTCCTCTCACCCAGCCTTGGCTTTGTTCGACTCCGGTGCATCTATGTGCATCATATCCCGGAGGTTTGTAACAAAGCACTCTATCCCAACCCATACACTCCCTAAGTGTTGGGACATTACCACAGGGAACGGAGTGGTGACGGTAAATTTGGGATGTCGATCGATTTCTTTAGTGATCAGTGGACACGAGCTCTTTGCAGATTTCATTATCCACAATCTACCACATTTTGATGTCGTTCTTGGCATCGATTGGTTGGGAGATTTCCACGCCTCGATCGACTGTCACAGCAAGAGGGTGGTGTTTCGGATTCCAGGTCATCCGGAGTTCGAGTTCCGTAGCAGAGATGAGTCGCTTGGGCCCATCAGATTTCAGGCCAAGCTGGAGGTGCCGATTGTTACAGCCATGTAGATGGAGATGGAGATCGAGCGACCAGCACTCGTCAGACACTTCGACGATGTCTTCCCGGAGGATATCTCAGGTTTACCACCCGACAGAGCTCTAGAATTTGGCATTGATCTTATGCCGGGAGCGCAACCGTTATCGAAGGCGACGTACCATATGGCCCCCGCTGAGCTCGAGGAGCTGCAGAAGCAGTTGGATGAGTTGCTGCAGAAGGGTTTCATCCTCCCTAGTGTGTCACTGTGGGGTGCACCTATTTTGCTTGTGAAGAAGAAGGATGGGTCACACAGGATGTGCGTGGACTATCGAGGATTGAATGCTGTCACCGTAAAGAATAAGTATCCGCTGCCGCGCATCGACGATATCTTTGACCAGCTTGGAGGTTCGAGAGTCTTCTCGAAGTTGGACTTGAGGAGTGGATACCATCAGTTGAAGGTAAAGAAGGACGATGTTCAGAAGACGGCTTTCTGGACAAAGTACGGACATTATGAGTTCGTGGTCATGCCGTTTGGCGTGACCAATGCTCCAGCGGTGTTCATGAATTTGATGAACTTAATATTCTATGACTTCCTGGATAAGTTTGTCGTTATCTTCATTGATGACATTCTTATTTACTCGAAGTCTGTGGAGGAGCACAGCTGTCATCTGAGGACAGTGCTGGAGACGCTGAGGAGACATAAGCTTTATGCCAAGTATAGCAAGTGCGAGTTCTGGCTGGACAGAGTCGTATTCCTGGGACACGTGGTGTCCGGTGATGGTATATCTGTGGATCCGGAGAAGGTTAGAGCAGTCAGAGATTGGCCGACTCCGCAGTCAGCGTCCGACATTAGGAGCTTCCTTGGTTTAGCAGGCTATTATCGACGGTTCATCAAAGATTTCTCGAAGATTACAGAGCCGATGACGAAGCTGACGAGGAAGGACGAGGAGTTTATTTGGTCAGATGCTTGTGAGGAGGCCTTCAGTATCTTGAAGGTGAGATTGACCACGGCACCGGTGTTGGCAGTACCGAATCGAAGCGGAGGCTTCGAAGTTTATTGTGATGCATCAGGGAAGGGCCTAGGATGCGTCGTGCATCAGCATGGCCACGTGGTCGCGTACGCTTCTCGTCAGTTGAGGACTCATAAGAAGAATTACCCGACGCACGATCTGGAGTTGGCAGCAGTGATTTTTGCACTGAAGATTTGGAGGCACTTCTTGCTAGGTGAGAGTGTGAAGATTTTCACCGATCACAAGAGCTTGAAGTAATCTTTACGCAGAAGGAGCTCAACATGCGTCAGAGGAGATGGTTAGAGCTCATGGCTGACTACGAGATTGATTTGCAGTATCATCCGGGGAAGGTGAACGTAGTGCCGGATGCCTTGAGTAGACTTTCTACTGCGATGATGCTTGCAGCCGACGGGAGGATTCAGCTGGAGCTGATGGAGATGGATTTGGAGGTTGTCCTACCTGGTGTGGTTCGTTCGTTCATGAATTTGCAGATTCAGTCCACGATTGTGGATCAGATCAAGGCAGCACAGGCAGGAGATCCGAAGCTGCAGAGGATCAGGAGGCAGGTCGAAGCTGGACTACAGACGGAGTTCGTGATTCATGAGGATGGTTCGCTGCGGTACGGCAGTAGACTCTGTGTACCTGCAGGTGATGTTCGCGAGGAGCTATTGAGTGAGGCTCATAGCTCGCCATGTTCTATACATCCTGGAGGCACCAAGATGTATAAGGACCTCCGTCTAAATTATTGGTGGATTGGCATGAAGAGGAGTGTGGCACGGAGCGTTGCCAAGTGTTTGATATGCCAACAGGTGAAGGCTGAGCACCATCGTACTGCTGGGTTGCTGCAACCGCTTCCCATTCCGGAGTGGAAGTGGCAACATATTACGATGGACTTCGTGACTGGTTTACCTCGGACCTCGAGGCAGAACGACGCAGTTTGGGTGATCGTGGATCGGTTGACCAAGTCTGCGCACTTTATCCCTTTCCGAGTGGGCCAGTCTACGGAAGCTTTGGCGAGGAAATATCTGGAGGTAAAGTTCCGTTTTACTTTTACTTCTATTTTGATTTTCTCTTTGAAATAGTCGTGACGTAGACCGGGTGCGTGCAGGAGATTGTACGCTTACATGGAGTCCCTGTGAGCATTGTGTCAGACCGAGACACGAGGTTCACATCTCAGTTCTGGAGAAGTCTGCAGGAGCATTTGGGTACGAGTCTGAGTTTCAACACGACGTACCACCCACAGACTGATGGCCAGTCTGAGAGGACTATTCAGATTCTGGAGGATATGCTGCGAGCTTGTACGCTCGATTTGAAGGGATCATGGGAGGACCATCTTCACTTGGTGGAGTTTTCATATAACAACAGCTACCAGGCGAGCATTGGCATGGCGTCGTTTGCTGCCTTATATGGAAGGAAATGTCGATCGCCACTGAGCTGGGATGACATCGGAGATCGGGAACTGTTGGGTCCGGAGATGATAGTTGAAGCTGTGGATGTCGTGAGAGACATCAGGGAGAAGCTCAGAGTTGCGCAGGATCGCTTCAAGCATTGGGCAGATGCCAAGAGGAGACCTTTGGAGTTCCAGCATGGAGATCACGTCTTCCTGAAGATTTCTCCGAACCGCGGAGTTATTCGTTTTGGGAAGAAGGGAAAGCTGAGTCTGAGGTATATTGGGCCATTTGATGTGCTAGAGCGTGTGGGAGCAGTGGCCTACCGCCTTGCTCTGCCACCATCTTTGGAGGGTGTTCACGACGTATTCCACGTATCTCAGCTACGTCGGTACGTCAGTGATCCGTCACACACGGTCGATTTCTCGGAGATTACGGTTCGACCGGACCTAACATATGACCAGCAACCTAAGCAGATCTTGGACTGTTGACAGAAGCAGTTGAGGAATAAGATAGTCGACCTGGTGAGAGTGATGTGGCGTCACGGATCGCCTGGAGAGTCCACCTGGGAGCGTGAGGACGATATGAGAGAGCGCTTCCCGCATCTTTTTCCCAGCAATGCTTGATGTTGATTCCGAGGACGGAATCATTTCTAAGTTGGGGGGATGTAACGGTCGGTTTTCGATCGTACTTTCTTTGTGCACGTGCTCTTGATTGTGCACGTGTTTATTTTTGACTTTATTTGATTTTGAACATTATTGTGTGATATATTGACGTGATCGTCTCTGGAAGTATTAGATTGTGGAACAACTTTGTAACGACATATCTCGAGTCGTTCTTCAGCGATACTATCTTATTTGACGTGACGTCGCGACTTTCTGTTTTGACGCGAGACGTTTCGAATTTTAGTTTCGTCTCTCGAAGTCGAAATTTAGATCCGTCTTCTCCACTCTCTTTCTTTTGTCGTCCTGAACACCCCATAATTACTTTACAATTTTTGGACTTAATTTGACCTATTTTCCATTTTTTGAAAGTTTTAAATAATTTTAAAACCTATTTTTATAAGAGTTTTAATTACAATAAAATTCCTACATTATAATAACGTATTAAAGAATTTTTAGACCAAATTTCAGAATTTTTGGCCGCACCCATCTTGCGTGAGGGAGAGGAGAGTAATTTTAAACTAAATTAATTATTTTTAATTATTTTAATTACGTTTTTCTAAACCCTAACCCTAGCTCTAACCTATTTATATTAGCCCTAGGCTAAGTTATTTCGGCATTACACAAAACCCTAGCCGCCGTTTCCTCTCCCAAAGCTTCGTCGCAACGTTGCGACGATCGCCCAGTGCACGACCGGAGCTCACCCCCGCACATCCTAGTGCACGACCGGAGCCGCTCCCCGCATCGCCGCTCGCAGCGCTCCGCTGCAAGCCCCCCCGCTGTCGCCCCGCTCCGACCGAGGCCATCTCTCGGTCTGACCGAGAGAACAGCCCGCACAGCCGCACCGCTCCGCATCGCCAAGCGCCCGACCGACCCGCCCCGTTGGTCTGACCGAAGGCCCGCTCCGCACCCGCAAGCGCTCCGCACCCTGCTCCACACCCCGCTCCACTGCAAGCCTCGCCCAAGCCCCGACCGACGAAAATCTCTGCACCGACCCGCTGCGACCGAAGCGCCCGCCTTGCAACGCCCCCGCTGCGCTTCATCAGCGCCCGACTGAGAGCTCCTCTCAGTCTGACCGAGAGAACTCTCCGCACCGACAGTGCACGACCGACGGCCGTTCGTCGCAAGTTGGTTTCTCCCACACCAACTCCTGTGGTGGGCCCCCAAGTTCTCCAGATGTGTTGTGGGTCCCCCTTGGACCCCTAGCACTGCTATGGGCCCCACTTGGACGTGCTACTTCGCGGATTTACCGTCTACGACGTTGCGACACGTCGTAGGCCTTCGTCGCAAGTTCAAACTGTTTGGGAATCGTACGAGGACCAGATCTGAAGCTGAGGAGTTCTCCGATCAGACCCGACATCCAATCTACAACAAACTCCGGTTCAGGTTGGTTCCCCGAAACTCGTAGAAACTCCCACAATAGCTGACTGAACCCTAAACTAAAAACCGTCAACTGAACTAAATTTATTTTCCAGCACCTGTAAAACGTTGTACGAACATAGAAAATCGACGAACGGACTTTGTTGACTGTGTACATAGGATAGATCGTCGATTAGGCTGAAACATCAAAAAGTGACTATTGATGAATAGGATAGTCCCGAAAACCTAGAAACGAAACCTTATAGATTTGATGAATTTGAGACCTGACATCGTCGCCGTGGCGATATTTCAGACGGACTTCTGCGGACGAGACGCTTGGACGAGACGCTTCGAGAGGACGACACACTCGCCATCGCAGGCAAGTGTATCCACTTGCTCTTTTGGCCGTGCTTAGGCCCTAGTTGGTTAGAATTGTTAACTGTGAACAAATAGAACCGGACGTGAAATGATAGCATCCGGGACGACTCCTGACGGCTCAGACTTGACGACGAAGTCTGAGCCTGACAACAACAACTTTGATGCTGTAGGGCTATCATGTGTGTGCGTGTGTGTGGACACCCTAGAATAACCCTTCATGTCTTGTCACGTCCCGTCCCGTCTTGCACAGCCTGCGGGCAATAGGGCACTCTCCAAGTTAGAGAGAGTGATCCCTTGTACTGATACACAGCCCGAGGGCAATAGGGCACTCTCCAAGCTAGAGAGAGTGATCCCTTGTACTGATTCTCAGCCTGCGGGCAATAGGGCACTCGCCAAGCTAGAGCGAGTGATCCCTTGTACTGGTGTCATGTCTTGTCTTGTCTTGGGGTTTGGGGTTGGGTTGAGCGTGCGCACGGCAAGAGGGTCTGATCCCCCTCGAACCGTAAGGCGTGAACCCTTTCGTGTCTCACTTGTCTTGTCCTGCCTTGTTTCCGTCACGTCCCGTCTTGTCTTGACACCTGTAGGTTAGTCCCGTAGTTGGTAGCACACGCTACAACTACTACTTGTTGCGCTTTACTTTCCTGCTGCGTTACTTCTGTTTGTTACTCAGTTATAACCCCAGCATGCTAATCAACCAGTAAAACGTTGTCTAAAAGTTGATACACTTGTAGTTTGGTCAAACCCTTTTTGTAGACCTGACCTGACGTACAGTTCCTTCTTTTGGTGCTGTACGTCAGGTGTTGAGCCAGAGTACGTCGACGAGGCGGACTTGCCAGCTGACGGAGAGCTGGAGGACGTTGATCCGGAGTACGATCCGAAGGAGGACCAGAGTTAGAGGCCTCTAGTTGCTGATCCAGATTTCTGTTCCAGTTTAGATTGGGTGGGTAGCACCTGTTGTTTTCTTGTCTAGGTTGGGTGCTTGCACCAGTAGTTTTCTTTTCTGCAGTTGTAGCCTTCGGGCGTTTTAGACTCTCAGTACCTTTGGATGTTTTATTTGGAATAAAATGAAATGATATCTCTTTTCAGTACTTTGTTGTTTCCGTACTAACTTGTAGGGACCTGTTTCCTTCGTTTGGAATATCATAGACGCTTATTGGGTCTGGGCTCTTAGCCCTGGCCTAAGCGGGCCTTAGTCACGCTTCGCCTCCGACATTTTTGGGAAGCGGGGCGTGACAATAAGTCTACTCATGAATCATAGAAATAACAATGGAAAATTCAATAAAAGCAAGAGAGATCATCATCGCGATAGAAGACATTAAAGCAAGCAATAGAAGATTAGAAATCGTTACCAAAGCATCGTAGATCGATAGAAAATTGTAGAGAATTAAGATCGCAAGATTCCAAGCAAAAGCAATATATAAAAACCCAATCTTTGTCTTCTACAAAATTGCGACGTCTATGAAAACTCTCTAAGAAAACTAAAATAGAATTAAAACCAAGGAAAATAACTTTCTCTCCGAAAATAGGGTAAAAATTGTGTTTATATACAAGGGGTTGGACACCACAAAAATATGAAGATATGGGCAATTGGGCCCACCAACTAATCAAGTCGCGACAACCTACTCGGTCGAGTAGCGGCGTCGCTCGGTCGAGCTGGACATGCGGCTCTGCTTTCCTGCTTCTTTAGCTCTGGGCTGATACGGGATACTCGGTCGAGTAACCCTTCCACTCGGTTGAGCTACAGTGGGCTGAAAGTCTCTCCAAAACACTGCTCTGTTTGGTTCGTGACAACCACTCAACCCATAACAGCCCAAGGAGAACTACCAATGGAGGTCTGAATGTGGACTAGATCAGACTAGACATAGGCGCGAGTAAGCATCTGATTTGCACCATAAACAAAGGAGAATATGCATTTGAAACCACCCTTATTAGTAGCAGAGATAGATATTACATGGGCAGATGATTGAATAAGTATACAAGTCCAGATTTTGATATCCCATAGAATCCAAATTCTGTCTCCATCAGCGCAATCATAATTATTAATAGAAGATCATTCACGAGGGAAGCAAGATAAGACACACTGAGCGCTAGTTTCTTTGATTTTAGTTTCCAAAAGTACAGCCATGGAAGGGGAATATTTTTTTAGGAGACTGAAGATCCTGACACCGAGCTAATTTATTCAAACCATGAACATTCCAGGTAAAGATAGACATATTAATTCAGTTGGGAGACCTTTATCCCACGCTCGCTCCTCCTAGGGCCAGTCAGAGGAGAAGCTTTTTTTGGACTAGGAACCTTCTTCAGATTAATAGGTTTCTTTGGTTTAGGTTTTTGGTGAGGTTGAATACTAGCAAGATGATTCTTCAGTCTTTTATTGATACTTGTGTGCCACTCCAAAGTATCCTCAGCAACAGGATCTGGTGATGTATCATCTGTAGCATCATGAGAATGAATAGTCCTTGTAGTAGGGGCCTTGGTGGCGAAAGTAGTCTAAATTGGCTCAGGAGCATTATTAGTTCCAGGAGCACCTGAAGGAGAGATCTTGGAGGATAGCATCAAACTCTCATAGGCATCTGGGGGCATATTCACTTCCATAGTATTCTCAACAGAAATGTCAATAATTGGTTCAATAACCAGATATGGGATGCATACATCCGCCATGATATTATCCTAGGCTATATTATTAATTACATAAGGAGCACAAAAGTGACTAACATGATTTACCGAGCTCTCAGGGGGCACAGTGGAAGACTTTGAAGGAGGTAGAGTTTGTTTAACCTTCCATATGGGGGTTGTTGGGCATTGAGCATCCGCATGTCCAAAACTACAACATCTCAAACATCTTGCATGGATCCATTCATATTCAACATCTAACTCCGTACATTGCTCCCCTTCAATATCCCGGCAAACCTTTTGGGGTAGAGGATGAGCCGCATCAATTTCCACAAAGCATCTTGCATATGACAGTCTCTCCCCCCTCGATGTAGCTCTGTCCATATACAAAGGCTTGCTGACGAGGCTTGCCTCTTTACTTATGATACTTTTAGACCAAAGATTTAGCTGTAAAGCAGGGAACCATACCCAAATAGGAATGGAAGACATGAGATCACTGCCCATACCAATATCAGCGCTCCATTTATGTAGAACAATTTAACTACCATCAAATAACCAAGGACCCTCCTAAAGGATTCTGCTACAATCTTTAGCTAGGGAGAATTTAAAGAAGAACCACCCGTTTTATCGAGAGAAGACCTTGAGACCCCCTGCAGGTCTCCACAGACAAATAACTCATGCTTTCAAGTGCAAGAAGAAAGGTCTGCTCCCCAGAACATTACCAACTAGAGTGTTTTCCCATTTCTCAACATTGGCAACAATATCCTCCTTAGTTATACAAGCGACCAGACGTCCCCCACGGTCAATCCTAGGGGTAACGTAGTCCTGACTTTAGTCACTATATTTGCTTTTATCCATGGTACAAACATCTTTCCAGCGCATCTGCATAGCTCCAACAGTAAACTTTGGAGTGAAGGGAACTACGATGTTTCGAATATGGGCACTGGGATATTTGGGTTTACCTACGGGAATAGGCCTGACACCATCATTATACACTTGGCTAATCTTATTGCTCTCATTGACTTGCACCCATTGCTTTTGATTTCGACCTTTACGATTCGATACCATAGTCCAACCAGATTCAGAAGATTTGTCACATAGAGTAGTGCCTGGATTACTATGAACAAATCCCCTAAGGGTACTAAGTTGCACTATCACTGATTTACCCTTCGCATCGGAAATACATAGGCCAGATCCCTCATATGCTTCAACATTGCTTGAGCCAAGGGCCCTGTATCGATTTTTGCTTCCCTCAGCATCAATACTATGCCTGACTGCCGGCGTCGCAAGTCCAGCAACACCCCCCACTCCACCATCCATGCTTCCAATGTTTAATTCAAATAAAGCATTACAACTATTAGCTAATGGGATAGTAACTCGGTCTGTGCCTTCGGCCGTCGTGATCCCACCGGCGTTCATCATAGCAGAGCCACGCCCAGCCCGTTGCACCGGCATCCCCACAAATTGCTCTCTCGCTTCCTCCACCAACGAGTACTCCATGGAAAGGGCTCCATAACCACTGCCAATGACTACTTTATGTCTGTCATGAGCTTCATCGACTTCCGTCACCGGTGGAGAACTAGTGGCCCCGCCAAAAATCACCGATGACCCACCAGTGTCGTTTGAACCTATCGCCAAAGATCGGACATCGTGATTAACTCCGACATCCTCTGACATCATCCTATCAAAATCAAGACCTTTGTCCCCATGAAGAACAAAGGGACCTCCTTTCACAGCACCGACCATAAACGACAATGACGCCAACCATAAACGGCGATGATCCACCATCCAGCAAACCCTTTTCTCCTCCCTCCGGAGTTAGACATTTGATACCCTAGTATGCGCCTCAGCAGAATTGCTCCTCCAATCACTGAAACCTGCTCCCGTCACCTGAACCTCCAACCACCGATCCACCGTGCAGGTCATTGCTCGTGCCCCGGGAGTACACACACCCGGGACAAACTGGTTGTAGTTTTACCACAAGCGCACGGTGTAGCGGCAAGCGGGTATCGAACTCATGGAGGACAAATGACAGTATCTCCTTTCAATCACCTAGCTATCAAGAGGATCAAAAATCGTTTGGGGCAAACAATCACAATCGTACGAATGTCAAGAGGAAATATCAAATCAATGAAACGTCTAGGGGTAGGGAATCCCCGCTACGGACCGTCTCTCATCATTGTGATTCATAGGTTACATCATTGCTAAACTTGAATGTGGGTGAACTAGTCGCAACTAAATGTAGAACCAAGCTCACGCTCTCGCGCTATTGTCGGTCTATAGCAAACCTAGGATAGGGCCCAATCTCTTGCAAACCCTAGCCTAAGCCGCTAGCGTGAAGAACGACATCATCGTTCAATCATATCTCGAGCCCACTCTCGTGCAAACTCGAGCTACGACCTAGGTTGTGATAGTTCCTATCCGTCCAATCTCTTGCAAACGGATATTGGTATAGATTCACAATTAAAAATCCTAGCTTTGGCCCAATCTCTTGTAAACCAAGTCTAGAGAAATCCAATCGTCATTCTAAATCGAATTTCTAGGCCTTCCTATCAATTGGGACCCAATCTCTTGCAAATCCCAATCGATATGAATCCCTAGCTATTCGTAATTAATCAATCCCAACCTAACCCTAATCAATTCAAGCAACAATTTCACAATTGCATCACAATTTAGAAATAGGGTCCATAGGGTTCATCCCTACGCCATAAGACGATGGCACTACTCACTATTCATCATTAAATTCTCAGAAAAATCAATAATAATATCAAGAGAATTCACTGCAATAGAGAAATAGCTAATAAAAATTGAGTTTTTGATAGGAAATAGACAAACCAATGAAGATCCAATGATACCCAATGAGAATCCAATAAGAGTAGCCTTTAAATCTCCAAAAAGAAAGCCTAAATTTAATTAATCTAAAAACTTCTGAAAAATCCTGAAAAAGGCTGCCCAAAAGCTCCCCTAACTAGGGCAAAAACTGGGTTTAAATACCCCCCAAAATTGCCCAAAAAATCGTGACCAAACTGCCCCTGCGCAGCCCAGAAATCGCAACTTACGCAGCAGGCGGAGCGGCTTACTCGGCCGAGTGACTTTGTCACTCGGCCGAGTGACAGACCCTGTAAGAAAATAGTAAGTCAGGGGGGTCTCAGGGTCTGCCTTCGGAGGTGACTCGGCCGAGTATACTTATCCGTTCGACCGAGTGGCTTTATCGCTCGGCCGAGTGACTTTCGACAGGATCTTCGAAAAATACAGTAACTTCGGCCATTTTCTGGACAATTTCTCTGTACCACTCGGGCGAGCGAGATTTCTCATTCGGCCGAGTAGGATTTCTTTGTTTGGCCGAGTATACCCTGAAATTAGCTCTGTGTGCGTATCCGTTCTGGTCGGCCGAGTGGGGCTTCTGGTTCGGCCGAGTGACTGCTCCACTCGGCCGAGTGGCATGCTGTAAATGCCCAATCTTCTCTGTTTCTCCTCCTCGTCTCTCCTACGAAGTTCCTTCTTCTTCCACTCATCTTCCATCGCTGAATGGCCCTCAAATGAGCCGCAGGTGACACTCCTTAGCGCTTGCGAACCACTTGATCTCAAAATCGCTCCGAATCGTTCCATACTTCCTGAAATGCGACAAAAACAAGAAATAGTGAAAAACATCGCTATATTGTCAAATAATCGTGAAAAACGTATGAGCGATCAAAACGGCATGCAAACATGCAGAAAAAAGGTGTAAAATATGGAGTGATCAAAATCCCCCAAGCTTACCTCTTACTCGTCCTCGAGGAAGATAAGTAAAAGGTGAGCTCGATGGAAAAAATAATAAAATGAAGAGATGAAAGAGATAGAAAATAAAGAAAGCAAGCAAAGAGAGAGGTGCTAGATCATTTTCTCAGGACGTGGGTTTTGCTTACTCATGTAGCACACGGCAAATGTAAAACTCACGCCAAGGATTTTTATCTCGATACCATAGTATATGGATGCATTCAAAATAGAAAACCCGAGAATAGCAAAATAATATGAGATACAGAATCATTCTAGAATTAACATCGTCTGAAGCATCTAAAGCGGTATACATAATCATAAACCATACACTTTTCAATTGAATGATTTCTACCCGGAGTATAAGAGATATCACACAATATGGAGCAGTAAGAATAGAAAAGTATAGTTTTCATGAAATGTATGCCAAGTGTCAATTCCTGGATTTTGTAAAACTTTTAGTGATCTCACCAAGTATAGAAAATTACCTAGCTTAGGTTGTCATGCACTGTCAGGTAGTCACTCTATCACACATCATTGGTTCCTCTCCCCCAAGATTATCTATAAGCGTGGTGGCATAAGATAAATCAATAAATACATTCCCCATTTTTGAAGCTCCATGATAAAATAAAAACAAAAGAGGGAAGAAAGAGAGAAAGAGTGTGAGATGGGATCAATGGTCTGAAAACGTACCGAAAACTCCATGAAGTTGCAAAGGGTAGATGAGTACACAAAAAGTATTGGAATGCCTTGAAATTTGGTATGTTAATCATCCATACAGTGAACAACAAACCTATGAAAACAAATTTCAAAAAAATTTCAAAAGATGGTGGAAAATAAGGGCGCCTCCTTAGATTGAATCTAAGGAGGCACCCTAGATCCCTTTTACACACACACACACACAGATATGTGTGTGTGTGTGTGTGTGTGTGTGTGTGTGTGTGTGTGTGTGTGAAGAGTAAATGAGTATCTATATTGAATCAGAAACTGTACATGGGCCTAAACAGGACCATGATAGCAAGTAAAGAGGAGATAGGGCACAAGTGCCGTCATCCTCAATTACTGCCACCCTGCCCTTATTTAGAGCCCTCTATATACAAACTACCACAAAGCAAAAGAGGAATGCTCTAAAAATCACACTCCAGCCGCCACTTGTGTGAGCCCCCAATTGTTAAGGGGCCTAATGTCAGACGCGAGCTCCCTGTCTATGGATCTAAGGATAATCCTGATGTCAGCAGTAATATCTACAAGTATACGGTCAGCAGGAGAGTCCTCCTTCTCAAATATCCTCCTATTACGCTCTCTCCAGATGTGCCAAACAATCGTAGCTAAGACTGCCTTGGCCAGCGTACCCAGACTGTCACCACTCCTAAATCTGGAATTAAGTAACTCACAAATCTCAATAAGCATATAGGGCCCCTGCTCCACACTGCCTAATCTAGCCAAGCTGCTGCAAAGAATGTACCTCAAGTATCTGCATCAAAAAAGATGTGATCCACACTCTCTCCCACACCATCCTTGCACAGCTTGCAATCTGAGGAAGTAACAATACTCCAACTAGCTAGGACATCCCGAGTAAGAAGCTTGCGGTGGATACCACGGAGTAGGGTAATCACCATCTTAGGATTATGGCCTTTAAACCAAACAAAACTGTAGTAAGGGAACCTGGGGTGTCTAGTTCGCACCACATCCCAAGCATTCCTCAATTCCTCAAAGTGCACGACCGCCCCGGTTTCCACGCCCATCCATCCTTGCCTGAAGAGAGCCTAACCTGAGATAGGACCGCCTTGATAGGCTAGGTCCTCCCATCATCCACCCATCTCCCCCTTTCCCAGTAATCACAGACTCTTCTCCCCTCTTCCCCATCAGGCACCTCATAGGAGCCAAACAGGGGTCCACAAGGAAGCCAGCTATCATACCAAAATAGGGTAAATCGGTCATCTCTAACGCTCCTCCCAATGATATTCTGTGAGTACTTACGGTAGTAAAGAATAAACTTCCAAGTCCCCGAATGAATAAGAAGAATCTTCTCTCTGAAAACGCCTGCCCCTGTAAGATACTGTCTCCTCATGTAGTTGGCCCACATCCCCTCATATGTGAGAAGACGCCATGTCAACCGAATCCCATGAGCAATGTTCAGATCGGCGAGGTGGCGGAGCCCAACCCCTCCCTCCTCGTTGGGCCTATAAGCCTCATTCCACCCCGAGAAAGATGCTTTTCCCCATATGAATCTCCTGCATAAAGCCTTTATAGATTTTATCACTGTTTTGGGTATACGGAAAGCCTACAGCCAAAAAGATACCATGTCATAGATAACTGATCGAACTAGCTCAATGCGCTAGGAATAGAGAGTGAGGAAGAAGCCCATCCCTACAATCGCTTCTTGCATTTATCAACCAACTTCTCAAACATAGATGCCTTAGGATAATGACAAGAGAGGGGGAGACGCAGATAGGTAGTGAGGCCGTTCATCCTCCTAATCCCCAAAATGCCAGCTAACGTATCTGTATTCTTGGCCCCTTTACTGAAAACCACTGCACTTTTCCCCCAGTTAACCTCCAGACCTGTGAAAGACTGAAAAGTACCAAGCAGTTACTAGGGTGACTCCTTAGATGAATATAATGAGTCGTCCCCATTTTCCCCCATATCCCATTTTTTTGGATTTTATTTTTCATGGGGTGGTTGGTCACATCATGGATGATCAACATTCCAAAAATTAAGTCATTCCAAAACTTTTAGAGCCCCCATCTATCCCTTGCAACTTCAACGGTCTTAAAACCTGCTGAAAAACCCATGAAGTTGCAAGGGATAGATGGGGGCTCTAAAAGTATTGGTATGACTTGGTTTTAGGTATGTTGATCATCCATGAGGTGAACAACAATTCCAAGGAAAATGTTTCGAAAAAACATGTGGGATATGGTGGGAAATGGGGGTGACTCATTAGATGAAATTTTTGCGGTTAATGGAGGAGGGCTGACAGCACTGGAAATTTTTCCAGCGCGGTCAGCGATCTGGGCACCCAACACAGTTTTTTAAATTTTTTTTTTTCGTAGTTAGATAAACTTTTTACCCATCTCCCCACAAAATTTCAGGTCGATCCAACACCTTTTGAGCCTCCGTTCATCGATTTCAAAAACGTTGCGCAAAACTGTCCAGATTCTGCGCAACGTTTTTGAAATCGATGAACGGAGACTCAAACGGTGTTGGATCGACCTGAAATTTTGTGGGGAGCTAGGTAACAAGTTTATCTAACTACTGCAAAAAAAATTTAAAAAAATGTGTCCAGATCGCTGACAGTGCTGGAAAAATTTCCAGCGCTGTCAGCACTCCTCCATTTTTCACTATGTGTGTGTGTGTGTGTGTGTGTGTTCCAGATTGGACTCTTCCTTTCGAAATCATGTGTGATGCGAGTGACTATGCAATGAGGGTGGTACTTGGGTAAAAGAAAGAAAAAGTTCCTTATGTGATTTACTACGCAAGTAAGACTTTGACCGAAACTCAAAGGAGCTACATGACGACAGAGAAGGAATTACTTGAGGTGGTATTTGCATTGGGCAAATTCAGGAGCTACATATTGGGATCACCTATAGTCGTCTATACGGACCACTCTACATTTAAATATCTTTTATCTAAAAAGGATCAAAGCCTAGACTTATACGATGGATTCTTCTTTTGCAGGAGTTCAACATTGCGATCTGATCTGAGACAAGAAAGGAGTGAAGAATCATATAGCGGATCATCTTTCGAGATTGACTGTTGGCACAAAGTCATCATATATACCATTGAGAGATTCCTTTCTAGATGAGTACCTTTTCACCATCTCTAATCTACCATGGTATACTGACACAGTCAATTATTTGGTAACAGGTAGAACTTCATAACATCGGTCCTCCCTTGATTTTAAACGTTTCAAACATGAGGTCAAATCTTTCTATTTTGATGATCCTTACCTTTTTAAATATTTTGGAGACCAAATTGGGAGGAGATGTATACCCGATCATGAGATTGGTAGTGTTTTTCAATTTTACCATGATGGGGGTATGTGGTGGATATTTTTCAGCCCATAAAACTGTTGCAAAAATTTTATAGAGTGGATTTTTCTGGCTCACCATGTTTAAAGATGCATATGCATATTCAAAATCATGTGTGTATTATCACCAATTGCTGGAAATCACAAAAAATATGATGCAGTATATCTCATGCTCGAGATAGAAAAACTTGATTGTTGGGAAATTGATTTTATGGGACCTTTTCCACCTTCATTTGGATATATTTTCATATTGGGTACAATTGATTATGTTTCTAAATGGATAGAGGCTATTCCTTGTAGGTATAATGACGCATTCATCGTACTAATTTTTTTGAAAGAGAATATCTTCGCATGTTTTAGAGTGCCAAAGGCCATTATTAGTGATGGATGTTCCCATTTTTGAGATATGATCTTCGAAAATTTGATGAAGAAATATGGCGTAACGCAAAAAGTTACAAGTCCATACCATCCCCAAAAAAATGGACAAGCAGAACTTGCGAATAGGAATAGAAAGAACATCCTTCATAAAACGGTGAACCTAATGTATAAGGATTTGAGTCTTCGCTTGCCTGAAGCCTTATGGGCCTACAAGGTGACATACAAGACTATTTTAGGGATGTCTACTTACCGTTTAGTTTATGGAAAAAATTTCATCTCCCTGTTAAATTAGAGTATAAATCTTATTGGACTATTAAAACATTAAATTTTCTTGATGACTTATCGAATGATTCTCATAAATTACAGATCTTGGAGCTTGAATAGCTATGGAGAGAAGCATTTGAAAATGCAAAATTGGCAAAAGAACGAATGAAAGCGGTGCATGACAAGAAGATCATAAGGAAGGAATTCAAGCAAGGGAACAAAGTTCTTGTGTACAACTCAAGACTGCACTTATTTCCAGGAAAGCTGCGTTCCAAGTGGGCATGCCCTTATTATGTCAAACAAGTTTTTCTACGTAGAGCGGTGATTTTGGTGTATGAGAAAGACGACAATGAGTTCAAAGTGAATGGACAACGATTGAAACACTTGCAAGAGCTTTGGACCAAGGAGGACACTACTATAGAGCTTACGGACCCACCCACCGGTGGCACTGAAACCGGTGTGTTCTTTCCTTTACTTAGTAGTACGCAGATTTTTCGTTCTTTATTTTACGTAGGTTTTTCGTACTTTATTTTACACATGTTCTTTTTTATTTTTCTAGGTGTTTATCTCTAGTATGCTCTTTTCAACGTTTAGGACAATGTTTGTCCTTAAGTTGGAGGGAGTGTATTAGACTTTTTTTTAAATTTCCTTTAGGATTTTTTTTAAAAATTATATTAGGATTTTTTTCTTTTTAAAAAAATAAACGGAGATAAAACAATCAAATCACCATCTTTCATCATCTAACCCTTCTTCAATTATCACTTTATCAGATGATTGTGAGTTAATTGAATTTTTGAAATTGTTTATGGCTTGAATTAATTATTTTTCCTTCATGAAATCATTACTATGCCTTCTATGAAAAATTTCAATTGCCACGACTAATATCTTGACATAATCTTGGATTTGTTTCATGCATGTCATTGTGATGCATAAGTTTAGGTGGACACAATTGATTAGATTGGTTTTTGAATTGAAGAAGAATTTGACCATTATTTATGCTAAAGTTTATGTCTAAAGAATGAGTATTGAACTGCTTACAAAAAAAGAAAAAAATTAGAAAAAGAATAAAATGCACTGTTCCCTTGAGTTTTATTAAGTAGCTGGGTCTTTGCGCCTCAATAAGCACTGGAGATTCTCGTCGATAGATGAACGATAGGGAGTGCACTAGAAAAAAGAGGTAATAAACACTTAGATGATTCGAGTTATTAGAATCGAGGGGCTCTTCTGAGCCTAATGACCGAAGGTCGTCTGGCCTAGGAGTCATTAACCGAAAACTCGTTATATGGATCATTCTAAGTCTATATGCATGCATGTATGCATGCATGCATGCATGCATGTATGTATATGTAAATATATCAAAAAATTGCTGAAAAAATGATGAAAAAAGACAGGGAAGCAACTCGATGCCCATAAATCAGACATTTTTAGGTAAAGCCAATTCCTTGGAAATAAGAAATTATGACATGACGTCGTGTTATACTTTTGCTTATGTATGTAATACCCTGTAATCATGTATACGTGTATTATATACGTATTCATGAACGTAGTTATACAAGTATTATTTTTGTAAATTTTCGGGAATTTTTCCAAAATTTTAAAATGATAAAAATTATTTTATTAATTTCTAAACAACATTTGGATTATGATAAATGATGTATTTGGATGAAATACTTTGTATTTAGAATGTATGGTGTATTAATTAGTGTATATCTATTTTTCTAGAAATTAGACATTTGACTTTTCTTAGGATGACACCTTGCATGTGAGGTGTCACTTGCCTAACCTCTCTTTAACAATACCATGACACACAAGCCATTAGGTGTCATCATCCCCTAATCCCCCACCTACCCTTAGACACATGGCATAATTAGAAGAGATGGGGGGATGACAAGGATGATATCAAAAGTAAAAGAGTAAAATTAAGGGAAAAAGGGAAAAAAAGAAAGAAGAGAACGAGAAAAGAGAAGGGAATGAAGGAGGAGGATCCATGGAAGGGAAAGCTAGGCCAAGGAGAAGGACTTGAAGAAGGAGGAGCCATAGGGGTTAGGGCTAAACCCTTTTCCCTCATCACCCATGTGGTAGGAATCCAACTTCATCTTGTATGTTATTTTCATGCTAGTGGTAAGAGTAAATTTCCTTGTTATATGCTCTTGGAAATTCCTGCAGTTTGATAGAAAAATAAATCTTTCATAACTGTTGCCTTAAGTTAAATTGAATTCTGAAAAATTTATATTCGTGTAGCTCTTTAAGTTCTACCCCATGTTCATATATAACATGCCTATGTTCAGTTAAGTAATTAGGAATAAAAATTCCATCTTCATTACATGTCTGTATTCCATCCAATCTAGATACACTTCAGTAACATTGTGCTCAGTCACTGCAAACGCCATGAAATTTTGTATTCTTGGTCTTGTTGTAAAGTTAACAACTTTTTCTACAACTTCATCTCAGTGCATGGTTTTCGAAATTCTGACTGCAACATGCCCTAAATTAGCAATCTTTACAGCCTTCAGAATCTATCTGAAAAATAGATTCGACAGGTCTCACCAAACAATTCACCATAAATCATCTAGATTATATTTCTGCTTGAAATTATAAAGGGGAATCCATCACAACCATATCTGCAACTTTCATTTATAATGTATGGGCATGTTTAATGCAAAAGTATGGAGAAATATGCTCCTCAATCTGACTGTTCTGCTTTTTCTAGCAAGCTGAAGGATTTGAATGTTGTTTTAAGTTCTTTTGGGGTTAATCTTGCCATTATTAGTGTTCTTAATTGTTGCTGTTATATGGTGAGATGTAGTTTATGTTCTTGACACATGCAAATGATGATGTGAATATGGTTATATGTTTCATGTATATTATGTGAAATGAGAAATGGAATGCACAAGGCGATGCATGTCCCAAATGTGTGGTGAACTGTGGAAAGAGAGTAAATGAAAAGTGTTATGTTTCATGAAAATGACTCAGTCCTCTTAAAGGAGGGTGACATGGGGTTTGGGGGAAACACGGGTAAGTTATAGGAGTTAAGGAGCGGACAAAAATTATATTTCTCACCCGATGTTTCACTCCCGGAAGGGGGAGTTTGAGAGGGTTGGAGAGGCCTGTGGTGTACTCGTGTTGCACCATGACTGGTAAAAGATGGTGTTCTCTGTTTTCCATAAAAACCCGAGATTTGTCTCACTCCCGTAATGGAGAGTTACGAGAGGCCCCTCCAGTGCCCGTGTTGCGGGTTGAGGTACCATTTTCACCCACCTTGGGTGAAGTCCAGCTCCTTAGCGCCCTACGATTTACCCGGGTTCCAAAAATGTTAACTAATATATTAATTGATAACCCTCATTATTTCTGTAGCATTGGTAAAGGTTGTTACTTATGTTTCCGCTACTTGTAGCCTTCTATGTTGTATGCCTTTGTTATATACATTGCCTATAGTAGTTATTGTTGCTCGTGGTTATTTTACTTATGTTGTCTCACTCTCTTGTTTATAATTTCGTTCATGATATGCCTACAATGCTTCATGCCATACCCTTGTTTCTTTTAGATCATGCTATGTTTCATTTGCATTTTGCCATGGATGCATGTAAAGTAGGTGCATTTTCATAATAGCATACTAGTGGGAGTTGGCATTCCTACTAGGTCACGCTGTGACATGTCCACGTTGACTTTTTAGGTTGGTTCTTAGAGTTGGAGGCCTCTTTGGCTTAGTTGGTTGGAGTTGCGGGTTTGTAAGAGTGTGTAAGTGACTTGGAAGTGTTGTTGTACCTTGGGTGAGATGTCAGTTTTTGTACATTAGTAAGATGTGGGTAATGTTGTATATGAGATTTGTATAAGGAAGTTGTATATGAACAGTTTGTATTTATATACATCAGTGATTGAGTTGTTGGTTCTCTTTGTGCTTTTTGGGTTGTCTAGAATGCTACATGTATTATGCCAGCAGTGCGCAGTGGACCTGCTTGTGTTTGTAATTTTGTATTTCCTTCGTAGCACCCGCCTCTTCGGGAATACCTGATACAGATTCGTACTTATCGGGTATCTTTTGGAGCGGGGCGTGGCATTTAGGTGGCCCATGCAGGTCACCGCACTACGGCTATGTATGGGCAGTGCGTGTAGGGTTCCGAGGGCAGTTTTGTTTTAAGGTGGGTAGGAGTCATGCCTTAAGATAGAGCTCTGATGTTAGAAGCTGGGGTGTTGAGTCCTTGTGGATAGACATGGATAGTTGGTTATATATATTTCTCTGTATGTAAGGCTATGTATTTGCATAGATATACACGTATTTAAATGTCTATTAGAAAGTATATATGTGTGGTATACTTGTACGTATGATTGTGGATACATCTGAATATATACGTATTTGTATGACTATGTGTCGGTATGTTGGTATTTTAAGGTATATGTGTTAGTATGTGGTTGAACTATGAGTTGTGTATATACGTAGTGTGTGAGTCCATGTGGGACTTTGTGTCCCACTCATGCATGAGTGGGCACTCTATGAGTATATTATTATATTACGTTTACCTATTGTATTGTATATACATATGTGGTGACATATGTGAGATGTATATAGTTATATGTATGGTTGTAAGCGTCTGTACTTATACATGTGTGTGGATGACTATGCATGTACATGGATAGCTGTGTGTATAAAACTTGATGTATAACTATCTACTGTATATATATGTGTGTGTGTATTTGGATGTACCTATTATGTGTGTTTATAGTTTAACGTGCGTGTATGGTGCTATGATTTGTATATTAGCGTGTATGGGCATGTGTCCATGCATGAGTAGGTATGTGCTTTATTTATCTGCTTACATAGTATGGATATGTGTGCCTTATCTTTAGTAATAGGACTATAGTGTTGTATTGTGTTGCATGATTTTATGTGATTATATATATATATATATATATATATATATATATATATATATATATATATATATATCTATTATACATTTGACAGCGATTTTTGAATCCTAGGGCTGACTAGGACAAGCTGACTAGGACAAACAGGTTGATAGAAAGAGGGCCAGGATTAATTGTTGGGGAATGAACGGTTTAGATGAAGTTCTGAGATGATAAGTTTGTATTTTGACACATACTTTTAATATTTGTGGGTCCCATTTAATAGCAACAGCCTTAAATAATATCCCGAAACTCTATTTTCCTTGGGGTATAGCAATTAACTTTTTGGGAAGAGCAAGAGGCGTTCTCGGGTATAGCTCGGCTCTTACGCTTCCCCAAAACCATATCCCACATCATCTCTTCTCGCAAGGCACCTCTTCCCCCAAAATCATTTCCCCAGCTCAGCTCTTCTCGCAAGCCGCAAGGTGACTCAGTTCTTCTCGCAAGCAGCTCATGTCCTTTGTCTTCTCGCAAGGTAAAGGTTTACGCCTCTTCCCCTTTGTCTTCTTGCTTCCCGATTTCTTGCAAGGTTAAGATCATTTCATGCAGCCCTAGGATTTTTTCGCCTACTAGGATTTTTTCGCCGATTTCATACTGAAGGTCATTTCTGAAGATTTTTACGCCTATTTCTTGCAGCCCCAGGATTTTTTCCGCAAGGTCTGAAGGTGTGGATTTCTCGCAAGGTGAAGATTTTTTCTGCAAGGTCTGAAGGTTTCTCGCAAGGTGAAGATTTTTTCCGCAAGGTCTGATGGTCTGAAGGTGCGGAATCAGTTTTTAGCATTTCTTGCTTGCCCTAGCAGTTTTTAGTCTAATTTTTAGCAATTTTGAGTAAGGCTATCTTTTTATGTTTTCTTTTTACATGAGTTTTATATTATTTAGAATTTTAATTTGAACTGCAATGTAGGTAGTAGTTCAATTATGTTAGTTCCAATTGTATCAATGTGTTTTAAGGAGGCGTTAATGTGTTTTTGTGAGAAATTTTAGGTGTTTTCCAAATGCTTTTTGCTGGATTTTGGTGAGATTTATTTATTTTTGGTTTGGCGGGTGATGTACAATTTGGTGAGATTCATCTCTCAAGTTCTATATTTTCTTTTCTTATTTGAAATTTTCTTTTGTCGTCATAAATTTGGTTATCCTTAATTTTCCGTCATATCGTCACCTTCCTATTGCAAATACTCAGCTGCAATTGCAAATAATTTTCCATCATATCATCACTTTCCTATTGCAAATACTCAACTGCAATTGCAAATAATTTTCCATCATATCAAATGCTTTTATAATTTCCCTGCACATCCATTTGCACATCATCTCGCAGGTTAATACATGAATTAAATTGTAAATCAGCTGATTTAAGTAAAATGATATGTAAATCAGCAGTTAGCTTTTGTAGCATGAAACAATATACTTCTTATACATATTTTGTAAGGAAACTAATGGTTTGCATATTTGCAAGATCATGCATGAATCAATAACCATGCCCATTTAATATACCGATTTATGATTGAACCTGAGATCCTATGATCTCTTCTATCAAGATCCAAACTCTTACAATTTCCTCTTTAACCAATTGCAATAGTTGATGCCTATTGATTCTAAGGTGATGCTTTATTTGCAAAAAAGGGAAATGCAGTGTTTGCGGCACACAGCAAATGTAGCGTGTAGCATTTGTTGCAGGGAAATGGTCCCAAATCAAATTCTTTGTTTGGTATATTGCATGTTGCTTTTGTTGCAAAAATCATAATTAATGCTAAAATAGCTAATGTGGCAAGAATTTATTGCACATAATATGCTTTTAGGGGCAATTTCAAAATTAATTAATGAGGTTGCATTGCATTTATGGCAACCTTTTTGCTGCAGTCAATTTGGTCGCATAGTTGCGGAAGTCATGACGTTTAAAAAAATTTGAACCATGGAGAAGTTTAAAAAAATTCATGATTAATTAAATCCTCAGTTCGGAGAAGAAGATTTGAACCATGGAGAAGAAGACAGTGGGAGCTTTTGAGCAATTTTTTCTTTTAAGAGCTTTTGAACTGTTACACGGAGAAAAAAGTCAGGTTTTGTTGTTGTTATTTTCGTACTTTTGTTCATTTTTTGCTGCATAGTTTATCTGTTATTGCTTCACATCAATTTATGCTTTTGCTTCACATCAATTTCGTAGGTTTGTTGTTGTTATTGTTTTCTTAGTTTACTATTACACTGTGAAAAAAGAACCAGGATGAAAAATAGTCTCTCATTCACAACAATTTCTCACCTCTAAGTTTCATTCGATTTTCTATTTTTTGGCTTTTGTTGATGATATTTTCATATCTTATTTGGTTTTAAATCTGGTAGCTTTTGATGTTATTTTTCTCTTATCTTATTTTTTTAAGGCAAAAGTCTGGGTGTGTTGCTGTTTAAGTTGGGTTTATGCCTGTACTTTTTTATTATTTAATATACAAACATCGTGGTGGTGTTAGTCTCTGATTGAGTGTTATTTATCACACCAACTGCAGAGAGAACCTGCTGTTACACTTAGAAGAAGGGGGTTACATGAAGATTAGAACTTTTGAGCTGTTACAAGGAGACAAAAGACCCCAAATCCTCTGCTTCGCAGTGATTTCTCGCCTCTACGATTCGTTCTGATTTCATTTTTTGGGTTGAAATGTGGTAGCCTTTTCAGGTTAATTCCCACCATTCAACAGCAAAATTCAGCTTTTATTCAAGTGTTACTTTTGTAATTTTTTTGTTGTAACTGTAGCAGCTTTTAAAGTTGATTGTGTTGCTTTTTATAAGTTGAATTTATGCTTGACTCCTGAATGATACTTCATAATTTCTGTTTATTTCAATATAAAGAACAAGGCAAATATCATGTGATTAATGCACTTCATCTTCCTGTTTTTCTGACCTGTACCTTTTCTAATTGCTCATGCATTTTTATATCGAAAGATCCTAGGGAAGAAGATGATAGAGATCGAGACAGTGGATTTTGGGGCTTATGTATTGCTCACAAATACTTATGCAATGAGGGCAGGTGGGATGATGTTGAGAAGGTAAGGGAGACAATGAGGAAGAATGGGGAGAAGGGGCATGGGTTAGCTTGGTTATAGAGATGGAGTTTAAGTCTGAAAATTTGGATGGAGACGGGAGTTCAATTTGAAGGGAGGAAAATTTTATTGAAGACTATTTGTTTTCATCATAGAATATTGGTCTAAACAATGTGGGGGGAAAGAAACTACATTTATCTAAAAATTTTGAAAGGAATTAAATATTAGTGAGAATAAAATTTTTGTGGTGGGCTAAAATTTTTGTGGGGAACTAAATAAACAATATGGGAACTAAATTCTTCATGGGAACCTAGATTTTGGGGAACTAATATTTTGAGGGAGGCATAAGAATTAGGGGGATTTCTGTTCGTTTAAAAATAGGGGGTCCAAGATTTTGAGTGTAGAATATTTTAAGGAATCGTTGTTAAGTTGTAGGGTTTGTTATTTCGGACGGGCTTATCTGTTAATGTATATGAACCTACATCCATGATTTATGGGGTTTAAGGATCCTAGGTATTGTATTGCAATTAAATAGTCAGGAGGTTGATTGCAATGTGATTATGAAGGGCTCTATCTTAATGGTCAAGTTGGGATTGGGTTGTAGTGCATGTTTCTACTTTCTGTGACTCATTTTTTGGAAGGATTTAAATAGAGAAAAAATTGCATGTCAAAACAATTAATTGTTTAAATGTATGCTGATTCAAGCTAGAGCTATCCCATATTTATCGGAAGGTAAATATGTTATGGGAGCTGCATTTTTGTAGATTGGTTAGAAATTTATAACTTTGACGAAGGTAAACCTTAACATCTTGCACAAGACACAGGTTGGAGATCCCAAAACATTAATGTTATCGAATTGGATAAAATAAATCTCTCAACCTCAAACCTTTGTTTTTAGTTCATCGGGCTTGCAATATCCTATATATACTTTTTGTATATCTAAGTCATCGAAAGAAACCCATGTTTTCATTCATTGGTTCAAATAGAATTCATCTACCGACCAAATTTTCTGCAAAAACAAGAACATGGAAACAAACCTGGCCAATAAATTACTGGAAGTTTGAATTCACACATTCCATCTTCCATACTGGAAGTTTGACTAAATACCTTCCACTTACATACTGTAAGTTTGAATGAATACCTTCCATCTTACACTACAGTTTGAATGAATACCTTCCGTCTTACATTCAAGGAGTACATTCTCATCATATTCTACTTCCAGTAGTTCCCATGTTCACTATTTCTAGCATAGTTTATAGAAAAGTGTTTCTGAAACTAATTATAGGATAGTTTATAAGCAATAAGATGACTGCAGCCATCTTGACTAGGAGTGCATGTTTCACCTTTTACATCTTCAGGAGTTGAACAAAAGTCTTCTATGCGAGCATCACCTTGGTTACTGTCATGACCACATATCTATGTATTATCATCTGCATGTTTCAATTGATAATGGACACCACCCTCCATAGAATCTGTACATGGAGTAGCCAAATCAAACGGCCTACTGTAAACAAACACCAAGTAAAGAAATTAACAAAAAATCGATAACTTCTCTTAACATAGACAAAATATTTGTGGCCAATAATTTCAGTAAGGATGAAATATTTGTGGCCATGTAATATGGACAAGTAAAGAAACAAGTTAGTGTCGGATATCTGCTCTTACTGAATTTTGCTGGACATGCATTGGATATGTCTGGAACCACTCAGGTGGTAGAATACATAAACCAATATTAGCAATATTAGATAACTGCCCTTTAAACTTTATCCTTATTTAATACAAAAGCTAACTGTTATTCAAGTTTCCTTTGTTCCTCTAAAAGATAAACTTTATTCTAAATAGTCGTAATTATATTTTGTGCTGAAAATATAACCTATACCATAATTTACCCCTCTAACATTTTTATCGTTTTTTTTCTCTTTTAGTCTTATCAAAGATGTCCGTCACTCTATTTTATGTCTTTTTTTACCTGTTTCATACTTCCATAGGGTATCTTCTCATTCTTCACATGTCCTTAATAAGAAACCAGTTCGGGATGGTTTAGGATTTACGAAAATGATGCCCTTACTTGCCCAAACTGTAGGGTGATCTTCTGCTGCTGATTTTGAAAATTGTCTTGAATGGGCTGATGCCCAGATGTTTGTGACTAAGAAGGCTATAGCAATTGGGGTAAAGCTTTTGTGACGATGATGTGTAGACCTGCTCTTATTCAATTTACTTTCTACCCTTATTCAATCAATAAACTCAGTTTATAAAGTTGCAATTCATTTTAAAATTCATGCTCTTATTTAGTCTATTTCATGACAATCAATAAACTATGTTTATAAAGTTGCAATTCATTTTGCCATTCAGTTTATAAGTCCTGTTTGATGAAATTCTTAAAGCTTTTCAATCTATGTCAACAGACTATATAAACCTTTAATAGTATCATCCATATGATGGAACTGGAATGTTAAAAGTGCAATTCTGTGCAATCATGAAATTTTGAAATTATGACCTCTTTAATTTTAAAATTTTGTGATTTCAGGTAACCCCATCTTCATTCTCTTTAATCTTTGTTCTCTCTTTGATCTTTGATCTTTGTTCTCAGCCAGCAAGGTGCCGAGTTATCGCAGGTAACCTCAAGCGCACTTTGTTAACATCTTCAAGGTGTCGATTTGAACAGTTCATTGCAATTTTTATACGTTTCTTAGCATTTAGGATTTGTATCATGAACTAGGTGTCATCGCAGAAATGATTTTTCTAAACGCACAAGCAAGATCTCTGATGTGAGAATCTTCACATCCTACAAAATGAAATGGAATTCATTAGACTTAAAGCCTTAGAAATAAACATCAGTTTATGAGAAAAAGGCTCACCAAATTGGTTCAATGATTCTTCGAGCTGGAAAAGGTAGTCTCTGTTGAGTCCGGAAGGTCCTTCAGCTTGGATAATTTGCCTGAAATTCCAGTATGGATCCGTTAGTTCTATTTAGAGTCCGAGTGGCACAGAAAATCACTAAAAATGAGATCGGTTATAATCAACTGTTCTTTAACATCTTTCTTATCTAAAAAAGGCAAGAAGGAAACCAAAATAACCAAATATCATAATAGATTTTTGTATGTGTGAATATAACCATATGTAAACGAAAGGAATTGCATCAAGAATTTATATTTGAATACACATTAAGCCGAAAGAGGTAACAGTGAAAAGATCATGTGAATAGATTGTTTTCAATTTATATTTTCTATAGTAGTTTGGTTTTTAAAGAATTTGGAGATTTATATTTCTTACAGGCTACAAAATTTTTTTGACATTTAGAAGAAAAGAGAAAGTTATTACATTTTCTATCCTGCTTGCTTGCCTGACTATTTTTTCATCTCAATTTTTAAACAGCTAAAAAACCAAAGTAATCGAAAATAAAAACCTGCAATAGGAAATGGAACTCTTACCTGGCCATTTCTTCAAGTGGTGCTGGTCCTCATTAGCAGTTCATTGCAATTTTTATGCGTTTATTAGCATTTGGGAAATGGAACAGTTCATTAGCGCTTCATTGCAAACTAACCCATGCGCTTCATTTGGGATTTGAGTACTTTTATTAGCATTTCACAAAAATCAGTTTTTTTCGAGAGCGCTTCATTGCAAACATAGTTTTTTTTCTTAATCTCATCTCTCAAAACACTGTTTTATTAGCAGTGTAAGTTCATTAGCGCTTCATTTGGGATTTTTCAAGAGTGCTTCATTAGCAGTTCATTGCAAAAAAATATTGTATTCAAAATATGCGAATCTTCAGAATCCCATGGCTAACAAATGATGGTTGAATATGACGAAATCATCTGCATGCTAATTAGCATATAAACCTTCCTGAAAAATGGAGTTAGTATATAAACCATGTTAATGTATGGATCCTCTTCTTAGCCTTTAAACAAACTGTTAGGATCAAGCTGCAGATGCTTAATCCTTGATAATACTGATGAAATATGTTGGGTTTCTATGCTGCACTTGATGGCATCTGATCGATTCTGGTATTTTGCGACAGGAAATCAAGTTGCGCATGTACATTGCAGGAATTGCCATATGTTGCTGATGTACCAATATGGGACAAGATCAGTGAAATGCACAGTTTGCAATTTTGTGACATCAGCTGGGGTTAGTTTCTCCAAAGTTTTGTCTGCTTAAACAGGATATGAATTAAACGTTAGTCCCCATCGTATAACAAAATGATTTGATCCATCTGAACTATGAACACAGAGTCGAGCAAGGGAAGCAGGAGAGGTCAACACGAGTTTGCATACTACTGATGAAATATGCTGAACTATGATGTGTTTCTATACTGCACTTGATGTTGCTGATGTACCAATATGGGGCAAGATCTGATATATAAGCTTTACTTCTTCTCCTAACAGGTTTTATGACCATATAGTAGAGGCCGTCGAAGAGCCGCTTTGCCGCTACTGTCATATTTGCAAGTTTGTTTGTAACACACTTCACATGTATTCTTCAGTAAACATGCATGATTTGCCAGTTTGTTTGCAACACACTTCACATGTCATATTTGCCAGTTTGTTTGTAACACTCTTTGTTTGTTTGTAACACACTTCATATGAATTGTGCCCACTCCACCAATATGATTATCTGAGAACATGCATGATGCATCTCTAGCTAATCAAGAGTTGCCACCACTATTCGTTTACTGAATTTAATCAAAGGAACTGACTAATGACAAATGAGGATGGATGCAATAAGAGAATTCAATTCCATAAATCAGGGAATTCTTTGGGAATGTCTTCAGTCTTCAGTGTAATTGCCTCAGCACATGGAGGGGTCTCTCCTTTCTCATTGTGAACATAAATTATGTTATCTGTTTATTTACAGGCCTAGAGTACGCTGACTTATTGCTACACTGGCCTCAAAAATTTTATAATAAGTTTGACATTGATTAAGTCATGGGTTTCTAATTATCCCATTATAAAGTCTGATGAACTAATATTCTAATCAAGAAAATTAGCATAAAAAAATTCAGCGGAACAACAAACTAGCGTAAAAAAATTTAAGGTAATATCGTCACTGAAAAATACCTTGAGGTATGTTGTTCTGCGCCGAAGGCGTCCACGCCGCGCTAATTGGTTGTTCCACGTCAACGGTGTTCGCACCGAATTGGTTGTTCCGCGCCAAAGGCCCCCGCTCCGCGCTAATTGGTTATTTCGCGCCGAAGGCGTCCACACCGAATTGGTTGTTCAGTGCTGAAAGCGCCCGCTAAATTTTATTAGGCTAATTGGTTGTTCCGTGCTATTGTTCCGCACCGAATGTGCTCGCGCGTTGTTCCATTCCGAAGGCGCCACGCTGAATTTGTTGTTCCGCGTTGAAGACACATGCGCCGAATTTATTGTTCCACACCGAAAGTTCTCGCACGTTGTTCCGCGCTGAAGGCGCCCGTGCCATATTTGTTTTTTCGCGCCGAAGGTGCCCACACCGAAGGTGCCCGTGTCGCTAAATATTTTTATGCTAATTTATTGTTCTTTTAAATTTTAATTGTGTACATAATTTTTTGGAGAACAAAAATTCCGCGGGGGCAAATCTTAATTGAACCGTGCCCGCGGGCACGGGTTATGACTAGTATATATATATAGCAGAGTAAGTTAGATCTATATTAAATGTATACAAAATGTACAATGAGGGCTTAGCATTAGAAGGCAGTCTATAGGACTAGGGGATAGGACACAAGCGTCGTCACCCTAGGTCAAATAGCCCACCACCCAAGTAAAGCGCTCTATGCTGAACAACAAACACAACCAAATACACAACCAAATACACAACCCGAATATCCTTAAGACCCAGAGACCCAGACCGGTTTAGCCATGATCAAGAATATCCCAATTTGCATAAGCAGCCTCCGCTTCAACCTCAACTTCATTAGCATTACGAAGTATAATTTGTACGTCGGACGCGATGTCATCAAAGAGAGCAATCTTGGACCTAGCAGTATTTTCAAATACCCGTCTGTTACGCTCACGCCACAGATGCCAAACGAGTGATGCCAGAACAGTTTTCGCAAGCCTGCATAACATTCCATCCTTACTGAATTTTTGCAAATAATGTTTGCCTATTTCTTCAAGTGTCAGCATAGGTGGGCCGGTAATCCCAAGCTTCAATAGTGCACGTAAGAGCAGGTATTTCGAGTAAGGTCATTGGAAAAAAACATGGTCAACAGTCTCCAGGTGGCCGGCCGAGCATAAATCACAGTTGCTTGAAGGCAACGCAAACCACTTCTCAATGCGGCTTTTGGTGGGAAGTTTGTTTTTGAAGGCTCTCAGCAGGATTAAGGAGTACTTTGGAGTGTAATTTTTATACCAGACAATTTTAAAATAAGGGATAGGGCTTGATTTCTTACGCACGCACTCCCATGCTTGGGAAAACTTGAAATCTTGACCGAGATTCCACAGCCAACTATCTTGGCCGGTAGTAATTGGGTGAGTTTGGAGAAGGGGCTTCAGAGCTTGTATGTCATTGTGGTCCTTCCAATTAGTGCCGGTCCAGTAATCAGCGACGCGCTTCCTACCCGCTCCATCCGGGATATTGCAAATAGTTTTGAGTGGTCCACAGGGGAGCCAATGATCATGCCAAAATAGTGTATCTTTCCCATCGCCAACTTTTCTTTTAATGATGCTTTGAGACAGACTTCTACAGCTAAGTAGGTGCTTCCATGTACCTGATTGACTGGGTGTTCCCGTTGCGTCGAAAAATGTTGATGAATCCTTATATTTTCCTCGCATGAACTCTGCCCATAGCCCTCTAGCATTACGTAATCTCCAAGTAAGTTTAATACCCACAGTTCGGTTAAGATCTGAGAGTAATCTGAGGCCCACTCCGCCTTCCTCTTTTGGACTACAAGAATCCACCCATGACCAAGCCTTAGAAGATCCCCATATAAATTTCCTGCACATAGATGTTAGAGTGCGAAGAACAGTGGTAGGGAATTTATAGACTTGAATCCAGAAATTTATAATGCCATATATCACCGTTTTGACAAGCTCAATACGGCCGGCGAGGGATAACAATGAAGAAGTCCATCCACTAAGTCTCTTCCTGCATTTGTCAATTAGCCTGGTGTACATCTGTGCCTTGGGGTATTTGGAAGATAAGGGGAGGCCCAAATAAGTAGTAATGGTGTGAGCGTGCCTCACCCCCAACATCTCAGCAAGACCTCCGGGGGTTTTGACTCCTTTTCTAAACATTGATGTGCTCTTGTTCCAATTGATTTCCAGCCCGGTGAAATTCCGAAAATCCTCCAAAACATTCTTAAGACCCCTAAAGGATTTAGGGTTAGCCCGACAGAACACCAAAAGATCATCAGCGAAGAGGAGAGGAGATATAGAGCCTATACGTCGCATAGGTTGTATGCTCCCTTTAGCACAGGCCCGGGTCATAAGAAGGGTAAAGCACTCCATAATGATGACAAAAAGGTATGGAGACAGGGGGTCACCTTGTCTAAGCCCTCTGTTACCACCAAAGAACCCCACTGGCGTTCCATTAACCATAACAGAGAAAGTGGGCGAAGAGATGCATTCCTTAATCCAATTGATGAACCTGTTACCAAACCCCATCTGGTGGAGAATGAAATACACAAATTCTCTGTTCACACTATCAAATGCCTTTCTAAGATCTAGTTTCAGGCATGATCTGGACCTCATCGGATTGCTAAAATCCCTGATTTGCTCATGCGCTAGGAGAACACAATCTGAAATCAATCGCCCTTGGAGAAAGGCAGATTGATTAGGCGAAACAAGATCGTGAATAATTCTCTGCAGTCTGTTGCACATGATCTTGCTAATAATCATATATAGCACATTGCAACAGGCAATAGGCCTGTATCCACCAAAGAAGAAGCATTAGTACACTTAGGCACCAAGGTAAGGAATGCATGGTTTACCTGTCGAAGCAAAGAGCCAGATCTAAAGAAGGATTGCACCGCTCGCACTACATCATTACCAATTAGGTTCCAGTTGTGTTGATAGAAGTAGCCGTTAAAACCATCAGGTCCAGGTGCTTTGGATGCACCTATCTGAAAGACTGCCGCTTTGACCTCATCTACTGTGACATTTCTTTCAAGCCATACTGCAGTTTCATGTTTGATCTTCTTCCTGGGAACCAGTTTGGGAAATACACTCCAGTAGTGATTCTGAATATATAAATTTTTGTAGAAATTGGAAGCTTCGGCCTTAACATCCTCAATAGTTTTACACTGGACACCATGCACATCCACCAGATGCCTTAGGTTGATGCGGGAATGTCTAGACTTCATAGCATTATAAAAGAAACTAGTGTTTCTATCTCCCAGCTCCAACCAATCCTGCCTGCTCCTTTGGCGGTAAATCGCTTCTTCCATCTCCAAATGGGTAGCCAATTCATAAGATAACATACGTTCATTCTTCTGAAGCTCCATGCTATAATGTAAATCAATTTGATTCCTGATATCATTCAGCTTAGAACAACACTGGCGAATAGGATTAGAAGCCCGCTGATCTCTGGCCTAATTTCTGAGATTAATTTTTTCACTCCTTAACTTTCTAATCAGACAGAACATGGGGGTTCCTCTAACAAGCTCCTCCCATGAAGATTCCACCAAGTCATAATATCCTGGTAAAAGAACCCAGTGGTTGAAAAATTTAAATGGCTTGGGATCGGAGTGTACCTGAGGATGCAATTTAATTTGCATAGGGGAGTGGTCACTTGTTTGAGGGTCCAAGTATTCAAAAGAAGAATCAGAGAGCTTATCAAGCCAAGCGTTATTACAAAGGACACGATCCAACTGTGCTGCAATGCGTCTAGAACCCAAACGCTTATTGCACCAGCTAAGACTGCAACCAGTGCTTTTAAGATTCTGCAATCGGCAATCAGATAGGCATTTATTAAAATCGTATAACTGGTTAGTCTCCACCCTCCGTCCTCCCACCTTGTCTTTGCCGTACAAAATGCAGTTAAAATCCCTGCCAACGAGCCAAGCCCCATTGCATAGGGTATCTGAATCCCTTTTTAATTGATCCCAAAGTATTCTTCTCTCAGAAGGAAAGTTTCTTCCATAAACTGCAGTAAAAGCAAATTCCAACCCACCCACATTCACACATCGGACAGTGATGTGTTGCATAGAGGTTGAGATGACACTCAACTGCCAAACAAGCGAATTAAATCCAAGGAGAATATGCCCTCCATCATGACAGTGAAAATTATTAAGAGTATCCCAATCCTTGGGGATGCAAGATTTGGATGAAATAGTGTCAGTCTTTAATTTTGTCTCCAACAGAACTAATATTGAAGGGTCAATACTTCTTATCCTATCACGTAGATCCCTACGCCGCACCACATTGTTTAAACCTCTTGTATTCCAAATCAACATAGATAAGAATTTAAAAGGAAGCACGAGAATGCTTACTTCAACCTTGTGCTACGTCGAACCGAAGTTCCCAGAGTTCCTTGCTTCCACTGCTTAGCAGAATCTGCAACACTCAGCAACTCCCGAAGATCATCCACCCATTCGGGATTATCATACACCGATTCCTTCGGCAAACAATCAGTCAGCATGGCCTCTTCATTAGATGCATCCTGGATAACATCCGATGTAGTATTAATTGTTTCAACCTGAGGGGAATCACCAGATATGTCTTGGATAACCTCACTATCAACCCCAAGGTTATTGACAGCGTCCCTAGGGGAGGATTCATTATCAGGCAAATGTTTGCGCTTTATAGAGGACATGAACTTCATTGTGTTAATCAAACAACGTAACTTCCGCATTGCAAAGGTTCCCGTAGCCACTTGACAAGGGCGTCCCGCTTCAGCACTTTGCAATTCCATTTCTCGGCCCCCCAATTCATGTGCAGGCATGTTGTCATCTTGAACTGGAAATACCCCGACTTTAATGCCAGAAGTCTGCCCCTGCTCCACAAAATGTACTCGGTTAGGGATGATTTCCTTCCCCTTCCTAGTTTGAATACTTTTTGACTTGTGCTGTAGGGGACATTGCTCAGTGGGGTGACCGAAACAAATGCAATCAACACACCGGGGGGGTTCTGCTTCATATTTTGTGTCAATAATCAGAATAGTCCCATCATCAAGTTCAGCCTCAACTTGCTTAGGCAACTCCTTCTTAGCATCCACCTCAACCAAGCATCGAGCATACGTAATTCTCTCCAATTTAGCGGTGGCTCGATCCAAGCACAATGGGTTACCCACTACAGAGGCGAGAATATTTAGAACTTCCATATTCCACATGTGTACAGGAACACCATGCATCTGTACCCAAATTGGTACCGAAGTTAGAATATCCCGATCATGCAGGAGTTAAGGGCTCCATAGCTTAAGCACTACCAGCCTCCCATCAAATAGCCATGGGCCCCCATGTAGGATTCTGTCACATTCCTCCCCAGAATCAAAGCGGAAGTAGAAGAACCCGTTCTCCTTGCTATACACCTGGACCCGCTTCCTCGTCTTCCAGAGCCTCTCCATCCAAGCCTGCACTTGGCTAAACATTGGTGTATCACCAAGAACATAGCCAACCAATGTAGATTTCCAATGTTCCGACCCCTTCTCCAAGAGAGAGTTGGAGACACGGGCAACAGTAGATCCATCAAGTCTGGTCTGAGGGGGAACAAATGTCATTCCAATAGCATCACCATAAGTTCTCTTGGATGAGCAGATTTCAGCCCAACTACGCTTGGGACCAAGTGGACCTAACGGCTTCTGAGGCAAATTGGCAAATACCTTCGGTGCAACCATATATATATATATATGGATCCTAAGGTGCATCCTTAGATTCAAGCTAAGGAGGCGTCCCAATTTCCCCACACCAGACACATTTTTTTTGAAATTTTTTCCATGGGTTTTTTGTTCCCCTCATACCAAATTTCAAGAGATTCTAATACTTTTTGAGCCCTCATCTACACATTGCAACTTCATGGGTTTTTCAGCACGTTTTCAGACCGTTGAAGTTGTAAGGGGTAGATGGGGGCTCAAAAGTATTGAAATACCTTACAATTTGGTATGTTAATCATCCATGATGTGAACAACAATTCCATGAAAAAATATTTCAAAAAACTTTATGGAAAATGGAGGAAAATGGGGGCGCCTCCTTAGATTTAATCTAAAGGGGCACCCTAGATCTCTTTTTATACCTGTATGTTTGGATGGATACTAAGAGACACATGGTTGTATGTCTACATCTATATATTGAGGTGCATATGTATGTATTAACTGTGCTATAAATGTGTGTACAGTGAAATGGTATAAGTGTTGATATAGGAATGGGATGTGTATATATGTTTGGGGTAGATTGACCCTGTATATCTATATCCATCCTTAGTTATGTCCTGAGTTAGAAAGTCCGAGGACGGACTTTGTTTTTAAGGTGGGTAAAATGTAATACCATGTAATCATGTATATGTGTATTATATACGTATTCATGAACGTAGTTATACAAGTATTATTTTTGTAAATTTTCGGGAATTTTTCCAAAATTTTAAAATGATAAAAATTATTTTATTAATTTCTAAACAACTTTTGGATTATGATAAATGATGTATTTGGTTGAAACACTTTGTATTTAGAATGTATGGTGTATTAATGAGTGTATGTCTATTTTTCTAAAAATTAGACATTTGACTTTTCTTAGGATAACACCTTGCATGAGAGGTGTCACTTGCCTAACTTATCTTTAAACATAACATGACACACAAGCCATTAGGTGTCATCATCCCCTAATCCCCCACCTACCCCTAGACACATGTCATAATTAGAAGAGATGGGGGGATGACAAGGATGATATTAGAATTAAATGAGTAAAATTGAGGGGAAAAGGAAAAAAAGAAAGAAGAGAGAGAGAAAAGAGAAGGGAATGAAGGAGGAGGGTCCATGGAAGGGAAAGCTAGGCCAAGGAGAATGACTTGAAGAAGGAGGAGCCACAGGGGTTAGGGCTAAACCATTTTCCCTCATCACCCAAGTAGTAGGAATCCAATTTCATCGTGTATGTTATTTTCAAGCTAGTTGTAAGACTAAATTTCCTTATTATATGCTCCTGGAAATTCCTGCAGTTTGATATCAACATAAATCTTTCATAACTATTACCATAGGTTGAATTGAACTCTGAAAAAATTATATTCGTGTATCTATTTAAATTCTACCCTATGTTCATATATAACATGCCTATGTTCAGTTCAGTAATTAGGAATAAAAATTCCATCTTCACAACATGTCTGTATTCCATCCAATCTGGATACACTTCAGCAAAATTGTGCCCATTCACTGCCAACACCATGGAATTTTGTATTCTTGGTCACGTTGTAAATTTAACTAACTTTTCTAAAAATTCATCTCAGTGCAAGTTTTTCAAAATTCTGACTGTAACGTGCCCTAAATTAGCAATCTTTATAGCCTTCAAATCTGTCTGAAAAACAGATTCGACAGGTCTCACCAAACAATTCACCATAAATCATCTAGATTATATTTCTGCTTGAAATTATAAAGGGGAATCCATCACAACCATATCTGCAACTTTCATTTATAATGTATGGGCATGTTTAATGCAAAAGTATGGAGAAATATGCTCCTCAATCTGACTGTTCTGCTTTTTCTAGCAAGCTGAAGGATTTGAATGTTGTTTTAAGTTCTTTTGGGGTTAATCTTGCCATTAGTGTTCTTACTTGTTGCTGTTATATGGTGAGATGTGGTTTATGTTCTTGACACACGCAAATGATGATGTGAATATGGTTATATGCTTCATGTATATTATGTGAAATGAGAAAGGGAAAGCACAAGGCGATGCATGCCCCAAATATGTGGTGAACTATGGAAAGAGAGTAAATGAAAAGTGTTATGTTTCATGAAAATGACTCAGTCCTCTTAAAGGAGGGTGACATGGGGTTTGGGGGAAACACATGTAAGTTATAGAAGTTAAGGAGCAGACAGAAATTATATTTCTCACCCGATGTGTCACTCCCGAAAGGGGGGAATTTGGTAGGGTTGGAGAGGCCGGTGGTGTACTCGTGTTGCACCATGACTGGTAAATGATGGTTTTCTCCATTTTCTCCAGAAAAAATGAGATTTTTCTCACTCCCGTAAGGGGAAGTTATGAGAGGCCCCTCCAGTGCCCGTGTTGCTGGTTGAGGTACCATTGTTCACCCACCTTGGGTGAAGCCCGGCTCCTTAGCACCCTATGATTTACCCGGGTTCCAAAACCATTAACCAATATATTAATTGATAACCCTCATTATTTCTGTAGCATTGGTAAAGGTTGTTACTTGTGTTTCCGTTACTTGTAGCCTTTTATGTTGTATGCCTTTGTTATATACTTTGCCTATGGTAGTTATTGTTGCTCGTGTTTATTTTACTTTTGTTGTCTCACTCTCTTGTTGTTTGTACCTTCGTTCATGATATGCCTACAATGCTTCATGCCATACCCATGTTTATTTTAGCTCATCCTATGTTTCATTTGCATTTTGCCATGTATGCATGTAAAGTAGGTGCATTTTCATAATAGCATAATAGTGGGAGTTGGCATTCCTACTGGGTCATGCTGTGACGTGTCCCCGTTGACTTTTCAGATTGGTTCTTAGAGTTGGAGGCCTCTTTGGCTCAGTTGGTTGGAGCTGCGGGTTTGTGAGAGTGTGTGAGTGACTTGGGAGTGTTGTTGTACCTTGGGTGAGATGTCAGTTTTTGTACATTAGTGAGATGTGGGTAATGTTGTATATGCGATTTGTATAAGGAAGTTGTATATGAACAGTTTGTATTTATATACATCAGTGATTGAGTTGTTGGTTCTCTTTATGCTTTTTGGGTTGTCTGGAATGCTACATGTACTATCCCAGCAGTGCGCAGTGGACCAGCTTGTGTTTGTAATTTTGTATTTCCTTCGTAACAACCGTCTCTTCGGGAATACCTGATACGGATTCGTACTTATCAGGTATCCTGGGGAGCGGGGCGTTACATTTAGGTGGCCCATGTAGGTCACCGCACTGCGGTTGTGTAGGGGTAGTGCATGTAGGGTTTCGAGTGTAGTTTTGTTTTAAGGTGTGTAGGAGTCATGCCTTAAGATAGAGTTCTGATGTTAGAAGATGGGGTGTTGAGTCCCTGTGGAAAGACATGGATAGTTGGTTATATATATTTCTCTGTATGTATGGCTATGTATTTGTATAGATATACACGTATCGTATGTCTATTAGAAAGTATATATGTGCGGTATACTTGTACGTGTAATTGTGAATACATCTTTATATATACGTATTTGTATGAATATGTGTCTATATGTTGGTATTTTAAGGTATATGTGTTAGTATGTGGTTGAACTATGAGTTGTGTATGTAGTAGATTTCTTTGTATACATTGAGATGTATGTAGAGTGTATTGCTGACCGGCGCCCCGTCTGTTTACGGTATGGGCGCGGTGTCGTTTACCGCAAGTGCACGATTAGTGTAGGGTGTGGGTATATCGAAATCAGGGAGGCTAGGTTGTGCTTGAGTCAAGTAGGACCAAAATCACCCCGGGGGCGAGCTAGCCCGAATCGGTAGATGGTTGTCACGAAAAGGAATAAAGGGTATGAACAATAAAAATAAATCCGGTACTTTGGTTTCCACCCCGACGAGCGACTCTCGCCGATACGGCCTACGGGTATGGATAGCGATCGGAATTAGGGTCTAATGGTGAGACGTTGCCTCTGAAAGTGGTACCGGCATCCCATTGGCCCGATATTCCGGTCGGAGCCCAGGATGATACATCGGACTTCCCGGATTCGATCAGTGGGCACTCCCGTGTCCATTAACACTGATCGATTCTGGGAGCACTAAGCTCGCAACGATAACTCCCGACGTCTCATCCTGCCGCTCCCGCGTGCTAGGATTCGGCGTCTACGCTAAGGACGTGAGCTATGGCTAGGGAGTCAACCGCCAAGTTTATTCCCCCTTGGCCCAACGGTCAAAGGCGGTCTTTTTCTCTCCGATGACAATGAAACACCCCGCGTAACCGTTAGATTCCTAATCCCTATCGATTTCCTAGCCCTATGGACGCATTGGGAAGAGCCCCTGAAGGGGTTTCCACCAAAATCCCAGATTTGGGAACTACTCACAAAAATTCATGAAAAAGTGATCTAAATGAAATTTAACCGTTGGAATCATAATCGGACAATTGGAATGCGGAAGTAATAGAGTAATAAAGACAATACTAAAATTTTAGAAAGATCCGACTACTTACAAAAGAACAGAAATTACAGCCGTCACAATGGGAGAAAACAGTAAAAACTAGCAGGCTCGCCCGTTTCTGGAACCCTAGGGGTTCTATTTATGGACTCTCGCATCACCCGATCGGTTGACAAGTCAACCGATCGGTTGATGCGTTACAAAATAATAACAGAAAACGGCGAGCTTTCACCCGATCATATGAACCGGTCGGGTGAGTTCTTGAGTGACCGGTTGGATCTTGGCGCCATCGGGTGAAGCGATCGGTTGGACGCCCGTGCCTTCAGCTCTTTAACATCAGCTACAGATGAACCGATCGGGTGAGAGTCACCCGATCGGTTGGCATTTTGCTCGGAAAAACAGAGAACAGGCCCCCGCTGAACCGGTCTGTGAACCGGTCTGGTGACTTCCTTATGAGCTCCGGCAGAGACCGGGTGGTGCACGCGTGCATCACCCGATCGGTTGGAGATGTCCAACCGACCGGGTGAGGGGCTGAAAGATGAATTCTTCGACGTTTTGACCCCTTGGATCACGCGTGACTCCTCCCGTTGCTCCGGGGACTTGGGATATCGTCATTAAACGTCCCCTACACGGTCAATCTCCTGCAAACATGGGCATACGAAGAAAAGTGAAAGAAAACGAGAAAATACGAGAAAACGAATAAAAGACGGCGGAAAAACACGGAGAAACACAAAAGAAAACGTGCGTGAATATATGAAATATAAACGCACGTCAAAATCCTCCAAGCTGAACTCTTCCTCGTCCTCGAGGAAGACGAGTGAGAGTAGGAGCTCGGAAGGGAAAAATAGAGAGGAAGAAAGAAAAAGAAAAATCTAAATCCTAGATCGTCCGTCAGAGCCAACAAAAATCAAAAACGACACACCAAGCAAGCGAACGTCAAATCACACCACTAAACCTAGGAAAACGAGTCCAAATAAGTGTCGTGGGCCCACGCAGTGAAGCGCGAGTGAGTGCGGTCGTGTGCTAGCTAACGGTGTCGCTTTCTACAAAGTGCTATAAGCTCATATACGCAAGTCCAGGAAGTGACCCAAAAACCAATTCGAATTTGAAATTGCGGTGAATATCAGTTCAAGCATGCATGAGAAGAGTAAGAATAGAAGCGTATCATGCATCGGGGACTCCACAACTATGGTTAAGGAAATCACGCCACTATAGCCTAGATACTAGCTAAAAAGTTCCTAAGCCAAGTGTTTTCGAAAACGATGGGGGTTGAGATGATGTGGAGAAGAACACTCGGTGCAAATTCTCGCCTTCCCTTTATTCTCGGCAAGTAGGAAAATATTCACACGGGAATTTTTTTGGGTTTTGGGTATTTGCATATTTTTTTTGGCCTTTTGGCTATACAATCTTTTTCTTTTCTTTTCTTTTTGGGTTTTTCTTTTCTTTTCTCCTTTTTTTTCTTTTTTTTGGATTTTTGGGTTTTTGTCTATACACATGTGTACTCTCCCAAGTGGGAGAACGGTACATGACGAGGGGATTTGCACCAAGTAAAACAAAAAAGAAGTCGAAATCTAAACACTCGGGCAAAGGAAACTATTCTCGCTAAATAGAGCATAGGCTAAATGGGTTATCCTAGTCCTTAGTTGTGGAATCCCGACGCATGCGAATTGAAATATACGATATAAATATAGCATGCATATAATGGAAGCAAGTACCGCATATTCAAATCGAAGCATGATAATCTAGGGGTCATTCCTGGACAGGTATATAAAGTAAAATCACCAAGTAGAAGCACATCAAATAGCTAGGCAAGACGCACGACTCACAAGAAAGCTAGGTGGACCCACGATGCGTGAAATGCAAGAGGACTCGAAATCCTAGGGTTAGTGAGTGTGATTATCGGTGCAATGCTAGGTGTGTGTGATTTTTTTGGCGATTCATCATAGGGTTCATTTCTAGGAGAAAGAGATAAAAAGAAGAGAAGAGAAAAACAAAGAAAAAAAATAAAAAACACGATGAAAACGACACAAAAAATGAAAAAGAAGGACTCAAATGACGCACGCAATGCGACTCCCCCAAGCTGAAGCTTGCATTGCCCTCAATGCAATATGACTGAGTACGGGAGGGCAATGAAGATGGGGGGGGGGGGGAATACGCACTGACACCGAAAAAAATGAAAATGAGGAAAACACATAGATGAAACAAAAAATAAAGAAAGATCAAAAACAAAATCAAACGAAACGAAAATAAAAATAAAACGACATGACACGACACTCAAAAAATGGGAAAAACAAGCACACACACAAAAATGAGAAAAACAAACAAAACACGACAGCACACCAAAAAGACGTCCCCCAAGCTAGACGTGACAGTGCTAGTGAAATGATATGATCAGTGAAATGCAGAGATATGCAAGGGGGAGTCAAAAACAAACAAGGAGAAATCAGAAAGCAGGAGAAGGTGAGTCCTCGTCCTCCTCGGAAGAGGGTGTGGATGGGTGGTCGGGGGAGGCTGGGGGTGTGCGGAGAAGTGGGGAATGAGGTGCAGGAATAGGTGCGGCGGTGGTGTGAACAATGGGAGGAGTGTCGATGGAGGTGGGTGGTGGTGGTAGGAAGGTGATCAAGGCGGTGGTGAGAGGAATAGAAATGGAGGACGAGGATGCGGTGGTGACGGTGGAGGGTGGTGGTGGAAGAGATCTGGAGCGTACCGATAATTTCCTCCGGCGCACGTATGGAGTGACGGAGGAGGAGGGAAGAGGTAGCGTGGGTGCGATGGAAGTGGTCGGGAGGGGTGAAGTGGATGTTGGGATGGGATTAGAAGGGGGAGGAGAAGAATGTGGTGAGGGGGGTGATGGATGTGGGGATGTGTGGGAGGGTGGAGGAGAAGATCGCCGAGGTGGTGAAGGTGGAGGTGGTGAAGGTGGATATGAGTGAGAAGGCGAAGAATGGCGGCCACGTTCCTCTCAAGTGCGAGGAAACGTGGGTGAGTAAGAAAAGAGGATGGTGATGGGTCCGAGGAGGCAGAGGACATGGCGAGCTCACGAAGGGCAGCGACCTCCCTCTCAAGACCCAGTCGGGCAGAGACCTGGCGGCGACCAAAAGATGTGGACTGACACGAGGCAGAGGTGGTGCCACCAGGTAAGGTCGAAGAGGTGCCGACGGCAGTGGTTATGTCGGCACAGGAGACAAGGCCAGAAATGGCCGCAAAGAGGTGCTCAGACGTGATGGGCCCCGAAGCAGAGACTGGATGACTCGGGCCAGCCCCTAAATCTCCCCGAGACGTAGGGATATCCTGCTCGCCTAAGTGGGCGGTAGGGGACGGTGGTCTGCGTGCGTCTGCGGGAAGGAAAGGAAGATTCAACCCCGCTAAAAAGTTGGGGTCAGGTGGGAAGGTCCAATCTCCCACGAGAGCAATGGTCATATGAGCGGGGTTGGGGAGGATGGTGTAAGGGGCTGGGGGGTGGCCATAATTGAAGATGAAGCGGCCATCTGAGTGGGGTCTAATCATGTGGATGTGCCACAGGACATTAATGTCAAGCTGTGAGGGTCCTGCGGCAGCGGGAAGATTATTGGGGATGGGAATATTGAATTGGGCGTGAGAGCAGATGATCGTAATGATGCCCCCACAACAAGACTTCCCCTTACCGGCCCGGCTGATCTTGAGTAGCTTGTAAACAAGCCAATCGCCGCCATGGATGGGGACGGTAGGGGCCCTGAAGCTAATTCCATCATCGTCCCGGACATAAGGGAAAGTCATGGCCCAAAGGATAAAAAGGTCAGGGATAGTCACGGTGCCGGACTCGTCCCTAGGGAAAAATGCAGATGAAATGATCCTGTGGGCCAAACGAAACACGTGATGAATGATGGAGGAGGCCTTGGCCCTTCCTCGGGGATAATCACGGAACAGAGTGAGGCGGAACCAGAATTGATCGACATTAAATTCGGGCATGTACCCATAGTGTCGGATGGAATCATCCCCAAGATTGGGGAAACCAAATATATCATTGATTGTGTTCATATTTGTGGTGACACTACGGTTACGCACCCTGAATTTAATGATCGACCCGGACTCCCAAACAAGTGTGGACAGAAATTCGAGGGTGAGTGCCGGATAGGATATGGCAGATGCATTAATAAAGGCCAACCATCCTAAGTTAGCGAAAAGAGATTAGACCTCAGTGAACACACCGAGATCGATCAGTGTTTTTGCGTGCGAGAACTTAGTGGATAGATGCCCTCGAGCATCGAGCCTACGGTAAAAGTCCTTGTGCTCCTGGTTCCGAAAGATATACCCATGCGGGCCCAACAGTGTGTCCACAGGGGGGACAACAGGCAGGGGAGGGCCAAGTGTAAGTGCTCGTGTACGAGAAGGGGGACGTGTTTGTTTTCGTCTCTTTCGAGACGGTTCCTCTTCCCGCATGATTCCCTTCCCCTTGTCCTTATCCTGAGCCATGCGTGAGTGTGCGTGTATGAATGAGTGCAAAAGTGATGAATGCACACTAACACAAGCAAAACGAGCAAGCACAATATATAGGGCAAAAATAGAAATTTGAGCTTAGGAGCGAGTGTACCCAAGCGAAATGGCGGAGCTTGCTCGTAGATGTCCCCACACTGTGCAACGAGAGTAGCGTGGATCCGCGGCGATCTATTTCGGCAAGAATTTTCGGATGGGTGTGGTTTGGGGGGGGGAATTAGGTCAGAAATTTGAAATGGAAGGAGAGAGAGTGTGTAGATGATAGAGGGATTGATGGAGGAGGTGGAGAGAGGGAGTAATGGAGGAGTAGAGGACGTGGGGGAGTGAGAATCGGTTGTTGGGGAAGAGAGGAAGGCGAAACAACGGCGATTTTGGCGATCGAGCGAGGATGAAAACGAGCGGGTGTCGGGGGGTTTATATAGGGTTTTAAGTCGAACCGATCGGGTGACTTGTCACCCGATCGGTTGACTTGTCACCCGATCGGTTGACTGTTAGGTCAAAATTCTTGCCGAAAGAATGCTACAGGCGAACCGGTCGGTTGACTTTTCAACCGATCGGTTGGCCGCTCCACTCATTTTCCCGAGAATTGGGGGCTGCTCACCCGGTCGTGTCAACCGATCGCGCTCGAACTCAACCGATCGGTTGATATTCCCCAAAAATTTCCGAGAGTTCTCTCCAGCTCACCCGGTCTGTCACTCGGTCTCTTCATTACTCAACCGATCGGGTCATTTGGGGACAGATCTCGGCATGTATCTGATACATCCCAACCGATCAGGTGAGTTATCAACCGATCGGTTGGGGCTTGTTTCCTGCAAAAACCAACAGATTTGTCAAAGTCCCCGAACGATTGTTCTTGCGGCTGATTTTATTTATAAAAATAGACAAAATAAAGTCAAAAATAACGCTAAAAAGTGGGGAAAAGTTTAGAGCATGGGTTGCCTCCCATGAAGCGCACTTGTTTAACGTCATTGGCTCGACGCCCGCAAGAGATGTTCATAGTGGTTGATACGGGTGATGCCCGAAGTTCGGCATCTCGTCTTCACTGGGGCTGAAGGCCTTTGGAGTAGTCAGCGGCTGGAGAAATATTTGCTCGACTACCCTCCCCTTGTTCTTGGGATCCGGGGGCTTTTCTTTCGTATTGGCGCTCACCGCCATCTTCTTTAGGATCCGGACCTCATCCTTGGTGAGGTCCATGGGCTCTTTCCCCGTTCTCCTCGCAGGAGGAGCTTTGGGGAACCCGAGAGGGGTCGTTCTTGCTGCACTCGCTTTTCCAGCAGCATCTTTGTTCTTGGGGCCGTCTCCATCCTCTGAATTCCCCAAGTCATCGGGGGGGGGGGGGGGGGGGGTTTCTTAAGAGAATCTCCCAGGAGCTCTCTTTTACAGCTTTTTCTTCTTCTACTTCAAGCAAATTACACCGAGGGTCGTCCGGGGGATTGGGATACTTCATGGACAACCCCAGATCAAATTCAACTTTTTCTCCGCTGACGTTTAGAGAAAGTTTTCCGTTCTTTACATCAATCATAATGCCAGCAGTGGCCATGAAAGGCCGTCCCAGGATGATGGGGGTGTGTGCGTCTTCAGGCATGTCCAGACTACAAAGTCCACTGGCACATGCACCCCTTTCACATTAACGGGGAGGTCATCCATAATTCCCACCAGATATTTGACCGACCGGTCAGCTAGTTGTAGGGTCATACCGGTGGGCTCCAAATCACCCATTCCTATCCTTCTATACATCGACAAGGGCATCAAACTAACACTCGCTCCTAGGTCGACGAGTGCACGATGAATCTTTACTGCCCTGATCGTGCAAGGAATTGAGAAGCTCCCCGGGTCCTTGAGTTTCGGCGGATTTGCCCTCTGAATAAGAGCGCTACATTCTGCCGTCAGCACTACTTTCTCCTTTCTAGACCCTCTCGTCACCAAATCTTTCAGGAATTTTGCATAGGAGGGGATTGTTTCGATTGCTTCTATGAAGGGGATTTGTAGGCTCAGGTCCTTTACCATGGCGAAGAACTTGCCATATTTCTCATCAATTTTGGCCTGAGCTAACCGTTGTGGAAATGGCACAACGGGCTTGAACACTTTCGTGCTCCCTTCCTCCTTCTTCTCCTTCTCTTCTTCAGAGACTCCCTCCGGAGTCATAGGATTTGATGACGAAGCACCGACGTCATTTAATTTTTCGATCGGTCGCTCAACGACTAACGGTGCTTCCGGTGTGTTAGGGGGCACTCTAGTAGGGATTTGTGTCCCGCTTCTCAGAACGATAGCATACACATTTGCGTGCTCGTGCACGAGTGCCAATGTTTGTGTTGCTCCCCTCGGGTTCACCTCAGGTTGTGGCGGCAATTGGTTTTGTAACCTTGAAAGGTTCGCCACCTGTAACCCCAGCTGGGTTACTTGGTCCGTGAGGGCCCGCTGACCCATTTCCAGCTTTTGGTTGATCTTCTCCTGGTTGGTTATATATTGAGTCAAGAGAGACTCAACTGGAGAGACGGCCCTTTGTTGGCCATAATGCTGCTGCTGCTGGATTGACTGCTGATTCCTGGGGGCATAAAATTGTTGTTGAGGTTGCTGCTGATATGGTTGCTGCTGAATCTGACTCTGCTGCGGCCTTGCCGGCTGATATGTTTGTTGATGCGGCTGCTGAGGCGGCGAGGGATGAAATGGTGGTCGGTAGCTGAAGTTTGGGTGGTTCCGGTTGTTTGGAGAGTAGGCCGGGTTGGAATTGGTCCTTGGCGGATACGTCGCATTCCCCGTGGGGTTATAAAATAGTGCGCTCGCCTGATCCAACAGTAGTGAGATGTCACCACCGTCGAATTCCCCAAAGAATTCGGATTCTACTGTTGAAATTTGCTGTGTACCGGCCCCACCGGCTCCTACCATTAGTGCGGAGATCTGGGTTGAAAGCAAGTCGAACTTGCTTGAAAGTTTGTCGACGTCCTCGACTCTGTGTATACCCCCAGATCTTGGTGTGGCTCTTTCGTCACACCACCGCTCATTGTTGGATGCCATGTTTTCCAGAATATGTCCGGCATCTTCCTCGCTCCTAGACATGAAGGAACCACCAGCCGCGGCGTCCATAGAAGATTTCAGGTCATCCCTCAACCCATTGTAGAACAGATTAATAATCTGCCACTTTGGAAGCTCATGGTGAGGGCATCTTCTTTGCATTTCCTTATATCTCGTCCAAGCTTCGTGCAAGGACTCGTGGCTGGCCTGGGAGAAGGAGGAGATCTCACTCCTCAACTTCATGGTCTTCCCCGGAGGAAAGAACTTCGTCAGAAAAGCATTGGAGAGCTTCTCCAAGGTATTGAAAGTGTTGGGGTCCTTCCCCCTTAGCCATTGCTTGGCTTTGTCTCTCAACGAGAAGGGGAACAGCTTCAGACGGATAGCCTCAGTCGTGACACCATTAATTCGGAAGGTGTCACATTTCTCCAAAAAGGAGTCATGGTGCTCGATCAGGCTCTCCATGGGTGCTCCCGCAAACTGGTCCTGCTGGATCCATGTCACTAAAGACGGCTTTAGCTCAAAGCTTTGGGCCGCAATAGCTGGAGATCGGATGGCGGAAGTCGACTCGATAGATGGCATCGAGTACTCCAACAGAGACTTGTGAGGCGGGGTGTTCTCCTCCATGGATTCAGGATCCTCTCTTCTTCGCTTCTCGGCGGCCAAACGCATAAGGGTGGCGTTAATCTCTGGATCGAGGGGAATCAAGTCGTCGAGACTTCTTGAACTCCTACGCATGAAAAACAACAAACACCCGTGAAGCGACAAGTGGGAAAGAAACAGATAAAATAAGAAATAAAAATAAGAAAAATAGAAAATAAAAAAGGAGAATGCGAAAATTATCGTGAGGTAGGGATGTGAGCTAGACACGAGGGTTCAAGAGATCCTAAAATAACAAGCACGTTGCCTCCCCGGCAACGGCGCCATAAACTTGACCGGCGCCCCGTCTGTTTACGGTATGGGCGCGATGTCATTTACCGCAAGTGCACGGTTAGTGTAGGGTGCAGGTACATCGAACTCAGGGAGGCTAGGTTGTGCTTGAGTCAAGTAGGACCAAAATCACCCCGGGGGTGAGCTAGCCCGAATCGGTAGATGGTTGTCACGAAAAGGAATAAAGGGTATGAACAATAAAAATAAACCCGGGACTTTGGTTTCCACCCCGACGAGCGACTCTAGCCGATACGGCCTACGGGTATGGATAGCGATCGGAATTAGGGTCTAATGGTGAGACGTTGCCTCTGAAAGTGGTATCGACATCCCATGGGCCCGATATTCCGGTCTGTGCCCAGGATGATACACCGGACTTCCCGGATTCAATCAGTGGGCACTCCCGTGTCCATTAACACTGATCGATTCCGGGAGCACTAAGCTCGCAACGATAACTCCCGACGTCTCATCCTGCCGCTCCCGCGTGCTAGGATTCGGCGTCTACGCTAAGGACGTGAGCTATGGCTAGTGAGTCAATCGCCAAGTTTATTCCCCCTTGGCCCAACGGTCAAAGGCGGTCTTTTTCCCGCCGATGACAATGAAACACCCCGCGTAACCGTTAGATTCCTAATCCCTATCGATTTCCTAGCCCTATGGACGCATCGGGAAGAGCCCCTGAAGGGGTTTCCACCAAAATCCCAGATTTGGGAACTACTCACAAAAATTCATGAAAAAGCGATCTAAATGAAATTTAACCGTTGGAATCATAATCGGACAATTGGAATGCGGAAGTAATAGAGTAATAAAGACAATACTAAAATTTTAGAAAGATCCGACTACTTACAAAAGAACAGAAATTACAGCCGTCACAATGGGAGAAAACAGTAAAAACTAGCAGGCTCGCCCGTTTTTGGAACCATAGGGGTTCTATTTATAGACTCTCGCATCACCCGATCGGTTGACAAGTCAACCGATCGGTTGATGCATTACAAAATAATAACAGAAAACGGCGAGATTTCACCCGATCATATGAACCGGTCGGGTGAGTTCTTGAGTGACCGGTTGGATCTTGGCGCCATCGGGTGAAGCGATCGGTTGGACGCCCGTGTCTTCAGCTCTTCAACATCAGCTACAGATGAAACGATCGGGTGAGAGTCACCCGATCGGTTGGCATTTTGCTCAAAAAAACAAAGAACAGGCCCCCGCTGAACCGGTCTGTGAACCGGTCGGGTGACTTCCTTATGAGCTCCGGCAGAGACCGGGTGGTGCACGCGTGCATCACCCGATCGGTTGGAGATGGTCAACCGACCGGGTTAGGGGCTGAAAGATGAATTCTTCGACGTTTTGACCCCCTGGATCACGCGTGACTCCTCCCGTTGCTCCGGGGACTTGGGATATCGTCATTAAACGTCCCCTACACGGTCAATCTCCTGCAAACATGGGTAAACAAAGAAAAGTGAAAGAAAACGAGAAAATACGAGAAAATGAATAAAAGACGGCGAAAAAACACGGAGAAACACAAAAGAAAACGTGCGTGAATATATGAAATATAAACGCACGTCAATTGCTTATATAGAGTATGTGATATATGCATATTGTATGAGTCCATGTGGGACTCTATGTCCCACTCATGCATGAGTAGGCACTCTATGAGTATATTATTATATTACGTTTACCTATTGTATTGTATATACATATGTGATGACATATGTGAGATGTATATAGTTATATGTATGGTTGTAAGCGTCTGTACTTATACATGTGTGTGGATGACTATGCATGTACATGGATAGCTGTGTGTATAAAACTTGATGTATGACTATATACTGTGTGTGTGTGTGTGTGTGTGTGTGTGTGTGTGTGTGTGGATGTACCTATTATGTGTGTTTATAGTTTAACGTACGTGTATGGTGGTATGATTTGTATATTAGCATGTATGGGCATGTGTCCATGCATGAGTAGGTATGTGCTTTATTTATTTGCTTACGTAGTATGTGTTGTGGGGTAGAACTCGCGTACAATGAATTTGTTTGTAGGGGGAACTAAGGGTACGATGGTTATTTTGAGGGAAAGGAATTTGGGGGATTGGACTGGTTTTGATGGTAGTGATGAGGCTGGGTGCACTACGAAGGCCGACCACGGGATCTATTCTGCGAGGACTCCGCCCATCAACCGCACTGCCGACGAGTCCGCCTGCGCAAGTAACAACTCGTCAGAAAGGCCAAGTTGGGGTCCAACCCGTAGTCTCTCTTATGCCTAAGTTAGCACTAGGGCTTGGAAGCGGGGGCTAGGCACGCAGGTCGGACTGAGAGTGAGTCCACCTTACGTGACGAGCTATCATGGAAGAACAAAGATATGGAAGACCTTTGCCCATGTGTGTGAGTAATGAGATTCGGAGTTAATTTGCCAACCCCCTTCCTTAATGGAGGCAAGGGGGTATTTATACCTGAGGGGGTGGTTGTGTGAGGCTGACCTGGCGTACTGACCTGGCCCATCTGTTAGCGGAAGCTTCGGACGAGGATGTCAGGACTGGGTATGTCAGCCATGCTTTTGTCTGACGGTGCAACAGCCAGGGGTGCTTTTGTCAGGGTGTCAGAGCCGAAAGCACCAACAGTCAGGGGGCGTAGAGGCCCGGGGCGCTTTGTCAGGCGGTCGAGCGACGGAAGTGTCAGTGGTGTCCTTATACTAGGCTGTTTGTCGTGTTCGATGTGCCAAAGGGTTACAGGGACGCGTCGACATAGGCGGTCCATGCCCGACCCATCAGGCCGCTCTGAGAGGGCGACGACGACCTATCTGTCCACCTGACGGGCTTGAGGGGGAGCAGGCACCCTAGGGCAGAGTCATGGGGCGACCTTTGACACTCTCTGGCACTCGGGAGGCGGACTTCCCCTTAGTCTGGCTGGAGGCAGACTTGGACGTAGAGTTGGGGCCGCGCAGGCACGATCTGTATGTTGTGCGCCCCCTTCAGGGGGTGCGGCTTCTGGGCAGGTAGAGCGTCCTGGCGTAGAAATTCGGTGTAGCATGATCTTTAGGTCGTAACAATTGCCCTCGTCATTCGAGCATGAGGTGGTAGCCCGGCTCAGTTCAGATGAAGCACCATCCTTTTTCCTTGACTCGGCATCGAGGGGATCGATCTCGAAGCGGCAGTGAATATCTCGGTGTTACTGCCATTCTTCTTGCTGCCATCATTGCGATTTGAAAGGGCGGGTGGAAATCGAGGGGTCTCTGCTGCTATGGAGGTGACACGTGGTGGAAGCGACTGGAATGTCAGTCGAGACATCAGCGGGGCTTGGATGGGCATCGCGTGTCGGTGCTTCGACAGTCAAGATGACTTGCCACTAGCAATAAGTTGGGAGGGAGATGATCGATCGAAGGTTTCTTTTGACTTCGAGTTTTCTTAGAGCTCTTCTTCTTGGTTCCGTCGATTGACGTCGTTGCTGCCGCTGCCCTTGCTGGAGATCGGCTTCCGGTCGTCCCTTTAGCTCGGCTACCCTGCTAGGTAATTTTTTGATCTTTTAATTCGATGGCTTCTCATTTTGAGGTCGGAGGTGGTAGCGGGGCAGTAAAGGAAGAGTCAGTGGATGAGGAGACGTGGCGGCTGAGGCAGAGAGGTTCCCAGAGGACGCACCGAGGACGATTGTGGCCGCCCGATGCAGGTCGGACGAGGTCAATATTCGGGAGATTCGGGTGTGGTTCGCCCGTCCGCCCTACAAGGTGCGCCTTCCCGGAACTGACGAGAGGGTATGTTGGCCCGGAGATAATGAAGTAGGGGTCTATGTTCGGTCCTTCAAACTAGGGCTTCACTTCCCGATCCATCCACATCTTCTTCACATCCTAAACTTCCTGGAGATCCCGCTCTTTGCGCTGGTGCCGTGCTCCTTTGGTTTGATGGTTGGTTTTGTCATCCTCTGCCTCGCCAGCACCTTGAGTCCGTCCTTGGCACTATTCCAGTATTTCTTTGAAGTGAGAAGGAGGGGGATGCACTATTGTGTTTACGCGAGGAAGGGGCGGAACCTCATTCTTGGGGTTTAGGCCGATGCGAAGGGATGGGTGAGGAGGTTTGTCTTTGTCACGATGCCAGCTGATGTGGTGTTGATATCGAACTTGGGGGCCTTAAACCCTTTAGTGGACGAGGTGGCAAACTTGACGGGGGAAGACTTGGCGAATGCCCGGATTTTGGAGGAGCTTCCCGAAGCAGACCGTCAGGTGGCAAGCCTGATACAGGACGACTGGCTCGCCCAACATTTTTGGTCCAGAGGTACTTAGAATCTGGTGACCTTCCCCTTGTAGGCTTACCCTGATCTATCTCTTCTTTGCTGGCGACGACATAATGCTTTCGAAGGAGGAAGTGCTAAGGGCGGCCGGGGTACACGTTGCGAGGAAGCCTGAAGCCCAGGGCAAAGGCAAAGGAGTGGTGGACGAGGGGAGGCAGTGGGAGTGTGTCACGACCCGCTTCCCTAAAATGGAGGCGAGACGTGAGAAGGTCCGCTCAAGCGTGGAGCTGTGAAGCTGCACGCCTGATAAGCGTAAATTTAGTATAAGCAGGTCCCTGTAATTGCAAACGAAACAACAACAACAATAATAATAAGATGAGACAGATATGGAATATCAATCCCACAGTTGTCCACAGAAATATTCAACGTCACAGAAAAGCTACCAGGCTAAAAGAAAGAGTCTAAAGGCCCAGAACAAGGCCAAGCAAAAGACAAACATAACAGAGTATCAAACTAGGTGCCACGCACCGACAACCCAAAAGATCTAACAAAACTAGACGCAGACACTAAGACTGATCTCCAGTGTCTACGAAGTCCTCATCCAACACGGGCGCAAGCTCGGCGTCCGCAAACACCTCACCCTCAGCAAGCAACTCAGGCTCAGGGTCTAACATGTGTCACCCAAAAGAGAAAAGGGGCACATGTCAGCAAGTCTAAAAGACTTGGGCAAGGAAACTGAAAGTAACTAACAACCTAGCACTTATAGTATGAAGCAATGACATGGCAGTTAAGTATGATGCAACAGTTTAGAAGAGAGGCAAGCACGCACTATGTAGCCAAAGCTACCAATTCACTAATCACTATTCACTTATCACTGTTTATCACTTAGTGCATAGAGAGTCCACCTGCTGGCCAGCTCGTGGCTCAGTCCGCTTATCTCTATCACTATTAATCACTTATACACTAGAGATTTCGCCTGCTGGCCGGAGTGGCGGATCAAGCCAACTCGTGCTCAGGTGGCCGCTTATCTCTTACCCCACCCATATGTGTCGAGCGTTGGGGTTTCCAACTACAGGGCTCGCTTCTGGAACACGAGCCAGGAAAACAAGTGTATAGTAGAGTTTGCTACGCAATCACGATGACAAATCAATATGCAATGCCAGGAACAGATAATTGCGTACCGTTAATTGAATTTAAACGTGACAGGCAAAATGCAATGACATGAGCATATTCGCGTACCGTTAATTTAAAGTAAATGTGACATATGAGCATGTTGAGGGTGATGGACCAAGCTTCGTTGTCAAGCTAGATCAAGGGCGTCTAGACGGCTATCCTTTCACCGTCTAGTCTCTTTTACGCTAAAACAAGGGAAATGGCCTAAGACATGGCCCAAATCAAGAGATGCAAGTTTCACTTGCCTAGCACCGGGGATGACGATCACGAAGGTTCGTCTCGCGGATGCTAATCTACGGGGAAATCACTGTTATGGGGAACAATCATCAAAACAACAAGTATTTTATTAGGGTTTCATAAAAATACAAATAGGCTATGAAAACATCAAGAGATCGATTTCTTACCGTAAGGAGGCGGAAGGAACACTCCGGGGAACCTAGGGACCAGATCTGGAAATGAATGGAGAAGTTTGGAGAACTAGGGTTTTGGTGGGGATTTTGGGGGTTTGATGAGATTTTAGGGAAGATGAGAGATGGGTTGTGACAAGGGAGGGTTTGGATGATGGAGGATGGGCTTGGGGTGAAGGATTAATGGCTTGAGGAAGATGGGGGCTCAATGGAGGAGAAATTAGGGTTTTAGGTCGTGAGGAAGAAGAGGAAAACGTTTGGAGGGGTATTTATAGAGATTGGTGACGGCTAGGGCAAAACTAGGGTTTCCTGCACTGCTTATTCGGTCAAAGAACAACTGTTGACCGACTAGTTTGAGAACTAGTCGGTCGGTTGACCAACGCAGACCGACTAAGTGTAAACAGTAGCTCCAGTCGAAAACCTGAACTAAGAGTTAGTCGGTCAAGGAACAACAACTGACCGACTAGTTTGACAACTAGTCGGTCGACGAACGTTCTTGGACCGACTAAGAGTAAACAGTAACTCGACTGTACATGAGAACTAAGAATTAGTCGGTCTGAGTACAAAACTTAACCGACTAGTTTGACAACTAGTCGGTCGAAAGATGAACTTAGTCCGACTAAGAATGAACAGTACAGATAGTAAAATTTAGATGACGTGTTAGTCGGTTAAAGAAGCATTGCCGACCGACTAGTTTGCAACCTAGTCGGTCAATCAACGTTCTTAGACCGACTAACGATAAACAGTAACTCCTGAGAAATTTAGAAAGCCAACTAGTCGGTCCAAGAAGGATTGCCAACCGACTGGATCGTCATCTAGTCGGTCGGTGCCCCTTCTTTTACCGGCTAATAAGCACCAAAAGTTCCGATATGGAGCGCGGGGCTCCGGGATCGATTCCTAAGACTCCTAGGCTTGATCTAACAGTAAGATACGACCGTTATGAAGCCCGTTACGAATGACATACTCCGAAATCGACGATCCTAAGGAAGAAACGAGAAAACACAACGAAACGTTAGAAAATGAAAGTTACTGAAACGAAAACCACACGAGAGGAGAAAATCCACCAAAACACATATTATAATATAATAAATCCGGATACAAGAAAACCAGTCGTTACATCCTCCCCAACTTAAGAAAAATTCCGTCCTCGGAATTTCCCAACACTCACGTGTCCGGGAACAAAAGTGGGTAGCGCTCTCGCATCTCATCTTCTCTCTCCCAAGTAGACTCTCCCGGCGAACCGTGCCGCCACTTCACTCTAACAAGATCGACGACCTTGTTCCGAAGTGATTTCTGACGCCTGTCCAGAATCTGCACTGGATGCTGGTCATACGTCAAATCTGGGCGAACGACGATCTCCGAGAAATCCACGGCATGAGACGGATCGTTGATGTATCGACGAAGCTGCGACACATGGAAAACATCATGGACTCCTTCCAAAGATGGCGGCAAGGCCAAGCGATAAGCTACCTCGCCAACCCTCTCCAAAATGTCAAACGGTCCAATGTATCGCGGGCTCAACTTCCCTCGCTTCCCAAAATGAATCACACCACGATTCGGGGAAATCTTCAAGAACACATGGTCGCCCGGCTGAAACTCCAAAGGACGACGTTTAGCATCCGCCCAATGCTTAAAACGGTCCTGAGCAATCCTCAACCTCTTCCGAATATTCCTGATGATATCCACGGCCTCCACAATCATCTCAGGTCCCAGCAGCTCCCGATCACCAACGTCATCCCAACTCAATGGCGATCGACATTTCCTCCCATAAAGAGCGGCGAAAGGCGCCATGCCAATAGACGCCTGGTAGCTGTTGTTGTAAGAGAGCTCCACCAAGTGCAGATGGTCCTCCCACGAACCCTTGAAATCCAACATGCACGCTCTCAGCATGTCTTCCAAAATCTGAATCGTCCTCTCGGACTGGCCATCCGTCTGCGGATGGTACGCCGTGCTAAAACTCAGACGCGTACCCAAGCTCTTCTGCAAACTCTGCCAGAACTGAGATGTGAACCTCGTGTCCCTGTCCGACACGATACTCACGGGGACTCCATGAAGTCACACAACCTCCTGCACGATTCACGTTACATCACTATCCAAACTAGGAAATAGGAAATAAAACAGAGAGTAAAAGAATTTACCTCCATATATCTCCTAGCTAGCGCCTCAGTGGACTGTCCCACTCGGAACGGAATAAAGTGCGTAGATTTGGTCAATCGATCTACGATCACCCAAATCGCGTCATTCTGCTTCGGACTCCGAGGTAGTCCAGTCACGAAATCCATAGTGATGTGTTGCCACTTCCAGTCCGGAATCGGAAGCGGTTGTAGCAACCCGGCCGAACGCTGATGCACCGCCTTCACTTGCTGGCAAACCAAGCACTTGGCTACACTCCGAGCCACACTCCTCTTCATACCATGCCACCAATAATTCAGACGAAGATCCTGGTACATCTTGGTGCCACAAGGATGCACAGAATACGGCGAACTGTGTGCCTCCACCATCAACTCCTCTCTGACATCCCCAGCCGGCACACACAACCTGGCTCCAAACCTCAGCGAGCCATCCTCATGAATCAAAAAGTCAGTCCACAGACCGGCTTCCACCAGCTCCCGAATCTTCACCAGCTTCGGATCCTCGGCCTGGCCAGCTTTAATCCGATCCATAATCATCGACTGTACCTGCATGTACATCAACGATGAAGCCTCCCCAGGAAGGACAATCTCAACACCAGACTCGCAAAAATCCTGCTGCAATCTCCACTGCGAGGTCAAAATCATCACCGCTGGAAGCCTACTCAGCGCATCGGGAACCACATTCACCTTGCCAGGGTGAAACTGCAAATCAATATCATAATCCGCCATAAGCTCCAACCATCGACGCTGTCGCATGTTGAGCTCCTTCTGAGTGAAAATATACTTCAAACTTTTGTGATCGGTGAAAATCTTCACTTTCTCACTCAGCAAGAAGTGCCTCCAAATCTTAAGAGCAAACACAACGGCAGCCAACTCCAAATCATGTGTCGGGTAATTCTTCTCATGAACCTTAAGCTGGCGAGACGCATACGCCACAACATGTCCGTGCTGATGCAACACACAACCGAGACCCTTGCCAGAAGCATCGCAAGAGATCTCAAATCCACCGCTGCGATCAGGCACAACAAGAATAGGGGCCGTCGTCAACCTCTTCTTCAGAATACCAAAAGAACTCTCACAATCACCCGACCAAACAAAAGCAACATCCTTCCGGGTCAACCTGGTCATCGGCTCAGCAATACGGGAAAAGTCCTTAATGAATCGCCGATAGTAACCAGCAAGTCCAAGGAAACTCCGAATCTCAGACGCATACGACGGAACAGGCCACTCTCTGATGGCCCTAATCTTCTCGGGATCCACATAAATACCATCTCCAGTCACCACATGCCCCAGAAAAGCAACTCGATCCAGCCAAAACTCGCACTTTGAAAACTTAGCATACAAACGATGCTTCCTCAAAATCTCCAACACCGTCCTCAGGTGCGACGCATGCTATTCCTCCGACTTTGAATAGATCAGAATGTCGTCAATAAAGATAACGACAAACTTATCCAAAAAGTCGTAGAAAATCAGGTTCATCAGATTCATGAAAACTGCGGGCGCGTTAGTTACGCCGAAAGGCATAACCACAAACTCATAGTGTCCATACTTTGTCCTGAACGCTGTCTTCGGAACATCATCCTTCTTCACCTTCAACTGATGGTAACCACTCCTCAAATCCAATTTAGAAAACACCCTCGAACCTCCAAGCTGATCAAAAATATCATCGATGCGGGGCAACGTGTATTTATTCTTAATGGTCACCGCATTCAATTCCCGATAGTCCACGCACATGCGACGCGAACCATCCTTCTTCTTCACCAGCAGCACCGGTGCTCCCCACGGAGACACACTGGGATTAATATAACCCTTCTGTAAAAGCTCATCCAACTGCTTCCGCAACTCTTCCAATTCTGCAGGCGCCATACGATACGGTGCCTTCGAAATCGGCTGCGAACCTGGAACAAGATCGATAGAGAATTCTAAAGCTCGATCAGGTGGCAAACCAGACATCTCCTCGGGGAAGACGTCGCCAAAATCTCGCACCACAGCTGGCCACTCCAGCTCCATCTGCATAGCCACAACCTCCACCGGCCTGGCCCGAAATCTGACAGGACCAAGCGAACTGCTACCACGGCTGAACTCAAATACTGGATGTCCAGGAATCTCGAACACCACCCTCTTTCTCCGACAATCAATCGTAGCATAGAAGCTCGCAAGCCAATCCATCCCAAAGACCGCATCGTAGTTGGTGATGTTGTGGACAATAAAATCATCATAAAGCTCATGTCCACAAACCACCACAGATCAAGGACTGCACCCACGATGCACCGTGACTACTCCATTTCCTGTAACGATGTTCCAACTCTTAGAGAGAGGGGACGTCGACAAGGAATGCTTCTCCACGAAGCTCTGGGCCAAAATACACATCGACGCACCTGAGTCAAAGAGGGCTCGGGCAGGGAACGTGCAAACCAAAACCACGCCTAACAAACAGTCTAATCAATCAAATCTTACTCTAGCAACATTCATACACAAGCAACCAACATAATTTTAACAATCAACTAATTAGGGAAGGAACAACTAGATGGAAAGTTACCTGCAATGACCTCATCCATGGCCATAACCTCCTCCTCAGTCATCAGAAATGCCTGCCTCCTCGACGGAGCAGCCTGCTGAAAAGCCTGCCTCTGCGGAACGAGGGGCACCCCACGACCAGCAGGCACCGGGGCTCTCTGCTGCAACGGCGGGGCAGCAATAGGTGTCCTCCAAGGCTGCTTCAACCTTGGGCACTCCCTGAGAGCATGGGCGGGATCTCCACAGGCAATACATTTCCCCAAGAACTTCCTACACGATTCCTTGATATGGCCCTCCTTGCCACAGAAATGGCAAGTCCTCCGAACAGGCCCTCCTAGCCTCTTAAACTGAACAGGCTGGTTCGGCCTGAATCCAGGTCTAACCACAGCTCTCGCCTGTTCCACAGGCCTCTTCCCAGCACCAACAATAGACCCCTTCCTCTGGTTCACGAGCAGCTCCTGCCTCTTGGCTGCTACTAAAACCTTCTGATAAGATTCCCGGTCAGAAGAGGTCACAAAACTCTGGAGCTCCGAAGCAAGTCCCTGCAGGAACCTCTGAGCTCTCTCCTCAGCGTCCTGCACCATCTTCGGTGCAAACCGACTCAGCCTCATAAACTCTTGGTGATATCGGTCCATCGACGAGCTCCCTTTCTTCAGATCGATGAAACGCTGCAGCATCTCTTCCCTGGCAGCCTTCGGGAAGAACTCACCATCGAATCTGGCCTTGAAGGTAGCCCAGACGATCGGCTCCTCGAACATCTTCTCTTCAGCATCCCACCAATTCCTGGCATTATCCCTCAGCTGTCGCTTCGCCAAGTCAACCCAACTTACTTCGTTGACCTTGGACATCTTCAGATTGTCCTCTATATTCCTCATCCATTCATCAGCAGCTAGTGGACCTTCACTTCCATCAAAATATGCAGGACCCAGCTCTCTGAACTGCTTCGCCCCAGGCTCAGGGCGAGGGGCTTCCACCACCCGAGCAGCTCGAGTCACCGGAGCATTCTGTACCTGCAGGAGCACACCCTGCTGAACTTGCATCATCTGCAACGTCATCCGTATCATCTCTCCGTTAGTGGGCTCCCGCTCAGGCTCCTCGTCATGAGGGGGCGCACCACGACCACCACCACGGGTGATTCGCCTTCCTGCCATCTAATGACACAGAAAACAAAACAATTAGACTCATAGCTTAGGGCTCCGACGTCGAACTTATTTGTTGGACAATTTATATTATTATCGTTATTCCGATAATTGCAGTTACAGAAGGACCTGCATTGGCCACCACTAAAACCTGTCACGACCCGCTTCCCTAAAATGGAGGCGAGACGTGAGAAGGTCCGCTCAAGCGTGGAGCTGTGAAGCTGCACGCCTGATAAGCGTAAATTTAGTATAAGCAGGTCCCTGTAATTGCAAACGAAACAACAACAACAATAATAATAAGATGAGACGGATATGGAATATCAATCCCACAGTTGTCCACAGAAATATTCAACGTCACAGAAAAGCTACCAGGCTAAAAGAAAGAGTCTAAAGGCCCAGAACAAGGCCAAGCAAAAGACAAACATAACAGAGTATCAAACTAGGTGCCACGCACCGACAACCCAAAAGATCTAACAAAACTAGACGCAGACACTAAGACTGATCTCCAGTGTCTACGAAGTCCTCATCCAACACGGGCGCAAGCTCGGCGTCCGCAAACACCTCACCCTCAGCAAGCAACTCAGGCTCAGGGTCTAACATGTGTCACCCAAAAGAGAAAAGGGGCACATGTCAGCAAGTCTAAAAGACTTGGGCAAGGAAACTGAAAGTAACTAACAACCTAGCACTTATAGTATGAAGCAATGACATGGCAGTTAAGTATGATGCAACAGTTTAGAAGAGAGGCAAGCACGCACTATGTAGCCAAAGCTACCAATTCACTAATCACTATTCACTTATCACTGTTTATCACTTAGTGCATAGAGAGTCCACCTGCTGGCCAGCTCGTGGCTCAGTCCGCTTATCTCTATCACTATTAATCACTTATACACTAGAGATTTCGCCTGCTGGCCGGAGTGGCGGATCAAGCCAACTCGTGCTCAGGTGGCCGCTTATCTCTTACCCCACCCATATGTGTCGAGCGTTGGGGTTTCCAACTGCAGGGCTCGCTTCTGGAACACGAGCCAGGAAAACAAGTGTATAGTAGCGTGTGCTACGCAATCACGATGACAAATCAATATGCAATGCCAGGAACAGATAATTGCGTACCGTTAATTGAATTTAAACGTGACAGGCAAAATGCAATGACATGAGCATATTCGTGTACCGTTAATTTAAAGTAAATGTGACATATGAGCATGTTGAGGGTGACGGACCAAGCTTCGTTGTCAAGCTAGATCAAGGGTGTCTAGACGGCTATCCTTTCATCGTCTAGTCTCTTTTACGCTAAAACAAGGGAAATGGCCTAAGACATGGCCCAAATCAAGAGATGCAAGTTTCACTTGCCTAGCACCGGGGATGACGATCATGAAGGTTCGTCTCGCGGATGCTAATCTACGGGGAAATCGCTGTTATGGGGAACAATCATCAAAACAACAAGTATTTTATTAGGGTTTCATAAAAATACAAATAGTCTATGAAAACATCAAGAGATCGATTTCTTACCGTAAGGAGGCGGAAGGAACACTCCGGGGAACCTAGGGACCAGATCTGGAAATGAATGGAGTAGTTTGGAGAACTAAGGTTTTTGGGGGATTTTGGGGGTTTGATGAGATTGTGGGGAAGATGAGAGATGGGTTGTGACAAGGGAGGGTTTGGATGATGGAGGATGGGCTTGGGGTGAAGGATTAATGGCTTGAGGAAGATGGGGGCTCAATGGAGGAGAAATTAGGGTTTTAGGTCGTGAGGGAGAAGAGGAAAATGTTTGGAGGGGTATTTATAGAGATTGGTGGCGGCTAGGGCAAAACTAGGGTTTCCTGCACTGCTTAGTCGGTCAAAGAACAACTGTTGACCGACTAGTTTGAGAACTAGTCGGTCGGTTGACCAACGCAGACCGACTAAGTGTAAACTGTAGCTCCAGTCGAAAACCTGAACTAAGAGTTAGTCGGTCAAGGAACAACTACTGACCGACTAGTTTGACAACTAGTCGGTCGACGAACGTTCTTGGACCGACTAAGAGTAAACAATAACTCGACTGTACAGGAGAACCAAGAATTAGTCGGTCTGAGTACAAAACTTAACCGACTAGTTTGACAACTAGTCGGTCGAAAGATGAACTTAGACCGACTAAGAATGAACAATATAGATAGTAAAATTTAGATGACGTGTTAGTCGGTTAAAGAAGCATTGCCGACCGACTAGTTTGCAACCTAGTCGGTCAATCAACGTTCTTAGACCGACTAACGTTAAACAGTAACTCCTGAGAAATTTAGAAAGCCAACTAGTCGGTCCAAGAAGGATTGCCGACCGACTGGATCGTCATCTAGTCGGTCGGTGCCCCTTCTTATACCGGCTAATAAGCACCAAAAGTTCCGATATGGAGCGCGGGGCTCCGGGATCGATTCCTAAGACTCCTAGGCTTGATCTAACAGTAAGATACGACCGTTATGAAGCCCGTCACGAATGACATACTCCAAAATCGACGATCCTAAGGAAGAAACGAGAAAACACAACGAAACGTTCGAAAATGAAAGTTACTGAGACGAAAACCACACGAGAGGAGAAAATCCACCAAAACACATATTATAATATAATAAATCCGGATACAAGAAAACCAGTCGTTACAGAGTGATAGCCCAAAAGCAGGACGACGAGACATGGGCGGGGGGAAGGACGGACAAGAAGCAACGGACGTCCAAATCGGACGCTTTGCCCCGCCGCTTGAGCGACGCCATACACGAGGGTCCGGCTAACCAAGGAAAAGCCATTCCAGCCCTTCCGAAGGTCCCGACTACGGACAAGCCCCGCAGGTCGCCCCGCGTGGATCGGTGGCCTTACGGGATTCCTCTGTGGGAGATGGGAAGGGAGGCGCACCCTAATTGCGAGAGGGCTCTTGCCAGCTTTAGGTCAACTAGGGCTGAGGTTGAAGCCATCCCAATGGAGGAGGTCCACCAGCCGACCTACCGGATATGCAGGGGGGAGTCCATGTTTGAGGATGCCAGGGTGGCGGCACGTCTGGCAGAAAATAGCCTTCTGTAGCGGGATTGCAAATCCCTGACCAATGTTAGCTCGGAGCGGCTGTGCGCCATCGGGATCTGGCATACTATGCAGATAGGTCGGCCTCCTCACCTCGTTCTGCTTGTCATCTTGCTTACTTGTCTGGCTGTTGGCTTCTTTTATAGGCAGTGTCTACGATGCGGCCCTGCAGTGACACACCCTGGTGGCTCTAGTCAATGCGTCTCTTAAGAGAATGAGGGCCGAACTTAAGGAAGCAAAGGAGAAGCTTAAAGTAACGGATGATGAGCTGGGTCGGGTTGTGGGGATTCGTGACGCTCAGAAGGAGCTCATCGGATACTTGGATGTGAAGGTGGCCACGCAGGACCGTCATCTCCAGGAAGAGGAGGGTAGGCGAGCTGACCTTCTGAAGAGGTAATATGAGGAGATGGACAACAAGAAGCATGTGATCAACCATCAGCAGGAGGTGATTGCTGGCCTGAAGAAAGTAATCGAGACGGGGAAAAGGGAGAAGGCCGTCTTGAAGAAGCGGGTAGAGGAGAATGGGAGGATCGACCAGGGCATGATGGATGCCGCCGTCCGTAGCTATCAGGACGAGGCGCTCATCCTGTTGCTGCGAAAAACGAGGGAGGCATGCATCGAGGAGGGGATGATTAAGAGGAAGGCCCGGCTGGCGAACTTGCATCCCTCGCTTGTGGCCAACTTCCCCAAGATGGACCTGCCCCTAACTGAGGAGGTGAAATTAGGCAATCAACCCATGGTTGGCGGTCCGACGGATGACCTGGACGAGACACAGGCTCTGGGGGTGGTGGCCAGGGGTGAAGAGGCCGAACCGGAGAGCTTTTAGTGTAGGGCAAATTTTGTATGGCCGGCTATTGGCCGAGCATGGTGTCGCGATGTGTTTTTGATTTGCTGGGTTGTAAGTGAGGTTGTAAAAATGTTAGATAGATGACATGCTCTTTTATTTCCTTACTCTTCGTTTTCCTTGTTGGTTGCGCGGTTGACGTTCTTACCGTAGTAGGAATGCCCCCAACAGTCTCCTTACGACGAGAGTTTGGTCGAGGAGAAGGAGAAAGTTGTAATGCTGATAGTACGCCTGGGGTCAGGATACGGTCTCCCAACGAGGGTTGGGAGTGAGCTTTAGATTTCTTTAGCGCTCCTTCTAATACCGAACTGAATGCGTTAGTTTTCCTCGCTAGCTTGCTGCGTGTATGGATGGTAGTGCGGCCTAAGCACTTGAAAAGGGCGGGAAGTTGTTTCGAAAGACCCGCCCGTCATTTCGTTGTAGTCATTTCGAATTAAAGGCGGGAGGGCATCAAAGCATCCCGACAGTTTCTCAGACGACGCGTGGGGGATGTGACCGCGGATGTTAGGCGAAACGTCAGGTGGCCCAGATCTACGACGCGTGGCAAGACTCGTGCAGCTGAGATCGGTAGGTGATTTCTATAAATAAGAATGGGGGGAATAGAGAAAGGGTTTCTCACTTCTGAACTTTCTTAGAGCTCTTGCTTTAGCCTCAGCCCCCAGCCATTACCGTCGCTGTCGTTGCCAGAGCAATCGTCGTCGGAGCTCTAGCCGCTGTCTTGACGTCAATTTTCAGTAGCTGGAATTCTATCGGTACGACTCTTTTCCCTTCTAGGATGATTTCTTCGGCTTCCTCCCAGTCGTCAGAGATGAGGGCCGCAGATGAGAGGGTCCAGGGCGAAGGAGCGGCAGGAAGCTCTGCCATGGAATCGGTGGAGGTGGGGGAGGAGGAAACGTCGATGAGCCCGGGCCGTGCTAAGAGTGGGTCGACAGTGGAGGCCGTAGCTGGGTCATCTGCGGAGGGTAGTAGGGACCCGAGGAAAGGGAAAGGGCCCTTAGGATCGAAGGCGAAGTCGTCCGCGAGGACAATAGTTACCGTGGCCGAGGTCGGAGACGTTCCCAAAGAGATCACCAATTGGATTCGGTAGCGCAGACTTCCATAATTCCTGGAGTGCATGCAAAGTACATCAGGCCGCCCTACATAGTGCGCCTGCCTACAGCTTTAGAGCGGGTGTGCTTCGCCAAAGATCATGAGGTCGGGGTCTATGTGGCCTGTTTTCAACAGGGACTGTGTTTCCCTCTTCAACCCCTATACCTCGAGATACTGAACTTCCTCGAGCTTCCGTTATTCCAGCTAATGCCTAACTCCGTCAACGTGATCGTGTGGTTTCTCGTTCTCTGTGCGAGGAATAACATTAGTCCGTCCCTCCCTCTGTTTCGATATTTCTTCGTGCTTAAGAGGCTAAGGTCGTACTACTATTTATCGGCGAGGAAGAGCCATCCCCTCATACTAAGCCTGCTGGGGAAGATTAAGGGTTGGAGGGACCAATACGTGTTCGTCTCTGCATCACCTGACATGGTGTTAAGGTCGAAATAGGGCACGCTCAACCCCAAGGTGAGGAGAGAAGTTCGTCTGACCGAAGTCGAGGCGGAGAGGGCAAGGCACCTACAGGCAATCCCCAAAGAGGGTAGGCAGTACGCCAGCCTCGCAAAGGAGGAGATGATAGCCCGATACCTATAGCCCGAAGGTAATCCCAGCATAGTAGCTGTCATTTTGAATTTGCTCACCATGATCTCCCTCTCTTTTGTAGATACGACGATGAGTCTGTCCTTCGAGGAGCTGGAGAAGATGGCGGATGAACAAGTGGTGTCATAGTCTGCTCAGGGTGATAAGAAGAGGTCACGAGAGGGGAGGTCATCCAAGAAGGCGGAGAAGCTCAGCCGGACGAAGAAAACAAAGGAGGGGGAAATTCTGACAGCCCGCGGTCCGCAGGAAGCGATCACAGGCACCGGGCGAGCAAAGCGCTTTGGTAGTTCAGAGTTCCCAAAGCGGCGGGTCACATCAAAGGCCGCCCAAACAAGCAGCAGATTCCACCAAGACCTTGGCCCTCCTGGGGGGCCCCGTTGGGTCGAGCTCGTCGGATCCATCGGCTGCCGGGGAATCGTGGCCTTATGGCTGCCCCTGGTTTGCGCTAGAGAAGCCCCCCCCACCCGAGCTGTGAGGCAATGATAGCGGTGTTCTGGTCGAAGAAGACTGAGGTTGACAGGTTGCCGATAAACGCTCTCCTGAAGGCGACCTACCCGGTTGGGAAGGACGAGTCGGTCTTTGATGAGGCCGGCATGGCGGCGAGACTAGCAGAGAACTGCCAACTACCTCGGGACCAAAAGTCCATATCGCACGTTTGTGCAGAGTGGCTGGGCGCCACAGTGACATGGCACCTCATGTAGGTTCGTTGACGGGATATTTTGTATATCTTTGTTTTCTGCTATACAAAGTTCAAATTTTTCTTGTTCTGGTGTGCAGGCCGGTGCCACGATGATGGCCTTGCAGCTCCATACCCCGGTTATCACGAGGGCCGAGGCCATGATTGCAAGGAAGCAGGCGGAGCTCTCACGAGAGAAGTCTCAGCATGCAAAGGTGAAGGAGTCGTATGCTACTCAGCGGATGTCGATACAGGAGTACGAGGGGTATGTGGCGGAACTCAAGGAGATGTTGCCACCGGACTAACCCGGAATGCCGAGCTGGAGAGCGAGGTAGAGAAAGGGAGGGAGAGGATGTGTGACCTGGAGTCTCAGGTGAGGGCCGCCAAGGAGGAGTTGGCTATGAGGATGGAGGAGTTCCAGGAGTACCAAACGAAGGTGATCGTTCCCCGGCTGGCCGACGTGAAGAGGAACGTGCGGTCAGCCGGATGGGAGGCGTGCCTCCAGAGGATCATGAAAAGGAATGGGACTTGTTATCCTTTGCTGGGGGGTGGACTTTGAAGAGCTAAAGGCCTCATGGGGGAGGAGGAAGAGGAGGGGGAGCAAGAGGGGACCACGCTAGACGACGCACCGGTCGGTGTCAAGGGGCCGGGTGTCGAGGAACGTGTGGCTGACAAGATCCGAAGGACAGCCCTGGGGATGGCGACCAGGCGGCCTTGTAGACGCCCTCAAGGAATTTCCGGACTTGGGGTCTTTTTCCCCCCGTTTTTTTACTGTGGGGGCAGGGGTGACCATGTGCGATTTTGTAAGGTATTCCCCGCCGATACCTGTTTGAAAGGTTTGCCTAAGCGACATATGAATGAAACACAAGAGTTTGCTGTCTGATGTGGTTTGAACTCCCTCTCGTATCTTGAATTAAAATAGTAATAATAAGAAACAAAAGTTCGCATAGGAGGGGGAACGAGCGAGTAGCTCGGCCCCTACCCTTCTCTGGTTTGGGTGGTGAAGCTCCGTAAGCTCGCCCCGGAGTTTGGAGACAAGTAGATTTTTCTACATGGAGGACGGAATTGGGCGATTTGCATGGAAGGGCATTACATCAGGTTTTACAAGACACTTGACAGTGTTTGAACGAGCGTGACGTCCTTTATAGACGGACTAGCTTGCCGTTCTACTTTGTTGTAAGCTTTTCTCAACAAGCGGACGGAGGCTTTAGGCGTGGCCTTCCTTCTCTACTGGTACTCGTTACGACCTCTTTCGCCTCCTCGAGGATGGTATGTTGCTTGATCTCTTCTGGAAGTTTCCCAGGCTTGGTAGGAAACACTGGGAGAGGAGGAGCATGAGGGGTTAGGGTGGTGTAGCCTCCACGGGAGGTCGAGGAGTGGAAGACGGGCCGTTGGAGGGTGGAGGGACCCGTTTTTCAGGAACAGAGGTGCCCAATGGGGTGAATTGGGGAGACAATGCCTCCCCAAAGGTGGAGGTCGTCGCAGAGTGGGTGCTAGAAGGGAGGATCGGTCCGCGGTGGGTCCCCTGTTGCAAGTTGTCCAGGGAAAGTCGAAGAGTGGAAGGCAGACCGCCATATGTGTAAGAGGAATAACTCGTCGACGATCCGCCTATAAGATGAATAACTCGTTGGAGAGGCATGGTCGATTGAAAACCGAGTGCCTATCCATCGAATGGGCCAGAGGAGTGGGTGCTTAGATGGATCTAAGGGCAGACTGGCAGTAACACCGCGGATTTGTGGGGGACCGAATATGGGGGAGTTTCGCCCCCTTTTGCCATTCATGAGAGCGGACTAATGCTTCTTTTCTTCTCCCTCTCCTCCTTTTGCAAGACTATTTATAGGTGCTGGGGAGTCGGCGACCTATGACAGGATGAGGTGGCATGGTGAGCTGCCTTGTCATGGTCGAGTCAATCAAAGCAGCCTTTGTCAGGCGCGTGAAGCGTCAGGCTCGCTTTTGTCAGAATCGCCGTTGTCAGGCCCACTTTTGTCAGATTTGACATCGTTAGGCCTGCTTTTGTCAGCCTTGGTGCTGTCAGGCGACGTGTTGTCGGTGATGGCGGGTCTCTCGAGGGTGCATCTATGCCATTAGGTCACGTCAAGGACGTACTTCCCGGGGGGCCATGGGGCTTGCCCCGGGGTACCCGTCGTAGGGGCGCAAAAGTCGTAGCTCGGCCCGTACCCTTCTTCGGTTTGGGTGGCGAAGCTCCGTAAGCTTGCCCCAGAGTCTTCACTGGAGGGAGGAGCGAGCAAGTAGCTTGGTCCATGCCCTTCTCCGGTTTGGGTGACGAGGACGGATCCTGCCCCGGAGTCTTCACTTGAAGGGGGGTTAAGCTGTAGCGTGGCCCGTGCCCTTTTTCTCCGGTTTAGGTGGCGAAGCTCCATAAGCTTGCCTCGGAGTCTTTGAGAGGGCGGGTATGGGTCCGTCGCCTGTCCTGCAACCTCTGTATTCGGACAGGTATTAGGTCGTCGCCTACCCCGCATTTTCCATTCCAGTTTGGGTGGCGATGACGGATCCTGCCCCGGAGTCTTCACTTGAGGGGGGAAGGGAGTCGTAGCTCGGCACGTGCCCTTTTTCTCCGGTTTAGGTGGCGAAGCACCGTAATCTTGCCCCGGAGTTGACTTGAGGAGGGAGGGAGCCGTAGCTCGGCCCGTGCCCTTTTTCTTCGGTTTGGGTGGCGAAGCTTCGTAAGCTTGCCCCAGAGTTTCTGTGAGGGTGGGTATGGGGCCGTCGCATACCCCGCAACCTTTGTATTTGGACAGGTATTGGGACGTCGCCTACCCCGCATTTGTCATTCCGGTTTAGGTGGCGAGGACGGATCCTGCCTCGGAGTCTTCACTTGAGGGAGGAGGAAACTGTAGCTCGGCCTGTGCCCTTTTTCTCCGGTTTGGGTGGCGAAGCTCCGTAAGCTTGTCCCGGAGTCTTTGACTTGAGGGGAGGAGGAAGCCATAGCTCGGCCCGTGTCCTTTTTCTCCGGTTTGGGTGGCGAAGCTCCGTAAGCTTGCCCCGGAGTCTTTAAGAGGGCGGGTATGGGGCCGTCGCCTACCCTGCAACCTCTGTATTCTGACGGGTATTGCGCCGTCACCTACCCCGCATTTGCCATTTCGGTTTGGGTGGCGAAGATGGATCCTGGCCCAGAGTCTTCACATGAGGGGGGAGGGAGCTGTAGCTCGGCCCGTGCCCTTTTTCTCCGGTTTGGGTGGCAAAGCTCTGTAAGCTTACCCCGGAGTCTTTGACTTGAGGGGGGAGGGATCCGTAGCTCGGCCCGTGCCCTTTTTTCTCCGGTTTGGATGGCAAATCTCTGTAAGCTTGCCCCAGAGTCTTTGAGAGGGCGTGTGTGGGGCCGTCACCTACCCCCGCAACCTCTGTATTCAGACGATTATTGGGTCGTTGCCTACCCCTCATTTGCCATTCCGGTTTGGGTGGCGAGGACGGAGAATGCCCCGGGGTCTTCACTTGAGGGGGGAAGGGATCCGTAGCTCGACCCGTGTCCTTTTTCTCCATGTTGGGTGTCGAAGCTCCGTAAGCTTGCCCCAGAGTCTTTGACTTAAGTGGGGAGGGAGCCGTAGCTCGGCCCATGCCCTTTTTCTCCGGTTTGGATGGCAAAGCTCCGTAAGCTTGCCCTGGAGTCTTTGAGTTGATAGGGGGACGGAGCCGTAGCTCGGCCCGTGCCCTTTTTCTCTGGTTTGGGCGGCAAATCTCCATAAGCTTGCCCCGGAGCCTTTGAGAATGTGTGTGGGGGACTGAAATATTTCAAGTAGAAATGGCAAAATTCGAAAATATGCTGAAAAGAAGGATTTCATTAAAAACTTACAAAATCATTGATAATACTTCAACAGGTGTTCCGCATTCCATGGGTTGGCTAGCTCGCCGCCATCCAGGGTTGCTAGGATGTATGTGGCCGGCCCGACGATGTCGATGATTTCATAAGGCCCTTTCCATTTTGCTGCCAGCTTCCCTCGATGGGCGATCTCCAGTTTAAAGGTCGCGTCCCTGAGGACTAGTTCACCGATCCTGAAGCTCAGTTTCTTCACCCGGGAGTTGTAGTGCCAGGCCATCATCTACCTGTGTCAGACGAGATTCATCAAGGCCCGATCTCTGACTTCGTCAATGAGCTCGAGGTTGAGGCCGAGGCCCTCCATGTTGATATCTTCATCGAAGTATCGAAGCCGAAGAGTCTCCTCTCCCACCTCCACAGGGACGACCGCCTCCGACCCAAATGCCAGCATGAACGGGTTCTCTCCGATCGAAGATTTGTGTGTCATGCGGTATGACCAGAGAATGCCCGGTAGCTCGTCCACCCAAGATCCGAGAGCGTTGCCGACCTTTTTCTTCAAGGGTCCCAGTATGCACTTGTTTGCCGCCTCCGCCATCCCATTGCATTGTGGATGGGCCACGGAAGCAATGTGAAGCTTGATCCCCCACCCCAAACAGAAACCTCGGAAGCCCTCACAAGCGACCTTCCTTCCGTTATCTGTTACTATGGAGCGGGGCACCCCAAAGAGGCAGATGATGGACTTCCAAATGAATTTCTTCATGTCTGTTTATGTGATATGTGCTAGAGGTTCAGCCCCGATCCATTTGGTAAAATAGTCGATGGTGACGACCAGGTACTTCCTCCACCTGGAGGCCTTCGAAAAAGATCCAAGGATGTCAAGTCCCCACTTGGAAAAAGGGACCAGGATGAGGATGGGGACCAATTGGCTGGTGACGCCGTAGTGTGTCTGCCAAACTTTTGGCATTCCCTGTATTTCTTGACGTACTGGGCCGCATCGTGAATCATGGTCAGCCAGTAGTAACCCTGACACACTATCTTGTGGGTGATAGTGCGTACATTGTAGTGGTTTTCGTAGATGCCTTCGTGCACCTCGTGAACAACTTGTTCGGCCTGTCCTGGCCCCAGACATTTTAGGTAAGACAGGACGTCAAATCACGTGTGGTAGTGATGATACAGCACTCTGTCGAAGAGCACGAATGACAAGGCTTGCTTCTCGATCTTCTTAGCTTCGAGTCGCTCCTCCGGCAGGGTTCCCGTCTCCAAGTATTCCATTATCAGGCTCATCCAAGTCATTGTCTGGCGGACACACATTATCTCGTCTTCCTCAATGGTAGGTGTCAGCAGGTTCTCGACGTAAATGGCATTCCCAATCTTGGCAGGGGAGGAGGAGGCCAGCTTTGACAAGGCGTCGGCCTGAAGATTGTGGGAGTGAGGTAGGTGCTGGACCTCCTCTCTCTTGAATTTCTGGAACTCGGCCTGGGTGCGCTTAAGGTAGCGTTTCATCACCTCCTCCCGGGCCTCAAAGCTCCCTTGGACCTGTTGTACGACGAGCTGGGAGTCGCTCAGCAATAGCACTTTGTCGCCCCCATCGCTCGGCAATAGCACGTTTGTCATGTAGTGCCCTGTAAAGCTCATGCACATGTACTGGAGGGGGGGTGAATAGTACTTTAAAATAATCAAGAGAGTTATTCCTAATTATTGTGCAAACATACAAACAACAATGCGGAATAGACTACAAACAACAAGAATAGACAAACGCAAACAAATCATGTAACGGGTTCGGATCCACCCAAGTCTCCCTGACTTGTTCCCGGCGATCCTACGTCCCAACCACCCGGATCCCCTCCGAATACTTGAGTTTGAAACCACTAACCCAAGATTTTGCACTATGAAATTCTTGTAGAAAAACCTCTACAAGACCAAATCATACACAATGAACATGTGACTCCCACAACCCGGGATCACACACATTCTCACAACCGAGAGACAAACTCAAATAACAAATGAGATGAAATAATGAAACACTTATAACAAAATCCTATGCCTTGAGTATACTTACCAAATTAGGGCAAAGAGGGATTTTGAGGAAGAAGATGTCACCAAACCCTAGCTCCAAGAAGATGACCAGCAATGGAAGCCTAGGGTGGAGTTGATGACATTGATTCAAGCTCCTTGGCTTGGAAGGCTCACAATCAATGAATCTCTCTTAGGAAATAAGAGTGAGAGAGAGATTCTAGTGAGAAGAGATAGCTTTAGAATGGAGTTGATTTGCTTCTCTTTGATTTCTCTAAAACCCAAAATATGCAGCCTTGGATCCTATGAAAGAACCCCTCCAAGTATATATAGGACAGAGGAAAGAGAGGAGAGAAATTCGTGCAATAAATGCCCCAACGGCTCTATTCTGAAGCAGACTAGTCGGTCAAAGAGATCACTGACCAACTAGTTCATCAACTAGTCGGTCGGTGATTCAACGTGAACAGACTAACAAGTGAACAACCAATATGAGAAGTCTAGGCAATATGAACTAGTCGGGCTAAGAAGACTTGCTAACCGACTAGTTTGCCAACTAGTCAGTCGGTGAGTGTTCTTTGACCGACTAAGAGTTGAAATAGAATAGGCTGGATTCAAAGACAACTAGTCGGTTTAAGAACAAGTTTCAACCGACTAGTTTCATAACTAGTCGGTCGGTCGTTATTCTTTGACCGACTAACTGTAAACAGTAGCTCAGGCTGAAATCAGGCAATGATAACTAGTCCGTCAGAGAAGGATTCCTAACCGACTAGATCGTCATCTAGTCGGTCGGTGAACCTTCTTTGACCGACTAATTGATCAACATGGCCTGGGCTGAAATGAGCAAGGACATCTAGTCGGTTCACGAAGAGTTACCGACCGACTAGATCGTCATCTAGTCGGTTGGTACTTCTACTTGAACCAACTAAGATGCACTAGAAGCCGAGGGAAGAAGCGATAAGCTTCGGGAAAGTTTCTAATGGCTTCTATGATAATCCTAGCTCTAAGATATGAGTGAAATTAAGATTATAATGTAAGTCCTACTCAAGGCTTAACATTCTATTCTATGAAGCTAGAAGACATTAAATTATACAAGACGAACCGTCTTCAAAGCTTCAATCTTCACTCTTGACTTCAATAAAACTCCTTGAGCTTCAATGAAGCTTCAGGCACACGATCACGCGTATTGAGAAGTCTTGAGACGTCGCTTTTGATGTACGTAGTGTTTTGACGACGATCTCCATAACTGTGCTCACAAAAAGTTAGTACGAGATATTTATGTTTGCTCATCATCCAAAACCAAATCCGGGGAATCATACTCAACATTCTTCCCTTTTTTGGTGATGACAAACCAACATAAATAATAATCAATAATAATGATTCAAATGAAATTTACGTACTCCCCCTGCATTGATGACACGTTAGTCTCGTATTAAATAATAATCATACGCATCAAGCAGACGAGGGAAATATAAAATATGAATCCTATTATTGCAATTTAGGATCTAAATCCATTTTATATCTTAACTCCCCCTGAATCTAACATATCAAATTAGATTCACGGTAAATTGCTTTGAATTATCAATTAGCACATCATCATTATTAATTCTCTCCCCCTTTGGCATTAGCAAAAAGAGCGAGAGGAGATCAACGACAAGATTACAATGGCTAAGAAATTAAAGCATGAGAGTCTAAGAATACGACCACGGTCCAAATGACACCAAAGTAAAATACCAAATGTAAAATACCGAAGAAAATCAAAGCGTGCCAACGTGACCATAGTCGAAAATCGAAAAATGAAATCATCAAACCATAGGCAAAAATCGAAAAACGAAATCACCAAACCATAGGCGAAAATTGAAAATCGAAATCACCAAACCATAGGCGAAAATCAAAAAACGAAATCACCAAACCACAGGCGAAAATCGAAAAACGAAATCATCAAACCATATGCGAAAATCGAAAAACGAAATCATCAAACCATAGGCGAAAATCGAAAAACGAAATCATCAAAACTCAAATTAATTTCACATTTTGAGTTATGGAATATACTCTTCAAAAGCAACATTCTTTGTTAATAAAGTGCATGGAAAACAATTCTATGTTTTCATAAAACCAATTCTATTTAACCAAGTTAATCGTCGAGCGACGAAATCAACATCAGAGACAAAAATCCAATGTGAATACCAAAAGTAGCATGCAAAAGTGTTATGCCAAAAATAGATAGGAACTTCATAAAAACTTATGACATACACAATTCTAGTACAAAATGACATCAATTGTAATATAGTTTACTAATGGATGCATTCAACACACATGGATACCAATGTAAATCAAATGTATGAATATACTTACAACATTAAGCTCCCCCTACTTTGGTGCATCACTTAAGCACCATCAACTCCATTTGAATGAAAAATACTTTGCAAATCAATGAGTTGGTAGGGTTGGTATCCCATGGTGGATTGAACCTAGAAGACCCAATTCTTGGTATCCAAAAACCCTTTTGAATCCTATGGGTTAGGCAACAATTTTAACAAACTGAATTCAAATTAACGTAACCCATAGCCCAACTAAATTCAAATTCAATATGAATTTAAGTTTTAAACAAACATGCACATCCAAGACCAATATGCAAATAAAAAATAAACCAATTCTTACCACAATTGCTTTGGTACCCATAAAATGAAATTAAACTTATTGTACCAAGCAATGAAGGGTCAAAGGAAACTAACCCTTCGGAAACCAAGTCCACGAGGACCGTGATTTCCCAACATAATCATCATTCAAAATAATATCATTAATATACTATTGCACATACATATCCTTAGCATGCATACTTGTGTTCTTCGAACCCTAAATAGTATATGTCTTGGGAGTCCTAATCCTATTATGAGCATGCATACGTTGTTGATGTCTATGTGATGCATGTCGTGGATAAGCATATGACATATGATGAAATGTTGCATGATGATAATTGTTCATATAATGGTGTGGATGAACATATGCATGTGGAGAAACACGTGCATGAGTGTGTCTTACATGGTGTGCACGTGCTCGTGGATGCGGAGCATAAAAATCATCATATGTGCTAACATGTGGAGTAGGATGTGTGTTCCTACGTGGCATGGTATACATGAAAGCATATCCCTTCTTTGGAGGTCCACCCAAAGTGGGTTTCTTTCCAAATGGGGGTGTGTTCCTAGGGGAAGCACCATTGGTAGAAGAACTACCCATGAAGTGTTTACTCCCACTAGTAGAGGCATCGAAAGTTGGCCTAACAAAGGTGGCAGACGATTTGGATGAATCTCCCATCTTATACCCTAAGCCAATGTGATGATTGGTCGAAAGTAAGTCATTTAGGATATTATCCAAATGACCCTTACATTTATTGAATTCATTGATTCGGCCTAATGTACACTCATACTTCTCGGTAAGAAAATGCATAGAAGCGTCCAAGGTGGACACTTGCGATGTGAGTGCACAAACACGTGATTTGAGATTTTTATTCTCAATACTCAAATTTGAGTTTTGAGACATCAAATCTGCTATCACATGTTCATCCGAATCCTCGATATGAACATTTTCAAGTTGAGATTTGAGATTTACAATCTCATTTCTCAAATCTTCAACAGCGGTGTCGTTGTTGACGATGATAGGCTTAGGCGAGGTTTGAAGACTAGTTAGTTCATTTTTAGTCTTAATAAATCTATTAGCCAATTTAGAAAACTTACCCCAAAGTTGTTCGTTGGCTAATCTAAGTTCATCCATGGTTACCTCACCGCCTTCATCCTCGCTTTCCTCGCTTTCATCGCTTTCATCGGAGGAAGTCTCTTGAACATGTTCTTCTCTTCCTATGAAGCACATGTGTGCTTTCTCCGCCTTTTCATCATCCAACTCTCCATTTAAGGAGTCCTCGTCGGAGTCGGTGAATGTACCGACAAGTCCTTTCTTGTACTTTCTTGACTTGTCGTATTTGGATGCCTTCCACTTCTCCTTGTGTTTGTTGAGAGGACAATCCGGCTTGACTTGTTGCATTTATAACACACGGGAGTAGAAGCATTAGTCGAACTAACTTTAGATTTATTTCTAAAGTTACCTTTTCGGAAGAATCGGTCGAACTCCTTTGTCATACGGGCAATGGATTCTATGTCTAACTCTTCTTCCGATTCTTCATCGTCGGTAGATGGAGCGGCCTTGTACGCAATCGCCTTTTTCTTTGGCTCGTCTTACTTCAAGTACGCCTTCATCTTCTCATTCATCTTGATCTTACTTTCCTTGCGTACCTCGTAAGACAACAAGGTACCCATTAGTTGTACAACAGTGTACTTATTCATATCGTTACCTTCCTTGATGGCGAAGGTATGCTTTTCCCAACAAGAAGGAAGTCCGTCAATGATCTTCATGACTTTCTCCTTTTGGGTGTAGATCTTTCCAAGAGCTTCCAATTCGTTGGATATGTCCACGAAGCGAGCATAGTAGTCCTTCATAGTTTCACCATGTTCCATGTGAAACAACTCGAATTCTTTGTTAGCGCCAACGAGTTTAGAATCTTTTACGGTACTTGTTCCTTCATGCAAGATGAGGAGTTGGTTCCATACTTGATATGCACTCTTACATGTGCATATCTTGTTGAAGTCTTCGGGCTCCAACGCACATTGCAAGGCATTCATTGCCTTGTCATTGTTTACCTCCGCAGTAACCTCCGCGGTAGTCCACTTCGTGAATTCTTGTTCGAGCTCGACATATTCTGTCAATGTGGCTCTGAAAGTGAAGCGCTCCGGAGGAAGGTTTCCATCCGGCATTTCCAGTACCCATAGTTGGTACCGTTGAAGTGAGGAGGCCTGACAGAGTAGCGTCCTTCCATAACTAAAGAAGATCCTTGACGATCTTTGAAGACGTTGTAGTCGTTGTTTGTCATAGCTTTGAACTCTGGCTCTGATACCAATTGTAGTGCCCTGTGAAGCTACTGCACATGTACTAGAGGGTGGTGAATAGTACTTTAAAATAATCAAGAGAGTTATTCCTAATTATTGTGCAAACATATAAACAACAATGCGGAATAGACTACAAACAACAAGAATAGACAAACACAAACAAAGCATGTAACGGGTTCGGATCCTCCCAAGTCTCCCCGACTTGTTCCCGGTGATCCTACGTCCCAACCACCCGGATCCCCTCCGGATACTTGAGTTAGAAACCACTAACCCAAGATTTTGCACTATGAAATTCTTGTAGAAAACCCTCTACAAGACTAAATCATACACAATGAACATGTGACTCCCACAACCCGGGATCACACACTCTCTCACAACCGAGAGACAAATTCAAATATCAAATGAGATGAAATAATGAAACACTTACCACAAAATCCTATGCATTGAGTATACTTACCAAATTAGGGCAAAGAGGGATTTTGAGGAAGAAGATGTCACCAAACCCTAGCTCCAAGAAGATGAACAGCAATGGAAGCCTAGGGTGGAGTTGATGACCTTGATTCAAGCTCCTTGGCTTGGAAGGCTCACAATCAATGAATCTCTCTTAGGAAATAAGAGTGAGAGAGAGATTCTAGTGAGAAGAGATAGCTTTAGAATGGAGTTGATTTGCTTCTCTTTGATTTCTCTAAAACCCAAAATTTGCAGCCTTGGATCCTATGTAAGAACCCCTCCAAGTATATATAGGATAGAGGAAAGAGAGGAGAGAAATTCGTGCAATAAATGCTCCAACGACTCTATTCTGAAGCAGACTAGTCGGTCAAAGAAGGATCACGGACCGACTAGTTCATCAACTAGTCGGTCGGTGATTCAACGTGAACCGACTAATAGGTGAACAGCCAATATGAGAAGTCCAAGCAATATGAACTAGTCGGTCTAAGAAGACTTGCCAACCGACTAGTTTACCAACTAGTCGGTCGGTGAGTGTTCTTTGACCGACTAAGAGTTGAAATAGAATAGGCTAGATTCAAAGACAACTAGTCGGTTTAAGAACAAGTTTCAACTGACTAGTTTCACAACTAGTCGGTCGGTTGTTATTCTTTGACCGACTAACTGTAAACAGTAGCTCAGGCTGAAATCAGGCAATGATAACTAGTCGGTCAGAGAAGGATTCCTAACCGACTAGATCGTCATCTAGTCGGTCGATGAACCTTCTTTGACCGACTAATTGATCAACAGGGCCTGGGCTGAAATGAGCAAGGACATCTAGTCGGTTCACGAAGAGTTGCCCACCGACTAGATCGTCATCTAGTCGGTTGGTACTTCTACTTGAACCAACTAAGATGCACTAGAAGCCGAGGGAAGAAGCGATAAGCTTCAGGAAATTTTCTAATGGCTTCTATGATAATCCTAGCTCTAAGATATGAGCGAAATGAAGATTATAATGTAAGTCCTACTCAAGGCTTAACATTCTATTCTATGAAGCTAGAAGACATTAAATTAAACAAGACGAACCATCTTCAATGCTTCAATCTTCACTCTTGACTTCAATAAAACTCCTTGAGCTTCAACAAAGCTTCAGGCACACGATCATGCGTATTGAGAAGTCTTGAGACGTTGCTTTTGATGTACGTAGTGTTTTGACGACGATCTCCATAACTGCGCTCACAAAGAGTTAGTACGAGATATTTATGTTTGCTCATCATCCAAAACCAAATCCGAGGAATCAATACTCAACATGTCGCCCCCATCGCTCGGCATAGCTTCAATCCATTGACCGCGGTTTCGTATTCAGTAACATTGTTGGTTGCTGGGAAGCTAAAGCGCAGTGCGTACTCTAGCAGGCATCTGTTGGGAGTTTGGATGACGATGCCTACCCCCGTTCCAGACCCCGTGGCCGACCCATCGATGTGGACGGTCTATAACTTGCCCACTTCTTCTTTGGTGGGCATCGAGGGTTCGACTACTTCCAGCACTCTCTGACACGCAGTGGTCGGCTGAGCGCTTGGTGGTTCTTCGGGAAGATCTCCGATGGTGCACTCTACCATGAAATCTGCTAGTGCTTAGCCCTTGATTGCCGTTTGGGCCTGTTAAACTATATCAAACTCGCTGAGCTTGATGGTCCAGTTGAGCATTCTGCCCGATCGCTCTAACTTCTTCAGGTTCTTTTCGAGCGGCAGGTTGGTGTGGACAGCGATGGTGTGAGCTTGGAAGTATGGCCGGAGCTTCCTTGCCGTTGTGATGAGATAGTAGGCGACCTTCTCTATAGGGCAATAATGGTTCTCCGCATCCTGGAGCACCCAGCTTGCATAGTAGAACGGTCGTTGTATGCCCTTTTCTTCCTTGATGAAGACCGAGTTGACTGCCTCTTCACTGGTGGCCAGGTACAGTCCCAGCTATTCTCCCTCCTCGGGCTTCGCGAGCAGCGATGGGCTCTTTAGGTAAGCTTGCAGCTCGGTGAATGCTTGGGTGCAGGCATCGTCCCACCGGATCACTCTTCTATCAATCTTCTTTGCGACGAGGCCCTACCGCAAGACTCTGAAGAACGGGAGCGACCTCTCCGTCGACTTCGACAGGAACCTCCCCAGGGCGACGACCCTGCCGTTAAGCCGCTGCAAGTCTCGAATGGTCTGCAGCTCCGTCATGTTGATAAGGGCCGACACCTTGTCTGGGTTCGTTTCAATTCCTCGCTTCGTTATAATGAAGCCAAGGAATTCCCCCGATTGCACATCGAAGATGCACTTCGTCGGATTCATCCTTAGATCAAACCGACACACCTTCTGGGAGGTCTCCTGTAGGTCGGCGAGGTGGTCCAGGGCCTTCTTGCTCTTGACCAGCATATCATCGATGTAGACTTCTAGATTCTACCCGACTTGAGAGCTGAAGATCTTGTCTACCATTCGCTGATAGGTTGCCCCAGCGTTCTTCAATCCGAACGACATCTTTGTATAGTAGAAGATGCCATTGTCAGTTATAAAGGACGTCTTATCCTCATTCTCCTTCGCCATCAGGATCTGGTTGTAGCCTGAGAATGCGTCCATAAAGCTCAGCAACTCGTAGCCCGACGCCTGGTTGACAAGGTGGTCTATCCTTGGTAATGGAAAGCTGTCCTTCGGACACACCTTATTGAGGTCCGTGAAGACGATGGACATGTGCCACTTCCTGCTAGCCTTCTTCACCAAGACGACGTTAGCCAGTCAGTCCGGATAGCTCACTGGCGTGATGAACTTGGCATGGAGAAGCCGATCTACCTCTTCGCTGGCCGCCCTCATCTTCTCCCCTCCAGAGCTCCTCTTTTTCTGCCGGACCGGTCGAGATTCTAGGTCCGGATTCAGCTTGTGGGAGATCACTACGGGATCGACTCCGGGCATGTCTGACGGTGACCAGGCGAAGATGCCAGCGTTCTCTCTGAGGAGGTTGATGAGGTTCGTCCTCGGAGAGGCCGGAAGCTTCGTGCCGATGGAGACAGTCTTGCCCTCCTCGGCGACCACATGTATTTCTTTGATCTCCTCCACAGGGGTCCGTCGCTTGTCGTAGTGATCCTCCCGTTCGTCGGGGAGGTCAACCGATAAGGCCTGCTCTGGGACATTATGCTTGGTTGATCCCACATAGCAACTCCGGGACAGCTTTTGGCTCCCCTGCACTTGGCCTACTGATCACTCCACATTTTACACCTTTTTTCCGCATGTTTGCATGCCATTTAGATCGCTCAAATCACGTTTTTCACGATTTATCGACAATATTGCGATAATTTTCACGATTTGTTGTTTTTGTCGTATTTCAGGAGATTTGGAGCGATTTGGAGTGATTCCGAGATACACCTACTCCGGAGTGCCACCGAAGACTTCCCTGAGGGGTATTTTGAGATTGGAGAGGAGCGAAAGAAGAAAGAACGTCGTAGGAGCGACGAAGAGGCAAAAACACTCAGAATGGGCATTTTCAGTGTCTCACTCGGCCGAGTGAAGGAGTCACTCGGCCGACCAGCGAGACCCCGCTCGGCCGGCCAAATCGGACATGCTCCAAGTGTGCACTCGGCCGAGCATCAGAAGCCGCCTCGGCCGAGTGACGTATCCCATCCGCCCGAGTGGCACTCAGACGACGCCCCTCAAAAAGAGCCAACTTACTGTTTTTCGTCAGTCTGAGCAGCAGAAACCCGACTCGGCCGAGTGGCAATTGGCGACCGCCCGAGTGACGACAAGCCCATCGGCCGAGTGACGACAACTCACTCGGCCGAGTGACGCCCGAAGTGAAGACCCCCAAGACCCCAGACTTACTGGAAAATCTCAGGGTCTCTCACTCGGCTGAGCGACCTTTGTCACTCAGTCGAGTGAGCAGCGCTACCTGTAGCGAAAATCATGATTTTGGAGCTACGCAGGGGCAGTTTGGTCACGAATTTTTGGGCAGTTTTGGGGGGTATTTAACCCCAGATTCTAACCTAGTTTAGGGAGCTTTTTGAATTGCTTTTGGCAGCCTTTTTAGATTAGACTTTTTAGGGTTTAATTCTTGTGATTGGAGAGGAGAGAAAAGTGTTATTTTGTTGGATTCTTGGAAAGCTACTTTGGTTTGTCTTCCTCTCCATTAAAAACCCTATTTTTATTGTTATTTTGAATATTGCCATGAATTTCATTGCTATTTCTACTGATTATTCTTTCATTAGCAATATAAATTGTGAGTAGTCTTAACGTCTTAGGGCGTGGGGATGAACCCTACGTGCCCAATTTCCGATATGTGATGATTTGGTAGAACTATTGCTAGGATTGCTATTAGGGTTAGTTTGGGATTGATATAATACGGATAGCTAGGTGTTCATATCGATGGGGATTTGCAAGAGATTGGATCCCAATTCGATAGGAAACCCTAGAAATCTGAATTGAGTTGAAATCGAGTTTCCGAAGTATCGGATTGCAAGAGATTGGACCGATACTAGGGTTCTCGGCTGCAATTCTATACCGATACCCGTTTGCAAGAGATTGGACGGGTAGGAACTATCCCAACCTAGGTCGTAGCCCGAGTTTGCATGAGAGTGGGCTCGGGATGCGATTGAACAATGATGTTGATCCTTATGCTAGCTCGCCTAGGCTAGGGTTTGCAAGAGATTGGACCCGAACCTAGGTTTGCTATAGACCGGCAATAGCGCGAGAGCGTGAGCCAGGTTTTACATTCAGTTGCAACTAGTTCACCGACATTCTACCCTAGCAATTGTGATACCGATGAATCACATTGACGAGATACGGTGAGTAGCGGGGATTCCCTATTCCCTAGGCGTCGTTATTTGATTTTATATCTCCATACTTTGTTTGACGATTGTGACAACATCGCCGAATGGCACTTTCCTACTCTTCTGTCCCTATAGCCAGGTTGTTTGGAGAAGGCACTGTCATACGTCCTCCCTGTGTTCGATACCCGCTCGCCGCTACACCGTGCGCTTGCGGTAAAACTACACGGTCGCTCTTTAGGGTGTACGCCCGGGCGCGATCACCTACCCCTTGCAGAGTCTGAAATTTAACCATCTGGTGTAGCAGGCTGGGGTGTGCTTCGATGGCAGTCATGTACGACCGTCCTATGATCCAGTTGTACGCCGACGCAATGTCGACGACAACGAACTGCGTCATGCACGTGAATACCCTCGGCTCCTCCCCCAGCGACATCGACAGTGTGATTACCCCAGCAATGGGAACCGAGTGGTCAGTGAAGCCGACGATGGGTCCCATGCAAGGCCTTAAGTCCACCGGCTTCAGCTCCATCTTCTCAACGGTTGACATGAACAAAATATCGCAGGAGCTTTCGGTGTCGATCAGGAGGCGACTAATGATTGACATCCCAATCTAGTCTTCGATGACGATGGCATCGTCGTGCGATAGCTTGACCCCTTCCAGGTCGTCGTCAGTGAAATTAATGGGCGGTCGAGCCACCCTCCTCCGCTTCGCCTCATCGCCAAGGCCCGCCGACATCACATGTCGAGCGTGTGCCTTTTTGCCCGCAGATGACGTGCCCCCTGAGGACGGTCCACCACACATCACATCTATGCACCTGACCGCTCTTGGCAGGCGGGGCTCCTCCTGCTCGTTGCTTGGGGGTGGGTCCGGCCTCCGTGCTCCCCACGGAGCTCTCTCCTCTCGAGTCGGCCTCCTGCCATCGACGAAGCCCCCAAGGTGTCCCGCTTGGATCAACCGCTTGATCTCCCTCTTTAGTGTGAAGCAGTTGTCGGTGTCGTGACTGTGGTCATAGTGGTATCGACAATACTTCTAGAAATCCCTCCTCGTCGGATCTGATCTCAATTCTTGTTGCGGGTCTGGAAGCAGTCTGGCCCTCGTCGCCGTGGCTAACACCTCTAGCATCGGGGCATTGAGCTGAGTGTATTGGGCCCGTAGAGGCCCCTCTACCCTCTGGATCACCCGTACGGGATCTCTAGCAGCCACGAAATCCTCCACCGGGCCGGGACAATCTTGCAGGCGATGCCCTTCTGGGTCGTGCCTTGGCTGGGCCGGTTGGTCGCAGCCCCTGGGTCTTTCATCTTACCTCGACCTGGGGTTGGACCGATGTTAGCCGCTGCATCCTGCTTTGTTCCGAGGGTCTCCTTGCTCAGTATGTATCTCTTCGCCTGGACGATGAGTGTGTCAAAATCGGCGGGCGGGTCTCGGAGGAGGGACTTGTGAAGGCTTGATTAGTCAGTCCGGCCTTGAATGCCGCCAGGACCAGCTCGTCTCCGCAGGCCACCATGCTTAGCTTCTCATCTTAGAAGCAACATAGGTAATTCCCGATCGTCTCCCCTTCCTTCTGGACGACCGTGAACAAGTAGTCCGTGGGTTTCTTCCTGGTACGCCCGGCCCAAAACTGCTGGCAGAATTTGTAAGATAATTCGCCAAAGTTCTCGATGGTCTGGGCGGGCAGCTGATCGCACCCCGGATACACACCCGGAGCAACGGTTGTAGTTTTACCGCAAGCGCACGGTGTAGCGGCGAGCGGGATATCGAACACAGGGAGGATGAATGACCGTGCTTGTTCCAATCAACCTGGCTATTTAAGAAGAAAGATTTGCCTTTGGCGATCCTGTCACAATCGTCAGACAAAATGCGGAAATATCAAATCAAATAAAGAACGCCTAGGGAATGGGGAATCCCCACTACTCACCGTATTTCATAAATGTGGTTCATCGGTATCAAAATTGCTAGATTAAGATTTTAGATGAACTAGTTGCAACTGAATGTAGAACCAAGCTCACGCTCTCGCGCTGTTGCCGGTCTATAGCTATCCTAGGTTTGGGTCCAATCTCTTGCAAACCCTAGCCTAGGGAAGCTAGCATTAGGATCAACATCATCGTTCAATCACGCCCCGAGCCCACTCTCGTGCAAACTCGGGTCACGATCTAGGTTCGGATAGTTCCTACCCGTCCAATCTCTTGCAAACAGGTATTGGCACGGAATTGCAACCGGAAACCCTAGTATCGGTCCAATCTCTTGCAAACCGATACTACGGAAATTCGATTCCAACCCAATTCGGATTTCTAGGGTTTCCTATCGAATTGGGATCCAATCTCTTGCAAACCCCAATCGGTATGAACTCCTAGCTAACCGTAGTAAATTGATCCCAATCTAATCCCTAGATATCAATTCTAGCAAAATTTCTACTAATTCATCACAAATATGAAGTTGGGCTTGTAGGGTTCATCCCCACGCCCCAAGACGTGGCGACTACTCACAATTCATAGCAAGATCACAAAAATAAACAATGAAATAAGCAATAGAATTCATCACAATATTGAGATATGCAATAAAAATAGAATTTTTAGAGAAGAGAAAGACAAACCAATGGAGTTCTTCAATTATTCCAACAAAAATAAGATTTTGGCCCTTCTCCAATCTCAAGAAATAAAGCTAAAAAGTAGATCTAAAAAGCTGCAAAGAATCTAAGAGAAAAGCTCTCTAAAACTAGGGTAAAAATAGGGGTTAAATACCCCCCAAAATCGTCCAAAAACTGTGACCAAAATACCCCTGCGCAGCCTGTTTTCCGCAATTTTCGCTACAGGCAGCGCATCGCACTCGGTCGAGTGATAAACGTCGCTCGGCCGAGTGAGAAACCCTGTAATTTTCCAGTAAGTCTTGATCTTCAGGGGTCTCTACTTCGGGGGCGGCTCGGCCGAGTGAGTTGTCGTCACTCGGCCGATGGCTTCATGGTACTCGGGCGGACGGGATAATCCACTCGGCCGAGTGGGTCTTCTGAAGCTCAGGCAGCCAAAAAACAGTAAGTTGGACATTGTTGAACAGCTTCGTCTGGGCGCCACTCAGGCGGACGAGATGTCGTCACTCGGCCGATGTGGTCTCCGTCGCTCGTCCGAGTGCACATTTTAATCGTATCCGATCTGGTCGGCCGAGCGGTGTCTCGCTGGTCGGCCGAGTGGCTCCTCCACTCGGCCGAGTGGGACACAAAAAATGCCCAATCAGCTTATTTTGGCCTCCTCGTCGCTCCTGCGACGTCCATTCTTCTTCCACTCCTCTCCAACAGCGAAATACCCCTTGGGGAGGTCGTCGGTGACCGTCTAGAGTAAGCGCATCTCGAGATCACTCCAAATCGCGCCAAATCACCTGAAATGCGACAAAAACAACAAATCGTGAAAAGCATCGCAATATCGTCGATATATCGTGAAAAACGTGATTTGGGCGATCTAAATGGCATGCAAACATGCGGGAAAAAAGTGTAAAATAAGGAGTGATCAAAATCCCCCAAGCTTACCTCTTACTCGTCCTCGAGGAAGATAAGTAAAAGGCGAACCCGGTGGATTCGGAAAACGAAAACGGCGAAAAAATGAAAAATGAAAACGGAGAAGAATGAAAACGAAAATAAAAATAAAGTAGAAAGAAAGAAGCGAAGAGGTAGGCCGCTAGATCATTTTCTCAGGACGCGGGTTCCGCTTACTCATATAGCATGCACTGAACGAAAAACACATGTCAAAGAATTTTATTTTGATATCATAGTGTAATAGCGCAAATAGAAATAGAAAACCCACGAACAACGATATAATCATGAAAAACGGAATAATTTTAGAATTAGCATCGCCTGAAACATTTAAAGCGGTATACAAATCGCAGATCACACACTTTTCAATTGAATGCTTTCTACGAGGAGTATAAGAGTATCACACAATAGAATAGAGAGAATAGAAAAGTATGGATTTCATGATATGAATGCTAGGCTTAGATTTCTGGATTTCGTAAAGCTAAAAAAATAATCTCGCCGAGTATAGGATATTACTTAGCCTAGGTTGTCGTGCAACGTCAAGTAGTCACTCTCTCACACATCAATGGATTCCCTCCCCAAGCTTATCTATAAGCATGGTGGCATAAAAAATATTCACATCCCCATTTTTATATAGCTCAAAAAGCGATGAAAAGAAAGAAGAAAGAAAGAAAGTGAGATGAGATCTTTTATTGAGGATTTTTCCTCTTTTCTCTTTTTTTTTCTTTTTTTTTCGATATAGCATATATACACAAACGATCCCAACTCAAAGAGAGATAATGATATACAAGAATATTTTCTCTTTTCTCTTTTTTTTTATTTTTCTGAGAATAAGCAATTTGGAGCTAGGAATGAGTAGTGGGGGAAATGCCATATAATAGAATCGCTAAGGGGAGATTCACCAATGATTTTAAAAGTAGAGAAATAATGTTCAAGATTTGTGGAGAAAGAAATAGATATATCTCTCGGTTACTCTATAAGACATGCACGACAACTTCAGCAGGGTAATCTAATCTACTCAGTTTCGATCACAAAAAAGCTAACTAATCCAGTTTTATCATAGCTAACATCATTCAATCATCCTGAAGTGAAGTGTACAATTCATGCATATAGAAGTGATATAGGAAAAGAAATCAGTACTCCAGATATAAGCATTCAATGCGTGAATCTTGGTGTGTTTTCTGTGATAGCATACATATGAATATTCAGACTCAGCTAATAATAAAATTTCATCCATTTTCATGTGGAAAAAGTGTGGGTTATTATCTCTAGATGCAAGGCAAGTCATAGCATATGATATCAGAAATAAAGTCTAAGACATGACAAATATAGCATGCATATAGAGTAAGCTAAATCCAACGTCATCATCATCATAGAAAAGTCATCTCTAGCGTGAGATGAAAAAGAAATAAAGATAAAGGGAAAATAGAACTATTTACAATGCGGCACACAGAAAAATAAGAAAAACGTGATGCATGGTAAAATAAAATAAAAATGATGAAAATAAGTGCAAAAGTGAAAAATGGTGTGAAAAACTAAAAATAAAGGTGGCAAATCGAAAAAGATCGTGAGAACTCACTCCCCCAAGCTAAATGGCACAGTGTCCTCAATGTGCAAAGTGTGGCACACCGAGAGACAAGAAATGTGAGGGGCCAGTGAGGGTGCATGCATGAGGGGAAAAAATAAAAACAAAAATAAAAATAAAAAAGAAAAGGAAAGAAATGAAAAATATGATGCGGACATGATGCATGCAAAGAAAGGAGTGATACAGATATATATGTGGCACCAAAAACTCTCCCTCTCTCCCAAAAAAGATATATAAGGATATGATCAAAATGAGACTCTCAAAAATAAGTGGGGGGAGGGGGGTGGGCAAAAAGCATCAGGACCCAGCAAAGACGGGCAGCACAACGACAAAAAGAATCGATGGCATCAAGGGTGCCTAAGAAGGTGGTGTTGCGTCGTCTCCGTCCTGAGGCGGAGGTCGTGGTGGTGGCTGGACAGGCTGCTGAGCGGGGGTGGGTGTGGAAGTGGTAGCAGGCTGAGTGTGAGTGGAAGTGTGGGTGGGACCTGCTGGGTGGGTACGGGTACGCGGGGAAGACGCTCCAGGACCTGGGTAAGACAGTAGTGAATCTGCGGGAGCAGCTCGAAGCGGCCAGCCATCGCAGTGACGGTGGCGGACAGGGTCCGAAGGTCGCCTCTGAGACCACTCACCGCCCCCTCTAGAGCACGAATGCTCTGAAGTACTGTGTCAGGGGGAGGTGGTGCAGATGGACGCACCGGTCGGGGCTGTGCAGGTCGGGGCTGGCGTACTCGGGTCGCGTATGTGACGGGCTCAGTGGGTAGGGGAACAAAAGGGGCTGCACTCGCGAATGTGGGCCTGGCCTCAGTGTGAGGCCGGGGCACCGGCTGGTGAGAAGTGGAGGCAGCGGCAGCGAAAGAAGAGTGCAAAAGTGGCAGCGAGGCGGCCAGAGAGGTCAGTGGCACAGAAGTGTGGACAGACGCCACGACGCTCTCGGAAAATACAGCAGCAGTGGAGACAGAGGCGGAGACAGAGGTCTCAACGGCGGTGGCAAAAGAGGGCTCGCCGCACTCAACTATGGTCGGCGGGCGCTCGGGTGGGGCAGAGGAAACAGGCTCAGCAGACAGAGGGCCGGTGTGGTGGTGACAGCCGTGGGAGTGGTGGAAGTGGGCTCAGCTAAGATACTCCCGACACCGACAGAGGTGTCAGGAGCGGCGGAAACATCGGGGATAGGCTGAGGGGCCACTGGGTCAACAGGGTCGGCAGCAGGCTCGGCAGGGGCAATAGGGTCTGCGGGGGCAGCGTGGGCCTGCTCGGCCTCCTCGGCCCCGAGCACGTAAGCAGCTGGGATTAGAACATCCATCGCAGGGAGCCAGTCCACATGGGCTGGTGCAATCTGAGTCCGAGCAGGGCTCGGAAGAATCATGTAATCGGCACCGTAAGGGCCGTGCAACCAGACCCAGTGTCGCTCACCGTGCGGACGAAGCATCTTCATCCGGGCCATAACATCAATCGACAGAGAAGTGGGGCCCGGTGCTCGTCGCAGGTCGTCGGGGAAGTCCTCGCCGGTCAAAAGAGCAAGCAAGGTGATCAGGCCGCCGCAGCATATCGGTGAGCGAGCGCCCACCGATACAATGATGCGGTCTAAAAACCATACCGCGATATAGATCACGACGGCGGGGACCAGCTCATCGCCATCCCTAGATAGAGCTCTGGGCCGTGTCATCGCATAGAGCATGTAGAGCTCCGGCGTAGACATCGTGCCCGGCTCATATCTGGCCAAAAAGGTCGTCGCCATAAGGCGCTGAGCTATACGGAGGCAGGGATGGACAATGGCCGAGGCCTTGGCCCTACTAGGGTCAAAGGCAGCGTGGAGACCCGTAATCCGGGCCCAGAAGGCACCGGTGTCGAAGGAAGGTGGGGGGATATGGGTGGGTGCGTAACCACGGTCGGCCCCGGGGATATCGGGCCACGAGAAGAAGGCTCTCAACTGGCCGAGAGTGACCTGGCAGTCCCGGTCCATGAACCGAAACGAGCATCCCTCGTCGGTCCGGGCGATCGAACTAAGCACCTCAAGTGTCGGGCGGGTAAACGTATCCGCCGACCCCTGAAAGAAATCTCGCCAGCCCACGTTGTCGTACAACGTGAGCATCCCCTCTAGTACCCCCAGGCGTCCTAGGTCAGCAAGGTGTGCAAACCTGGAGGGTACGATCGAGCGCTGGGAGATACGCTCAAAAGCGACGCGGTGTGCGTCGTTCCGGAACGTGATCCCCAGCGGTCCGATCAGTGGGGCCGGAGGTGGTGGCTGTGGAGCGGCAGGGAGTGGCTGTGCGGGCGTTGCAGGCTGTGCGGGCTGTGCGGGGCCTACAGGCTGTGCTGGGTGGACGGGGTGTGTGGGAGAAGGCGGAGGAGAGTCCTCCAGCTCGTGGGAGGGGCCGGCGTCATCCGACCGCTTCCGCTTGGCGGAAGCTCTCCTCGACCGCGGCCGTGTCCGGGGTGGCATATGGGCCCCGAGCGCACGCCGAAAAACGTGAAAAGTGCGGCGTGTGCAAAATAAAGGAAAGAGTGTACCCCGACACGCCGCGAGTGCTAAGCAATGGAAGCGTGCGAAGACAGCGCCTCCGTGAAGCCCAAATCAGTCCGTAGAAGCTCCCCTGGGCTCCCCTAAGCTCCCAAAAACAACCTGCGCATGAAATGGAGATATCGGCGGGTAATATTCAAAACGTAGGGAGCATTAGGGGTATAATAGATAGATATAGAAATCAATTTGGGTTTGGGGTTCGTTAAGCACATGGATCCTCAAAAAATACACAAAAAGGGAGAAAAAGGCGAAATAGGTGATACCGGAGGCGATCGGAGCGGCGGCCGCCGGCGGCGACTCAGGCACGGCGCGGCAGGTGCTCGGCCGGCGGTGGCGGGCCGAGCGGCGGCGAGGCGACGGTCGGTCGGGCGAGTGGGGGCGCGAGCGAGGGGAACGGGCGAGAGTAGCTGAAGGGTCGGGCGGTTGCGTTTCGAAAAACGTGCCCCCCCCTTCGGCTCCTTATATAATGAAAGTTACGACTCGGCCGAGTGACTACGTCACTCGGCCGAGTGAGATCATTGGTAATATCCTCCTCGCTTACGCTTCGGCCGAGTGGCTTTGCCACCCTCGGCCGAGTGGAGTAAGTCCATTCGGCCGAGTGGCTCAAGCTACTCGGCAAGACTCGCCCTAGGAGCGTATCCGTTTTACTCGGCCGAGTGAAGATATATAGTCGGCCGAGTAGCAGTTATACTGAAATCAGGAAAATAAACAGAGAGTTGGGTACAGCAGACTTCCCTCGTTCGTGAGCGGCTCGGCCGGACGAACTTATGTACTCGGCCGAGTGACTAGTATACTCGACCGAGTGAGCCTTGTGTTCTGCTGTTTGTCTTCGTTTGGGCTCTAAACTCCGTCTGTCTTCCTCCAGTCGATTCCATCTTCCTCCTAAGCCTCGAGCGCCTTCATGGAGCGCTCCTCGTCGTCTCGTTCATCCTCCTCATGATGGATTTACCTATCTCCTCTCCTGTCAAGAAAAATGAGACCCGTTATCACAAAATTTTTGGGCGAACGACTCAAAACACTAAAAACATCTAAAACAAAAATAAAGAAAAAGGTAAAAATAAAGCAATAACCGTCGGGTTGCCTCCCGACAAGCGCTCGTTTAAGGTCGTGAGCTCGACCCCCTATGATTTTCAATTAATGCGGGATGTTTGGTGCATATGAGATGCACCCATCAAACTTTCCGGGGAGAACGCTGGGATTTGGACGTGGCGGCGTGTTCTCCCTCGGTGGTTTCCCGTCTCGAATTGTGTTGGGGGGAGGCTCCCCCAAGCTAGCATTTGCTCCGGTCAACAGCTTCACCGGTGACACCGATTTCCGTATCGGCGGAGCTTTCTTCGGAGACTCCAATTTCGAGAGCTTGCAGAGCTCTCGAATCCTTGCGACGTCAGCGTCGCCCTCATCATTTTCAGCGGAGAAGTCGGGGGAATCATCTATCTTCTCATCTCGGCCTAAATCCGGGCCTTCCTCTAAATCTTCATCGAAAAGAGCGCCAATTGAGTGGGGGATCGCCTCCTCAATTACCTCATCAAGGAGGTATGAAAGGTCATCCGGCCGTCCCTTAAGTAGATATATTCTATTGATTTCTCCCGTCGGCACTCCCTCGGAATAATGCTTGAGCCTCTGACCGGAAACCGGAAACCCTAGTATCGGTCCAATCTCTTGCAAACCGATACTACGGAAATTCGATTCCAACCCAATTCGGTCGAGTGGGACACAAAAAAATGCCCAATCAGCTTATTTTGGCCTCCTCGTCGCTCCTGCGACGTCCATTCTTCTTCCGCTCCTCTCCAACAGCGAAATACCCCTTGGGGAGGTCGTCGGTGACCGTCTAGAGTAAGCGCATCTCGAGATCACTCCAAATCGCGCCAAATCACCTGAAATGCGACAAAAACAACAAATCGTGAAAAGCATTGCAATATCGTCGATATATCGTGAAAAACATGATTTGGGCGATCTAAATGGCAAGCAAACATGCGGGAAAAAAGTGTAAAATAAGGAGTGATCAGCAGCCCGTGGTACCACTCCAGGACCGAGTCCCGCAGACTCTGCTGGAACCCTCGGTAAAGGAGCGCATCATCCGTGTCCTGCATCTCCATCTCCCCTCGATACTGCTGCACATGCATGAGGGGGTCACCCCTCCAGTTGTAGACTGCTAGCTGAGGGGCCTTGAACCTCGAGGGCCTCGGGGCCGAAGTTATCCACCGCACCAATGGTGTGGCCTCCTCTGGGTAAGCAGGGCGCTCGGGGGTGCGCTCCCTCCGTCTCTCTGGGGTTCGACTTCGGTTCCAGCCTCATTGGCAACGATCACCACGCTCCGGGAAGGGAGATGGTCACCTAGGAGGACTCCTCCTGCGTGACGGGGATCCGGTCGAGGGCAAGCTACGGGTATTCTTGTACCGTCGGCCCGAGGTCAACATCTCCGAGATCTCACGATTTTCCCTGTTCCCACATCGGAGCCTCTTGTGCTCTATGATGAGGAAGCGGAGCTACTGACGGATGGCTTCCTCGTCGAAGTGATCTAGTGTGCGCTCCCACTGTCTCTCTGGGGTTCGGCTTCGGTCCTGGCCCTGTCGGTGACAGTCACCTCCCTCTGACGAGGGGGGCGGCCGTCGCGGAAGGCTCGTCCCTCGTGGCGGGGATCCGGCTGAGAGCGGGCTATGCACGTTCCTGCACCGTTGGCCCGAAGTCGACATCTCCAGGATCTCCTGGTTCTCCCGTCAGATCCTCTCTCGCTCCGCGATGATGAAGCGGAGCAGATGACGAGCGGCTTCCTTATCGAGGCGGGCTTTTTGAGCGGCCTCCACCGCTTCGTCTTGGCGTCTTTGATCTGCAGCTGCTTCTTCGTCGTACCTTCGCTGTTGCACAGCCTCCACCTCTTCGTCTAAGAGCCTTTGCTGGGCCGATATCTCCTCGGCGAGCCCTCTCTGCCCCACTTCTTCTTCGACCTGAGGATGAAGATTTCGCCTCAAGTTCAGGGGCTCGGAGGGGCCGGGGGGGGCATTGGCTACATCTGCCCCGAGGTCTTCCATCATCTTAGTGAAGGCCTCAAAGCTTTGTTGGACAACACGGGCTGAGGCATGGACGGTCTCCGCCGTCACCTCAGGAGGGAGATTAGTCGAAGGGGTCTTTGGGTGAGATTGCGATTCTTGGTCCATGAGGGTTTTGTCATGTTTAGGATTTTGGTTCATGGGTACAGAGTTAGACATGGGTGTGACCCTTCGTTCCCACAGACGGCGCCAATTGTTGCAGAGTAGAATTTGCGTACAATGAATTTGTTTGTAGGGGAACCAAGGGCACGATGGTTATTTTGAGGGAAAGGAATTTGGGGAATTGGACTGGTTATGAAGGTAGTGACGAGGCTGGGCACACTACGAAGGCCGACCACGGGATCTATTCCACGAGGACTCCGCCCACCAACCGCACTACCGGAGGTGGGAGTTGAACGCTATCGATGAAGACGAGCCCGCCTGTGCAAGTAACAACTCGTCAGAAAGGCCGGGTTGGGGTCCAACCCTTAGCCTATCCGATGCCTAAGTTAGTACTAGGGCTTGGAAGCGGGGGCTAGGCACGCAGGTCAGACTGAGAGTGAGTCGACCTTACGTGGTGAGCTATTGTGGAAGAACAAAGATATGAAAGACCTTTGCCCTTGTGTGTGAGTAATGATATTCGGAGTTAATTTGCCAACCCCCTTCCTCGATGGAGACAAGGGGTATTTATACCTGAGCGGGGTGGTTGTGTGAGGCTGACCTGGCGTGCTGACCTGGCCCATCTGTCAGCAGAAGCTTCGGACTAGGATGTCAGGACTGGGCATGTCAGACATGCTTTTGTCAGACGGTGCAACGGCCAGGGTTGCTTTTGTCAGGGTGTCAGAGACGAAAGCACCAACGGTCAGGGGGCACATCGGTTAGGGGCGCTTTGTCAGGCGGTCGAGCGGCGAAAGCGTCAGCGGTGTCCTTGTACTAGGTTGTTTGTCGTATCTGATGTGCCAAAGGGTTGCGGGGATGCATCAGCATAGGCAGTCTGTACCTGACCCATCAGGCCGCTCTAAGAGGGCGACGGCGACCTATCTGTCCACCCGGCGGGCTTGAGGGGGAGCGGGCGCCCATAGGGCAGAGTCTTGGTGCGATCCGTGACACTCTCTATCACTCGGTAGGCGGAATTCCCCTTAGTCTGGCTGGAGGCGGACTGGGACGTAGAGTTGGGGCTGCACTGGCACTGTCTAGATGTTGTGCGCCCCCTTCGGGGTGTGTGTGGCTTCTACGCAGGTAGGGCGTCCTGGCGTAGAAAGTCGGTGTAGCACGATCTTTAGGTCGTAACAGTATGGATATGGGTGCCTTATCTTTAGTAATAGGAGTATAGTGTTTTATTGTGTTTCATGACCTTATGTGATAATGCGTGTGTGTGTGTGTGTGTGTGTGTGAAAAATGGAGGAGTGCTGACAGTGCTGGAAATTTTTCCAGCGCTGTCGGCGATCTGGATGACCTACACATATTTTTTTTAATTTTTTTGCAGTAGTTTGATAAACTTGTTACCTAGCTCCCCACCAATTTTCAGGTTGATCCAACACCGTTTGAGCCTCCGTTCATCGATTTCAAAAGCGTTGTACAAAACTGTCCAGATTTTGTGCAACGTTTTTTAAATCGATGAACAGAGGCTCAAACGGTGTTGGATGACCTAAAAATTTGTGGGGAGCTAGGTAACAAGTTTATCTAACTACTGCAAAAAAAATTTTAAAAAAATGTGTAGGTTGCCCAGATCGCTGACAGCGCTGTCAGCACTCCTCCATTAACATACCCATATATATATATGTATATATATATATATATGTATATATATATAGAGTGATCTTCGGTTGCGAAAAATCCCGTGCGAAAGCCCGTGCGAAAACTTTTTTTTATTTTTTTGAAATTTTTTTTTCAAAAATTCTTTTTTTGATGTTTAATCCATACAATTATATACCCCAGGGAAAATAATGGGTGAACCCGTTGGGCATTAGAGCACCCATCCACCCGAAACAAATTTAACGGTCTCAAAACGTGCGAATTTGATGAAATGGCTTGATCGAAGGCCAAATGACATTATTTCTCAACCATTATTTTTTGAGGGGGGTATAACAACATATAATGATGGTGGAAAAAAGAATTTTTGAAAAAAAAAATTTCAAAAAAAAGATAAAAACATTTTCGCACGGTGCGAAATGTTCTCATTTGAAAATTTTCCTATATATATATGTACTAGTCACAACCCGTGCCCGCGGGCACGGTTCATTTAAGATTTTCCCCCGCGAAATTTGTTTTCCCCAAAAAATTATTTCCCCCGCCAAAATTTTAAAGAACAACAAATTAGCGTAAAAATTTTTAGTGGCATGGGCGCATTCGGCACGGGCAAATTCGGCACGGACGGAACAACAAATTTGATGCGGGTGCCTTCAAATTAGTGTAAAACATTTATTTGCATGAGCGCATTCGTGGCGGGCAAATTCGGCACGGACGGAACAACAAATTCGATGCGGGCGACTTCAAATTAGCGTAAAAATATTTAGTTGCATGGGCGAACTCGGCCTGGGCGCCTTCTGCGCGGAACAACAAATTCATCGTGGATGCCTTCGACGCGGAACAACAAATGTGGCACGGGCGCCTTTGGCAAATTCGGCGTAGAATAACAAATTCGTTGCATGCGTCTTCGGCATAGAACAACAAAGTCGGCGCGGGCGCCTTCGGCGCGGGCGCCTTCGGCGCGGAACAACAAATTAGCATAAAAAATTCGCCACGGATGCCTTGAACGTGGGCGCGTTTGGCACGATTCATTTAAGATTATCCCCTGAAAATTCTTTGTTCCCCAAAAAATTATTTACACACCCAAAATTCAAAAGAACAACAAATTAGCGTAAAAATATTTAGCGACACATGCGCCTTCAGCGTAGGCGCGTTCGGCACAGAATACCAAATTCAGCGCGGGTGCCTTCGACACGGAAAAACAAATTTGGCGCGGGCGCCTTCGACGCAGAACAACAAATTCGGCGTAGAACAAAAAATTCGAGCAAACGCCTTCGACGCGGAACAACAAATTAGCGTAAAATAATTTAGCGGGACGACTTCGGTGCTGATTATATTCATCAGTCATGTCCAAAGCTTTCTCAAATTTCTTGTTCTCCTCCCAATTCCAACCACAAAAAGAACTAAAACTAATTTTCTTATTGCCAAAGCTACCTCAAACTTCATTAAGTATGGCCAAAGCTTGTAACACCTCTCACAAAAAAACACAGCTGTGGGATTCAAGAAAAGGGCCTTAAAGTGGGGTTTAAACTAATTTTCTACGAATCTCATAACCCTTTCTTTTCTTTTTTTTCATCTTGAAGTAATCTGTAAGAGAAATTGAGCAGGTATCAGCTTCATGCCAGAAGTCCCATCTTTGGGCAGAGAACACATAAATCAATAATTTGTATGGAAAGAAGACCCTTTAATAGAATAATACACCTAATGCAATGTAAATAAAGATTCCAACTTCTTATAGAAATCACAAAATCCCATCATCCCAAAACCAACTTTACAACGAAACACCTGAGAACTCGATCTCACTTTGACGAAATCAGGATCGATGTTCGAGTATGCCTGAATACAATGAATAGTAGAGCCAGCATTATGAATAGCGTGAATACTCGCAGCTCTACTATCAGGTGGGTGATTGTATATGCACTTCCCTCCATAAGCACAAAATCCAGTTCGAATGAAGTAACTGCAGTCATGCTCCTCGGGTCTTTCTATGTATATGCAATCCTCGCTATTACTGCCCAATCCCAATCGCCTCACATATTCTACCAAAATGCAATTATCCAAAATAACCAGTTAGCAGAGAATGCAAAACCTAGCACCAACTCTATTAGCTCAATGCTCGACCAAAAAAAGTACAAATCCATTGCAATTCGCCTCGCAGTAAAAGCACACATGCACACAGGCACAAAAGTTGGGTATAAATTAGAGACTTTGACAAATTTACCAGTACAACAAAAAATCATATAAACTTGGGCAAATTTCGACAATATATTTACACGAAGGTAACTAACAAATTTACAACCTCAGTCCCAGATTCAAATAGAGCAAAATTTCACTTGTAATACAATAGTTTTATAACAACGCAAAATTCCCATTTTTTGGAAAACAAAACCCTCTCGCAATTCCATATTTCCCAGCTGAACATACCAAGTGAAACAAAAATAAATAAGTAGACAAAACTATGTCATTGTTCCCAGCAATGTTCTTGTTCCCAGCAATGTGATCCCCCTTGATAACATTGAATGATGGGACAGACAAAACTAAGTTCTTGTTCCCAGTAATGTTAGCAATGTGCTGCATGACAAATGATTAAAAAAATAAAATAAAAGTCAGCAACATATCAGTGATATACTATTGAAGAACAATAAAATCATGAGTGACAGGGACCTGGTAGAGCGGAATCTTCTTCACACTGGCTCCTGCCTTGCATACGGCAAGTGACACAGCAAGTATGGCATTTGCACCAAGCTGAAATAAATCAAGAATATTGATCAATATGATACATAATAAAAGTAAGCAAAACATAACAAACAGGCTACCAATAAAATCTATGTCCAACCCCTAAGATACCTTCTGCTTGCACCAACCCCGCTCGTTTTTGGTACCACCAAGCTCTTGGACCATAAAGGTGTCGATCTGGGTCTGCTCTGTGGGATCATGTGATAAAGAGAAGCAAAGCAAATCATTACTACTAATCTCTATTAATTAGGCTACAATTACCTCCTCTAACCAAAATAATGTGTGCATACCTTTCCAACCAACGCTGGTCCAATGATGGAATTCACATTATCAATAGCATAAAAGAATAACTACATTTTCTGATACTCCTGCCACCTATGCAAATGCAAAAAAAAATTATATTATGCCATGTAATCCAGAAACAGTAATAAAAACAGTAAAAGGAGTATTTCATGCTGAATTTTAACAAAATTCCAACAGAAATAAAAACATCTACTCAATACGGGGGCCTTCAATGCATATAAAAGAAATTTTAGCAAATAAAGTAATATCAGGGAATTACCAATATTTACATAGCGATATCCACGCTCAGCAAGCGCAAGTGACACCAATGCATCAGCTATCAGAAAAATCAAGCAACAGTCAATAGGAAAAGAACACATCACTATACGTATGTATGTAATCAGAACAAAGTTTGAATGTTTTTTACCTGTAACTTTAATGATTGACTCATTGATGAAGCAAAATTGGCTTATTCGCGTATTCTAGTTTCAAAACAGCAAACCCAGTTAACAATGAATCCAACTACACTTTCAAAACAGCAAGCCCAATTAACTGAAAAAAGGGACTCATCTTTTCTTCGTTGAATCGACAATCCAGTTAACAATAGAGTTCAATTGTAATGAACATCATCAAAAAGAAAAGAACTCAGCTCATTCGGTAACACATTAATCAAAAGGGAGAAGATTATGCTATTGTACCATACTATTTTTTGTTAACTATCATATGAATTCTAGGTAAAACTGGGAGTGGAGATCAGAATCTTATGTTCCAAGATTGCAATGAATAAAATAAATTCAGCTTTATGTTTCCATCTTCTCCTACTTCATTCAGATGCTAATTGGGCCTCCTACAACTCCTACTGTGATTGTTGTGAACACTGAGATGAATAAACAAATGAGTGTTGATAAACCTACTCCAGTTAAAATGCACATAACTACTTACATGATGTAAACAGCCACATGACCCAAGCTAGCTGATTCCGTAAACAGCAGCCGGCACAATCTTGAGACCTCTGCAATGGCCACATCTGCCATTGTGCATTGTTGTAGCGACAGGAGCAGCCCTTCAAACACTGGGTTATCAGTTCATTTAGCTATACCAAAATTTGTTATCAAGATTTTCACAGGAATTTGTTCTCAGTTACAAAATTTTCCCAGAATTTGTTATCCAAATGACACTTAATATCAAATTTTCCCAGAATTTGATAACACTTGATATCCAAAATTATCATTCCTAGAATTTGTTATCAGAATTTGGCAAGATTGGATTATTTAAAAATTTGGCATATCTTACTAAACTGGGAATATCTAAGAATTTGTAAGCTAAGAATAAGCTAAGAATTTGTGGCATATCAGAATTTGCCATTTGATGATATTCCCAGAATTTGTTATTCAATACTTTTTCTCTAAAGTTCCCAGAATAAGCTCAAAGTACAAAACTGGGTTATCTTTAAGCTTATTCTATTTATCCTATCTTGTATAAATGATAGTAACTTAAAAACACACTCAAATTCTTAGTGAACTTTTAAAAAGTTTGAGCATGGGGTGGGAACTTGAGAGAATGCAGAAGAACCTATGCCAAAATTTGTTATCAAGATTTTCCCAGGAATATGTTCTCAGTTACAAAATTTTCCCAGAATATGTTATCCAAATGACACTTAATATCAAAGTTTCCCAGAATTTGATAACACTTGATATCCAAAATTATCATTCCCAGAATTTGTTATCAGAATTTGGCAAGATTAGATTATTTAAGAATTTGGCATATCTTACAAAACTGGGAATATCTAAGAATTTGTAAGCTAAGAATAAGCTAAGAATTTGTGGCATATCAGAATTTGCCATTTGAAGATATTCCCAGAATTTTTTATTCTAGACTTTTTCTCTAAAGTTCCCAAAATAACCTCAAAGTACAAAACTGGGTTAAGCTTATTCTGTTTATCCAATCTTGTATAAATGATAGTAACTTAAAAGCACATTCAAATTCTTAGTGAACTTTTAAAAAGTTTGAGCATAGAGTGGGAACTTTAGAGACTGCAGAAGAACCTATGCCAAAATTTGTTATCAAGATTTTCCCAGGAATTTGTTATCAAGTTCACATAAACCCCAACTTCACATAAACCCTGAAGTATTTAACATAAAATTAATTTAAATTCACATGATGATTCATACAATGAAATTTTAATAACTGACAATATGTGCAAAAAATCCAAAACATCAATTGAAACCCACAAAGAGAAAAAAGTGAGAAGGGATTCACACCTTCAGGTGGGGATTTAACCTCCCTATTTAAAGATGGTACACCACTTGGTGTACGCTTGGAAAGGTTAAGCCATGTCGACAGTAGTGGGTCAGGAGTCAGGACTCAAGTTCCTTCTTCAAATAAACTTCTTGATGTGTGTTGTTTTTCAACTATTCTGGTTGATTTTCAAAGTAGAATATTTGTTAATCACAAATGCTCTTAAGAGTTGAGCAGCCATGCATGAAGCAGTCTTGTTTAATTGTTTTGCCCCATATTTTAAATTTTTGTTATCATCTTTGATGCATTGGTTCTTCTAAAAGGGTCACACATTATTTTGGATATGCATCCGACACTTGTATTGGACACAACTAATTTTTTCTAAAAGGATTATGTGCTGGTATAGTTCGTCTTTTTTGTTTGTGTATCCTTGTACCTAGGCGATACGTGTATTTGTATTCATGCAACTTAGCCTACCAGTGCTATTAATTCTTTAGGCAAAGATAAAATCATTTAAGATATGCTGATAACCTTTATATGTGTGATTGAAAGATTTAACTTTTTTTGTACCTGGATCATTTAGTTAGCCGAAAACCTATTATTCATGGATAATTTCCATACATTTAATAACTACATCTTTTCATTTGCTGCCATTTAAAGGGAACACTCTACTCCTCCATTGAGTGATGTACATTTATTGCCTTAGTTATGGTTTCCTAGTATACTTCTTACATTCATTTTGTTTTCATCCTTATTTTTGTTGTACTTTTGTTCATGGACATTCGAATGGAATTGAAATTGCACTTCAAATTTGTTACCTTATGACCATAAATATAATCTTGTAAACCACATTATTATGTGAAATTTCTGTAGCATCAAAGCTGAACAAAATTTTAAGCTAAAGCCCATGTAAACTTATCACAAACATGTTTTGCAATCTATGAGAATTTACATGTCCTGGAAAACTGAAAGGAAATTGTTGTTGATCTTGACAAACTATATAAGCATGAGAAGCCACTCAAGGGTGTTATTAGTAGTAAAATGAAAGGATCTGTAGAAGAACCCATTTGTAAAGATTTGTTTGAATGCAGCATGGTCCTGACTCAACCGTCCACATATGCAAATGCCAAATATAGGAAATGCCAAATATCATCAAAAAGATCGATGTGGCTAAAGAGAAGCCACTCAAGGGTGTTATCAATAGTAAAACAAAGCTTTACGAAGAAAAGAACCATATCCCATTACCTGAACATGCTTGTATTGCATCAATACCCGTATCATCACCTACAATAGGTCCTTCCATATGTGCATCCTGCACATCTGCATTGAAAGTGAAAGATATTGGTTGCTGAATATTTCTAACTCATTCTAGGGAGAGTAGATTATTTAAAAAAACTAAGAGATCAAATGTTATGTATATAAATATCAGGAAGGAAAGCCAATTAATATGCTCACTTTGAGAAAATACTGGTACATCCCAGATGATGTTTCTTGGGTCCATTGTACCCTGGAATTTTACCAAAAATTAAGTAACATAAATATATAGTATTGAACTGCAAAAGCAAAGGCAGCAATGAACATTTACTTTTGTATCTGCCTACAAAGCTAAAAATGCAGTGTAATTTATCACATTTACCCATCAAGAGGATTCACTACACCTGGAAACTCTCACCATGCGAACAAATGTAACCATGCGAACAAACTTGGTGAAATGCATGGCTTATAGTGTAGATGTAATAGATATGAAACCACCTGATAAGCACCAATGCATAGAAGCAAAGCACCAGCAACAACCATTGATAAGCATCTAAGAAACTTATAATAAGCAACAAAGAAGGATATGGAGAGAACCTGGACCATTTAGAAAACAAAAAAGTGTCATTATCATGATACATTTCTGTGTATTATTCATAACAGGTGATTAGTGTGAGTCAATGATACATGAATCAGCTGATGCATGTTGATAGATAATAACCAATTATAACCAATTACTGGTTTAAATATCAACTCTGTCTTTTTTCATGTTCTTTTCACCACGATCATGTAAATACAACACAATGAAGAAAAACTATAAATATTGAAGGAAAAAATAAAATTGTTGTCAAATCAAGAAGGGTTGCAATAGAGTAAGTCTTTGGCGCAGCAACCATTAACTCCCTCATACAGACACATGCAAGTGCATCTTAATAATACTATTGGAACTGGGGCATGTGGTGGTAGAGTTTTTATCCATATTCGCTCATATTGGTGGCTAGCTAGAGACCATGCATGGTTGGCTTTGGTCCCATGACGGGCATCACTTGTTTCCAGTGGTTGGAACTATTCAACAATCAATTTCATATTTATGTACTAAATATCTCAACCAAATTAATGGAATCATATGTAAATCAAAGAATTGTGAGCCGTGTATACATGATTATATACATGAGCTGTGTAATCCAATTATGTACATGAGCCATATAATCTACTTGAATCAATTACATGATTATATACTTGAGTCGTGTATACATGATTATATACATTTATCTAGTCCTCTTTTGGCACATTTGATGTCACCTTCATATATAAACATTGATTTATACACTGTGATACCATACCATAAATGAGGAAATAACAACAATCATTCATCAACCTTTAAGATTAGTGTCTATAACTTTAATAGCAGCTGTCATTTAAGGCAATCAATCTAAATAGACATCCATACCAGATCAACAATATAGAACATCGTCATAATCTGACATATCATGTCCAGTATAAAGTGAATATAAAAAATAAAAAGTAAAAAATAATTAATACATGTTGTATTAAAAAAAATTTATTGCAGTTCACATCCACCAAATATCAAGCTTACAATATCAAATATGAGTCCCCATTCGGTTGTCATGTTTGTTCATATGCAGTCCATTTTGCAAGCGGAAACAAATTTCTGCTAAGAATAGAAATTAATTGATTGTTAAAAGAAAACAAAATAGAAGCAACTTTATAATCATATGAACAAAAATGAGAAGAACAGATAAAAGGATATCATTCACAGGATAAAATCTAATGTTGCAAATTATCAAATCATTCACATATAACTTGATGTTGCAAATTTTCACTCATTCACAGAGTTATATCAAATTAAGTATCAAATATTCACTCATTCAAATTTTCACAGATATTGCATTTACTGGTAAAGTTCACTTGAATATTCAACTGTTATATTCACAGTACATTCAAAAAGTGCAATATTCACTCATTCAAGTTGATCCTGTTGCAATTCACAGGACATTTTCAAAAAGTTCAAAAATTTCAAAAATTTCAAAATTTGAATGAGTTGAAATTAACAGGATATCAACATTTTTGAAGGGTTCAAATCACCTTGCAGAAGTTTCACCAAAGTGAATTCAAAAAATTAGAGCGAATGTTAAAGTTATCAACTGTTATCTAATTAGATAACATTATCAACTTTTGTGAATATAACACCAACTCTAATTAGATCACATTTCAATTTTATTAAATTACAAAAAGTTCAAAATTATTCAAAAAGTTCAAAACTGATTTTTCAAGTGTTATATTCAAATGTTATATTCAAAAAGTTCAAAATTTTCAAAAAGTTCAAAACACCAACTTGAACCCTTTATGGTATATTCAAAAAGTTCAAAAAGATCAAAAAGTTCAAGTTGGTTATATTTAAAAAATTATTCACAGATGATACCTGAATTCACTTTGTAAACACATTTTTGATTCACATATGAAAAGTTCTTCACAGATGAAAAGTCCAAAACACCAACTTGAACCCTTCAATTTGAATAATTTTGAATTCACTTGATTCACCTGAGGTTGAATGACTAACACACCCAGCCACCTTGCACTTTTGAAGATCCTAGCCACCCAGACACACAGCCACCTTGCACTTTTGATTCACCTTGCAAACACATGAAAATGTCAACCAGCCAAATTAACAGGATATCAAAAATCAACTTCAGCAAATATATTCACAGTCAAAATTTGCTGAATATAGTCACAGATCAAAAATTAGCAATATTTTTGCAATTCAACAGGATCAAAATCACAAATTCAAAATCAGCAATATTTTTGCAATTCAACAGGATCAAAATCAGCAATATTCACAGATTCAAAAATCAGCAATATTCACAAACTGATAAACTCAATATTGTGGAGGGTTCATTTGTGATATCCTGTTGATTTGTGAATATCCTGTTGATTTGAAAATATATTGCTGAATTAGGATATTCACAAATCAATTAGGATATTTGTGAATATATTCAGCATTACAAACTTGCTTTTTGAATATCCTGTTGCTGAATATATTTGTATTGCTGAAATGAATATATGAAAAGCAAAATCAGCAATATTCCACAAATATATTGCTGAAATCAAGCAAACTTGATGTTGCTAATTTTGCTAATTCAAAAAGCAAAATCAAAAATCAACTTGGATGAGTGAATATTGCATTTTTTGAATGTCCTAATTTTGCTAATTTTTGAATGTCCTGTGAATATCCTAAACTTGCAAAATATCCTAAACTTGATATGTCCTGTGAATATTCACTAATTTTGCTAAACTAACATATTCTGTGAAATCAAAATCACTGAATATCCTAAATTAACATCAAAAATCAACTTGATTTTGCTGAAATTAGTGAATATTGCTGAATATCCTAAACTAATATTGCTGAAAGTTCTTAATTGCTGAATATCTTAATTAACATAAACTACTATTGCTGAAATTAACATATTCACTTAATATTGCTGAATTAACATATTCAAATCAGTTTTATGTTAATTTCAGCAACTAATATTCACTAATATTAATTTCAAAAACTCATTAACATATTAACATTAACTAATTAGTTAACATATTAGATAACATATTCATTAACATATTAACATTAGTGAATATTAGTTAATTTCTGAAACTAATATTAACATAACATTGCTTTTCTGAATTAAGAAAAGCTATCTCAAAAACTCACTAATACAAAAGAGCATGTTTTCTGAAATTCACTAATTATAATATGTTAATTTCAGCAACTAATATTCAAATCAGGAACATATGTTAATTTCAGCAATTAAGTTTTTGATGTTAATTTCTTAATTGCTGAATATCCTATTCACAGGAAATCAAGTTGCAAAATATCCTAAATTAGTGAAATGTCCTGTGAAATCAAGTTAATTTGCAGAATATTCAACTTGTAAACCTGAAATCATCAAAAATCAACTTGATTTTGCTGAAATTAGTGAATATTGCTGAATATCCTAAACTAATATTGCTGAAAGTTCTTAATTGCTGAATATCTTAATTAACATAAACTAATATTGCTGAAATTAACATATTCACTTAATATTGCTGAATTAACATATTCAAATCAGTTTTATGTTAATTTCAGCAACTAATATTCACTAATATTAATTTCAAAAACTCATTAACATATTAACATTAACTAATTAGTTAACATATTAGATAACATATTCATTAACATATTAACATTAGTGAATATTAGTTAATTTCTGAAACTAATATTAACATAACATTGCTTTTCTGAATTAAGAAAAGCTATCTCAAAAACTCACTAATACAAAAGAGCATGTTTTCTGAAATTCACTAATTATAATATGTTAATTTCAACAACTAATATTCAAATCAGGAACATATGTTAATTTCAGCAATTAAGTTTTTGATGTTAATTTCTTAATTGCTGAATATCCTATTCACAGGAAATCAAGTTGCAAAATATCCTAAATTAGTGAAATGTCCTGTGAAATCAAGTTAATTTACAGAATATTCAACTTGTAAACCTGAAATCAAATATCCTAAACTTGCAAAATCAGCAATATTCCACAAATATATTCACAAATATATACAACAGGATATTGCTGAAACAGGATATTCAGCAATACAAACTTGCTGTTCATATATTCAAAAATCAACAGGATATTCACAAACTGATATACGCAGTCAAACATCAAAAATCACAATTTGATATACTTCATTCACATATTCAAAAACACCCAGCAACCTTGCAAAAATCTGAAACGACCAAAAAAATTGGCTAACGTGAGAATTGCAAAAACATGAAAAAATGGCAACGTGAGGAAGATGATTACCTAAATTCCCTCTCCAAAGTAATTCCCTCCAAGCGAACTCAAGATTGCAACGCGAGGAAGATGATTACGGCTGCAGTTGTGTTGGCTTTGCGTGGTGGAAGGATCAAAATGGCAACGTGAGGAATGGAGGTTGAAGATGAGGTAGATGGCAACGTTCCAAATTCCCTCCAAGCTCCGGTTCTACTTCATTTCTCTGATGGCTCTGATGTGATCAAATATTTGATCACATCACCAATTTCCCCCCTAATTTTCCCTCCATTCACTCTCTCCAAATTTTCCCTCCAAATTTCACACCAGATGCCAATGTGTGGAGGGTTTCATTTAAAATTCAACTGAGTTCAATTCATTCAAATTCATTTCAAATTCACTTCAAATTCAAAAGAGTTCAAATTACATGCAAGTTTGTATTGCTGACTGGGACAAAGCAATATGACTGGACTGCTGACTGGGACAAAATTCAAATTATTCATGCTTTATAGAATAGATATATATATATATATGTATGTATGTATGTATATATGTATGTATGTATGTATGTATGTATGTATGTATGTATGTATGTATGTATGTATATACATATATATGTATGTATGTATGTATGTATGTATGTATGTATGTATGTATGTACATATATATATGTATGTATATATATATACATACATACATACATACATACATACATACATACATACATACATACATACATATATATATGTATATACATACATACATACATACATACATACATACATACATACATACATACATACATACATATATACATACATACATACATATATATATATACATACATATATATATATACATACATATATACATATATATATATATACATACATATATATATACATATATATATATACATAGGGGAATGTTCCAATGCGAACTTTCCCCCGTGAGAACTCCGTGGGAACTTCCTCTCTTTGATTTTTTCATAGATCCAAACCGTTGAATGTGTTCTAAACATGTTAATACACATTCATATCAAAAATCAAGACAATCCCCCCCATTTTCCCCTTGATCGGATCAGTACAAAATGTTCTATTGTTCTGAAACCGTTAATTTTGTAACGGCTTGATCGAGGGTCAAATCCACCTAGGGTTCACCCATTATTTTTTCTGGGGTGTATATATATATATGGATTAAAGTGTGGAAAAAAATTTTTGAAAAAAAAATTTTAAAAAAATAAAAAAATTTAGTTCGCACGGGCACCCCCGTGAGAACCGTTCGCAGCCGACCACGCCCCTATATACATATATACATATATATACATATATACATATAGATATATACATATATATATATATACATATATATATATATATACATATATATATACACATACATATATATATATATCTATATTATAAAAGAGGGATGTTATCAAGAGAAATTGGATAAGAGATATTGGAAAAGAGAAATTGGATAAGAGATATCTATATTATAAAAGAGGGATGTTATCAAGAGAAATTGGATAAGAGATATTGGAAAAGAGAAATTGGATAAGAGATATCTATATTATAAAAGAGGGATGTTATCAAGAGAAATTGGATAAGAGATATTGGACAAGAGAAATTGGATAAGAGATATCTATATCATAAGAGAGGGATGTTATCAAGAGAAATTGGATAAGAGATATCTATATTATAAAAGAGGGATGTTATCAAGAGAAATTGGATAAGAGATATTGGAAAAGAGAAATTGGATAAGAGATATCTATATTATAAAAGAGGGATGTTATTAAGAGAAATTGGATAAGAGATATTGGAAAAGAGAAATTGGATAAGAGATATCTATATTATAAAAGAGGGATGTTATCAAGAGAAATTGGATAAGAAATATTGGACATGAGAAATTGGATAAGAGATATCTATATTATAAAAGAGGAATGTTATCAAGAGAAATTGGATAAGAGATATTGGAGAAGAGAAATTGGATAAGAGATATCTATATTATAAAAGAGGGATGTTATCAAGAGAAATTGGATAAGAGATATTGGACATGAGAAATTGGATAAGAGATATCTATATTATAAAAGAGGGATGTTATCAAGAGAAATTGGATAAGAGATATTGGACAAGATAAATTGGATAAGAGATATCTATATTATAAGAGAGGGATGTTATCAAGAGAAATTGGATAAGAGATATCTATATTATAAAAGAGGGCTGTTATCAAGAGAAATTGGATAAGAGATATTGGAAAAGAGAAATTGGATAAGAGATATCTATATTATAAAAGAGGGATGTTATCAAGAGAAATTGGATAAGAGATATTGGAAAAGAGAAATTAGATAAGAGATATCTATATTATAAAAGAGGGATGTTATCAAGAGAAATTGGATAAGAGATATTGGACAAGAGAAATTGGATAAGAGATATCTATATTATAAAAGAAGGATGTTATCAAGAAAAATTGGATAAGAGATATTGGACATGAGAAATTGGATAAGAGATATCTATATTATAAAAGAGGGATGTTATCAAGAGAAATTGGATTAGAGATATTGGACAAGAGAAATTGGATAAGAGATATCTATATTATAAGAGAGGGATGTTATCAAGAGAAATTGGATAAGAGATATTGGACAATAGAAATTGGATAAGAGTGATGTTATCAAGAGAAATTGGATAAGAGATATCTATATTACAAACGAGAGATGTTATCAAGAGAAATTGGATAAGAGATATTGGACAAGAGAAATTGGATAAGGGATATCTATTATATAAAAGACGGATGTTATCAAGAGAAATTGATAAGAGAATTTGGACATGAGAAATTGGATAAGATAATTTGGATATCTATTATATAAAACAGGGAAATTGAATAAGAGAAAATATAAGAGATGAGATTTTGAGGGATAAAAGAGGAGGTGGGGAATTTTGCACATACAACCCCTGTTTTTGTATTTTTGCCTATGGACCCTCCCCACACACGCCCACACTTTTTATTCTCACCCCTTCCGGCCATTTTTTTCCAGTTCTATGAAGATTTTGAATCTTATCCTACTAGGACAAAGCTTTGTCCTACGTGGCAAGTTTGTCCTTGGTGGTAATGACAATTTTGGGGGGACTTAAATTTTGGGGGAAAACTTAAATTTGGGGGGAAACTTGAAATTTTGTGGGAAAACGTGAAATTTGGGGGAACTTGAAATTTGTGGGGGAGAAAAACTCAGCCATTAAATAAACTGTGCCCTATGGGCACGGGTAATGACTAGTACATATATATATATTAACAAGTAAGTGAGAATCTTTATTAAGCTCCAAAAAACAATACAAAAACACCACTAGGGGGAGCCAAATAGGTTGGAGAGAGGGGGGATATGGCATAAGCACCATCACCCCCTACTAACTGCTACCTACACTAGCTAGCCATATGGAAAGAAAGAAAAACATATACAAACATATACGAAATTATAGAGGACTATATCTCTAGGAACCCCAATTAGAAAAGGGGGTATACGATGAAGGATCATCCCAATATATGTCTCGAAGAGCAATAAGTACATCAGCCTGGATGGCCTCGAACAAAGCCGTTTTCTCAACTCCTCGACCTTCAAAAATCCTGCCATTATGCTGCTTCCATATATGCCAAACCATAAAAGCCAATACAGTTTTTGCAAGGGCACTCACACTGTCTTTCTTATTAAAATGGGTATGGAAAAGATTGCCTACCCCATCTATGGAAGAGGGGACAATAGAAGTAATGCCAAGCTTGAGCAGGCTTCTACAAAGAAGATAACGAGTATAGCTGCATTCAAAGTAGAGGTGCTTGACACTCTCTATAGCATCATCTTTGTATAATACACAGTATTAGCTGGTAGTAACTAATCACTCCTTATTTTACACTTTTTTCCCGCATGTTTGCATGCCATTTAGATCGCCCAAATCATGTTTTTCACGATATATCGACGATATTGCGATGCTTTTCACGATTTGTTGTTTTTGTCGCATTTCAGGTGATTTGGAGCGATTTGGAGTGATCTCGAGATACGCCTACTCCAGAGTGTCACCGATGACCTCCCCGAGGGGTATTTTGCTGTTGGATAGGAGAGGAAGAAGAAAGAACGTCGCAGGAGCGACGAGGAGGCCAAAACAAGCTGTTTGGGCATTTTTGGTGTCTCACTCGGCCGAGTGAAGGAGTCACTCGGCCGACCAGCGAGACACCGCTCGGCCGACCAGATCGGATACGTTTCATGTGTGCACTCGGTCGAGCATCGGAAGCCACATCGGCCGAGTGACGAGACCCCGTCCGCCCGAGTGGCACCCAGACGAAGCCATTCAAAAATCGCCAACTTACTGTTTTTCGTCTGCCTGAGCTTCAGAAGACCCACTCGGCCGAGTGGCAAATGCCAACCGCCCGAGTACGAAGAAGCCATCGACCGAGTGACGACAACTCACTCGGCCGAGCGACTCCCGAAGTGAAGACCCCCGAAGACCCAGACTTACTGGAAATTTACAGGGTTTCTCACTCGGCCGAGCGACTTTTATCACTCGGCCGAGTGCGACGCGCTGCCTGTAGCGAAAATTGCGGATTTCAGGCTGCGCATGGGTATTTTGGTCACAGTTTTTTTGACGATTTTGAGGGGTATTTAACCCCTGTTTTTACCCTAGGTTAGAGAGCTTTTCTCTAAAATTTTTGCAGCTTTTTAGATTAACTTTTTAGCTTTTATTCTTGTGATTGGAGAGGAGACAAAAGTTGATTTTTGTTGGATTATTGGAAGAACTCCATTGGTTTGCCTCTCTCTCCTCTAAAAATACAATTTTTATTGCTTATCTCAATATTGTGATGAATTCTCTTGTTAATTTCATTGATTATTTTTGTGATCGTGTTATGAATTGTGAGTAGTCCTTACGTCTTGGGGCGTGGGGATGAACCCTACGAGCCCAATTTCAGATTTGTGATGAATTGGTAGAAATATTGCTAGAATTTGCTATTAGGGATTAGATTGGGATCGATTTACTACGGATAGCTAGGTATTCATATCAATTGGGATTTGCAAGAGATTGGATCCCAATTCGATAGGAAACCCTAGAAATCCGAATTGGGTTGGAATCGAATTTCCGTAGTATCAGTTTGCAAGAGATTGGACCGATAGTAGGGTTCTCGGTTGCAATTCCATGCCAATACCTGTTTGCAAGAGATTGGACGGGTAGGAACTATCCCAACCTAGGTCGTGGCCCGAGTTTGCACGAGAGTGGGCTCGGGGCGCGATTGAACGATGATGTTGATCCTAATGCTAGCTTCCCTAGGCTAGGGTTTGCAAGAGATTGGACCCAAACCTAGGATAGCTATAGACCGGCAACAGCGCGAGAGCGTGAGCTAGGTTCTACATTCAGTTGCAACTAGTTCATCCGAAATTCTACCCTAGCAATGTTGATGCCAACGAATCACATTGACGAGATACGGTGAGTAGCGGGGATTCCCCATTCCCTAGGCGTTTTTATTTGATTTGATATCTTCGTACTTTGTCTGACGATTGTGACAGGATCGCCAAAGGCAAATTTCTGATCTTAATAGCCAGGTTGTTTGGAGCAAGCACTTTCATTCGTCCTCCATGTGTTCGATAACCCGCTCGCCGCTACACCGTGCGCTTGCGGTAAAACTACAACCGTTCTTTGGGTTACATTCCGGAGCGGTCAGTAATCCCCAATCTAAGAAGGATGTCGCGGGTTAGAAGCTTGCCCCTGAAAGCACAGAGGAGGGTGATAGCCATCTTTGGGATATGATTTCTATGCCAAACCAGCTTATAAAAAGGGAAAGGAGGACCAGGAGTACGTGAACCTGCCCAGGCTTCGCGCAAAGAAAAATTACGGCCGCTTGCCCATTCCCATGAATCATTTCCTCTGGATAGCTGAAAAGACTGGAGCAATGGTTAAAGAGGACGAATGACAGGTACATCTTTCCAACCTGTACTAGACCAGTAGTCACTAACCAGCTTGTCATCTGCACCAGCTGGAACTTTCTGGAATAGAGCAATAGGCCCACATGACAGCCAATTACCGTACCAAAAACAGGTGGAGGAGCCGTCTCTCACAATACGCCTGATAAGTCTATGAGATGTGTCACGGGAGCGAAGAAGGAACTTCCATGTACCTGAATCAATAGGCTTAGCTTTAGCCCTGTAGAAATCTCTCGTACCTAAAAAGTAGTTCCTTCTCATAAACTGAGCCCAAGTGCTGTCAGAAGTAAGGACCCTCTAAGTCAGTCTCACACCTGAAGGCACATTAAGATCAGAGAGTGATCTTAATCCAATTCCCCCCTCATCCTTAGGGGTAAAATATCCTTCCAAGACCAAATATGCTGATTTCCCCATATGAATTTCCTACAAGCAGTGTTGATGGTAAGGAGGATAGAGGCCGGAATACGGCAAGCGTACATCCAAAAAGCAATCATACTGTAAATCACAGTACGTACCAACTCAATTCTACCAGCAATAGAAAGCTGTGAAGAAGCCTAGTCAATGAGCCTCCTTTTGCATTTATCTATCAACCGTGAAAACATAGATGCCCTGGGATAATTAGCTGATAGAGGGAGACCGAGGTAAGTAGAGAGCGATGAAACCTTTTTGATTTCCAGAATGCTAGCAAGGTCCCATGGTACCTTAGTGCCTTTGCTAAAAATTTCCGAGCTCTTCTCCCAATTAATCTGAAGCTCCGAATATTGCTTAAATGTATCCAGCATCGTAATAATACCATTAAACGAATGGCGGTTGGCACGGCAGAAAACAAGGAGATCATCTGCAAATAGTAAATGAGAAATGGACCCCCTCCTCTTCATAGGGTGTATAGAATAGGTAGCTTCAGATCTAGCCATAAGTAAAGTAAAAGCCTCCATAACATAACAAAGAGATAGGGGATAGCGGGTCCCCCTGTCTCAGGCCTCTATTGGATTTAAAATTCCCAACTGGGGAACCATCCACCAACACTGAAAAAGACGGTGTTTTAATGCACTCTGAGATCCATTGAACGAATTTGCTACCAAAACCCATTTGATGTAAGAGGCATAGAATGAGCTCTCTGTTAACGCTATCAAAGGCCTTACGGTGATCCAATTTAAGACACGCTCTGGCACCCATAGGATTGCTAAAGTCACGGATCTGCTCATGGGCAAGCAAGGTACAGTCTGATATTAGTCGCCCTTTAAGGAATGCTGATTGATTCGGTGAAATTAACTCATTTATAACATGCTTCAACCTGTTGCAAAGAATCTTGCAAATAAATTTATAAACCACATTACAACAAGCAATAGGTCTATAGTCTCCCAATCCAGAGGCACTTGAATTTTTAGGGACCAAAGTAAGGAAGGTGTGATTTACTTGGCGCAACATAGAAGCTGATCTGAAAAAAGAAGAGACGGCTAACACAACATCCTCTCCTACAACATCCCAGTCATACTGATAGAAAAATGCATTGAACCCATCTGGACCCAGGGCTTTGTCTTTCCCTATTTGAAAAACAGCTTCTTTAATTTCCTTAAGAGTAACAGCTCTGTCCAGCCAGTTTTTGGCCTCTTCAGTTAATATCTGTTTAGGGATCAGGTTGGGGAAGACATTCCATTAATGATCTTGGTGGTATAACTTCTTATAGAAAAGGGGGGCCTCATTTCTAATCTTATCCGGATTAGCACTACCAACTTCATCAGCATTAATAAGATGCCTTAAGTTATTACGATTATACCTTGCTTGCATTGCACTGTGGAAAAATTTTGAGTTCCTATCCCCCAGTCGAAGCCAATCCTGCCTGCTTTTTTGTCTTAAATCAGACTCCTCTACATCCAGGGCATGTGCTAGTTTAAAAGATGCAGCTTGTTCCTGTTTTTGTAAGTTAATATCCTTAGCAAGATGGGGATTTGCTTGGATATTATAAAGCTCCTCACAGCAAGTATTAACATTCATAGCCATTCTGTAGTTTGCCGAAAAATTCCGCAAATTCTCCTTAAGGGCACCAAGCTTGTTTACAAGCCTAAGCATTAGGGAAGCATATAGATAACTTGATGTAGCCCAAGCATTTTGAACAATATCTTTATAACCAGGCAATGAACACCAAGCATTATAGAATTTAAAGGGCTTTGGGTGAGTGTGTGTGTGTATATATATACATACATGTATGCTTGGATGGATACTAAGAGACATACATGGTTGTATGTCTACATCTATATATTGAGGTGCATGTGTATGTATGAACGGTGCTATAAATGTGTGTACTGTGAAATGGTATAAGTGTTGATATGGAAATGGTTTGTATATATACGTTTGTGGTAGATTGACCCTGTATATCTATATCCATCATTAGCTATGTCCTGATTTAGAAAGTCCGAGGGTGGACTTTGTTTTTAAGGTGGGTAGAATGTAATACCCTGTAATCATGTATACATGTATTATATACGTATTCATGAACGTATTTATACGAGTATTATTTTTGTAAATTTTCAGGAATTTTTCCAAAATTTTAAAATGATAAAAATTATTTTATTAATTTCTAAACAACATTTGGATTATGATAAATGATGTATTTGGATGAAATACGTTGTATTTAGATTGTATGGTTTATTAATTAGTGTATATCTATTTTTCTAAAAATTAGACATTTGACTTTTGTTAGGATGACACCTTGCATGTGAGGTGCTACTTGCCTAACCTCTCTTTAACCATAACTTGACACACAAGCTATTAGGTGTCATCATCCCCTAATCCCCCACCTGCCCCTAGACACATGGCATAATTAGAAGAGATGGGGGGATGACAAGGATGATATCAGAATTAAAAGAGTAAAATTGAGGAAAACATGACAAAAAAGAAAGAAGAGAAAGAGAAAAGAGAAGGGAATGAAGGAGGAGGACCCATGGAAGGGAAAGCTAGGCCAAGGAGAAGGACTTGAAGAAGGAGGAGCCATATGGGTTAGTGCTAAACCATTTTCCCTCATCACCCAAGTAGTAGGAATCCAACTTTATCTTGTATGTTATTTTCATGCTAGTTGTAAGAGTAAATTTCCTTGTTATATGCTCCTCGAAATTCCTGCTGTTTGATAGCAACATAAATCTTTCATATATGTTGCCATATGTTGAATTGAATTCTGAAAAATTATATTCATGTATATCTTTAAATTCTACCCCATGTTCATATATAACATGCCTATGTTCAGTTCAGTAATTAGAATAAAAAATCCATCTTCACAACATGACTGTATTCCATCCAATTTGGATACACTTCAGTAAAATTGTGCTCAGTCTCTGCCCAAACCATGGAATTTTGTATTCTTGGTCTCGTTGTAAATTTACCTACTTTTTCTACAACTTCATCGCAGTGCAAGTTTTTCGAAATTCTGACTACAACATGCCCGAAATTAGAAATCTTTACAGCCTTTAGAATCTATCTGAAAAATAGATTCGACAGGTCTCACCAAACAATTCACCACAAATCACCTAGATTATATTTCTGCATGAAATTCTATAGGTGGATCCATCACAACCATATCTGCAACTTTCATTTATATTGTATGGGCATGTTTAATACAAAAGTATGGAGAAATGTGCTCCTCAATCTGACTGTTCTGCTTTTTCCAGCAAGCTGAAGGATTTGAAATTTGTTTTAAGTTCTTTTGGGGTTAAATTTGCCATTAGTGTTCTTAATTATTGCTGTTATATGGTGAGATGTGGTTTATGTTCTTGACACATGCAAATGATGATGTGAATATGGCTATATGTTTCATGTATATTATGTGAAATGAGAAAGGAAATGCACAAGGCGATGCATGTCCCAAATGTGTGGTGAACTGTGGAAAGAGAGTAAATGAAAAGTGTTATGTTTTATGAAAATGATGAAAATGACTCAGTCCTCTTCAAGGAGGGTGACATGGGGTGACTGGCGCCCCGTTTACGGTTTGGGCGCGGTGTCGTTTTACCGCAAGTGCACGGTTAGTGTAGGGTGCGGGTTTATCGAACTCATGGAGGTGGATGGCTTGAATGGCTACTAGCCTCGCCTAGGTTGTGTGCTAGCTACTCGGATGATATGGGTGGAAGTGTAGAAATAAAGAGAAGAAATAAAAAGACACGAAATGAATCCCCGCTAACACGGGCTAGAGCATTCATGACACTTGGCATTTGACTTAACCCAGGGTGAGACATTGCCCCAAAAGGTGGTACCTAGCGTCCATAGCCCGATATTCCGGTCGGTGCCAAGTACGCTAGGCCTACCCAGTTCCGGACGGTGGGCATTCCCATGTCCATTATCACCTTCCGCAACCGGGAGCATTAAGGCCACAATGATAACTCCCTACACTTCGTCCAAGTCGTTCCCACGCGCGAGGACTCAATGTCTACACTAGGGGTGTGAGCTGCGGCTAGGGAGTCAACCGCCAAGTTTATTCCCCCTTGGCCCGACGGTCAGAGGCGGTCTTTCTCCCGCCAATGACAATGAAAAACCCCCGCGTAACCCTAATGGCGAAATAGGTCAAATGTGATTTCTAGTAATACATCGAAGCGGATCTTGACTGGACAGGCACCGGACCCCAACCCCCAACACAACTAGTGTGTTGCCGTACGAATTGGACTCAGATTGCTAGAAATCCCCATTGACACATTTCATCGAACACATGCCATGCAATCAAGTCAAATGTAGTTTTCCAAGCATCAATCCAACCCTAACCCGTATTAGGGTTCATCAACACTACTCCATGGTGAGAAACATAAAAACAAGCAAAACAAATGACATACAAACATTCACCATTGAGCAAAATGAAAACAATACAAAACAATGAAAGCAAGAGAAAGGGATACTTATCTTGAGTATGAATCTTCAATCCAATACAAGATTTATTAACCAAAAGACCTAATCTAAACTAACCTAAGCCTCACAAGAGAAAGGGGCAAAAAGCCCTAGAAAACCTGAAGAAGAACTCCCCCAAGAAATGCCCCAACGTGCTTTTATAACCCCCCTAAAAACCCTTAACAGTTCGGGTCCGAAACCCACTCAAAACTGTTAAAACAGGCCCACCCGATCGGGTGGTAACTCACCCGATCGGGTGGAATAAAAGAGAGCTCAAATCTGCAGAAAATGAGCTCACCCGATCAGGTGGTAACTCACCCGATCGGGTGAAATGAAAATCCAGACTTCTGCCAATTTCAGCACACAGCTGCGCTCCGAAAATTCCAGAAAAATGTAGAAAAATCGGATTTGGGCATGCGACCTATAGTTGGAAAGCTAACGACGATGCCGACACTACAAAAATAAGAGATCACCCAAAATCCCTCTGGAATGATAGCAGATCTTTAATGAGTACATCAGCAGCGCGCAAAGGCAGAAGAAATGGCCACCCGATCGGTTGAAACATTAAACCGATCGGGTGAGCCGCTTGTCGCTTTGGCCATCGGGCTTCGGGAGCTTCAACCGGTCGCTGAGGAGAACGGGTGGCATGACCGGGTCGTCGTTTGGGAAACTTCAGCTTCAGATGAACCAATCGGGTGAGATATCACCCGATCGGTTGGAATTAAGCTCCAAATTCCCGAGAACTCTGTTGGGATGAACCGGTCGGTGAACCGGTCGGTTGACTTTGCACTTCACTCCAGCTTCAGTCCGGGTCATGCACGCGTGCATCACCCGATCGGTTGGCTGTGTCTAACCGATCGGGTGGGGGCTGAAAAGTGGCAATCTTGGTCGTTTGACCCACTGGATCGCGCGTGACTCCTCCCGTTGCTCCAGGGACTCATGATATCGTTGTTTTATGTCCCCAACACCAGTAAAATCCTGCAAAATACGGAAAACACGGAAAAGTGAAAGAAAACAAGAAACACGAGAAAACGAATATAAGACGGCGGTAAATAGCGGAAAAACACGGAAGAAAACGTGCGCAAATATATGAAATATAAACGCACGTCAAAATCCCCCAAGCTGAACTCTTCCTCGTCCTCGAGGAAGACGAGTGAGAGTAGGAGCTCGGAGAGAGAAAGAGAGAAAAAGAAAACTCTATATCCTAGATCGCCTGTCAAGGCCAACAAAATAAAAAACGATACACCAAGCAAGCAAACGCCAAATCACATCACTAAGCCAAGGAATACGAGTCCAGACAAGTGTCGTGGGCCCATGCGGTGAAGCGCGAGTGAGTGTGGTCGTGTGCTAGCAGTCGGTGTCACTATCTACGATGTGCGATAAAGCTCGATATACACAAATCCAAGAAATGACCCAAATATCGATTCGATTCGAATAAAGCGGTGAATATATAGTTCAAGAATGCATGAGAATAGAGAGAGAATCGAAACATATCATGCGTCAGGGACTCCACAACTAGGGTTAAGGAAATCACCACACTATAGCCTAGATAATAGCTAAAAAGTTCTTAAGCCAAGTGTTTTCGAAAACGATGGGGGTTGAGATGATGTGGACAAGAACACTCGGTGCAAATTCTCGCCTTCCCTTTATTCTCGGTAGATAGGAAAAATATTCACACTGGAAATTTTTGGGTTTTGGGTATTTGTATTTTTTGGGATTTTTGGCTATACAATTTTTTTTCTTTCTTTTTTTTCTTTTCTTTTCTCTTCTTTTTGGGTTTTGCTTTTCTTTTCTCTTTTCTCTTTTTTTTGGGTTTTTGGCTATACACATGTGTACTCTCCCAAGTGGGAGAACGGTACACGACGAGGGGATTTGCACCAAGTAAAACAAAAAAAAGAAATCGGAATCTAAACACTTGGACAAAGGAAACTATTCTCGCTAATTAGAGCATGGGCTAAATGGGTTATCCTAGTCCTTAATTGTGGAATCCCGACACATATGAAATGAAGCATACGATACATATAAACATGCATGCAGAATACAGACAAGAGAAGCAAATACCGCATTATTCATATCGAAGCGTGATAGTCTAGGGGTCATTCCTGGACAGGTATATAAAGTAAAATCACAAAGCAGAAGCACACCAAACAGCTAGGCACAACACACGACTCACAAAAAGCTAAGTGGACCCACGATGCATGAAATGCAAGAGGACTCGATATCCTAGGGTTAGTGAGTGTGATTATCAATGCCATGCTAGGTGTGTGTGATTTTGTGGCAATTCATCATAGGGTTCATCTCTAGGAGAGAGAGAACAAAATATGAGAAGAAAAAGAAAAACACGATGGAAAACAACTCAAAAACGAAGAAAAACGACACAAATGACGCACGAAGTGCGACTCCTCCAAGCTGAAACTTGCATTGCCCTCAATGCAATAATAGTTTATACGGGAGGGCAAAGAAAATGGGGGGTACGTACCGACACAAAAAGTGAAAAACATGAAAAACACATGAACGAAACTAAAAAATAAAGAAAAGAAACATACAAAATAAAAGATATAAAATGCAACGAAGGACTCAAAGACACAAACACACGACAACGACACACGAAAACATGCACACAAAAGTCGATTTCCCCCAAGCTGAACATGACAATGCTAGCAAAATGATATGATCAATGTGATGCAGAGATATGCAAGGGGAAGATCGGAAAAGAAAAGAAAGAAATCAAAATGCAGGAGAGACGGTGTGCTCATTCTCCTCGGAAGAGGATGTGGGGTGTGGGCGGTAGAAGTGATAGAAGGGCACGACATGATGGGTTATTATGATGCAAAAGCAAAACTTAGATACGCTCCCCTCGCTAATGAGAGGAGACGAGATTATTCAAATCTAAACTAGAAAGCGGTAAATTTTTACACTACTGGATTAGGATACACCTGAGCATAGGCGGATCCAAGATCTGAAGTGGGACATGTAGCTGCTCTAACTGCTCCTTCTGTGGCTCCACCAGAAGCGCTGTGCCACGTGTGCCAATGGACCCAAGCAATGCACCTCCAAGCATCCTTAGTAGGTGTCCACCTGTGACCTGCAGAGGACGAGGTGCATTAGTCCATGGTAAGAAATTATTTCCCAAAATAAATGTATCCCAGAGATAATCATCAACATAAGATGGGAGAATAGTAAACGGGTGACGAATACTCCCTGAGAATGGGTCGATATCCTCTGTACTAGTGACGACCAAATCCTCGCTTTCCATGAGAAGTGGCTCTCCAAGTGGGGACACACCGCAGCATACCTCAAGGGAGATAGATCATGTGTCCTGAGAGAGATATGGTGTGTCAAATATATATGAGTCTAAAGAAATAGGAAGTGAAAAGCGAGACTCAAAAGTGGAGTGAGAGTGAGTATGAAAATCTCCCTGAATAGGGGCAATATGCTAAGTAGATGCTCAGCCGCAGAAGAAGTGGAGAGCGACGGTAAAGGTAGATGTGACTCGGGCTCCATGGAGTGGACCATCATATCCAAGCCCTCATGCATATCCTCCTCGATGATATGCTCATACTCCACCATCTGCCCGATGTCCTGAATGACATCCTCATGGTTGACCACTGACCAAGGAGGAAGCTGTGACAGAGATGGCTGTGGAGGTGGATGTGGAGCGGACCCCTCGTATGTGGTCATCGTGTCCTCGTCCTCATGCACATCCTCCTCGCCCTAATGCATAAGCTCTGTAAACTCCTTGGTCCTCTCATAGGACTCATGTGGGGTATCTAAATCAAGACAAGAAGTCTCTCCCACAGATCCTAGAGAAATCTCCACATCCTCACTATCATCATCAAAAAATGCTTCGTCATCCAAGTGGTAGTGATGGAAAAATAGGGGATCGGCATGAGATGTGTCTATGGTGGCCGACGGCATGGTAGTCTCAACCATGAAAGTAAGTATATCCTCTCCTTCATCCCCTCTCCTCGGTGTAGGCTCGATGATTGGTACCATCAAGTTTCGTAATGTTTGGCCTTGGTTAAACATGGCACTTTCAAGGAGAGACACGAGGTTTGATTCTTCTTGTGTTGGTGGAGGGATATAAGGTTGATAAAATGGATGGGAGGTGTTTGGGCTAAGGTTGTGGGAAAATGTTTCGCCTTGGTGTAGGGGGAGGCTCTCGAGCGTAAATGGGCAATCATAATACACATTCCCCGCCATCCCACAAGTCTCACAAACCACAACCGAATAAGAATTGTATCCTCCCATCTGAGCATCGAAATTTGATCTCCACATGGTTACACCAAAGATACCTGGACAACAAAAATAAGAAAACTAGAGAGGAGCGTCAATAGTACAAGAGAATAACAAAAAGATAATATAATGGTGGGAGAAAAATTTCTTGGTTATTGAATATTTTAAAAAAAATTTTTTTTTGTGTTTTTATGCGTAGTCTAACGAACCCAAGCTAAGCTAAAATCAAACCGAACGCCTCCGCGGCAACGGCGCCAAAAACTTGACCGGCGCCCCGTTTACGGTTTAGGCGCGGTGTCGTTTTATCGCAAGTGCACGGTTAGTGTAGGGTGCGGGTTTATCGAACTCAGGGAGGTGGATGGTTTGAATGGCTACTAACCTCGCCTAGGTTGTGTGCTAGCTACGCGGATGATATGGGTGGAAGTGTAGAAATAAAGAGAAGAAATAAAAAGACACGAAATGAATCCCCGCTAACACGGCCTAGAGCATTCATGATACTTGGCATTTGACTTAACCCAGGGTGAGACATTGCCCCAAAAGGTGGTACCTAGCGTCCATAGCCCGATATTCCGGTCGGTGCCAAGTATGCTAGGCCTACCTGGTTCCGAACGGTGGGCATTCCCATGTCCATTAACACCATCCGCAACCGGGAGCATTAAGGCCACAATGTAACTCCCAACACTTCGTCCAAGCTGTTCCCACGTGCGAGGACTCAATGTCTACACTAGGGGTGTGAGCTGCGGCTAGGGAGTCAACCGCCAAGTTTATTTCCCCTTGGCCCGACGGTCAGAGGCGGTCTTTCTCCCGCCAATGACAATGAAAAACCCCCTCGTAACCCTAATGGCCAAATAGGTCAAATGCGATTTCCAGCAATAAATCGAAGCGGATCTTGACTGGACAGGCACCGGACCCCAACCCCCAACACAACTAGTGTGTTGCCGTACGAATTGGACTCAGATTGCTAGAAATCCCCATTGACACATTTCATCGAACACATGCCATGCAATCAAGTCAAATGTAGTTTTCCAAGCATCAATCCTACCCTAACCCGTATTAGGGTTCATCAACACTACTCCATGGTGAGAAACATAAAAACAAGCAAAAAAATGACATACAAACATTCACCATTGAGCAAAATGAAAACAATACAAAACAATGAAAGCAAGGGAAAGGAATACTTATCTTGAGTATGAATCTTCAATCCAATACAAGACTTATTTATCAAAAGACCTAATCTAAACTAACCTAAGCCTCACAAGAGAAAGGGGCAAAAGCCCTAGAAAACCTGAAGAAGAACTCCCCCAAGAAATGCCCCAACGTGCTTTTATAACCCCCCTAAAAACCCTTAACAGTTCGGGTCCGAAACCCACTCAAAACTGTTAAAACAGGCCCACCCGATCGGGTGGAAACTCACCTGATCGGGTGGAATAAACAGAGAGCTCAAATCCGCAGAAAATGAGCTCACCCGATCAGGTGGTAACTCACCCGATCGGGTGAAATGAAAATTCAGACTGCTGCCAATTTCAGCACACAGCTGCACTCCGAAAATTCCAGAAAAATGTAGAAAAATTGGATTTGGTCATGCGACCTATAGTTGGAAAGTTAACGACGATGCCGACGCTACAAAAATAAGAGATCACCCAAAATGCCTCTGGAATGATAGCAGATCTTCAATGAGTGCATCAGCAGCGCGCAAAGGCGGAAGAAAAGGCCACCCGATCGGTTGAAACATCAACCGATCGGGTGAGCCGCTTGTCGCTTTGGCCATCGGGCTTCGGGAGCTTCAACCGATCACTGAGGAGAACGGGTGGCGTGACCGGGTCGTCGTTTGGGAAACTTCAGCTTCAGATGAACCGATCGGGTGAGATATCACCCGATCGGTTGGAATTAAGCTCCAAATTCCCGAGAACTCTGTTGGGATGAACCGGTCGGCGAACCGGTCGGCTGACTTTGCACTTCGCTCCAGCTTCAGTCCGGGTCGTTCACGCGTGCATCACCCGATCGGTTGGCTGTGTCTAACCGATCGGGTGGGGGCTGAAAAGTGGCAATGTTGGTCGTTTGACCCCCTGGATCGTGTGTGACTCCTCCCGTTGCTTCGGGGACTCATGATATCGTCGTTTTATGTCCCCAACACCAGTAAAATCCTGTAAAATACGAAAAACACGGAAAAGTGAAAGCAAACAAGAAAACACGAGAAAACGAATATAAGACGGCGGTAAATAGCAGAAAAACACGGAAGAAAACGTGCGCAAATATATGAAATATAAACGCACGTCATGGGGTTTGGAGGAAACACAGGTAAGTTATAGGAGTTAAGGAGCAGACAAAAATTATATTTCTCACCCGATGTGTCACTCCCGGAAGGGGGAGTTTGAGAGGGTTGGAGAGGTCGGTGGTGTACTCTTGTTGCACCATGACTAGTAAATGATGGTTTTCTCCATTTTCCACAGAAAAACCAAGATTTGTCTCACTCCCATAAGGGGGAGTTACGAGAGACCCCTCCAGTGTCCGTGTTGCTAGTTGAGGTACCATTTTTCACCCACCTTGGGTGAAGTCCGGCTCCGTAGCACCCTACGATTTACCCGGGTTCCAAAAATGTTAACCAATATATTAATTGATAACCCTCATTATTTCTGTAGCATTGGTAAAGGTTGTTACTTGTGTTTCCGTTACTTGTAGCCTTCTATGTTGTATGTCTTTCTTAAACACATTGCCTATAGTAGTTATTGTTGCTTGTGGTTATTTTACTTATGTTGTCTCACTCTCTTGTTGTTTGTACCTTCGTTCATGATATGCCTATAATGCTTCATGCCATACCCATGTTTCTTTTACCTCATCCTATGTTTCATTTGCATTTTGCCATGGATGCATGTAAAGTAGGTGCATTTTCATAATAGCAAACTAGTGGGAGTTGGCATTCCTATTGGGTCACGCTGTGACGTGTCCCCGTTAACTTTTCAGGTTGGTTCTTGGAGTTGGAGATCTCTTTGGCTTAGTTGGTTGGAGTTGCAGGTTTGTGAGAGTGTGTGAGTGACTTGGGAGTGTTGTTGTACCTTGGGCGAGATGTCAGTTTTTGTACATTAGTGAGATGTTGGTAATGTTGTATATGAGATTTGTATAAGGAATTTGTATATGAATAGTTTGTATTTATATACATCAGTGATTGAGTTGTTGATTCTCTTTGTGCTTTTTGGGTTGTCTGGAATGCTACATGTACTATACTAGCAGTTCGTAGTGGACCTGCTTGTGTTTGTAATTTTGTATTTCATTCGTATCACCCGCCTCTTCGAAAATACCTGATACGGATTCGCACTTATCGGGTATCCTGGGGAGCGGGGCGTTACATTTTGGTGGCACATGCAGGTCACCGCACTGCGGCTGTATAGGGGTAGTGCGTGTAGGGTTCCGAGGGTAGTTTTGTTTTAAGGTGGGCAGGAGTCATGCCTTAAGATAGAGATCTGATGTTAGAAGCTGGGGTGTTGAGTCCCTATGGATAGACATGGATAGTTGGTTATATATATTTCTCTATATGTATGGCTATGTATTTGCATAGATATACACATATCGTATGTCTAGCAAATATGTATGTCTGGTATACTTGTACGTGTGATTGTGGATACATCTGTATATATACGTATTTGAATGACTATGTGTCTGTATGTTGGTATTTTGAAGGTATATGTGTTAGTATGTGTTTGAACTATGAGTTGTGTATGTAGTAGATTTCTTTGTATACATTGATATGTATGTAGAGTGTATTGCATAAATAGAGTATGCGATCTATACATAGTGTGTGAGTCCATATGGGTCTCTGTGTCCCACTCATGCATGAGTGGGCACTCTATGAGTATATTATTATGTTACGTTTACCTATTGTATTGTATATACATATGTGGTGACATATGTGAGATGTATATAGTTATATGTATGGTTGTAAGCGTCTGTACTTATACATGTGTGTGGATGACTATGCATGTAAATGGATAGCTATGTGTATAAAACTTGATGTATGACTATCTACTGTATATATATAGGTATATGGATGTACCTATAATGTGTGTTTATGTTTAACGTACGTGTATGGTGGTATGATTTGTATATTAGCGTGTATGGGCGTGTGTTCAGGCATGAGTAGGTATATGCTTTATTTATCTGCTTACATAGTATGGATATGGGTGCCTTATCTTTAGTAATAGGAGTATAGTGTTGTATTGTGTTGCATGACCTTATGTGATTGTGTGTGTGTGTGTGTGTGTGTGTGTGTGTGTGTGTGTGTGTGTGTGTGTGTGTGTGTGTGTGTGTGTGTGTGTGTGTGTGTGTGTGTGTGTGTGTACTAGGAGACCTACATGGTTGTATGTCTACATCTATATATTGAGGTGCATGTGTATGTATGAACGGTGCTATAAATGTGTGTACTATGAAATGGTATAAGCGTTGATATAGGAATGTGTTGTATATATATGTTTGGGGTAGATTGACCATGTATATCTATATCCATCCTTAGCTATGTCCTGAGTTAGAAAGTCCGAGGGCGGACATTGTTTTTAAGGTGTGTAGAATGTAATACCCTGTAATCATGTATACGTGTACTACATATGTGTTCATGAACGTATTTATACGAGTATTATTTTTGTAAATTTTCGGGAATTTTCCCAAAATTTTAAAATGATAAAAATTATTTTATTAATTTCTAAACAATACTAGGATTATGATAAATGATGTATTTGGATGAAATACTTTGTATTTAGATTGTATGGTGTATTAATTAGTGTATATCTATTTTTCTAAAAATTAGACATTTGACTTTTCTTAGTTGCATGTGAGGTGTCACTTGCCTAACCTCTCTTTAACCATAACATGACACACAAGCCATTAGGTGTCACCATCCCATAATCCCCCACCTACCCCTAGACACATGGCATAACTAGAAGAGATGGGGGGATGACAAGGATGATATCAGAATTAAAAAGGTAAAATTGAGGGAAAAAGGAAAAAAAGACAGAAGAGAGAGAAAAGAGAAGGGAATGGCGGAGGATCCATGGAAGGGAAAGCTAGGCCAAGGAGACGGACTTGAAGAATGAGGAGCCATATGGGTTAGGGTAAAACCCTTTTCCCTCATCACCCAAGTGGTAGGAATCTAACTTCATCTTGTATGTTATTTTCATGCTAGTTGTAAGAGTAAATTTCCTTGTTATATGCTCCTGGAAATTCCTGCAGTTTGATAGAAACATAAATCTTTTATAATTGTTGCCATAGGTTGAATTTAATTCTAAAAGAATTATATTCATGTAGATCTTTAAATTCTACCACATGTTCATATATAACATGCTTATGTTCTGTTTAGTAATTAGGAATAAAAATTCAATCTTCACAACATGTCTGTATTCCATCCAATCTGGATACACTTCAGTAACATTGTGCTCAGCCACTGCACACGCCATGGAATTTTATATTCTTGGTCTCGTTGTAATGTTAACAACTTTTCTACAACTTCCTCTCAGTGCAAGTTTTTCGAAATTCTGACTGCAACATGTCCTAAATTAGCAATCTTTACAACCTACAGAATCTGTCTGAAAAACAGATTCGATATGTCTTACCAAACAATTCACCATAAATCACCTAGATTATATTTCTGCATGAAATTCTATAGGCGGATCCATCACAACCATATCTGAAACTTTCATTTATATTATATGGGCATGTTTAATACAAAAGTATGGAGAAATGTGCTCCTCAATTTGACTGTTCAGCTTTTTCCAGCAAGCTGAATGATTGGAATTTTGTTTTAAGTTCTTTTGGGGTTAATCTTGCCATTAGTGTTCTTAATTGTTGCTGTTATATGGTGAGATGTGGTTTATGTTCTTGACACATGCAACTGATGATGTGAATATGGTTATATTCATGTATATTATGTGAAATGAGAAAGGGAATGCATAAGGCGATGCATGTCTCAAATGTGTGGTGAACTGTGGAAAGAGAGAAAATGAAAAGTGTTATGTTTAATGAAAATGACTCAGTCCTCTTAAAGGAGGGTAACATGGGGTTTGGGGGAAACACGGGAAAGTTATAGGAGTTTAGGAGCGGACAGAAATTATATTTCTCACCCGATGTGTCACTCCCGGAAGGGGGAGTTTGAGAGGGTTGGAGAGGCCGATAGTGTACTCGTATTGCACCATGACTGGTAAATGATGGTTTTCTCCGTTTTCCATGTAAAACCCAAGATATGTCTCACTCCCGTAAGGGAGAGTTACGAGAGGCCCCTCCAGTGCACGTGTTGCTGGTTGAGGTACCATCTTTCACCCACCTTGGGTGAAGTCCGGCTCCGTAGCGCCCTATGATTTACCCGGGTTCCAAAAACGTTAACGAATATATTAATTGATAACCCTCATTATTTCTGTAGCATTGGTAAAGGTTGTTGCTTGTGTTTCCGTTACTTGTAGCCTTCTATGTTGTATGCCTTTGTTATATACATTGCCTATGGTAGTTATTGTTGCTCGTGGTTATTTCACTTATGTTGTCTCACTCTCTTGTTGTTTGTACCTTCGTTCATGATATGCCTACAATGCTTCATGCCATACCCATGTTTCTTTTAGCTCATCCTATGTTTCATTTGCATTTTGCCATGGATGCATGTAAAGTAGGTGCATTTTCATAATAGCATACTAGTGGGAGTTGGCATTCCTACTGGGTCACGCTATGACGTGTCACCGTTGAGGTTTCGGGTTGGTTCTTGAAGTTGGAGGCCTCATTGGCTCAATTAGTTGGAGTTGCGGGTTTGTGAGAGTGTGTGAGTGACTTAGGAGTGTTGTTGTACCTTGGGTGAGATGTCAATTTTTGTACATTAGTAAGATGTGGGTAATGTTGTATATGAGATTTGTATAAGGAAGTTGTATATGAACAGTTTGTATTTATATACATCAGTGATTGAGTTGTTGGTGTAGTGACCCTGTGCTATGAGGAATAAACACTAGAGGGGGGTGAATAGTGTTTTATAGAATTATAAGGAATTTATGCCAAATAAAACCCTACTTAACCAACAAATGCGGAATATAAGAGATGAACAACAACCCAAGCAAGAATGCAATGCAAACATGCAATGTACCCTGGTTCGGTGCCACCCAAGTCTCCCTGACTTGTTACCGGTGCCCTAATCCAGCAACACCCGGATCCCCTCCGGATACATTAGTAAAACCACTAGTGCTTTCCTTTAGCCCACCTGCGGAAACCCCACAAGTGCAATCGATCTACAATCGATGTCCGTGTATCCCACAACCCGGGAACATGCAAAGACCTTAATCCCACAACTTGGGACTAAGAACACTCTCACAAACCGAGAGCAAAACGAAATCTTGACTCCCACAACTTGGGATCAAGCCAACCTCTCACCACCGTGAGTGTACAACAAATATGAAGTATAAAGAATGAAATATAAAACTTCTTACCATAAAATCCTATGCCTTGAAAAATACTTACCAAAATAGGGCAAGAATGGATTTTGAGGAAGATGAGACCGGCAAGCCCTAGCTCCACCAAGATGAGCAGCAATAGATGGCTAGGGAGAAGTTGGTGACTTGGATTCAAGCTCTTAGCTTGAGAAGCTCACAAGGAATGAGAATCTCTCTTGAGGAATTAGGCTCAAAGAGTAAGGGAGAGATTCTTGTGAGATGAGAGAGCTTGGAAATGGAGTTGAATGGCTCTTCTCAAAGATGTGAAAATGTCTCTAATTTCAGCCTTTTAATCCCTGGTTTGAAGCACTCAAACTTATATAGAGAAGAGAGAAAACGGTCACAAAAATCGTGGCATTAAATGCTCCAACGGCTCTATTCTGAAGCTGCTTAATCGGGCTAAGAATGATCACTGACCGATTAGTTTTGCAACTAGTCGGTCGGTGAACCTTCTTGGACCGACTAGAAGGAAGACAGCGAAATCAAGATATGTAGAACTAGTCGATCTAAGAAGAAATGCCAACCAACTAGATCGTCATTTAGTCGGTCGGTGAACCTTCTTGGACCGACTAGAAGGTTGACAGTAAAGATAGTGAATTCAAGAGATATAAGAACTAGTCGGTCATCAACCGACTAGTTTGACAACTAGTCGGTCGGTGAACCTTCTTGGACCAACTAAGTGATCAATAGTAAAGAAGTCGAATTTCACTAGAAGAACTAGTCGGTCTGAGAAGAAACACCAACCAACTAGATCGTTATTTAGTTGGTCGGTGAACCTTCTTGGACCGACTAATTGGTCAACAAATGGTCTTGAATTGATTAGGATAACTAGTCGGTCTGAGAAGGATTTCCAACCGACTAGATCGTCATCTAGTCGGTCGGTGAACCTTCTTGGACCGACTAAATGATCAACAGTGAAGGGTCTTAAACAAGCAAGGATATCTAGTCGGTTCAAGAAGGATTTCCAACCGACTAGATCGTCATCTAGTCGGTTAGTTCTTCTACTTGAACCAACTAAGATGCATACGAAGCCGAGAAATGAAGCGATAAGCTACGGGAAAGTTTCTAAAGGCTTCTAAGGCAATCCAAGAGATAAGAGATGAAAGATATGAAGATTTCTAGGCAAGTACTACTCTAGGCTTAACATTCTACTAAACCGAAGCTAAAAGACAATAAAAGTAAACACGACAAACCGTCTTCAAAGCTTCAACATGGAGAATCCGAAACCCTTGACTTCATGAATACTCCTTGAGCTTCAACGAAGCTCCAGGCACAATGATAACGCGTTCTGAGGAAGTCTTGGGACGTCGCTTGAGATGAACAAATTACTTTGACGACGATCTCCATAATTCTTCATGGACTTGAGTCTTTGAGTTGAATGACTTGAATATCTCCAACGTCATAGTCTTCAAAGATTTTGACTCATCCATTCCTATCTTCTCTTTGGATTGAATCTCCATTCATTTGTTGATGCCATTGGCTTGATGTTTGAGGTAGCCTTTGAATTTTTCAAGCCAATGCTTCACCTTTGTTGATCTACCAAGTTCTCCACTTGAATCAACACGTGTAGTCACTTTTGATATTCTTGAATCTAATTGGTGACTTTTTAGCTAACTGCAATCACTAGAGTTAGTCACAATGATTTGTGTTTGATCATCATCAAAATCAAGGTGGAGAGTCCAATACTCAACATTCTCCCCATTTTTGATGATGACAAACCAAATATAAACAAAACAAATAATTGTGCCTTAAATATACTTACTCCCCCTGCAATGATGCCAATCAAGTTAATATCAATAATCAATAGCATCATTCAGCAGTTAATAGTGTATGTATCACATGAGGCACAACGCAAATCATATAGGTGATACACATCATAAACATAAGCATGATTACCACTATATATATAATGTATTCAATATAAACCAAGGTAATCACCAATGCTCCCCTTGAATCATATACATGAACGATCATACATAAAGTCTATATGATTCAAGTTATTGTTTAACACTCAACAATTAATAGGCATATCTATGTTTATTTCTCTCCCCCTTTGTCATTAACAAAAAGATATGGGGGTATAGAAACAACAAAAGCAACAATAGAGTGGAAAACATAAAGGTATAACAATTGTAATGTTACCAATTGTAAAATTCTCTAATGTAAAGTTACCAATTGAAAACTGGATATCAAAATAAAAATATCAATTGCAAGAGCACATATCCAACAACAACTCAACCACCCTCAATTATCACAAAAAGATAAGCAATAAGCATATGTGATAAAAGATTACAATAGATACTAATTGTAAAGAGTAGTGTGAGCAGTGTTAGAAAAGTGACAATAGCATAATTAGCAGTAGCTACTAGCTAAAGAATACGGATAACAATGCAAAAATCATGACATCGCTTGTGAAGGAAAAACAAGTGATCAAATAGTGTCAAATACCCAAACAAACTCAATTATCACAAAATTTATAACATTAAGCATAATGTGATAGACTATCCTGTAATACCAATTGTATACTTGGCAAGATATATTAAGAATAATTTAGTGCATGGAAAACAATTCTATGTTTCATACAAGCAAATCTATTTAATCAATATAATCGTCGAGCGACGAAGTAAACAATCACGACTATGGAAGTTCTTAACCATGTGTACAAAGTTATGTTATAAGATAACACACATTTAAGTATAATGGCATGAGAAACCAGTTGTAGACATACCAAGTCATCTCCAAAAGTATCTCCAGCTAAACTCCACAAAGCATCTCCAAAAGTAAGCATACCAAATATAAATGAAGTGTGCCATGTGGGTTGACAAGGTGATACAATGAAAATGAATATCAAATATCTATATCACGCAAAAATGTTATGCCAAAATAGAGATAGTAACTTCATAAAACGTATGGCATACATAATTCTAGTACACAAGAATACCAATTGAAACAATGTTCAAAAGAACCATAGTACTAGCATGCATTCCAGAATAGATACTCACATAATGAGTCAAAGATAAGCATGGAATGCTATGAGCATAAGGAAGATAAGTACTATATCATAAGCTCAAAACTAGCATCAAGCAAGATCATGTAAAGATGATATCCAATATATATAGTCTAACATATGTAAATATGATACCAAATGTAAATATGATATGAAGAGATGATACCAATTGTAGTCTAACAAAGTATGCAAAGCATACAAATAATGTCAAGATCATGACATCACTTGAGAAAGACACCAAGTGAACAAATAGAGACATGATCTCATCCTATCTCAATTATCACAAAGGATACAACATGAGACATAATGTGACAAAACATCTTTTGAGCAAAGGCATGAAGATAGTCTACGTTCAAAGTCACAAGGTAGGACATAAACGAATAAAGTTAACATGAGCATCGCAAGCATGCATACCAATTGTGCGAATAGAGTAAAAAGACTTGTGTAAGCACAAAATAATCAGAGGTAGCATCAAAGAAGTCATAGTGCATCAAGATATATTCATGGAAGAATATCTATGACAGAATATACATATCATCAAACACAATACAAATCTTATATGATCGTGTGTAACACAAGTTATCTCTAACATCTCATAAAAATAGCATAAAATATGAGCATGAGATGAGAGATGACATAGTGAGAAATATAGCTTGAAGATCACTAACTAATATGAATGAATGTTATGTCACTTGTGAAAATATCATACATGAAAGATTTAGCTATAGACATGAAAGATCTCTTGAATAAAATTATAGCTAAACATCAGTCATGAAGTAATTGAAATGATAAGTAACATACATTGATCACCCCAAATCATATCAATACATCTCATAAAGATAATCATACAAACCATAAGAAAAGTATGAGATGAGTGGTGATACAATGAACAATACGCATAAAGATCCTAAATCATTAATCTTATACATGGCATGAATTATGTATAACGTGATGAAGTATAGCATGCCAGAAAGAAATGAATGATTCTCCGAGAATGGTATGCCAAATCATGATATGGTCAAAATAATCCATGAACATAGTCATCTAAATGAATTAGGCACAAGTGGTAGAATCAAAACAACAAAGAATCTTAAATGAAAGAATTGAAAAATGTTCAATGAAGGTTAAGATCAATATACTTAAGACAATCTAATAAACAAGCAAGCATGTCATACACATCAGTTATCATATCAATAACATATAACAATCTTCACACAGAAGCATGCATGTGAGGAATGCGATGAGTAATGACAACATGTTCCAAAGATATGAACATCAATAAACAACTAACCAATTCATTATATGAATGTTATAGCTACCATGGTACATGAGTCGTAATAAGATATACATGACATACATGAACAAGGTAGTCACATAAACAAACAATCTTCATGAGGGTGTGACAAGAATGAGCTAATGAAGAAGTATGCTATATTACACAAATCGAATATATTAAAATACCAATAGTAAACATGGTAGTCAAAACCAATATATTCAAATATCAATTGTACAAAACACATACTTACAACCATTTAGCTCTCCCTATATGTGTGCATCTCCAATGCACCAACCTTTCCTTTAAATTGATCCATCATTTGTAAACCAAGGAGTGTGTAGAGTAGGCATCTTGCAAAACAATCTGACAATTCAACAATTGGCGGTATCCAAAAACTTTTTGGATCCAATAGGTTAAGGAACAAAATCAAGTAGTCCAATAACCAATCATTTACCAATTGTAAATAACACTCATTAATAGAAATGCATGACATGCATTAATAGGAGTTATTATAATCACGAAAATCATACATATAAGGAATTAACAATTCTCAACCATTAGAAATAAGATACACTTAGACTAATAATTCCTATGCATCTGATTCAATCACAATACATTATACAAGCAATCATCATTATGAATACACACATCTAATACAATAGTGTGTGCAAGAAAGATTCCTCGTTCAATATGCATATGTGCACAAAATAAACATTCACGGCACAACACATATTGAAGGAAGGCATGAAAAGTAATACCACAAAGAGTGTGCATGAAAAGCATAAAGTATTAATTTTCAAAAACAAATTTCTCTTTCCCTTTGGCATATCAACAAGACAGGAAGATGCAAATGATAATACATCTCCAAGGGTTGGAAAAATCAACTAATCTATATGCACAACATAATATGAATGAAATGCAATGACATATAGAAGAACATAACATGATAGCAATCGAACTGTCATACTCCCACACAATCATACTAACTATGCAAACTTGGGAGTAGTGGACGAACTCACATATGTATATATATGGGTACAAAAAGTAATCATACAAGCATGGTACCTAAGCAAGAAGTGCAATAAGAGTGAGTTAGCAAGGTGTAAATCAAATAGATTTTTATATATATAGTCGCATGAGAATATGTCATTCCTAATAGACGATTCTATATGTGTGTTCATACCATGCCTAGAAACAATCTTAGGAATCCAAAAGATAGTGATTTGGGATTCTTAAGAGGTTGTGTAGTGGCATGAGTATGAAGTTGGGATGCACGCTTGTGAAGTGGAACATTAATATTAGCGTGTCCCGTGTGTGAAACATGCAAATGAGCAATAATTCTAACATGAAAATTTTTAAGCCACATGTTATAAATAATCCTCGAATAAACATATGAGTAAGGATTATGAATACACAATGCACATTAGTCAAGAATTTGGCACACATGAAATTCATAGACACGAATGACATACACGACACATAATATGCAAACATAGGATATGCATGAGATAGTCTCAAACACAAAGTGACATCTTCATGCATCCAACACACATGGAAACCAAATGTAAGAATATACATACAACATTAAGCTCCCCCTACTTTGGTGCATCACTTAAGCACCATCAACTCCATTTGAATGAAAATCTTTGCAAATCAAGGAGTTGGTAGGGTTGGTATCCCAAAGTGGATTGAACCTAGAAAACATAATTTGGTGTCCAAAAACCTTTTTGGATCCTATGGGTTAGACAACAAATTTAACAAACTAAATTCTAATCATTGTAACCCATATCCTAATGTAATCATACATAATATTAATGAAGCATGTAATCATACACAATAAATATATAGCCATATACATGCATATACCAATTGTGCCAAAAGTAAATATGTATATTAATCCAAAAGCATGACATGCATCACATGCTACAAAACATAAATATGAACCAAAGCATGTGTTGCATGAAAATATTAAATATTTTACACATGAAAGTCATAAACACAATGATTTACTAATAATCAAACAATAGAAATCAAATTCAATATGAATTTAAGTTTCTAACAAACATGAGCATCTAAGACCAATTCTTAACACAAATGCTTTGGTACCCATAAAATGAAAATAAACTTATGGTACCAAGCAATGAAGGGTCAACAAAAACTAACCCTTCGGAAACCAAGTCCAAGAGGACCGTGATTTCCCAACATAATTATCATTCATAATAATATCATTAATGTAAGATTGCACATTCATATCCTTAGCATGATTGCTAGTGTTCTTAGGACCCCAAATAGTGTATGTTTTGAAAATCCTCTTCCTAGTGGTTGCATGCACAAAAGGTTGATCTCTACGTGGTGCATGTGGCCTAGGAACATGAGATCTAGCAAGAGCATGAGGAAATGTGTATGGAACATTGTGTTGTGCTAAAGAATGATGATGAGCATTTGATCCATGGTGTGGTGTTGCATACATACGTGGATGAATATGAGGTGCGTATGCATGAGGATGATCATGAGAATTGGCATGCATATGTGGATGCGATGTGTGATCATAAGCATGTGAAGGTGCATGAGCATGAGTACGTGCATGAGAGTGTCTCAAATGAGTGTTTGCACATGCTCGTGGGTGTGGAACATAAAAACCAGCATTCGTGTGAACATGTGGAGTAAGAGGTGTGTTCCTACATGGCATAGTATTGGTGTACATGAATGCATGACCCTTCTTTGGAGGTCCACCCAAAGTGGGTTTCTTTCCAAAGGATGGAGGAATAGGAGTGGTGGTTTCCTTAGTAGTAGCACTACCCAAGTTGTTATAGACACCACTCGTGGAAGCACCGGAGGATGGCCTCACAAAATCTATAGTTACTTCACTATAAGAGGTGCGTGCATTGGATGCACTTGCCTTAGAATAACCAAGGCCAACACGATGGTTTGTCGGTAGTTGATTCTTTAGCAAATCATCCAAATTGTCATTTCCTTTATTGAATCTCTCAACAATGGAGGACATGAGCTCATATTTCTTTGAAATTGAAGAAATAGTGGCATCCAAGGTGGATGCACGTGTGGTGAGCTCGTGCACTTGAGATTTGAGATCCTCATTCTCAATTCCTAAAGAAGTGTTTTGAGATTGAAGATTTTCAATCTCAAGATCATTACTATCCACAATGGAAACACGATCAAGTTGAGATTTGAGGGACTCCACCTCATTTCTCACCATGCCATTTTGAGTAAGCAAACTTGCTTTCTCAATAGCGAGAGTCTCAACAATGGTGTCATTGTTAGAGGTGCTACATGAAGATATGTTAGAGAGACTAGCAATCTTATTCTTAGCATCACAATATTTATGCGTAAGCTTTTGATATTTATCAAATAATTGTTTAAGTTCAATTCTAAGCTCATCCATTGTTACCTCTTCATCATCGCTATCGCTTTCACTTGAATAGCTTGATTCGTCACTAGAGTCGTCCTCTCGTGCCATCAAATCCATGAATGAATCTCTTTCATCGTTGGAGGAAGAACACTCCGAGGTGGACTCTTCTTGCTCCGCTAGCATGTGCCATATTTGATATGCCGTTGTTGCCTTGGACACACGCATAAGAATATCATAAGTTAAAAAATAAAGCAAGATATTCATTACCGCTTCATGTTTCTTCACCAATTCTTTTTGCTCATTAGTAAACTTATGTACGGAAGTGGTAGGTGCGCGAAAGGGCTTCTCCATAAGCTTCCAATAATCCTCATCGATGGATTGAATATGGGCCTTCATCTTCACACACCAAATTTGATAATTGGGCCAAAGGAGATATGGTGGAAAAGGCTTTCATGTGTTGTTATTGTTGGTTGCCATAGCTATAACCTCGCTCTGATACCAATTGTAGTGACCCTGTGCTATGAGGAATAAACACTAGAGGGGGGTGAATAGTGTTTTATAGAATTATAAGGAATTTAAGCCAAATAAAACCCTACTTAACCAACAAATGCAGAATATAAGAAATGAACAACAACCCAAGCAAGAATGCAATGCAAACATGCAATGTAGCCTGGTTCGGTGCCACCCAAGTCTCCCCGACTTGTTACCGGTGCCCTAATCCAGCAACACCCAGATCCCCTCCGGATACTCTAGTAAAACCACTAGTGCTTTCCTTTAGCCCACTTGCGAAAACCCCACAAGTGTAATCGACCTACAATCGATGTCCGTGTATCCCACAACCCGTGAACACGCAAAGACCTTAATCCCACAACTTGGGACTAAGAACACTCTCACAAACCGAGAGCAAAACGAAATCTTGACTCCCACAACTTAGGATCAAGCCAATCCTCTCACCACCGGGAGCATACAACAAATATGAAGTATAAAGAATGAAATATAAAACTTCTTACCATAAAATCCTATGCCTTGAGAAATACTTACCAAAATAGGGCAAGAATGGATTTTGAGGAAGATGAGATCACCAAACCCTAGCTCCACCAAGATGAGCAGCAATAGATGGCTAGGGAGAAGTTGGTGACTTGGATTCAAGCTCTTAGCTTGAGAAGCTCACAACGAATGAGAATCTCTCTTGAGGAATTAGGCTCAAAGAGTAAGGGAGAGATTCTTGTGAGATGAGAGAGCTTGGAAATGGAGTTGAATGGCTCTTCTCAAAGATGTGAAAATGTCTCTAATTTCAGCCTTTTAATCCCTGGTTTGAAGCACTCAAACTAATATAGAGAAGAAAGAAAACGGTCACAAAAATAGTGGCATTAAATGCTCCAACGGCTCTATTCTGAAGCTGCTTAATCGGTCTAAGAAGGATCACTGACCGATTAGTTTTGCAACTAGTCGGTCGGTGAACCTTCTTGGACCGACTAGAAGGAAGACAGCGAAATCAAGATATGTAGAACTAATCGATCTAAGAAGAAACGCCAACCGACTAGATCGTCATTTAGTCGGTCGGTGAACCTTCTTGGACCGACTAGAAGGTTGACAGCAAAGATAGTGAATTCAAGAGATATAAGAACTAGTCGGTCTAAGAAGAAACATCAACCGACTAGTTTAACAACTAGTCGATCGGTGAACCTTCTTGGACCGACTAATTGATCAACAGTAAAGAGGTCGAATTTCACTAGAAGAACTAGTCGGTCTGAGAAGAAACACCAACCGACTAGATCGTCATTTAGTCGGTCGGTGAACCTTCTTGGACCGACTAATTGGTCAACAAATGGTCTTGAATTTATTAGGATAACTAGTCGGTCTGAGAAGGATTTCCAACCGACTAGATCGTCATCTAGTCGGTCGGTAAACCTTCTTGGACTTAGCTAACTGCAATCACAAGAGTTAATCACAATGATTTGTGTTTGATCATCATCAAAATCAAGGTGGAGAGTCCAATACTCAACAGTTGGTTCTCTTTGTGCTTTTTGGTTGTCTGGAATGCTACATGTACTATACCAGTAGTACGCAGTGGACCTGCTTGTGTTTGTAATTTTGTATTTCCTTCGTAGCACCCGCCACTTCGAAAATACCTGATACGGATTCGTACTTATCGGGTATCCTGGGGAGCGGGGCATTACAATATAAAATGATGCTCTTATGTTATTTATTCAAGTTAAATTAGAGAAAATGTCATGGGTTTGATTTTCTTCATAATTGTGTATATTAGTGGTGAAGATCATAATAGAAAATGTGTTATTGAGTCAAGCCATAAGCGATTGATAGAATTTAATATTAAACATCTGATTTAGTCGCTTCTTTTGCTAGAAACTAGCAAAACGCTAGTTGATGAATGTGATTCAGGGTAAATATTGCATATTTAACCACTCTTTTATTATCATTTTGTGCATATATGATGTGTTTTTTGCCTATAATACAAACATATTTAGATTATTAATAATTATTTGAGCAATCTCTTTATCTATGCACAAAATATCATTGTACTGATTATTTTTGTCCTCGCATATTTTCAAACAAAGATCTCAAGTTTACGATTCCAACGGCTATTTTTCCATATTTTTCTGATATCTGTGCTATTTTCTATGCATTTGAAGACAAAATACCAGTTAACTGAAAAATACAGCAAAATACATTATTTATACATGCACCCACGCTAATCGGCTTGGCCATGTAGCCATATCTCAACGGTCCCCGCCATATCTGACGATGCAGCTACGGGGGTGACACTGTAACATTGTGAACGTCGGTTGAAGATCCAACGTCAAACAAGGAATCCGCATCGGAGTCAGATGGGACCAAGGCAAGTAGGCTAAAGCAGATTCTTCGGGGACACATGGTGCAACACGATCAGGTCCCGCATCGATCCAATGGCAAAGCTGGAGCCCTCGTCGGTTGTGAATCCTAGCTGGCAAAATCGGTGGAGCACATATAAGTAACGCGACGAAAACGAATCCCGCCCAGATCCTTTGGTGCAGAATTGATGCAGGTAGCGGATGCGATTATTTCATATCTTTCAGCGGGTTTTGAGTCCATGGCTGACACAAACCCGCAGCCTATATATACAGGATATTCTAAAACGTATTATGTACAATTCCATAGCGTATTTTGGAGTATTACGTGTGTATTGGAGCATACCTTTTGAGGGCTTTTGATACAGAGGCAGAAGGCTATTTCTGAAAGAGATCTAAGGGTTATTTGAAGACCTTTGGTCATAAATTTCATCACTTTTGCTTTGTATTTGAGTATTAGACTAGTATTTTAACTATAAGATCATGTATTTAACCATGAATATTGATTCTTTTCTCTCTATGATTGGCTAAAACTCATATATGTTGGTTATGATGTAGTTAGGGCTATGTAATTCTAATTTTAATGTCTTTTCAACCTATTTTACATGCTATATCGAGTATTTTACTGGTTTCTACATGTATTATTCGAGGATGATCGTTATTGGCATACTTGAATCAAATATGATCTTTGCAGACTTATTCGTGGCGTGATCCTTATGGACATTGACGTGACCCTTGCGGGCACCCAAGCTTAAATTCAGCATGAAACTAATAAGTTACTTGATTGCTTATGGCACTTATTGATGAACTTTATCATTATATTTTCCGACGTTCTCGTAACCTTATGGGATGAAATGTTGAGTTATAGAAAAGGCATTAATAATCATTAATTGCAAACACCCTAACGAAATTACAACCAACCCATGATCTTATCATTGGTATCTTAGCATCGACTTCCCCGTAATCAATTTTAGGATTACTTTTTGTTTACTTAAACCCCTTGTCACGATTTTCTCGCCTTGAAAAGGTGGTAGCTTTTCATCGTATTATCACTCTTTATAAATTGATCTTTTGGTATTACATGTCAACTGTCCCATGGATACGATAACTAACTCTCCAGGTTTACTACTTGTTTGATCTCCTATACTTGGGAGTATCGCTCATATCTTTTGAGACGAGTCAGCATTACCTTTAGATTCGTTAAGTATGCTTCCTTTTGGTCCTCTGTCCATGTGACCCTTGGAGAGGTTGGAACAACATATTGACTTTGTAGGAAATACTCAAAATCATTGGCTGCAAGGTGTATATCCATCATTCTCTTCTATGTGCCATCAAAAACGGATGGAGAGATTGTGCTTTGGCCATGTCTCATCATTGCTGATGTTATCTTAGTTAACCATAGCTCTGATACCACGTGCTGGAATCCTACAGATGGAAGACAAACAATACGTGGTGAGTAGCGTTTCTTAAAATTAATGTTAAGTAAAAATCTAAACCCTCTAGTAATGCCTAAGTCTCTTAGAAAAGTTATCTCCTAAGTACTTAATATAGACAAAAAATCTGCTTGCAATAATATATATGTAGCGGAAAATATATCACAAGTGCAAGTAAGGAAATAGATACAATGAATCATAAACGCAATCACAGACTTTATCCGGGTTCACCCAAATGTGGGCTACATTGTAACGCCCCGCTCCCTGGGATACCCAATAAGTACGAATCCGTATCTGGTATTCCCGAAGAGGCGGGTGCTGCGAATGAAAATGCAAAACACAAAGCAAAGCAGGTCCACTGCGCACTGCTGGGATAGTACCTGTAGCATTCTAGACAACAAACACAGAGACACAAAAGAGACAATAGCTCAATCACTGAAAAATATATACACACAAACTGTCCAATACAACATCTCTTACACAAATCTCATATACAACATGAACCTATATCTCACCATGGTACAAGAACTCACACCCAAATCTCTCACACACTCATCCAACTCTCAAGTCCAACCAACTGAGCTAATGGGCCCCAACTCCAAGAACCAATACCTGAAAAATCAACGGGGGCACGTCACAACGTGACCCAGTAGGATATCCAAACCCAACTCACATGGTGCAAGAAAATGCAATGCGCTATTCAAAGAACTGTAAATGGGCTCATGTCATATCATGGAAAATGTTTTGCATAACCACATAACCACATCACATAAGAAAATGCACATGACATAAATAATAGAAGCACGTACCTGTGGCAAAGGATAACCTGCAAAACAAAGTGAGTGCTACCAATAGAGGAGTAACTATAACTGTTCAAATACAACATTATTATACAACACATCCATACACATTCTCATATACAACATGTCATCCACATCCCACCAATGTACAACAACACACCCAAGTCACTACATTCATTTCACGACCACAATGATATGATGCTTATGATGACATGCCCCCCATGATGCTAATGATGCACTCACAGACGCAATGCAAGGCATGCTTAGGATCCCATTCCTATGCCGGCGTGCAAGTGCAAGTGATTCTACTCCGTTATCAATGTGGAGCTACCTAATGGATCAAGAGGTTGCCCACGTCGAATTCTCCCGCCTTCTACCGCGGCAACTTTGTCCAGGCCCGTACACTCCACCTTCCATGTCCCTAACAACATCATAACACACACATTCCTTATTCCACATATAACCAACAACATGTTTAGCCAACAACACACATAGCCAAGTTCCCATCCCAATTCATGCACACATAATGCTCATTTTCTTACAAGAGAAATTTAATAATAAAGTTTCCAACTTTCCATATTAGAATCAAGGCATCTTCACTCAATTTACACAAATCATTTCAATCACACAATTCATGCAAGGAAAAATGAAAATAGAACTTCCAATATGCCAATTGAGAGCATTCCCCCATAATGAATGAAACAAGATAATCAAGACAACATGAATGATCAACATAGCATCATATACATTTCAACACATCATATAATTTCAACACAACATGAAAATTGAGTATTAAAACTTCCAACAATTCCAACAAATGAAAGCAATTTCACAATATGAGAGCAAGCTTCCAACAAAGGAGAGCAATTGTGCCTAATTATTGAAACAAGACATTCAAGAGGACATAAATCATAATGATAGCATCAAATAAGACCAAACATCATATTTATGCAATCTTGGATGCACCATGTTAAGGAATTTCACAAAACCCTAAAAGATGCAAGTTTTGAATTCAAAATGAAATGAAATATAACATATGAATTGGGATTGAAATCCTACCTCCATGGAACTCAAATCCCTCCACCAATTTCCAGAAATTCCACATGGCTCCATCTCCAAGCTTCAAACCCCATGAATCCCAAAATCTCTTCTTGTCGTTGAGTTTCCCCTTCTCTTTGCTTTTGGACTTCTTCCACTCTTCTTTCTTTCTTTCTTTCCTGTACTCCTTTTTTTCCTTTTTTGTGTGTTGACCTGGGAACAATTTTCGGACAGGGGAGAGGAAATCGACAGGTTGTGGGGAATTTTGGGGAAGAAGAAAAATAAAGAATGGGGAGAAAGGTGGAGAAGCTTGTAGAAAAAAACAATTAAAGAAATGTGAATCCATTTATTTACAAGTTTGCCATTCTAATAAAAATCCCTCTCCTCTCTTCTCACTTTCTAATATTCTAGCCTACCTGTTAAAGTCCAATCAACATTAACTAACAATAATCCAAGCTCAACTCTAACTACTAAAATTGACTAACGCCCAAACAATAGTAATGATAATATTAATCAACATCACCAATAATAAAAATACTAATAACTTACTGTATATGGCACACAAGCAATCATACACTGCATATCAAACAAATATACATACCTTACTGTATATGTGGCATTAGGACCATTACATACGTCCAGTCTCCAACTGTATTGGAAATTTTCACTATCCAACTGTCAGCCAAGAGAGCAACCGTGCGTCAAAATAGAGGTCTTCTACAAGCACATAGCTCCATTTGCTAGGAATTTTCAAGTATAACAACCACAACCTCACTAAGTGAGGACTTCAACACTTGAGGCTTTTCACACTCAACACATACAATCAAAATACACTTACCACCACACCAAGTGTGGATTTACAAATCTCTCTTTGAAGATGAAATTCTTTACAATATCATATAGCCAATGACTTGAAACTTTTTGTACAATATGAATAGCTATGGAAAAATCTTTTGATCTCAAAAAAATGCAGATTAAAACAAAGAGATCAAAAGAAAAACTCAATTAAAATCTCATAAATATCAAGATTAAGGTGAGGGCATTCTCAATTGCTCAATGCTAGAATGCTTAAAAACTTTAAAGAGATTTAAAACAAAAACAATGAAATCTTTAGAGAGTTTTGAGAGAGTTTTAGAAAGCTTGGAAATCTTAATAATATGATCAATAATTATGCCAAAAACTCCCAGCAACTCTCCTTAAATAGGGCTAAAAACATTGAAAACTATTCCCTAAAATCAGGGCCAATCATTAAGATACTGGGGCCCACGGCGAGTTAAAAATTTGGGCCCTTTAAATATAATTTTTTAAATAGAAATAATAAATTTTTTTGGGGTTTGAAACCTAGCCAAGTGCAATGCTAGGAGGCTCATCCCTATGCCTGAAAGTTTTATTGATATGCTAAAAGATGTCCAAAATAGGGGGGTATAAAACCAATACCCCTTAAAATAAAACAAATAAAAGGATTAGAATACGAGAACGTTTCCCGGAGAAGAAAGGGAACGTCTCTCAGAGAATAAGAACCGTCTCGGAGAATCGGAACCGTCTGCGAAGAGATAACGAACCGACAGAACTGTTATCTCGTATTATTATTAATCTATTACATAATGTATTAATGTTAACAATCTAATTCTCATTAGGTGTCCGCCAAAGGGGCCAAGATGCCACCTTTGGTGCCTAAACCAGCCAGCTGCTAAAATATGTAGAATTTATTACTGGAATGCCAACAACAACCTTTTTCTCGCTAGAGGCAAATTTAAATTTCAGATAGGCAATTAGCTACCTTTCAACTCGATCAAATTTTTATATAGCAGTTCTTGTGTATGTTTATGGAAATTTGTTTACTGGATATTGAATGCAAAAAGAATTCTTGGACCACACATTTAACACTGCTCTAGGATCGTGACCAAATTACTCTGTGCGATGCTTCTTATTGTACTGTAACTAATTTCTCATCCTCATGTTGTATTGTATACAATTTATCTCATTCTTAAAATAAATGGAAAAAAATGGCCCCCGGCCTTTGGCCCTGGGCGGCTGCCCTGGATGCCCTGGGTCAGGGCCGGGCATGCCTAAAATGCACTTCAAGTGGAAAACCTGACAGCTTTTTGTAAAACATGGAACTGTGTTTTTCCCGCAGTTGGGGCAAAAGTAGTTGGCTACCATACATTTGGTAGTCGGCTACATGCATAACTGTAGTCGACTATTCCGAGTACTGTAGTCGACTATTATGGGGTACATAACATTTACATTACATTGTTTTGCTCCAGAAAGTAGTCGGCTACTGTATTAAAAGTAATCAGCTATTATTCCAAAACATGGATAAATATATGCTAATAATCACAAAAATCATTATAATCATTTGAAAAGTTTTCTAAATAATTTTAGAAGTTTAAAAACATTTTTTGTGTGTATGCAAACTTCAAGTACTAGCTTTACCATTCTATGACAAATAAGAAAATATAAAATACAGTACTCACACAACTAGGAGTCCTGATGCATTTTCTTTAGATTGGCCACTTGCCTTCAAGTCTGGCACCCTCATGAGTCCTTGACTTGAGATTCTGATCTTCAATTTGAGTTTCACGTTGCTTGACTATTCATCATCAAGCTTTGATTCCATATCATTATTCTATTTAAGCTTGAGGTGACACACGTTGACTTTAATTCCTACCCTCACAAATCATCTCACAAAGCCGCATTAGCAGTGCTATTTGTTTGCGTATCATCAAAACCAACTTAGGGGTGATGCAATAAACAACTATTAGTTGTGCTTGTCAAAATTCTAATTTGAACGGTAGGGCTTCTCCTGCTCTTTGGCCTGGCCAATGCTTATGACGTTTTTTTTATTTCTTTTAATTAAAAATTAAAAGGTTTCTCATGGTTCACACTAGCAGTATTTAAAATGCATCCTTCTCGGTTCCCAACTTTAAAAAAAAGCCCACAATAACTTTCGAACTTGAATAAATTGTTAGTTTAATGAGTTGGGCTTATCCGAAATTGAGTGGCTCCCATACTTTATAGGCCTGCTTGGTTCCGCCTGCTGAAAATGAGACAAGATAATATATAGAATACACCACATTTCAATTTAAAAAAGAAGACTAGCATCGTCCCAAAGATTCATAAAAGACTTTTAAATCGGCTAGCTTTCCTAAGATTTTGAAAATAATTTATTCAACCAAACATGCTGAATGTGTTAGAGCTCAGCTACTGGATGCGTTGATGGAGAAGGGGAAGATGAAGCTGATCGAGGAAGGAGAAGAGGCAAGCAACGGTCGAGAAGGGAAACAGACGTGGACCGTCGGATCGTGATGAGTTGCTGATGCGGATGCTGATCCAACCGTAACAGGTGATTTAAATACGGGCCGTCCAGATCGATGGTGATTTAATTTCAGCCGTCGATTGGAACTTAAAGATGTGGGTCCCGTTCGTTCGACCGTTGGCGTTCTCAACGAACTGACATCAGGTCCGGGCGTTGGAGGTTTTCGACGAAATGCGGCCGTCGTCGACTGTTGGTTGCGGAGCTGTGGAGATTGTCGAGGGCGTTAGGCCGTTCCAACTGATCGGCGGTCATAACCGTCAAGCATCGTTAAGGCCTAAGGGTAGTTGAGGGGAAGAAGATATATAAATACCCAGTTGGGTAGTTGTTAGATGATATGAATGATGAATGAAGTTTTTTTCCTCAATTTTTAGTTTTTAATTCTTGTTCTGTAATTTTCTCTCTTAGTAATAAAATTCTTTGATTCCGCCACTGTTGGTGGAATCTTGAGCTCCATTCTTGGTGAAGAATTGGCCTTCATCAAATTGGTATCAGAGCTAGCCCCATGCTACGACCCACGTTGCAGAAGAGGCGACCTGGGGAAGGAGCGACCTAAGAGGGGGCGACCTGGGTGAGGCCAGAGTGGGCCACTTAGAGTGGGCACCCCAGAGTGGGCCGTCGTGACGGTGGTTGTCAAAAGCGGAAGGGGCGACCTGGGGAAGGAGCAACCTAAGAGGGGGCGACCTGGGTGAGGCCAGAGTGGGCCACTTAGAGTGGGCACCTTAGAGTAGGCCGCCGTGGACGGCGTTGTCGGAAGCGTGGTGGTAGGTTACTATCCCAAAAATAGTCCCACATCGGAAGTGCAAAAGAAAAGGAAATAGTTTAAGTATTAGAGGGCCTCTCCACCTAATACCAATTGGTTTTGGGTTGGATGCTCAATAATACTTAACAAATGGGGTGTGAGCCCAGCGATATGGGCCTAGTATGGGATGGGCCCTTAGCATGGATATTGTTAGAAGCCTAGTATGGGATGGGTTTCTAACAAATGGGCTAGTGTTGGAGGCCTAGTATGGGATATGTCTCTAACAATTGGCATCAGAGCCAGCTACGTTACCATGGCTAGAAAAAGAAGAACGGAGGCGGAGCCGAACCCTAGGGTGGAGGGGGATCAAGGTCCTCTTGCCATCCATGAACAACCTCATCCCGGAGATCATACAGACGAGACGAATGCATGGAGGGTATAGCAAGAAGAAAGAATGAGACAAGTGGAGACCCAAGGTCAGCTCGTAGAGGGAAGATTGGGGGCTCAATTTCAACAATTTTCTTCCCAGATCCAAATTCAGATTCAGGCAATGATTGAGGTACAACGACAGTCAACTGAACATATGACCCTACAAATTCAGGCATTGCTGAACAACCAAAGTAAGTATGAAGATCGATTCAATAACCAAGAAATTCAAATGCAATTGTTGCGTAATTCGCAGAACCGGGGTGAGAATCATGGGAACCATCAGGAAGGGAACTCACGCAATCAGGGAAATGACAGAAGTGTGGATCATAATTCCAATAGGGACCGAAGTTCTGATCCAAGGGGGAATCATGGGGAGTACATACCTCATATACAGGCCAGGATCCTTAAACCTGAGTTCCCTATTTACAATGGAGATGAGGAGGTGCTGCCATGGCTATGTCAGGTACAACAAGTATTTGCTTACTATTCTACTCCATATGTCAGTTGGGTTAATACTTGCTCATTCTACTTGCGTGGTGCTGCTTTACATTGGTTTGAATGGGGAAGGGTTAATGTGGAAAATTTTTTCTTTTGGGAAAAATTTAAAGAAGAAATAATAGCAAGGTTTAGTCCTACGGATCTTGATAAGCCATATGCAGTCTTTTCCAACCTTAAACAAACTGGGTCTGTGAGGGAGTATTTGGAGAAGTATGAGCAAGTTGTTGGGTTGCTGCGAATATTGCCAGAAGAGTATGTTACAGACAAATTCATTAGTGGGTTGAAGGAGGAAATACGTTTTGATGTTTTAGCCCTAAGTCCTGGTAATTATAGGAAAGCTGTCCTGTTAGCTAGGACTTTTGAAGAGAAGTTATCACTAGCTAAGAAGAGCAAACCCAGTGCATTATCAAGTTCTTTCCATAAGTATCACCAGTTGCAACCTCCAGGAGTAGCTAAAGAAGTAGTTAGAGAAAACCCCAAAGAGCTGGTTCCTTTTGTGCCAAAGGGGAGAATACTAACTCAGGAAGAAATTCAAAATAGAAGGAGGAATAACTTGTGTTTCACTTGCAATGAGAAGTGGGAAAGGGGGCATAAATGTAAGAAACAATTGTACATATTGGATGTAGAGGGAGAAGCTGATGAAGAAGAAGAAGAAGGTGAAGGGAACTCTAGGAATAAGGCTCAGGAGTGGCAAGAATTGGTAGAGGATGACTTCCCTTCTATTTCTGTGCATGCACTAACTGGAATCCCAGCCACCCAAACTCTCAGGCTGAAGGGTAGTATTAACGGCCAAACAGTGAATGTTCTAGTTGATACTGGATCAACTCACAATTTCATTCACCCACAGTTAGTTAAGTCTTTGGGATTAGGTGTGGAGAAGTCCAACACTTTTGATGTGGTGGTTGCTAGTGGTGAGAAGCTACAAGGGTCAGGATTGTGCAAAGATGTGCAGATACATTGTCAGGGGGTTGTGGTATCTCCTAGGTTGTTGATTTTACCATTGGGTGGTCAGCAAATTGTCCTTGGCACTCAATGGCTAAGACAACTGGATGACATAATCTTCAACTTCAAGAAAATGCAAATGAGGTTTAATTTTGGAGGGAAGGAGAGACTATAGCAAGGGATAGTGCCACAGAATTCTCAGATAGTAGATGAGAAGGCATCGATAAGGCTATCAGGCAGCAGGGGGAAGGTTATTGGATTCAGCTGAATGTGTTAGAAATGGAGTCAACCAATGACCAACAACATATAATATCAATTGAAATGGACAAGCTACCCCAGGATTTGAAACAGGTTTTGAGTGAATATCCTGATGTGTTTCAAGAACCTGTTGGGTTACCCCCCAGGAGGTCTTGTGACCATAGAATCCCTACTAAGGCTGAATCAAAACCTGTGTGTATCCAACCATATAAACATGCCTATTCCCTCAAAACAGAAATAGAGAAGCAAGTGGCTGAAATGTTGAAGTCAGGGGTTATTAGGCCTAGCCATAGTCCCTATGCTTCCCCAGTGGTGATGGTGAGAAAAGCAGACTCTACTTGGAGAATGTGTGTTGATTATCGTGCCCTTAATCAACAAACAATTAAAGACAAGTTTCCAATCCCTATTATTGAAGAATTACTGGATGAGTTACATGGGGCCCAGTTTTTCTCCAAGCTGGACTTGAGGTCAGGCTATCATCAAATTCGTATGTGTGAGGAGGATATTTTTAAGACTGCATTTAGAACCCATGATGGGCACTATGAATTCTTAGTAATGCCCTTTAGATTGACCAATGCCCCTTCTACATTTCAGTCCCTAATGAACACTATATTCAGGGAATGTTTAAGGAAATTTGTATTGGTTTTCTTTGATGACATTTTGATTTACAGCAAGGGTTGGCAGTCTCATTTGGAACATTTGCATCGGGTGCTCCAAATTCTGCAAGCACAGCAGTTGTATGTGAAGTTGTCCAAATGCTCATTTGGGAGAAATTCAGTTGAATATTTGGGCCATATTATATCTAATCAAGGGGTGTCCATGGAGCCTAAAAAGATTGAAGCTGTTAAGAATCGGCCTATCCCTAAGAACACTAAGGCTGTGAGGGGGTTCTTGGGGTTAGCTGGGTATTATAGGAAATTTATTAGAGGATTTGGTGGCATTGCAGATCCTCTCACAGATCTCCTTAAGAAAGAAAGATTCCTTTGGACTGAGGCAGCCCAGGCATCTTTTATTGCTTTGAAGGATGCATTGACTTCAGCTCCTGTATTGGCCATGCCAAATTTTGATGAAGACTTTGTTTTGGAGTGTGATGCTTCAGGAAGAGGGATAGGGGCTGTGCTTATGCAAGGAGGAAGACCTATTGCTTATTTGAGTACAAAACTAACTGGAAGGAACTTGTTGCTGTCAACATATGAGAAAGATCTCCTAGCCATTATTTTAGCTGTGACCAAGTGGGGACAGTATCTCTTGGGAAGGAGGTTCATCATCCGTACAGACCACCAGAGTTTGAGGTATTTACTTAATCAAAAGTTGCAACAAGGATTACAAGGAAAATGGTTAATGAATCTTCAGTCTTATAATTACACAGTTGAGTACAAGCCAGGGAAGTCTAATAATGCTGCTGATAGCCTATCTAGGAAAGTGGAAAACAGCCAGGACATTGAGGGAGATTATTTCTCTATTTACCATGTCTCAGCTCCTCTATGTGATTGGATGCAGGAAATTAAAAATATGGTGGAGAGTGACCCATACTTCAAATTGGTGGAGGAGAAGATTGGGCAAGGAGATCAATCTGAGCAGAAGTACATGAAGATTGAGGGGGGTATATTACTACAAAAATAGAATCCTGATTAGTCCCAATTGTGAGGGAATTCAACAAACACTCTTACAGGAATTCCACAGTTCTCCCATAGGAGGACATTCTGATGCTGCCAGGACATTGCACAGGTTGAAAAAGACCTTTTATTGGAGGGGAATGAGGGCAAGTGTGAGACAATATGTCGGGGAATGCGAAGTTTGCCAAAGAAACAAATCTGAGAATGTTGCGTACCCAGGGCTCCTGAATCCATTGCCTGTGCCTCAACAAATTTGGGAGAGTATTTCCATGGATTTCATAGTGGGCCTGCCCTTATGTGGTGGTTATAGTGTCATTTATGTGGTTGTTGATAGATTGACTAAATATTCACATTTTTTTTCACTGAAGCATCCTTTTACAGCTAAGGTGGTGGCAGAAGTTTTCTTTGAAGGGGTGTTTAAACACCATGGGCTGCCTTCTAACATTGTTAGTGACAGAGACGCTGTCTTCACTAGTCAATTTTGGATGGAACTTTTCCGGCTACAAGGGACTAAACTAGCTCATAGTTCTGCGTACCATCCTCAGAGTGACGGGCAAACTGAGGTTACCAACCGTAGCTTGGAATGTTATTTGCGTTGCTTTTGTGGGCACAAGCCAAAGGAGTGGGTGAAGTGGCTTCCATTGGCTGAGTTTTGGTTTAATACCACGTGGAGAAGTTCGACTAAGATGACACCATTTGAGGCCGTGTATGGAAGGGCTGCTCCAACTTTGTTATCTTACTCTCCCCACACAGCAAAGTTGGCAGCTGTGGATGAAGCTCTTTTCACAATGGAAGTGGCTCTGAAACTGTTGAGAGACAATTTGGAGAATGCCAGGGAGCAGATGAAACGTTATGCAGACCAACACAGGACTGAGAGACAATTCAATGTAGGGGACTGGGTTTATCTCAAATTGCAGCCGTATCGACAAATCAGTTTGGCCATGAGGAAGACACATAAGTTGTCTTCGAAGTACTTTGGTCCTTACAAGGTGTTGGGAAGGGTTGGAGAGGTTTCCTATTGACTGGAATTACCTAAGGAAGCTCAGATCCATCCTGTATTTCACGTTTCTCAGCTCAAAAGGAAAATTGGGAATCACACCGTGGTCCAGGATTATCAACCAAGGTACACAGAAGAAATCATTGATGAGCCGGAGCTGATTTTAGATAGGAGGGTGTTGCAGAAGAGGAGGGCATTGGTGTCACAGGTTTTAGTCAAATGGAGGCAGCGATCGGTTGAGGAAGCAACATGGGAATCATATTGGGATCTCGTGCACCGTTTCCCATCGTTTGACCTTGAGGCAAGGTCACAAAAAGGGGGAGGGATTGTTAGAGCTCAGCTACTGGATGCGTTGATGGAGAAGGGGAAGATGAAGCTGATCGAGGAAGGAGAAGAGGCAAGCAACGGTCGAGAAGGGGAACAGATGTGGACCATCGGATCGTGATGAGTTGCTGATGCGGATACTGATCCAACCGTAACAGGTGATTTAAATACGGGCCGTCCAGATCGATGGTGATTTAATTTCAGCCGTCGATTGGAACTTAAAGATGTGGGTCCCGTTCGTTCGACCGTTGGTGTTCTCAATGAACTGACATCAGGTCCGGGCATTGGAGGTGTTCGACGAAATGCGGCCATCGTCGACTGTTGGTTGCAGAGCTGCGGAGATTGTCGAGGGCGTTAGGCCGTTCCAACTGATCGGCGGTCATAACCGTCGAGCGTCGTTAAGGCCTAAGGGTAGTTGAGTGGAATAAGATGTATAAATACCCAGTTGGGTAGTTGTTAGATGATATGAATGATGAATGAAGTTTTTTTCCTCAATTTTTAGTTTTTAATTCTTGTTCTGTAATTTTCTCTCTTAGTAATAAAATTCTTTGATTCCGCCATTGTTGGCGAAATCTTGAGCTCCATTCTTGGTGAAGAATTGGCCTTCATCAGAATGATGGTTACCAGATTATATGACCAATAGAACCATTGGTCTCTCATAAGGAAAGAGTAGCGAATACCAATAAGCCAATTAGCTCGAGTAATAATCATTGTTTTCACACGCTGTTATTGATCTCTATTCAAGCTCGAGCAGCGTGCGGTAGCTTTGCTATCACTTTCTTCCTTGCTCTCGTAGATGGTCAACAATTACGAAGGACAAGGCAGCTAGTATTCGAGTAAAAATCCCATAAAAAAGGAATATTGTGAGGGATAAATAATTTCCACTTGTTATGAAGGGTTGATGGCTAGAAAACCCCTAGCCTTATATATATATTATTCAATGTGGGTGGATACCCAATAGGCCCATTGGGCCCTATTCATAACCATTCCCCTTGGCCAACCATCGTTGTATACTCAACATATGAATACTGCAGGATTCATAGTGCTTATGAGTATTATAAGGGGTGGATACTTCCAGATCCTAAGTTAGGGATAACTGCCTCGTTAAAACCTTTAGTTATGGAAAACCCAGTGCGAAAACCCAAAATGCCAAGGGAAAAGAGTACAGTTCTACATAACTTTCCCTGATTAGTGGAAGTATTTAGGGGTGTATACTTTTGGATGCAGAGTCAATGAGGTTGCCTCGTTAAAAACTTTAGCTATGGAAAACCCAGTGGAAAAAACCAATAACCAAGGAAAAAGAATACAACGCTCATTTGTGTTGAGTATTGGTGCTTCATACCAATCTTAGTTTGATGATGATCACAACATTATGTTGTTGCTAATGAATCTCATGTCTTAGTCTCTCAGTTTATTTCAAGGATATCTTTCTTGGAGACTAATCACTTGGTGCAAGGATGGACATCATGTGAAGAAGAGCCAAAGTTTGGACTCAAGGAGTGCCAAAGCTTGGAGATGATGGAGAGCAATCAAGGCATCAAGATTGAAGACTTAGACTCTTTTTGAAAGAATTGTAATCCATGTAATTTACTTTATTGCTTTCTCTCTCTTTTGAGTCTAGGGTTGATGTAATGCCTTGCTAGATGGTTTGCTCATTCATGCACATGCATTTAACCATCTTAGTGAACCTTAGGATTATCATAGAATCCAACCCAATAGGTTCACTCTTTCCGTCAGTCGCCTGTTGAGGGAAACACAGCCGACTGGGTGATTTCCAGTCGCCTGTAGATCCTTCTACAGTCGCCTGATATGCACTGCTCAAGTCAACATTTCTATTGACTCAAACTTTAGCTTTACGCACAGTCGTCTGTCGATCGGTTTCCAATCGCCTGTATATTTACAATCACCTGGATATTGGCCAACAGTCGCCTGTCTAACGTAAGTGCAATCTCTGCATCTCTCTGTCTTCTCTCCATACTTTACAGTAGTCGACTGATGAAGAATGTACAGTCGCCTGACTATTTGACAGTTGACTGTATTATTAACATCAGTCGCCTGTGCGAAGAATTGGAGAAAGAGTGCAGCTCTCTGTTTCGAACCATCCCCTGCAGCAGTCGTCTGCTGAAGGTTTTACAGGCGCCTGTCCTGTTTGTCAGTCGACTGTATTGACTTCGTCAGTCGACTGTCCTGGCTCAGATTATAGCCGTTGGATATTTTCTAGTCGTTGATGAGTCGACTGTCTTATGATCATCAGTCGACTGTTCATGTCATTTTCACCCAGTTTCTAGCCGTTGCAGATTTGATATTTGGCTGTTTCTTTGGGTTTTTGGGCTTGATATAGGATTATTATATATATGAGTGTGCTGCCATTCTTGAGAACTCTTGACAACATTTGATAAACTCTTGGCTCTATAGAAAATCTCAAGAGATCAATAAGCCACTCTCAAGCTCCCTCATTTCCCTCTATTGAGCATTCATCTTTCTTCATGCATTGAAGTCCAGCTCAAGGCAAAATCATCCAAGTGCTCTCAAGCATATTCCAACACTTGGATATCATCTTCCATGCCTTGCATTCATTCATGAGTAAGCATCTCAAGGCATATGTAAGAGTATTTACTTTACAGGGTGTAATTTGTTTTCCTATTTCTCTTTGTGGGATTAGGATACTCTCTTTGTGGGAGTTTCTCTCTTTGTGGGAGGTTGTCTCTTTGTGGGACTAGGGAATTCTCTTTGTGGGAATTAACTCTCTTTGTGGGAGTTCGAGTGTCCTAGTGTAGGGCTAACCCTAATTCTCTGAGTGGGAGTTAGTGATTCTCTGTGTGGGAGTCTTGATCCTTGTGTAGGATTGGTTGGGTCCTTGTGTCGGGCATAAATCCTCTTTGTGGGGTATCTCCTTGTGAGATATGTATTCACTTCTCTGTGTGGGATTATAGTGAATATTGGTGTGGCTGGATGTACCCAAGTTTGGGGAACCAGGGTAATTCTTTGTGTTTGCGTTTGGATTGATTGTGCCTTTTAATTCCTCTTGCATTTATAATTCCGCATTTGCAAGTTAAATTTTATTTGGACAATTTTATTGCCATTACACTATTCACCCTCCCTCTAGTATGTGTTGTTAGTATTGCAAGGGTTATACGATCCCTACAATTGGTATCAGAGCGAGGTTAAAGCATACTACAATGATGACATTCAACGCTACTTACGTGCTCATGAAGAAGGTCTTTCTACCGTCCGACCCCCGCTCATCAACGGAACCAACTACCCGAGTTGGAAGATCAGGATGATGGTCTACTTAAAGAGTCACAACCTTTGGGACATAACGGAGTCACCCTTCGAGGAGCCTTCTACTCCCGCGGCATTGAGAACTAAAGCAGAGAAGGACTTGATCAAAGTCAATGCTAGGGCTATGTGTGTTCTCCATTGCACCCTCACTCTGGATGAGTTCGATCGCATCACCATGTGCAAATCGGCCAATAGTATTTGGCATACACTGGAAATATCTCATGAAGTGTTACTTCAACATAAGGAAGAGATTCAATCAACCAAGCCCGCGAAGAAAAAGGGCGTTGCTCTTCATGGTGAGAAGGAGTCTTTCAAGTGGAAAAAGAAGTTCCAATAAGAAGCTCCAAGTGAAGATGAAGAAGATCTTAGCGACGACGACTACATCGAGCTTGCCAAGCAATTCAAGAATTTCAAGGCATTCCTCAAGGATAATCAAGGTATGTCTTCATCAAAGTTTGCCTCACAGTCTAATAAGTTGGTTTGTTTCAACTGTAGTGGAATAGGTCATGTGGCTACCGAATGCCCTTCCAATCCAACATAGATACCTATAAGGGTAAAGGGAAGAAACATAAGAAAGCCAAGTCCGAGGTCAAGAACCAAAAGAAGGGACTTATCGGGACATTAGATGATTCCAATGAGGACACATCTGAGGATGAAGAAGAGGATGACAAGGAGCACGATCAAAAGTGTTTTGTTGCCTTTGATGATTCTTCATCAACTTCATCTAACTCTCGTGATGAAGAGATAGAGACATGGCTCAACTCCAAAGAAGAAAGTTGCTTTATGGCTAATGAGGAAGAGTCTTCGTCAAGCTCAAGCGAGGAGGAAAGTGATGAAGAAACCGAGGAGGAAAAGCCATCCTATGAGGAGCTTGAATACCGCCTAAATGTGGCCTCCAATTTGGCAAGTAAGTGCATCGATTCATATGATAAAATGAAAGCTAAACTTGATAATGCTATAAGTAGGGTGCATGAGTTAGAATCATTTAGTGTAATTCATGATGAAAAGCATGTGTATGACACTTGTGAGAGAGACACACTTCTCTCTCAAGTTAAGGAATTGAGCATTTCTAATGAAAATCTCATTGCTCAAAACCTTAGCTTAGATGCTCACATTCAACAACTTACGTTGAAATGTGAAGAGAAATCTCGGAAGCTCATAAGCTTTGTGTATTCTAGGGATTCACTTCACGATTTGTTGGAAAAACAACATCCGGCAAATCATAGAGGAGGTTTGGGTTATATTCAAAATGTGGTTCCCAAACCCACCTCTAATTCTTCTTATGGTGTAAATTCAAGAAATATTACTAAAGCACCTAAGAAGAATCACCATGCTTTCTTGTACAACAATAACACCAACAAGAAGCATGTAGATCACAAGGTGATGAGGAAGAATGAAGAATCTTCATTTTTTGCTAAGAAGCAAAATCCTCATTCTTTGCATGCTAAGAAACTTGTTTCTACACCTAAGCATGCCACATCCTTCCCTCTTGCAAAGGCAAAACCATTGCCTAGAAAGTCCTTGAGATTGTGGATTCCCACTAAGGGTAGTGTGCAAGAGAGAGATAGCTACATCAACTCTCTAGTTAAGGATGTGATCACCTCGTGTGATTATGTTACGAAATCAAACTCCTCTTGGGTTTGGTTACCTAATGTTTAGGTTCCTCAAACATTTGCATATGGCATGGGTATTGTGCTTCTATGTTTATTTTAAGCATACCCATTGATTGTGTGTGTTTCATGATTTTGAAACTATTTTTCAAATTTATTTCTTTTCATGAAGATTGGGACCTTGGGGTTTATTGACATATATGCATTTTTGATCCATGTGTATGTCAATGAGGGAGTTAATATATTATATGTTTAAATTATTTTAAGACATATTTTAACTCTCATTTCGGAGGTTATTTGAGATCATTATTTACATTTGGTTATTTTGGGTCTCAAACCAAACCTCTTGTTTATTGCCAACTTGTTTCATGTTCCATTGTTTTTGGCAATATCCTTGTGTATCTTTGAAGCTTGATTTGTCCATATCTATTGCTTTGATACACTTTTTAAGGCCCATGGCTCCATTATTTAATTGGTGTTAGATCCTAGAAGTCAAAAGTTGACCATTTCTATGATCTAGGGGGAGCATGGGATAGTGAATTGATACCCACTAAATTTTCAAATTTGGTATCATACATATCTTTCTTTTCTTGCATATTGTCACATCTTGGTTAAGATGGCAAAGGGGGATATTTTTGATGTCCACCTTTTTGACGATGTCAAGGGGGAGAGATATATGCATTAAATGATCATATCTATAGGGGAGAGATATATACATATGCATATGGGGAGAGATATCTCTATAGGGAGAGATATATGGGTTTAGATAAATCATTCATGTTTGGATGTCGTTATTCCTTGCAATTGGTTGATGTAACCCATGCTTATTATATGTCACAATGTTGTTATTGGTTTATGAGTATTTACCTTTGTGTAGTTCATTATTTAATTGGTGCATATAACTAGGGGGAGATCATTAGCATTGTGCTTTAATTCTTTATGATTTACGTAATGTGTGTCATCATCAAAAAGGGGGAGATTGTTGAGTATTGGTGTTTCATACCAATCTTATTTTGATGATGATCACAACATTATGTTGTTGCTAATGAATCTCATATCTTAGTCTCTCAGTTTATTTTAAGGATATCTTTCTTGGAGACTAATCACTTGGTGTACGGATGGACATCATGTGAAGAAGAGCCAAAGTTAGGACTCAAGGAGTGCCAAAGCTTGGAAATGATGGAGAGCAATCAAGGCATCAAGATTGAAGACTTAGACTCTTTTTGAAAGTATTGTAATCCATGTAATTTACTTTGTTGCTTTTCTCTCTTTTGAGTCTAGGGTTGATGTAATGCCTTGCTAGATGGTTTGCTCATTCATGCACATGCATTTAACCATCTTAGTGAACATTAGGATTATCATAGAATCCAACCCAATAGGTTCACTCTTTCCGTCAGTCGCCTGTTGAGGGAAACACAGCCGACTGGGTGATTTCCAGTCGCCTGTAGATCCTTCTACAGTCGCCTGATATGCACTGCTCAAGTCAACATTTCTATTGACTCAAACTTGAGCTTTACGCACAGTCGTCTGTCGATCGGTTTCCAGTCGCCTGTATATTTACAGTCACCTGGATATTAGCCAACAGTCGCCTGTCTAGCGTAAGTGCAATCTCTGCATCTCTCTGTCTTCTCTCCATACTTTACAGTAGTCGACTGATGAAGAATGTACAGTCGCCTGACTATTTGACAGTTGACTGTATTATTAACATCAGTCACCTGTGCGAAGAATTGGAGAAAGAGTGCAGCTCTCTGTTTCGAACCATCCCCTGCAGCAGTCATCTGCTGAAGGTTTTACAGTCGCATGTCTTGTTTGTCAGTCGACTGTATTGACTTCGTCAGTCGACTGTCCTGGCTCAGATTATAGCCGTTGGATATTTTCTAGCCGTTGATGAGTCGACTGTCTTATGATCATTAGTCGACTGTTCCTATCGTTTTCACTCAGTTTCTAGCCGTTGCAGATTTGATTATTTGGCTGTTTCTTTGGGTTTTTGGGCTTGATATAGGATTCCTATATATATGAGTGTGCTGCCATTCTTGAGAACTCTTGACAACATTTGATAAACTCTTGGCTCTATAGAAAATCTCAAGAGATCAATAAGCCACTCTCAAGCTCCCTCATTTCCCTCTATTGAGCATTCATCTTTCTTCATGCATTGAAGTCCAGCTCAAGGGAAATCATCCAAGTGATCTCAAGCATATTCCAACACTTGGAGATCCTCTTCCATGCCTTGCATTTATTCATGAGTAAGCATCTGAAGGCATAGTTAAGAGTATTTACTTTACAGGGTGTAATTTGTTTTCCTATTTCTCTTTGTGGGATTAGGATACTCTCTTTGTGGGAGTTTCTCTCTTTGTGGGAGGTTGTCTCTTTGTGGGACTAGGGAATTCTCTTTGTGGGAATTAACTCTATTTGTGGGAGTTCGAGTATCCTAGTGTAGGGCTAACCCTAATTCTCTGAGTGTGATTTAGTGATTCTCTGTGTGGGAGTCTTGATCCTTGTGTAGGATTGGTTGGGTCCTTGTGTAGGGCATAAATCCTCTTTGTGGGGTATCTCCTTGTGAGATATGTATTCACTTCTCTGTGTGGGATTATAGTGAATACTGGTGTGGCTGGATGTACCCAAGTTTGGGGAACCAGGGTAATTCTTTGTGTTTACGTTTGGATTGATTGTGCCTTTTAATTCCTCTTGTATTTATAATTCCGCATTTGCAAGTTAAATTTTATTTGGACAATTTTTTTGCCATTACACTATTCACCCCCCTCTAGTATGTGTTGTTAGTATTGCAAGGGTTATACGATCCCTACAATTTGGCTCTTCCTGATCTGTACAAGCTGCAGGCTTGTAGATCTCCTAGACAACTATACATGAATCTCTTACAATATTCTGAGAATAAGTACAAAATACAAGACATCGCTCATCTATACTAGTATCGCTAATCTATACAAGTATCATACATATATGACAGCTACTGAATCTGAGGGAGCTCTTCTGAAGAGGAGTGGTCTGCAGACTTGGTATGTAGCTCCATGTCTCTAACCCAGTCTTCACTGTGTCTACGAGGTACTGCATGACCTGGCTGTGCATACTCATGATTTGCTTCTTGGATGATGAGCCTCTCGGAATGTTAGGATTGAGGTTGCCTTAGAAGCATGCTTTGCAGGTCTCCAGAAGTTGGTCGTTCCATTGTGGTAGTCATCGCGATGATCTATAAGCTCCATCTGCAAATACATTTAACATAGAGAGTGATCATTGACCTTAAAGGTAGCGCAGAAGCTACATATCTTCGGTCGAGTGGTGCTCTACAGGTGCTGCACTGTATCTGACTAACAGGTTTGCTGCCAATGCTATCTAGAGACACGTGCAGTTGGCCAGATAAAGGAGTGTACCAAAAACACTCAAATAAGGCTCTTCAGGACCTAGGATATCCTTCCCCTCTTCCAGCGAACGTAAGGGGCTTAATGTACATCCATACAACCAGTAGGTGAATTTAGTGTATTGTAATTGTCCATGTTTCTTCGTCAACTTCGGGTGTATGAAGTTTAATGTCACATGTTTTTCATCTTCGGGATGATAGTTTCATCTTCTGGATGATAATTCATCTTCTGGATGATATTTTCATCTTCTAGATGATTATTCATCTTCTGGATGACAATTCATCTTCTGGATGATCATTTCATCTTCTGGATGATAATTCATCTTCTGGATGATGTTTTCATCTCCTGGATAATTATTCATCTTCTGAATGACAATTCATCTTCTAGATGATAATTTCATCTCCTGGATGATAATTTATCGTCTGGATGATGTTTTCATCTTTTGGATGATTATTCATAGGATAGATGTCCCAAAAATCTATCCAGGTAATAAAGAAAATAAGGAGGAAATCTATAAGGGTATGTTGTCACATCATCCATTGCAACATAGCCCAAAAATTCCTTTACCAATCGCATAGTTTTCATAGCTATAACCAGGGAGCCTGATGCATCTGTTTATATAATTTTGTAAGTGAGTCAAGCTCATCTTACTTGATTACTTCCTGATTTCAGCTAAATAAACCTCTAAGCTATAGCGTATTGCTTATAAAATACGATTTTATTTAACTATATTTATGTTTATACAATACTCGGTTAGCCCACAGGATTGATATCTTTTTGATATCAGGACTTCAGGTCCAAACACTTCATATTTCATAAGTGAGACCAGCTTAACTTATTTTTGCCTAATTACACATTATTTGGCCAAATTCTACGTTTGCTTTAGGGAACGTAGTGTAGAAACATTAGTTTTATAATTATCATTTAAATGGCAAAATAAAATGTGAGTAATTGTCGAAAAATGTGTTATTTTTTCCAAACACCTCACCCTGTACGTACATTTAATATCTCAATTTCTTCCACAATTATTTCCTTCTCAACACTTGTTGTGAAGGTTCTAGAACGGGTAGAGGATATGGACAGATCCAGAATTGTGTCCTTATCAACAATTGTTGTGTAGGTTTTGGTTGAGCTCACTTTCCTGTGGTGGTATTGCTTTAGAGTCTCCAGGAGTTATTTCTCGCTTTGGAGCCTCGTGGTATGTCATCTCATCAATTGAGGACATCCACTTCTGCTACTGGTGGATTGCATCTATTATATTTGGTATGTCAATCCTAGCTGGAGTTTTAGCAACAGGGATATGTGAAGTTGACAATATTTATATTGTCAGTAACTATGTCTGATAACTGTTTAATAGTTTCATAAGTATGGATCTTCAAGATCTCATCACAATTCATGATAATCAGATCATATGTATTAATTTTTTGGAATGGTCAATTGAGCTTCCGGCTCATGGATGATTATATTATTTTTGTTGAACCTAATACTGGGAAATTAACGATATCTGAATGTGAAAGATCTTCAGGATCTCATCTTTGTTATCGAATCTTTAAATGAGGGCCCATCAATGCACATCTTATGAGAAGTGATTTTAAATGCTTCCCCTATTTAAAGTGTATTTTGATGGTTTTTAGTGGTGCTATGAGAATGTGTACACATCATGGCACAATCTGTAAGATGTGCTCTAAACGCTTCCCCCTTAGAGGTTCTCGTAAACTATTTATATAAGGTGACCAGACTCATATAAATAGGTTATAAGGAGGCGTTTTGAGGGTTTGCATTGTAATTGCATGTTCCAATGTAGTCACCTACAACTGGATTTTTTATAGATAATTAATCCGTTTAAATCATTTTAATGATTTATTTATATAACCCATTTTTGGGTGTGAGCACAAACTTCAGGGTGTTCGACATTATTCCGATTGTAAATATTATTTGATTTTCCAGTGTTATCCAATGTTCCTGCCATTTATTAATGTGTCCTATATGCTGTTAAAAGATGGACTGTTGTTGGATAATAGGTTTGATAATGACTATTTTTAGAGGATATATGGATGAGTACTCTAAAGTACACATCAGCCCTATGTAGAGAGTGGATAAGTCCACTTTTATCCCTCAAATACTCTCAAGAGACCTAAAGGTCTTATTACTTTACTGATGATAGTAAATATATCATCTTAAATTCTTTTGAGGAAGTCATGAGAGCCAATGTCCATGTGAATGGAGATGATCTCGTAATCATTTTTCCCTTTTGAATGGGACAATGAAAGCTTCACCATTTTGAAGAATCTTCAGGTTCTTCAGATTTAAAAGATTGGTTAATGATGTCATGCATCATCAATCCAGGGTTGCATATTATATCGTTCCAAAATTAATAGCTGGACGATTTTGGACACTTCTGGTGTTCCAAATTAATTCCTCTTTTCGAATTTATGTGGGAATTATAAAAGTCCATTAAAATGCTCAAGTTAATTTTTTCTGGTAATAAGTGAACTGTGTTCTAATTGTGAATGATTTCACATTGACTATTACTCGGATCATAGTGGGACAAAGCTTCATGCTTCATTGGTTCTTGAGTCGTTAATTAGTGATTTCATTTTGACGAATATCCATCGAAACTTGGTAAATTTCTTTAATTGATTTTTGAGAGTATTAGACATCCTCATATAGAGTACTCATGTTTGCAAAGGCTGAATCTCAAGTAGACGTCCCAAGAATAGTTTTCTATTGGACTATTATTTGGGTTAAATGATTTTGAAAGCATACGTCTACAATTATGCTCATTAAGACTTATGTTATGACGACAGATTAAATTTGTTTTCAAAGTTTATTTGTCCTCGGGGAGTAGCTAAATATACACAAGGTCAATTGACTTTCGTCGTTTAGACTAGATATGTATATATTTTTATATGGCATAAGTTAATGCATATTCATGTTGCAAAAGCATTATGGGTTTTATCAGAACTTCTGGTCTGATATTGGTTTGTCATTTCTTACTCCATGTCGAGTTATATCATATCTTCCCTTTCTCATTTTATGTCAGGACTTCCAATGTTTTCAGTCTTTCTTATTGTTATTTATAAGGAAGAATGAATATTAGTCTAACTAAGTAGACATATTCACGGGAAATGAGTTACTGTCTATATTTCCACTTTTCTAATTTACGAGAGACTTTTAAAAGTCTATTTGAATGCTCAAGTATGGTCTCCAGGCCATTTTTATTAAGTCATTCAAGTAATATGTGGATAGAGAATCATGCTTAAGGGGAAACAAATATGTGATTACGAAATTTATAATTTCTCACTTATCTATTAAGTCACGACTTCGGGCGTACGCTTAAAAATAAGGCTAGATTCAAGAATCATACCTTGTAAAGTGAGATTACTGTAAAAGAGTTTAGCGGTGTTATGACAACTGATGGTGTCAATATTGGTTTATATTGACCATAGATCTGAGAGATCTATTTACCGCAAAATGCATATCTCTAAAAGATTGCATAAATGGTTTTCACATAATCCATCGTTTTTGGTAATTTTTATTTTATTTGAGTAAAAGGGTATTGAGTTCTGATTTGATTTGAACTTCAAGTTCAATTTGTCAAAGTGGATATGATGTTTAGACTTTTTGAAATTATGATTGGTTTGTTGTCATAAAACATTGTCATATCATGAGCATGAGCATAAGCATGTGATGAGCATATAATTGTGCAATATGTAACATTTAATGATTTATCATGCACATAATATAAACTTGTAAGCTAAAAAGGTATGTTCAATAAAATAGTTGAAAGAAACTAAATTATCCATGCAAACAATATCAATAATGTGAGCTAAAAATGCATGCTCAGTTAACCTGAATTGAAACATATATGATGTATACACATGTTATTTATATGCTGCAGGTATATAAATAATTTCATCGGATACATATAGTTATTCTACATGCTTTAAAAATATATCATAGAGATTTTAGCATGCTAAATAAAATGTGCATCACAGAACATAGGATATGCAGCAGGCATATATAGTTTCATCGCAGGCATGTAATTATGCAACATGCATTAAAGAAAAATATATCGTAGAAATTTAGCATGCCCCAGACAATTCACATTAAAGGCATGTATGGACCAGAAATAAATATGAAAATTGGATTAAAAATTGTATACTGTGCCCCAAAAATTTTCGGCTGGGGATGCGAAAATTATCGTTTAGGGATTTTGGCCTTTGGGGCCATTTTCAACGAGAAACATCTGTTTTCCACGAAAATCGTAATGGTTTTTGGGGATTGGCGGGAGCGGTTGTCGGCCCTCCCATGAAGTCGCCGGAGGGGGGGGGGCTGCCAGCCCCCTCCCCGATCTACAGCCATCGGCCAGGAGGGGGGTCGACCCCTCCTCTGCGCCGTGAGGGGGGACTGCCGGCCCCCCTGTCCTCCGTGAGGGGGGCTACCGGCTACCCCATGTCCGCCGTAAGGGGGCTGCCAGCCCCATCCTCTTGCAGTGGGGGGGCTGCCGCCCCCCTCTACTCGCTGGGGGGGCTGTCGACCCCCTCCTATTTCTCGCCGTGGTGGCGTTGTGGGTTTCAGTCCCCCTTTTTGCAGGTAATGACGGCGGGGGGGGTTTGGCCCCCTCTTTTACGGTTAAGAACGGCATCGACGTCGGGGATTTTATCGGCGGGAAGTGGGAAAGCACATATCCAATAAGAAATCACCTTATACAAATTTAAAACTATTTTTTTAAAATATTTAAAAAAATTGGTTTTTATCGATGGAATCAACGTTTTCATTACAAAAATTTGATTTTTATTCTTAAAAACATTGATTTTGGTCCAAGCTTTAGCAGATCTAAACATATTCTACGGAAAAATATGTTTAGATCTAGTTTTTGTGTGATTACATCTATCCATCCTCCAGATCTAACGACGTTCGATGAAGGATGCCCGAAAAAAATCCGCGTCGTCTCGCGAAGCGTTGCGTTGCGAAAAATAATTGTCAAAGCTTCCGCGGGCCGCATCCCTCTCACGAGCCGTCGCCTTTTCCACGAGCCGTCGTGCTGATAACGTGTTGTGAAGGGTTGAGGGCTAAGAAACCCCTAGCCTCATATATACATTATTCAATGTGGGTGGATACCCAATAGGCCCATTGGGCCCAATTCATAACACCAATATGTTTTTCTTTATCTTTTTGTATTTTTGTTGAAAATAAAGAGTTGTTATTTGTGGGCAAGAATCTACCTTGGTCAAACAAAATTAGGTCCCACTCCAAACCTAATATCTCCAACAACAAAATAACAACTAGCAAATTAAATAATTGTGATACGATGAAACAAGCGCATGGTAGTTGATTTCAAAGTGCTTCCTTACACCTCCAAAACTCACACCTCCGTTTTTTCAGTCGGAACCGTTCATATGATCTACATATTCTAAAATCCCAAAACACCGAATGTGGAGTGAAGCCAATGAGTTTTTTCCATTCATCCACCAGTCACAAATTTAACGATTTTTGCATGATAAACCTTTGGCACCGAGTGAATGAACGTGCAAAACCATTTCGGTTCATCCGAAACTCGTGGTTTTGGGGTTTTAGAAAATAAAGATCAAAATGAACATTCCGATCCTCCAAAAAATATCAGAGATGTGAGTTTTGGATGACGCGTATGAGGTAAAGCCTCATATGTCACATGATACTCATTATTCTCTTTTTTTAAACATACTACTAATGTAATTTTTAAAAACTTACACCAACCACTCGAGTAATTATCGATATTTTCAATCTAAAACAAGGGTTTGTAAGAAAAATATAATCCGCTTCCATTCATTATGGATTGAACATCCGTCGGCAAGTTAGACTTCTAGATGTATGGAGAATAAATACGAAAAATAAATTTCCAAAATCTGGGGAGTTACTATGTGCACACAAAAAATTGCTCATAATCCAGACCACTTAAAAATTACTAGTTTGACATTAAAAATTTACAGGTGTGCCATTGAAACTTTTCTTCTTTAACTCTTTAACTCCATTCAAAATTTATAGGTGTGTCATTGAAAATTTGTTTTCTCTGCCGTTGGCACGATCACCTCCTCTTCCTCAGCCATCCTCCTCATCCCCCTTGTTAGCCCTCTCCCTAGCCCCCTCTACTCGTCCACCGCCCCCAGACCCTTATCTGCTCCATTGTCCCTCCCCTACCTCCTCCCCATCCCCTCGACCTCTCCCTCCTCTCGTTTGCCTCCCTCCCCCTCCCCTTTGTCTGCTAATTCCATGCCCCCTCGTCTGCTCCCTCTCCTCCCCCCCAAACGCCACGTCCGCACCCTCCACAGCCCCATCCACTCATCTGCTGCCCCCTCCACCGCTTCCCTCGTCTGCTGGATGGATGGATGAAGAGGGTCTGTGCCCACATACCTAAAGGCTTTTTGGAAATTGGGCAAATGCAGGTATGTGTGCAAAATAGAAATAGCAATCTACAAAAATTAGTTTTTTCACAGTTGTGGATTATAAACTCAGGCTCCACTAACCACACAACATAGGTTATAGAAAGGTTCGAGTCATACCATCAGATTCCAAATCGGAGCAGAGCATTGTTCATAAAGAACGACTCCGGTGTGGATATTGATGGACCCATTACATATAGATTAGACTTAGGAGTCAAGCATTCCTTACTCCTAGAAATGTCATGTGTTCTTTAGGAATTCAGATTAATTTATTATCTGTGTCCAAGTTAGTGCAAAATAACGTTAACGTAACCTTTTCTAAATAACATGTAACAATTATGGGACAAAATTTTTGTATAACTGGTTTCTTATCAAATGATTTATATATTTTAAATGATTCTAGTCATATGGCATTCGTTTCCAATGATGTATCTAGGAATGATAATTCTGTGATAATAGCTATGAAATAGCATAATAGAAGAAGTTTCTTTACAGGAGAAAAAAAGCATGTACTTGGAGTTGTTTGAACTTAGTGACAGCGATCGAACTCATCCACGAGAGGATCACATGGTCAATAAGAGTAGATAGCCTACTAAAAGTGGATTCAACCATGTGAGAATCCTACAAAATTTGATGCAACCAACATGAAACCATTCCAAGTCACTGTCATAGCATTGAAGGAAACATTTGCATGGTAGCATCGCATATAGAAGATATGGAACCAAGATCCTTAAAAGAGACTCTTTCTAACTGTAATATGAAGTAATTGATAGCTCAATAAAATATGAGTTGAAGCCTATGAGGGTGAATCAAGTCTACGACTTAGTTGATCTTCTAGTTAAGTGAAAGGCCATAGGGAACAAATGTAACTTTAAGATTAAGCGGAAAGCAGATGGATCCATAAATTTTTTTAATGCACACCTAGTGGTGAAGGGATATTTTTTGGGTGTTTTCTCACAGCAGATTGATAGGTTGGAGGTCTGGGGGGTCATCGTGGTCAAGTGGGACACGTGCGGCCTCCGGGGTCAATTTTTCAAGTGTTCACTGGGGCGAAGATGCATGGATCCATGCATCGATCTACCGAAGGGTAGCTTTGGCAGAACGACGGCTTTCTAGGGCAATCGGTCAGTTAGACCTGGGGCTTGAGAGCGTTCAGACCCGAGTGATGGAGTGCCGAAGGGTGGCTTTGGTTGGTTGGCGGCTTCTTGGATCTTCATAGAGGAGAGAGCTCGTCAAGGGGGGTTGAACCTTGGTTCCGACCAAGTTTCCTTCGATGCCTAAGTCAGCAGTTGTCTGAAGGATGCTCAGTGGGATCCAGTATGGTTCACAGAGAGACCAATACAGGAATCATCGGGCCGAGCTATGGAGGAGAAATATAAGGTGGAAGGAGAAGGTCTCGAGAGGTGGAGTACCTGAGATCTGCATATTTAGGATTCGATCCATTGGCATTTCGTCCTTTCTACCTCTTGTAGGAATCCGTATGTCAACGCCTTTATGGCGTCCTGCCATCTCACCCTTCGTGCCCGTCCGCTTTGATGGTCCCATCAATGGTTATCAAGGCAGGCGTGATCTGGGGAGCGGTTTCCTCAAAGGGCGGGAGGCCAACGGTGTACCGGGTGGCAGTGCTAGGCCTCGATGCCTCGGGCCCACCCATGGGGCCTTTAGGGCTTGGGCCCAGTTCAGCTTCTTGGTCGTGGGGCTGGCCCATCTTTCTTCGGCCCATTCGGGGGTCGTATCAATTGCCCCCATCGCTCGGACCGTTCGGTTTTGGCAGTTTAGCTGGTGCATCAGTCGAGGCAAAAAATTGAATGAAAGTCATCATGGCACTGGATGTTGGGGATCTTCCTGCCTTTCGGGTGCGGGACTCGGTGGGCTGCCTCTTCTGGGATGCTGACTCATGTGCGTTCATGAACGGTCGGTGATGATGCAAGGGGTTTCGGAGAGGGCCATATAAGGGGGGGTTGTTACCATTTGAGTGAAGGTCCTGCCCCCCAATGCTATTGTCTCTTCCTCTGCTTTCTCTTCCACTGCCGATTTCTACAGCGCTCTGCCATGCCTTCGTCGTTGTCCTCTTCCTCTGCCTCAGGGGCGAGTCGATCGGTAGCCGTCATGGGAGCGCAGGGGGATCATTGGTGAGCTCCGCTACCATGGCCTCTACATGTCCTGGTGCGGGCCTTGAGATACATATGGCCGGGGTGGACCCTTCTGGCGTGGCTCCGGTGGTGATGGAGCAGTCATCGGTGTTTAGCGCCACCTCTGCTAGGTCGATCCGGGCTAGGTTCCTCCTTCCTCCTCATCGTGTCAGGGCCCCCCAGATGAATGAGAGGATTTTCTTCCCCGGTGATTGTGAGGTTGGGGTGTACGTGAATAATTTTGCGTTCGGGCTTCGGTTCCCCCTACATCCCTTCGTGGTGGTGTTTTTGAGGGCCTTTGAGCATGCCATGTGCTAGTTTAGCCCCAATGCCGTTGGATCACTAGTGGGGTTCCTCGTGCTGTGTTCGCTTCATGGGGTGGAGCCGACTCTTTCCCTTTTCAACCATTTCTATCATCTGAGCCATCATAAGTCGGGCGCTTGTCTTTACATCACCGCTCGGAGGGCGAAGAATTTGGTGTCGGGGCTGCCATTCTCCTTGAAACATTGGAAGGAGGAATATGTATTTATGACCCTCCCCGGGGAGGCAAACTTTTCAGTGCGTTGGGGGCAGCCGGTGCTCGCTGACCCGTATGCTGGAGAGTCTTACCGTTGTGGAGCTTGAGGCGATCAGCAAGCTGTCTGCGATCCCCCTGCTGATCGGTATATCAAGTTCCTCTTCTAGGGTCATGTTTTGAGGAAGAGAGTGTGGCCCCTCGATGAGTCTTCACTTATCTGGTTTGGATTTTCCATCGTTCCTTGTTTGCTCTCTTACCCCCATGTTGCTATGTGGGTTTGCCTCCTGTTCTTCCCCGTGCGCTCTGTAGGTCGCCCCTCTTATGCCCAGCCAAGGAGAGGGGTCACGTCTTGGAGGTTCAGCTGAAACAACGAGTCGGGGCTCCCCAGGCCAGTAGGGGTCCATCTGGGGAGGCCGTGAAGAGGAAAAGGAAACGCTCGTCGCCAGGGTAAGAGAGAGCTGAGGGGAAGAAGGTTCAGGTCCCAGCCTCTAGTGGGGGAGGCCACTGCTTACAAGGTCCCTGTGCCCCCCATCCATTCCCAGCGGGTCGAGGACATATGGCCCTAGGGCGGTCTCTTCTCGACCTACCTAGGCTTGCTCCCCACGGACTACGAGAAGTCTTTGGGCGTCTTCCGGTCGACCGAGGCCGACCTTCCGCAATCGGGCGACGGGTTGCTCGGTTCCCAGTTCCCTGTGGGACTAAAGGAGTCTATCTTTATAGACTATGGGGTCGCGGCCCGGCTGGCCAAAAACTCTTGCTTGCCCCAAGACCGATCCGTGCTGGATGGGGTGAAGGGCGATAGGCTCACGGCCTTCGTAGTGCTTGCCAGCCAACAAGTAAGCTTACTCATAGCCCCCACACATTATTTTTGGTGGGCGGTCATGATCGACAGTTTTTACTTGGTGCAACTGTCCTCGTACGACCTATCGATGAGGATGCAATTTGTGGCGCTCACCGAGGCGAAGGCAAGTCTCGCCCGAAAATCGGCACCGGAGGGGACCACTGAGGAGGAGACCCAAGAGGCCGAGTCGCGCATGAGGTCAATGGTGACCAGGGTCATCGAGCTCACTGCAGATGTCGAGAGTCTGGACGTTGAGAGGGCCTTGGTGCTGGCTGATAAGTCTCTGGCCAAGAAGAGGGTTGCCTAAATGGCATCCAGGGGGGCCGAGGATGAGGCCAGGATCCTGGAGCTTGAGGAGCTGCTGGGGGTGGCGGACGAAAAGGAGGGTGCCCTCGTAGCCAAGCTCATCGAGGCCTCTCGCACAAATGAGTCGGAAAAGGTGGAGAGGTCGAGGCTCCAGGGTCAGGTGGCTGTACTCGAGGCCCGGGTCAGTGAACTGGAGAAGGTGGACCCCGCCCGAATAGCGCAAGAGGCGGTGGAGGAGTATTTCGAGACCTTCGTCGCCCCCGGGATGTTCAGGGTGTTTGAGGAGGGGTTCCACCAGTGCCGACGCAAGATCGAAATCAAATTCCCAAGCTCGGGGGTTGCGTTCGAGAGGCTCGAAATGGTTCCCGATGAGGGCGAAGAGGACGCCGACACCATCCGTCCAGAAGATGCTCCTAAGGAGGTAGTAGTCGCCCAGACCGAAGCGAGAGCTTAGGCTTTTTGTGATGTTTTTCATCCTTTATAAACGATCTCTTTTTGTAATGGGAATCCTCTTTTTGCAATGGGAATCGTTGATCGTCCCGTGCTTGTTGTTTGGTTGTTGTTGTGCCCCCTTCCTCAATCTTGGTTGCACTCTAACTGTTGTACAGCCAGGTTTAGGGAACACCGATAATCATCGGGTGATCATTTTGCTCGAGGTTTGTCGAATGGTCGGCACATCAGGGGAGTTGACTATGGCCTGGAGGTTAATATGCGGTCGATCTGCTTGGGGAGTGGTCCCCAGCCTTACGGCTGATGTGGTGTCGGCCTATTGGGGGAGTTTCCCACAGCCTTACAGCCGACGTCGGGTCGGTCGGCCTGCTGGGGTACATATCCCCAGGCTTACAGTTAATCGAATGATCGGCCAGCTGGGGGAGTTGCCCACAGCTTTATGGTCGATGCGTGGTCAGCCAGCTGGGGGAGTTGACCCCAGCCTTACGACGACAGGTCAGTCGGCCAGTTGGGGGAGCTATCCCCAGGCTTACGGTCAATCGAATGATCGGCCTGCTGGAGGAGTTTCCCCAGCCTTACGATCGATGCATGGTCGGCCTGCTGGGGGAGTTGCCCCAAGCCTTATAGCACCAGGTCGATCGGCCAGCTGGGGAGCTTCCCCTAGTCTTACGGTTAATTGAATGATCAACATACTGGAGGAGTTGCCCCCAGCCTTACGGTCGATGAATGGTCGGCCTGCTGGGGAGAGTTGCCCCCAGCCTTACAACGACAGGTCGGTCAGCCAGCTGTGGAAGCTACCCCTAGGCTTACGGTCGATCGAATGATCGGCCTGCTGAGGGAGATGCATCCAACCGTACGGTCGATGCATGGTCGGTCTGCTCGGGGAGTTACCCCCAGCATTACGGTGGGCAGGTCAGTCGGCCATCTGGGGGAGTTTCCCCTATCCTTACGGTCGATCAGGTGATCAGCTCGCTGGGGGAGCTGCCCCCTAGCCTTACGGCCGAATCCTTTTCATCATGCGGGAATAAGGACACTTAGGTGAAAAAAGCAGGGCCCCTTATTTTATTTATTTAGAACATTTTTTGGTTTTGGTACAATGTCTCAGAGGGGTTCCGTACATTCTTCGCCTCACTGGTATTATTTGCGTAAATGCTCCGTGTTCTAAGTATAGGTGAGCGCTTTACCTTCTAGGATTGAGAGCCGATAAGTCGCCGGGCTGAGGACCTCGGTGATCCTATATGGACCTTCCTATTTCGTGGCGAGCTTTCACTTGCAAGCAATCTCTGGGTTAAATATGGCTTTCCTCGGGACAAGATCTCCTGGGTGGAAACTTCATCTCTTAACCCGGGAGTTGTAGTAGCGGGCCACTTGTTGCTTCTGTCGGATGACAGAGGCTAGAGCCTCATCGTGCTGCTCGTCTATGAGCTCTAGATTTATTTCTAGGCCCTCCAAATTTCTCTCTTTGTCAAAGTGTCTAAGTCGGAGCGACTCTTCGCCTACTTCGATGGGGACAACCTCTTCTGCCCCGTAGGCGAGTTTGAAGGGCGTTTCCCATGTGGTTTCCTCGTGGGTAGTTCGGTATGAACATAGTATCACAGGGAGTTCCTCTGGCCAAGCTCCATGCACCTCTCCTATATTCTTATGGAGCGATTCGAGGATGCATTTATTGGTGGCTTCTGCCATCTAGTTGGTCTGGGGATGGGCCACAGAGGCGAACATGAGGTTGATCTTCCAATCCGTACAGAACTCTTTGAACGCCGTGCTATCGAACTGTTTCCCATTGTCGGTGATAATGGATCGATGGATTCCAAACCTGCTGATGATGGACTTCCACATGAAGATCTTTGCCTTCTTCCATGTGATGGTAGCCAAGGGTTCGGCCTCGATCCATTTGGTAAAGTAGTCCACCGCCACGATCAGGAATTTCCTTTGTCCTTTCACGGAAGCAAAGGGGCCAAGAATGTCCAGCCCCCACTTGGCAAAGGAAATGGGGTTGATTATAGGTACAAAGTCAGCTTGAGGTGATGAACCGAGCTTTGCAAACTTCTGGCACTCCGAGCACTTCCGAACGTACTCCGCCGAGTCGTGGGCCAGAGTCGGCCAGTAGTATCCTTGCCTTAGGATCTTCATCGCGACCGTCTTGCCTCCGTGATGGTTCCTGCAGAGTCCCTTGTGGACCTCTCGGATAACATAGTCCACTTCATATGGTCCAAGGCACTTGAGGTAGGGTAAGATGTCAGTTTTGGTCGAGCGCCTTCTGTATAGTATACCTTCGTGGAGTACGTACCAAAGAGCCTTCTGTTCCAGTGTTCAACGCTCTTCCTGTTCTATGGAGGCCTCCCTGGTGGCGAGGAACTGCATGATGGGGTCCATCCAGGAAGGTTCTCCGTCGATGATCATTAGCTCTTCTTCCTCTGTGCTGGGGCTTTGGAGGTTCTCGACGTAGATGGCGTGACCTAACTCATTGAGGGAAGAGGATGCCCATTTAGAGAGGGCGTCCATGCAAGCGTTCTTCGACCTCGACATGTGAATGGACTCAACATTCTTGAATCTGGATAGTTTGTACTTTGCTTAAGTAATATAGCGCTGCATGGTTTCGTCTTTTGCCATGTAGTCTCCGTGCAGCTGGCTGATGACGAGCCTGGTGTCATTGAGGAGGCACACCGAGTTTGCTCCCAGTGCTCGGGCTAGTTTCAGGCGATTGATGGCAGCCTCGTACTCGGCTACCTTGTTGGTGACTGGAAACTCAAACCGAAGGGCGTACTTTGTAGTCTTTCCGTCGGGAGATCGGATGACGATGATCGCTCCGCTGCTCGTCTTGGTTGTTGATCCATCAACATGGATGACCCATGTGTCCTTGCCCTCTGGTCGATCATCAGGAATGATGTCAGTCAAGAAGAGGGATAATGGGTGAGGCGTTACCATGTCTGGGCTCGCCCTGTCGGGGGGTGCCGTGTCTCCAATGGTACACTCGGCGATGAAGTCCACCAGTGCTTGCCCTTTGATGTCTGTCCTTGATTTGTATCTGAGGTCGAATTCACTCAGCTCGATCCCCCAATTCAGCATCCTCCCCATCCGATCAAATCTCTTGAGGTTCTCCTCGAACTGGGAGTTGGTTAGGACCATAATGGTGTGAGCTTGGAAGTAGGGTCGGAGTCTCCGTGTTGAAAGAACGAGGTCATATGCCAATTTCTCCAAGGGGCTGTACCGCTCCTCTACATCTCGCAAGACCCAACTGGTGTAATACACTGGCCTCTGTGCCCTTGCGTCTTTCCTGATCAGCACAGAGCTCACTGCTTCCCCGGTGCTAGCCAAGTACTGGCTCAGGGGTTCTCCTTCCTTAGGCTTGGAGAGGAGCGGGGGACTCGGAGGTATTCCTACAGTTTGACAAACGCCTAGGCACAGCTCACGTCCCACTCTATAGCTTTTCTCTTCCCATCCAACCCGGCGAGGGCCCTTCTCAGGACCCTGAAGAACGGGAGTAATCTGTCTGCCGGTTTGGACAGGAAACGCCCCAGAGCTGCGATCCGGCCGTTCAGCCTCTGCAGCTCTTTGATAGTGGTCAGTTCTCTATGTTGATCAGAGCCTCAAGCTTGTCTGGGTTGGCCTCGATGCCACGGTTGGTGATCATGAAGCCCAAGAACTTTTCGGATTTCACCCAGAATGTGCACTTCGTGGGGTTGAGCCTGATGTTGTGCTTCCATAATTGTTCAAAGGTTTCCCGGAGGTCGGTGATGTGGTCGGCTGGGCTTTTGGACTTGACCAACATGTCGTCCACGTAAACCTCCAGGTTCCTCCCGACTTGGGAGCCGAAGACCCTGTTGACCATCCTCTGATAGGTCATCCCTACGTTCTTCAGATCAAAGGGCATCTTTATGTAGCAGAATGTCACATGATCGATGATGAACGACGTCTTTTCCTCGTCGTATGGGTCCATTTGCACCTGGTTATATCCTGAGTAAGCATTTATGAAGCTGAGCATCTTGTAACCTGATACATTATCTACGAGGTGGTCGATACGGGGCAGTGGGTAGATGTCCTTGGGGCAGGCTTTGTTGAGGTCGGTGAAGTCTACACACATTCGCCACTTACCGCTTGACTTTTTCACCATCACCACGTTGGCTAGCCAGTCGGTTTACCAGACTTCCCTGGTGAATCCAGCCTCGAGCAGGCGCCCAACCTTCTCGTCCGCGGCTCTCATCTTTTCGCTGCTCAAGTTCCTCTTGTTTTGCCGGATCAGCTTGAAGTTGGGGTCGACGTGTAGTTGGTGGGTGATTACCCAGGGGGGTTCACACCAGGCATGTCTTCGGGTGACCAAGCGAAGACATCCAGGTTGGCTTTCAGGCACCCGATCAATTCATCCCTCATGGCGGGGTTGAGATGTGATCTAATTGTTGGGTTTTGATGGACCCTTAGGGCACAATCTGAGCCCATCCTAAGTCAGACGGACCACAGACGCAAAAGAATGCAGCGGAAAAACAGACATGTTAAACTATTTAATAAGGCCCTAAGGTTCACGACCCTTTAGCCAGGATCTCTGCCAACTTGGGATGGGCTATCCCAAGAGGGAGCTAAGCTACTGCGATTAAATTAAAAGAATGCTAATTAAATTCACATACCCAAAACCTTGCCCTGGTTCAGGCAAGGTATACCGCACCGTCTTTCGAGCCGCTCCCCGTCCCCGTTGAACCGCTCTTCAACCCGCTTTGCATCCCGAGGCAAGCAATCCTCGTGTCGCCGAGCCAACCATGCGCTGAAGAAAGTTTCACCCGAGTGTGAACCTTCGCCAAGATTTCGGATCGGATCCGAACCCCTTCGTGGCTTTGCTAGAGCCCTTCAGGAGTACGGCAGAAATTTAGGAAGAAGAGAAATATTAATTTAAGCCTAGATCCGAGCGTGCTCCAACATTTATGGGAGCCGCTCAGATCTGGAGCTTGGGACGAGTTTTGAGGTGGGGAGAAGACCTCTATTTATATAGGCGGCTGACCGCTCCCCTTTACTCAAATTCCGATGTGGGACTAAAGTTTGGAGTTAATGAATTCAATATAGTTTGCCTTTCACAAAGGCCAAACTTCCGTGAATTTTAACTCCCTCACTGTTGAGCTTCATGATTGATACAACATATCAAATCGAAGGGTGTTCAATGATGAACGCATAGAAAAAACGGCGAGTCAATGGAGTCCGTTTGACCCTCTAATTTATCGTCCAAAGATCAGCCCAAACATGATTCTGTTGGATCCTGTGGATGGCAAATAACACTAGAAGGGGGGGTTGAATAGTGTTGTGCAAATAGTAAACTTTTTCGATTGTTAATAAACGCCCTTCTAATGTTGCCTAAGAAACCAAGTAGAGCGATCTACGCTTGGTTCTTAATCAACAAAGTAATCTAATAATCACAGAGTAATTTCACAGCAGGTAATCGACTCCCTATGAACAGTAGTCGACTCCCAGAGAATTTATAAGCACAGTTAAGATAGATAAGATTACAAATAATACAAATATTATATCTTTATTCACAGCGGATAAAAGTAAGTTAATCTTTGCAATAGATGAACAACAATTAGCAAATAATAAAGTAAGAGAAAAGATAAACAAACACAGATAAACAATCGCAGACACAAGGATTTTTATCCTGGTTCCCCATAACTTTTGGGAACGTCCAGTCCCCGACCAATCCGGTACGAGATTTTCCACTATCTGCCTTGGCAAATACAAGCACCTAACTCCACTCGTTAGGATTTCTAACGACCTAGTCTTGACCAGGATTTCCAACTGGTAACACCTAGACTTGTCTAGGGTTCCAACAACAACACAATAAAATTTATATCCAATTCACCACAATAAATTGGTGGAGATTGGTTTTACACCCAGATTCTATAGCCAACTAATAATAGACAAAATTTCATGTAGTGGCTTGATAGAATAAGATTCTTGATCACACAAAGATACGAATGAATTCTTTGTGATCTAGATCTAATGTTTTTCAAAAATCCTTTAAACAAAAATCAAGAGAAAAGTAATACGGATTTGAAGAAAAGTTAGCCAATAAAACGAGATTATGATCTTCAGAAAATAATAACAGAATTTGCAAGATCACAAATAAAACAGAATTGGCTAAAGAGAGAATGAGAGCTTAGAACTTTAGAGCGTTTGCACGAGAGAATTTGAATTCAATAGTTGTTGTATTTTTCTCAATGAAAATGGTCCTCTATTTATAGGAGAAATCTGAGAGTTTGAAATTCAAATTACTTTGACTTTTGTCCCAAAAATCATGGGAGAAAATCGCTCAATGATATTTCAAAATTCAAGTCAAAACGTCAAAATTTGACATCTGGTTGTCGACTCCCTAGGAGTGGTAGTCGACTCCCAGTGTGTTTCAGGAAATCTTGATTCTCAGCTGGTAGTCGACTCCCTACCTTTGGTAGTCGACTCCCAGAGGAGTTTTTCCTGTGACACAACTAGTCAAGAAAGTAGCTAATCTCCAGGGTGTGTGGAGTTTCACTACAGAATTACAAAACGACTAGAGAAAGCTCTCAAAATCATTTTTGTAGACGTTCTAAGAAATATTCAAATCATTTTAAAGTCGTTTGTGTGTGTGTGATTGTCTATACGATTTGGCTTTAACAATACCCTAAAAGACACAACACACTCACTATAGACTAGGACACGTCTTCGAAAGCTTGATCAATTTGATGGAGTAGATGTGAGCTTCACTTGAGCTTCACTTGAGCTTCTTGTTCTATTTGAGCTTTGAGCTTCATCATTTGATCTTAGCCACGTTCGTCCTTGTCTTTGAGCGTAGATTGCGCTTCTTTGAGTATGAGTAAAGCTTTTCATTTGACGCATATCCTGCACACGTAATTATAGTGTAGTTAGTACACTAAGCTTCATTTGGTCATTTGGTGTGCTCATCATCAAAATCACTTGGGGTGGAATTCAATTTCCATCACTCTCCCCCTTTTTGATGATGACACCCAAATGAAAAATGAAGTAAGTTGAAATATGAAATACATGAAAATATACTTACTTCCCCTGCTTTGATGCGGTTCTCCCCCTGCATCGAAGCTGTTAGCAAAACAATACAATACATATGATTTCATTTTTACATTTCATATTTTTCTCCCCCTTGTCATCAACAAAAAAAAGTAATTCAACGACAAAGTAATATAACATATGAATCATAATATGATTAGGAGGGGAATTTAATTTCCTATTCCTGTAAGAGAGATGTTAGTTATAAGAGTAACTAATATATTGCATAATGGATAAGTTCATAGTAAGCATCACACAATTAAAGAGTTATTACAAACCATAAGATCGAAATCATAGTTTTTGGGAACCATTGTTTTAAAACCATTGTTTTTAAGAAAAGCTAAGGATGACCGTCGTTCTTCTTCAGTTCCTTGCTATCATCAAGGATCATGACAAGCGTGTTCTCCGTCATTTTGTTGCTTTTCACGACGAGCTCCTTAAGGTCGTCCACCTATTTGTTAAGGTCTTCAAACCCTTTTTCCTGTGATATCTTTAATTTCCTAATTTTCTTCAGAAGCATCTCTTGAAGTTCAAGGATATATGCCGGTGCTTCTTCTTCTTCTTCTTCTTCTTCTTCGCTTCCTTTTTCTTCTTCTCCTTGTTCTTCTTCCTCAGAATCTGAAACAACAATTTTCTTACCTCTCCTGGAGGATGATGATCCTCCTTCAGCTGCAAGTTTTTCTTTGGGAATGTTCTCATCAAGATCATGGTGTAGATTCATTCTTCCAAGTGCATGAACATCAAAAACTCGAGCCGGCTCTAGAATTGAGGTTTCGTGATCCAAAGGCACATTATAAATAATAAACAAAATTGTGAGATAGTGTCCATGAGCTAAGGTGGATGAGGGTCTATCAGAAGAAGCTGAAGCAAGAATAGAATCCATGATGACTTTGGCCCAATTGATGCGGATGTTCCCTAACAAAGCATAGATGCATTTGGCCTGCTTCTCAGATAGGATAGAATGACTTCCAGATTTTTGAGTGATGTTGTAGGATAATATATTTGCCAGAATTCTTTCCGGATAGCGAAGATCGCTACAGGGAAGTTTAGTCTGAAAATGCCTTCCTGGCAAATACATTCCCTCTAAAACACTTCCTTCAGTCATTTCTATTTTATCAAGCAACATGCCAGAATATGGAATGCCTAGGGCTTCTCCAAGAGATTTAACGGTAATGGCAAGTTTTGTATCAAGAACTTTGGTGATAAAACGGCTTTTAGCAAGATCGAAATCCATATTAGCATAAAACAAGTGCACAAGCCTGGGATAGCAAAGATAAGTGTCTTCGGAGGAAAATAGGTTGGCCAAGTTCTGAAACTCTAGTATGCTATCAATGCCATAGTTTACAACATCATCAAGTTTAACAAATCTTTCATGGAGGATGGGTTTCTTAGAGATTTTAATGAAGTGTGCATATGTGGTGTTCTTAAACAGATAGGGTAGGATAGTTTCTTTCTCAGAGGCAGATTGAGATGAGGTTTTTCTCTTCTTGGAAAATATTCCCTTGAGAGGCATCTAGATAGAGTAAAAACAAGAATTTTACAATACTAGATAAGCAAGGAAATCAAGAAAAATGATGAAGTAAAAATGAAGTAAGAAATTTTTACCTTGAGTAAATTTGAGAAAGAGATGAAGTTGGAAGAGCTCCAAGCAACCCAAGCACCAAGAAGAAATTTCAAGAGAGAGAGGGGAATCGGGTAGTCGGCTACCCTAGGGTTTCTCTTGGGGGTTTTTAACATAGGATGAAAGATGGTGAAGAATGAGGGCCTTAGGATCAAGGGATGGATGGTTAGGATAGATTTTTAGCTTATTGGGTATAAGTTGCCTTTGTGGATATGAACCCATTAACTCCATAGAACCCAATAGGAGTTAGTCAAAAAACAAACCCAGAAATCCGCATAAGCGCTGGTAGTCGACTCCCTCATATAGGTAGTCGACTTCCTACTGGGTTGAGTCGTTTTCTCATCCCGAGGGGTTTTTGATCTAGGTTCGAGTGCGTGTTCTGAACACGAAATGTTTTTAAGAGTATAATGTAAACATATAACAGAAAAAATATGTAAAAAAATTTTTAAATAATTTTATTTTTTTATATTTTGCAAAACAAAATTGAGTCACACAAGAAGAATTCTGATGTTGATCCTTTTCGAGGCGTTGGATCTAGTTTTCTTCTTTTCATTTCTTTAGAGTACCTGAAAAAAATAAGCGTTTTATGGTACATCTTTGGCTTTTGAGTCCGAGAAGTTAGTCTTTAGGAAGCCAAACCCAGTATGGTTTAGTTCCTTCATGAATAACATATTTATAATTTCTGTTTAAATGAATTTGTTGAACAAAGTCGGTAGCGTACCTTTTCTTTCGTTGATCAGATAATTTCTTTGGTATCCAGATGCTCAAAAATTTATCGTTAGAATGATGCATCTTATTATGCTTAACCCGTTTCTTGGTATGATGTGAATCAAAACCGAGTCCGGTTTTCCTAGATGAGGCTTTTTGATCATTTATTATACTATCTAACTTCCCTTTTCCTTTGTTGAAATTCTCAATAATTTTCATCGTAGCGTCGTATTTATCTTTGACAGATACAAGAAGATTATTCAGATTCTCAACCTTTTCATTTACCAATGAAATATCTTTTTGCAGAAAATCATTCTTTTCTTTAAGGAGACTATTTTCTTTAGTGATTTCTTTTTTTTCTTTAGTATCCCTTTTAATGTTTCTAAGTGTTCTTCTATGTTCTTTTATGAGCTTTTCATGCATTTTGCATAGCTCCTTATATGCTCCCCTATAATCCATGTCTTCATTATCACTTGATGACGAATCATTGTCGCGAGATGAATCATGATATGAGCTTACCTTGGAGGATGTGGATGCTATGAAGCACATGTGTGTTGTTTCTCTTCTTTCATCGTTATCTTCTGCTGAGGATTCATCGGACGAGGAATCATCGCTCTGGTCGAAGGCTGCGTAAGCTTCCTTCTTTGGTCGTCGGAATTTGTTTCTTCCATTATTTCGCTTTTCATTATTGTCTCTGTTCTTCCCACGATCTCTAGAATCACGATTGTTTCTCTCCAATGGACAGTCTCTCTTGACGTGCCCTGGTTTATTGCAACCAAAACAAATAATACCCTTAGTGGGTCTAAAAGAGCGTTTTCCATACTTACTTGTGATGAACTCTTTGAAGTTCTTTGAGATGAATGCGATATGGTCTTCTTTGTCCGTGTAATCGGAATCTTCCTCTTGGGCTTTGAACGCGAGATTCTTCTTCTTTGGTTTTTCTTCGATCTTCTTATCTTCTTCAAGCTCAATCTCATATGTCATGAGATTTTCCATTAGTTCTTCGATGGTGAGGTCTTTTACGTTATGAGCTTCTCGAATGGCAGTTGTCTTTCCCTTCCACTCGGGTCGGAGGGATCTTTGTATCTTCATTACCTGCTCATATTCAGAAAGTTTCTTCCCTAATCCTGCGAGCTCATTTGTAATATTAGTAAAACGAGTATTCACATCGGTGATACTCTCTCCTTCTTCCATTTTAAAAGATTCGAATTTTGAATGTAAAACATTTATGCGGAATTCTTTTACCTTTTCGGTTCCTTCGTGACTTACCTGAAGAGTATGCCATATTTGGTGTGCTGTCTCACATTGGGAGACTCGATTGAACTCATTTCCTGTTACGGCGCAAAATAGTGCATTCATTGCTTTTGCATTGAGATTAGCTCTCTTCTTGTCGTCGATAGACCATTTTCCAAACTCAACGTCAGTAGGTACGATGTACGGGACTTTAGTAACGGTCCAAGCTTCAATATCTAATGACTCTAGGTGAGTCTTCATTCGGATCTTCCAGCTAGTGGAGTTGGTTCCGTTGAACAGTGGTGGTCGCATGGTATTCAGTCCTTCAGAATGGAAAGATGTTGACACCATCACCTTTGTAGCCTTGCTCTGATACCAAGTGTTGGATCCTGTGGATGGCAAACAACATTAGAAGGGGGGTTGAATAGTGTTGTGCAAATAGTAAACTTTTTCGATTGTTATTAAACGTCCTTCTAATGTTGCCTAAGAAACCAAGTAGAGCGATCTACGCTTGGTTCTTAATCAACAAAGTAATCTAATAATCACAGAGTAATTTCACAGCAGGTAGTCGACTCCCTATGAACAGTAGTCGACTCCCAGAGAATTTATAAGCACAGTTAAGGTAGATAAGATTACAAGTAATACAAATATTATATCTTTATTCACAGCGGATAAAAGTAAGTTAACTTTGCAATAGATGAACAACAATTAGAAAATAATAAAGTAAGAGCAAAGATAAACAAACACAGATAAACAATCGCAGACACAAGGATTTTTATCCTGGTTCCCCACAACTTTTGGGTACGTCCAGTCTCCGACCAATCCGGTACGAGATTTTCCACTATCTGCCTTGGCAAATACAAGCACCTAACTCCACTCGTTAGGATTTCCAACGACCTAGTCTTGACCAGGATTTCCAACTAGTAACACCTAGACTTGTCTAGGGTTCCAACAACAACACAATAAAATTTATATCCAATTCACCACAATAAATTGGTGGAGATTGGTTTTACACCCAGATTCTATAGCCAAATAATAATAGACAAAATTTCGTGTAGTGGCTTGATAGAATAATATTCTTGATCACACAAAGATACGAATGAATTCTTTGTGATCTAGATCTAATGTTTTTCAAAAAATCATTTAAACAAAAATCAAGAGAAAAGTAATACGGATTTGAAAAACAGTTAGCCAATAAAACGAGATTATGATCTTCAGAAAATAATAACAGAATTTGCAAGATCACAAATAAAACAAAATTGGCTAAAGAGAGAATGAGAGCTTAAAACTTTAGAGCGTTTGCACGAGAGAATTTGAATTCAATAGTTGTTGTATTTTTCTCAATGAAAATGGTCCTCTATTTATAGGAGAAATCTGAGAGTTTGAAATTCAAATTACTTTGACTTTTGTCCCAAAAATCATGGGAAAAAATCGATCAACGATATTTCAAAATTCAAGTCAAAACCTCAAACTTCGACAGCTGGTAGTCGACTCCCTAGGAGTGGTAGTCGACTCCCAGTATGTTTCAGGAAATCTTAATTCTCAGCTGGTAGTCGACTCCCTACCTTTGGTAGTCGACTCCCAGAGGAGTTTTTCCTGCGACACAACTAGTCAAGCAAGTAGCTAATCTCCAAGGTGTGTGGAGTTTCACTACGGAATTACAAAACGACTAGAGAAAGCTCTCAAAATCATTTTTGTAGACGTTTTAAGAAATATTCAAAATCATTTTAAAGTCGTTTGTGTGTGTGTGATTGTCTATACGATTTGGCTTTAACAATACCCTAAAAGACACAACACACTCACTATAGACTATGACACGTCTTCGGAAGCTTGATCAATTTGATGGAGTAGATGAGAACTTCACTTGAGCTTCTTGTTCTATTTGAGCTTTGAGCTTCATCATTTGATCTTAGCCACGTTCGTCCTTGTCTTTGAGCGTAGATTGCGCTTCTTTGAGTATGAGTAAAGATTTTCATTTGTCGCATATCATGCACACTTAATTGTAGTGTAGTTAGTACACTAAGCTTCATTTGGTGTGCTCATCATCAAAATCACTTGGGGTGGAATTCAATTTCCATCAGATTTTGCTAAAAGTTTCAGCCGTCAAAATTCGCGCATAGGGTTTCAGAAAATCCACTATGTGGTGCCCAGAGCATGGGCCCCACAAGCTACTGCGTGCGCATTTCTGCAGGGGGCCTGCTTAGGCACAAGCCCAGGCGCTGTGCCCAGGCGCTGCCCGCCTGGGCCCGCCTGGGCCGAGGCGGGCCAAGGGCCTGGGCCCAAGCCCAGGCGCCAGGCGCCTGGGCTTGGGCCCAGGCCATTGGCCTGGGCCCCTTCTCTGCTGGGCAAAAATGACCCGCGCCTGGGCATTTTGCCCAGGCGCAAATGCGGGCTTCCCCCTTTTTTTAATTAAGTAAACTTATTTAAAACAGTATTTGAATAATTTACTAAATAAAAATTGCTTTAACAATTAAAGCATTTGGGCTTTATTCTTTGGGCCTGGTTTTGGGCTTCTATTTAAAACACCTTTAAATAGATTTACTGGGCTCGTTTGAACTCCGATTTGAGCGCGGTTTGAACCTGCGTTTAGAGCGGGATGATCCCGTCATGCAGGTAACCTTTTCCTTGCGTTTATTACATTAAATATGGTCTTAAACAATTTAAGACACATTTAACCTCTTTTGCGTCATATGTAAATTAGTCCCTATCTAGGCTTAAAATTATCATCTGCATCAAATGCAATTTTCTATCCCTTGCATCAAATGCATATTCTCCCAAATGTTTCTACCTATTACTAGACGAAGGTCGCACTCTATGTGAGACCTTACAGCCTGGCCCTACTACAGGTTGGGCTCGAAACCCTATGCGGCAGTGACCATGAGCAGCAGTTGCCATCCCTGTTTCAGTATCATTATTATGTGGTTGACTCATCGACATGAGTATTGTCAGGACCACCCTGACTGTGTCCGTGATGAATTCCACAGTTTTAGTCTCTTCGTCTAAACTATGCCGTTTAATTCAAGTCTAGGATACGGTCAAACTGTCAACCCCAATAACTTGAATTCGGTTAGTTTCCATCGATCTTTAATCAAATAATGTTGGACAACTTCCAACATACTCTGCCCAGAGTTTTTACTAAAGGCTAAACTAACACTACAACACTAACACCCATTGACCAGGAGAGACGAATCATATCTCGGTCATTACTCTCCTCGTACGCTTCAAATGTCACCCAACCAAAGACCTTTCGACAGGCCTTTCCTTGAAGCTAGTTCAGTGATCTAAGTGACACCGTTCACACACAGGTTCGTACAATGACCTCAAGTCAAAGACCAACTTGCCTATCATCACTAAGAGTTATCATTGACAGGTTGGTCAATATAACCATATGATAAATCTTGTGGGTCGTTCAGTGAAATCATTCTCAAATGAGCACATGTGTCTTGTCTTCGACTTCGCCAAGTCAAACGATCATGAGATCATCATCACCGCTATACGGTGAAGACTAAGACATAATGGTCTATCCGATGTTTCGATATCCTTTTCTCGAAACATCTACGACCACGAACCCTTTTTGACTTATGTTACAGACGGTCAAACATTTCTCCATGATCGAGATACTCAGCTCGATATATGTTTGACCTCGCATTAAGTCTTAGGACTTTACCTAAGTGAATTACTAATGATAGCTACATAATGATTTAACTTAGATAAAATCTTACCATACAGCTTACTGTAATTTCGAACAAGATGTTTGTGTAAATACACTGAGATAAATTGCCTCGAGGGCATACATCTTGCAACATCTCCCACTTGCATTCAGGCCCATTTATCCCAGTATCTCGTACCGTATTTACACATAAGTCTTTCCAGACTTCACGTGGTAGAGCCTTCGTGAGTGGATCTGCTAGACTGTCTACTGATCAGACTTAAGGGGTTATTATATGTTTATCTTAGACAATTCATTTGAATCTCATCCAAATAATTTACTTTGGTCCGATGGAATCCATTTAATTCTCCTAGATCTCATCCAGCTCATCGTACCTTACGATAATAATTATAAACAAGTTATTGGTCATTTTAGATTGTTCATATTTAAAAGTGTCAAACTATTTTGACCACTTTATCAAAATATGTTCCATCCCCTTGATGCCTCGCATGTGTTTTTATTCGCTTCCACTAACCTTGAAAACTCTCTGGATAATTCATATATATTCGTTCTTCTAAATCATATTTAGAAAAATGAACTATAAATGAATGCTCCAGTTTTCATGGTTATTATGAGCGTTCACGTCGAGTTCAGTCCGAGTAGATCTGTATGCATCTGCTGGCGAGACGGTTTCATCATAATCCGTTTATAGGAATTAGAATGAAAATGTTCTCAACCAACGTAAGCTGTACTTCACTAATTTCTTTCTGCACCAATCTTTAACTCGAAGATTTACTTACAGACATTAAGAAACAATTTCTTTGGGCACATAAACTAAAGTCCATACTTTATTTACGTGCACTGACCTATTGCATCAAGTTGTTAATCAGAGTCTATACTCTGAATTACATCCTGGAAGTTGGCTAAGCCATCATTGACTATGATGTCTAACTCGACTCTTCGTCACATGAGACTCGAGTAATCCTTTAACTTCCTAATGATTGATTTAATGAATATCTTATTGATAAGGTCCTCATAGAACCTCATCAAAACCTAGGCATTTCTATCTGGGACTTAACCCAGAGGGAGGATCGTAACTCGGACAACTTAGCCATGAGTCGCACTATGTCTAACAAAGTGCGATTCATGCTCTCTAACACATCCAATATGTTAAGGTGCTTAACCTGAGAGAAAATCACATTTTCTTTTATTTACGCAAGATTTATACAGCTAAGTAATCGACTTTTCGATCTAATCGAATCAGTTCAAATACTTATGTGTTTTGTTCTTTATTTTATCAGACTTGTGTTTCATCAAGAACACGTGTCTTAATAAATAAGAATAACGTATTCTGGCTAATCTAGACAAGTGTCCGGGTACATCAGTATGTACGAGACTGTGAGTTCAACAACTCATTCTCCCACTGTCTTACAGATGGGTTTCGGCCATCATACCTTTGAGAATAAGATTCACTATTGTCCGTAGACTTCATAATTCGAGAGGTCAGACCCCTCTATATGTGACTTGTGAAGCTTAGTCTCTTTGGTACGGCCTAGTATATTTTGCCATATAAGTTTATTACTATCTTGCATACTCATATATTAACATTTAATATATTATAATTATTACAAATTACTTAACACAAAATATTGCTTCAGAAGCAAGGTGACGACTTTCGTAAAAAAATGTGTTAGACGTCTTTTGTATAACAATTACTTTGAAAACGTGACATCGTATATGTCACATATTCAGTCCCTCCTTCTTACGCCTTTACTAATGATAAATAAAACTATCTTTCTCAATTAGACTTTTCCTTAGTGCCTACTTCCTTTTCTAAATCTCATTTAGATATTAAACGTCTCAACAAAAATTTAAATAGCTATGCAAGCATCTCATGTATCCAAATGCCTGAGCTTTGCAGCCTTGAGTGTAGCTCAACAAGTTGCTTGTCTCAAGATCTGGTTGGGATACATGCTCTTGCACCGCTTATGCACTCATATTTGATTCAAACAAGTTTGATCGAATTTTCGAACCTTACGGATCGAATCTGCTTTCCGTACAACCTTGAGTGTAGCTCAACAAATTGTATGGAGAAACGTGCTATTGAACATCGATATGTTCGAGCTGCCTCATGTAGAGGTGAGTGACATGTAGCGTGCATTTATTTTTGTTGGACTCAGAACTTAATGAAATCATATTTCTTAAGTCTGTCCTTAAGAAGGTCATTTTAATGTCAATGAGAATAAATTTTATTCTATCAATTAGAATTTAACTTGATATTCAATTAACCAACCTATTTGACCAGTTAACTTATTCTGTTAGAATGTTACATTTTGATTCCATTGGTAAACTTAGAACTTACCCCAGTTTAGCATATGTTCAACATTAAATATAGGTAGAATAGCTTTTATCTATCTATATCCTCCTACTATTTTTGCGATCATTTTAAGCGTTAATAATGAACGATTTAATCAGATTAAATTAATGGGTAAGAGATCCAATCACCCTGAACCTAACAACCTTGAGTGTAGCTCAGCAAATTGCTTGACTCTCCAATCGATAGATGACTTTTCATCAATCATATCAGATATGACTCTCTTATCGGTTTTTTCCCCTAGCCATTTGTGATCATGAGTGCGCTCATCCAAATCACAATGTCTAGTCTAGTCAGACCCTTGTTTTAGTGTCTAGCCTAACTTACGCCAGCGCTCGATGTATTCACGACAACGCGGTTTGGGTCAGGACTAGACTACATCATAGACTTAACTTACCCCATCGCTCGGAGTATTCACGACACGACGGGTTAGGTCGAGTCTAGCCAGACTACATCATTGGCTTAACTTATGCCGACGCTCGGTGTATTCACGACACGACGGTTTGGGTCAAGTCAAGATTTCATCTTATGTATAGAGAAGTTGGTTTCTACAAGGTTGCCATGTCGCAGCTTGAGTGTAGCTCAACAACTGTAACACGGGTCCTATAGTTGCCAACCCCTAAAACAATGAAGGCTACGGCTAATCTTGAAGAAGATTATTAACGTATTTGACTTAGATATAGTCCAGAGTGTCATATAATCATGATTCGCGTCATTGCGGTCCAGTGGAACACAGCCAGGGAATTGACTAAACCAGGATCACTAACCTCTTAGACTAGATAGGGTGATCCAACAAATTTAGCCAAGCACATTGACTGGATCATGGTCCATTGAATGAAGCTTGTCATTTTTATATGCGTGCCATAGACTAAAAAGCTTTTATTAACAACTAATTAATCTTATCAACAAGTTGAATCCTTAAATTTAAAATTTTAGAATTTGTTAATAACTTTTATTAAATCCTTATCAACTATAAGGTTCACGTGCTATCCTAATCGTTATTAGGATTTTAATAAATTCATTTACAATGCTTTAAGCGTAGTCTTTTAAAGAGAATTATTATTATAACGATTAAAATAATAATCATCATTAATGGGACTACCATAATCAGGAATTAGGTCATAAAAGGTTGCTAATGATTTATTAAAACCATAGCATGTCATTAAAATTCAATTCATAAATTTTAACGAGTTCTTAATGGCTAACCTAAAAGGATTGTCTTGTGTTATCAAATAAGGGACAAGAATAACATAGCCATTAAACATAAACTACACTAATTTTAACGCATAAAATGAGTGTCCAACTATTTAACAATTAAATAGAACATGTTTAAAACATTTATCTAATAAATAATAAACATGCATCTACAATTTAACACTTAAATTTATAACCATGATTTTAAAACTTAAAAAAGAGTTTCATAAAAATTATCATATAATTTTTATTTCATAAATTTCGTTTTAAAATCATCATAAAAAATTTCATGTTTCTAAAATTATTTTAATCGCATAAAAGAATTTTAAAAAACATCTCAAATGAAAAGCAGTTTCATTTTTAAAAATAACGTTTAAAGTTAAAACTTTAGCATGCTTCTAAAAATTTTATCGCATAAAATCATAAATCATTTTAAAATCTTTTTAAAATTATCACATAAATTTAAAACATTTTAAAATGCATTTAAAAAGCATTTTAATTAATTAAAATCGCAGTCCTTAGATAAAGTTACAGACTAAGCTCTGATACAACTGTTGGGTTTTGATGGACCCTTAGGGCACAATCTGTGCCCATCCTAAGTCGGACGGACCATAGACGCATAAGAATGCAACGGAAAAATAGACATGTTAAACTATTTAAAAGGCTCTAAGGTTCAAGACCCTTTAGATCTCTGCCAACTTGGGGTTCGACCATCCCAAGCGGGAGCTAAGCTACTGCGATTAAATTAAAAGAATGCTAATTAAATTTACATACCCGAAACCTTGCCCTGGTTCAGGCAAGGTGTACCGCACCGTCTTCTGAGCCGCTCCCCATCCCCGTCGAACCGCTCCTCGAACCGCTCTGCATCCCGAGGCGAGCAATCCTTGTGTCGCCGAGCCAACCACGCGCCGAAGAAAGTTTCACCCGAGTGTGAACCTTCGCCAAGATTTTGGATCGGATCAGAACCCCTTCGTGGCTTTGCTAGAACCCTTCAGGAGTAAGGCAGAAATTTAGGGAGAAGAGAAATATTAATTTAAGCCTAGATCCGAGCGTGCTCCAACATTTATGGGAGCTGCTCAGATCTGGAGCTTGGGACGAGTTTTGAGGAGGGGAGCAGACCCCTATTTATATAGGCGGCTGACCGCTCCCCTTTACTCAAATTCCGATGTAGGACTAAAGTTTGGAGTTAATGAATTCAATTAGTTTGCCTTTCACAAAGGCCAAACTTTCATGAATTTTAACTCCCTCACCATTGAGCTTCATGATCGATACAACCTATCAAATCGCAGGATGTTCAACGGTGGACGCATAAAAAACAGCGAGTCAATCGGAGTCCGTTTGACCCTCCAAGTGATCGTCCAAAGATCAGCCCAAACATGATTCCGCTAAAGTTTCAACCGTCAAAATTCGTGCATAGGGTTTCAGAAAACCCTCTATGTGGGGCCCAGAGCGTGGGCCCCACAAGCTACTGCGCACGCATTTCTGCAGGGAGGCCCGCCTGGGCTTGGGCCCAGGCGCTGTCGCCAAGGACCTGGCCCAAGCCCACGCGCCAGATGCCTGGGCTTAATGGCCTGGGCCCCTTCTCTGCTGCGCAAAAATGCCCAGTGCCTGGGCATTTCGCCCAGGCGCAAATGCGGCCTTCCCCCCTTTTTAATTAAGTAAACTTATTTAAAACATTTTTTAAATAATTTACTAAATAAAAATTGCTTTAACAATTAAAGCATTTGGGCTTTATTTTTTGGTAGGGGTGGCAATTTTCGGCCGGGTACGGTAGCACAGCACGGGCACGACACGATAAGACTGGGCCTGGGCCGGCAATTTTGGCCCGAAATCCTTATCGGGCTAGGCCGATACGGCCCGGTTCATTTTCGTGCCAGACTCGGGCCAAGCTATTCGGCCCATTGGGCGACACGGCACGGCATGAAATCCTTTTGAGTTTGCTTGACCGTCCCACTTCAATAGTTCATTTCGTATTAATGAGTACTAATTCGTATTCTGTTTCAATTCGTATTCTGTTTTTATATAATCCCCGACCTGACGCAAGGTTCTCATCATTGTATACTGTATAGTACTCACTATTGTTAATTACTTTAATTTGAAGTTGAAAGATCATCAATAGTTATAATTCTTAGTAACATCTAATTGGTGTGTACTTACTCCATAAAATAACCAGACAAAACATGAACTTTGAAGATGGATATTAATCTCACATACATAATTTTTTCAACCCTATCGGTTCGGGCCGGGTGGCCCGAATTTTTATCGAACTGTGCCCGAGCCGCATCGAAATGGCTCGAAGTCTTATCGGGCCGGGCCGGCCTGAATTGCCACCCCTATTCTTTGGGCCTGGTTTTAGGCTTCTATATAAAACACCTTTAAATAGATTTACTGGGCTCGTGTGAACCCCAATTTAAGCGCGGTTTGAACATACGTTTAGATCGGGATGATCCTGTCATCCAGGTAACCTTTTCCTTGCATTTATTACATTAAATATGGTCTTAAACAATTTAAGACGCATTTAACCCCTTTTGCATCATATGCAAATTAGTCCCTATCTAGGCTTAAAATTATCATTTGCATCAAATGCAATTTTCTATCCCGTGCATCAAATGCATATTCTCCCTAATGTTTCTACCTATTACTAGACGAAGGTCGCACTCTGTGTGAGACCCTACAGCCTGACCCTACTACAGGTTGGGCTTGAAACTCTATACGACAGTAACCACGAGCAGCAGTTGCCGTCCTTGTTTCAGTATCATAATTATGTGGTTGACTCATCGACATGAGTATTGTCGGGACCACCCTGACTGTGTCCGTGATAAATTCCGCAGTTTTAGTCTCTTCGTCTAAACTATGCCGTTTAATTCAAGTCTAGGGTACGGTCAAACTGTCAACCCTAATAACTTGAATTCAGTTAGTTTCCATCGATCTTTAGTCAAATAATATTGGACAACTTCCAACATACTCTGGCCAGAGTTTTTACTAAAGGCCAAACTAACACTACGACACTAACTCCCATTGACCGGGAGAGACGAATCCTATCTCGGTCATTACTCTCCTCGTACGCTTCAAATGTCACCCGACCAAAGACCTTTCTACAGGCCTTTCCTCGAAGCTAGGTCGGTAATCTAAGTGACACCGTTCATGCACAGGTTCGTACAATGACCTCAAGTTAAAGACCAACTTTCCTATCATCACTAAGAGTTATCATTGTTAATATAACCATATGATAACTCTTGTGGGTCATTCAGTGAACTCATTCTCAAATGAGCACTTATGTCTCGTCTTCAACTTCGCCAAGTCAAATGATCATGAGATCATCGTCACCAATATACGGTGAAGACTAAGACACAATGGTCTATCCGATGTTTCGATATCCATTTCTCGAAACATCTACGACCACGAACCCTTTTAGACTTATATTACAGACGGTCAAACATTTCTCCATGATCGAGATACTCATCTCGACATATGTTTGACCTCGCATTAAGTCTCAGGACTTTACCTAAGTTAATTACTAATGATAGCTACATAATGATTTAACTTAGATAAAATCTTACCATACAGCTTACTGTAATTTCAAACAAGATGTTTGTATAGATACACTGAGATAAATTGCCTCGAGGGTATATGATCGCACCCCGGATACACGCCCGAGGCGACGGTTGTAGTTTTACCGCAAGCGCACGGTGTAGCGGCGATCGGGATATCGAACACAGGGAGGACGAATGACCGTGCTTGTTCCAATCAACCTGGCTATCTAAGAAGAGAGATTTGCCTTTGGCGATCCTGTCACAATCGTCAAACAAAGTGCAGAAATATCAAATCAAATAAAGAACGTCTAGGGAATGGGGAATCCCCGCTACTCACCGTATCTCATAAATGTGGTTCATCGGTATCAAAATTGCTAGATTAGGATTTTGGATGAACTAGTTGCAACTGAATGTAGAACCAAGCTCACGCTTTCGCGCTGTTGCCGGTCTATAGCTATCCTAGGTTTGGGTCCAATCTCTTGCAAACCCTAGCCTAGGAAAGCTAGCATTAGGATCAACATCATCGTTCAATCGCTCACCGAGCCCAATCTCTTGCAAACTCGGCTCGCGATCTAGATTGGGATAGTTCCTACCCGTCCAATCTCTTGCAAACGGGTATTGGCACGGAATTGCAACCGGAAACCCTAGTATCGGTCCAATCTCTTGCAAACCGATACTACGGAAATTCGATTCCAACCCAATTCGGATTTCTAGGGTTTCCTATCGAATTGGGATCCAATCTCTTGCAAATCCCAATCGGTATGAACTCCTAGCTATCCGTGGTAAATTGATCCCAATCTAATCCCTAAACATCAATTCTAGCAAAATTTCTACTAATTCATCACAAATATGAAGTTGGGCTTGTAGGGTTCATCCCCACGCCCCAAGACGTGGAGACTACTCACAATTCATAGCAAGATCACAAAAATAATCAATGAAATAAGCAATAGAATTCATCTCAATATTGAAATATGCAATAAAAATAGAATTTTTAGAGTAGAGATAGACAAACCAATGGAGTTCTTCAATTAATCCAACAAAAATCAAAAATTGTCTTCTCTCCAATCTCCAAAATAAAGCTAAAAAGTAGATCTAAAAAGCTGCAAAAAATCTAAGAAGAAGCTCTCTAAACTAGGGTAAAAACAGGGGTTAAATAGCCCCCAAAATCGTCCAAAAACTGTGACCAAAATACCCCTGCACAGCCTGTTTTCCGCAGTTTTCGCTACAGGCAGTGCATCGCACTCGGCCGAGTGACAAATGTCGCTCGGCCGAGTGAGAAACCCTGTAATTTTCCAGTAAGTCGGGGCCTTCAGGGGTCTCTTCTTCGGGGGCGGCTCGGCCGAGCGAGTTGTCGTCACTCGGCCGATGGCTTCAAGGCACTCGGGCGGACGGGATAATCCACTCGGCCGAGTGGGTCTTCTGAAACTCAGGAAGCCAAAAAAACAGTAACATGGCGATTTTTGAAGGGCTTCGTCTGGGCGCCACTCGGGCGGACGAGATGTCGTCACTCGACCGATGTGGTCTCCGTCGCTCGGCCGAGTGCACATAGGAATCGTGTCTGATCTGGTCGGCCGAGCGGTGTCTCGCTGGTCGGCCGAGTGGCTCCTCCACTCGGCCGAGTGGGACACTAAAAATGCCCAGATTGCTTATTTTGGCCTCTTCGTCGCTCCTGTGACGTCCATTCTTCTTCCGCTCCTCTCCAACAGCAAAATACCCCTCGGGGAGGTCGTCGGTGACCGTCTAGAGTAAGCGCATCTCGAGATCACTCCAAATCGCGCCAAATCACCTGAAATGCGACAAAAACAACAAATCGTGAAAAGCATCGCAATATCATCGATATATTGTGAAAAACATAATTTGGGCGATCTAAATGGCATGCAAACATGCGGGAAAAAGGTGTAAAATAAGGAGTGATCAGTATACATCTCGTAACACTAATTGACACGAACCTGCCTTCCATGCTGGTGATGGGAATGAGCTCCGGTTTCTCGATCGGAATGGGTCTCGAGTCATCTGATCCCCACCCACAGTCGAGAAGATCCATCGGGTTGTACCGTTCTGCGTCACTCTCCTGGTTGGACAGCTGGTAACAGGTTCTTGATCTCGCTTGGTCGGCTTTCATCCTCCCGACTCCTTGTGGGGTCTTAAACTTGACCATCTGATGGAGGGTCGAGACTACAGCCCTGGCCACGTTAAGGAGCAGCCAGCTGATTATTCCGTTATAAGCTGATCCGACTCTCAAGGCCATGAACTCTATCGTTAAAGTGATTGAGTGCGGAGGTTCTTCGAGCGTCACTGGGAGGCGGATTATTCCAATGATCAGCACGGAGTGTCCCGTGAATCCTACTACGAGACCCGAACAGGGTTCCAGGTCGCCTGCCCGCATGCCCATCTTCTCTAACGTTGACATAAAGAGGATGTCACATAAGCTTCCTATGTCGATGAGCAGTCGTTAGACCAGGGAGGTGTCGAGATGACCAACGTGTCATTGTGTGGCAGGCCGACCCCCTCCAGATCTTCCTCGAAAAAGAAGATGGGATGAGTACCATCTCCGGTCTTCTCTCGGTCCTTTGCTTGCGGGACGCTCGGTTCCTTGGTTCGGGACAGGCGTCTGATGGCTTTGAAAGGGTGGGCTTTGGTGGAGCCCGGTGCGGGTGTCGTCACGGCGGTGCTCCTCCATCCCTTGGCACGCAGGCGTGCCATTTTTGGTGTGGTGGTTTGACATGGGTTTAGACTCGTGTTCCCACAGACGACGCCAGATGTTTCAAGGTGTTTTCTCACCACAGAATGATAGGTTGGAGGTTTGGGGGTCGTCGCGGTCATGTGGGATGCGTGCGGCCTCAGGGGTCAATTTTCCGAGCGTTCGCTGGTGCAGAGACGCGTGGATCCATGCGTCGATCTGTCGAAGGGTAGCTTCAACAGAACGATGGCTTTCTATGGCGATCGATCGGTCAGGCCTGGGGCTGGAGAGTGTCCGGACCTGAGCGATGAAGTGTCGAAGGGTGGCTTCAGTTGATTGGCGGCTCCTTGGATCTACACAGACAAGAGATCTCGTCAAGGGGGATCGGACCATGGTTCCAACCAAGTCCCCTCCGATGCCTAAGCCAGAACTTGCCTAAAGTATGCTCGGTGGGATCGAGTATGGTTCGCGGAGAGACCAATACACGAATCCTCGGGCCGAGCTATGGAGGAGAAATATTAGGAGGAAGGAGAAGGTCTCGAGAGGTGGAGTACATGATATCTTCATATTCAGGATTCGATCTCTTGGCATTTCGTCCTTTTTGCCGTTTGTAAGAGTCCGCATGTCAACGCCTTTATGGCATCCTGCCATCTCGCCCTTCGCGCCCGCCCGCTTTGATGGTCTCTTCAATGGTGATCAAGGCAGGCGTGATATGGGGAGTGGTTTCCTCGAAGGGCGGGAGGCCAACGGTGTATCGGGTGGTGGTGCTGGGCCGTGATGCCCTGGGCCCGCCCATGGGGCCTTTAGGGCTTTAGCCCAGTTCAGCTTCTTGGTCGTAAGGCTAGCCCGTCTTTCTTCGGCCCATTTGGGGGGTCGTATCAGGATACACTAAACATAAGGGCATAGATTACATGGAAACATTCTTTCAAATTGTGAGGTTTATGTCGATTCACACAATTTTGATGATTCTAGAATACATGGACTTGGATCCGATCAAGAAGGATGTTAAGATACCATTTCTTCATGGAAAATTAAATATAGATATCTTTATGGAACAACCCAAAAAATTCTTGTTTAAAGGCCATGAGCGAAAATTTTGTTAGCTCAACTGGTCAATATATAGACTGAAGCAGTCATCTATGTGATTATACCTAAGATTCTATTGAGCCATAATTCAACATATGTATATGATGATCGAGGACAATAATTATATATATATATATATATACTAGTCATAACCCATGCCCTCGGGCACGGTTCATTTAAAATCTTTGTTTCCCCAAAAATTATTTTCCCCTCCAAAATTTTGGGACATATAATATTCCACTTCATAATTTAAAAGAACAAAAATTTAGAGGGCGCCTTCGGCGTTGTCGGCTTCGGCTGCATGGGATAGAGAGGGGTGAGAGAGAGAGAGATTGGTTTTGATGAGGGAGAGTTAATGCGAATGAGAGGTGTTAAAGCTTCTTTTCTTAGGAACAGGTGCGAATTCAAATTTTTTGGTGGGATCCAGCTGTGTTAATTTATGTTAGATCAAATGGATGGGATTTCTGCCATGTCATCAATCCAAGTGATCAGATCTCATTGAATCTAGCCACGTCAGCGATCCATGTGCTAAGGTTTTTTGGTTTTCCCAAACACTCATCTCAATCCTTCTTTTACCAAGATTAAATCCTAGACATTCTTTTATCAACCTCTTTATACATCAGTATGACATCAGATTGTCCTAGTCAGCAAGGAAATTCAAAAAAGTCCTCAAATGTTATATAGATATAGATGTATATGAAGCAATCCATCAGAAGTTTTATAATCCTAATATTACTGGGATATGTATGCCCTTACATAAATTATTGTAATTGATGCATGTCGTTCAAAATAATGGTAATATAGTTAGTAATCTTTATCTATGTGAATTCTTGATGCATTTTGAGTATTTGTGTGCATAGTCATTTGATTGCATGGTTGAATTTTTTGGATTATATATGGACATAAGGATCACGATGAGATCAAGACAATGAGACCAAATCGATTAGCTTAAGCATAAATCCAAAATGTTTCTGGTAGTATAAATATCAAAATTAGGACATTGATATTCTAAATAGACCAATGCACACTGATCATTATGATAACAATGATAGTGTTTGGTCTCTTAGCCATTTGAAACAGAGACATCATGAGATAGTGTGACTGTGCTTGTTGGAGAACAAATTCACAGAATGACTCACTGAGATGCTTCTATATGGTAAAAATACTCTAACTTTTAATAAAAGCTCTCAGGTGATAGTTGGTGCAGCTTAGTCCCTTGACCTCGGACGTGCTAAAAACCATTGTGCATGGGAGGACTGTAATTTTGCTTTTACCGACTACCGACGAATGTGGTCATTGCTAGGCACTCATTGGGCATAGTGTAAAGTATATGAACGGAGATGGCGATCAAGAATGGATTTGTCTCCTCTGGTATGAGAGGTTAGTATCATATGGAGTCGATATAGATCCATAGTAAGACATCAGCCAGAGCAAAATGGGCAAATTAATTAGAGTCATATGTTTGATCTATCTTTAGACTATCGTATCACATACATGTCTCATGATATTAAGGTGCTAATGGGGTTTAACAAATTTTCATATCCTAGACATATTAGCAATATAGTTATAATAAAAAGACTCGGTAACTATCACAGACATGCCTAGTTTTGGTTTAATGGAGAATGCAGTCTCACACCAATCAAATAATGACAATTTTGACATGTGCGGTCTTCATATACAGCTAGTGTCATTGGCATACATGTGACACGATATAAAGTAGAATCGAGTCGCTACCAAAGTAGGAATTATTGGGGCATGTGGCTACACAATACACTAGAAGGGGGATGAATAGTGTAATGACAAGCAAAAATGCGTAATTAAAAGTTACTAAAATTAAACGCATAACGTAGCAAAAATAAAAATAATTCACTCAACAAAAACAACTACGAAAAAACTAACACCAATGCAAACACAAACACAAAGGGTGTATCCTGGTTCGGATCATTAAACCGATGATATTACTCCAATGCCATGTTGCAATCATACTCCATAGATTTCACTAGCACCCTAAACCAGGGCTTATACAACCAACACCACAACCAGGTGTTTGGTTGCAATTCTCCCACTACATGAGTTCGAGGGCATAAATCCTCCTAAATGAGTAAACCATCCTAGAGTGGAATAAACCCTCCAAGTGGAGTAAACCCTCCACAATGTACTCACAATCCGAGTACTAGGTTTTGCAACGAAAAAAAACGAAATACAATCTTACATATGCCTTGAATATATATTACCAATGTTTATGTGAAGGCATGGAAGATTTGAAACCAAGTGCTTGATGATGAACATGATGCACTTGGAAGCTTCTCCTTAAGCTAGGGTCACACACCACTAGATCAATGCATTAAGTGTATGAAAAGAATGAGGGAAAGAGAAATCACTTGATGTAAAACCCTCAGGAAATGCACTCTCAAATGTTCTCAATATGACTGGAGGAGTGCTCAAATCTACCTCACAAATTGGGTTAAATACTCTTTCAAATCAACACAGAACCCATGAAATAAAACCCAGAAATCCACAGTCTAACGGCTATAAATGGGCAGAAAAGCTGAGTCATCAGACGTCTGGTTAAGGGTTCCTAGATGGCTGATCAACTATTCAAACATCTGGAAACACAACATCAGACGCCTGATGGAAGAGTTGGACTGACGAAATAATGATGTCCAAACTTCTAGCAACTAAACGTTTACAGAACACTTGTTAGACGGATGATGCACTATTCAGTCGTTTGCAAAGTCTTCTTCAAACGGCTGGACATATGTGGCTGAGGAGAGGGAGCTCTCAGGAAATAATCCAACTGAAGTCCTCACTGAACAGACGTATGGAGTTCACCAGTAAGATGCCAGATCGACTGTTCAGACGTCTGACCAGAGAGCTTCAGACGGCTGACAGATGGCTATATCCAGCAACTAAAAAGCTGACACGCCAATTGTCTGGTAACTCTATACCAGATGTCTGATCCTGGTCCAAGACGCTATAAAGTATGTTTTGGCCAATGGATCAAATGGGATTGGGTAAAGACAAATTTCTTATGAAACCTTAAGATGGAAATGATGCATACGAGTGTGTGTGCATCTATTCAAGGCTACATCAAATCGATGAAAAGAAATGAAGAAATACAAAAGAATTACATTGATGTCCAATATTTCTTCAAGCAATTTTCTCACCAAACCTTGAAACCATCATCACATCATCCAATGCTTTGTCTCCATCAAGATATAACATGAAATTATTTGAGACTAAAACATATAAGATGATTAGCACACTATATAATGTTGATCATCATCAAAACAACATTAGACTTGAACTCAAGAACAAACATGAATCAAACTTTTAGTGTCTCACACAGATGATGGTTCATTACAAAAATCGAAGAAATGAACTTGACATATATGAGTTATACATAATCAATCACAACGAGTTATGATTGACTTGTTTGTGAGTGAGAGAGAGAGAGAAGCACATTATAAGGAGTTATGAATGCAAATGAAAAATGTTTGTAAAAGATTTACGAAAGTTTGAATCAAAAAAGTAGAAACTCCAGAAATATCATGCCCTAGATCGGTGACAAAACGTCGTCGCCAACAAGTGAACAGGCAACCCAGCCACCAACCTATAAGCCAACTTGTTGGTTGTTCGCAGCCGCCAGCCACTAGTAATGGTACACGATTGTCGTCTAATGGGAGGTGTCAGCCTTATGCATGGTTTTGGATTTGGGCCAAGTCTAATGTTTAGGTTAGACCGAATTGTCGGGTCAATAACCAATTCAAAAGATAGAGTTTGACTCCAATTAGAAATCTCAAGAGTTATAGGATTTCAAGGAGTTTACCTGTTAATATCACCTGGTTATTGGATAGAGTTTTGTTTCGAGGTGTTTTCTCACCATAGGATGGTAATTCGGAAGTCCGAGGGTCGTCGCTGTCGCGAGAGACGGGGACAGCCTTCGAGATCGATCGTCCGGGCGTTCACTTGTTCAGGAATGCTTGGAGCCGAGTGACGGTGCTCCGAAGGAAAGCTGGCGGGGTGATGGCGACCTCCAGGATCAGTCGACCAAGTGGACCCTTGATGCGGGGTGCGCTTGGAGGCGATCGACTGGACTCCGAAGGAAAGCTTTGGCGGGGTGACATCTCCTTTGACCTGCAAAACAAGAAATTCATCAGGGGGGTTGGACCTTGGTTCCGACCAAGTCCCCTCCGATGCATAACTCAGATCTTGACTAATAAGTGCCCGGTGGAATCGAGTCTGGCTCACGGAGAGACCGTACATGATTTCTCGAGCCGAGCTTGTGGAGGAGAAATATATGGTGGAAGAAGGTGTAAGGAGATGGTATACATGGGCAGATATCCAGGATTCGGGCCCTTTGGTGTTGCTACCTCCTTGCCTTTACATAGGTAAGGCTTCCCCCTTCACTTCGGAGGCAATGATAACCCTTTATGGTTGTAATGATGAGGACACATTTAAGGCAGCACTTGACCTGAGTGATGGTCATCATTTGAATGTCATGATTGTGGGCTTTGAGTGCTGCATCAATGGCTTTGAGTGCATGCCTTAATTAGTGAGCGCGTTGTCAACGTCTCCTCCCGACATGCCCCTGTGTTCATGGTTTTTATGGCCTTCCTGTTGCGCTCGTCCGCATTGATGGAGGGTTGAATGTCAATTAACATTGGCTCGGTTGAGGGAGCGATCTCCTCATCCATGAAGATCAGGCAGTCCACCGAGCATTCGTCTCAGGTAGAGAGGCATGATCCGCCCGTGAGGTCCTTGGGCAAGAACCCATGGCTGTAATGGGCCGAGTGACTGGTCGCGATTTACTTGGGTTCCACTGACCCGGTTATAGGGTTGTATCAATAGCACCTATCTTCCGAGCTCTACCGCTACAGAGGTTGAGGTCGGGAGATGTAGTATGAGAGATAAGTAGCTCCTTTTGTAAAATTGGTTCAGCTTACGAAGTCGGCTAGTATAATAATTGGTCAGCTTGAGATTCATTCGGTGGCGAGTGGAGTGTCCCCTCGACTTATGGTCGACGAATGAGTGGGTTGACCAGCTGGGGGAGTGACCCTTAGCCTTACGGTCGACTAAGGAGTGGGTCGGCCTGCTAGGGGAGTGGCCCCCAGCCTTACGACCGACTGGTCCATTCTATGTTGAGGGGTATGTCTCCCTCGACTTACGACCGACAAATGATATGGTCCTCATTCATTCGATGGTGAGGGGGCGGCTCCTCGACTTACAGTGGACGAAGGAGAGGTCCATGTTTGTTCAATGGCGAGGGGCTACTCCCCTCGACTTACAACCGATGAAGGAGAGTGTATCCATTCGTTTGGTGTCAAGGGGAGCGGCCCCTCGACTTGCAACCGACGAAGGAGAGGTCAGTTCGCTAGGGGAGTGGCCCCCAGATTTACAGCAAATCGGACGGGTCGGTCTGCTGGGGGAGTTGCCCCAGCCTCAAGGCAAACTGATGGGTCAGCCTACTGGGGGAGTTGCACCCAGCCTTACGGCAAACCGATGGGTCGGCCTAGTAGGGGGAGTTACCCCCAGCCTTATAGCAAACAGATCAAACCATACGGGTCGGCCCACTGGGGGAGCTGCCCACAGCCTTACAACCGATTTGGGTTTGGTCGACCTACTGGGGGAGTTGCCCCAGTCTTATGGCAAACCGATGGGTCGGCCTGCAGGGGGAGTTGACCCTAGCTTTACGACAAACCGTACAGGTCGGCCCGCTTGGGGATTTTTTCCCAACCTTACAACCGATCCGGGTTTTGTTGGCCTACTGGGGGAGTTGACCCCAGCCTTACGACAAACCGATGTGTCGGCCTGCTGGAGGAGTTGCCATAGCCTTACATTAAACTGTGCGGGTCGGCCTGCTAGGGGAGTTGCCCCCAACCTTACAACAGATATGGGTTTTGTCGGCCTGCTGGGTGAGTTGCCCCGAGCCTTACGGCAAACCGATGAGTCGGCTTGCTGGGGGAGTAGTCTGTAGCCCTACAATCGATCCGGGTTTAGTTGACCTGTTGGGGGGTTATACCCAGCCTTATGGCAAATCATACGATTCGACCTGCTGGGGGTGTTCCCCAGTACCACAGTCGATCCGGGTTTGGTCATCCTGCTGGGGGAGTTGCCCCCAACCTTACGACCGATCCCAGCTCCAGCTCAAGCTCTAGCTCCAACTATTGTCTGGATCCCAGCTCCAGCTCCAACTCCAGCTCTTGTCTGGATCCCAGCTCCAGCTCCAGCTCCCGCTCCAGCTCTCGTGTGGTCGACGGCCCTGTCCAGTGGGTCGACCTTGTCTGGTTGGCCTCGTCCTAAGTCGGTCAGCTTTGTCTGGCTCCAACTCCAGCTCCAGGCTCCAACTTCGGCTCTCGTCTGGACCCAAGATCCAGCTCCAGTTTTCGTTTGGTCGGCAGCCCCCCACCCAATCCAGGCCCTGTATCAGGGAGGTCTGATTCGATTGGGGGAGCAACGATGGGGCTGGAGATTGTCGCATTTAAATGCCAGATGCTTGCACTGTGTGAGGAGCTCGATTTCAATAGGATGACATGATGTAGTTGTCGACATTGCCTTTGAGCTTCTGTTTGAGACAATCGGCAAGCTTGAACAAAGGCAAGGGTGCATAGCAAGGTGCAAGGGTGCATAGCAGGGCTCGGTCGGTAGCTCTGCTCACTCCTTGGGAGCTCGGTCGGGGAGGTTTTGCACCACCGCCTCTGTTTCTGCATAAATCTCTAATCTTGATAATATCTTACACAAGCTGTTGGGTGAGCTTGGGAGGCTGGAAGGCAGTACGAGTCCCCCGTGTATGTCCTCCTCCTGGCCCCTTCCACTGCTTGGGTTTGCCCTAAAACTCGAGTTATTGGAATTTTCACCATGTTGTCGCAGGTTGGTCGGATGGGTCGGCCTCCTATTAGATGAAGGGATTCGTGCAGAAGGCCCAAGCTCTGAGGGAGGAGCTCAGTTGGAAGGGGCAGATTGTCACCTTCGACAAGATGTCAAGTCAGCATCGTTGGCCCAAATCTTCGTCTTGATGATGTCATAGAAGCCACAGGTCAAGGTAATTTTAGCTTTATGGGTCCCTTTTTAGGTTAGGATCATGCCAGACCTCTGAGCGAGCTCAACCCTGATGGAGAAGGTGGAGAACTCCTTGGGCTCAGTGAGAGCAGCACCATTGTTGCTATAAATAGTAACTACACCATTCGTCAGAGGCAGAGTTTGTTTTGATTTTGATTCCAATGGGAAATCACACGATCAAAACCTGTATGTCTCGTCGTCGGCAAAGTCTGGATTCATCAGTGGCTTCTGGAAGAGGTTGCCTTCGACGAGTCATTGTCGATCTTGAGATACTCTGGACTCCGACACCAATTATCGGAGCTCTACCGATGTTCTTGTCATTAGGAACAACATCAAGTCCCACGAGTCTCGACATGACGCTCGGAGGTTGCCTATTATCGCCAGAATTGGCATCTATTGCATTGGATGGCCTGCTCCCACCTTCGGTTGCTGCTGATTGTAGTTGGGTTCGGCTTCAGGATACATTTCCAAATTGCTAGGCATCGGCTTCTCCATATTGACCTGGTGACAGGTATTCACCGACAGCTCAGGTAATTTAGTGTCCAGTGAATGGAGCTTGGTGATGGCAAATCGCTGCTTTTTGTCTTGCATCATTCTTGGGACTAAGCAACAATTGACCGATCAACAACCGATCTACAAGTCCGTCGACAAAATTTCCTGTCAAGAAAGGCGAGATAGGCAAATTTCTTACTTTAAATGGGGTGCAACCAAACTTTATTTAAAAAGGGAAAGATCAAAGGAAGATAAAACTTGGCTTTTACGAGATTTTGGAAAAAAAATCTATTAATTTTGTTTTTGGGAGTGAGCATTTGCGGTCTTGAAGCTTGATCTTTGCATGAGCATAGGAAAGGAAGTTGAGGTTGAGTTCTGGAATTGAGATGACCCAGCGAAAATGGCTTGAAGTTCTTAAATGATTATGGTTCCAGGTTCTTCCAAGCTCACAATCAATTAGTTCTATGGGTATTAGTTCTATGGGAATAAGTTCTTAAATGATAAGGGTGAATTACCACCCATTTGAATCCCTCAGCCTCATCCCACATGCTTCGAAGATCTCCGTCTTGTTTGGCAGCATGGCTTCTTCCAGACTGGGCCGAAGGGCCGAGCTCGCATCGACCAATACTAAGTACAACTTTCTCTGGGTTGTAAGTGACCCAAGATGGCCAAATGTCCCAATGATTCTGCGAAAGAGACTGCATGCAATGGGCTCGACAAACACTACCGCTCGGCAGGGGCAGCCGAATAATCAATAGGAGCATCCAAATGTACGACACACTCGGTGCATGCGGTTGGAGGGTCGAATGATTGGACGGGCCTGGATGACGTTCTTCAAACGAGATTCGGGTGACGATGAATTTGTGACGGCAACGGAGATTGGCTGTCGACCCCTCGCGATTATCCATCAAGGCTTCGAGCACGGTGAGTTGAAGCTCTCGTCCTTACTGTTCTTAGCCTTCTTTCTTCGAAGAGGCCGGTGGATGGAGCTTATCTGTTAAATTTAGTTGATCGAAGAGAAGATATGACCGCATTATCAGCCGTCGAAGTTGTGAGAAAGCAGGGAAACACTGGAGGATCTCTGTTCCTAATAGGCAATATCTACATGACGTCTCTGGCAGCCCCATCATCGATGTGGGACATGATTTCATCTACCATGCCCTGAATCAACACTTTAGAGCTGATGATCAGTGCCCCGTTGGGAGATAACTTCTAGTTCTATGATCTATGGCCGTACCTTGTTACTCTGACGTACTTAGCAGCAGATGGCTATTAGGGCTAGAGGTATGTTTACCTTGTGGAGTGAGCTCCGTCGAGGCTTGGTATTGAACTCATTAGAAGTGAGACGTTGAGGCATTGTAGAGTCGAAAACCGGCTCAGATATGATAGAGCAGCATCGACAACATGCACCTCATTTCTGGGTTGGACAACGAGTTGGGGTGGATTTTCGACGGAGCTCGTTCGGTCGATCGGATCTTCGACGATCGGATATCGATCTGAAGCCTATCTTCGATGAAGCTTGGTCGGTCAGATCTTCGACGGTTGGACATTAAGCTGGGTGCTCAGATCTCACTCAGGCGTAGCTCAGACGACGCCTAGACTAGACTTGGAACTCAGGCAGCGTGCACTTCAGTGGGAGCTCGAATGAATTCCATCATCGGGGGTGTTAGACGAGCAAGGCACGCTCGGAGCAGTTGTTGGAGAGGAGCTCAACAGCGGCATCGGGCCCGAATCGAGCTTCGAAGGAGTTGACATAGCTCAGAGAATGTGGAGCTATTTCTGGAGAATTTAACTCTCAATTTGAGCCTTCCTCTTCTCAATAGTTCAAGAATCCCCAAGATTAATGGAATTAAGGTAGAAGTGCATGGAATCTCAAATGCTTTTTGGTGGAATCAGAAACCAAAGCTGAAAACTTCAATTGCTCCAAACGGTCCATCAACGAAAGAGATATTTGAGCTGTGAATCTTCAGATTTGCCATCGAAGAAGAGTTTGAGGAAGCAAAAATTTGGAGGCAGGAGCCTTGAGCTTAGCGAGTTGGATCTCGAGAGGAGAATCAGCATTTGCATCCAAATTGTCGTGAGAGAGAATATGCATACATCTCTCTCCCTTTCTTACAGACTGAGAGAAAGCCAAGGATTCGATCTTTGTTTGTCAAGAGAAATCTTGATTAATGGAACGAGTAATAGTTGGTGTGGTAGATAACGTGGGTGTCGACTCGTTCCCATATATGGTGCCAGATCTTTTAGAGTGTTTTCTCACTACATGATGGTAGTTCGGAGGTCCAGGGGTCATCGCTGTCGCAAGAGACGGGGACGACCTTCAAGATCGATCAGCCAGGCGTTCACTTGTGCGGGAATGCTGGAGCCGAGCAGTGGTGCACCGAAGGGAAGCTTCGGTAGGGTGATGGCGACCTCTGGGATCGGTCGATTGAGCGAACCCTTGATGCGGGGTGCGCTTGGAGGCAATCGATGGGATGTCGAAGGGAAGTTTCGACAGGGTGACGTCTCCTTTGACCTGCAAAACGAGGAACTCGTCAGGGGGGTTAGACCTTAGTTTCGACCAAGTCCCCTCCGATGCCTAAGTCAGATCTTGACTAAAAATTGCCCGGTGGGATCGAGACCAGGTCACGGAGAGACCGAGCATGAGTTCTCGAGCCGAGCTTGTTGAGGAGAAATGTATGGTGGAAGAAGGTGTAAGGAGATGGTATACATGGGTATCAGATATCGAGGATTTGGCCCTTTGGTGTTGCTGCCTCCTCGCCTTTACATAGGTGAGACTTCCCCGCTTCACGTCGGAGGCAATGATAACGCTTTATGGTCGTATTAATGAGGACACATTTAAGGCAGCACTTGACCTGAGTAATGATCATCATTTTAATGTCATGAATATGGGCTTTGAGTGCTGCATCAATGGCTTTGAGTTTCTTCCATAATTGGTGAGCATGTTGTCAACGTCTCCTCTCGACACGCCCCTGTGTTCATGGTGTTTATGGCCTTCCCGTTCTGCTCGTCTGCATTGATGGAGGGTTGAATGTCAATTGATGTTGGCTCAGTTTGGGGAGCGATCTCCTCATCCATGGAGAGTGGGCGGTCCACCGAGCCTTCGCCTCTGGTGGAGAGATGTGACCCGCCCGTAAGGTCCTTAGGCTAGAGCCCAGGTCTGTAGTGGGTCGAGTGACTAGTCGCGGTTGACTTGGTTTCCACTGACCCGGTTAGAGGGTTGTATCAAGTTTGATTCTAAAATTTAAAACTCAAACGGGGATAAAACGAGTTCATGAGGTCTTTCTTTTTATCTTGCATGTTTATAGATAGGGTTGGACTCTAATTTGAACTACTAAATATATTTTAATTTCAAGGATCCCAAGCACTATATAAAGGGATCATCTCCTCCTTTGCAAATCATCCAAGCTGTAAACAATTTTAGATATCTAAGATCCTAGCTTCTAAGAACTCAAAGAGAAACAAACTCAATCTTAAAGTTTTAAAAAGAAAAAATATTTTCTCTCAAATTAAATGTTTTTCCTTGTCTTTCTTCTAAGCGCTAGTTGTTGGATCTCCCTGGATTGCAAATAGAACACTAGAGGATGGTGAATGGTGTTCTTGAAATAATAAAAACCCTTCTAAGAATTCCACCTAAGTTATCAATTAGAGTTACCTAATTATAACTTAAGCAACAATAATAACTTGCAATAATAAAGAGTAATGCGAAAGCTAAAAAATTGCAAAGAGTCACAAACGTAAATACACAAATTTATCCTGGTTCGGGGCACTTCTCCTACATCCAGCAATACATCCATTCTTAGGACAAAGGATCCACTAACACGTCTCAAACGTGACAACACGTATAACAAGTACCACATGTCCTTACAAGGACAAACACGTCCACAAACAGACTACATGTCTCAATTGAGACAACACCTCACGCAAATGAGAAAGAAATACTTACAACCTTCTTTTACCTATAGTCAAATGTTGAAGCTCTTGTGTGATTATTGTGTGGATATAGTGGATTTCCAAATGATGAGAAAATCAAGCTCTTTGAGATCAAAAAATTGGCCAAAGGAAATTTGGAAAACTCTTTAAAACATAAGCCAAAATGAGAGAGTTTCGCTTAAAAGCTTTTGGAATTTAAACCTTTGTTTTTCTTAGAAAAATTGATCAATAATTATGTGAAAAACCTAATCCAACTCAAGCGTTTATAGAGGTGAAAAACTATTGAAAACTATTTCCAAAAACACACATTCAATGGATAAATTGACAGCTTTTCGTAAATTACGGAGCTGTGTTGAATCTGTCCATTGGGCAAAAGTAGTCAGTTCATATACAAATGATAGTCAACTCCTGAAGAAAATGTAATAGACACCTAAAATAGCTGAAGTCGAATATTTTCTGGAACAGTAAGCAATCACTTTTTTCCCAGATCAACCTATTCATGAAGTAGTCGACTATCTAACAGATACTTAGATATATGCTCTAAAAACTTTGAAAATGATTTTCAAAATATTTCAAAATATTTTAAAAACATTTTGATGTGTATTCCTAAGTGTGTGTAATCTTTAACAAAGACTTTTAACATGATATCAAGACCAAAAATAAAATTACATCAAAAAATGAAATATTACATAAACTCCTTGATGCAATTTCCTCTCTAATCCATTGTCTTGATTGCCCTTGAACTCCAAGATCTTTGTTGGCTCTATTTCTCATTTGATTTGCATAGTTTGATCTTGAAAACACATTGTCTACACATATACACTCAAAATATTATCAGTATCTAATATGTTTCTCATTATCAAAACAACCATGGGGTGACTCAATATTTAACATTCTTCCCCCTTTTGATGATGACAACATATTGCTTATAAAGTATTAAAATTATGCAATGCCTGAGTGTATTTATACATATCTCTATCTCCCTTTGGCATTATAAAAAAGGATTAATTCTATATCCCTATGAATATTCTCTTCCAATAAAAAGTGTAGTAACTCAATATTCAAAAATTCTCCCACTAAATAAGTGATCTCCTAGTCATAAAAACTCTCCCCAAAAAATTGTGAAATTAGGTGCCAAGTGTCTAAAATGATACCATGTGATAAAAAATTTATGCACAAAAGAAATTTTTTCTTACAATTTGTTTGCATTAGCTCCCCTGGAAGATATGCATCATAGCAATTGGGCCTCCCCTTTAAACATTGCATATACTTTGAAATCCTTTGGGAGCTAGTTACTAATCCCATCAAAATTGAGTACCTGAAAATCAAACAAACATTTTTGGTACATTTTTAATTTTGGGTCCATGGGATTAGTCACAAAGTAGAGATATCATACAACGGGAAACCAAAGCCATTTGGATCTAGATTTGCCATCACAAACATATACTACAAGCTTTACAAAAATGCACATCATGCATGAATCTATAGACGTACTCATCCTTCATTTGAACGGTCCCACGATTGGGTATCCAAACTTTTATAAAACCATTTCTAAATCAGTGCATCCTACTATGATCATTTTAGGCCTATCATTGGGTTTACCATAACCTAGGCCAAATTTGCTATTAGATGGTCTTTGAGAACTAATTAAGCCATCTAACTTCTCTTTCCATATTAAACCTATCCGCATTCTGATAAAGGTCATCTTGCTTAGCTTTATTGGTGGTCAAAAGCTTATCGAAGTCCTCAATTCTACCATGAAGACTATTGACCTCATCACTAAGTAACTTATTTCTACTAATCAAATTTAAATTTTCTTCTTTTATCTTTTCTATCTCTACATAAGGCTTGCAATCTATATGAATCTTTTTAAACTTATGATGCTCCATAAGCAATGATTCATACTTACTAAGTAAACTCCTAAATATAGCATCATCATCTATATCATTATCGGATGCTTCATATTCAGAATTTACCTCTTCTTTATCATTTGTGATGCCCATGAAGCACATATAGCTATTCTTGTCTTTTTTCTTCGTCTTCCTCACTTAAGGACTCATCGGTTGTTGCATAGAGTTCTTCATCCCACACCATATATGCCTTCTTTTTGTGCTTCTTTACCTTTGAATTCTCGTTTCCTTTTCCTTTGGCCTTGTTCTTTTGTAGAGAGCATTCCATTTTCCATGTCTTGGCCTATTACACCCAAAGAAAATTATAATGTTAGATAAATTTTGCTTATTGAATTTAGACTTACGATGGAGGAAGTTCCTAAATTCTCTTGTCATTAGCTCAATCTGATCATCACCTACATCTCTCGAACTCTCCTTCTTGGTCTTGAGGATGATGGAGTTCTTCTTGGTTTGTTCCTTCTCTTTCTCTTTCTTCTCATTGACTTGGATCGCATAGGCCAAGAGGTTGCCTATAAGGTCCTCCATGGTAAGCTTGGAGAGCTTGTGAGACTCTTGGATTACTGTGGCCTTTGCTTCCCACTCTGGTGTGTGTGATCGGAGGATCTTGCTCATTTTTTCCATTGAAGAAATCTACATTCCTAATCCGATGAGCATGTTTATGATTTCCGTAAATCTCGTGTACATTTCCGTGATTGTGTCTCCTTCCTTCATCTTGAAAAATTTGTATTTTGTAAATACAAAGAGATTTTAGTATCTTTAACTCTATCATTACCTACATTAGTTACCTCTAGAGACCACTATATATGATGCACCATAGTTGATGTGCACACTCGAGTTTACGCCATGCTATCGAGTGCATAATACAATGAGGTCATGGCTTTGGCATTGAGTGTCCCTTGAGCCTTCTCATTCTTTGAAGAGCTTCGTCGGATGATCCGAGCAAGGTGATTTGATCCACATGATGTAGGATCCGAGCAAAGACAAAACTTGGTCAAGATGAACACTCGGACGATCTTAAAATGAACAGTGCTCAATACGAAAGCTTGATTCGAGTAAGACTAACGCTCGGGAAGAATCTTGGATTGGATCTGGGTCAGATATTTGGGTCGATGACCCTCAGATCTGCTTGGATCTGACGAAGAAATGAGCTAGGGGCGAAGCTTTGGTCTGATGAAGAGTCTCAGGCAAAGACAGAGCCGTTTCTCGTTCATGGGATCAGCCACGAGCTGGGATCTGAGTGATCGAGGTGCCATTGTAGACTTGACCGAGTTGATCAGACTCAGAGAAGATCTAATCGACTGAGACGTCTAGGTCAGCCTCAACGAGCTCAGTTGGATAAGTTCGAAAAGCTTATGGGCAGAGCTTCCTAACCTTGGCAAGAAGCTTTGAACTAGGTTGGAACTCTGATCGGAGCTCAAAAGGAGTTAAGACGATGCTTGAACGTTCAAAACGAACTTGGTTGAAGCTCGGATCCGATGAAGTGTCAGAGCTCGTATCTCAGATCTGAACATCGAAGCTTGGACATCAGAGCCTGGCTGGTCACTTGCATCATGCAATATGGGAGGAGTTCGGATATCATAACTACGTGATGTTTAGGAGGAGCTCATACATTGAACCCAAACATTGGAGTTCGGTTATTGGAGCTTATACATCATCTTGAACATCATCGCTCGATCATCGGAGCCTGATCAAATAGGAGTTCAAATCCAGTATCATTAGGTGGAAATGCGAAGCAGATCAGATTTTGGAGCTCGGTGACGTTGCCTGGCAAGCTAAGGTAGCTCGAAGTTGTGAGCTTGGTCGGAGGAGATTCATGCCTCGACGAGCCAGCACCAGCATCCATAATAATTTTGAACCTCTGTGTCGATTTGGTAATTGAACTCACCAGACATCCATTAAGTCAACTCTGACGCGTTGCCTGAGGAGCATCGGCCCTGTTGTTGTGTGCTTTAATTAATGTCTGCAAGCGCACGGGTCATGTGAAGCGGGTGTCAAACACAGGGAGGCAAAGGTTCAAATCTAGGATTGGAGTTTTGTGTAGCCGTGTTATATGTGTGACGGAGGGTAAAGAGCGATCAACTAAGTGGAAATTCAATTAGGAAAGGAGCTAGGGCTAACATATCACCACTATTATAAGGATTGAGCTAAATGGATCTAGTTTCTCGACACAACGATTATAGTCACCGATGAGGGTGAAGCCTCAACCCTCATTCTCTCAACGTCTAACCGTGAGAGAGATGGCTCGAAGAATAGGTTGGATCCCTATTGTAGCCCCGATGGTTAGTCAGTCGCTATGATATATATGATTCTAGTGAGTGTGCCCGATTGGTCGTCATCGCCAGGCACTAGATAGTCGACCCTTGATTAGGAGCGTTAAATCAAAACCCCCACGGTTAGTTGGTGGTTAGGATTGTGTCGCACCATAATGGGATGGGTTGAATTCGGCTCATCATCACATCATATTCCTAGACTAAAATCTTAATTGGGTTGATATTTTGGGCGATCCTTCATGATCAATCCCTATAATAGGGCTCTACATGGCCCAAGCATATGGGATTTACTCAATAATCATGGTTACAACGAATAAAATCAATGAGATAATAGCCATAATAAACAAAACAAGAGCTGGGGTAAATTCGGCAATCAATGCAATCCAACAACGCAGTAAAGGATTAGAAGTAAACAACTAATTAAAACAAATATTAGAGATCCTTACAATCAAGCTTAGAGAATTACAGCAAGGGAACCCCAGAAATTCTGCTCAGAAAATGCCCACCAAAAATTTCTCCAAAAGTAAAAAAGCTTACAAAGTTCGTTATACACTTATCCATAAATAGAAAACATTACGCATGGCTGTGTGAAAAAGCGGCATGGCCGTGTCAAGGCCAAAAACCTAGGTTAAGATTGCGCCCCCATCGATCTGCATCGCTATGCCACTAATCGACACGGCCGTGTCATTCATCCTCTGCGCTTCTGCTGCCCAGATGCCCCCAGTTTGGCATGACCGTGTGAGACATACATGTTGTTTGCCACTGTACTGGAATAATTGTGGCACGACAATGTCGCATGGCCGTGTCGATCTTTGACAGCTCTTCTTGGCAGTTGGTGCACAGACACAGCCGTGCAAATGCACACCCGGCCGTGTCATACCTTCTTCTCCTCTTTCCTCCGAGCTCAACCATGGTGCTCTCTCTCCTCGGCTTCCGTCATTTGGCCTCAATATCACCTAGAATCCATCACTTTGGGCTCAATCACCTGCAACATGGAGAAAAGTATACCTCGGGCGTAAAAGTGGTACAACATAATAAAAGGCGGTAAAAATAAAGGCGACGGCGTGAAATAAAATGGGAAAGCACAGGAAAAAAGGGTGGGAAAAGGTGTATAAAATACGCCTAACACCTGTGAAATGGATGACTCCGGACTGTATGATCCTTAACTGGTGACTTCTTCAATCGACTTGCTTGGAGGATAGGCAAATAATTGTGGTTGGGACCTCAAAATCAGAGATGAGTTCGGAGCTCAGAGATGAGATCTGTTCGAGCTTAGATCTCGGAGGTAAGATCTGTCTAAGCTCAGAGGTGAGCTCAGAGCTTGGTGTCGAACTGGGACCAACCCATATGTGATCAATCCATCATCGCCCCAACAATTATTGCATCAGCCCAATTGCATCAGATCGAACATCAGCTCGGGTGGCAGCTTGCACAAGCTTGCAGGAGCTTGGACGGGCTTCGTTCAACATCAATGGAGGAGTGAGCTTCTATCAATGCAAGGGGATAAACAAGCTTGATTTATCTTGGATGAGGTGAGGAGATTTCGACGAAGCACGATCCACGGTGGCTTCGATCGAACTTGAATGAGTTGACGAGATACTGATCAAGTTTGGTCGAAGTCGACATAGCTCGTGGGTGGATTGGTCGAAGTTGACGCTGCTCGGAGGTCGACCCCATCCTGTAGGTCGACTGTCGAATCAATCGAGCTGAATTTATTGTCGAGCTTAGGCAAGGTTGATCGATCGAACGTGCTCTAATCGAGCCACCAGGGGATGGCACCAGGAGATTGCCAGAGATTTGTTTGAGAAATGGGCGATTGATCACTCCATATTTTACACCTTTTTCTGCATATTTTCATGGCGTTTTGATCACCCATAATGCATTTTTCACAATTATCCGACAATATTGCGATGCTATTCACTATTTCTTGTTTTTGTCGTATTTCAGAAGATATGGAGCGATTTGGAGCAAAATTGAGATCAAAGGAGTTTAACGCACTTCGGAGTGTCGCCCATGACTTGTTTGAGGACTTATCAGCGATAGAGGATGAGCGAAAGAAGAAGGAATTTCATAGGATCGACGAGGAGGTGAAAAGGAGAAGAAAGGAGCTGAGGAGCACCTCACTCGGCCGAGCAAGACTGCTCATTCGGCCGAGTGAAAGGTTACACTCGTCCGAGGGAAACGGATACCAACTGAAGATTTTCTACGTTCCCTCGGCCGAGTAAGGAATTCCATTCGACCGAGTGAGAAAGCTCACTCGCCCGAGTCAGTCAGAAAAATCAGACAGAAAAGAGCCAAAGTTACTGGAAAATCTGAGAAAGCTCACTCGGCCGAACGAAGATTGCTACTCGGCCGAACGAAGAAGACTACTCGGCCGAGTCACCCCGAGAGACGGACCCCTGAAAGTCCCGAAGTTACTATTTTTCTACAGGGTTTGTCACTCGGCCGAGTGACAAGGGTCACTCGGGCGAGTGACCCTCTCCGACTGCTGCTAGGAATGCGAATTCTGGGCTACGCAGGGGCAGTTTTGTCACGATTTTTTGGACGATTTTGGCTTGTATTTAAGCCCTGTTTTTACCCTAGTTTTAGGAGAGACTTGAATTATTTTTAGAGACTTCTTTTAGGTTTTTGACGGCTATTCTTTGGAGAAATCTCAGCTGGAGATCATTGGCTACACCATTGGGTTGTTCTTTCTTATTAAAAATCTCATTTTTATGAATTGTTTCTTATTTGCAATGAATTGTGCCATGATTATTATTGTTATTTCTGAGATTTTCATGACGATTAGTGAGTAGTTCCGTCGTTCTTGGGCATGGGGATGAACCCTATGGACCCAATCTTTTGAATTGTGATGAATTCATGGATTTGTTGCTAGAATTGATAATGGTTAGGTTGTGATCGATTTATTGCGAGTAGCTAGGAATTCATATCGATTGGGATTTGCAAGAGATGGGATCCCAATTGATAGGAAGGCCTAGATATTCGATTTAGATTGATAATTGAATTTCTCTAGATTTGGTTTGCAAGAGATTGGACCAAAGCTAGGATTTTTAATTATGAATCTATACTTATATTCGTTTGCAAGAGATTGGACGAATACGAACTATCATAACCTAGATCGTATCTCGAGTTTGCACGAGAGTGGGCTCGAGATGCTATTGGACAATGATATCGTTCTTCACGCTAGTGGCTTAGGGTAGAGTTGGCACGAGAGTGGGCTCTATTCTAGGTTTGCTATAGGCCGGCAATAGCGCGAGAGCGTGAGCTTGGTTCTACATTAAGTTGCGACTAGGTCACCTATATTCAAGCTTAGCAACAATGAAATTTATGATTCACAAGGATGAGAGACAATCCGTAGTGGGGATTTCCTATCCCTAGACGCTTTTTATTATATTGATATTTCTTGCTATTAAACGATTGTGACGATTACACCAAAATTATTCTTACTCTCTTGATAGCTAGGTAATTAAAGTGAGATATTGTCATTTGTCCTCTCTGTATTCGATACCCGCTCGTCACTACACCGTGCGCTTGCGGTAAGACTACAAGTCGTTTTTCGGGTGTATATCCGAACGCGATCAAGTTTTTGACGACGTTGCCTGGGAGGCGACGGTATTTTATTTTCTTACTTAGTTATTTCTTTTTCTTTTTTTATTTTTATCATTTTATTCCTCTATCGTGCTAACAATTCCATCGAAGCTCTATTTTCCTGTGCATGTACACGAGATCTACGGAGCATCAAGAAGATCTATTATTTGATCCGGAGATCGAGCATACCGAAAGGAGGCTTAGAGCCGAGAGAAGACTTGCTATAGAGGACGATTGTATGAACTGACGGGAGGCATCGGAAGAATTAGCGGCACGCATGGCTAGGATAATATCTATCAGAGATAGGCTTCGGCCTAAGACTACTTCTACTACTTAATCCATTGTGATGCCGGAATTGGCAGCGGATAAGAATTTCGAGCTCAAGAAAGGACTTGTGGTTCTAATGCAATAAGACCCATTTCATGGAAACTCCCAGGAGAATCCACAATACCACCTTCAGTCATTCTTGTCCAAGCGCGCCACCTTTCAGATGCCTGGTGTACCGGTCGATGCAATCCGATTGCGCCTCTTCCCATTCAATCTCAGAGACAAAGCATTATATTGGTTGAGGACGCAAGCGGAGGGGATCTTTACTACATGGGATGAGTTACGAGTGCCTATGTTGATAAATTCTACCCACCATCCAAGACAGTGAAGATAAGGAGCGCACTCATGTCCTTCAAGCAAGGACCACAGGAGACTCTATATGAGGCATGGGAGCACTTTAAAGATCTCCAACATCAATGCCCCCATCACAGCATTGAAGTATGGGAGCTAGTACATAGCTTTTACAATGGACTCTAACCAGGCACCAAGCAAATCATAGATGCAACCGCTAATGGATCCATTCTATCGAAGACACCGGATGAAGCTACAGCCCTATTAAAGGAGATGGCCTCTAATAACCAACAATGAGGCGACGAGCGAGGACATTCTACATCCTCCTTGAAGCCGACAAGCATATACGAGGCCAAGGCTGTAGCGGAGCTTTCTACGAAGTTTGACTCTCTCCACAAGGTCGTGGAGAGATTGGAGAAGTTGATCACCGAGCCGCATGGAACTCCCGCGACATCTACATCGGGAGGCAATATGAGCGATTGGCAAGACCAATCTCAAGTCATGTTCGTTAGAGGAGAGCAAGGAGAGGGCGCTATTGAACAAGTGCAATATGTTGCGGGGAACATCGGTTATTGGGCTAACCCAGCCACGAGGAATCATCCGGGCTTCTCATATGCTAATAATGACGGAGCTTTAAACCCACCGCCGCTGCCGCAACAACCTCAAGCTCGGCCTCCACCTCCACAACCTCAATATCAACCGAGAGGGCCACCACAATAAAGTTACCCGCCTAGGCAACAAGCAGGGCCATATAGGCCACCGGGTTATAATCAAGGGTGGAGAACTCTAAACCCACCACAAGCACCACCGAGATTGGATCATGAAGCTAGGGTGGAAGAATTCATGGTGGAGCAAAAGAAGATAAACGCTAGATTGATTGCTCAACAAGACTCTCTCAATACCGTCATGGGCCAACTAGCGGAGCAACTTACGTTGCTCAATAAAAATACTCAACAATTGTCGGCTCAACCAGAGCCTAATCCACGGAGTAATACCGGCCACATCAATGCGGTGGTGGCGGTTACTACTAGGGGCGGGAAGGACACTACACCCGCCATGGCTCAAACCAAGGAGCCCGTGGAAGAGATTTTGAATGACAAAGAGCCGGCGATTGAGGAGGAGTGCCCAAAAGAGCCGCAAAAAGGTGGAAATTCTAAAATTGTTAAGCCGCGCGAGGAGGGCACCTCCATGCCACCGGTGCCCTTCCCACAAAGGTTGTCAAGAGCTAAGATTGAGAAGCGGCTCACCAAATTCTTTGAGTGCTTGCGAGGAGTAAGCCTCAATATACCTTTCTTGGATACCATTGTAGAGATCCCGTCATATGCCAAGTTCTTGAAGGACTTAATTTCGGGAAGGAAAAGAAAGGAGAAGATAATGCTTGTCGAGGAAGGAACTTGGTTCACCCGGAAGGAGAAGGAGCTGGCAAAATTCAAAGATCCCGGAAGCTTCCGCATCCCATGCACACTTGGAGGAGTCCCACTACATAAGGCTTTGGTAGATTTGGGAGCAAGTGTGAGCCTAATGCCCCTAAGCATGTTTAAGAAATTGTATACGGGGACCGACTTAAAGCCGATGGATATGAGAATACAACTCACGGATGGTCGGGTTACTAGGCCGATGGGAATTGCGGAGAACATACCGCTCCAAGTGCCGGGAGGAATTTGATTGCCGTGTGACTTCGTCATTATGGACATCAAGGAGGAGGGCGACACATCACTAATACTTGGACACCCCTTCTTAGCCACCGCCGGCGTGATAGTTGACGTGAGAGAGGGTACTTTATCTTTGAATGTCGGAAACATAGAGGTTGAGCTCCACATCCCTAAAGCGATGAAGCATATGACCTACCAAGAGGATGTTGACTACGTGGACCTCCTTGATGAGGTGATTGACAAAGCTATACCGCATTCTATTGGCGCCTTACACGATGATGGCCTTGAAGAAGGCCAATCTTCTAGTGGTGAAGGAAAGTTGGAGGATCCGCCAGACTATCCCTTGTTGGATGACAAAGACGACGCCGATTTCGCGAGAATTAGGGAGCTATGCAAGCTCTCCATGACTAACAATTTGAAGAAAGCTTCGCCAGATAAGAGATCGGCATCACCAGTGAAAAAAAATGGTACAAGCTCAAGCTTAGGGGACTTATCCCCCAACACTAACCATGATGAGGGGAAGCCGAGGAAAGCCTATGAGCATCAACGACTAAACCCAAGTGTCCTTCCCGACAAATTTGACGGGTGCATCTCACATGCGCCAAACATCAAGAACTAAACGAATATCTTAAGAGGTCGAGCTCAAGACCTTAAACGAGCGCTTGTCGGGAGGCAACCCGACGGTTTTATATCATTTTTAGTTGAATTCTATTTTTGTTTTAGAATTTTCTTAGTGTTTAGCGTCTAGAGTCAATGGAAATCGTGACAACGGGCTCTATTTTTCATGACAGTAGATGGAGAACAAGAAATAATTCATATGGAGGATGACCATGGCAAGGAAGAGTGCTCCAGAAACGGGCTCAGGCCTTAGGAAGAGGAAGAAACTGATGGGGACGAGAAAAATAGAGAATGGCACAAAAACAGAGAGCTGAGGATGAAAACAGCTAGCCACTCGGCCGAATGAGCTTCTCATTCAGCCGAGTGAAGACTCTACTCGGTCGAGTAGAGTACCAATCAGGGAAGATCCTACAGACCAACTCTCTGTTATTTTCTGTAGTTTACATTACTATTGCCACACGGCCGAATGACTATGTTACTCGGCCGAGTGAATCTAATACCATACACGCTTCAAAAATCGCTGAGTGGCCTTGCTACTCGACTGAGTGGAACTTGTCCATTCGGCCGAATGGGAAAAGTTACTCGACCAAGTCGTAAGTATTGGGAGAATTTGTAAAAAATTTATCGCTGAGCCGTTCGGCTGAGTGAACGCGTCACTCGGCCAAGTGACCCAACTATATAAAGCCCAGCGGGCGCTGCACGAATCCCAAAGCGCCAAAATTCCCAAACTTTTTCCTGCTGCACCCGAGCTCTTCGTCTCCCCATCGCCTGAATCCTATTCCCTTCACCCGAACCGCACCCCACCCGCCGTCACCGACTCCCCACGCTTGTCACCGACGCTCCCCCGCCGTCGGTCACCGCCGACGCTGCCGCCCAGCTGCCGTTCTTCCCCTATTTCGTCCAAAAAAAATCCAATTTCTCCTCCATTTCTCCAATCCGTATGCCCCCCTACGCCCAAATTCGAAATTAATTTCTATAGATATCTATTATCCTCAATCTTCCCCATGTATATTGATTATCATTAGCTGATTTGATTGTTTGTTTTTCAGGCTAGCTTGGGGGAGCTTGGGAGAGATACATGACGCTTTTGAGCTCCGCGAAGGAGGCGATTTCTTAGCACGCTTCACTTTTTGCTCTCGCGTCGTGCTCAGGTATACTCGTTCAATTTTATAGCGCATCGCATTTTCATTTGGGTTGGCACGTCTCATGGGCCACATGCCACCGCGTCTTAGGCCACGCACTCGGGAGCCTGCTTCCAAGCGAAAGAAGTCAGGTGATCCTGGCTCCTCTTCTGTTAGGGCAGACTCCCCTCCACCTAGCCCACCACCACCTACACAGCTGCCTCCTACCGCACCCATTCCACCACCAGCACAGCCCGTCCCCGCGTTCGATGCGATGTGGATCACGTTCAAAGATGACGCTCAGCGTGTCAGATTTGAGCGTATCTCACATCGCTCGATCGTACCCACTAGGTTCGCACACCTTACTGACCTCGAGCACCTAGGGGTACTAGAGGGGCTACTTCAGTTGTATGACAACATGGGGTGGCGTGATTTCTTGTCGGTGTCGACGGAGACTTATATCCGTCCGACACTAGAGGTACTTAGTTCTATTTCCCGGACCCCTGAAGGATGCTCCTTTCGCCTGATGGATCAGGAGTGTGATGTCACTCTTGACATGATCCAAGCATTCTTCCAGTGGCCCGATGTCCTGGACCCAGACCGAGCCTACAGCCCCACACACATCCCACCGACGTCATTCGACACCCACACTTTTTGGACACGGATCACAGGATCACCCCTTGCCTTTGAGCCTAGCCGGGCCAAGGCCTCTGCCGTCCTCCATCCGTGCCTCTGCATTGCACAGCGCCTTATGGCGACCACTTTTCTTGCGAGGTACGAGCCCGGGACGTTGTCGACGCCAGAGCTCTACATGCTCTATGTGATGACATGTTCTAGGGTCTTTGATGGAGGAGACGTTTTGGTCCCCGCCATTGAGATTGATATCGCCAGTTGGTACATTGACCGCATCATTATTTCTATCGACGCTCGGATGCCTATCTGTTGCGGCGGTCTGATTACCCTCTTGGCCCTTTTGTGCGGAGTTGACCTCCCAGCTGGCTTGCTGAGACCACCGGGCCCCACCTCACTCTCCATAGATGTCATGGCCTGGATGAGGATGCTGCGTCCTCATGGTCAGTGCCACTGGGTGTGGCTGCACAGTCCCCACGGTACCGATTACATGATTCTTTTGAGCCCTGCTCGGACGCATATTGGACCTGCGGGCGGGGAGTGGATTCCAGCAATGTATCTCCTCATCCCCGCTGCGTACGTGCTAGAGCCTGAGGGTGCTCAGCAGGAGCCCCTCCTTCCACCCCTTGATCCAGTGATCCCTCAGCCTGCACTTGCTTCGTCTGTACCTCCCGACGCCTCTGTCCACACGTCTGTTAGCGCCGGGAGCACTTTAGCTGAGTCCCCCACACCACCACCACTGTGCTCATGTCGATAGATCCCATTTCTGCTGCTAGCCCTTAGCGTCCCCCACCATAGTTGAGTGCGATGAGCCCTCTTTTGCTTCCGTGGTTGAGACCCTTTCCTCATTCCTATTCTCGACCCCTGGGGAGTCTTTTCCTTCGCACCTCCCGACATCCCCAGTCGTCGACCTTACTGTCTCCACCACCACTGTAAACTCCGAGAGTGTCGTGACGTCTGTCCCCATGTCTATGTCACTGACCTCTTCGCCCACCTCGTCGCTTGCCACCACTGCCGTTTCTGCTGTTGCTCCATCCTCTTCGACCTTTCCTGCGTCTCGGCCTCCCACTGAGGCTGAGTGTCTCTTAGTGAGCACAGCCCCACCACACCACCCCACAGTTGCACATATCCTTTACAGTAGCCGAGCGAGACAGCCTCGCTCTTCACCTGTTCATCCTGCTCGACCCTCTGCTCCACCTCCCCTCGAAACCCTAGTTCAGCACCTCCATGCTCTAGAGGGGACGGTGAGTGGACTTAGAGCAGATTTTCGGGCTCTCTCCACTACTGTTAATGCTGTCCAGACCCGCGTCGTGTTGCTTCCTGGTATTCAGGCTTACCTGAACCAGATTCTTGAACGTCTGCCTCAGCCACCCACCCCCACCCAGCGTCCTCCACGACCACCACCTCTGCCACAGGACGGTGCTGGTGCACCCCCACACGCCTAGACACACACCGGATGCCTTCCATATTGTTGCTGCTGTAATTCTGGATATTTTCTACCTGTTGATTTTGCACCCCTCCTCCACACACGTTTTGATCACTTTTTGTTCATATCTGCATATATCCTTTTGGGAGAGAGGGAGTATTTTTGGGGACACCTATCTGGCACCATTTTGATCTCTGCATGCATCACTTGCATCCCCATCACATATTTTTATTTTCATTTTTATTTCTATTTTATTTTCATGCATGCATCCTCACCCGGCCCACCCACATATCTTGTCTCTCAGTGTGCCACACTTTGCACATTGAGGACACTGTGCACTTTAGCTTGGGGGAGTGAGTTCTCACGCATTTTTTATTTTTGTCACCTTGTATTTTCATTTTCCCACTTTTCTTTATTTCCACACTTATTTTCACCCACTTTTTCATTTTTTCTTCATGCATCACATTTTTCTTACTTTTTATGTGTGCTGCATTGTATAGTAGTTTTTATTTATCCTTATTTCTTTTATCATTTTTGCTAGATATGAATTTTCTGTGATGATGATGACGTGGTGTTAGCTTATCTCTATATGCATATTATCTTGTCATGCCATAGTTTTTATTTCAGATATCATATGCTATGTCTTGCTATGCATTCGAGATAGTAACCTGCACTTTCATGTATGAATATGGATGAAATTCTTTTATTAGCTGAGTCTGATGATTTTTACTGTATACTCTTTATAGAAAACACACCAAGCTTCACGCATTGATTGCTTATATCTGTAGTACTGCTTTCTTGTCTTATATCACTTCTTACTCCATGAAAAATGTACACTTCACTTTCAGGTTAATTGAATGTATGCTAGGTTGATATAACTGGATTATTTTACTTTCTGAGATTAAACTGAGCAGATTACATTACTCTGCTGAAAGTTGTCGTGCACATTCTATAAAGTGAACCGAGTATTACATATATTTCTTTCTCCACATATCTTGAGCATTATTTCTGTAAATAGAATCATTGGTGAATCTCCCTTTAGCGAATCATATATTGGCATTTTCCCCCGCTACAAAAATCTATGCTCCAATACCCCCAAAATTAAAAAGAAAAAATATTCTTGTATATCTTTCTATCTTTTGATTTGGGATCACAGTTGTGTGTATATGAAAAAAAGAGGAAAAAAGAGGGAAAAAAGAAAATAAAAGAAAAGAAAAGAGAAAAGAAGTTCATATATGATCCCATCTCATACTCTTTCTCCCCTCGCTTATTTTTTTGGAGCTTCAAAAATGGGGAATAAGCTTGTTGATTTATCTTATGCCACCCCGCTTATAGATAAGCTTGGTGGAGATGATCCAATGATGTGTGAGAGAGTGACCAATTGATTGTGCATGACAACCTAAGCTAGGTAATTTTCTATACTCGGTGAGATTATTAAAAGTTTTTACGAAATCCAGGAATTGGCACTTAGCATGCATTTCATGAAAGCCATACCTTTCTATTCTTATTGATCCATATTGTGTGACATCTCTTACACTCCAAATAGAAAGCATTCAATTGAAAATTGTGTGGTCTATGATTATGTATGTCGCTTTAAATGCTTCAGACGATGTTAATCCTAGAACGATTCCATATTTCATACTATTTTGATATTCTTGGGTTTCTATTTGAATGCATCCTTATATCATGATATCGAGATAAAAATCTTTGGCATGTGTTTTATATTCGCTGTATGCTATATGAGTAAGCAAAACCCACGTCCTGAGAAAATGATCTAGCACCTCCCTCTTTGTTTTCCTTCCTATCCTCTATTTCTTTTTCCCTTTTCCCCTTTTCTTTTTTTCCGTCGGGTTCGCCTTTTGCTTGTCTTCCTCGAGGACGAGTAAGAGTTAAGCTTGGGGAATTTTGATCACTCCATATTTTACACCTTTTTCTGCATGTTTTCCTGACGTTTTGATCGCCCATATTGTCTTTTTCACAATTATCCGACAATATTGCGATGCTTTTCACTATTTCTTGTTTTTGTCATATTTCAGGAGATATGGAGCGATTTGGAGTGAAATTGAGATCAAAGGAGTTTAACGCACTTCGGAGTGTCGCCCACGGCTTGTTTGAGGACTTATCAGCGCTAGAGGATGAGTGGAAGAAGAAGGAATTTCATAGGATCGATGAGGAGGCGAAAAGGAGAAGAAAGGAGCTGAGGAGCACCTCACTCGGCCGAGCAAGACTGCTCATTCGGCTGAGTGAAAGGTTACACTCGCCCGAGGGAAACGGATACCAACTGAAGATTTTCTACATTCCCTCAGCCGAGTAAGGAATTCCATTCGGCCGAGTGAGAAAGCTCACTCGCCCGAGTCAGTCAGAAAAATCAGACAGAAAAGAGCCGAAGTTACTGGAAAATCTGAGAAAGCTCACTCGGCCGAACGAAGATTGCTACTCGACCGAACGAAGAAGACTACTCGGTCGAGTCACCCCGAGAGACGGACCCCTGAAACCCCCGAAGTTACTAATTTTTTACAGGGTTTGTCACTCGGTCGAGTGACAAGGGTCACTCGGCCGAGTTGTCACGACCCGCTTCCCTAAAATGGAGGCGAGACGTAAAAAGGTCCGCACGGGAGTGGAGCGGTGAAGCCCCAAACCCGATAAGCGTCAATTTAGTATAAGCAGGTCCCTGTAATTGCAATCGAAACAACAACAATAATAATAATATGAGACGGATAAGAAACACCAATCCCAAAGTTTGTCCACAAAATATTCAACATCACAGAAAAGCCACCAGGCTAAAAGAAAGAGTCTAAGGGCCCAGAACAAGGCCAAACAAAAGCAACGACATAAATAAGTATAGGTGCTACGCACCGATAACAAACAACTGTCTAACAAAAGTAAAACACAACAGAGACACTAGGACTGGTCCCCAGTGTCCACGTACTCCCCGTCCGACACGGGCGCAAGCTCGGCGTCCGTAAACACCTCACCCTCAGCGAGCAACTCAGGCTCAAGGTCTAACATGCGTCACCCAAAAGAGAAAGGGGCACATGTCAGCAAGTCTAAAAAGACTTGGGCAAGGAAACTGAAAGTGACTAACAACCTAGCATTTAATTGTTAAACAATGGCATGACAGTTGAATATGATGCAACAGTTTAAAAGAGTGACAAGCATGCACGATGTAGCAAAAGCTACCAATTCACTAATCACTTATCACTTATCACTTATCACTTAACACTTAACACTTAACACTTAACACTTAGTGCATAGAGAGTCCACTTACTGGCCAGCTCGTTTATCTCTATCACTATCAATCACTTAAACACTAGAGATTTCACCTGCTGGCCGGAGTGGCGGATCAAGCCACTCGGGCTCAGTCCGCTTATCTCTTACCCCACCCACATGTGACGAGCGTTGGGGTTTCCAACCATTATGCTCGCTTCTGGTCACGAGCCAGGAAAATAAGTGTGTGTTGACATCCGAGCGTTGGGGTTAGCAACTACAGGGCTCGCTTCTGGAACACGAGCCAGGAAACATGGGATTGTAGCGTGTGCTATGCAATCACGATAAATAATCACTATGCAATGCCATGAACAGAATAATTGCGTACCGTTAATGGAATTTAAACGTGACAGGCAAAATGCAATGACATGAACATATTCGCGTACCGATAATTTAAAGTAAACGTGACATATGAGCATGATGAGGGTGACGGACCAAGCTTCGTTGTCAAGCTAGGTCAATGGCGTCTAAACGGCTATCCTTTCACCGTTTAGTCTCTTTTACGCTAAACAAGGGAAATGGCCTAAGACATGGCCCAAACCAAGAAATGCAAGTTTCACTTGCCTATCACCGGGGATGACGGTTACGATAGTTCGTTTCCGCGGATGCTAGCCTACAGGGAATCGCTGTTATGGGGAACAATCATCAAAACACAAGTATTTTATTAGGGTTTCATAAAAATTACAATAGGATAAGAAAACAACGGTAGATCGATTTCTTACCGAGAGGAGGCGGAAGGAACACTCCGGGGAACCCTAGGACCAGATCTGGAAGCCAATGGAGAAGTTTGAGGAAACTAGGGTTATGGGGGATTTTGGGGTTTGATGAGATTTTTGGTGAGATTTTGGGGAAGATGAGTGGTAGATAGAGTGAATGGATGGATTGGATGATGGATTTAGGGCTTGGAATGAAGGATTGAAGCTTGAAGGAAGATGGGGGCTTAAGGGGGAAGATTTTAGGGTTTTGGATCGTGTTGAGGGAGAAGAAAACGTTTGGGTTGGGTTTAAATAGGCTAGGCTGGCGGCTGCCCAGAAATTAGGGTTTTAACACTGGTTAGTCGGTCAAAGAACAACCACTAACCGACTAGTTTGGCAACTAATCGGTCGGTCGACCAACGCAGACCGACTAAGTGTAAACAGTAACTCCTGAACGAAAATAGGATTTAGAGTTAGTCGGTCCATGAACAAGTACTGACCGACTAGTTTAGCAACTAGTCGGTCGATGAACGTTCTTAGACCGACTAAGAGTAAACAGTAACTCAACCAAAATTAAGATGATGTGTTAGTCGGTCAAAGAAGCATTGCTGACCGACTAGTTTACAACCTAGTCGGTCAACCAACGTTCTTAGACCGACTAACGATAAACAGTAACTCCTGAGAAATTTAGAAAGCTCACTAGTCGGTCCAAGAAGGATTGTCGATCGACTGGATCGTCATCTAGTCGGTCGGTGCCCCTTCTTACACCAGCTAATAAGCACCAAAAGTTCCGATACGGAGCGCGGAGCCCCGGGATCGATTCCTAAGACTCCTAGGCTTGATCTAACAGTGAGATACGACCGTTATGAATCCCGTCACGAATGACATACTTCGAAATCGACGATCCTAAGGAAGAAACGAGAAAATACGACGAATCGATCGAAAATGAAAGTTACTGAGACGCAAACCACACAAGAGGAGAAAATCCACCAAAACATATATTATATTATAATAAATTCAGATACAAGAAAACCAGTCGTTACATCCTCCCCAACTTAAGAAAAATTCCGTCCTCGGAATTTCCGAATACTCACGAGTCCGGAAACAAAAGTGGGAAACGCTCTCGCATCTCATCTTCTCTCTCCCCAGTGGACTCTCCCGGCGAACCGTGTCGCCACATCTCCCTCACAAGATTGACAATCTTGTTCCGAAGTGATTTCTGACGCCTGTCCAGAATCTGCACTGGATGCTGGACATATGTCAAATCGGGGCGGACGGTAATCTCCGAAAAATCCACCGCATGAGACGGATCGCTAATGTATCGACGAAGCTGCGACACATGGAAACATTGTGAACTCCTTCCAAAGATGGCGGCAAGGCCAAGTGATACGCTACCTCGCCAACCCTCTCCAAAATGTCAAATGGTCCAATGTATCGCGGGCTCAACTTCCCACGCTTCCCAAAACGAATCACACCACGATTCGGGGAAATCTTCAAGAACACATGGTCGCCCGGCTGAAACTCCAAAGGACGACGTTTAGCATCAGCCCAATGCTTAAAACGGTCCTGAGCGATCCTCAACCTCTCCCGAATATTCCTGACGATATCCACAGCCTCCACGATCATCTCAGGTCCCAACAACTCCCGATCTCCAACGTCATCCCAACTCAACGGCGATCGACATTTCCTCCCATAAAGAGCGGCGAAAGGCGCCATGCCAATACTCGTTTGGAAGCTGTTGTTGTAGGAAAACTCTACCAGATGTAGATGGTCCTCCCACGAACCCTTGAAATCCAACATGCACGCCCTCAGCATGTCTTCCAAAATCTGAATCGTCCTCTCGGACTGGCCATCCGTCTGCGGATGGTACGCCGTGCTGAAACTCAGACGCGTACCCAAGCTCTTCTGCAAACTCTACCAAAACTGAGATGTGAACCTCGTGTCTCTGTCAGACACGATACTCACGGGGACTCCATGAAGTCGCACAACTTCCTGCACGATTCACGTTACATCACTATCCAAACTAGGAAAAAGGAAATAGAACGGAGAGTAAAAGAATTTTACCTCCATATATCTCCTTGCTAGCGCCTCAGTGGACTGTCCCACTCGGAACGGAATAAAGTGCGCAGATTTGGTCAATCGATCTACGATCACCCAAATCGCGTCATTCTGCTTCGGACTCCGAGGTAGTCCAGTCACGAAGTCCATAGTGATGTGCTGCCACTTCCACTCTGGAATCGGAAGCGGTTGTAGCAACCCGGCCGTACGCTGATGCTCCGCCTTCACTTGCTGGCAAACCAAGCACTTGGCTACACTCCGAGCCACGCTCCTCTTCATACCATGCCACCAATAATTTAGACGAAGATCCTGGTACATCTTGGTGCCACCAGGATGCACAGAATACGGCGAACTGTGTGCCTCCACCATCAGCTCCTCTCTGATATCCCCAGCTGGCACACACAACCTGGCTCCAAACCTCAGCGAGCCATCCTCATGAATCAAAAAGTCAGTCCGCAGACCGGCTTCCACCAACATCCTTTCTTCAGCATCCCACCAATTCCTGGCGTTATCCTTCAGCTGGCGCTTCGCCAAGTCAACCCAACTAACTTCGTTGACCTTGGACATCTTCAGATTGTCCTCGATATTCCTCATCCATTCATCAGCAGCTAGCGGACCTTCGGTTCCATCAAAATATGCAGGACCCAGCTCTCTGAACTGCTTCGCCCCGGGCTCAGGGCGAGGGGCTTCCGCCACCCGAGCAGCTCGAGTCACCGGAGCATTCTGCACCTGCAGAAGCACACCCTGCTGAACCTGCATCATCTGCAACATCATCCTCATCATCTCCCCATTAGTGGGCTCCTGCTCAGGCTCCTCGTCATGAGGGGACGCACCACTACCACCACCACGGGTGATTCGCCTTCCTGCCATCTAATGACGCAGAAAACGAAACAATTAGACTCATAGCTTAGGGCTCAGATGTCAAACTTATTTGTTGGACAATCTTGCATTATTATCGTTATCCTGATAATCGCAGTTACAGAGGACCTGCATGGGCCACCACTAAAACCTGTCACGACCCGCTTCCCTAAAATGGAGGCGAGACGTAAAAAGGTCCACACGGGAGTGGAGCGGTGAAGCCCCAAACCCGATAAGCGTCAATTTAGTATAAGCAGGTCCCTGTAATTGCAATCGAAATAACAACAATAATAATAATATGAGACGGATAAGAAACACCAATCACAAAGTTTGTCCACAAAATATTCAACATCACAGAAAAGCCACCAGGCTAAAAGAAAGAGTCTAAGGGCCCAGAACAAGGCCAAACAAAAGCAACGACATAAATAAGTATAGGTGCTACGCACCGATAACAAACAACTGTCTAACAAAAGTAAAACACAACGGAGACACTAGGACTGCTCCCCAGTGTCCACGTACTCCCCGTCCGATACGGGCGCAAGCTCGGCGTCCGCAAACACCTCACCCTCAGCGAGCAACTCAGGCTCAAGGTCTAACATGCGTCACCCAAAAGAGAAAGGGGCACATGTCAGCAAGTCTAAAAAGACTTGGGCAAGAAAACTGAAAGTGACTAACAACCTAGCATATAATTGTTAAACAATGGCATGACAGTTGAATATGATGCAACAGTTTAAAAGAGTGACAAGCATGCACGATGTAGCAAAAGCTACCAATTCACTAATCACTTATCACTTATCACTTATCACTTAACACTTAACACTTAACACTTAACACTTAGTGCATAGAGAGTCCACTTACTGGCCAGCTCGTTTATCTCTATCACTATCAATCACTTAAACACTAGAGATTTCACCTGCTGGCCGGAGTGGCGGATCAAGCCACTCGGGCTCAGTCCGCTTATCTCTTACCCCACCCACATGTGACGAGCGTTGGGGTTTCCAACCATTATGCTCGCTTCTGGTCACGAGCCAGGAAAATAAGTGTGTGTTGACATCCGAGCGTTGGGGTTAGCAACTACAGGGCTCGCTTCTGGAACACGAGCCAGGAAACATGGGATTGTAGCGTGTGCTATGCAATCACGATAAATAATCACTATGCAATGCCATGAACAGAATAATTGCGTACCGTTAATGGAATTTAAACGTGACAGGCAAAATGCAATGACATGAACATATTCGCGTACCGATAATTTAAAGTAAACGTGACATATGAGCATGATGAGGGTGACGGACCAAGCTTCGTTGTCAAGCTAGGTCAATGGCGTCTAAACGGCTATCCTTTCACCGTTTAGTCTCTTTTACGCTAAACAAGGGAAATGGCCTAAGACATGGCCCAAACCAAGAAATGCAAGTTTCACTTGCCTATCACCGGGGATGACGGTTACGAAAGTTCGTTTCCGCAGATGCTAGCCTACGGGGAATCGCTGTTATGGGGAACAATCATCAAAACACAAGTATTTTATTAGGGTTTCATAAAAATTACAATAGGATAAGAAAACAACGATAGATCGATTTCTTACCGAGAGGAGGCGGAAGGAACACTCCGGGGAACCCTAGGACCAGATCTGGAAGCCAATGGAGAAGTTTGAGGAAACTAGGGTTATGGGGGATTTTGGGGTTTGATGAGATTTTTAGTGAGATTTTGGGGAAGATGAGTGGTAGATAGAGTGAATGGATGGATTGGATGATGGATTTAGGGCTTGGAATGAAGGATTGAAGCTTGAAGGAAGATGGGGGCTTAAGGGGGAAGATTTTAGGGTTTTGGATCGTGTTGAGGGAGAAGAAAACGTTTGGGTTGGGTTTAAATAGGCTAGGCTGGCGGCTGCCCAGAAATTAGGATTTTAACACTGGTTAGTCGGTCAAAGAACAACCACTGACCAACTAGTTTGGCAACTAGTCGGTCGGTCGACCAACGCAGACCGACTAAGTGTAAACAGTAACTCCTGAACGAAAATAGGATTTAGAGTTAGTCGGTCCATGAACAAGTACTAACCGACTAGTTTAGCAACTAGTCGGTCGATGAACGTTCTTAGACCGACTAAGAGTAAACAGTAACTCAACCAAAATTAAGATGATGTGTTAGTCGGTCAAAGAAGCATTGCTGACCGACTAGTTTGCAACCTAGTCGGTCAACCAACGTTCTTAGACCGACTAACGATAAACAGTAACTCCTGAGAAATTTAGGAAGCTCACTAGTCGGTCTAAGAAGGATTGTCGACCGACTGGATCGTCATCTAGTCGGTCGGTGCCCCTTCTTACACCGGCTAATAAGCACCAAAAGTTCCGATACGGAGCGCGGAGCCCCGGGATCGATTCCTAAGACTCATAGGCTTGATCTAACAGTGAGATACGACCGTTATGAAGCCCGTCACAAATGACATACTTCGAAATCGACGATCCTAAGGAAGAAACGAGAAAATACGACGAATCGATCGAAAATGAAAGTTACTGAGACGCAAACCACACAAGAGGAGAAAATCCACCAAAACATATATTATATTATAATAAATTCAGATACAAGAAAACCAGTCGTTACACGAGTGACCCTCTCCGACTGCTGCTAGGAATGCGAATTCTGGGCTGCGCAGGGGCAGTTTTGTCACGATTTTTTGGACGATTTTGGCTTGTATTTATGCCCTGTTTTTACTCTAGTTTTAGGAGAGACTTGAATTATTTTTTACAGACTTCTTTTAGGTTTTTGACGGCTTTTCTTTGGAGAAATCTCAGCTAGAGATCATTGGCTACATCATTGGTTTGTTCTTTCTTATTAAAAGTCTCATTATTATGAATTGTTTCTTCTTTGCAATGAATTGTACCATGATTATTATTGTTATTTCTGAGATTTTCATGATGATTAGTGAGTAGTTCCGTCGTTCTAGGGCATGGGGATGAACCCTAGGACCCGATCTTTTGAATTGTGATGAATTCATGGATTTGTTACTGGAATTCATATCTATTGGGATTTGCAAGAGATTGGATCCCAATTGATAGGAAGGCCTAGATATTCGATTTAGATTGATAATTGAATTTCTCTTGATTTGGTTTCTAAGAGATTGGACCAAAGCTAGGATTTTTTATTATGAATCTATACTTGTATTCGTTTGCAAGAGATTGGACGAATACAAACTATCATAACCTTGATCATAGCTCGAGTTTGCACGAGAGTGGGCTCGAGATGCGATTGGATAATGATGTCGTTCTTCACGCTAGTGGCTTAGGGTAGAGTTTGCACGAGAGTGGGCTCTATTCTAGGTTTGCTATAGGCCGGCAATAGCGCGAGAGCGTGAGCTTGGTTCTACATTAAGTTGCGACTAGGTTACCTATATTCAAGCTTAGCAACAATGAAATTTATGATTCACAAGGATGAGAGACGGTCCGTAGTGGGGATTTCCTATCCCTAGATGCCTTTTATTATATTGATATCTCTTGCTATTGAACGATTGTGACGATTACACCAAAATTATTCTTACTCTCTTGATAGCTAGGTAATTAAAGTGAGATACTGGCATTTGTCCTCCATGTGTTCGATACCTGCTCGCCACTACATCGTGCGCTTGCGGTAAGACTACAAGTTATTTTTTGGGTGTATATCTGGACGCGATCAGTGATGTAGGCTTTGGTCAGAGCATGATCGAGCCAGGGGCCTCCGATCGAGATTTGATGAAGCCTTGATCGATCACAACTGGGATGTGTTTGATGGAGCGTTGTCAATCGAACATGATCTCATCGACAGATCTTTAATTGAGCCACGTAATTGTATCACCCATTCATCTTCGATGAGGAGATGGTGAGCTTAGCGGATGCTCTTTTGGACAAAGAAGGCAATGACGTGCTTCTCGGGTTACAATCCACCTTACAGTTTTTAGATATTGGTGATGAGTGCAAATACGCGACTGTATGGAGAGTTATCCATTGTTGATCCACTCATCTGGTTAGGGTAGCTCAAGTTGGATCCACTCATTCGGTGAACAGATCAAGGCTATGAGTGTGTATAGCCCAAGTTGGTTTTGATCCACTCATCTGTTACGTTCTCGTCAACTGTTCAGAGCTTAATTGGAGAGTAACAAATTCAGAGACGAGTTCTTGAAAGTATGAGAGACTTTGATGTGAGCTTAAGTCTCGATCTAAGAAGCTTCATCGGAGTCGGACGAGAGGGAAGCTCTCTAGTTAGAGTGAAGCTCTGTCGGATTTATTGTTGGACAAAGACAAGGGCTTCCACGTAGAGTTAGCATGTTAGTTCGATCTCATAGCTTTGACATAGCTCTGATGGAGAGTTAAGTTAGGGGTAGACATGGCAGGTGAGTGTTTCTAAAGTTTAGAGAGAGAGAGAGAAAGTTTTAATGTTAATTGTCTACACCAAATCCTTAAGCCAAACATGACAAGTCGAAGTTTTGTGATAATTGAAATAGTAAAGCAAATGTTGTATAAATACATTGAAATAAGGTGAAAGACGAGAAGGGTTCCCCTCTGACGTCTTCTTGGTAGTTGGCCTTTTAAGGCTTCTGATTGGTAGGGTGAGTCGACATTGTTAATGCTAAATGGTGACAGGATGTTGACTCCTTGTTTTCCACAGACATCACCAACTGTTGACAGCCGGGTTTTGGTCAACAAAAGAGGTGGGCCGACGAGGGCGCCTTCGATGAGAGGACCCGTCGCCGGCTGAGAAGTGAGATCCGTGGAGGGAAGATCCCTGGTCATAAGCTAGGACCGCGCTCCTTGGATGAAGGATGACCCAGCTCTGCATATTTCCATTGATCTGCATCTTATTTACCAGAAAAATTGTCAGTGGGTCAGGGCTAGGGCCCAACCATATCCCCTCTGACGCTCAAGTCAGTCGATGACTCAATCATGGATTAAAACTTAAATATGAAAATAAAGAATAATTTGATCATCGTTTGATACTTAGCCTTCCTTAGGATCTCTCCCCCCTATATGGGTTGTTCTTGGGCTATTTATCTCCTCTTGGTGGCTTGTAACTTCCTCCTTAAATGTATCCCCTAATTGCTCTATTAGTGGCTATTGAAGTGGCCATCATGGAGTGTAACCGCCCTCAATTTATGCTCTTTTATAAGGGATGTGGTGGTTGACTCATTCAAGCATATAGATTTAGGCTGTGAGCCGAGGGGCAAATAAGCTATCAGATTGACTTGGTATAGATGTATCTTCCTTGGTGGGCCTCAGGGCTATTGGGCCGTGGCGTACTGTTAAGTATTGGTGTTTCATACCAATCTTATTTTGATGATGATCACAACATTATGTTGTTGCTAATGACTCTCATGTTTTAGTCTCTCAGTTTTATCTCAAGAATATTTTTCTTGGAGACTAATCACTTGGTACAAGGATGGACATCAAGTGGAGAAGAGCCAAAGCTTGGACTCAAGGAGTTCCAAAGCTTGGAGATGATGGAGAGCAATTAAGGCATCAAGATTGAAGACTTAGACTCTAAGGAAAGCATTGTAATCCATGTAATTTACTTTATTGCTTTCTCTCTCTTTTGAGTCTAGGATTATTATAATGCCTTGTTAGATGGTTTACTCATTCAAGCATATGCTTTTAACCATCTTAGTGAGCCTTAGGATTATCATAGAATCCAACCCAATAGGTTCACTCTGTCCAAAGACTCATTTGAAGTATATGGCTTTCCATCAGTCGCCTGCTGAAGGAACACAGTCGACTGGGTGATTTCCAGTCGTCTGTAGATCCTTCTACAGTCGCCTGTAGATCCTTCTACAGTCGTCTGATATGCATAGCTCAAGTCAACATTTCAATTGGCTCAAACTTGAGCTTTACGCACAGTAGACTATTGGTCAGCTTACAGTCGCCTGTAGATGGGTCATCAGTCGCCTGTATAGTGTAAGTGTATTCTCTGCATCTCTCTGTTATTTCTCCATCTTTACAGCAGACGACTGATTAAGGTTTTACAGTCGCCTGGCTAATATACAGTCGACTGTATTATTGACATCAGTCGCTTGTGTGCTTAACTGGAGAAAGAGTGCAGCTCTCTGTTTCATTCCATCCCCTGTAGCAGTCGCCTGCTAAAGGATTTACAGACGCCTGTCATATTCTCAGTCGACTGTATCGACTTCATCAGTCAACTGTCTTGGCTCAGAATATAGCCATTGGATATTTTCTAGCCGTTGATCAGTCGACTGTCTTTTGATCATCAGTCGACTGTTCCTGTCATTTTCGCCCAGTTTCTAACCGTTGCAGAATTGATTCTTTGGTTGTTTTCTTGGGTTTTGGGGTTTGATATAGGGTTCCTATATATATGAGTGTGCTGATATCTCTTAAACTTCTTGATTGATTCTTGATGCTATTGAATATCTCAAGAGATCTATAAGCAACTCTCAAACTCCCGCAATTCCCTCTCAAGAGCTCTCATTCATCTTCATGCATTGAAGTCCAGCTCAAGGGAATTCATCCAAGTGCTCACAAGCATATCTCAACACTTGGAGATCCTCTTCCATGCATTGCATCCATTCATGAGTAAGCGAGGTTGTCTCTTTGTGGGACTTAGGATATTATCTTTGTGGGAATAACTCTCTTTGTGGGAGTAACTCTCTTTGTGGGAGTCTAGTGTCCTAGTGTAGGGCTCACCCTAATTCTCTGAGTGGGAGTTAGTGATTATCTGTATGGGAGTCTTGATCCTCGTGTAGGATTGGTTGGGTCCTTGTGTAGGGCATAAATCCTCTATGTGGGGTATCTCCTTGTGAGATTTGTATTCACTTCTCTGTGTGGGAATATAGTGAATATTGGTGTGGCTGGATGTATCCAAGTTTGGGGAACCAGTGTAAAACTTTGTGTTTGCGTTTGAATTGATTGTGCCTTTTAATTCCTCTTGCATTTATAATTCCGCATTTGCAAGTTAAATTTTAATTGGACAATTTTATTGTCATTACACTATTCACCCGCCCTCTAGTGTGTGTTGTTAGTATTGCAATGGTAAGGCGATCCTTACACGTACCATTCTCGGTGGGTCTTGCTCTTCAAGTAAAATTCATCTACCCGCTCTTTAGGTAGAATTCATCTAAGCCGCTTCATAGGTTGGACCCAAGTATCAACAACTACAATTATATGTTTTGTTTGGATAGGTCGAGTTCAAACCGTTTATAAGTCCCTTATACAAATTTTGAAAAGAATCATGGCAATCATAGATACTTTTAAAGGTCTTATCAACGTGAAAGGAACCTTGAAGGATGTGGTTAAGAAACTAGGACTAATTCGAATAAACACTCATACGACGATATTGGTGAACATAGCCGTTAGTGCTCCAACACTCTTGAACCCATATTTGGACACATATAGTGTGTATTTTTGGTAATACCTGATAAATATGCTTAATTTATCCATTATGTTCCTCAAGTTGCAAAAAAATGTCACAAAATAAGGTTCCAAGTCTAAAAGTAACCAATACTGAAATTCACAATATAAGGTAGCCTAACCTATACATGCATGTTTTATGACATTTTGATATGAAGTCTTGTTTCTCCGAAACCTGACTTTTTAGATGGACTATTGGAATTTTAATTAATCTAATTTAAAAAAATAAAAATGATTTTTTGCTCCATTTGCATTACTTACTAACTCTATGGTACAGATTCGGAGTGAAAAGTGTATATTTATACCCCCTAACTACCCCCATTTTGTGCTAAAGATTAGGCTTAAACTTGCTCTTTTGGGTATATTTTCATTTCATACATTTTATGAGCTTACTCTCATTCTTGGCACAAAAAATAGTTTTTGTCGTCTTTATTGGCTTTCTAATATTTTTCATGTGCTCCTGATATTATTGTGATCTTATTGACAATTTTTGAGAATTATTTGAGCAATAGATTATTTTATATGATTATTGGAAGTCAATATTGTGTTTTAATAGTCATTATATTTATTTCATAATCAAATAGACTAATTTCCACTTCTACTATTTTTCAGGTACTCCTAGAAGTCTTGGGGATTTTTCAGAATTTTCTGGGATTTTTCTGGGATTTTTCTGGGATTTTTGGAGAATTATTGGAGCCAAGGAAGCAATTCTGGAATTCTGGAAAAAAAAGAAAATAAAAAAATAAAAACAAATTATAAAACCCAGTTTGTGGGCCGGCCCGCTGGCCGGCCCACTCCGCGGCCCGCTCTCCTGAGCGGGCCGCAGTTCGTTGATTATGTTTAAAAATAAAAATAAAAAAAATAAAACCCAGCTACTGCGGAGCGGGCCAGCCCAGCGGCCAGCCCGTTCCGCCCCAAGAGAGCGGCAGGTGTGCGCTCGCGGGTCGGGCGCCTGGTGCCCGACCCGCAATGTGAATTAAAGGGGGCTCTTGGCGTTTTTTGCGGGTTTTTGTTGTTTTTTCTGACCCGCAAGCCTGTGACCCGACCCGCAATGAGTATTGGGGGGTTTTCTTGCGGCCTGAAGCATGTTTGGAGGGCAGTTCATTTTTTCCAGCAGATGTTCTTGGTTTTTTTTTGTATTTTTTAGGGCTTGGGAGAGAGCTTGGAGGCCATGGGTGAATGGGGAAGCTTGGAGGAGGAGCACATGGGTGGAAGCAAGAGTTCATTTCGGAGAGTTCTTGGGTGAAATCCTTCCTCCCTCTTTTGTAATTTTGCATCTCTCTTTTGTATTGAATTTGGGGATAATTTTTGTATAAAATTTCCATCTTTTTCATGATGATTAAGTAGTGTTGAATGCTTGGGTTGTGATTCATGATGGTTGGTTGTTAATTGTAGTTCTAATTATCTCTTGCCCATTATCATGTTAATGTTGGATGTTTCATTAGGGCTAATTTTATTGGTTAAGACCCAAGGGCACACTTTGAGAAAAGTCCACGATCCTAATTTGATTAGTGTCGTGATGATGCATCCCTCCTTTTAGCAAATTATCGTGTTCATGAAAGCTAAAATTTTCGATTAAACTTGCCATAGCCGGAGGACTAATTGAGTTATATGTGGGTAATTTGAGCTTAATTAACACCAACATTAGTGAGCCCACAAGCCATTCTCCTCGCCTAGCTATCCTACTTTCCATTTGGTTCTCTAACCCTACCCACTTAGGATAGAATTTTGATTTCACCACACATTTTCTGACACTTCTATCCACGTAGCGAGGTAGTTGTAACACGCTATTATTTTTCTTTATCGATCAAACTTGTGAATGTAGAACGAATTGTCCCTGTGATCCGACTCGGTACTCACCGGTTATTTATTATTGCATTGACACTCCTACGCTTGGGGGTGGAAGGCGTGCCCCGTGCGCGTCTTCCCATCGCAACCAATTAGCGACGTTGCCGGGGACAACGGTTTCTATTATTAGCATTTTTTGATTGATTTCGAAAGTTTTAGTGTGATACTTCTATCTCTTAGTGTTGTGTCTTTACATTTTATTTATTTTCCACCTATTAAGTCTTTTGGTTGTTTATTTTCATTTTCTTGGAAATTTTTTTTAAAACATGGCATCATCTTCAGATATTTCCGAAGTTGATTTGGACGATATCCCACTTCCGCCATACTTCCATGGTTCGGAGTGGGAGAACCCTCATTTACATATTAAAAAATTTGAAGAATGGATGTATTCATGTCTTGGTGGGAATATCAGTGATGATTGCATATATTTTAGATATTTTCCCTCTTCTTTACAACATGATGCTAGATTGTGGTTTGATTCATTGTCTCTCGACTTACATTTTACTTGGTTGTCATTTCAGGTTGAATTTCTCCGAGTATTTTTGCCTATTTTCTTGGAGCAGGTACAGGGACGGTAGGCCATGGAGCAGCATATAGCGAGCTTTACCCAAGCTGAATGGGAGGCCTACCATCAGGCTTGTCAGAGGTTCACTGATTTGGTGCTTGCGTGCCCACACCAGAGCTTTCACGAGGATCATCTTTTGCAGATCTTCTACACAGGATTATCACCATCTAGGTGAGATTTCGTGCAGATGAGCTGCGGTGGGGAGTTCTTTGATTATTCGACCGAGGATTCATGGTGTTACCTGAAGGACCTTGCAGAGTATGAGGAGACAGTCCAGCAGGTCCAGGACCAGCCTGAGGAGCTAGCTAAGGGCTCATTTCAATGTGACCCTATGGAATACCAGGAGAAACCTGTGAAGAGTGTGCATTGGGGCCAAGTAGAGGAATTTGAGCATATACATTTGGATGAGTCGGAGGAGATGGATGATGGGGTGTGTGTCGACCATGTTGATGACACGATGCATTTTTATGTTGTTGGTGATGTTGTGGTGGATGCATGTGAAGGCACGAGCGATATGGATGATATTGGAGAGCCTGAGTTATGTTTCCCACCTACTACATCCGCCCACTTTGAGGTGTACGAGTGCATGGGACGGACTGCTGAGAGAATTTTATTTGACGATGATGAGGAAGATTTTGGTGAGGGAGTTAGTTTACAGACCTTGACGGAGCCCGAGCCAGACTTTCATCCTACTTCAGTGCAGCAGGTCATATACCCTTCACCTCAGGATATGCACCAGACCATCATTCATGGATATTTTCATGATACACTTCATAGTCTGGGGAGGTCTGCGGAGCCTACACTTTCTGATAGCGAGGATGATTGCGAGATGGTCTATATTGAGCCTGACCCGTCGTCTCCTCTAGATTCTCTTCTGCAGCCGATTCCCCCTCCTCCTAAGGCAGCGTATCATGCCACACCTAGAACAATTATTCAGGGAAGTTTTCACCATCTCATACCTTACATTTCTGAACCCAAATTTTCACTTCCATATACATTTGCTTCAGATTGCCGTCCATTGCATTTACATTCTTTTATTTGTTTTGACGACCTGTTTTGAAATGATTTTGCAGGGCATGAGGACATGGCTTGGATTGATGCAGCTCATCTCCCACATGACATATATTATCTAAAGGGGGCGCTGAGAGTTGCATTGCTGGAATCCGAGGAGGCCGGTGGAGGCCTTGCTCCAAAGCAGCTGGCGGAGGAGCAAAAGGATATGATCGAGCAGTTGCCACCACCGTTATACATTTGAGATCTGCCTTTTGCCACGGTGTATTCTTTCCAATAGTGTAAATAAATGAATGTTTTATTTTAGTGCTATCGTATGCTTTTCTTTTCTTTTTTAGGATCTTTTGTCGAGATCTAATACTCTCCCAACATTGAGGACAATGTTTATTTTAAGTTGGGGGAGAGTGTTAGAATCTTTAGGATTGTTAGGATTTTGATGCTTTTATTAAAAAAAAATTTAGATACATCCATCTTGCTCTCATCCAATGAACTTCATTTCATATCATATTTGGCCTCCTTGTCCATACGACGCTTGCTTTATGTAGTCCCTACATGCTTTCATGCCATGCAATTTTTCGGATTATTATTTTCGTATCAACTTCTTCGATGTTTGATTGGCACGTTTTAATTTCTTTTCCAATTTGGTGTCAAATGCTAATATGCCATGTATGAAGCTATTTTATACGTCGTGATATCTCTTTGAAATAATTTGGGAAAAGTTGGTGTAAGTGATTGCATGATTTGGGATGGATGGCTTAGTTTTTAATTGGATTGGGCGTGGCCATTTGGTTATGTTTTGTTTTTCTCTTAAGGAGTGGGTGGATGAGTTGATAATTCATGTTGGAAATGAGACAGAGAGTTATATAAGTGAATGGTTTTTCTAATCAAATCGAGTAACCGGTGCCCCACGAAACATTGGGGAGGATGCCAAAAATGAGATTTAGGGGATCATTCCATCCCTTTTCTTATATAGCGTTATCGCGTGTATGCAAAGGTGGCGTGTTTGCATTTCATAGCTTTATCGCGTGAATGCAAAACATAAACATCAAAAACAAAAAAAATACAAAAAAGAAGGAAAAAGAAAAGAAAAATGAATGAATAAATGAAAGAATAAGCAAAATGAGTGATGCAATCTCATCTCCCACAACTTAGGGGAAATTTCTTTTGTTTTGGCCATTTCCTTGAAAATTGGAAATTTTGACATCGTGATATTTTCCGACATATGTGATACGGTGCTTATTGCCTTACTTTTATTTGAATTGGATTGAGAAGAATGGAATTTGTTGTTTACTTTCATACATTGGGTATATTGGCTTTGAAATCATTTGGAAATACCATTTGGAGTATGCCATGAAGATATCTTGAGTTTGGTGCATGTTTTTCACTTTAATCCGAATTTATCGCATATTTTGCTAGGGACTAGCAAAAAGTTAGTTGGGAGGTATGATTCGGAGTGAAAAGTGTATATTTATACCCCCTAACTACCCCCATTTTGTGCTAAAGATTAGGCTTAAATTTGCTCTTTTTGGGTATATTTTTATTTCATATCATTTTAGGAGCTTACTCTCATTCTTGGCACAAAATATGGATTTTGTCGTCTTTATTGGCTTTCTAATATTTTTCATGAGCTCCTGATATTATTGTGATCTTATTGACAATTTTTGAGAATTATTTGAGCAATAGATTATTTTATATGATTATTGGAAGTCAATGTTGTGTTTTAATAGTCATTATATTTATTTCATAGTCAAATGGACTAATTTCCACTTCTCCTATTTTTCATGTACTCCTGGAAATCTTGGAGATTTTTCAGAATTTTCGGGGATTTTTAGGTATTTTTGGAGAATTATTGGAGCCAAGGAAGCAATTCTGGAATTCTGGAAAAAAAAGAAAATAAAAAAATAAAAACAAATTATAAAACCCAATTTGTGGGCCGGCCCGCTGGCCAACCCACTCCGCGGCACGCTCTCCTGAGCGGGCCGCAGTTCGTTGATTATATTTAAAAATAAAAAAATAAAAAAAATAAAACCCAGCTGCTGCGGAGCGGGCTGGCCCAGCAGCCGGCCTGTTTCGCCCCAAGAGAGCGACAGGTGCGCGCGGGCGGGCCGGGCGCCTAGCGCCCGACCCGCAATGTGAATTAAAGGGGCTCTTGGCGTTTTTTGCGGGTTTTTGTTGTTTTTTCCGACCCGCAAGCATGTGACCCAACCCGCAATGAGTATTGGGGGGTTTTCTTGCGGCCTGAAGCATGTTTGGAGGGCAGTTCATTTTTTCCAGCAGATGTTCTTGGTGTTTTTGTATTTTTTAGGGCTTGGGAGAGAGTGATCGCTCCAAAATGTAACCCAAGAGCACAACCTAGTATGGCGCAAATGCACGGTGATAAATCCCCGGCAACGGCGCCAAAAACTTGATCGGCCCCGGATATACACCCGGAGAACGATTGTAGTTTTACCGCAAGCGCACGGTCAAGTGGCGAGCGGGTATCGAACACGAGGAGGTGGTGTTGGTTCCAATCTATCCTAGGTTGGTTTGACTACGAATGTTTTATTGGTGGAGATGGTTATGGAGTGATATAATGGAAATGGTGGTGGATGTCGGTGTCGGAGATAAAGAAGTCGAATAAAATATCGATTCAAATACAATACAATAAAAGAGTCTAGGGCTAGAGAATCCCCACTACGGATCGTCATTCGTCATTGTGAATAGTGAATTTCAATATTACTAGGCTTGTGTCGAGGTGAACTAGTCGTAACTGAATAGAGAACCAAGCTCACGCTCTCGCGCTATTGCCGGTCTATAGCAAACCTAGATTAGAGCTCACTCTTGTGCAAACCCTAACCTAAGCCACTAGCATTAGGATCGACATCATTGTCCAATCGCTTCTCGAGCCCACTCTCATGCAAACTCGAGTCACGATCTAGTTTGCGATAGTTCGTATTCATCCAATCTCTTGCAAACGAATATTGGTATAGATTTACAATTAAAAATCCTAGCTTTGGTCCAATCTCTTGCAAACCAAATCTAGAGAAATCCAATTGTAAATCTAAATCGGATATCTAGGCCTTCCCATCGATTAGAATCCAATCTCTTGCAAATCCCAAATCGATGGAAATCCCTAGCTATCCGTAGTAAATCAATCACAACCTAACCTCCTAGCAATTCTAGCAATTTAGAAATTCATTCATCACAAATATGAAATTAAATCCATAGGGTTCATCCCCAAACCCTAGAACAACAAATCTACTCTAGCATAGCAAGAAGGATATGAGAATCAATAGAAATCATTGCTTGCATACAAAAAGATAGAAAAACAAAGAAGAAAATAAAAAGAAGAAAATACTTAGCTTGATGAAGATCTTCAATCTAAAATACAAGCTTTTAGATCCAAGAGGGGGCCTATGGCATGGCCTAACCTCTAAAATAATCCTAAGAAAAACATATGGGGGCTAAGAAAACATAATGGGGATCCCCTCTAATGGTGGCTACAAAACCCTTATATAGTCTCCCAAAACCCTAGCAAATAACCCTAGAAAACCCCTCAAATTCGTGCCCAAAAACAGCCCAAACCGCAACTTAAAATCTGGGCCCGTCGCCGACTCGGCCGAGTGGAACATGTGACTCGCCCGAGTGGAAATTCCAGCACTGCAGCGTCAACTTGCAGAAATTCCCCAGATTTCATCCGACCTCCGATTGGCGCATTCTTAGCGGCGTTGGAACCATCATGAAGTCTACTATCCATAAAAAATATGAGAAAAATACTTTGGTTGCTGAAATGATAGGAGATTTCAAAAGAGTGGGAGGCTGTCTGAAAATCTGGGCGCTGCGTATCCTCGGCATCACTCGGCGGAGTGGACTTCTCTACTCGGTCGAGATAGCTTCTCTACTCTGCCGAGTGATAGACCCTGTAAAATTCCAGTAAGTCGGGGGGTCTGTAGGAATATGATGCCCTCAAGGCCATTTATTCCTGTGTGAATAGCACAAACATCTTGTTCAAAATAACAGTAAGCTGTTTGGTAATAATTTATCTAAGCTATATTGTAATGTAGTCAACATTAGATATCAACTTAGGTAAAGTCCTGAGACTTTATGCAAGGTCAAACGGGTATCGAGATGAGTATCTCGATCATGGAGAAACGTTTGACCGTCTGTAGCATAAGTCTAGAATGGTTCGTGGTCGTAGATGTTCCGAGACAAGGATATCGAAACATCGGATAGACCATTGTGTCTTAGTCTTCACCGTTTAGCGGTGGCGATGATCTCATGATCGCTTGACTTGGCGAAGTCGAAGACGAGACACAGGTGCTCATTAGAATGAGTTCACTGAACGATCCACTAGAGTTATCATATGGTTATATTGACCAATCTGTCAGGGATAACTCTGAGTGATGATAGGATAGTTGGTCTTTTGACTTGAGGTCATTTTGACGGACCTGTGCGTGAACGGTGCCACTTAGATCAATTGACCTAGCTTCGAGGCAAGGCCTGTCGAAAGGTCTTTTGATTGGGTGTCACTTGAAACGTACGAGGTGAGTAATGACCAAGAGAGGATTCGTCTCTCCCGGTCAATGGGAGTTAGTGTCGTAGAGTTAGTTCGGTCTTTAGTAAAAACCCTGCGCAGAGTATGTTGGAAGAAGTCCAACATTAGTTGACTAAAGATCGATAGAAACTAACCGGAGTCAAGTTATTGGGGTTGACAGTTTGACCGTACCCCAGACTTGATCCGAACGACATATTTAAGACGAAGAGACTATAACTGTGGAATTCATCACGGAAACAGTCAGGTGGTCCCGACAATACTCATGTGAATGAGTTAACCACATAATGATGATTCCTGAAGCAGGGACGGCAACCACTGCTCGTGGTCACTGCCGTATAGGGCTTCGAGCCCAACCTGTTGTAAGGGTCAGGCTGTAGGGTCTCACACAGAGTGCAATGCTTCGTCTAGTAATAGGTAGAAATTTGTTAGGGAGAATATTTGCATTTGATGCAAAAGAAGAGATAATTGCATTTGATGCAATATAGTAATTTAAGCTTAGATAGGGACTACTATGCATTTGATGCAAAAGCGATTAAATACGTATTAAATTGTTTAATACAATATTTAATAAAATAAACGCAAGGAAAAGTTCACGGGTAAGACGGGAATGTCCCGGTCTAGACCCAGGTTCGAACGGCGTCCAAATCGGACACCAAATGATCAAGTTATGCCCAAAACAGCCCAAAGGGTCAGATCAGGCCAGACCAGACAGACTAGCCCAGTCTGAACCTGGTCTGGCCTTCTGGCCAGACCCAGTAAGGCCTAGGCCGGCCTGGGCCTGGGCACCCAGACCCACCTGGGCCTGGGCGCCCGGCCCAGGCACAGGCCCGGGCGCCTGGGCGCCCGGGCCCTGCCAGGGCCCGGGCGCCCAGGCGCCCTGGGCGCCTGGGCGGCTGGCCCAGGCGCCCAGGCCAGGTGCGTGGGCTGCGCCCAGGCCTGGCCTGGGCTGCACCTAGGTTCAGGTCTGGGCTGCGCCCAGGTCTGGCCTGGTGGGTCCCACAGTTGCAGAAATTCTGCCCTAGGGCAGAACAGATTTGACGGCTCAGTTTTTATGAAAAACTAGCCGTGGGTTGATCTTTGGACACTCAATTGGAGGGTCAAACGAACTCCGATTGACGAACGGTTTTTTCCTATGCGTTCACCGTTGAACGCTTATCGTATTGATAGGTTGTATCAATCTTGAAGCTCAACGGTGAGTGAGTTAAAATTCACGGAAGTTTGCACTTTTTGAAGTGCAAACTAACTTGATTTTAACTAACCCATTATTTAGTCCCACATCGGATTTTGAGAAAAGGGGAGAGTCCGCCGCCTATATAAATAGGGGTCTCCCCCCTTTCTCAAAACTCGTCCCAAGCTCTAGATCTGAGCGGCTCTCGTAAATGTTGGAGCACGCTCGGATCTAAGCTTAAATAAATATTTCTCTATCTCCCTAAAATTCTGCCTTACTCCTGCGGGCTCTAGCAAAGCCACAAAGGAGTTCGGATTCTGAATTCGAAATCTTGGCGGAGGTTTCACTCGCGTGAAACTTTCTTCGGCGGTTGGTTGGCTCGGCGGCACGGGGATTGATCGCCTCGGGATGCGGAGCGGTTCGAGGAGCGGTTCGGGGAGCGGTTCAAGGAGCGGCTCGGCGTGGGACGGGAGCAGCTCGGAAGACGGCGCGGAACATCTCGCCTGCTCCAGGGCTGAGATTCCGGGTATGTGGTTAAAGTAGTTTATTAGCATTTAGTTTACTTTAATCGCAGTAGGCTAGATCCTTCTTGGGATGGTCAGATCCATCCCAAGTCGGCATAGATCTTGGCATAGGGTCTTGGACCTTAGGGCTAAGTTAAAAATAGTTTTTAACTGCATGTTAATTAGTTAACATAAGTTTTTTTCTTCCGCTGCAAATATTTTTGTGTCTATGTTCCGTCCGACTTAGGACGGGACTAGAGTTTTTGTGCCCTAAGGGACCGCCGAATTCCCTACAGTGGTATCGGAGCCTAGGTTTGCGTAGCGATCTAGGTACTGCGATTTTATTAAACTTGTTAATGCTTTTAAATGCTTTTCAAATTTTTTTAAAGTTATGAGATAAAATTTTAAAAATGTTTTAGATGTTCAAAAATTTTATTTTGATATTTTTGAACATGGAAATTTTAAAATGACGTTTTAAAATTTATGTGATAATTTTAAAACTAATTTTAAATCTTTAAAAGTTTAAATTTATTTTGGATGCCTAAAATTTTTTATATGATAAATTTTTAAGCATGGAAATTTTAAAATGGTGTTTTTTAATTTATGTGATAAATTTTAAAATTGATTTTAAGGCTTTAAATTTATGCGATAAGTTTAAAATATTTTAGATGTTTAAAAATTGTATATGATAAATTTTTGAACATGAAAATTTTTAAAAAGTAATGTTTTAAATTTATAAGATATTTTTAAAACTGATTTTAAAAATCTAAAATTGTTTATGCGATAAACTTAGTATATTTAAATGTTAAATAGTTGTGCACTATCTTTATGCGATAAATTAGTGTAGCTTTATTTTAATGGCTTGTTAATGTTGTCCCTTATTTGATAACACAAGACAACCTTTTAGGTTAGCCATTAAAAATGATTAAAATTTATTACTTGAATTTTAATGACATGCTATGTTTTAATAAATCATTAACAACAATATTAAAACCTAATTCCTGATTAGGGTAGTCCTTTAAATGAATTTTCAATTCTAATCGTTATAATTAATTTTCATTAAAGGACTTCGCTTCTAGCGTTGTTAATAAAATTTATTAATATCCTGATAATGATTAGGGTAGCACGTGAACCTTATAGTTGATAAGGACTTAATAAAAGTTATTAAACAAATCCTAAAAATTTTGAATTTAAGGATTCAACTAGTTGATAGGATTAATTAGTTGTTAATAAAAGCTGTTTAGTCTATGGCATACATACAAAAATGACAAGCTTCATTCAATGGACCATGATCCAGTCAATGTGCTTGGCTAAGAGTTCTGGGTCAACCCTTGCTAGTCCAAGGGGTAGTGATCCTGGCTTAGTCAATTCCCTGGCTGAGTTCCGCTGGACCGCAATGTCGCGAATCATGATTGTATGACACCCTGGACTATATCTAAGTCAAATACGTTAATGATCTTTTTCAAGATTAGCCGTAGCCCTCCTTGTTTTAGGGGTTAGTAACTATAGGACCCGCGTTATAGTTGTTGAGATACACTCAAGCTGTAACCTGGCAATCTTATAGGAACCAACTTCTTAAATACATAAGATGAAATCTTGACTAACCCTAACCGTCGTCTCGTACCCTGAGCGCCGGCGTAAGTTAAGTCAACGATGTAGTCTGACTAGATGTAGTCTAAGACCTGACCCAAACCGACGTGTCGTGCATACACCGAGCTGAGGGGCAAGTCAGGCTAGACATGAAAACAAGGGTCCGACTAGACTAGACATGGTGATTTGGATGAGCACACTCATGATCACGAATGGCTAGGGGCAAAAACCGATTAAGAGAGTCATATCCGATATGATCGATGAAGAGTCATCTTCCGATCGCAGAGTCAATCAACTTGTTGAGCTACACTCAAGGTTGTTTAGACTCAAGGTGATTGGAACTCTTACCCATTAATTTTAATTCGATTAAATCGTTCGTTATTAAGCTTTAAAACGTTCGTAAAAATAGTGGGAGGATATAGATAGATAAAAGCCAATCTACCTATATTTAATATTGAACATATGCTAAAACTAGGGCAAGACTATGTTTACCGTAGGAATTAAAATATAATATTTTAATAAGTTAATTGGTCAAAAGTTGATTAATTGAATATCAAGTTAAATTCTAATTGATAGAATTAAGACTATATTCTCGTTGACATTAAATGACCTTCTAAAGAACAGACTTAAGAAATATGATTTCATTAAGTTCTGGGTCCAACAAATAAATTAAAGCTACAAGTCACTCGTCTCTATATGAGGCAGCTTGAACATTCAAAGTATGTTTCTCCCTACAAATTGTCGAGCTACCCTCAAGGTTGTACGGACAAACAATTTTGATCCGCAAAGTTCAAAAATTCGATTAAACCGTTTGAGTCGAATACGAGTGCATGAGTGGTGCAAGACTATGTATCCCAACCGGATCTTGAGACAAGCAACTTCTTGAGCTACACTCAAGATTGCAAAGCTCAAGCGTTTGGATACATAAGTTGCTTGCATATCTATTTATTTATGTTAATATCTAAATGTGATTTAGAAAAGGGAAGAAGGCACTTCGGAAAGTCAATTGAGAAAGTTAGTTTAATTTATCATTAGTAAAGGCATAAGTAGGAGGAAATGAAAATATGACATATTTTGATGTCACGATTTCAGAATGAATTGTTATACAAAAGACGTTTAACACATTTTGACGAATGTCGTCACATTGCTTCTGAAGTAATATTTTGCGTTAAGTAATTTGTAAATAACTAAATATATATTAAATGTTAATATATAAATACACAAGATAGTAGCAAACTTATATGGTAAAATTAGACTAGGCCGTATCTAGAGATTAAGCTTCACAAGTCACATAAAGAGGGGTCTGACCTCTCGTATTATGAAGTCTACGGACACTTGTGAGTCTTAGCCTCTTAGATACAATGGCCGAAACCCATCTATGAGACAGTGGGAGAATGAGTTGTCGAACTCAGTCTCGTACATACTGATGTACCCGAGTCTACTTTTAACAAAATAAGTTATTCGTATATTTTATTAAGACACGTGTTCTTGATGAAACACAAGTCTGATAAAATAAAGAACGAAATGCCTAAAGTATTTAAACTGATTCGATTAGATCGAATGGTCAAATACTTAGCTAAATAAAACCTTGTGTAATTAAAAGAAAATGTGATTTTCTCTCAGGTCAAGTCTGTTAACACATCAGAGTGTTAAAAGGTATGAATCACACTTAGTTAGACTTGGTGTGATCCATAAATAAGTGACTCTGAGTTAACTCCTCCCTCTGGGTTAAGTCCCAAATAGTAATGCCTAGGTTTTGATAATGTTCTTTGAGGACATTATCAATAATATATTCAATAAATCAATCGTAAGGAAGTTGTATTATTACTCGAATCTCGTGAGACGGATTGTCGAGTTAGACATCATAACTGATTATGACTTAGTCAACTTCTAGGATGAAATTCGGAGTAGTAACTCCGATTTGAAACTTGATGCAGGTCCGTGTGCGTAAATAAATTGAGAATTTAGTTTACGTACCCAAAGAAAATGTTTCCTCACTTGCTGCAAGTAAATCTTTAAAAGATTGATGCAGAAAAGAAAATAATGAAGTACAATAATGTTGGACGGGAACGGTTTTCATCCTAATTTCTTTAAAACGGATTGGTTGAAACCGTCTCGCCAGCAGATGTGTATAGATCTACTCGGACCAAGCTCGATGTAAAACGTTCATGTTGACCATGAAAATTTGAGCATTCACTTATAAGTTCGTTTTTCTAAATATGATTTAGACGGACCAACTTATATGAATTGGCCAGAGAATTTTCAAGGTCAGTGGGAGCATGTAAATTACATGCGAGACATCACAGAGATGGAACATATATTTTGATTAAGTAATCAAAGAGTTTGATTATTTATCAGAAATGAATATGAACCATTTGAAATGACCAATAACTAATTTGAAATTATTATCGTAAGATACGATGAACTGGATAAGATCCAGGGAAATAAAGTATTATAGATTCCGACAGACCAAATGAATTATTTGAATGAGATTCAAAAGGTTGGTCTAACATAAACATAGAAACCCCTTAAGTCTATAGTGTAGACGGTTTTAGCAGATCCACTCACGAAGGCTCTACCACATGAAGTCGGGAAAACTTATGTGTAAAAACGATATTAGATATCGAGATAAATGGGCCTGAGTGCAAGTGGGAGATGTAGGAATATGATGCCCTCAAGGCCATTTATTCCTGTGTGAATAGCACAAACATCTTGTTCAAAATAACAGTAAGCTGTTTGGTAATAATTTATCTAAGCTATATTGTAATGTAGTCAACATTAGATATCAACTTAGGTAAAGTCCTGAGACTTTATGCAAGGTCAAACGGGTATCGAGATGAGTATCTCGATCATGGAGAAACGTTTGACCGTCTGTAGCATAAGTCTAGAATGGTTCGTGGTCGTAGATGTTCCGAGACAAGGATATCGAAACATCGGATAGACCATTGTGTCTTAGTCTTCACCGTTTAGCGGTGGCGATGATCTCATGATCGCTTGACTTGGCGAAGTCGAAGACGAGACACAGGTGCTCATTAGAATGAGTTCACTGAACGATCCACTAGAGTTATCATATGGTTATATTGACCAATCTGTCAGTGATAACTCTGAGTGATGATAGGATAGTTGGTCTTTTGACTTGAGGTCATTTTGACGGACCTGTGCGTGAACGGTGCCACTTAGATCAATTGACCTAGCTTCGAGGCAAGGCCTGTCGAAAGGTCTTTTGATTGGGTGTCACTTGAAACGTACGAGGTGAGTAATGACCAAGAGAGGATTCGTCTCTCCCGGTCAATGGGAGTTAGTGTCGTAGAGTTAGTTCGGTCTTTAGTAAAAACTCTGCGCAGAGTATGTTGGAAGAAGTCCAACATTAGTTGACTAAAGATCGATAGAAACTAACCGGAGTCAAGTTATTGGGGTTGACAGTTTGACCGTACCCCAGACTTGATCCGAACGACATATTTAAGACGAAGAGACTATAACTGTGGAATTCATCACGGAAACAGTCAGGTGGTCCCGACAATACTCATGTGAATGAGTTAACCACATAATGATGATTCCTGAAGCAGGGACGGCAACCACTGCTCGGGGTCACTGCCGTATAGGGCTTCGAGCCCAACCTGTTGTAAGGGTCAGGCTGTAGGGTCTCACACAGAGTGCAATGCTTCGTCTAGTAATAGGTAGAAATTTGTTAGGGAGAATATTTGCATTTGATGCAAAAGAAGAGATAATTGCATTTGATGTAATATGGTAATTTAAGCTTAGATAGGGACTACTATGCATTTGATGCAAAAGCGATTAAATACGTATTAAATTGTTTAATACAATATTTAATAAAATAAACGCAAGGAAAAGTTCACGGGTAAGACGGGAATGTCCCAGTCTAGACCCAGGTTCGAACGGCGTCCAAATCGGACACCAAATGATCAAGTTATGCCCAAAACAGCCCAAAGGGTCAGATCAGGCCAGACCAGACAGACTAGCCCAGTCTGAACCTGGTCTGGCCTTCTGGCCAGACCCAGTAAGGCCTAGGCCGGCCTGGGCCTGGGCACCCAGACCCGCCTGGGCCTGGGCGCCCGGGCCCTGCCAGGGCCCGGGCGCCCAGGCGGCCCAGGCGCCCTGGGCGCCTGGGCGGCTGGCCCAGGCGCCCAGGGCGCCCAGGCCAGGTGCGTGGGCTGCGCCCAGGCCTGGCCTGGGCTGCACCCAGGTTCAGGTCTGGGCTGCGCCCAGGTCTGGCCTGGTGGGTCCCACAGTTGCAGAAATTCTGCCCTAGGGCAGAACAGATTTGACGGCTCAGTTTTTATGAAAAACTAGCCGTGGGTTGCTCTTTGGACACTCAATTGGAGGGTCAAACGAACTCCGATTGACGAACGGTTTTTTCCTATGCGTTCACCGTTGAACGCTTATCGTATTGATAGGTTGTATCAATCTTGAAGCTCAACGGTGAGTGAGTTAAAATTCACGGAAGTTTGCACTTTTTGAAGTGCAAACTAACTTGATTTTAACTAACCCATTATTTAGTCCCACATCGGATTTTGAGAAAAGGGGAGAGTCCGCCGCCTATATAAATAGGGGTCTCCCCCCTTTCTCAAAACTCGTCCCAAGCTCTAGATCTGAGCGGCTCTCGTAAATGTTGGAGCACGCTCGAATCTAAGCTTAAATAAATATTTCTCTATCTCCCTAAAATTCTGCCTTACTCCTGCGGGCTCTAGCAAAGCCACAAAGGAGTTCGGATTCTGAATTCGAAATCTTGGCGGAGGTTTCACTCGCGTGAAACTTTCTTCGGCGGTTGGTTGGCTCGGCGGCACGGGGATTGATCGCCTCGGGATGCGGAGCGGTTCGAGGAGCGGTTCGGGGAGCGGTTCAAGGAGCGGCTCGGCGTGGGACGGGAGCAGCTCGGAAGACGGCGCGGAACATCTCGCCTGCTCCAGGGCTGAGATTCCGGGTATGTGGTTAAAGTAGTTTATTAGCATTTAGTTTACTTTAATCGCAGTAGGCTAGATCCTTCTTGGGATGGTCAGATCCATCCCAAGTCGGCATAGATCTTGGCATAGGGTCTTGGACCTTAGGGCTAAGTTAAAAAATAGTTTTTAACTGCATGTTAATTAGTTAACATAAGTTTTTTTCTTCCGCTGCAAATATTTTTGTGTCTATGTTCCGTCCGACTTAGGACGGGACTAGAGTTTTTGTGCCCTAAGGGACCGCCGAATTCCCTACAGGGTCTTGGGGGTCTGTCTTCGGAGGTGGCTCGGCCGAGTGGCTTTACTCACTTGGCCGAGGGGCATTTGGTACTCGGCCGAGTCGGAACCGTCAAAATCCTGTACATTTCCAGTAAGTCGGGCTCTTTTGATGGTGGATTTCTCATGCCACTCGAGTGATGCGATCTTCTTACTCGGCCGAGTGGGATATCATCCCTCGGCCGAGTGCACGCCCAATTCCTTCAGTTGGAGCGTGTCCGGTCTGGTCGGCCGAGTGGTCTTCTTGCTCGGTCGAGTGAGTGCTCCACTCGGCTGAGTGGCATGCTGTAAATGCCCAATCTTCTCTGTTTCTCCTCCTCGTCGCTCCTACGGAGTTCCTTCTTCTTCCACCCGTCTCCCATCACCGAATAGCCCTGAAAAGAGCCTTGGGTGACGCTCCGGAGTGGGTGCAAGTCCCTTAAGCTCCTTTTTGCTCACGATTGCTCCATATTTCCTGAAATCTGACAAAAACAAGAAATAGTGAAAAGTAATGCAATATCATCGAATACTCGTGAAAATCGCAATATGAGCAATCGAAATGGTGTGAAAACATGCAGAAAAAAGGTGTAAAATATGGACCGATCAAAATCCTCCAAGCTTGCCTCTTACTCGTCCTCGAGGAAGATAAGCAAAGAGACGAACTCGGGACATGAAAACAAAGGAAATGAAATGAAAGAAAAAGAAAGAACACGAGGTGGAAGGGGTCGCTAGATTCTTCTCTCAGATCTCAAGCCATAAGCTACACATCACGATAACTTGGAAAATACAAATCACATGCTATAAGGATTTCATATCTTACATAAACATGGTACTTGCAAGATTTTAAAAACAACAAAAGGGATTCTCTAAATTCATACAATCAATTCATATCCACATCACACATTTCATAGAATTTAATATACAAATGTTGGCGATGCACTTTTCAATTAAAAGTTATAAATGAAGCATATAAGATACACACCAAGCATGCAGTAGAGAATAGAATAAGAGTCATGGCATTCACATATTTATTTCAAATCATGAAAAATCTCCATATCTAATATATTTTGCAAAGTCTAAGCATTATCGAATATCCCCATTCATGCACGTCTCCACTCTAATGTTGTACTCACTCATTTGGTCAAATGAATTCACCCCCCAAGCTTAGCTTGAGGCATCGCATCTAAAGGAATATGATAGTGGAAAATGGGATTTTTGCCTTGGTTTTCCCAAGTATTTTGTGGCTCCAATAATGAGATAGAGAAATATTTTTTTCTTTTTCTTTTGGACTTTGTTTCTCATTTTTCTTTTTGGATTTTTGTAGGAGCTATTTGATTTGTATTTTTGGATTTTTGGCTCCTTTTTGGCTTTTTGGACTTTTTGGAGCAACCTTTTTCTTTTGTGGGGATTTTTGGGAAATAGATGCGATATAAGTAGCTTTAGGAGGTGAACCCAAGTGACATGTAGAGAATAAAAAGATATATGTGGAGAAAGAAATAATGTAACACTCGGTTCACTCTAAGATGTGCACGAACGGTTCAATAAAATAATACTTCAACTAAAACTAATATGTAAGCATGGATATTCTCAATCATCTCAATAAAATGTGAAGTCAAGCGGTAAAGCGCACAATCATATCAAGCATGCAACAGAAGGTGGATAAGACAATAAAACCGATGCTTCAGATATACTAATGATGCGTGAATCTTGGTGCATTTCCAACAAAAGCATACTAAACACTAATCAATACATTCAGTTTCAATTAATATCATGCATTCATGTAGAGGAATCATCAAAAGGAATAGATTTGCAAGCATATGTGAATAGCAAGACTATGGAATACTCTAAATAGCATGGCAAGGAATAATAAGCATCGTGATGGTTGCTAAAGCAATAAGAGATATCATCATAAGAAACGCATCTAGCAGAAGAAGAGAAAGGAAAATCAAGAAATAAGAAAAAATAAAAGAGAGTGAAGAAAAGAAAAACAAGCACACAACATGATGCATGAACACACCTAAAAGGAAAATAAGATGGAAAATTCAAAAAGATGATGCAAAATTTTTGAATTTTTTTTAAAAACCCCTAAAATAAAGTAAAAATGCAACTAATGCATCTATATGGCATGGAAATGCACTCCCCCAAGCTTAAACCTCACATTGTCCTCAATGTGATCATAGTGGAAGAATATGAGGAACAACGATAAATATGAGGGAGGTGAATGAAAAACGATTAAATGAATGACATGAAATCCTAATGCAACTACATGCACATACAATGATGCATGAGAGCGCTTTCCCCCAAGCTTATACCAAACAATCCTATTCAAATGACTCGATCAAAAATATCATGGCTTTACAAAGCGTGGTCAAGTCAAATGAATAAGAAAGTGAGTATTCACTTGAACGAAATCCTCGATGGTGGTGAGCAAAAGGATGTGGCGTATCAAAATATGGAGAAGGGAATTAATATATATATTGGGTTTGGGGTGTAAAAGATTTTTGTTGCCGTCATATGAGGTGATATTTATTCAAGCAAATCTATACAGTCCTCTCGCTGTCGAGAGGATTCATGTTTATTGAAAGCATAAAATTTCTACACTACTGGATTGATATCACATATAGCAAAAGGCGGATCCCGTATCTTTACCGGTGCAGGCAACTGCTCCAACTGCTCCTTCCGTGGCTCCGCCAAATGCGTGTGTCCACGGACTCCATCAGACTCCAGCAATGCGGCTCTCAGCACCTCTCCAAGGACTCCACCTGTACCCTGTAAGAGATAAGCAGCATCAATCTGATGTGGATAATTCTTCCCCAAAATAAATGTATTCCAAAGAGGGTCATCAACATAAGTATTTAAAATTAAAGACGGGTGACAAAAATTCCCTGGAAATAAATCTCCACTCTCGTATACCACGTCGATCCACTCCTCATTGTTCGCCTCAGGTTGTTCAGGTAGCTTGGGCATATAAGCGTAGGTCTCATCAGGCAGCTCCTCATCATCGTCAGACTTATACCATCGCACCTCCTGGTCATATTCAATAGCGTCCATGGGTGTTAACTCCTCGCTCTCCTCCTCGTATACGTCCCATCATACCTCTTGATCGTATGTACATGAATCCTGCAAAAGGCACGATGAGTCGTCAAAATCTGAATCATAAAAAATATCATACACGGGAGGAGAATCAAATGTAGGAGATGAGGAAGTAAAGAGATCTCCCTGAAGGGGAGCCATAAGCTCTGTGGGATTGTCCTTAGCATCAGTGGAAGAGTGGTCCTCTGAGGGATGCTCAGCCTCTGTAGAAGGTGGGGATGGCTGCGGTAGCTCGAAAGGAAGGGGCACAATTCGGGCTCCATCTGTGTGCAGATGTCATCGTCCAAAGTCACGTCCTCCTCGATGGTCTGCTCCACTACGTATGCATGACCTCCACAATAATATCCTCTGATGGTATAGGCTGCTCTGACTCAGGTGGGTGGCAGGGGGAGGCGACGACGGCATAAGGTGGCTCTATAGGCTCATGTATCTCGGCCATGGTGTAAAAATGGGTCTTGTGCCCCTCAATTAGAGCGTAGACTCCATCATCAATTGTGCCTATTGAAGAGATACAATGAGTAATAAAGTTTTGAAATTGAAGCTCAAAAGGATCACCTGCCGTTATTGTCAATGGACCGGAATTTCGAACTATGTCGACAATGTTTCTCAATAGGTTCGTGTACGTGTCCTCCTTTGGCAACTCAGATGTCTCTATTTGTGGAGTGTTAATGGTGTAAAGGTGGATATGATCACCTTCAAGTGAAGCATACACTCCATCTATGATAGTACCTGCACTAGAGACATTAGCCATAACAAAATCGATGAATACTTGGTCGTATGGTTTACTTACCGTAACGGTTAGTGAACCAGTAGATCGAGCATCATCTATCATTTGCTCCAAGGCTGCTGCTAACTGCAAATCACTGAACTTTCCCACTTGCATCCTCTTCAGAAACTCATGTGAGGGTCCCCTTAGCCTTCTAGTGAAGATATCAAATAGCGTGGAGTCATTCCACTCATGGTCTGACTCCGTCTGGAACATTCCTAGCATTCCCTCAAACCTAGACAAGGCTTCCCCGAAGGATTCTCCATCAGCCTGATAGAATGTAGCGAGATACATGTAGGATTGTATAGAGCCCGCTCGCATTTTCTTTGGAAGCACCATCACTGCAATAACTGTACCTGATCAATCAAAGTAAACAACCTGGAAAAGACGTCAGTGGTACAAAGAGAGATAAAGATAATAATAGTAGCAGGTGGTGGGAAAAAAATCTCTCTCAATGTTTTTTTTTGTTTTTTAATGTAGTCTAATCAACCTAATTGTGACAAATTGGCATCCAACGGGAAAACACCTCCCCGGCAACGGCGCCAAAAACTTGATCGCTCCAAAATGTAACCCAAGAGCAAAACCTAGTATGGCGCAAATGCACGGTGATAAATCCCCGGCAACGGCGCCAAAAACTTGATCGGCCCCGGATATACCCCCGGAGAACGATTGTAGTTTTACCGCAAGCGCACGGTCAAGTGGCGAGCGGGTATCAAACACGAGGAGGTGGTGTTGGTTCCAATCTATCCTAGGTTGGTTTGACTACGAATGTTTTATTGGTGGAGATGGTTATGGAGTGATATAATGGAAATGGTGGTGGATGTCGGCGTCGGAGATAAAGAAGTCGAATAAAATATCGATTCAAATACAATACAATAAAAGAGTCTAGGACTATGGAATCCCCACTACGGATCGTCATTCGTCATTGTGAATAGTGAATTTCAATATTACTAGGCTTGTGTCGAGGTGAACTAGTCGTAACTGAATAGAGAACCAAGCTCACGCTCTAGCGCTATTGTCGGTCTATAGCAAACCTAGATTAGAGCCCACTCTCGTGCAAACCCTAACCTAAGCCACTAGCATTAGGATCGACATCATTGTACAATCGCTTCTCGAGCCCACTCTCGTGAGTCACGATCTAGTTTGTGATAGTCGTATTCGTCCAATCTCTTGCAAACGAATATTGGTATAGATTTACAATTAAAAATCCTAGCTTTGGTCCAATATCTTGCAAACCAAATCTAGAGAAATCCAATTGTAAATCTAAATCGGATATCTAGGCCTTCCCATCGATTAGAATCCAATCTCTTGCAAATCCCAAATCGATGGAAATCCCTAGCTATCCGTAGTAAATCAATCACAACCTAACCTCCTAGCAATTCTAGCAATTTAGAAATTCATTCATCACAAATATGAAATTAGATCCATAGGGTTCATCCCCAAACCCTAGAACAACAAATCTACTCTAGCATAGCAAGAAGGATATGAGAATCAATAGAAATCATTGCTTGCATACAAAAAGATAGAAAAACAAAGAAGAAAATAAAAAAAAGAAAATACTTAGCTTGATGAAGATCTTCAATCCAAAATACAAGCTTTTAGATCCAAGAGGGGGCCTATGGCATGGCCTAACCTCTAAAATAATCCTAAGAAAAACATATGGGGGCTAAGAAAACATAATGGGGATCCCCTCTAATGGTGGCTACAAAACCCTTATATAGTCTCCGAAAACCCTAGCAAATAACCCTAGAAAACCCCTCAAATTCGTGCCCAAAAATAGCCCAAACCGCAACTTAAAATCTGGGCTCGTCGCCGACTCGGCCGAGTGGAACATGTGACTCGGCCGAGTGGAAATTTCAGCACTGCAGCGTCAACTTGCAGAAATTCCCCAGATTTCATCTGACCTCCAATTGGTGCATTCTTGGTGGCGTTGGAACCGTCATGAAGTCTACTATCCATAAAAAAATATGAGAAAAATACTTTAGTTGCTGAAATGATAGAAGATTTCAAAAGAGTGGGAGGCTATCTGAAAATCTGGGCGTTGGGTGTCCTCGGCATCACTCGACGGAGTGGACTTCTCTACTCGGCCGAGATAGCTTCTCTACTCGGCCGAGTGACAGACCCTGTAAAATTCCAGTAACTCGGGGGTCTCGGGGGTCTGTCTTCGGAGGTGGCTCGGCCGAGTGGCTTTACTCACTCGGCCGAGGGGCATTTGGTACTCGGCCGAGTCGGGACCGTCAAAAGCCTGTACATTTCCAGTAAGTCGTCCTCTTTTGATGGTGGATTTCTCATGCCACTTGGGCGATGCGATCTTCTTACTCGGCCGAGTGGGATATCATCCCTCGGCCGAGTGCACGCCCAATTCCTTCAGTTGGAGCGTGTCCGGTCTGGTCGGCCGAGTGGTCTTCTTGCTCGGTCGAGTGAGTGCTCCACTCGGCCGAGTGGCATGCTGTAAATGCCCAATCTTCTCAGTTTCTCCTTCTCGTCGCTCCTACGGAGTTGCTTCTTCTTCCACCCGTCTCCCATCGTCGAATAGCCCTAAAAAGAGCCTTGGGTGACGCTCCAGAGTGGGTGCAAGTCCCTTAAGCTCCTTTTTTGCTCCCGATTGCTCCATATTTCCTGAAATCCGAAAAAAACAAGAAATAGTGAAAAGTAATGCAATATCGTCGAATACTCGTGAAAATCGCAATATGAGCAATCGAAATGGCATGAATACATGCAGAAAAAAGGTGTAAAATATGGACCGATCAGAGAGCTTGGAGGCCATGGGTGAATGGGGAAGCTTGGAGGAGGAGCAAATGGGTGGAAGCAAGGGTTCATTTGGGAGAGTTCTTGGGTGAAATCCTTCCTCCCTCTTTTGTAATTTTGCATCTCTCTTTTGTATTGAATTTAGGGATAATTTTTGTATAAAATTTCCATCTTTTTCATGATGATTGAGTAGTGTTGAATGCTTGGGTTGTGATTCATGATGGTTGGTTACTAATTGTAGTTCTAATTATCTCTAGTTCATTATCATGTTAATGTTGGATGTTTCATTAGGGCTAATTTTATTGGTTAAGACCCAAATGGGCACACTTTGAGAAAAGTACATGATCCTAATTTGATTAGTGCCGTGATGATGCATCCTTCTTTTAGCAAATTATCGTGTTCATGAAAGCTAAACTTTCCGATTAAGATTGCCATAGCCGGAGGCCTAATTGAGTTATATGTGGGTAATTTGAGCTTAATTAACACCAACATTAGTGAACCCACAACCCATTTTCCTCGCCTAGCTATCCTACTTTCCATTTGGTTCTCTAACCCTACCCACTTAGGATAGAATTTTGATTTCACCACACATTTTTTGACACTTCGATCCACGTAGCGTGGTAGTTGTAACACGCTATTATTTTTCTTTATCGATCAAACTTGTGAATGTAGAATGGCTTGTCCTTGTGATCCGACCCGGTACTCACCGGTTATTTATTATTGCATTGACGCTCCTACGCTTGGAAGTGGAAGGCGTGCCCCGTGCACGTCTTCCTGTTGCAACCAGGTACACAATTTATTTTAAACAATTCGGTACTGGGAGACATTACACTGGTGACCTGACTCGAACACTACAACATTCCTCTCCTTCCAAATAAACCAGCACATAATCCCAAAGATTTGATCCCGTGTAAACTGGCCTTTACTCTTATTCCTGTCAAGCTATAACCCTGCATCCACAGAAAAGAAATCAGAGTTAGCCATAAACCTTCTCAAACCAAGCTAGAGAGATCTTACCTGGAGAAAGTCTCTGAGACAGTGAATACTTGTTTCAGCTTCTGACTGACATAAAAGACACAATGCACTAGGGGACAAACTTCTTCGTGCTCTCTTTTCATTCGTTAGGAGCTTCCTATGTCTTGCCAACCAGAGCAAGGCAAGTATCCTTTGGGGACCGTCCCACCTCCAAATGACTCTCCACTGGTGCTGGGGAGGAGAGCTGGTGCCCATAATCCAGCGAAAAACGTTCTTAATTGTATGCATCCAGGGTCACCACTAACCCAAGAGGCATCGTCTGGACCCCGCAAGTCCACGGTAGGAGGAATACCAGTAATAAGCTGACAAATATCTGGAGTAAGTAAAGTCTGCAAAATATTCCAATCCCAGTGGCCAGTGCCATTCATAAAATCCGACACCATGTCCTGGGAAACCTAGATCATGGAGGGGGAAAGACCAAGCTGGCAAGGGAGAAACATCAGGGATCCAAGGGTTGAATCATAAGCGGGTCGAGTAGACATCCCCAATGGACCAGTACTTGCCACTAGAGACCACATTCCACCCTTTCTTGATAGCAGACCAAATCGAAGAACCCACCCAATTTGGGTTTAAGCAAAGGATATGGGATGAGCCAAGGTGATACTTAGCCCTGATCTTTCTACTCCACAGGCGCTCTGGAGACCCCATCAACCATCATGTTAGTCTAATAAGGAAAGCTAGGTTTTGATGCTTATCTTTCCAAAGGCCCACACCCACATGGCTCTTTGGTCTACAAAGCTGGTCTCATGAGACTATGTTACGCATATGTGATGAACCAATGAGATAGTTGGACCTATTCGTTCTACTCCATAGGCACTCCATTTTAACATATGTGTTACAAAGTCATTAAAGCTAACATTCGTTTTTAATCCAATTTTTAAATTAACCATCTGATCCGACATCCGATCAGATAGGACTTATGATAACTGAATCTGAATCTGACAGATACTATTCGGATTTACAATATCCTTTTGGAATATGAAGCGGCAATATGGATAAGCAAAATAAATAAGTGCAATTTTCTTTGTAATTAACTATGTTACACATATGTCAAAACGGAGAAGATATCATCCTATATGAAACCCGTTCTGTTTTTAAACGATGTTCGTTTAAATATCCGTAAGATATATTGATCATATATACCCATGTCTGAAACAACTAAATAAATATGGATAACAGAACGGATTTGGATATTCCCGTATGTTCATTTACACTTCTTATATTAAATATTCTATCTGTTGCTTATGCATGCTTGTTTGCCAAACAGAATTCAAGAGAAACAACAAAATTTTTAGAACATGTTAATAAGTTATAAGAAAAAAATTCTCCTATTTCATATTGGCTGTAAAAATACATGTTGAGTAAACACATATAATTGCCATTATCATTTTAAAAAAGGAGAGGAAAAACTACATTAATATTTGTTTGTTGTGAATGTGTCTTCTGGGAGAGACCCCAGACCTTCATTTATAGGGGATGGAAGATATCATACATGGATAGGATACAATCTCTTTGAGTAGATTTCAGTATTATCCTCTCACTAGGTAATCTATTTGCAACACTCCTCCTTATCCAGCCATAGGTGTGAACTCTGCTCAGATAAGTATCACTAAGGGTGGATACTTCAGGATCTTGAGTTAATAGGATTTGCCTCGTTAAAACCTTTGGCTATGGAAAACCCTGCAGGAAAAAACCATAGCTAAGGAAAAAGAGTACAAATTCCTTTAACTCTCCATGATCTGTACAACCCCTTAGGCTTTCATATCTCTTAGGCGCATCATTCTAATATTTTACACAAGATTTCTGAATTTAGCCGTAGGAAGTGACTTAGTGAACATGTCTGCCAGGTTTTCACTTAATTGCACTTGTTTGACGTCGATCTCGCCATCTCTTTCTAGCTCATGTGTCCAGAAGAATTTAGGTGAGATGTGCTTTGTTCTGTCGCCTTTAATGTAGCCTCCTCGTAGCTGGGCAATGCAAGAAGTGTTGTCCTCCAACATAATGGTAGGTTCAAGGTTACCATTCTTCAATCCGGTCATCACCAAGATGTGATGTACAACTGAGCATAGCCAAACACATTCTCTGCTTGCTTTATGGATTGCGTGAATTTCTGAGTGATTGGATAAGGTCGTCGTCATGGTCTGCTTGACAAATTTTCAAGAAATTGTCGTCCCACATAGGTAAACAAGTACCCTGCTTATGAATTTTCATTGTGGGAATCGTACATGTATCATGTATCAGCATAACCAACAAGTGTGGATGATGATTCTCGTTTGTAAAACAATCCCAAATCTGGTGACCCTTGGGGTAGCATAAAAGATGCTTAACATCGGTCAAGCGGTGCTTTGTGGGTGTTGCACTGTATCTAGCTAGTAAATTCATTACAAATGCTATATCGGGACACGTGCAGTTGGCCAGATATAGAGGTGCTCTAATAGCACTCAGATAAGGGACTTCAGGACCAAGTATATCATCCACCTCTTCCAGCAAACGGAAGGGGTCTTAATGTGCATCCAAGGAGCGTACTACCATAGGTGTACTTAAGGATGACATTGTTCCATGTGAAATCTTGGTAGTAATTTCTTTGTGTATATGGTTTGGTGTAACAGGATTTCATCTTTTAGATGTTCAATCTGTATGCCAAGGCAGAATTTTGTTTTGCCTAGGTTTTTCATTTCAAATTATTTTTGTTAGGCTTACAGATATCTCAGCGATCTCATCAAGAGATTTTATGATATTCAGATCGTCTACGTAGACTACAATTATCACGAATCATATTCCCTTTACTCGTATAAAGATACAAGGGTAGACTTCATTATTATGGAAACCTTGCTGTACAAGGAATTCGATGAGTCTGTTGTACCACATCCTTCCTGATTGTTTAAGACCATATAATGATCTTTATAGCTTAACAGAATAGACGTCCCGAGGTCTATCTTTTAAATTTGTAGGCAGTGAAAAGCAACCAGGAAGTTTCATATATATCTCTTTTATCGAGATTTCCATATAGATATTAGTCGCAATGTCCATTAGCTGCATAACTAATCCTTCCTTTACTGTTAAGCTTATTAAGAATCGAAAGTAATCGCATCAATGACCGGTGAGTATGTTTCTTCATTGCATCTACCCGGTCTTTGGAAAAATCCCTATGCAACAAGTCATGCTTTGTAGCGTGCGATCTTATTATTTTCATTTCTTTTTCTGACAAATACACATTTATATCCAACAGGTTTGACACCATTTGCTGTCTGGACTATTTGGCCAAAGACTTTGTGTTTCTTAAGCGAGTCCACCTCTGCTTCTATTGCCTCATTCCACTTTGGCCAATCATTTCTTTATTCGCATTCAGCAATAAAATGTGAATCATTATCATCGTCGCTTTCAGCGACGTGAATGGCAATATTAAACGCGAAGTCATCGTCTACAATTGTACTCTTTTTGTTCAACGTCTCCCCTGTACATACATAGTTTAATTATATTTCAGCTTCTATCAGCTTTTCCTTTGCAGTGGAATCTAGGTGAGAGTATGGCCATGAGCTTAATTTTCTATAGTGGTATTATCACAAGATCTCCATGTGTTTTTCTTTTCTTGGATTTTTGTCCTTAAAGCCTGGTGGTTTGCCTCTTCTTAGTTGAGGAATAGCCACTTCTGTTGCTGGTGGATTGCATCCATTCTTGGGGATGTCAATCCTACCTGGAGTATTTGCAGCAGGGATGTGTGATTTGACAATCTTCTGGTTGTCACTAAATAAATCTAGTAACTGATGAACAGTGTTCTGAATGTGGCGGATCTTCAGGATCTCATCTTCACTTTGCTTAGTTGCCGGATCATATTGGGTTAATGATTTTGTATCCTACGATATTATTTGTGTAGCTACAGATTTTGCAGTGTCTGGGCTTAATTTGGAGAATGTTTTCTCATCAAATTCATAGTCTTCAAGACGTGCCTTGAATGCTCCCCGGTTTGGGATTTTAGGTATCTTATAATTGAGGGTAAGTCAAACCCTACGTAGATCCCTATATGACGTTGAGGACCCATTTTTGTCCTCTATAGTGGTGCTATGGGAATATAGACTGCACAACCAAAAATTCTCAAGCGAGAGATGTTCGGTGGTATTCCATATGCAAGTTGGATTGGAGAAAGACTCTAACCTCTAGATGTTCTAATTTTTATTAAAGAAGCAACGTGCAATATTGAATGTCCCCATGTAGTCACCGGCAACTGGGATTTCATTAGTAATGGACATGCAATCAATTGGAGTCTTTTTATCAATGACTCTGTCAACCCATTTTAGGTATGAACATGTGGCACATGATGTTCAATTGCTATCCCAGTTGCTAGGCAATATTCTTGAAATGACTAAGAGGTAAATTCCCTAGCATTATCCAGACGGATTTTCTTTATTTGATTGTTTGGAAAATGCACCAGCAATTTTATTATTTGTGCCAATAGCTTTGGAAAAGCTAGATTGTCGGTTGATAGTAGACACACATATATGAATATTTTGAGGATGCATCAATCAGTACCATGAACTACCGAAAAGGCCCACTATGTGGTGGATTGGTCCACATATATCTCCTTGTATTCTTTTGAGGAAGCTTGGAGATTCTTTGTCCACTTTTAGTGGAGATGGCATTTTAATTATCTTTCCATTGTAGCAAGGGATGCTAGGGAATTTATCATTTTGAAGAATTTTCTGATTCTTCAAGTCATGCCTATAGGATTGGGATAAGATGTGGTGCATCATTACCGATCTAGGGTGGTCAAGTTTATCATGCCAAAGTAGAAACTTGGATGATGTCGGGCACTTCAGGTGCTCTGTCAAATTTGCTTCCTCTCTCCGAATCTTTGTATGACATAGGCTGATGAAAGGCTCTTAAAATGCAAGTATGGATTTGATTCCTTTTTCTTGAGACTTCACATACAAATATTCTTTTTTGTTCATATTTACAGTTTATAAGTGAAATCCATTTAAACGGATGTCTTTGAAACTTAATAAGTTTCTTTTTGAATTCAGAGAGAATAAGGCATCCTTCATTTTTATTTGTGTACCATTTGTGAGCAATAATGTTGCATTCCCTAATCCTTCAATTATGTTTGATGGTCTTGATATTGTATTTACCATGCTATCATATTAATGCTATGAAAATAGCATTTATATTAACGGATTGTATGAGTTGAAGCACTGTTTACTAAGCAGTCATAAGAGCGGTCAATCTCAAAGATCGATGAAGACGAGCGCATGGAGGTGGGTGGCGTCTGTACGCAATGGATCTGCTCCTTCCTAGCTTTCGCAACGTACTAGCCTTCAATCTTAGGGAGAACGTGCTGATAACGTGTTGTGAATGTGTCTTCTAGAGGAGACCACAGACCTTTATTTATAGGAGATGTGAGAGTTCATACATGAATATGATACAATCTTTTTGAATAGATTACAGCCTTATCCTCTCACAATGTAATCTATTTACAACAATGTAGGCATTTTATCAAAGAAATTTTTAGAAAAAAACTAGAAATTAAAAAATAATTACAAAATTCACCAATTTTAAATTTATTTACCAAAATCGACCAACTTTGCCACGTTAGAAATTCTAGGAAAAAATTTCACTGATGTGACTGACATGAAAAATGTCCGGGGTTGCCAGTACCAGTCAATTTGAATTTTGACCAGGTTGTCAATCTTGGGCCTTTGTTATGCTCTCTGGTCCACGATAATGAGCAGCTAGTGGGGTGCCGGTTCTAGGGTAAACAGAGAGCAAACGAAATGAATGGGGTTGCTACCGCCGGCCAAATAATGCGCAATGCCCACACCATTTTCACACTGTCCTACACCACCACATACACACACCCTTCAACCACTATTTACATCAAGCGCAAAGTATAATTTCAATGCACACTTCTAATCAAAAATGTAAATATCTAATGTAATTTTCAGTAAAAGTCTAATCTATGTATCTCTATTAAATAAAAAAAACATAAAGATTCGTGCAACTTAGCTTTCATAAAATATCCAATACAAAATTGCCTCGTTAAATTAAAAATGCATTTAATTACAACTTATAAGCCAACATATCTGACGCACGCGGAGTCCGCGTGAGAAAAGCTTGGTCAAAGGGAGGTAAAGTTAGTAACGGTAAAGTCAGGGACCAGACACCAGAGGGTCAAAAGTGCGACAAAAACAGCTGTAACCAGTTTGCATGCTTAATTACAGAATAATGCTGTTTTAAAATCTAATAATTTATTATCGGGCTTTTAATCTTTTTCGTCTGACCGAAGATCTGTCGTGTTATTTGCTAAAAAATGTGATTAAGGGCAGACGTACCCTGACACAAAGGTCTTGTATCGCCCCCCGATGGGATCTATTTTTTAACTGACCCCTCTGTTTAACATAATTTCATGTCTTTCTTTACTTTGTTTCGGATAAATTACATTAAAATACTTTTAAAACGTTCCTATTAAATGCATTGCCGGGTTGGTTCTATGCGCGTAGGACCATGTGGTTGTCTAACGCGGCGTGGACGGTTCGATCATAGTTATTTGTGGGCTCACCATGCAGTTAGAGCGTAAAAAGAGAAAAAGAACTGCGTGGTGGGGCCCACAAAGAACAAAAAAAGTTTGATCAAACGATCCACGTCACATTGAACGATCGCATGGCCCTACATCGATGGCAAAACTGATTCTTAACAAGAGTGATCATAGGAAATAAAGTCTTCTTTGGGGAATGCCCAGCAAGAGTATTATGATGAAGAGAGCAAGCAAAAACATACTGAGATGTTAGGTCGAGAAAGGCGTATTAGTTTGCGGATATTGGCTAAATATGAAACACAATTTGACCCAAAAAGGAGAAGCTGTTATTAGAGTTTTGGATCTAATCATGTTTAACCATATATTCATCTCATTAATTTCCCCCATTGTGGGATTAATCTCTATCCTTTTTGTCAATTGTCTCTTTATATTCCATAAGATTGTGTGTGTAAACCAGATTTGAACCATACTTTTGTTGGGATCTTGAGACACACCCCAATGAAATTTTGATGATGTCCACAAATGATATGAGTACTAACAATTTACTTCATGTATGTATATGAATTATTTTATAGCCATGAAAAAACAAATATATGAAAAGTGTTATGAATCATCATCTGGGTGAGGAGTCCCCAGATCTTTATTTGTAGTAGATGGAGGAGCGTACAAAGATAGGATACAATAGATACGGTCTTATCTATAAGATAAGACGTAACCCTAATACAAATCTATCATCAATATTCATTCACAACACTCCCCCTTATCCAGCCATATGTGTGGACTCTGCTCATGAATACTTCAGAATTATGAGTGTAGTAGGAGTCTCACATGCGGTGGATACTACAGGATCCTAAGTTGATGAGGTTTGCCCTGTTAAAACCTTTAGCTATGAAAAACCCGGTGGGAAAAATCATAGTTAAGGAAAAAGAGTACAAACACTCTCTAACTCCCCTTCATCTGTAAGCTCTCAGGCTTTCAGATCTCTTAGGCGACTCATCCTAATTTTCTGTACAAACTTCCTAAAGGTAGCAGTAGGAAAAGATTTAGTGAACAAGTCTGCCAGGTTGTCACATGATTGTACTTGTCTGACGTCTATCTCGCCATCCCTTTGTAGCTCATGTGTCCAGAAGAATTTAGTGGAAATATGCTTCGTTCTGTCGCCTTTAATGTAGCCACCTCGAAACTGAGCAATGCAAGCAGCATTGTCCTCGAACATAGTAGTAGGTTCAAGGTCCCCAGTCTTCAATCAGGTCGTCACCAGGATGTGATTTACCACTGACCATAGCCAGACACATTCTCTGCTTGCCTCATGGATGGCGATGATCTCTGAGTGATTGGATGAGGTCGCCGTCATGGTTTGCTTTACAGATCTCCAGGAAATGGTTATCCCATCATAGGTAAACACATACCCTATCTGTGACTTTGCATTGTGGGGATCGGACCTGTAACATGTATCAGCATAACTGTAACGGTCGCTTTCTGACCTTATGAAATTTTTGCGTGCACGTGCTTTATCGTGCACGTATTTTATTTGGCTATTTCTGGATTCCGATATATGCGATGTGACATGCCTTTGTCATCGTTTGATAGTGTAGAAATTTACTGTAATTTTTGGAAACGTCTTTTCACGGCTCCTTTTCTCGCAAAACGACTTTGAACGATATGGGCGTTTTAGTCAATTGGCTTGAAACGCCACTTCCAATTTTACGTAAATTTTTGGTAGATGTTACGCACGATCGGGCTCCGTAGATCTGTGCGTCTCGTCTCCACGATCGCCCGGGTATTTTCGGATTATTTTTCTGACGTCCGGTTTGGGAGATATCGCGCGGACAAATCTCGACCGTCGATTTCCCGATCAATTCAAATTCGAATCGGTGACAGATCTGGCTATATCTTTTGAATTATTTCATGATTTGCTTCCTAAACTGTTTTCTATTGCCCCTAGGCTTATCCCTGGTTGCACCCCCTCCCTCTCTCTATCTCCTACACTAAACCCTACTTTTCCCTAGGTGAAAATATCAAACTTTAGTATATTAAAAACCCTAAATCTATTAACCTTGTTCACGTGCAAAACCAAACTTAACATATGTTCACGAAATCCTACCCCAAAATAATATAAAATTTAACATATGTTCAATTCAGTAAGTAGGAGTAAAAATTCAAGCTACACAACATGTCTGAATGTCTTCCAGACTAGACACAATTCAGGAAAATGGAGCTCAGCCTCTGCACACACCATGGAATTTTATATTCTTGGTCGCGTTGTAAAGTTAACAAGTTTTTCTACAACTTCATCTCAGTGCATGATTTTCGAAATTCTGACTGCAACATGCCCTAAATTAGCAATCTTTACAGCCCTCAAAATCTGTCTGAAATATAGATTTGACAGGCTTCACCAAACAATTCACCATAAATCATACAGTTCACATCTTTACATGAAATTCTATATATGAATCCAGCATGAACAGATCTACAACTTTCATTTACAAACTTTTGTCAAATTCGCATTGGAAATGGCTGATACCCTCTAATGTATATGCTTGTTGGTAAACTTTCAGCAAGCTGAACTGTATCATGATGTTTCAAATTATGTTTTGTTTTTAATCCCATGTTCACATATTATTGCTTAATGTTGCTATATGAAAGTGAGTTCCTGATTATGTATTTCTACAATAATTGTGGTCATGTGTATGATGCCCAACATATGTTCGATGAAATGCCTCAGTGAAAGAAATTCATGGAAATGGGAGATGTGGCCTTGTGTATGTTCATGGAATGAGTTATAAGATGGATGCATAATGTCGAGGGACATGTATGGAATGGCTTCAGCTATGATATGTTGATCAATTGTTGTGAATGGGATGAAGGGCATGACACTTCAGTGCGTGACCTATTTTGATATGAGAATTTGTGAAGCCATGCATATATGACTCCCACATTGTTGATATGATGTTAAAATAAATTAGTTAAATGACTCAGTCCTCTTAAAGGAGGGTGACACAGGGTTTGGGGGAACCAAAGTAGTAGGTGGACATGAGGGATGGACCGGTTGTGGTTTGCACTCCTGACGTAGCCCATGAGGCGAGGACTGGCTGATATAAGGAGGATTGTGGAAAGGGCTCCTTTGTTAATAGCATTGCACGCTTGGCTCAGTCCATAGCATGTCTGAGGTAGTTCCAGTCCCACCCCAACTGGGGGAGGGAGGTCCATGTCCCAAAGGAGTCCTACCCGCTACCTAGGTACCAAAATGCTAACCAACGATTTAATTGATAACCCTCATTATTTTGTAGCATTAGTAAATGCTGTTTACTTGTGTAATTCCTTTTTGGTGGCATCTTGTGTATTTCCTTCTTGGACCATGCCGTGACTCTTTTACTTTATATATGATTCGTAGTACTAACTCTCTTTTGCAGCGACACACCAGTGTAGCAGGTACGTTTTCCTACTATTGCCTTAATATTATGTAGCTACGTCTTCCCTTGCATGCTATGGTACTGTACGTCATATTCCATGCATAGTAGCTTATGCCTGTAAATGATACACTATATGGAGTTGGGATATCCTACTGGGACACGCGTTGACGTGCCCCTGTTGACCTTTCAGGTGTTGGCTCTTGGAGTTGATAGCATGTGGAGCAGGGGTGTCTAGTGGCAGAGTTGAGAGTGTGGGGTGGGGAGATGTGATGAGATAGAGAGTTTTTGTACTTGGGGTTTACTTGTGGGGTAGAACTGAGATGGTGTATCACTTATTGCAGTAAGTACATGTGGATGATGTCCTTTAGTGTTGTGCTCTGGTTGGTGTTGTTGTTATTTTGTGTTGTTCTTTGGTTAGTTTTTGTCTGTGTTTGGAAACATTACATGTGATGCCCCAGCAGGGTGTAGTGTACCTGCGATTATTGTGTTTCTTTTCCTTCTTCCTTCGTAACACTCGCTACTCTGGGATCACCTAGGACGGATTCGTACTTCCCGGGTATCCTGGTGAGCGGGGCGTTACATTTGGTGGCCCATGCAGGTCACCGCACTGCGGATGTGTAAGGGTAGTACGTGTAGGATTTCAGAGGTAATTTAGTCTTAAGGTGGATAGGAGTCCAGCCTAAAGAGAGAGCTCTGATATTAAAAGTCGATGGGTAGAGTCCCTATGGGTAGACATGGATAATTGGTTGAATATATACCTCTGTTTGTATGGCTATATGTTTACATGGATATACAAGTATCATATATCTATTAGCCAGTATATATGTGTGGTATACTTGTATGTGTGATTGTAGATACATCTGTATATATACATATTTGTAAGAACATGTGTCTGTATGATGGTATTTTAAGGTATAGGTGTCAGTATGTAGTTGAACTGCATACATTGAGATGTATACAGTTGAGATGTATGTAGTGTGTATTACATATATAGAGTGTGTGATTCATACACATAGTGTGTGTGGATCCCTGTGGGTCTCTGTGTCACACTCATGTATGAGTGGGCATCCTCTCGGTTTAATAGTATATTATGTTTGTTAATTGCATTGTATTTGCATATGTGGTGATATACGTGATATGTATAAATTTATACGTTTGGCTGTTAGCGTATGTGGTTATACATGGGTTCGGATAGCTGTATCATTATTTGGTTATCTATGTGCAAATATTGGTGTTTGACTAACTCCCATATTGTATACTTATTGGAATGGGTCTATTTATTCTAATGAGGCTATGAGTATATTGAATGTGACAAATATTACATATATAATAGTAGGTACCTACCGTTAGTATTGTGTAACTATTACGGGTGATCTGTGTGTCTAGGAATGGATGCATATCATGGTATGAGTTATCTAATGGTATGTATGGGTGTCTGTACATTCATGTATTAATATGTATGTGTTATGTTGTGCATGTCTGTATACACAATATGGGTTATGTACCATATGTATCATAGTATAGATCTAGCATTGTATGGTACTGAAAGCACCTATGTATTGATATATGTGTGTCTATCTGGATGTGCCCTGGGATGCATATTTGGTTGTACACTTGTAGCTATAAATGTGGGTATATGTGTATATATATAGCTGTGTATATGTATACTAGCATATGACTTCGGATAAGGATTGTTGTGTGTATGAATACTGTGAGAGTGTATATACAGAGATATATATTTGGACATGAGAGTTGTTGTGTAAGATTAAGTATCTAGGTGTACCTATGTGTGTATCTATATATTGGCATGTATATTTGGATACCTATACTTGTGTGTGCCTCTATATAGACGTGTGTCATACCACTTGTGATGGTGGCTAGAATGCATGGAAGTGAACTAAGTGAATGTGTATGCATATGTGTATGAATGGAGATATATGGTTGTGCAAATGATACCTATTCGTATGTTCTATATACTTGGATGTATATCTTGGATACGGTTGTTTGGATCTATAATTGTATATTGGTCCTATAGTGGGGTATGCATATACGTGTGTTGGATGTAGTATCTTTATATGTATGGTGTAGGGATGTATATAATGATGTGGATATGTGTTTATGAATGTTTGTATATTTGTCTGCATATGTACACTTGTATGTATATCAGTGTGTATATTTTTAGATATCTGACGATATGTACGTATGTGTGTTCCCATTTTGATTTCTCTGGTATGGTATAGATGGGCCTATAATATACCTCTATTAATATTATGTCTTTGTATGTGCATGCATATGCGTATCTACATATATGTGTATTCCTATATGTGTGTACTAGTCATTACCCGTGCCCATAGGGCACGGTTTATTTAATGGCTGAGTTTTTCTCCCCCACAAATTTCAAGTTCCCCAAATTTCAAGTTTTCGCACAAAATTTCAAGTTTCCCCCCAAATTTAAGTTTTCCCCCAAAATTTAAGTCCCCCCAAAATTGTCATTACCACCTAGGACAAACTTGCCACGTAGGACAAAGCTGTGTCCTAGTAGGATAAGATTCAAAATATTCAAAGAACTGGAAAAAAATGGTCGGAAGGGGTGAGAATAAAAAGTGTGGGTGGGTGTGTGGGGAGGGTCCATGGGCAAAAATACAAAAACCGGGGTTGTATGTGCAAAATTCCCCACCTCCTCTTTTATTCCTCAAAATCTCATCTATTATATTTTCTTTTATCCAATTTCCCTGTTTTATATAATAGATATCCAAATGCTCTTATCCAATTTCTCATGTCCAAATTCTCTTATCCAATTTCTCTTGATAACATCCCTCTTTTATATAATAGAAAAATTTCAAGTTCCCCCAAATTTAAGTTTCCCTCAAAATTTAAGTCTCCCCAAAATTGTCATTACCACCTTGGACAAACTTGTCACGTAGGAGAAAACTTTGTCCTAATAGGATAAGATTCAAAATCTTCAAAGAACTGGAAAAAAATGGTCGGAAGGGGGGAGAATAAAAAGTGTGGGTGGGTGTGTGGGGAGGATCCATGGGCAAAAATACAAAAACCGGGGTTGTATGTGCAAAATTCCCCACCTCCTCTCTTGTCCCTCAAAATCTCATCTCTTATATTTTCTCTTATCCAATTTCCCTGTTTTATATAATAAATATCCAAATTCTCTTATCCAATTTCTCATGTCCAAATTCTCTTATCAATTTCTCTTGATAACATCCCTCTTTTATATAATAGAAAAATTTCAAGTTCCCCAAAATTTAAGTTTCCCTCAAAATTTAAGTCTCCCCAAAATTGTCATTACCACCTTGGACAAACTTGTCACGTAGGAGAAAACTTTGTCCTAATAGGATAAGATTCAAAATCTTCAAAGAACTGGAAAAAAATGGTCGGAAGGGGGGAGAATAAAAAGTGTGGGTGGGTGTGTGGGGAGGATCCATGGGCAAAAATACAAAAACCGGGGTTGTATGTGCAAAATTCCCCACCTCCTCTCTTGTCCCTCAAAATCTCATCTCTTATATTTTCTCTTATCCAATTTCCCTGTTTTATATAATAAATATCCAAATTCTCTTATCCAATTTCTCATGTCCAAATTCTCTTATCAATTTCTCTTGATAACATCCCTCTTTTATATAATAGATATATGACTAAGTTGTCTACTTGCATGTATGCATACTTGTATGTGTATATAGATGGATGGAGAGATGGAAAGACACATGACATAATATGTGATGTGTATGGAGATGTCTTGACATTTGACCTGTAATTTGATTTATGGCCATACTTGTGTGTAGTGTCTAAGCGTATGTATAGTTGGGTGCTACCCATGTTGTGTGCATCTTGGATTGGGATATTGCTATGTAATTCGTTTGTGTTATATGTACCTATTGAGGTGTATTATAATTAAGCAATATGTGTGTGTTGTACGTGAGCATATTAGGTATATATTCTAGCATACAGTTATGGGTTATCTGTATATAAATGTGGTGCATGTATGAGATATTAGTGTATGTATGCAGTATGCATATGTATAGTGGTGTTAGCTTTTCGTGGGTGGGAATATTCTCAGACCTCTCCAAACTCTTACTAGACCCTTACCCTAGAAAGTCCGAGGAAGGACTTTATTTTTAAGGTTGGTAGAATGTAATGGCCCAAGTACCATATACGTAGGACATGCCTATTTTTGTGTATGTATAGTATATTGTGTAGGAATACATGGGTAGTGATATGTATAATGTGTTATTAGTAGTAGGGATAATAGTATTATTCAAGCGGAGTGAAAGTGGTAATAACGTGTTATTAGTAGTATTGGATTATTATGTAAGTAATGTAGTGTGTTAATAGTATTGTAGTATGGTAATAGTATTATTAGTATTGTTATTATGATTATGGTTATGATTATTTATTAAATATTATTGCCTTCTATGTGTAATAGGAAAGGGGTTATATAAGGAGGCTAGTGTGAAAAGTGTTATGCTTAGTGGCATTTTTGTAAATTAGTGGGGGTGTATGCATAGTAAAAGGGCAAACTTGTAATAAGTGTATGTGTGTGTGTAAAGCAACATGACATGTGTATTAATGGCAAACTTGTAAATAAGGGGGGCTTAACAGAGATATTTTCCTTCTTCTCTTTTCTTTATGCTTCCACATTCTTCTACTCTTTTCTTTTTTCTTTTTCTTTTCTTTTCAATTGCAATTCTCTCTCAATGGTTTCCTTAGGGCTGAATTCAGCCACTCACCCAAAATAAGGAGGAAAAACTGAGAGAAGAAGAAAGGAAGAAAGGAAAAAAGAAAGGAGAAAGAGAAAGAGAAAGAGAAAGAGAAATCAAGTGGAAAACTAAGGAAAGGAGAGGAAGAGGAAGGAGGAGGAGGAGGAGGAGAGAAGCTCCCATCATCTTGGGATGAGGTAGGATTCACATCTCCAACTTGTATTTCATTTGCATGCATGTTTCCTTGTGAATTAACTTAACTTTCATGTTCAAGAATCTGTTTTGAAATTTCCAGGAGATTAAGCCTCTGTTAAAGTGTGCATATCTCCTAACCTAGGACAAAATAGAATTTGAAAAAAAAAATATTTATGTAGTTCACGAAATCATACCCCAAAATCATATAAAATTTAACGTATGTTCAATTCAGTAAGTAGGAGTAAAAAATTCAAGCTATACAACATGTCTGAATGTCTTCCAGACTAGACACAGTTCAGGAAAATGGAGCTCGGTCTCTGCACACACCATGGTATTCTTGGTCTCGTTGTAAAGTTAACAAGTTTTTCTACAACTTCATCGTGGTGCATGTTTTTCGAAATTCTGACTGCAACATACCCTAAATTAGCAATCTTTACAGCCCTCAGAATCTGTCTGAAAAACAGATTTGACAGGATTCACCAAACAATTCACCATAAATCATACATTTCACATCTTTGCATGAAATTTTATATATGAATCCAGCATGAACAGATCTACAACTTTCATTTACAAACTTTTGTCAAATTAGCATTGGAAAAGGCTGATACCCTCTAATGTTTATTCTTGTTGGTAAACTTACAGTAAACTGAACTGTATCATGTTGTTTCAAATTATGTTTTATTTTTTAATCACATGTTCACATATTATTGCATAATATTGCTTTATGAAAGTGAGATCCTGGTTATGTATTTCTACAATAATTGTGGTCATGTGTATGATGCCCAACATATGTTCGATGAAATGCCTCAATGAAAGAAATTCATGGAAATGGGAGATGTGGCCTTGTGTATGTTCGTGGAATGAGTTATAAGATGGATGGACATGTATGGCATGGCTTCAGCTATGATATGTTTATGAATTGTTGTGAATGGGATGAAGGGCATGACACTTCAGTGCGTGACCTATTTTGATATGAGAATTTGTGAAGCCATGCATATATGACTCCCACATTGTTGATATGATGTTAAAATAAATTAGTTAAATGACTCAGTCCTCTTAAACGAGGGTGACACAGGGTTTGGGGGAACCAAAGTAGTAGGTGGACATGAGGGATGGACCGGTTATGGCTTGCACTCCTGACGTAGCCCATGAGGCAAGGAGTGGCTGATATAAGGAGGATTGTGGAAAGGGCTCCTTTGTTAACAGCATTACACGCTTGGCTCAGTCCATAGCATGTCTGAGGGAGTTCCAGTCCCACCCCAACTGGGGGAGGGAGGTCCAGTCCCAAAGGGGTCCTACCCAGTACCTAGGTTCCAAAATGCTAACCAACGATTTAATTGATAACCCTCATTATTTTATAGCATTAGTAAATGTTGTTTACTTGTGTAATTCCTTTTTGGTGGCACCTTGTGTATTTCCTTCTTGGTCCATGCTGTGACTCTTTTACTTTATATATGATACGTAGTACTAACTCTCTTTTGCAGGAACACACCAGTGTAGCAGGTACGTTTTCCTACTATTGCCTTAATATTATGTAGCTACGTCTTCCCTTGCATGCTATGGTACTGTACGTCATATTCCATGCATAGTAGCTCATGCCTGTAAATGATACACTACGTGGAGTTGGGATATCCTACTGGGACACGCGTTGACGTGCCCCCATTGACTTTTCAGGGTTGGCTCTTGGAGTTGGTAGCAAGTGGAGCGAGGGTGTCTAGTGGCAGAGTTGAGAGTATGGGGTGAGGAGATGTGATGAGATAGAGAGTTGTTGTACTTGGGGTTTACTTGTGGGGTAGAACTGAGATGGTGTATCACTAATTGCAGTATGTACATGTGGATGATGTCCTTTAGTGTTGTGCTCTGGTTGGTGTTGTTGTTATTCTGTGTTGTTCTTTGGTTTTTTGTTGTCTGTGGTTGGAAACATTACAGGTGCTATCCCAACAGTGCGCAGTGGACCTGCCGATTATTGTGTTTCTTTTCTTTCTTCCTTCGTAACACTCGCTACTCTGGGATCACCTGGGACGGATTCGTACTTTTCGGGTATCCTGGGGAGCGGGGCGTTATATTTGGTGGCCCATACAGGTCACCGTACTGCGGCTGTGTAAGGGTAGTACGTGTAGGATTCCAGAGGTAGTTTAGTCTTAAGGTGGATAGGAGTCCTGCCTAAAGAGAGAGCTCTGATATTAGAAGCCGATGTGCAGAGTCCATATGGGTAGACATGGATAATTGGTTGAATATATACCTCTGTATGTTTGGCTATATGTTTACATGGATAAACAAATATCATATATCTATTAGCCAGTATATATGTGTGGTATACTTGTATGTGTGATTGTGGATACATATATATATATACATATTTGTATGAACATGTGTCTATATGATGGTATTTTAAGTTATAGGTATCAGTATGTGGTTGAACTGCATACATTGAGATGTATACAGTTGAGATGTATGTAGTGTGTATTGCATATATAGAGTGCGTGATACATACACATAGTGTGTGTGGATCCCTGTGGGTCTCTGTGTCACACTCATGCATGAGTGGGCATCCTCTCGGTATAATAGTATTATGTTTGTTTATTGCATTGTATTTGCATATGTGGTGATATACGTAATATGTATAAAGTTATACGTATGGTTGTAAGCGTATATGGTTATACATGGGTGCGGATAGCTGTATCATTATATGGATATCTATGAGTAAATATTGGTGTATGACTAACTACCATATTGTACACTTATATGAATGAGCCTATTTATGCTAATGAGGCTATGAGTATATTGAATGTGACAAATATTACATATATAATAGTAGGTGCCTACCGTTAGTATTTTGTAACTATTACAGGTGATCTGTGTGTCTAGGAATGGATGCATATCATGGTATGAGTTATCTAATAGTATGTTTGGGTGTTTGTACGTTCTTGTATTAATAGGTATATGTTACGTTGTGCATGTCTGTATACACACAATGGGTTATATACCATATGTATCATAGTATAGATCTGGCATTGTATGGTACTGAATGCACCTATGTATTGATATATGTGTGTATATCTGGACGTACCATGGGATGCATATTTGGTTGTACACTTGTAGCTATGCATGTGGGTATATGTGTATATATATAGATGTGTATATGTATACTAGCCTATGACTTCGGATAAGGATTGTTGTGTGTATGAATACTGTGAGAGTGTATATACAGATATAGATAGATAGATAGATATATATATATAAATATATATATATATATATATAGATATATATATATAAATGGACATGAGAGTTGTTATGTAGGATTATGTATCTAGGTGTACCTATGTGTGTATTTATGTATTGGCATGTATATTTGGATACCTATTGTTACGCCTATTTGACTGAGACCCGAAAGACACGAGCCCAGGAACCCGACTGCCGGTCGAGAGCCCATCTGTGAGCTCAGGCCCACTCGATAAGGCCCTGTAAGGGACCCCCGGATGTCGATCAGTCCCGGCCCCGGTAACACGCCGATCACTCGCCCACTCCTGCGATAACCGCTCCCCCGGTTCCGCGACCACTAAATGGCGGTAATGGGGAGGTGCTGGCATGGCGCAGGGAGTGGCGACGGGGGGGCGGATTGAGGGGGCACGATTGAGGGCGGACGAGCGACGTGGGCCGGGGGCAATCACGCCGGGAGATCTATAAAAGGGCTAGGAGGACGACAGGACAAGGGACCGCATCTCAGGTATCTAAAACCTAAGGTACTCCATCAACGACCTAGTTCCCCCATTTCATCTCCTTCCTCCCCCGCTCGCACCGTGAGACGCCGTTCCGATCTCCTCACGAGTCGAACCGTCTCCGCCGGGCCTCCTCTTTCAGATCTCTGTCTGACTTAGGCATCGGAGGGGATTTGGCCGGAACCAAGGTCTGGCCCCCTGACGAGCGTTCTCGTCTACGCAGGAGGACAGCTGATCCACGGGCCGAGGCTTCCCCTCCGCCCTTCGCCAACCACGCAACCAGCTGGACGATCGAGGCTACCCCTCGTCGTCCGACCTCCGAGGCCTAGCACGTGCGACCGAGGCCGAGCGTCTCGACCCGGGCCGAGGCTTCCCCTCGCCCTACCAACGACCGAGGACCCCGATTCGGCTCAGCCGACGCGCTCCACGTCCTCAGCAGCTCTGACTCGCGCCTCATCAGCACCGACTCGACACCCCCGAGGGACCCAAGCGGGCCCCTTGACCACGTTGACCGGGTTGTCCACGGTCAACGCACTTGTAGTGAGAAAACACTCTGAAACATCTGGCGCCGTCTGTGTGAACGAACGGTCCCACGAAAAAGCAAACCACACCAGCAATGGCACGAGCCAGTAATGGAAGGAAGCGCATGCCCCCCATCCCGGAGGAGGGGAACGGCGCATCCAACAGCAACCCCGAAGACACGCCCGTCAGCAATCGCCCCGCCCCCTCAACCGAAGAGACCGGCGGGTCGGAACTGGCCACACAGGGACAACTCCGTGCCCTGGCCCAGGAGACCAACGCGAGCCTCCAGACGTTGGTCGCGACCGTGCAGCAGCTCATCGGCCCCGCGCCATCCAACGGAGGCGCGTTGGGCGATAGCCATCGCTGGGCGGGGGGTCCCCCGCTCTTGCGGTCCGCTGTGGTCGACGACCACGGGACCCAAAAACCGAACGCGGATCGTCGGTTCACGTTGTCCGGCTCCCGTCAGGCGAGATCACGCGCCTCCTCCCCTTAGCGTGAAAGGAGTCGAAGGGAAACTGAAGGGACGGAGGACAAATTGGCGACCGCATCATCTCGTCGGTCACGGTCGTCCCGCCGCAGGAGAAGCTATCGACACCACTCGAGAGACCGATCGCGGCGGAGCAGGAGCTCCCGCCGGAGGAGCCGGGAACGCCGGGTCAGCCCGACCCCCAGTGTGGCGAGGGCCGTGGAGCCAGCCCCGCCGGCGCCTGTGCCCCCTCCGCCACCGAACGAGCCAGAGGCAGGCGACTGTCGAACCCCCGGGGGCATCCACGGAGACCGGTGCCCCCTATCGTGGAGGATAACCGACGCGCGGGTCCCCTCACGATTCAAGATCCCGGCGCTGGGGAAGTACGACGGGATAGGGGATCCGGGAAACCACGTGATGGACTACGAGGGGGACATGTCCTTCCAAGGAGCCGATGATGACCTGCTCTGCCGAGGCTTCTATTCTACTCTCAGGGGAGCAGCGAGGACCTGGTACTGCAGCCTACCCAGCCGCTCCATCGACAGCTTCGAGGAGCTCACCCAGCTGTTCTGCAAACAGTTCATGGCGGAGAGGCAGATAAAGCCTGATGCTGAACATCTGTTCAACATAGTGCAGGGCCCAGCCGAGCCGCTCCGATAGTTCATGTATCGCTTCAACGTGGAAAGGCTGAATGTGAACAGCCCTCCCGACCTGGTGGTCCAAACGGCCCTTAAGAAAGGGCTGCGCCATAGAGGCCTTAAGAAATCTCTGCACAACGACCCTCCGAAGGACCTCCCCGGGATAAGGGCGAGGGCCGAGCGCTTCATGTTGACCGAGGAGGCCTTGGCCGTTGATGCGGGAAAAGCCACTCGAGGGACCAAGCGTGGCGACAGCGGACGAGGCAGCCCCGAAGGGTACCGGACCGAGAAGATGCCGAGGAACAGGCAGCGTGGAGAAGGTGCGAGGGACGGCACCCCAGACGCCATCCTCGCTCAAGTACAGAAGGAAGAGCGCGCCGATCGCCCCCCACCGAAGGCAAAAAGAGGTGGGAAGAATGGGGAGAAATACTGCAAGTACCACAAGGACAATGGCCACGACACTGAAGACTGCTGGCACTTAAAGAAGGACATTGAGAAGCTGATGAGCCGAGGGCACGCCAGGAGCTTAGCCGACGAGCCGGCCCACGGAGAAGGGACCTCCATGCAGCCGGACAAGGGGAAGAAGATCAACACCGTCCAAGGACCCCTCCGCATCATAGAGTGAGCGGGCGAGGTCTCTCCCCCCAGTCGCAGCCTAGCCCGATGGGATTATCTAGGTTTACACCCCTCTGTCTAGCTTCATTTCCTTTTCCTTTCCTCCAAATGTACTAGTCCGACAGGACTCTTGAGAGTACAATCACATTTCCTTTGGTCTTTTCTTAACCTTCGATGGAATCAATGTTTCACTAAGGGTGCAAAAGAATGAAGACCGCCGCCTCACCTGAGCCGAAGAGCTTTGCCCTCACCGACCAACTCCGGCGCTCACAAGTCTGGGGGCAATCCCCCCAGCCAGCGCGGACGCCGACCGGTCCTAAGTCGAGGAGCTTTGCCCTCGCCGACCAACTCCCGCGCACGTAAGTCTGGGGGCAATTCCCCCAGCCAGTGCGGACGCCGATCGATCCTAAACCGAGGAGCTTTGCCCTCGCTGACCAACTCCCGCACACGTAAGTCTGGGGGCAATTCCCCCGGCCAGCGCGGACGCCGATCGGTCCTAAGTCGAGGAGTTTTGCCCTCGCCGACCGACTCTTGCACTCATAAGTCTGGGGGCAATTCCCCCAGCCAGCGTGGACGCTAAGCCGAGGAGCTTCGCCCTCACCGACCGACTCCTTCACTCTAAACTTGAAGACAACTCCCCCCGCCAGCTCGGGCGTCAACCGACCCCAGGCCGAGGACGAAGCAACAAAGCAAAATACTCGAGAAGTCCAAGTAAGTCAAATTTCGTTTATAACAGTGTGTCTTATTTACAGGAAATCAAAGTGAAGAAGCCTCTCTACAAATAATCCGCTCTCCCCGGACAATAAAGCTCGTCACCTACAGAAACTAGGGCAACACCGGCAGAGCAAAACTTGTCGACCAAGAACCCAACGTTGCTGGCCCAAGCAAACATCCATGCAACCAACAATTATTGGCTCTGAAGCAGGGAGTCAGTGGCGAAGCCGAAGGAGAAAGCGGAGTCAGGGATCCATTTCAAGTAGACTGGCCCAAAGCGAAGCGGATGCTAAAAAATTTGAGGATAACCGGCCAGAAGGGACAACCTAGGGGGCCCGGGCTCGAGAGGACGCATCCTCGGGCGCCTCCCCCTGTTCGGAGCGAGGGGGATCGACCGGCGAAGGGGCTTGCCGAACGCACTCCGCTCATTCCCGAAAGGAAGACTGGACGACTTCGACAATCCGAGGGGCGATGAGGTCTTCATACGTACCGAAGGCCTCCCTGAGAACCTCGAAGATCTTCTTCCCCAGGGTCCCGACGACGCCCCTCTCCACCTCCTCCGCAAGCCGCGCCACCTGGCACCGATCCGACAGTTCCCTCTGAAGCTCCTCACTCTCCAGGCGGAACGACTCCGCTGCTTCCTCAGCTGACTGCCGGGCGTCCTCCAACTTTCCCTGGAGGTCACCCACTCGTCCCTCCAGCTCGGCAACGCGAAGCTTGAGATGTCGAGACTCCATCTGAGCCTCCGTCATAGCTATCTCCGCCGCCCCGGCCCGCTCGTGGGCCCTCTTAGAGGACTCCTCCAACTCCCTCAAATGGACGGCTCGGTGCTGCAACTCAACAGCGAGTGTTGACCCCTGAAAGACGAAACATGAGCCAAGAAGAAAGTGAAAGGATGGGAAGAACTACAGAGTAGCCGAACCTGTTGGAGGGTCTAGACCAAGGAGTCCGACACCTTCTCGGCGGGGATCTTCTCGAGGAGACTGCGGTCCCTGGGAAGGACGGAACCCTCGGCAACCTGCTGGGCCAAGGCTCGGTCGACAAACACCGAACTCCCGTGGGCGACATCGAGGGAAGCCATATTGCTCGCCAATAGGGTTCCGATCCCCGGTGATATAGGCTGGGACGCTCCGACGGGGGTGGTTGTCAGGGCCACCGGAAGATCCACAATGGTCGCCGCCGGAGGCGCGGAGCACACCGGACTGGAGGGATCCACATCTCCCTTCCTCCTTTTCCCTCCGCGAGGCTCGGCAGGCGCCGAGGGGGAACGTTTCCGTCCCGCATCATCTCCACCCTCGGGGGCGAGAGGGGAGACGCCAAGTGCAGGAGGGATTGCACCGGGCCCGTCGTTACCCCCCGCCACTTGGGCTAGAGAGACGGATACGGCCCTCGCGACCCCCCCGGGGAGGAGATCGCCAGAAGAAGAGGCGGGAGGCACGGCCACTACCTTGCCCACGGAGGGCTCGGCTCGGTGCACCTCCTCCTCAACGGTCCGTCGGGGCGCCCTTCCGGAAGTACTGCCTCGGCTCCGAGTGGCTCCACGACGGATCAGCTCATCGACGTCACAGACGAACTCGCGGCCAGCCATCCATACAAGGGAAACCAGAATCAGGATGAGTCACAGGGCGATTTAAGACTGAAAAAGCGACCTACCCGGAGACCACAAGACGGCCTTCAGGAGTAGGTCGTCCAACAAAGACTAGATGGACTTCGATTCCAAGGAGAGGGTCGACAGCAGTGCGGCGGCTGCCTGATCAACGTCAGAGAGGGCTAGCGGCGGGCGAGGCTGGACAGACCCGCCCCAACTTGTCAAAATCTTGGCGTCCTCCAGGAAGATCACAAAGACATAATCCGAACTCCAATCCCCCGACCAGCGGGGTAGCCCGATCAGGCATTCCCTCCTCGAGCGGGCTCGGAGTTGCAGCCATGACCCCGGGCCGACCGTCTGGATCTGATAAAATTGGAAGAGAAGAGGGAGAGACGGCTCTAGACCGCGGGTACAGCAGAGCGTAGTGAAGCCCGTCAGTACCGCAATCGAACAAGGGGTGAACTGGCAAAGGGGCACCATGAGATATTCCATGACCTGGATGAAGAAGGGATTGAGCAGGAAACGAAGACCCAGGCGGAACATTTCGACGTAGACGCCGACTTCATTGCTCCTCGGAAGGCAAATCCGCTCGTCGACGAATGGAACTCGGACATCGTACGTGAAGCAGAGATACCTTTCCCGGATCTCCGTGGCCACTGAAGGAGGGGTCCTCGACGGCGTTCGGAGGACAACCGGGGGCACGTTAAGCCGCACGGCAGCCGACGCTACGTCATCACAGGCGTAGTCTGGGAATAGCTTCCCCTTCCCCTTATCTCGGAGGGGACGACTCCCAGCAGAGGAACCTGATCCCCTTAGCCGGGGCCCGCCCCGCCTGGACTCCGGAGAATCCCTCGCCCCATGGCCATAACCGCCTATCCTAAGAGCAGCCATAATACGAAAGCGAGAAAGGAATTACCTTTTAGCTAGTTTGGAGGAGACAAGGAAGCGAAGGCGACGAGAGACTCCGAGATACCGAACACAGGGGCGAATTCGAAGCGCCTGACAAGAACGCGTGGCAGTCCTCGAAGAACCGGCGGCGTTTCGAAATCGGCGCCAAGGGAAGTCCAATCGATCCGCCTCATCATGACCTACATTTATGACCACGCCTCGACTGAAGCGCCACTCGGAACCCAGGAGGCACAGCGGTCGAACCGAGCTAGCCAAGGCCGATCGACCCCACCGATGGCGGCTAAGGAACCCCTCGGCTTCTCAACTTAAGACGACCCCGCGAACGGTGGGGATAAGCTTGCAGCCACACGTGGCAGCATCAGAGGACCGAAGGCACTTCGGGGCCCGCGCCTCAAAAGTATCGAACGGGCCAACTCATGATGACGACTAATAAATGAGTCGGCATCAACTGACGAGCCTGTCAAAGTCGGCAGAAGTCACATCGGCCGAGCCGAACCGGCCGAAGACGATCAACCCGACCGATGGGGGCAATTGTTACGCCTATTTGACCGAGACCCGAAAGACACGAGCCCAGGAACCCGACTGCCGGTCGAGAGCCCATCTGTGCGCTCAGGCCCACTCGATAAGGCCCTGTAAGGGACCCCCCAGATGTCGATCCGTCCCGGCCCCGGTAACACGCCGATCACTCGCCCACTCCTGCGATAACCGCTCCCCCGGTTCCGCGACCACTAAATGGCGGTAATGGGGAGGTGCTGGCATGGCGCAGGGAGCGGCGACAGGGGGGCGGATTGAGGGGGCACGATTGAGGGCGGACGAGCGACGTGGGCCAGGGGCAATCACGCCGGGAGCTCTATAAAAGGGCTAGGAGGACGACAGGACAAGGGACCGCATCTCAGGTATCTAAAACCTAAGGTACTCCATCAACGACCTAGTTCCCCCATTTCATCTCCTTCCTCCCCCGCTCGCGCCGTGAGACGCCGTTCCGATCTCCTCACGAGTCGAACCGTCTCTGCCGGGCCTCCTCTTTCAGATCTCTGTCTAACTTAGGCATCGGAGGGGATTTGGCCGGAACCAAGGTCCGGCCCCCTGACGAGCGTTCTCGTCTACACAGGAGGACAGCTGATCCACGGGCCGAGGCTTCCCCTCCGCCCTTCGCCGACCACGCAACCAGCTGGACGATCGAGGCTACCCCTCGTCGTCCGACCTCCGAGGCCGAGCACGTGCGACCGAGGCCGAGCGTCTCGACCCGGGCCGAGGATTCCCCTCGCCCTACCAACGACCGAGGACCCCGATTCGGCTCAGCCGACGCGCTCCACGTCCTCAGTAGCTCCGACTCGCGCCTCATCAGCACCGACTCGACACCCCCGAGGGACCCAAGCGGGCCCCTTGACCACGTTGACCGGGTTGTCCACGGTCAACGCACTTGTAGTGAGAAAACACTCTGAAACACCTATACTTATGGGTGCCTCTATATAGACGTGTGTCATACCACTTGTGATGGTGGCTAGAATGCTTGGAAGTGAACTAAGTGGATGTGTATGCATATGTGTATGAATGGAGATATAGGGTTGTGCAAATGATACATATTCGTATGTTCTATATACTTGGATGTATATCTTGGATACAGTTGTTTGGATCTATAATTGTATATTGGTCCTATAGTGGGGTATGCATTTACGTGTGTTGGATGTAGTATCTTTATATGTATGGTGTAGGGATGTATATAAGGATGTGGATATGTGTTTATGAATGTTTGTATATGTGTATGAATGGAGATATAGGGTTGTGCAAATGATACATATTCGTATGTTCTATATACTTGGATGTATATCTTGGATACAGTTGTTTGGATCTATAATTGTATATTGGTCCTATAGTGGGGTATGCATTTACGTGTGTTGGATGTAGTATCTTTATATGTATGGTGTAGGGATGTATATAAGGATGTGGATATGTGTTTATGAATGTTTGTATATTTGTCTGCCTATCTACACTTGTATGTATATCAGTGTGTATATATTTAGCTATCTGACGATATGTACATATGTGTGTTCCCATTTGGATTGCTCTGGTATGGTATAGATGGGCCTATAATATACCTCTATTAATATTAGGTCTTTGTATATACATGCACTAGTCATAACCCGTGCCCGCGGGCACGGTGCATTTAAGATTTTTTTCCGCGAAATCTTTATCACCAAAAAAATATTTCTACAGCCAAAATTTAAAAGAACAACATATTTGCGTAAAAAATTTAGAGGCACGGCCGCCTTCGGCGAGGAACAACAAATTCTGTGCAGGCGCCTTCAGTACAGAACAACAAATTAGCGTATAAAAATTTAACGGGCGCCTCCGGCTTGAGGGGTGAATTGAAATGGACGCCAAAAAAGCTCAGCCTGCCTCTTTGAATGCACATTCGTCGTGTTTTTTTTGTTTCAATTTTTCTGGGTCAGCCGAAATAAAGTTCAGGCGACGTCCACTTTTGGGTTTCATTTTTTTGTGTTTTTTTTGGTTTCATTTTTGGGGTCTCATTTTTTGGGTCATTTTTGAATGGATGGTATTAAGGGCTGATGCTGCCAATTTCTAAAAAGAAAAGCTTTTGTGTTCTTCCAACAAATTTCTCTTCAACCCAAAAATTTCCCTCCAAAACTTGACATGACGCTGTCACATAGGACAAATTCAAAAACTGCCCTCAATTGTAATAGGGAAGATGGCATATGTTATTGCTCATTTCTTATGCTTTCTTATCACACAACCCCCTTTCTTTTTAAGGATGACATGATATTGGACATGGCCCCACTCATTATTCTAAGCACCTAATAACAATTAAATAAAGACTTCTTCAAACACAATACATCAACAGCTTCATTTGCAGTTGCATGTGTCACATGTTTGCATTGAGAAACTACAAAACTTTCACTTGTCACATGAGGCAACATGGACACGAATTCAAAAGAGCAAGCAATATCTACAAAGATGTATTTCATTAATAGTAACATGTATAACCTTAATAATATTTACATTTGTTACCTCAAAAATACATCTGTTACAACAAAAAAAGGAAATAGAAAACTATAAAGATGTTAATTCACAATCCATCATGGTTCAATAGAAAACTTCTTCTTCATTACATGATAAAGGGAATGCGTGTCAACCCAACCCAACGTTGAGTGTTATTCGAATGCACAATAACCTAGGTAAATTACAAACATAAATTGGTTAGAGAAATATAAAGAAATATGTGCTAATATTAATAATTCAAAATTAAAACATTATTTACCTTATGAGAGGGGAGCATTGGTGGACGTGCTTTATGTACCCAATCAAGCTCCATAAGAACTAACTTCCAATTCTATAACACAAACGATATTTTGATATTCAGTGAAAATGATATTATGGGAATAAAATTCTAATATTTTTTACTTTACCTCCTGTTACGCCTATTTGGCCGAAGCCCGAAAGACACGAGCCCAGAAACTCGACTGCCGATCAGAAGCCCATCTGCGTGATCTGGCCCGCCCGACAAGGCCCTATAGAGGACCCCCGAATATCGATCCGACCCGGCCCTGATAGTGCGCTGGGCACTCGCCCACTCCAGCGGTAACCGTTCCCCTGATCCCGCTACCACTTAATGGCCTTGATGGGGAGGTGCTGGCATGGCGCAGGGAGCGGCGACGGGGAGGCGGATTGAGGGGGCACGATCGAGGGCGGACGAGCAACGTGGGTCGGGGGCAATCACGGCGGGAGGTCTATAAAGGGGCTAGAAGGGCGACTGGACAAAAGACCGCATCTCAGGTATCTAAAACCTAAGGTACTCCATCAACGACCTAGTTCCCCCATTTCATCTCCTTCCTCCCCCGCTCGCGCCGTGAGACGCCATTCCGATCTCCTCTCGAGTCGAACCGTCTCCGCCGGGCCTCCTCTTTCAGATCACTGTCTGACTTAGGCATCGGAGGGGATTTGGCCAGAACCAAGGTCCGGCCCCCCTGACGAGCGTTCTCGTCTGCGCAGGAGGACATCCGATCCACGGGCCGAGGTCTCCCCTCCGCCCCTCACTGGCCACGTAACCAGCGGGACGATCGAGGCTACCCCTCGTCATTCGACCACCGAGGCCGAGCACGTCCGTCCGAGGCTGAAAGTCTCAACTCGGGCCGAGGCTTCCCCTCGCCCTACCAATGACCGAGGACCCCGATTCGGCCCAGCCGACGCGCTCCACGCCGTTTGCAGCTCCGACTCGCGCCTCGTCTGCACCGATTCGACACACCCGAGGGACCCCCGCGGGCCCCTTGATCACGTTGACCGGGTTGTCCACGGTCAACGCTTTTGTAGTGAGAAAACACTCTGAAACATCTGGCGCCGTCTGTGGGAACGAACTGTCCCACGAAGAAACAAACCACACCTGCAATGACGCATCTTCACCCGTCTCGACGAAAGGAGAGCAAGGCTCTGACGCGAAGCGACAGGGCCCGCCATCGTTGGCGAGAGTGGGCCCGGGCCCGACTCGAGGAGGATCATGAGGAGAGGACCGGGAGACCCTCACCGTCCCCACCGGTCGGGAGACCGAGCACGTCTGTAACGGTGCGCAGCTCGGACGTAGCTTTGGTGGTGTCGGTGATCATAGACACAACCATGGTACGGCGACTGCTCGTCGACACCGGCAGCTCCTGTGACGTCCTCTTCATGTCAACCCTGAAAAATATGGGGCGGCGGAAGGAAGACTTACGACCTCGCTCGGGTCCCGTGGTGGGGTTCACGGGTCATTCCACCACCATCATCGGCACGATCCATCTCCCGGTAACACTCGGAGACCCACCAGACTCGGTGACCCTGGCGGTGGAATTCATCGTATTGGGGATCGGGTCGGAATACAATGGGATCATCGGCCGACCCCTACTCAACGCCATCGGCGCGGTGGTCTCGACCCTCCATCAGACCATCAAGTTCCGAACGCCCGGGGGGATGGGGCAAGTCGAAGGCGACGCGGGGAGACCGAGTACCTGCTATCAACTGGCGGAGGAAGGTCCCGAAGATCGTCTAGTCGACTGGATGGCCGCGCTCGACTTAAGGGGCAGGCCGAGGCCCACCCCTGCGGAGGAGCAAGAGCAGATCCCGGTCACGGACGTCGAGGGCCGGTTCGTCTCAATCGGGAGAGGGCTAAGCCACGACCTTAGGAGCCAACTGGTCGAGTGCCTGTAGGCGAACCTAGACGTCTTTGCTTGGTCACCAGAAGACATGCCCGGCATAGATCCCCAGGTGATCGTCCACCAGATCAACACTGACCCCAACTTCAGGCCGGTCAGGCAGAAGAAGCGGAACCTGGGCGGCGAGAAGATGAAGGCGGCCTCCGAGGAAGTAGAACGTCTCCTCGACGCCGGCTTCATACGAGAGGTCTGGTACCCGGAGTGGCTATCGAACGTGGTGATGGTCAGGAAACCCAACAGGAAGTGGCGAATGTGCGTGGACTTCAGTGACCTCAACAAAGCCTGTCCCAAGGACAGCTACCCCCTACCGCGCATTGACCACCTGGTGGACAATGCTTCGGGGTACGAGATGCTTAGCTTCATGGACGCCTACTCAGGGCACAATCAAGTCCAGATGGATCCCCGGGACGAAGAGATGACAGCCTTCACGACGGACCGGGGAACATACTGCTACAAGAAGATGCCCTTTGGCTTGAAGAACGCGGGGGCCACCTACCAGAGAATGGTCAACAAGGTTTTTTGCTCCCAGATCAGGAGGAACCTGGAGGTCTACGTCGACGACATGCTTGTCAAGTCGAGAAGGCCGGAGGACCACATCACCGACCTTCGCGAAACCTTCGAGCGGTTGCGGCGACACCACATTCGACTCAACCCCGCGAAGTGCACGTTCGGGGTAAGATCTGGCAAATTCTTAGGATTTATGATAACTAACCATGGCATTGAAGCTAATCCTGACAAGATCGAGGCACTGATCAACATGCGTGAGCCGACGACGATCAAAGAACTGCAGAGGCTGAATGGGCGCATCGTAGCCCTGGGGCGATTCCTTTCCAAATCAGCGGAAAGATCACTCCCCTTCTTCAAGGTCCTGAGGAAAGCGATCGCGGAACCTTCAGACAATAGGAAGGCGATATTATGGGACGAAGACTGCTCCCGGGCGTTCGCGGATCTCAAAGAATATCTCCGCAGCCCGCCTCTCCTGTCCAAGCCACGGGAAGGGGAGTCGCTAAGCCTTTACCTGGCGTGCGCGGAGGAAGCAGTGAGTTCGGTGCTGATCTGGGAAGACGGGGGGGTGGGGGGGGTGCAATGGCCGGTGTACTACACGAGCCAGATCTTGAAGGGGGCGGAGGTGCGGTACTCGCCCATGGAGAAACTGGCGTACGCCCTCGTTCTCTCGGCACGAAGGCTCCGACCCTATTTCCAAGCTCACACCATACTGATCCTGACCGACTCCCAACTAGAGCAGAACCTCAAGAGATTCGATCGAATGGGAAGGATGCTAAACTGGGGGGTGGAATTGAGCGAGTTCGACCTCCAATTCAAACCGCGCACGGCCATCAAAGGGCAGGCTCTGGCCGACTTCATCGCTGAGTGCACAACGGAAGGAAATGGCCCCCCGGAGGAAGAAGGCCCGGCAGCGGTAATTGCCCAACCCTTGTCCTTTCTTTCGGCTGGCCACCTCCAGCCAGGAGTTCCAGGAGCGTGGATAGTCCATGTGGACGGATCGGCCACACAGTCAGGAGGCGGGGCTGGGATTGCGATCCGATCTCCGGAAGGGAACGTTGTGGAGTACGCGTTGCGGTTCGAGTTCCCAGCCACCAACAACGTGGCGGAGTACGAGGCGGTGATCAACGGCCTAAGGCTGGCCCTGGAGCTCGGGGCCGAGTCCGTGCGCCTCCTCAGCGACTCGAAGCTCATTGTTAACCAACTTCTGGGGAGTTATGAGGCACGGGAGGAGGCGATGCAGAGGTATCTCGCCGTCGCCAGAGCGGCGTTGTCCAGGTTCAAAAACGTGGAAGTCTTGCACCTCCCGTGATCGGAGAACGCACGGGCAGATGCGTTGTCAAAGCTAGCCTTGTCCTCACCAAAGGAGCTGGGCCACACCATCTACGTGGAGAATCTGCAGTCCCCCAGCACAGAAGAGCAGGAGATGATGGCGATCGACCAAGATCCCACCTGGATGGACCCGATCATGCGGTACCTCACTCATGGGGAGGTGCCGACGGATTGGGACGAACGTCGGACCCTGGAGAGGAAGGAGCTCCGATTCGTGATCCATGAGGGGACGCTCTACCGGAGACGCTGGAAAAAGGCGGATGCCCTCCCATACTTGAAGTGCATCGGACCGCAGGAAGCTGACTACGTCCTACGGGAGGTTCACGAAGGGATCTGCGGAAATCACCACGGGGGCAAGATGGTCGCACAGAAGATCTTGAGGCAGGGATACTACTGGCCGACACTAACCCAAGACGCAGCAAGCTACGTCCAAAAATGCCAAGAATGTCAGAGGTATGCCCACCACATCTCGACTCCCCCGTCGGAGCTCATCCCCATCGTGAGCCCCATCCCCTTTGCGAAATGGGGGCTCGACATCCTCGGACCGTTTAAGCCGGGCCGGGGGCAGCGGAAGTATCTGATTGTGGCGGTGGACTACTTCACCAAGTGGATCGAGGCCGAACCGTTGGCCACCATCACATGGAAGAAAGCGAAAAGCTTCGTGTGGAATTCCATCATCTCCAGATTCGGAGTGCCACGGGCCATCATCACAGACAATGGGAAGCAGTTCGACTCCGCAGGGTTCAAAGATGTTTGCGCGGAATGGGGGATCAAGCTTCTCTTCGCCTCTGTAGCACACCCCCAGACCAACGGAATGGCGGAAGCAGCCAACAAGTGCATCATAGAGCCCCTCCGAAAGAAAGTGAAGGACGCCGAAGGAAACTGGCCAGAGGAGCTCCCCGGGATACTCTGGTCATACTGGACGACCCACAAGGAGGCCACCGGCGAGACGCCGTTCATGCTCACCTATGGGGCTGAGGCGCTGGTGCCGGTCGAGTTGGGCGAAGAATCTCTCCGCCTCAAATACTTTGACGAAGACATGAACTCGCAGGGTCTGGGGCTCAGTCTGGAGCTCCTCGGCGAGCGGCGGGAGCAGGCCCTGGCCACCATCATCCGCCAGAAGCAGAAGGTGGTCCGATACTACAATGCTCGGGTCAGGGGAAGAAGCTTCCACTTGGGGACCTGGTCCTCCGGAAAGCGGTCTTCAACCCAGATACCGCTCGCAAAGGGAAGCTCGCGGCTAAATGGGAGGGGCCCTACAAAGTCATCGAGGTCCTTGGACCCGCAACCTACCGTCTAGCCGATATGGAGGGGAGGATTCTCACTCACGCTTGGAATGCGGAACATTTACGCAAGTATTTTCAATAAATGTAGCATTTCCTATGAAATAAATTTATTTGAATTCGTTCCTTTCCAGATAAGCAAAAAGATGTACAGAGAGACGCACGAAGAGGCCGAGGGGCATTCCCCTCCCTCATTCATCTCCAGGGGCACCTGTGGGGCCACCGGCTGGCGGTCCACTTGGGTCATCCCCCACACTCCGTTCGACGATAGGGTGCATCTGGAGATCCTCGAAGTTGACCCCCGAGAGTGGGAACTTCTTTTGGATCTCGGACTGACACCGGGCGAAACCCTTCTCGAACGCCTCCGTCAAGGCGGTCTCGACGAAGGAGGTGGCATACTCGGCCACGGCATCCTGAGCGATCCGGGCCGGATCCACCTCCTCAAGCCCACGCATCCGGGCCTCTAAGGTCTCGACCTGGCGTTGGTGCTCCGCCCTCTCCTTCTCGATCTCCCGGGATCTCTCGCTAAGTTGAGCAAGGAGAACCCTCGCCTGCTCCTCTGCCACTTCCAGACGATCGGAGAGCTCCAAGGTCTCAGGGGCAGCGGCAGAGACGGGGATCTGTTCGGCTCCCCCAGACATGTTTGCATCTCTCAAAAGCTCGGCGACCCGCGCCTCGGCCTCTGACTTTGCAGTCAGAGCCAAGGCTCTCTCCCGGTCCGCCTCCTCCAAGGCAGAGGACAGCTCAGTTACGCGGGACTCCAAGGACCTGACCCGCGCTTCCTCTAACTGACCTGCCTCCCCCTCTTCACCGTGGGCCTCAAGGCCTTGCCCAGCATCGGATTTGGCTTTGGGAAGCGTCGCAAATTGGCGCCTCATCGAAAGACCCACTGAGGACAACTGCACCAAGACAACAAAGCTAAGACAGCGAAAGCAGCCGGAGGGAGGACAAGCAGAGATACACTACCTGTTGACCGGCCTGAATCACGAAGGTGGCCAAACAATCACCTCTAACTCCATCCAGCGCAGCCTGATAGGGAGGGAGGCAACTGTTTTCGGCCACTCGCGCGGCGGCCCCGCGGCTCGAAAACACCGATTCCTTCTCCCCTACCGGGAAGCGTGGACGGAGAAGGCCTTCCCCAGACGAAGGAATCTCGTCGGGGTTGGAGCGGAACGCGCCTAGATACCGATCGTAAGCATCAGGGAGAGAACCATCCGGGAGAGGTGAAGGGCCGACCCATGGCCATGCAACCTCAACGGGGGCGGGTCGAAGCTGATCAGAAGTCGGCGGGACGTCAACTCCCTCGACCCCCTCACAGACCCTCTTGGAAGACCCCAACAAGGGGATAGAGGGGGATGGCACCCTCTTCCTTTTGGAGCTTCCAGTCGTGGTCACGGCCCACTGCTTCTTCCGGACCTCCAGCAAATGATCCCCCCTGTGCGGATCCAGATCGGAGGCCTGCACGCAAGCGCTGGCGGGAGAAGGACCAAGAGGAAATCCACCTGCACCCAAAGAAGAAATGAGAGGCCGAGAAGAGCCCCGACTACCCCAAACGGCGAACACTGGGAGTGCTTACCCAAGGGCCACACCGTCTTGCGCAAGTTGTGGTCACTAAAGAGGACGTCGATCATCCGCTCCCTCGCAGGAATCGCCAGCAGGTCCTTTGCCGTCTGTTGCTCGGCGACCGTCGGCTCGCCCAGATCGAGGATGACTGCGCCGGCCGCCTCCCACCGAACCGGGAAAGGTACACTCGACGGGAACGTGACAAACACGTATTCCCCCTTCCAGCGTTTCAGAGAGCTCGGCAACCCCAACACCAGGGTCATCTTCGGGCGGGCGCTGATGTAAATCCACGCCCCCGATTGGTGGTGGCTCAGGCGGTAGAACTGGGCGAAGAGACGAAGAGAGGGCGCCACTCCCCTCAACATGCAGACGACAACGAACCCGACGATGAGCCCGACGGCGTTGGGGCAGAATTGGCACAGGCACACGTTGTGGGCCAGAAGGAACTCAACGATGAAAGGGTGGAGCGGGAAACGAAGCCTGAAGCGGAAGCACTTCTCGTATATTCCAACCTCGTTGGGACCGGGAAGGCAGATCCGCTCGTTGGCCCCAGGGGCACGAGCCGAGTAAGGCGGAAGCAGGTAGGCGGAGCGCATGCTCCCGATGGCGGTGGCGCAGATCGACGAAGGCCACGACAAGACCTCTGGGGGCACCCCTGAAAGTTCACCCCCGTGCCGACGAATCGCCGAAGGAGGGCTACCCGCCGGGCCAGGAGCAGCGTCGCGCTCCGGCCGACCCGAACCCGTGGCAGAGGAAGACGACATGAGGCAGAGCTCAGGCAGAATCGGGATCAGCGCAAAGAAGAAAACGACGGGATGGCGGCTGACAACCCACTCGGCTTCTCAACCTAAGACGACCCCGCGAACAGAGGGGATAAGCTTGCAGCTACACGTGGCAGCATCAGAGGAACGACGACGCTTCGGAGCCCGCGCCTCAAAAGTATCGAACGGACCAACTCATGATGACGACTAATAAATGAGTCGGCATCGACTGACGAGCCTGTCAAAGTCGGCGGAAGTCACATCGGCCGAGCCGAACCGGCCGAGGCCGATCGACCCGACCAATGGGGGCAATTGTTACGCCTATTTGGCCGAAGCCCGAAAGACACGAGCCCAGAAACCCGACTTCCGATCAGAAGCCCATCTGCACGATCTGGCCCGCCCGACAAGGCCCTATAGAGGACCCCTGAATATCGATCCGACCCGGCCCTGATAGTGCGCTGGGCACTCGGCCACTCCAGCGGTAACCGTTCCCCTGATCCCGCTACCACTTAATGGCCTTGATGGGGAGGTGCTGGCATGGCGCAGGGAGCGACGACGGGGAGGCGGATTGAGGGGGCACGATCGAGGGCGGACGAGCGACGTGGGTCGGGGGCAATCACGGCGGGAGGTCTATAAAGGGGCTAGAAGGGCAACTGGACAAAAGACCGCATCTCAGGTATCTAAAACCTAAGGTACTCCATCAACGACCTAGTTCCCCCATTTCATCTCCTTCCTCCCCCCGCTCGTGCCGTGAGACGCCGTTCCGATCTCCTCTCGAGTCGAACCGTCTCCGTCGGGCCTCCTCTTTCAGATCACTGTCTGACTTAGGCATCGGAGGGGATTTGGCCGGAACCAAGGTCCGGCCCCCCTGACGAGCGTTCTCGTCTGCGCAGGAGGACATCCGATCCATGGGCCGAGGCCTCCCCTCCACCCCTCGCCGGCCACGTAACCAGCGGGACGATCGAGGCTACCCTTCGTCGTCCGACCGCCGAGGCCGAGCACGTCCGTCTGAGGCCGAGCGTCTCAACTCGGGCCGAGGCTTCCCCTCGCCCTACCAACGACCGAGGACCCCGATTCGGCCCAGCCGATGCGCTCCACGCCGTCTGCAGCTCCGACTCGCGCCTCGTCTGCATCGATTCGACACACCCGAGGGACCCCCGCGGGCCCCTTGACCACGTTGACCGGGTTGTCCACGGTCAACGCTTTTGTAGTGAGAAAACACTCTGAAACACCTCCAAAACACATGTTTATGTTACATCAATATTCCCTGGCACATGTGCTTCTATAATTCTTTTTGCAACTTGCTGAAAATAATAATAATAACAATAATTTACTAAATTAAAAAGTCTTAATATGAAAATGATAACTTATGTATTGGTCAGCATACCTTATCCCACCAAATTCGTTTATAATCACGTAACTTGACATCTATATTATTGTTTTGAAGTAACACAACCTATGAGTACAAAAACGATTAAGAAATAAAAGGTACGATTAAGAAAATATATAGTAAAAAGGTATGATTAGAGCCTTACAATTTTATACAAATCAGCATATATATATATATATATATATATATATATATATATATATATATATATAGGAAAATTTTCAAATGAGAACATTTCGCACGGTGCGAAAATGTTTTTAGTTTTTTTTTGAAATTTTTTTTTTCAAAAATTCTTTTTTCCACCCTCATTATATGTTGTTATACCCCCCTCAAAAAATAATGGTTGAGAAATAATGTCATTTGGCCTTCGATCAAGGCATTTCATCAAATTCGCACGTTTTGAGACCGTTAAATTTGTAACGGGTGGATGGGTGCTCTAATGCCCAACGGGTTCACCCATTATTTTCCCTGGGGTATATATTTGTATGGATTAAACATCAAAAAAAGAAATTTTGAAAAAAAAAATTTCAAAAAAATAAAAAAAATGTTTTCGCACGGGCTTTCGCACCATTTTTTCGCAATGGAAGATTGCCCTATATATATATATATATATATATATATATATATATATATATATATATATATATATATATATATATATATATATATATACATACTTGGAACTAATGGATTATGGGCTAGATACATGAGAAACAAATATCCGGAAGCATCAGTTGGATTCTACTCGGCAAAATCTGATCCTACACTTTCGGGAACTTGGAAATTCCTTTTAAAGCATCGATCCACTTCTCAGAGGCTCATCAAACGAGTTGTCAAAGATGGTACTTCCACTTTGTTTTGGTTCGACAATTGGCATCCTAGGGGACCTCTCCACCTGATACAAGCTCCACCTGCTGGATCAGAAGGGAAGCTGGTGAGTGAATACTGGGCTAGCGGTTGGAAAAATGTCCCGGAGATTCACAGTCTGCAGCATATTTTTCGGCCTATTGTGCTGACGCAAGGGTCGGATGCTTGGCAGTGGTCGGCTGGGAATCAGTTCAATTTTCATGCGGCCTGGGAGGGTGCGAGATCTATTAGCCCCCCCTTCCGCTTCCACAAGATAATATGGCATCGATTTATCCTTCCAAAAACGAGCCTGGCCCTACTCCGGGCTTTTCATTGCAAGCTGCCAACGTTGGATATTCTCTCTAAATGGTTGGAGATGCGGAATGTAAGTTGTGTCCTTTGTGACTCTTCTATCCCTGAGAGTGCTGCACATTTATTCTTTGAATGTGAGTACACCAGGTACATCCTAACCAGAGGCCTTCTAAAGCTGGGGTACACTGGAGTAGTCCCGCTTTCCCTTCCAGGAGTGGGTGACCTTATTCTACGCCGTTATAATAATATGGACTGTGTGGGGGTCCTTGCTAAATCGGCTCTTGCTTCTATGGTCTGGCATATATGGAAGCAGAGAAATAGTAGAATCTTTGAGGGCAAAGGAGTTGGGAGAACCGAATTATTTGAAGACATAGCGTCGGATATCCGTGTTTCCCTATGGGATATAGATAGAGACCATCCTGATGCTGTCACCCCCTACTCTAATTGGGGTTTTAGGGATAATGGTTAAAGATTTTGATTGTATTGTGCTAGCCTGTCTCTAGAGTGTAGATAGAAGGTGGAGGGTGACGGCGCTTGTGCCCTCTCCCCTCTCCTCCATTATACTCTCTGGAACGGCCTGGCTTGTAAATTTGTGCAGTTTCAATAAAGATCAACACTTACTAGTCAATATATATATATATATATATATATATATATATATATATATATATATATATATATATATATATATACAAACAAATATTTTAGCTAACTATTCATATTGAAAGAAATAAAAAGTCAAAAAATGAATTTTACCGAAGTTAAAATTTTCTTACAATGACATATATAGTAATGCCAATTCACATTATGAAGCTCAAGTCTGTGTGATAATGGTGTACCTATATGTTAGACAACAATCGATAAATAATTTTTTTAAAGAATGACTAAATGAATAAAATAAATAGAACTATTTACAGTAAAAATTTAAAAAACTAACTTACAATATAAATCATATATTGGAATTCATAGCAAAACGTCTGGATAAACGATGTTTATGTGTTATTTGAATCGGTCGGAAGAAGGACACTAACACGATCAAAAGATGTGCACCTAGAAAGTGCTACATAAAGATGTCCATGACTGAAAACTGGGGTACGCAAGTCAACTCCAACAAACTTTACAGATTGTCCTTGAGATTTATTAATTGTCATGGCATATGTTACACGAATAGGAAACTGACGTCTTGTCATATAGAAAGGTAATTCTGTAGCTCCTTGGAATAAAAACAAAATTGCCAGATTTATCCCCGTTTAGAATTTGAGCTTCAATCACACGCGGGGCATATCTAATAATCATCAATCGAGTGACATTACAAAGACCATCCTTAGGTGCAATATTTCTTAGTAATATAATTGGACAACCAATCATCTGGTCAAGTTTAAATTGTGGCAACCCAGGAGGATCCAAAGAGTTTAAATACTCAGTAGGATAACGATTTATGATTACAGGATCAGTTTCTTCATTTTCAGAAAGTTTGTCTGCAGCTAGATAAGCAATCTTTTGTCCAGGAAAAATTTGTAATGCAGCAGCATTTATAAAATTAACATCATCATTGCGAGCAGAAAGAATTATTCGTTCAGTTAGGTATGCTGGAGTCACTACACCCTCAACATCTATTTGCGGATAAATTCTTAGTAGTAACTCATTTAAATCCTTGCACTTGAATATATGAGAAGGAAGTTCCACCACTTCTTTAGGATTTGTCCCGACCTAATGCATAAAGGAAATGATTTAAGTTAAGAAATAATTAAGATATAAATAGTAATTAAAATCAAATAAGCCCTAAAATAAAATACCTCCAAAATAAATTTTGCAAAATTTGTATTTTCAACAGAAGGGTTATCCAACCACATATTTTGATCCAAAGTCAAAACTTGTATAGAACATCATAATACAGATCATGTCAATGAGGCTCCAACAATTTCTTCTCGAACCGCCTTTGGTATGACTGGCAAGATTTGTCGGAAGTCACCACCAAGAACAACAGTAATACCACCAAATGATTTATTGATATCACAAATATCTTTAAAGATCTGTCCACTGCCTCAACACAATGCCGATGTTGCATAGGAACTTCATCCCATATTATCAATTTTGCATTTCTGAATAATTCAGCATGTATTGATTGCTTGCTAAAATTACAAATTGAATTATCAAGCACATCTAACGGGATACGAAATGTTGAATGTGCAGTACGACCGCCAGGAAGTAGCAATGATGCAATACCAGATGACGCAACACCAGATGACGCAACAGTGATGACTATATTTTCAAGACTACGCAACATTGTTGCTATTGCATTGTATAAAAAAGTCTTTCCAGTTCCAGCACCTCCACTCAAGAAGAATGTAGTACCTTTATTTTCAAATACAGATGAAGTAATTGCTGAATAAGAATTGCGTTGTGCATCGTTTAGGCAATCAACTTCTTTTAGTGCATACAATTGCTTTGCTTTATTTATGAGTTCCTGATGTTCATATAAAAGTCTATTGCCAACAATTGAATTCCAATTGCCCGTAGGAAGAGGCAATGGTGGAAAGTTAGCTAGACACTTGCCAGACTCTTCAAGCAATTCATTGATAAGGAATAAGCCACAATCTTCAACTTGCCATTGAGTTGGGGATGAAATTGCAAATAAAGCATGAATTTTATGTTCCAGATCATCACAAATTTGCATTGAGAATTCATTCCATAATGCAAGGGGGTCGATCGGTGAACATTCAATAAGAATAATACAAAATAGTCTTCTTAATTGATAACCTGTTTTCATAATTGAAGCCTCGTAAAGACATTGTTTCCATTCAGAATCATCTTCAAGAAGACCTCTTGCAACAAATGTTGCTTTGAGTGTAGGGTATTCGAAAGTATTGAATGTGCGTAAATTTTCCCATGATGTTGGCCCTTTAACAACTGTTAGTAGCAACCATAGATAAAATCGCTCACCTGAATTAGGGGATGCAAAATACATTCTTCCAATAGAATATCCTGATTGTCTTGGAGTCCAGACCTTGGTTGATGAATGCCACACAAACTTTTGAGGAAATTCCTGATATGTGAGATCATGTGCAGACTCATGTAAAGCGCAATATGTAAAAAATTCAATCAAAGTTGTCTTCTCATTTTCAGCTCTAGACATTATTGAATCAGGATTTTCAGCTGGATCAAAAATAACACGGTGTTGTTCTGGTAAATGAAGTACCAATCTTTGAACTGATGGAATCTCTTGATGTAAAGAATGCTCAAATATTCACCAAGCTGCCTCAGGTGGTCCAATATATCTTGTATCAAGGTATTGTTGGATCTCATCTACTGCACCCAGCACCATTGTGGTCCGATCATGACCTTTATAAATGTACTTATGAATGTACTTGACACATCTTAACCCAGCACAAACTTTGACATTAATATGGCAATTAAAGCGTCTTGAGAGATGCATGTTATACGGAACAACATCTCGGTTATTAACCTGATGCCCCTGACAGTATGTAGAAATCCATTATTACGACGACGATATATAGGATATCCATCACGATCCATGGATGTTGAATCTGTATAAGTTCTAGGGTACTTCTTAGTACATTTACCATTTTCCATACATGAAGAATTGGATTTCGAGCTCCACTTGGTCCATGTACCATACATTTTGACACAGTATCGAATAATGCAGAATCTTGTTTAGGATCAGGAAATTCGGCACAAACAATGCTATCCACCTGATCACATATGTAAATCTTATCTGGACCACAAAGAAAAAAAAAGCAAGCATATGTGGAAGACCTCGTTTCTGAAATTCAATTGTGAAGACATGTGCTACTTTCTTTCCAAATACATTATGAACATCAATCTCCTTCATCAAAGCATTTTTTTAACTCAAAGACACGTGCAACTAAATCTGGACGATCAGTAGCATTTTGATTGGGCAGTAAAGCCAAAGTAATTTTAGGCCACTTTGGATTTGTAGTCATGGTAAGAAAAATATCTGGATGATGGTTAAACCATGTGATAACCATTGAGTCTTGAAAGATTTCAAACATGTGCCGTGCACTTCCAGTGAAAGATGATGGACGTATTATGCGCTGGCCAATTTGGTCACCTCTGACATATGCATCGATATCTGCAAGACCCTGATATATTTCTGAACCAAGTTTTCACTGATTAAGTTTAATGAATGTCAAACGATTTTGCTCAGTAGCTGCCCAAGCATCAACTATGAACTCTTGGAATAATTTTCCAGCTCTCAAAATTGAAGAATACTCATTATGTCTTTCAAACAGACTGTAGCTATAAAACTCACACATGGTAAGGCGTCTACTTGATGATTTATTTTGAACTGGATTCCACTGCTTTAACTCAGGTTCCTATCCAAGCTGACCATGAGGAAATAAAAAGATGTAGTGTAATGGTAAGTATGCAGGATGAGCCTCATTGATTTGCATTAGTTGATTATTTCCTCGTAGATGTAAAATAATATCTCGCATCCCAGAAGGTCGATAGCCATCTCCAGGCCAAATAACTGCAATCTCATCTACGGTTGGGAGGTTATAACGACGCTGATCCTTGCTTGAATTGTAATGCAGGTATACAGGAAGATCATGACCACCTAAATCTGCTTGAGTTAAAATAGAATAAGCCTGAAAATATAACTGGATGGATGGGTTTATGCCTGATAGATAATTTTGAATAATTTGCAAGACATCCCTTCGCAAATGAGGATTTCTATTACTTCTTAACTCTATAGCAGAATCCGGATCATATATGTAAAGTTGAGAATAACTTGCTATCTGATTCAGTTGTGGCAGAAGTAATCCTGTGCGATGGCGTAATTCTCCTTGGATAGTAAATGTTGTCGGTCATCTCCCAACAATCAATCTTTGATCTAATGTAGCACAAAGACTGGTAAATGCATTAGCTGAATTATACTCCCGAGTATACTTTCGAAATGATTTTGATTGCTCACTTTCACCATCATATAATACTCGAAGTGATGGAGGGGGTTCTATAAGTTTATCCAATTTTACTTTTTCTTGCAAACAACATGTTCCAAAAACATGGCTTGTCAAAGTTGACTTCGACAACTGTTCATCCAACCAGTGTAAGGCTGAACAATGATGACATGGAATGTTCATTAATCCAAGATAGTGTCGACCAAAAGCAACCTAAGTTGGTGGACCAGAGCCATGCTGAGTTGACTGACATCGTAAAAAATATATATAATAATTTCTCCCTCCCAGAGCCATTCAAACACTGAAAATTCCAGAAAATTCTGAAGAAAAAAATCGGAAAAAAATTCGAAACAATTCTGGAAAATCCAGAAAAATCAGGGAAAAACAGGGTGAGGATATTGAGTTTTATTAACTCTTTTTGGGGTATTTGGCGCAAATTATAAATTTATTAATGAATTTTATGTTTAATTCATTATTTATTGCCTTATTTTTAATTGGATAAAAATTTAATTTACGTTTAAATAAATTACAAGGATCCTGAGACCGCTCCGTCGTTAGGTTAGTTACCTAACCTAATGGGTAATGATGTTTCCCCGTGGTCCAAGTAACTTTTTAACATAAATTTAATATATTTATCCAATAACATTGCCTGCAATGTTGAATAATTGTATTGATTATGCCTGTGTGTTTGCGTGTTTGATTTTTATATTGCCTGTAACATATATAAACTTCATGGATGTTGTAAATATATCAATCTTGTGGTTTGGGATCGGCCATTTTGAGATACACCTTTTTATATTCCTCGCTTTGTTTTTCTGTTTTGAGGGGAATTGTAGTGAGGTTATAATGTAAAATGCCAAAAGACCGGAGCTCAGCCAAAATGAAGACGAAGATGAAATCTGAATTATTCTGGGACCCAAATGGGTTTCCATTTTGTACTTTTCATTTCTTTTGTATTTCATCTTCATGGACTGTATTCGGACACTTTTTGGACATTTTTATTTCGAAGGGTATCTGGTAGATCCCCACATGACTGATTATTTATTTATTGTTGCGTGAATTTATTTTTCACAAATATTAATTCATGCATATTTAATTGCATAAATAAATGGAAATATTGGCGAGCATTGATTTTGATGTACTGGATGCGGCAGTAAAGAACTATCTGAGCTGTCGGGTGGACTGAAGTTACACATGCACTCAATGGCTCTTATGAGTACGAATCTAGCTCCTATTACTATGCCTATGGCTCCAGCAGCGGCCCAGGCTACTTTAACCGCGACCCCTGAAGCGGCGCAGTCATCTCTCTCTCTGATATAGATAATGCGAAGGCCATTATCTACATTAGGAGACACAAAAATCGGACCTTAAAAGGTGAATATCTGAATGTAGATGATCCACTTGAGTTGTGGAGGACACTGGAGGCACGTTATAAACATCAGATTGATGTTATATTGCCCCGTGCTAGTTATGAGTGGGAAAACCACAGACTTCAGGATTTCAAGTCCGTGTCTGAGTATAACTCAGCACTCCACAATATCACCTCACGCATGAAGCTGTGCGGTGAAGAAGTCTCGGAGCAACGCATGTTGGAAAAGACTTTCACGTCTTTCCATGAAAAGGATGCAATCCTCATGCAACAGTACCGTGAAAGACATTTCACAAAAGTCTCTGACTTACTCTCCTGCCTCCTAAAGGCGGAGCAGATCAGAGCCTTGTTACTAACCACTCACAACCTATGTCATGCTGAGACTACTCCTTTCCTTGAAGCACATCTTGTTTCTTCCCAGAAGACGAAGAACAAGAAGAAGGCCAGAAATTACAAGGGTAAAGCTGTGATGTAACCAGCTAAAGGACCTTCACAGAACAATAACTACAACCATGGGAAGAAAAAGAATACGTGGACAAGTAACAACAATGGCCAACCGTCTATTCCCAAGAAGAACTGGGTGGACAAGTGCCATAGATGTGGCATGACTGGACATTGCTCCAGGAACTGCCGAACTCCACGTAATCTCCAGGATCTTTATCAGGCGAGCCTGTAGCCTCGTCCTGAAACAAATCTGGTTGAATCTCATCCTTCAACCAAGCAGACCGCAAAAGACTTCGCTCACGATGACTTGCTAGACTGAGTCTTATCTTAGTTTGCTTTTATATATGCATTTTAAATACTAGTTTACTTCATCTGTATTTTCTTTTTAAACAAAAAACTTTATGAATGCATATTTAGCTTTATTTTATAAATTCTAGTCATTCAAATATATAGATGAAGTGTGAGATATTGTGGACAGTGCCTCGATGCACTGATGAAGCATTAAAATTGCTCACACAAACAACGATACTATAAGATGCAAATTTCTCTCCTTAATCATGTAGGAATCTCCCAAGTTTCAAGGATATTTCGTTTAAAACGAACATACCTTGGAAACTATGGATAATAATACTGAATATCTTAATATAACTCGTCAAACAGATGGCCAGAAGGCCATCTGCACACGATTCGTTGGACTCCTGTCGGGTCCCTATCCTTATAGATATTCATCCTATATAAGCCAACTTGACTGTGCGCCAGAAGTGCATTTAATTGCCAGAGTTTTCAACTCTGGCACAATAGAATTGGTCATCCTGGATCAGCGATGATGGACGCATCATCAAATGAATCCCTTGGAGAACCTGAAGATTCTTCAAAAGTTTCAGTTTCCTTGTCCCCCTTTGTCAAAAGGGAAAACTTATAGAGAGACCTTCCCTCCAGAAAGTGAGATTAGAGTCTCCTGGCTTCATTGATAGAAAATATGGTGATCTTTGCAGGCCTATTCACCCCGCAAGTGGCCCATTTCGATACTTCATTGTACTAATAGATGCATCTACGAGATAGTCTTATGTGTGCCTTTTTTCCACCCGCAATCTAGCTTTCTCAAAAGCTGATAATGTCACGCCCCGCTTCCCAAAAATATGGAAGCGAGATGTGAGTAGGTCCACTCAGACTTGAAGCTGTGAAGCTGTAAGTCCGATAAGCGTCAATAAACTTTGATTGGCAGGTCCTTGCAATGCGATACGAAACAAAGATAATAATAAAGGAAATGAGACAATAGCAATCTCAGAACATCCATATAATAAGTTTCAACATCACAGAAAAAGCCACCAGGCTAAAAGAAAAGAATCTAAAAGGCCCAAACATGGCCAACAAAAGTACAACGTACAAAGTAAGGTGTCACGCACCGACAACTAACAGCAATCCTAAAACAAAAGAAAGCTCAGCAAGGTCACTAAGAATGGTCCCCGGTGTCCACAACTCCTCCTGGATAGACATGTGCTCAGGCTCAGCGTCAGCAATTACCACGTACTCAGCAACGGTCTCTGGCTCAGGGTCTAACATGTGACACCCAAAAGAGCAAGTGGCACATGTCAGCAAGTCTACAAGAGACTTGTGCAAGGAAACTGAAAGTGAAAGGTAGAGCAACCTAGCAGTTCTAGCATGATGCAATGACATGGCAGATATAGCATGAGTGCAACAAGTAAAGTAAAGTACGAGCATGGCATTTAAATCATGGCATGGATGTCAAGTTTTATAAGAACAAACACAAGTACAAGGACAAGTCTAGTAAGCACGTCGTGCACAGAGATTACGCCTTTTGGCTAGAATGGCTGATCGGGCCAACTCCTAAGCTCAAGTGATCGCTTATCCCTACCCCTCCACGTGTATCGAGCCAGGGCCTTACCACCGAACGTGAATGCTCGCTTCTGGATCACGAGCCAGGAAGTGTTTTTAATGATGGCATGGGGTGCACCTAGCCTAAGCAAGGAAGTACAAGTATTGTAGCGTGTGCTACGAATGCAACATTCAACTTGGATGACATGTAAAATGCAATGCATGGCAGATAACAGTTTAAGTGCGTGCAGATAAGGAATTTAAACATGGCAGATAACAATGCATGAATGACATGGCAGGGTGACAGATCTAGCTTCGTTGTCAAGCTAGATCTTAAAGTTGCGTCTAGACAGCTATCATTTCACTTTCTAGTCTCTTTTACGCTAAAAACAAGGAAGTGGCCTAAAACATGGCCTAAAGCAAAGGTTGGCAAGTTTCACTTGCCTGCAAGTCTGACGTCTGAAAAACACCGCCCAAAAGTCCACAAGTCACAAACAACCTATGTGCACAAGTCCACCGGCCTACAGTCCCATATGATTAATCTTGATTAGTGAATTTAAAACACTTTAAAAACATCAATTTTAGTCTTGATTAACAGGCAATAGGTTGGGGGTCCTAAGGGTGCAGATCGTTACCTCAACACGACGCGAAAGCTACACTGGCATCGGGTAGCGACGCCAGGGGTTGGAATAAAAGAACGCGCTCCTAGTCCAGATTCCAAAATAGATTCCTTGCTCGAAAAGTCTGGTCAGCAACCAGATCAACGAACCAAGATTCCAAGGCTAGAACGTGCGACGACGGGCTACGACGTGTCGCAACGTCAAAATAGTCCAACGGCGAAGAAGGAGCACTTGGGTGGGACCCACAGCAGTTCTAGGGGCCAATGGGGGTCCCACAACACCTCTGGAGAACTTGGGGGGCCCACGGTGGCAAGCGGTGCGAGAGTTGCGACGTTGCGACGAACGTCGCTCGGTCAGACACAGGCCGCTGCGAGGATTTCTCTCGACCAGACACTGCGGGCGGGGGTTGCAACGTGCGGGCGTTGCAACGAAGCGGTGATGCAGGCGCTTGGGTCGGTCAGGCACTGCGGGGGCGTCGGTCGGGCGCTTGGGCGGGGTTGCAACGTTGCAAGCGTTGCAACGAAGCGAGCGATGCGAGCGATGCGGGGGAATCCTTCGGTCGGTGCGGGCGGGCGCGTCGGTCGGGCGCTTGGGCTGCAGCGGATGCAGGGTGCGGTGCGGAGCGGGCGGAGGCGAGGAAATCTCTTGGTCAGACCGAGAGATGTCCTCGGTCGTAGCGGGGCGGTGCGATGCAACGAAGCAGGGGCGCTTGGTGCGGTGCGGAGCAGCGGGATGCGGGCGGGGCTCTCGGTCAGACCGAGCGGATGCGGGGTTTTCCGTCGGTCGGGCACTGGGCGGCTGCAGCTGCGGTTGCGATGAACGTCGCAAGTGTAGATGCGAAAGTTGGGGGATGATTTGTGACGGCTAAGGTTGTTTTCTCGAGTGAAATGGGTTTCCTAATTGATGGAAATTGAATTCCACCCCAAGTGATTTTGATGATGAGCACACCAAATGAAAAGCTTAGTGTACTAACAACACTACACTCAAGTGTGCAGAATTTGCAAAGCTCTACTTGGTTTCTTAGGCAACATTAGAAGGACTTTATTTGTGTTAAACATCAACGACCGAAAAAGTTTATTATATACACAACACTATTCAACCCACCCTTCTAGTGTTGTTTGCTATCCACAGGATCTAACACTTGGTATCAGAGCGAGGCTACAATAGTGATGGCGTCAACATCTTTTCACTCCGAAGGACTGAACACTATGCGCCCACCTCTATTCAACGGAACCAACTACGCCAGCTGGAAGATCCGAATGAAGACTCACCTAGAGTCATTGGACATTGAAGCCTGGACTATCACCAAAGTCCCGTACATCGCACCCACCGACGTTGAGTTTGGAAAATGGTCTGTCGACGACAAGAAGAGATCTAATCTCAATGCAAAAGCAATGAATGCTTTGTTTTGCGATGTTACAGGAAATGAGTTCAATCGAGTCTCCCAATGTGAGACAGCACATCAAATTTGGCATACTCTTCAGGTAAGTCACGAAGGTACAGAAAAGGTAAAAGAATCTCGTATAAATGTAATACATTCAAAATTCGAATCTTTTAAAATGAAAGAAGGAGAGAGTATCACCGATGTGAATACTCGTTTTACTAACATTACAAATGAGCTTGCAGGACTAGGAAAGAAACTTTCTGAGTATGAACAGGTAATGAAGATACTAAGATCCCTACAACCCGAATGGAAGGGAAAGACTACGACCATTCGAGAGGCTCATAATGTAAAGGACCTCACCATCGAAGAACTGATGGGAAATCTCATGGCATATGAGATCGAGCTTGAAGAAGACAAGAAAATCGAAGAAAAACCAAAGAAGAAAAATCTTGCATTCAAAGCTCAAGAAGAAGATTCCGACTACACGGACAAAGAAGATCACATCGCGTTCATCTCAAAGAACTTTAAAGAGTTCATCACAAGTAAGTATGGAAAACGATCTTTTAGACCCACTAACGGTATTATTTGTTTTGGTTGTAATAAACCAGGGCATGTCAAGAGAGACTGTCCATTGGAAAGAAACAACCGTGATTCCAGAGATCGTGGGAAGAACAAAGAGAATAATGAAAGGCGAACCAATACAAGAAACAAGTTTCGACGACCAAAGAAAGAAGCTTATGCAGCCTTCGACCAGAGCGACGATTCTTCATCCGACGAATCCTCAGAAGAAGATAATGATGAAAGAAGAGAGACGGCACACATGTGCTTCATGGCATCTACATCCTCCAAGGTAAGCTCGCATCATGATTCATCTAGCGACAATGAGTCATCGTCAAACGATGATGAAGACTTGGATTATAGGGGAGCATATAAGGAGCTATGCAAGATGCATGAAAAGCTCATTAAAGAACATAGAAAAACACTTAGAAATATTAAAAGAGAGACTAAGGAAAAAGAAGAAGTCATTAAAGAAAATAGTCTTCTTAAAGAGAAAAATGATCTTCTACAAAAAGATATTTTGCTAGTAAATGAAAAAGTTGAAAATCTGAATAATCTTCTCGTATCCGTCAAAGATAAATACGACGCTACGATGAAAATTATTGAGAATTTTAACAAAGGAAAAGGGAAGCTAGATAATATAATAGATAATCAAAAAGCTTCATCTAGCAAAACCGGACTTGGCTACGATTCACATCATACCAAGAAACGGGTTAAGCACACTAGGATGCATCAGGCTAACGATAATGTTTTAAGCATCTGGGTACCAAAGAGATTATCTGATCAGCAAAAAGAAAGGTACGCTACTAACTTTGTTCAACAGATTCATTTTAACAAAAATTATAAATATATTATTCATGAAGGAACTAAATCGTATTGGGTTTGGCTTCCTAAAGACTAACTCCTCGGACTCAAAACCAAAGAGTACCATAAACGCTTATTTTTCAAGTACTCTAAATAAAAAGGAGGAAAACAATGAAGAAAATTCAGGGAGTCAAAACGGCTGAATCGGAACAAATGCTTTTATTTATTTTTTATATTTATATATAATTATTTAAATGGGTTGAAATAAGTTAATTTGTATGTATGATTGTGTTTTATTGCTAAAAATATTTCTTGTTAAAAGAGCACGCTCAACCTGGACCAAACTTTCTCCGGGATGAGAAAACGACTCAACCCAGCAGGGAGTCGACTACCTACAGGAGGGAGTCGACTACCCGTACGAAATTTTCTGGGTTGCTCTTTATTTTTGACTATCTCCAAATGGGTTCTATTGAGTGGATGGGTCAAGATCCGTTAAGACAACTTACGCACTAAGCCTAAAACTCATCCTAGCCACCCAAATCTAGATCTAATGGCTCTCTCTTCTCTCCATCTCTTCATCTCTTCAAACAAAACCCCAAGAAAACCCTAGAGGTAGCCGACTACCCCCTTTTCTCCTTCTCCTCTCTTGAATTTTCATCTTGGAGCTTGGACTTTTGGAGCAATTTTTCATCTTCCTTCAAAATTACTCAAGGTAAAATTTTTTTTTACCTCCATGAACTTTATTATTTCATCTCTCTTGGTTATCTAGTAGTGTAAAAATATATTTTTGTTGTTTTACTCTATCTAGATGCCTATCAAAGGAGCTTTCTCTAAAAAGAGAAAAAATACTACTGAAGTTGATTCTGAGAAAGAAATCATCCTACCCTATCTCTTCAAATCAACTACCTATGAACATTTTGTTAAAGTTTCTAAGAAACCAATCTTGCATGAAAGATTTGTCAAACTTCATGATGTCATCAATTACGGTATTGACAGTCTGCTAGATTTCCAAAACTTAGCAAATTTGTTCTCCGCTGAAAATGTGTACCTATGTTATCCTAGGCTTGTTCATCTCTTTTATGCAAACATGGATTATGATCTTGTGAAAAGTTGTTTCATAACTAAGGTTCTGGATACCAAACTTGCTATAACTATCAAATCCCTAGGTGAAGCCCTAGGAATCCCATACTCCGGTATGATCCTTGACAAAATTGAGATGACTGATGAGAACATTCTAGAAAGAATGTATTTGCCTGATAAACACTTTCAAACCAAACTTCCTTGTAGCCATCTTCGCTATCCGGCGAGAATTTTGGCTAATATTTTGTCTTACAACATAACTCAAAAATCTGGGAGCCATGCTATTCTTTCTGAAAAACAAGCTAAATGCATCTATGCCATTCTAGGAAACATTCGTATAAACTGGGCTAAAGTCATCATGGATTCCATCCTACTCTCAGCTTCATCTGATAGACCTTCCTCCACTCTTTCTCATGGGCACTATCTGACCATTCTATTCATTAGCTTTAACGTGCCATTGGATCATGAAACATCCATTCTAGAACCTGCCCGTGTCTTTGATGTTCATGCTCTTGGGAGAATGAATCTCCATCATGACCTTGATGAGAATGTCCCTGAAGAGCAAATTGCTACCGAAGGAGGATCATCATCCTCAAGGCGAGGTAAGAAGGTTGTCATTTCAGATTCAGATGAAGAAAGTGAAGAAGAAGAAAAATGAAGCGGCGAAGAAGAAGAAGAAGAAGAAGTTCCAGCTTACATCCTTGAACTTCAGGAGATGCTCCTGAAAAAGATTGGAAGGTTGAAGATTACCCAAAAGCAAGGATTTGAAGATCTCAATCAAAAGGTGGACGACCTCAAGGAGATCGTCGTGAAAAGCAACAAGATGACTGAGGAGACGCTTGTTATGATCATTGAAGAGATCAAGGAACTGAAGAAGAACAGCGGTCATCCTTAGCTTCATGAAATTCTCTTTCAAAACAATGGTTCTCTTCCAAAAACAATGATTCTCTAAACTATGGCTTGTAATAACTCTTATTGTGTGATGCTAGCTATTATGAAGTTATCAACTATGCAATACTTAGTTGTTCCTATGAACTAACATCTCCCTTGCAGGCATATGGAATTGAATTCCTCTCCTAATTATTTTATGTTCTGTAGAAATTACTTTTGTTTTTTGTTGATGACAAGGGGGAGAAAAGTATATGAAATGCAAAAATATGAATTGACAGCTTCGATGCAGGGGGAGAACCACATCAAAGAAGGGGGAGTAAGTATACTTGAAATATTTTCATTTTCAAACTTACTTCATTTTTTTTCATTTGGGTGTCATCATCAAAAGGGGGAGAGTGATGGAAATTGAATTCCACCCCAAGTGATTTTGATGATGAGCACACCAAATGAAAAGCTTAGTGTACTAACAACACTACACTCAAGTGTGCAGAATTTGCAAAGCTCTACTTGGTTTCTTAGGCAACATTAGAAGGACTTTATTTGTGTTAAACATCAACGACCGAAAAAGTTTATTATATACACAACACTATTCAACCCCCCCTTCTAGTGTTGTTTGCCATCCACAGGATCCAACACTAATCCCCCTATATATAGTGTAGATGGGTTGATCAATTCTAGGGTTAAATTTGAATTAAAATTGCTTTTTAATCAATTTTAAACCCAAAACATCACCCACACTATATCTCTAGCTATAGAGATGCGGCCAAGGGGCTAGGATTTGGGTCAAAAATATTTTGAAGTGTTATAAACTAATAGAAATTTTATTGGGTCGAAAATGTTATGAATGAGGGAGGCCTTTGGCCTCCCCTCCTTCATTACCCACTCTCATTAGTCCCCATTACTATGAGTAATGGGGACTCTTGGTCTCCTTGAGGCCTTTCATATCCCTTCTCTGATTTAATATATAGAGAACCATGGCCTATGGCCATGGTTACTCATTCTATCTCTAAAAAAACTCTATCTCTATTTTCTCTTGAGTTTGATTACTCTCTAACACGTTATCAGCACGTTTGCTCTAAATTTTTTTGAGCTTTTCATCCCGTCTCCCCATAAACTTTCCCTCTTGCGAAGGAATCTTGTTGTTGCGGCAAAGCTCTTGCAAGGACTAGCAATCAACGGGAGCGGGTATTTTTATCTACGGATTTTATTTGTTCTTCTATAGATCTTTGATCTAGAGGTATATTACTTATCCCGTAGATATAGATTAATTTTGATAAATATCAAGTACATACGCCTCGTTTATTGATGTGAGAAACAATCTTAAGCAAACAAAATATGTACTTTATCCCAAATTTTTGATATCCCCAAATTCCCAATTCTGAAATTCAAGTCAGACTGTCATCAAATTTCAGATAAATACTGCATGTTTTCTCTAATCCCTGACATCGGCATTTTTCTGTAACATGCATTGCCCAAGCAAATTTCGCTAGTAGGAATGGCCAGTAGCCGTAGGGATTTGTCAAATATCTGCAAAAAAAATTTTAACAGTCATATATATTTTAACTAGGGTTGTGGCGACCAGAGGAATGCTAAGCAAAACCCAAAAATAAATGCTGATTTACTACCGATGAATCAAAAAAAATGCTTACTCTGTTTATCAGCCGGCCCATTATCATTAACTTGCTCGGCCCTGGTTGGTTGGAGCCCAGTAAGAGTTGTAGCCAATGGTTATCGTTATTAATAATTGTAGAAAGATTATCTGCAAATATCCAACAAATATTATATTACCTGGTTGTTTTTGCTTGCTGAGAAAAGTTTGTACAATCTGTGTCTACGCCACATTATTTATCTCTTGTAAACAACTAGTTGGTTTACGACCATGTAAATTTTCTTACTCATTACATACTTTGATCCCCAAACCGAAGATATAATATCAGTTGAGTCATCCATTCCGAGTGTTGTAACTGTGTCTTATTCTGTTCATCTCTTTTCCAATTGATAATTGTGTAATAGAGTAAGATGTGACATCATAAACATAATTCCCAAATTAAACCGGGAGAGGGGGGGCGCTGCTCTTCCCAGAAGGGGGGGCCTATTCCCTATGCTCCTCCCAGAAGGGGGGGCTGCCGCTAGTAACTCCGGTAGAGGGGGATTCTGGCCCACGCCTGTATTTTAGAATTGGGTCTGGCCACTGAAAAAAACAGAAACAGTAAGTGAAGGGGTGGCATTTGAGGAGACAGATTTAGGGTTCTTGGGATTATTGGTATTCCCTAACCCAAAAGTAGACTTAATTTAATTAAAATTGAGAATTGGGTCTGCAGCCCATTTGTGACTATCAAATATTTTAATTGGGTCTGCAGCCCCTATTACCTAATGGTATATATTTTAGCATACTAAATAATGGCCTTATGCCAATTCCTTAACGGGACTCTCCCCTAAGTAAAATCAAAAATAATTTATATATTCCATGTTGACAAATTGTTTTAAACATCCCTCTTGCATATTATAATCTATGGTTTACTAGGACCCTATTTTTCAAAATATAACTATCTCAAAGATCCTGAGACCGCTCTGCCGTTAGTCAACTAACCTAACGGTGTATGACGTTTCCACGTGGTCCACGAGATAATTATATTTTTTGGTTTCCTTTACCATATGTTTTGCTTGAGATATATGCGTGGTTGTTAATTTTTATGCCAGTAGCATATTTAGAACTGCGTGGATGTTTAAATAAGTAAAAATGTGTTTTTCGGGATCGGCCATTGTATACCTATTTACATTCCTGCACTTTTATTTTTCTTTTGAGAGAATTTGTAAGTGAGGAAATTTGTATTAAAAGCCAAAGCTCGGTGCAACAGCATATGAAGACGGAGATATAGGGACCCAGTTTGGGTTTCCAAAGTTGTATTTTTCTTTTTCTGTTATGGACTGTAAACGAACTTTGGACTGTGTACTATTTTGGGTATCTGGCCGATCCCCGCATTTTTACTTGTTTATTTCTTTGTGCATGAATATTTGAATTTTAATTAATTCATGCTCATTTTAAATTGCTTAGATAAATGACAAAATTGGCAAGCGTCGATTTCGAGGTCCTCGATTCTGCAGGGACAAATTACCTGAGTTGGCGAGTGGACCTGAAGTTCCACTTGCGTTCAATGGCCCTCCTTGGGTCCATTTTGGCTCCTTCCTCGGCCCCAGCAGCGGCCGAAGCTTCTGCTACAGCTAGCAGCAGCCCCACAACCACTGTATCCGATGTAGATAAGGCGAAAGCCATAATCTACATTAGGAAGCATATAGATCGGACCTTAAAGGCCGAATACTTAACGGTTGAGGACCCGAAGGACCTGTGGACAGCACTGGAAGCATGGTATAAACATCAAATTGATGTTATATTACCCCGTGCCAGTTATGAGTGGGAAAACCTCAGACTTCAGGACTATAAGTCCGTCGCTGAGTATAATTCTGCACTTCATAATATCACCTCACGCCTGAAGTTGTGCGGTGAAGAAGTGACAGAACAACGCATGTTGGAAAAAACATTTACCTCGTTTCACGAGAAAGATGCAATCCTCATGCAGCAGTATCGTGAACGCAACTTCATGAAATTCTCTGATCTGATCTCATGCCTACTTAGGGCAGAGCAAAATCGAGATTTACTGCTTGCAACTCATAACTTGCGTCCAGCTGGCACTGCCCCAATCCCTGAAGCCCACCATGTTTCTCCCCAGAAGTGGAAAAACAAGAGGAAGACTAAAAATACTAAAGGGAAAGCGGTAATGAAGCAACCAAGAGGTGCAGCTCCCCAGACAAACAAAAAAAATAAAGGGAAAAGAAACTTCACTTGGAAGCGAGAGGACACCAAGCACGTGTCACTTCCAAAGAAGACCTGGGAGGACAAATGCCATAGATGCGGCATGACTGGCCATTGGTCCAGAAACTACCGCACTCCTCGCCACCTACAGGATCTATACCAGGCGAGCCAGAAGTCTCGACCTGAAACAAACTTGGCAGGTGTACAGCCGCCAACAGTCTTTACTGCGAAAGACTTCGAGAACGACGATCTGCTAGATTGAGCATCATCATTTATCTATGCATTTAGAATTCGATGTATCTTCATCTGTTATTTGCTTTAGTGCGGACTTTTATTTATGAATGTTGTCTACATTTTCCCTCAAATAAAATTTCTTTTTTGGCTTATATAGATGATGTCTGAGTGCCTAGTGGACAGTGCCTCGACGCACACAATCCTTCGGGATCATTGCTATTTTAATAGCTTAAACAAATATGACGGTCCTGTTATCACAATTTCAGGACTGTCTCAAATAATCGAAGGAACTGGTGAAGCAATTATATTGCTCCCAAATAACACAAGACTTCAAATTAATAATGCATTATTCTCTCCTATATCAAACAGAAATCTCGTAAGTTTCAAGGATTTCCGTTTAAACGGATATCACTTAGAGACCAGGGATAAAAATAAGGTTGAATATCTAATTGTAACTCGTCAAAAAGATGGCCGGAAGATCATCTGCGAGCGATTCAAGGGACTCCCGTCAGGTCTATACCAAACATACATTCAACCAGTAGAAGCCAATATGATTGAACACCAGACGTGCCAATCACTACCAGAATTCCAACTCTGGCACAATAGACTTGGTCACCCTGGAACAGCAATAATGCGCCGCATCATAACTGAATCCCGTGGACACAAATTGAAGAACCTGAAGATTCTTCAAAAGGGTGAATTTCCATGTCTCCCTTGTTTTAAGGGAAAACTAATAACGAGACCATCCCTCCTGAAAGTGGGATTAGAGTCTCCTGGCTTCCTTGAGAGAATTCATGGTGACATTTGCGGGCCTATTCACCCCGCAAGTGGCCCATTTCGATACTTCATGGTACTGAATGATGCATCAACCAAATGGTCTTATGTGTGCCTCTTGTCCACCCGCAACCTAGCTTTTCCAAAGCTATTGGCACAAATAATAAGGTTGCGTGCTCATTTCTCCGATAACCATATCAAGAAACTACGTCTTGATAATGCGGGAGAATTTACTTCACAAGTCTTCGAAGACTATTGCCGGGCAACATGTATTGAAGTTGAACATCCGGTAGCACATGTTCACACCCAAAACGGATTAGCTGAGGCTCTTATAAAGAGACTCCAATGGATTGCACGTCCATTGCTTATGAAATCCCAGTTGCCTGTGGATGCTTGGGGGCATGCTATTTTACATGCCGCATCACTTATTAGGATAAGACCCTCTGGAGGTCACACTTTATCCCCGATGCAACTAGCATACGGCGCACCTCCGGATATCTCTCATTTGAGAGTGTTTGGTTGTGCGGTATATGTCCCAATAGCACCACCGCAGAGGACCAAAATGGGTCCTCAGCGTTGTCTAGGTATATATATTGGGTTTGATTCGCCCTCTATTATCAGATACCTTGAACCCCTGACGGGTGACGCATTCAAGGCACGTTTTGCAGACTGTGAATTTAATGAGAAATTTTTTCCAAAACTGGGCACACAGTCTAAGAAGCCAGAAGCTTCTGAGACCATTAGTTGGGACCAGAAGTCTTTGTCCCTTTACGATCCGCGTACTAATCTGTGTGAAGATGAGATCCTGAAGATCCTTCACATCCAAAATACAGTACATCTATTACCGGATAAATTCACGGACAACCAGAAGATTGTCCGTTCACACGTCCCTGCTGCCAATACGCCAGCTAGGATTGACATCCCCATAGATGGATGCAACCCACCGGCAGCAGATTTGGCTGTACCTCAAATGAAAAGAGGACGCCCACCAGGTTCAAAAGATAAAGTTCCTCGAAAGAGGAAGACTCCTGGTGATACTAAGAATATCCCTCCACAGGATGCTGAGCTCAGACCAGCTACTTCTCCCCTCCTGATTTCCCCAGCAGAGGAAACAATAGGAGAAACATCATTAAATTTTGTACGTACTGGAGAAGTACTGGACAGAAATAGCATAGTCGTCGACGACGATTTTGCGTTCGATATTGCCGTTCACGTCACTGAATATGACGATGACGTCGAACCACGATCTCTAGCGGAATGTAAACGCAGAGATGATTGGCCTAAGTGGGACGAGGCAATAAGAGTAGAGCTGGACTCACTCTTGAAACGCAAAGTCTTTGGACCAGTAGTCCAAACACCAGTAGGTGTAAAACCTGTGGGATATAAGTGGGTTTTCATAAGAAAAAGAGATGAAAATAATGTGATCGTTCGCTATAAGGCACGCCTTGTAGCCCAGGGATTTTCCCAAAGACCGGGGATTGATTACGAAGATACGTATTCCCCGGTCATGGATTCGATCACCTTCCGATTTTTAATCAGCCTAACTTCTCTGGAAAGCCTAGAAATGCAGCTCATGGACGTTGTGACTGCATATCTATATGGCGATATAGATAAAAATGTCTATATGAGACTTCCTGATGGGTTTAATCTACCCCCAGAGATGAAAGAGATACCTCGGGACGTATTCTCTGTAAGGATACATAGATCATTATATGGTCTAAAACAATCGGGCAAGATGTGGTATAACAGACTAAGTGATTTTCTTGCACAGCAAGGATTCACGAATAACGAAGTCTGCCCGTGTATCTTTATCAAAAGAACGGGAACAGGATTTGTCATCATAGCTGTATATGTAGATCACTTAAATCTCATAGGATCTCCTGCAGAGATCAAAGAGATATCTTAAAGCCTTAAACATACTTTTGAAATGAAAGACCTAGGCAAAACAAAGTATTGTCTTGGCTTACAGATAGAACACCTAAGAGGTGGAATCCTATTACACCAATCTAATTACACAAAGAAACTTCTACACAAGTTTCATATGGATAAATGTCATCCTTTAGGTACTCCTATGGTCGTAAGATCACTAGATGTACAAAAGGACCCCTTCCGGCCATTGGAAGAGGGGGAGGAGATACTGGGTCCTGAAGTACCCTACCTCAGTGCCATTGGAGCACTTCTATATCTGGCTAACTGTACGCGTCCCGATATAGCGTTTACAGTTAATCTTCTAGCCAGACACAGTACAGCACCCACAAAGCGCCACTGGAACGGAGTAAAGCATCTTCTGCGATACCTTCAGGGTTCCATTGATCTTGGACTTTACTACCAGAGAGGTGCCTCCCCCAAATTGTTTGGTTATGCTGATGCAGGTTATCTCTCTGATCCACACACGGCAAAATCCCAAACCGGTTTTGTTTTTACCTACAGAGGTACTGCTATCTCCTAGAGATCGGTGAAGCAAACCACAACAGCTACATCATCCAACCATTCAGAGCTCATTGCGATCCACGAAGCAAGCAGAGAGTGTTATTGGCTACGATCCGTCGTCCAACACATTCTTCAATCTACTGGCCTGAAGACCGGTGATTTGGAGCCTACCATTCTGTTTGAAGATAACGCTGCATGCATTGCTCAACTTCAAAAAGGCTACATCAAGGGCGACAGGACGAAGCACATATCTCCCAAGTTTTTCTGGACACATGAGCTAAAGGAGGACAAGCAGATCGAAGTTCAGCAGATACAGTCCTGCAATAACTTAGCTGATCTTTTTACTAAGTCTTTGCCCAAATGTATTTTTGTAAAACTTGTAAAGAACATTGGCATGCGACAACTGAAAGACCTGCAAGCCTGAAGCTTGTACGGATCAGGGGGAGTAACCTGTGGGTTGCACTCCTTTCCCTTAAGCTGTTGGGTTTTTCCCACTGGGTTTTCCATAGCTAAGGTTTTAATGAGGCAAACACTCTTACTCTGGATCTAGAAGTATCCACCCCTCTTTGCCTCAAATGCTGAGACCAAAGTGATGAATGGGTAAGGGGGAGTGTTATGAATGAGGGAGGCCTTTGGCCTCCCCTCCTTCATTACCCACTCTCATTAGTCCCCATTACTATGAGTAATGGGGACTCTTGGTCTCCTTGAGGCCTTTCATATCCCTTCTCTGATTTAATATATAGAGAACCATGGCCTATGGCCATGGTTACTCATTCTATCTCTAAAAAAACTCTATCTCTATTTTCTCTTGAGTTTGATTACTCTCTAACAGAAAATAATTTAAAACTTGGTATTTAAAAATATTTAAAGCTTGGCTAAAAATATAAAATAAGTCAAATGAACTCCGAAAATTGTGAAATAAATATTGCGGTGATCGGGACGACGAGAGAAAGAAAACTAGGAAGACGGTTCATAATTCCGACGTTGAGCGACGAAACTAAAAATAGAAACGTCTCACGTCAAAAGTGAAAATCACAACGTCTCTTCGAATAAGATAAAATCGTGAGAGAACGACCCGAAAAATGTCGTTCCAAATTAGTGCCACGATTTAATACTCTCAGAGACGTTCACAACAACATATCACACCAAAGTGTTCACAAACAAACAAAGTCTAAAATAAATACGTGCACAGTCAACAGCACGTGCACGAAGAAGATACGATCGGAAAGCGACCGTTACATCCTTCCCACCTTAGAATAAAGTACGTCCTCGGACTTTCTAACTATAAATATAACTCTAGCTAGACTAGTAGCTATCCCGATCACATCACACTATAATTCAACCAGGTATAGTCATTACAAATGCTTATACATACACTAGGTAGTCAAACACTAATTCTGCTAACATGTATATATTCATGCACCTATCACAATCATATGCATACATCCCCTATATAACTACTACTTACCTGGCACAAAACAATAGTTCAGATACTCACCTAAGATTAGTCTCATACTAGCAAATACAATCATTGCTCTACGTATAAATAGCTACCTATGCACAAAACAAACACGGGTATATTACTCCCTAATATTTCCTAGTATACATCCAATACCAAACACATCAACACATGTAGTCACACAATACCATTACTTAAAATCAAGTTTTACTATATCTAATATACATTCACTACTACTATAATTTCACAATATATAGCCATTCAAATGTATGCAAATATTTCACCATAACTTCACATCACATACGGCCCTATAACTATACTCACGCCACACATATCATAATCACCAATACTTCTAACTAGGCACATACTTACACGTGCATGGTGCACACCCACACACGCTAAAATTTCATTCATATATACCAATCATACCACTATATACTTAGCACATCTACACACCTAGTTTAGTTAGCACACATACGTTCATGACGTGCGTTTATATTTCATATATTTGCGCACATTTTCTTCCGTGTTTTTCTGTATTTTATCGCCGTCTTATATTCGTTTTCTCGTGTTTTCTTGTTTTCTTTCACTTTTCCGTGTTTTCCATATTTTGCAGGAGTTTACTACCATAAGGGACATAAAACGACGATATCGCAAGTCCCCGGAGCAACGGGAGGAGTCACGCGTGATCCAGGGGGTCAAACGACGATGATATCATCTTTCAGCCCCTCACCCGATCGGTTGGTCATCTTCAACCGATCGGGTGATGGACGCGTGCACCACCCGGACGCAGCTTGGAGCTCACAAGAAGTCACCCGGTCGGTTCGTAGGCCGGTTCAAAAGCCTAAAGTCTCTAGATTTTTATTGTGATTGCCAACCGATCGGGTGACCTTCACCCGATCAGTTCATCTGTAGCCGAATCTCCAGAGCCAAGACACGGTCAGCTCAACCGGCCTCCTCACCCGATGGCACCAAGATCCAACCGGTCACATTCATATGTCAACCGACCGGGTGAAGATAACCGGGTGAAGTCCCGCATTGCGCTGTAAATGAGTGAAGCAGATCACCCGATCGGTTGACTTGTCAACCGATCGGGTGATATCATTTTCTATATATAGAACCCCTAGGTTTTCCAGAAATGGGAGTTGGTTATTTTTTACTGTTTTCTTCATTTTGTGACGGCTGTAATTTCCCAGTTTTTGTAAATTTTCAGATCTTTGTCAAACTTTAGTATTATCTTAATTGCGTTACTACCATTGCATTTCTATTGTCTGATCATGATTTTTACGGTCGATTTCTATTTAGATCGCTTTTTACTAAATATGTGAGTAGTTTCCAAATCTGGGATTTTGGCGGAAACCCCTTCGTGGGCTCTTCCCGATGCGTCCATAGGTCTACGAAATCTATAGGGATTAGGAATCTAACGGTTGCGCGGGGTGTTTTATTGTCATCGGCGGGAAAAAGACCGTCTTTGACCATTGGGCAAAGGGGGAATAAACTTGGCAGTTGACTCCCTAGCCATATCTCACGCCCTTAGCGTAGACGCCGAATCCTAGCACGTGGGAACGGCAGGATGAGACTTTGGGAGTTATCGTTGCGAGCTTAGTACTCCCGGAGTCGATCAGTGTTAATGGACATGGGAGTGCCCACTGATCGAACCCGGGAAGTCCGGCGTATCATCCTGGGCACCGACCGGAATATCGGGCCCATGGGACGCTGGTACCACTCTTAGAGGCAACGTCTCACCATTAGACCCTAATTCCGATCGCTATCCTACCCGTAGGCCGCATCGGCGAGAATCGCACGATAGGGTGGAAACCAAAGTCCCAGGTTTTTCCTTTATATTGTCTATACCTTGCATTCCATTTACCGTGACAACCCATCATTTGATCTGGGCTAGCTCGCCCATGGGGTGAATTTGATCCTCTTTGACACAAGCACATCCACGCCTCCCTGAGTTCGACCCCCAAGCCACACTACAACACTGTGCGCTTGCGGTTACAAATATTTAAATCTCATGCCGCCAATCGTATTATTGCACACATATAGCACGCATAAGCGGGGGACGTCAAGATTTATGGCGTCGTTACTGGGGAGGCAACGTGCTTGTTATTTTTGGATTTCATGAACCCTTGTGTCTAGCTCTCATCCCTACCTCGCGATAATTTTCGCATTCTTCTTTTTCCTTTTTATCTTCTTATTTTTATTTTTATTTTTTATCTTATCTGTTTCTCTCCCACTTTTCGCTTCATGGGTGTTTGTTGTTTTTCATGCGCAGGAGTTCAAGAAGTCTCGACGACTTGATCCCCGTTGATCCAGAGATAAACGCCACCCTAAGGCGTTTGGCCGCTGAGAAGCGAAGAAGAGAGGATCCTGAAACCATGGGGGAGAACACCTCGCCTCACAAGTCCCTGCTGGAGTACTTGATGCCTTCCATCGAGTCCAACTCCGCCATCCGTCCTCCAGCTATTACGGCGCAAAGCTTTGAGCTTAAGCCGTCTTTGGTGACGTGGATCCAGCATGATCAATTTTCGGGTGCACCCATGGAGAGCCCGATTGAACATTTAGACTCCTTCTTGGAGAAATGTGACACCTTCCGGATAAACGATGTCACAACTGAGGCGATCCGACTGAAGCTGTTTTCCTCCTCTCTGCGAGATAAGGCCAAGCTGTGGCTTAGGAGGAAGGACCTGAATACATTCAACACCTGGGAGAAGCTCTCAAATGCTTTCCTGACGAAGTTCTTTCCCCCGGGGAAGACCATGAAGCTGAGGAGTGAGATCTCCTCCTTCTCCCAGGCCAGCCACGAGTCCTTGCATGAAGCTTGGACGAGATACAAGGAGATGCAGAGAAGAGGTCCCCACCTTGAGCTCCCCAAGTGGCAGATCATAAATCTGTTCTATAATGGGTTGAGGGACCATTTGAAATCTTCCATAGACGCCGCTGCTGGAGGGTCCTTTATGTCGAGAAGCGAAGAAGATGCCGGACAGATTCTAGAAAACATGGCATCCAACAATGAGCGATGGTGTGATGAGAGAGCCACACCAAGATCTGGGGGCATACACAGGGTCGAGGACGTCGACAAATTGTCGAGCAAGTTTGACTTGCTGTCGACCCAGATCTCTGCACTAATGGTAGGAGCCGGTGGTGCCGGTACACAACATATAGCTGTGGTGGAAGCTGAAGTTTTTGGAGAATTCGAAGGTGGTGACATCTCACCACCGTTGGATCAGGCGAGTGCATTATTTTACAATCCTACAGGGAATGCGCCTTTTCTACCACGAACCAACTCCAACCTGGCCTACTCTCCCAACAACCGAAATCATCCCAACCTTAGCTACTGAGCGCCTTATCAACAGCCGACTCAGCAACAACAGCAGATATATCAGCCGGCTAGGCCTCAGTAACAGTTTCAACAGCAGCAATTTCAGCAGCAACAACCTCCACAACAGTACCAGCAGTACACTCCAAGGAATCAACAGCCCACCCAGCAACAATATGGCCTGCAGAGGGCCATCTCTCCGGTTGAGTCCCTCTTGACTCAATACATCGCCAACTAGGAGAAGATAAATCTGAAGCTGGAGATGGGACCGAGAGTCCTCACTGATCAGGTGATCCAGCTGGGGTTACAAGTGGCAAACCTTCAGAGACCGCAGAATCTATTACCGCCACAGCCTGAGGTGAACCCGAGGGGGGTAAATCGGACCTTGGCGCTCACGCATGAGCATGAGAACGTGTCCGCCATCGTCTTGAGGAGCGGAATGGAAATACCCATGAGAGTGCCCCCCAAAGAACCAGAAGCACCGTCGGTTGTGGAACGACCAATTGAGAAATTAAATGACGACGGTGCTTCGTCGCCAAAGCCTACTACTCCAGAGGGAGTCCATGGAGAGGAGAAGAAGAAGGATGAGGAAGGGAACCTCAGAGTATTCAAGCCCGTTGTGCCTTTTCCTAAACGGCTTGCCCAAGCCAAGATCGATGAGAAGTATGGCAAATTCTTTGCCATGGTGAAAGATCTGAGCTTACAAATCCCCTTCCTCGAGGCCATCGAGACAATTCCCTCATATGCCAAATTTCTGAAGGACTTGGTGACATGGGGATCTAGAAAGGAGAAGGTCGTGTTAACGGCGGAGTGCAGCGCCCTCATTCAGCGCCCAAATCCACCCAAGCTCAAAGACCCAGGAAGTTTATCCATCCCTTGCTCTATTGGGGAAGTGCAAATCCAGAGGGCGCTCGTCGATCTAGGAGCGAGCGTCAGCTTAATGCCCTTATCGTTGTACAAGAGAATAGGGATGGGAGACTTGGAGCCCACCGACATGACGTTACAACTTGCTGACCGTTCGGTCAAGTACCCGGTGGGAGTAGTGGATGACCTCCCCGTCGATGTGAGAGGAGTACAAGTACCGGTTGATTTTGTGGTGATGGACATGCCGGAAGACAAGCATACCCCTATTATCCTTGGACGGCCCTTTATGGCAACCGCCGGAGTTTCGATAGACGTGAAGAATGGGAAGCTTTCCCTCAATGTCGGCCAAGAAAGAGTCGAATTTGACTTAGGGTTGTCGATGAAGCACCCAAATCCCTCGGACGATCCTAGTATCAGTATGCTAGAGAATGAAGAAGATAGAGCTGTTGAAACAAGTGACTGGGAAGTACTCTCGAGGAATCCCCCCGATAGCTTGGGGGACCTTGGAGAGCGAGTTGGCGTACCTAATGAAAAAGATGCTAACGAGGCAGTCGCCCAACGTGTGACCCCTCCTGGATTCCCTAAGGCTCCTCCTACGAGGAGAAAGGGGAAAGAGCCCATGGACCTCACTAGTGATGAGGTCCGGATCCTGAAAAAGATGGCGGTAGACGCCAATTTGAGGGAGAAGCCCCTGGATCCTGTCGACAAAGGGAGGGTAGTTGAGCGAATCTTCTTATAGCCGCCGACTACACCAAAAGCTACAAGCTCTGGAGCTGAAGAGATGCCGGATTTTGGGCATCACCCGTATCGCCCGCCATGAATATCATTTACAGGCGTCGAGCCAACGACGTTAAACAAAGGCTCTTCATGGGAGGCAACCCATGCTCTAAACTTTTGTTTCAATTTTTAGGATTATTTTTTAACTTTATTTTATCTATTTTTATAAATAAATCCAGCTGCAAGAACTTCCGTGGTGGAACTTAGGCGATTTGTGGGGTTTTGCAGAAAACAAAGCCCCAACCGATCGGTTGATAACTCAACCGATCGGTTGGGATGTATCAGGTAGATGTCGTGTCTGCCACTAAATGAACCGATCGGGTGAGGAAAGAAGAGACCGGTTGGCAGACCGGGTGACCTGGGGTGAACTCTCGGGAAAATTTCAAAATTTGTCAACCGATCGGGTGACAAGAAGCAAGACCGGTTGAGGGATCGGGTGAGAAACTCTAAACTCTCGGAAAAATGTGTGGAGCGGTCAACCGATCGGTTGACATGTCAACCGACCGGTTCACCTGTAGCAACTCTTCAGCCAAAATTTTTGACCACTAAGTCAATCGATCGGGTGACAACTCACCCGACCGATTCAACTTAAACCCTGTAAATACCCCCCCAACCCACCCGTTCACATCCCCTCGCCTGATCGCATTTTCTCACCGTCGTTTCGCCTCCCACTCTCTCCCAACGGCCAAAAACTTCTCTCCCACGTCCTCCACTCCTCCATTAGCCTCGCCTCACCACCTCCCCCTTCCATCTCTCCATCTCTTTCTCTCTCCCCCTATCCTATTTCGCAATTTTCTAGCCCTAATCCACAATATCCACCCCTACTTTCGAATTTTTGCTGAAGAAGAGTGCCACGGCTCCACACTTCTCCCATTGCACGACATTGAGTTAACTACAAGCGAAGAACTCGAATCTCTGCTGGGTAACTTCGCTCCACTTCTCAAATTTCAATTTTTACCCTAGATATTTAATTGGCTTGATTTTTTGTGTGTGTGCACTTCGATAGTATTTTACACTCATTTGCATCACTCACACACACACATGGTCCGGGATAGAGATAAGGGGAAGGGTATCATGCGGGAGGAGGAACCGTCTCGAAAGATACGCAAACAAACACATCCTCCTCCCAATACACCACGTGCACTTTCACTGGCCCCTCCCCCACCTGTTATCCCCCCTGTGGACCCATGTTGGGCCCGCATGGGTACCTATTTCGGAACCAAGAGCAAAAAGGCTTCTACCATAGACTTGATGCTCGAGGGCATCTATCAACCAAGTTTGCACACACCCAATCACTTATCGATCTCGGTGTATTCACCGAGGTCGAGACTCTTTTCGCAAACCTAAGTTGGTTAGCCTTCCTGAACACCACCGCGATGTCCTACCCGTCCCTCACACTTGAATTTCTTTCCTCACTCGTTTGTGAGTCGGGGTCGACCGTCAGTTTCGGGCGCGTAACCAAACCATCCGCACCAACCTGGATACGATCAATGGTATATTTGGTTTCCCTATTCTAGGGAATGATGCTATCCGACACTACAAATACCCCCCGGAATTTGACGTCGATAACTTTTGGTTCCGCCTCACCATACTCCCCCGCTATCCCCGAGGTAAGGGCAAAGCCTCCTCCATCATCCATCCTATATTCCGTCTGGCCCATAGGATTATATCCTCCGCATTTTTCCTGCGGGATGAGTCAGGCACCGTGACTATCCCCGATCTTTTCATTCTTTGGGCCACGACTTTCCCTTTTGTCCGTGATGATGATGTGATTAGCTTTAGGTCCCCCACTATTCCCGTCCATGCCGGTGACTGGCTTATTTATAAGCTCCTAGAGATTAGTCGGGCCGGCAAGGGCAAGATTTGTTGTGGGGGAATTATCACTGTCATTGCCTCTTATCTCCAATTTAATATCAACATTCCCCGTGGTCTTCACGTCGCTGCAGGACCCTCACGTCTAGATCTTGATGTCCTGCGGCATATTCATATGATTAAGCCCCTTCCTGATCGTCGTTTCGAATTTAACTACGGCCACCCCCTCGCCCCTACACCATTCTCCCCAACCCCGCTCGCATGACTGTTGCTGTAGAAGCGGATTGGACTTTTCCGCCTGATCCCGAGTTTCTAGCAGGGTTACACCTTCCTTTCCTTCCCCTGGACGCACGCATACCACCGTCCCTTGCCGTCCACTTAGGCGAGCAGGATATACCTGCGTCCAGGGGAGACATCGGGGTTGGCCCGAGTCACCCTGCTTCTGCTCCTGGCCCTATCCCTTTAGTGAGCCTTTCTCAGGCCACCTTAGGCCTTCTGTCCAGTGCCGGTATAACCACTGCCGTCGGCACTACTTCCACATCACTTGCCGGCACCACTTCCGCTTCACGTCAGTCCACTTCCTTTGGTCACTGCCAGGTCTCTGCCCGTCTTGCTCTCGAGAGGGAGGTCGCAGCCCTCCGTGATCTTGCCATGTCCTTTGCCCCCTCGGACCCATAACCATCCTCCTTTCTCACTCACCCACGCTTCCTCGCACTTGAGAGAAACGTGGCCGCCATCCTTCATCTTCTCACTTACCTCTACGGACCACCACCACCCACACCGCCACCCACACCACCACCTTCACCACCTCGACGATCCTCACCTCCCCCGTCACATTCTTCTCCTCCACCATCCCACCCATCCCCACCTCCCCCACCCCCACCTAGGCGATCATCTCCCCTCCCATATCTATTCCCATCCCTGTATCCACCTCTACTCTCATGACCACTTCTGTCGCATCCACACCACCTCCTACCTCCTCCACCGTCACTTCATATGTGCGCCGCAAGAAATTGCTGGTGCGCTCCAAATCTCTCCCACCGCCACCCACTACCGTCACCATCACGTCTTCTCTCCCCATTTCTATCCTTTCTACCACCGCCTTGATCGCCGTACTTCCACCACCACCCACCTCCACCGACACTCTACCCATCGTTCACACCACCACTGCACCTATTCTCCCACCTCTGTCTCCACTTCTCCGCACACCCCCCGCATCCCACGACCACCCAGCCACACCCTCTTCTAAGAAGTGCGAGGACCCCCATCTCTTGCTTCTTGATTTCATTTTGTTTTCTGACCTCCCCCTTATCCCTGCATTTTCACGATCATATCATCTTGCTAGCATCGTCATGTCTAGCTTGGGGGAAGTCAAATTTTTTGGGTGTGCTGTCGTGTTTTGTTTTTCTTTGTGTGTTTGTTTATTTGTCTTGTCGTGTGATTTTATTTCTTTACTTTATTTTTCTTTTCTATTTTTCATGTCGTGTGGTGTGCTTTTTATTTTATATTTCTTATTTTCAGTTTCATGTAACTTTCTTGTTTTTTCGTGTCTTTTTGTGTCTGTGCGTATTCCCCCCTCATTCATTGCCCTCCCGTATTGAATTCTATTGCATTGAGGGTAATGCAAGTTTCAGCTTGGGGGAGTCGCACTTCGTGCGTCATTTGTTTCTTTTCCTTCGTTATTTGAGTCGTTTTCCTCCATCTTTTTCTTTTTCTTTTTTCCTTTCTTCTTTTTATCTCTTTCTCCTAGAGATGAACCCTATGATGAATTGCCACAAAATCACACACACCTAGCATGGCATCGATAATTACACTCACTAGCCCTAGGATATCGTGTCCCCTTGCATTTCATGCATCGTGGGTCCACTTAGATTTTTGTGAGTCGTGTGTCGTGCCTAGCTGTGTGGTGTACTTCTACTTTGTGATTTTACTTTATATACCTGTCCAGGAATGACCCATAGATTATCATGTTTCGATTTGAATATGCGGTATTTATTTCTCCTGTCTGCTTCTGCATGCTTTATGTATATCGTGTACTTCAATTCGCATGTGTCGGGATTCCACAATAAAGGACTAGGATAACCCATTTAGCCCATGCTCTAACTAGCGAGAATAGTTTCCTTTGCCCAAGTGTTTAGATTCCGATTTCTTTTTTGTTTTACTTGGTGCAAATCCCCTCGTCGTGTACTGTTCTCCCACTTGGGAGAGTACACATGTGTATAGCCAAAAACCCAAAAATAAAAAAAAAAGAGAAAAGAAAAGAAAAACCCAAAAATAAGAGAAATGAAAAGAAAGAAAAATTGTATAGCCAAAATCCAAAAACAAATATACAAATGCCCAAAACCCAAAAAAAATTCCAGTGTGAATATCTTTTCCTACTTGCCGAGAATAAAGGGAAGGCGAGAATTTGCACCGAGTGTTCTACTCCACATCATCTCAACCCCCATTTGTTTTGAAAACACTTGGCTTAGGAACTTTTTAGCTATTATCTAGGCTATAGTTGGGTGATTTCCTTAACCCTAGTTGCGGAGTCCCTGACGCATGATATGTTTCGATTCTCTCTATATTCTCATGCATGCTTGAACTATATATTCACCGCTTTATTCAATTCGAATCGATATTTGGGTCATTTCCTGGATTTGTGTATATCGAGCTTTATCGCACATCGTAGATAGTGACACCGTCTGCTAGCACATGACCACACTCACTCGCGCTTCACCGCGTGGGCCCATGGCACTTGTCTGGACTCGTATTCCTTGGTTTAGTGATGTGATTTGGCGTTTGCTTGCTTGGTGTGTCGTTTTTGATTTTGTTGGCCCTGACGGGCGATCTAGGATATAGAGTTTTCTTTCTCTCTTTCTCTCTATTTTCTCTCTCCGAGCTCCTACTCTCACCCGTCTTCCTCGAGGACGAGGAAGAGTTCAGCTTGGGGGATTTTGACGTGCGTTTATATTTCATATATTTGCGCACATTTTCTTTCGTGTTTTTCCGTATTTTACCGCAGTCTTATCTTCGTTTTCTCGTGTTTTCTTGTTTTCTTTCACTTTTCCGTGTTTTCCGTATTTTGCAGGAGTTTACTGGCATAGGGGACATAAAACGACGATATCGCAAGTCCCCGGAGCAACGGGAGGAGTCACGCGTGATCCAGGGGGTCAAACGACGATGATATCATCTTTCAGCCCCTCACCCGATCGGTTGGTCATCTTCAACCGATCGGGTGATGCACGCGTGCACCACCCGGACGCAGCTTGGAGCTCACAAGAAGTCACCCGGTCGGTTCGTAGGCCGGTTCAAAAGCCCAAAGTCTCTGGATTTTTATTGTGATTGCCAACTGATCGGGTGACCACCCGATCGGTTCATCTGTAGCCGAATCTCCAGAGCCAAGACACGGTCAGCTCAACCGGCCTCCTCACCCGACGGCACCAAGATTCAACCGGTCACATTCATATGTCAACCGACCGGGTGAAGATGCCCGGGTGAAGTCCCGCATTGCGCTGTAAATGAGTGAAGCAGATCACCCAATCGGTTGACTTGTCAACCGATCGGGTGATATCATTTTCTATATATAGAACCCCTAGGTTTTCCAGAAAAGGGAGTTGGTTATTTTTTACTGTTTTCTTCATTTTGTGACGCCTGTAATTTCCCAGTTTTTGTAAGTTTTCAGATCTTTGTCAAACTTTAGTATTATCTTAATTGCTTTACTACCATTGCATTTCTATTGTCTGATCATGATTTTTACGGTCGATTTCTGTTTAGATCGCTTTTTACTAAATATGTGTGAGTAGTTTCTAAATCTGGGATTTTGGCGGAAACCCCTTCGTGGGCTCTTCCCGATGCGTCCATAGGTCTAGGAAATCGATAGGGATTAGGAATCTAACGGTTACGCGGGGTGTTTTATTGTCATCGGCGGGAAAAAGACCGCCTTTGACCGTTGGGCCAAGGGGGAATAAACTTGGCGGTTGACTCCCTAGCTATAGCTCACGCCCTTAGCGTAGACACCGAATCCTAGCGCGCGGGAGCGGCAGGATGAGACGTTGGGAGTTATCGTTGTGAGCTTAGTGCTCCGGAGTCGATCAGTGTTAATGGACACGAGAGTGCCCACTGATCGAACCTAGGAAGTCTGGCGTATCATCCTCGGCACCGACCGGAATATCGGGCCCATGGGACGCTGGTACCACTCTTAGAGGCAACGTCTCATCATTAGACCCTAATTCCGATCGCTATCCTACCTGTAGGCCGCATCGGCGAGAATCGCACGATAGGGTGGAAACCAAAGTCCCGGGTTTTTCCTTTATATTGTCTATACCTTGCATTCCATTTACCGTGACAACCCATCATTCGATCCGGGCTAGCTCGCCCATGGGGTGAATTTGATCCTCTTTGACAAAGCACATCCACGCCTCCCTGAGTTCGACCCCCAAGCCACACTACAACACCGTGCGCTTGCGGTTACAAATATTTAAATCTCACGCCCCCAATCGTATTATTGCACACATATAGCACGCATAAGCGGGGGATGTCAGTTCACACAGGCAAGTCCTTAGTAAATAACTATACCACAAAACCAACACCTATAACTATATACTGGTATAGCGACCCACAATCATGTGCGTAACACAACCAGGCACAAACACTCCTATCACTATACATACATCAACCATTGCTATATGCAAACTACAGACATACATAACAATATACTTAGAGTATACCCACTCAAGCTTGAGTGAGACTCGAAACACATATCCGAATACTCGTAACACGGTCTTTATACCTATACCAATACCACTCCAATGTATAACATCTACCAATATAACCATATACATACTGTATGTCAATCACACTTAATATTTAGTCAGGTAACACTCACATAGTCCAATCACTCTATATACCATAATAATAATATAGACATCAGCACACGTATAATTATAATACCTTCCCTAATACATGCATTCACCGGATAGTCACACACATGTAGAACATATATTCACACCATACCTACTACCTATGATTAGTATACCATCATATCTACTCCATACATAGTTACGATATGCAATAGTCGTGTATACCTCATGGTATACACGCATACAACATCCCGTAAAAGCAAGCAATACCAATAAAAATTATAATCCTACTATCATATGTATATTACCTATATACTCATGCAGCAAATACATAACTACTTACGTCTAAGCACAATACGTATCTACGTACGAGCACACACTCATACGCACTAACATATAGTTCATGTAATAGGCATGCACATTTAACTATAAGTACCCTAGTATCATTATACAACCTTACCAACATATTATTTCAACCATTATAAGTATCTCCAACTACATACACCTCATTAGATATTCCAACACTGATCCTTATATACACAGACATCCCTAGAGTGGTATAGCTATCCTCACACATACCTATAAATACTAGCACACATACAACTTCATAACATCACGAATAACTCTGAGTATGTATATATCACACAATAGGAAAACATTAATATACTATAGGGGAGAACACTCATTCAATCCCACATACTCTAACTTAGGTACATGCACCACGACACATCACAAAGGTCCAAGGGCCTACTAACAAATTAGGGTTGACACATTCATTGACGAGCACTAAAGCCTAAGCAATAGAGGGAGATCGAGGTCGGAAGCGTGACAAGAGAAGGATCGATAAGCAGGAGTTCAGATAGGACGAATACAAGGGGACAGCTTGGTTAGGTGAAACAGTGACTCACTTGTGAATGTTTAGGTAGAGGAAAGGGAGATGTAGTGATACCCTTATAGGATACAGAAAGGAAATAGTGTAAATAACATAAGCTAAAATACGTGAAATTTGAAAACTGTTGTACTTCAAAAGTTGGAATCATTGTCTGTATAAAATATTTGGAGATCGATAAAACAAGTTGTTCGAAACAGGTTTGAGTCGGATATACATAATAAGAGAAAACGGTTTATTGGCTTAACGAAAATTATTATAAAAAGGAAGTAAATCATTCACACGAACATTAAGAACGTAGTTTAGAAAATATTATACGGCAGTGATTTAATATAATGTTGGCAAAAGTTTTGAAATTCAAAGAATGAAATTAAATGAACTGAAGAATTTAAGCTCATGTTAAATGCTTTCAAAGTCTTTAAGCTAGGGAAAATTTTAAAATAATCAATATTGAAACTACTTTTAGAGAAACCAGGATTCGCCAAAAAGAAACTGATTTACACAAAGTTCTTAACATACGAGCACAACGAGCATGGTACGGATATAAAAATAATTGAAATTCTATTTAGTTTAGAAATTATTCTACAAGTATGTATGGTGAACGGAAATATAATAATAACTTAGTAGTAGAATTATCAAAATTGGTAATAAAGCTTTAATACCAAATTATGGAGGGTCTAGATCAGGAAATGGTCACGAAATAGTAATTTTACACACAAAAAAATCTGAAATAGGGAAAACGATGAGCATAAAGTCGTCTTGCTGAAAGCTGAAATTCCATGTGACTTGATAAGTATATTAAAAGTAGGCACGATGTGTCATTCGAATGGCATACATAAGGAAAGAAAATTATAAATCGAATTGGGCAAAATAAAGTACGGTTCAGAATAAAATTAGTATATGAAGGGACAACGTATTTTCATAGGTACGAAAAGTATAGGCTGGAAAAATATCATAAGCTAGTATTCAAAAATCTCGACAAAAGTTTTAAAAATTTAAGTCAACGAAAGAGTTTGAAGTCTAAGTATATATATTAAGATTTTGAACAATTTTAAACTTAGGGAAGGAGGAAATCGAAAAATACTTTCAGAAGATTCAAGATTTGTAACGGAGAGATTCGAAAATTGACGACGATCGTCATGAGGCGATCTCGTGAATCGATGCAAGGAAAATGGTCGAATGATCAAAACATACATACGCCTAGGATATGAACCAGGAAAATCTACGGGGAAACTCCTACGGTCGACCAACTAAAGATTTAGAAACTTGGAGCTACGATTTCCTAAGGAACAGGACTGCAATGAAATGCATTCAGCTTGGCCCGAAATCGATGAACCCAAGCGAACGACTAAGGAAATTTTAGAAGTCTAATATGGTCAGAGTTAGGGAAGGACCACTAAGGTAACTCCTATGACGATTAAATCGATTCCTAGCAGGGAGTCTAGCTAACCATCAGGGACATCTAACTATCAAGCACAGACGTCTAACTAAGTCTTCTTACCACCTAGTGACATAGAAAAAACGATTAGAACTAGGCTCAAGGCTTATGACTCGGATGTTGCAATTTATTTAATGGACATTCCATAGTTATTATCGTTGTTCTGATAATTCTCAATTGCAAGACGGACCTGCATGGGCCACCAACAAAAGCTGTCACGCCCCGCTTCCCAAAAATATGGATGCGAGACGTGAGTAGGTCCGCTCAGACTTGAAGCTGTGAAGCTGCAAGTTCGATAAGCATCAAAAAACTTCGATTGGCAGGTCCTTGCAATGCGATACGAAACAAAGATAATAATAAAGGAAATGAGACAATAGCAATCTCAGAACATCCATATAATAAGTTTCAACATCACAGAAAAAGCCACCAGGCTAAAAGAAAAGAATCTAAAAGGCCCAAACATGGCCAACAAAAGTACAACGTACAAAGTAAGGTGTCACGCACCGACAACTAACAGCAATCCTAAAACAAAAGAAAGCTCAGCAAGGTCACTAAGAATGGTCCCCGGTGTCCACAACTCCTCCTGGATAGACATGTGCTCAGGCTCAGCGTCAGCAATTACCACGTACTCAGCAACGGTCTCTGGCTCAGGGTCTAACATGTGACACCCAAAAGAGCAAGTGGCACATGTCAGTAAGTCTATAAGAGACTTGTGTAAGGAAACTGAAAGTGAAAGGTAGAGCAACCTAGCAGTTCTAGCATGATGCAATGACATGGCAGATATAGCATGAGTGAAACAAGTAAAGTAAAGTACGAGCATGGCATTTAAATCATGGAATGGATGTCAAGTTTTACAAGAACAAACACAAGTACAAGGACAAGTCTAGTAAGCACGTCGTTCACAGAGATTACGCCTTTTGGCTAGAGTGGCTGATCGGGCCAACTCCTAAGCTCAAGTGATCGCTTATCCCTACCCCTCCATGTATATCGAGCCAGGGCCTTACCCCCGAACGTGAATGCTCGCTTCTGGATCACGAGCCAGGAAGTGTTTTTCATGATGGCATAGGGGTGCACCTAGCCTGAACAAGGAAGTACAAGTATTGTAGCGTGTGCTACGAATGCAACATTCAACTTGGATGACATGTAAAATGCAATGCATTGCAGATAACAGTTTAAGTGCGTACAGATAAAGAATTTAAACATGGCAGATAACAATGCATGAATGACATGGCAGGGTGACAGATCTAGCTTCGTTGTCAAGCTAGATCTTAAAGTTGCGTCTAGACAGCTATCATTTCACTGTCTAGTCTCTTTTACGCTAAAAATAATGAAGTGGCCTAAAACATGGCTTAAAGCAAAGGTTGGAAAGTTTCACTTGCCTGCAAGTCTGACGTCTGAAAAACACCGCCCAAAAGTCCACAAGTCACAAACAACCTATGTGCACAAGTCCACCGGCCTACAGTCCCATATGATTAATCTTGATTAGTGAATTTAAAACACTTTAAAACATCAATTTTAGTCTTGATTAACAGGCAATAGGTTGGGCGTCCTAAGAGTGCAGATCGTTACCTCAACATGACGCGAAAGCTACCCTGGCGTCGGGTAGCGACGCCAGGGGTTGGAATAAAAGAACGCGCTCCTGGTCCAGATTCGAAAATAGATTCCTCGCTCGAAAAGTCTGGGCAGCAACCAGATCAACGTACCAAGATTCCAAGGCTAGAACGTACGACGATGTGCTACGACGTGTCGCAACATCAAAATAGTCCAACGGCGAAGAAGGAGCACTTGGGTGGGACCCACAGCAGTTCTAGGGACCAATGGGGGACCCACAACACCTCTGGAGAACTTGGGGGCCCACGGTGGCAAGCGGTGCGAGAGTTGCGACGTTGCGACGAACATCGCTTGGTCAGACACAGGCCGCTGCGAGGATTTCTCTCGGCCAGACACTGCGGGCGGTAGTTGCAACGTGCGGGCATTGCAACGAAGCGGCGGTGCGGGCGCTTGGGTCGGTCAGGCACTACGGGGGTGTCGGTCGGGCGCTTGGGTGGGGTTGCAATGTTGCAAGCGTTGCAACGATGTGGGCGATGTGGGCGATGTGAGGGAATCCTTCGGTCGGTGTGGGCGGGAGCGTCGGTCGGGTGCTTGGGCTGCAGCGGATGCGGGGTGCGGTGCGGAGCGGGCGGAGGCGGGGAAATCTCTCGGTCAGACCGAGTGATGTCCTCGGTTGTAGCGGGACGGTGCGATGCAACGAAGCGGGGGCGCTTGGTGCGGTGCGGAGCAGCGGGATGCGGGCGGGGCTCTCGGTCAGACCGAGCGGATGCAGGGTTTTCTGTCGGTCGGGCACTGGGCGGCTGCAGCTGCGGTTGCGACGAACGTCGCAAGCGTAGATGCAAAAGTTGGGGGATGATTTTTGATGGCTAGGGTTGTTTTCTTGAGGGAAATGGGTTTCCTAAGCCCCCTATATATAGCGTAGATGGGTTGACCAAGTCTAGGGTTTAATTTGAATTAAAATTGCTTTTTAATCAATTTTAAACCCAAAACATCACCCACACTATATCTCTAGCTATAGGGATGTGGCCAAGGGGCTAGGATTTGGGTCAAAAATATTTTGAAGTGTTATAAACTAATAGAAATTTTATTGGGTCAAAAATAATTTAAAACTTGGTATTTAAAAATATTTAAAGCTTGGCTAAAAATATAAAATAAGTCAAATGAACTCCGAAAATTGTGAAATAAATATTGGGGTGATCAGGACGACGAGAGAAAGAAAACTAAGAAGATGGTTCACAATTTCGACGTCGAGCGACGAAACTAAAAATAGAAACGTCTCACGTCAAAAGTGAAAATCACAACGTCTCTTCGAATAAGATCAAATCGTAGGAGAACGACCCGAGAAATGTTGTTCCAAATTAGTGCCACGATTTAATACTCTCAGAGACGTTCACAACAACATATCACACCAAAGTGTTCACAAACAAACAAAGTCTAAAATAAATACGTGCACGGTCAACAGCACGTGCACGAAGAAGATACGATCGGAAAGCGACCGTTACAGATAATGTGGGTGAATTCAGTACACATGTCTTTCAAGACTACTGCCAAGCAACTGGCATTAAAATTGAACATCCTGTAGTATGTTCATACTCAGAATGGGTTATCAGAGTCTCTGAAAAAAGAGACTACAATGGATTTCACGTCCTTTGTTAAAACCCAGTTGCATTGGATGTTTAGGGATACGCCATACTGCATTCTGCATCGCTTATCACGATACGGTCCTCTCGTAGCCATATCTTATAACTGATGCTGCTTGCTTATGGTCCACCACCAAACATATCTCATTTGAGAGTGTTTGGATGTGCTAATATTTGTCCCCATAGCACCACGTCTTGATAACTGTGAATTTGATGAGCAAAGTCTCATTAAAATAGGCACACAGTCTAAAGAATCCTGAAGCTTCTGAGACCATATCAAGAGACACAAAAGTCCTAATCTCATTATGGTCCGCATACTATTTCTGTGTGAAACAGAAGATCCTTCAAATTCAGACTAAAGTAAATCAATTGGAGGATAAATTCAAGGACAACCCTAAGATTGTTCGTTCACACGTCCCTGCTGCCAACACGCCAGCTCGAATTGACATCCCCAAAAATGGATGCAATCCACCGACAGCAGAATTGGATGTACCTCAATTGAAAAGAGGACGCCCACCAGGTTCAGAATATAAAGTTTCTCGAAAGAGGAAGATTCCTGGATATATTAAAATGATCCCACCACAGGATGTTGAGCTCAGACCAGCGACCTCTCCCCTCCTAACTTTCCCTGCAGAGGAAATAATAGGATAAACATCATTTTATTACTTACATACTGGAGAGGTACTGGACAGCTATAGCATAGTCGTCATCGACGATTTTGCTTTCGCTATTGCCGTTCACGTCGCTGAATACGACGACGACGTTAAACCCACTTTTCTATAGCGTAAACTGACCGGTGCCCCGTTTATGATTAGGGCACGGTGTCGTTTTACCGCAAGTGCATGGTTAGTGTAGGGTGCGGGTATATTGAACATAGAGAGGTAGATGGCTTGAAGGCTATTAGCCTCGCCTAGGTTGTGTGAGAGCTATGCGGATGATATGAGTGGGTAGTGTAGGAATAAAGGAAAGAAACGAAAAAGACAAGAAATGAATCCCCGCTAACACGGGCTAGAGAACTTATGCCACTAGGCATTCGACTCGACCCAGGGTAAGACATTGCCCCAAAAGGTGGTACCTAGTGCCCCATGGGCCCGATATTCCAGTCGATGCCCAGGATGATACGCTAGTCTACCCAGTTTCGGACGGTGGGCATTCCCATGTCCAACACCCTCCGCAACCGGGAGCATTAAGTCCACAATGATAACTCCCAACATTTCATCCAAGCCGTTCCCACGCGAAAGGACTCGATGTCAACGCTAGGGGTGTGAGCTGTGGCTAGGGGATCAAACTCTTGTTTTATTTTCCCTTGGCCCGACGGTCAAAGGCGGTCTTTATCCTGCCAATGACAATAAAACGCCCCCGTGTAACCCTAATGGCCAAATAGGTCAAATGTGATTTCTAGCAATACATCAAAGCGGATCTTGACGGGACAAGCATCCGAAGCCCAACCCCTAACTCCATCTAGTGTGTTGCCATACAGGTTGGTCTCAGATTACTAGACATCCCCGTTGACACATTCTATCAAACACTTGCCATGCAATCAAGTCAAATGAAATTTCCCAAGCATCAATCCTACTCTAACCCATATTAGGGTTCATCAAGAACTGTTCAATGATGAAGAACATGATAGCAAGCAATAATAAATACAAATAGACATTCATCATAAAGATTATTGAAAATAACACAAAGCAATGGAAATAAGAGAAAAAATACTTATCTTGCATTAGAATCCATCAATCCATTACAAGATTTATTCAAATAGAAACCCTAACCTAACCTAATCTAAGGCTCCCATGAAAGGGGCAGAAAGCTGCTGAAAAATAGAGGGGAACCCCCTACCAGTCATCCCATATTTCGTATTTATAGGCCCCCACAAAACCCTAATGATTCGGGTCCAAAAAACCACTAAAACCGCTGAAAAAGGGCCACCCTATCGGTTGGAAGGTCAACCGATCGGGTGACAGCTTCTGAAATACTTCACCCGATCGCTGAACCGATCGGGTGAATCGTCGGGTCTGAGCTGGGGCAGCTTTGGCTACAGGTGAACCGATCGGTTGACAAGTCAACCGATCGGGTGGAGTTTGCGCTCAAAAATCGAGAGTTCTGTCACACCCAACCGATCACTGAACCGATCGGTTTGGATTTTTCTCATCCTTACTTCTCCTCGGGTCTGATACGTCTGTAGGAACCGATCGGGTGGATCTGTCCACCCGATCGGTTGAAGCTTCAAAACTTCAAATCCTCATCTTTGGCCATCGGATCTTTGCCGTATAAGCGCGCTTTGGTCCCGACATGCAAGGTTGACTCCAAAGACACCGAAATGCCGACATTTACCTGAAATACAAACAATATACCCAATAGTCAATATGAACCAAAATGTGATATACACAACATGGAATGAGATGAAATGCATATGAAAACATGATGAAGAGCGTGTGCAAAAGGTGAAATATGAACACTCGTCAAGCCCCCAAGCTAAACTCTTCCTCATCCTTAGGAAGACGAGTTGGAATGAAGATCGGGTGCAAGAGCAAGAAAGGAAAGCGAAGAAATCTTGAGCACCCTCTCCAAACCACAAATGTAATCACCAACACAATTATGCACAAGGGAAAAGCATATCACAATCTAAATCAAGGATTCAATCTCATAATATAGCATCATGGGTTCATATCAATAGAGCACAAAAGAGATAGAAGCGTGACATTGGCAAAGACATAGCTATCATAGCATGTTGTAGTAGATAATATGCCCAAATATGAGAAAGCTCAAAATTCATATCAAATCTTCCAAACGGTGAATACGAGATACCCATACATGCATGAAGAAGTAAGAAAGAATAGATTTGAATCATGGGAATAACTATCAATCTCTAGGATGTAAGGAATCACCACAGACACTTCTCGTTTTTTATTTTTGAAACACTTTCTTGCCTTGCTCGTATTTTCAAAAGGAGATGGAGAAGATGTGAAAAGATCACTTTGTACAAACTCTCGCCTTCCCTATATACATTGGTGCTCTCAAATATAGGAGATGTGGAGAGCGAGGGAAAAGGGGAGAATGTGGCATATATACATATTTTTTGTAACGGCCGGTTTCTATCGTACCTTCTTTGTGCACGTGCTTTTGATCGTGCACGTGTTTATTTTAGACTTTATTTGGTTTTGAATGTTTTTGTGTGATATGTCGTCGTGATCGTCTCTGAAAGTATTAGATTGCGAAACGACTTTGGAACGACATATCTCGAGTCGTTCTTCCGCGATACTAACTTATTTGACGTGACGTCGCGACTTTCTGTTTTGACGCGAGACGTTTCGAATTTTAGTTTCGTCTCTCGACGTCAAAATTTAGATCCGTCTTCTCCACACTCTTTCTTTAGTCGTCCCGAACACCCCAGAATTATTCCACAATTTTTGGACTTAATTTGACCTATTTTCCATTTTTTTGAAAGTTTTAAATAATTTTAAAACCTATTTTTATAAAAGTTTTAATTACAATAAAATTACTATGTTATAATAACGTATTAAGGAATTTTTAGGCAAAATTTTAGAATTTTGGGCCGCACCCATTTCGCGTGAGGGAGAGGAGAGTAATTTTAATTATATTAATTATTTTAAATTATTTTAATAAAGTTTTTCCGAACCCTAACCCTAACCCTAGCTCTAACCTATTTAAATTAGCCCTAGGCAAAGTTATTTCGTCATTGCTCAAAACCCTAGCCGCCGTTTCCTCTTCCAAAGCTTCGTCGCAACGTTGCGACGATCGCAACGTGCATGACCGGAGCTCACCCCCGCAATTCCCAGCGTACGACCGGAGCAAGACCCCACATCACCGCTTGCAGCACCAGCTGTATCGCCCCCCTGCTGTCGCCCGCTCCGACCGAGAGCACCGCTCGGTCAGACCGAGCGCCCGCTCCGCACCCCGCTTCGTTGCCACCGCTCCGCACCCGCTAGTGCCTGACCGAAGCCGCTCCCCGCTCCGACCGAGAGAACAGCCCGCTGCTCCGCTTCGTTGCAAGCTGCAACGTTGCAGCTTGGCCGCCCGCTGTGACCGACGGGATCTGTCGGTCTGACCGACAAAATCCCTCGCACCGCCCAAGCTCCCGACCCCGCTGCGCTGCAACGTGCACGACCGAGAGCCCCTCTCGGTCTGACCGAGAGGAACCCCCGCACCGACCAAGTCCGACCGACCGAACTTCATCGCAACATTGTTTCTCCCACACCAACTTCTGTGGTGGGCCCCCCAAGTGCTCCTTAGGTGTTGTGGGCCCCCTTGGACCCCTAGCACTGCTGTGGGCCCCACTTGGACGTGCCACTTTGCGGATTTGCCGTCTACGACGTTGCGACACGTCGTAGGCCTTCGTCGCAAGTTCAAACTTTTGGAGAGACGTGCGAGGACCAGATCTGAAGCTGAGGAGTTCTCCGATCAGACCCGACATCCAATCTACAGCAAACTCCGGTTCAGGTTGGTTCCCCGAAACTCGTAGAAACCCCCACAATAGCTGACTGAACCCTAAACTAAAAACCGTCAACTTGAACTAAATTTACTTTCCAGCTCCTGTAAAATGTTGTTTGAACATAGAAAATCGACGAACGGACTAATTTGACTGTGCACATAGGATAGATCGTCGATTAGGTTGATACATCAAAAAGTGGCTTTTGACGAATAGGATAGTCCTGAAAACCTAGAAACGAAACCTAATAGGATTTGATGAATTTGAGGCCTGACATCGTCGCCGTGGCGATATTTCAGACGGATTTCTGCGGACGAGACGCTTAGACGAGACGCTTGGACGAGACGCTTCGAGAGGACGACGCACTCGCCGTTTCAGGCAAGTGTACCCACTTGCGTTTTTGACCGTGCTTTGGTCTTAGGCTGCTAGAACTGTTAGACTGTGAATGTACAGAACCGGACGTGAAATGATAGCGTCCGGGACGACTCCTGACGGCTCAGACTTGACGACGAAGTCTGAGCCTGACAACAACAACTTTTAATGCTGTAGGGCTATCATGTGTGTGCGTGTGTGTGGACACCCTAGACTAACCCTTCCTGTCGTGTCACGTCACGTCCCGTCTTGCACAGCCCGCTGGGCAATAGGGCACTCGCCGAGTGATCCCTTGTACTGATTCACAGCCTGCGGGCAATAGGGCACCCTCCAAGTTAGAGAGAGTGATCCCTTGTACTGATACACAGCCCGAGGGCAATAGGGCACTCTCCAAGTGGAGAGAGTGATCCCTTGTACTGATTCTCAGCCTGCGGGCAATAGGGCACTCGCCAAGCTAGAGCGAGTGATCCCTTGTACTGGTGTCATGTCTTGTCTTGTCTTGGGGTTTGGGGTTGGGTTGAGCGTGCGCACGGCAAGAGGGTCTGATCCCCCTCGAACCGTAAGGCGTGAACCCTTTCGTGTCTCACTTGTCTTGTCCTGCCTTGTTTCCGTCACGTCACGTCTTGTCTTGACACCTGTAGGATAGTCCCGTAGTTGGTAGCACACGCTACGACTACTACTTGTCCCGTTTTACTTTCCTGCTACGTTACTTCTCTTGTACTTGTTGTAACCTCAGCATGCTAATCAACCAGTAAACCGTTGTTTAAAGTTCGGTGCACTTGCAGTAAAGTCTAACCCTTCTTGTAGACTTTACCTGACGTACAGTTCCTTTTTCTTGGGTGCTGTACGTCAGGTATTTAGCCAGAGTTCGTGGACGAGGCAGACTCGCTGGAGTACGTGGAGCCGAGGACGTCGTCATCAGAGCACGTGCCTGACAAGGACCAGACCTTGAGGTCTTTTAGTCGCCACTTACAGAGGTTATTACTTTCAGTTTTCTTTTAGATAGTCTGTTGCCATGCTTAGGCTTCTTTCAGACTTTGTACTTGTTGGATATCATATCTCTAATTTAATGAATGCAATATCCTTTCCGTACTTTTGTTGTTTCGAACTATAAAAATGCAAGAACCTGAAAATCTTTTAAAATGGTACCCCTACAGACGCTTATTGGGTCCGAGCTTCTAAAGCTCTGGCCTAAGCGGGCCTCGTCACGTTTCGCTTCCGTCCATTTTGGGAAGCGGGGCATGACAGGTTTTAGTGGTGGCCCATGCAGGTCCGTTGCGAAAGTTCGGAACATTAAAAGTACCGCATTCATTGGATATCCACGTACAAGTCTGAATTAGTTTCCCAAGTCTTAGATAATAGGAAGACTTAAGTAGACGTCCCAGTTTGATAGCTTGATGCCTTGGTTAAGATTTAGTCGTCCTCGTCCTAGACTATTTTAGCATCCCCATTTGATCCTGATCATATTAGATATCTAGAGACCTTCTTTTAGTTAGTCGCTCGCCCAGCTCCATTGACTTCGGGCCCAGCAGAACGTAACCTCGATTCTCTTAGGAACCTTCTCTTTAGATCTTGATTATATTCTAGCTCATAGGAAGTCTTATAGCTGAGTTATCCTAAATCTTTAGACGACCCGATGATTAGAACCCTTGTCCTCTAGCATCCCTCTGATCCTTGCAAATTTTTGTGCTATCGACCATAGGGTCCCATCGTAGCTCCTCACGATTCATATCTTACGCGTAATCTTCATGCGATCATTTTTCCTTTCTCTCGATTCTCGTGATCGTTTCCTAATGATCATCATTGATCCTTCGAATCCCTTCCCTGACCAATTCTACCTTCTCTAAAATTATTTTCGACTTTCCTTATTAAGTTTTCGCTCCAGATTGATTTCTTTGAAAACCCCTATATTATATATTTAAAATTTGTTGTTTTGGATCGAGTTAAAACTTTTAATTGACTTGGAGCTTCGTAAATGTTTTAAGTCAATATCTCGCATTATTTGCCTTGTTTCCAAAATATATATATTACTTTTATAAACTACACAATATATTTCTACTATCTTGTATTTATTTTCAAAATTTCCCCTTTCCCAAAACCTGCTTCCTTAAAAGTATTTTTGAAATTCATTATTAAATTCTCCGCCGAATTTGACTTCTTTGAAAACTTTTATTAATTATTTAAAATTTCTTATTTTCGGTTAAGTTAAAATTCTTTCGCAAATTTTGAAACCTTTCGGGCGTAAAAGTTTTAAGTTACGACCTCGTACTTATTTTCGAATCAGTATCCATCGAATTTTAGTTTTAAAACTTTGTTATCATTTCGGGAATTCAATATATCATTTTTCTACCTACGAAATTTATTTTAACCATTTACGTACGTACTTTAGAATATTTTTCTAAAACAAAGGGGGATTTTAAATTTCTTACATATAAACATCTCTATGTTCATCGTGCTCATACTTCAAGAACCTTTGTTTAAATTCATTTTCATTTACAAAACAATCGCTACCTCATCCCACTTTTATTTCCTTTATTTCCTGTTTTCGAAACCCATTATTAAATTCTTCGCTCGGTTTGACTTCCTTGAAAACCCTTTATTATATATATTTAAAATTTATTGCTTTTCGATTAAAAGTTCCTTCTTAGATTTTGAAATCTCCTTGGTCGTCAATTTTCAAGTTACTATCTGGAAATTATTTCAAATCGGTATCTTTCATATTTTCATTTTAAAACCGTGTTAACATTTTGATAATTCAATTTATATTTTTCTGGGCTACCAGATCTATTTCTAAATCACTTACAGTTCATACTTTTAAAATATTTTCTGGACTAGGTGGAACTTCAATTATTTTTATTATTATTATCATATCTGATCTATGTTCCTCGTGACCACATTTCAAAATCTTTGTGAAAACTTAATTCCATTTGCAAAACAATCGTTTTCCACCCAACCAACTACCTCCTTATCTTGCCTTATTTGAACTCGTTCCTTCCGATCTTATTTCATTCCGCTTTTGATTTAGTTTTCTTTCCTTCTTTTATCTAGACATTAGACCTTGTAGTTATCCATGCTATCTCCAGTTTAGGAGTAGGCCCTCTGGTAGGTGATGTCGTTGCAGTGCCTGAGTATAGGTAGAGTGTGTAGACCTGTATGAGTGTGTCATCTTTAGGATCCTGATGTTTGTCTCATGTGTCTTGAATGTGTACCCAGTGTTAACCATGGTATGCTGGAAGTTGTCTGAATGACGATAATCATACTTATATGAATGGCGTCATCGCAGGCAGATCCTTAGGCTTAGTTTTAGTTTTAATGAATGGTTTATCTTGGTTGTATGTGACTGTATCAAAAAAAACCTTGTTTTCTTTAAACCAAATCTTTAAAGTTTTAAAAACTAGCTCACAAGATCACAAATCACTTAACTTCCCTCATCCATTACCGCAACACCACACGTTTTTCCCCAAATGTTTTAAAATATTTCTTTGGCCTTAAATCTCTCTTTCCCTTCTCTTCTTTCTCCCTTAAACAAAATTTTCGTGTTTATGGTTGTTATATTAATTGGGGGCTAGCTATTATCGTTATAGGATTTTTGTTTGCAGGTAGGCTTGGAGTGAGATGAGTTTTATTATGGCAATGATTAATTGATTATGGGAACACAAGGATGATGGATTAGAATATATTTTTTTGGATGAAAAGAATGAACTGTCTCAGACTTATTTATAAAACCGAAGTGTGGTGGACTCAATGGAGAATTCTGTTTGAATGAAATTAAATGCGAGGAGATGATGACTCATCAGACTTGAGGCTTAGACGGGTAGTAGATAGGAGTAACTACGGAGAATAGTATGAGTTAGGGTGATCATGAGATTGAGTAGAGCTTATATTAGCATTGAGACGGATTGATGAATTGACGTGAGAAGACTTTGAGAATAACACGACGTGTGGAGATAAATGGATGATTAGGCAGTCGGACTTAATATTGGTTGGGATTAGTTATAGTGAGCAGGATGAGGGGTAATTCTGACAGATCAAATTATTTGGTAGATAAACTTATGGGGAGATATGACGAGAATGTATTGAAGACACGACGATTGCTGATTGGTGAAGGTATTATAGGATAGACAAATGTTTTTGTCTTAGATTGGTAGTTGACTAGAATCTCATTTTTCTTGGAGATTGATTAACATTGGGAGGAGATGGAGAAATTTAAAAGATATTATTGAGAAGATGATTATTTTTTTTATGAGTACTTGGAGTTGGAAATTGGAACGATAGTGATGGATCTATAATATTAGGAGGAGAGTTTAGTTGTGGCTTTGCCCAGTGAAAGATGGATTACGAGGAATTATTGAGGAACGTTGTTCGAAGTTTCAGAATTAGAAATCTTCATGAGTAGATATGATAGTTGCGGGTATAAGGTTATATGGGTAATATTATTACTAGTGTGAGTGATTCCGAGGGCGGAATCATTTCTTAGGTGGGTAGAATGTAACGGCCTGTTTCTATCGTACCTTCTTTGTGCACGTGCTTTTGATCGTGCACGTGTTTATTTTAGACTTTATTTGGTTTTGAATGTTTTTGTGTGATATGTCGTCGTGATCGTCTCTGAAAGTATTAGATTGCGAAACGACTTTGGAACGACATATCTCGAGTCGTTCTTCCGCGATACTAACTTATTTGACGTGACGTCGCGACTTTCTGTTTTGACGCGAGACGTTTCGAATTTTAGTTTCGTCTCTCGACGTCGAAATTTAGATCCGTCTTCTCCACGCTCTTTCTTTAGTCGTCCCGAACACCCCAGAATTATTCCATAATTTTTGGACTTAATTTGACCTATTTTCCATTTTTTTGAAAGTTTTAAATAATTTTAAAACCTATTTTTATAAAAGTTTTAATTACAATAAAATTACTATGTTATAATAACATATTAAGGAATTTTTAGGCAAAATTTTAGAATTTTGGGCCGCACCCATTTCGCGTGAGGGAGAGGAGAGTAATTTTAATTATATTAATTATTTTAAATTATTTTAATAAAGTTTTTCCGAACCCTAACCCTAACCCTAGCTCTAACCTATTTAAATTAGCCCTAGGCAAAGTTATTTCGTCATTTCTCAAAACCCTAGCCGCCGTTTCCTCTTCCAAAGCTTCGTCGCAACGTTGCGACGATCGCAACGTGCACGACCGGAGCTCACCCCCGCAATTCCCAGCGCACGACCGGAGCAAGCCCCCGCATCACCGCTTGCAGCACCCGCTGCATCGCCCCCCCCAGCTGTCGCCCGCTCCGACCGAGAGCACCGCTCGGTCAGACCGAGCGCCCGCTCCGCACCCCGCTTCGTTGCCACCGCTCCGCACCCGCTAGCGCCTGACCGAAGCCGCTCCCCGCTCCGACCGAGAGAACAGCCCGCTGCTCCGCTTCGTTGCAAGCTGCAACGTTGCAGCTTGGCCGCTCGCTGCGACCGAAGGGATCTGTCGGTCTGACCGACAAAATCCCTCGCACCGCCCAAGCTCCCGACCCCGCTGCGCTGCAACGTGCACGACCGAGAGCCCCTCTCGGTCTGACCGAGAGGAACCCCCGCACCGACCAAGTCCGACCGACCGAACTTCGTCGCAACATTGTTTATCCCACACCAACTTCTGTGGTGGGCCCCCCAAGTGCTCATGAGGTGTTGTGGGCCCCCTTGGACCCCTAGCACTGCTGTGGGCCCCACTTGGACGTGCCACTTCGCGGATTTGCCGTCTACGACATTGCGACACGTTGTAGGCCTTCGTCGCAAGTTCGAACTTTTGGAGAGACGTGCGAGGACCAGATCTGAAGCTGAGGAGTTCTCCGATCAGACCCGACATCCAATCTACAGCAAACTCCGGTTCAGGTTGGTTCCCCGAAACTCGTAGAAACCACCACAATAGCTGACTGAACCCTAAACTAAAAACCGTCAACTAGAACTAAATTTAATTTCCAGCTCCTGTAAAATGTTGTTTGAACATAGAAAATCGACGAACGGACTAATTTGACTGTGCACATAGGATAGATCGTCGATTAGGTTGATACATCAAAAAGTGACTTTTGACGAATAGGATAGTCCCGAAAACCTAGAAACGAAACCTAATAGGATTTGATGAATTTGAGGCCTGACATCGTCGCCGTGGCGATATTTCAGACGGATTTCTGCGGACGAGACGCTTGGACGAGACGCTTCGAGAGGACGACGCACTCGCCGTTTCAGGCAAGTGTACCAACTTGCGTTTTTGACCGTGCTTTGGTCTTAGGCTGCTAGAACTGTTAGACTGTGAATGTACAGAACCGGACGTGAAATGATAGCGTCCGGGACGACTCCTGACGGCTCAGACTTGACGACGAAGTCTGAGCCTGACAACAACAACTTTTAATGCTGTAGGGCTATCATGTGTGTGCGTGTGTGTGGACACCCTAGACTAACCCTTCCTGTCGTGTCACGTCACGTCCCGTCTTGCACAGCCCGCTGGGCAATAGGGCACTCGCCGAGTGATCCCTTGTACTGATTCACAGCCTGCGGGCAATAGGGCACCCTCCAAGTTAGAGAGAGTGATCCCTTGTACTGATACACAGCCCGAGGGCAATAGGGCACTCTCCAAGTGGAGAGAGTGATCCCTTGTACTGATTCTCAGCCTGCGGGCAATAGGGCACTCGCCAAGCTAGAGCGAGTGATCCCTTGTACTGGTGTCATGTCTTGTCTTGTCTTGGGGTTTGGGGTTGGGTTGAGCGTGCGCACGGCAAGAGGGTCTGATCCCCCTCGAACCGTAAGGCGTGAACCCTTTCGTGTCTCACTTGTCTTGTCCTGCCTTGTTTCCGTCACGTCACGTCTTGTCTTGACACCTGTAAGATAGTCCCGTAGTTGGTAGCACACGCTACGACTACTACTTGTCCCGTTTTACTTTCCTGCTACGTTACTTCTCTTGTACTTGTTGTAACCTCAGCATGCTAATCAACCAGTAAACCGTTGTTTAAAGTTCGGTGCACTTGCAGTAAAGTCTAACCCTTCTTGTAGACTTTACCTGACGTACAGTTCCTTTTTCTTGGGTGCTGTACGTCAGGTATTTAGCCAGAGTTCGTGGACGAGGCAGACTCGCTGGAGTACGTGGAGCCGAGGACGTCGTCATCGGAGCACGTGCCTGACAAGGACCAGACCTTGAGGTCTTTTAGTCGCCACTTACAGAGGTTATTACTTTCAGTTTTCTTTTAGATAGTCTGTTGCCATGCTTAGGCTTCTTTCAGACTTTGTACTTGTTGGATATCATATCTCTAATTTAATGAATGCAATATCCTTTCCGTACTTTTGTTGTTTCGAACTATAAAAATGCAAGAACATGAAAATCTTTTAAAATGGTACCCCTATAGACGCTTATTGGGTCCGAGCTTCTAAAGCTCTGGCCTAAGCGGGCCTCGTCACGTTTCACTTCCGTCCATTTTGGGAAGCGGGGCGTGACATTTTTGGTTTTTGGTTTCTTTTTGTTCTTTTTGATTTGATTTTAGTATTTTTGTCTTGCAAACTTGCGGAATCGCAATGGAATGCAAAGGCGGCCTACGCATCCCAAGCTAGATGGCTTTAGAGCGTCGGGTTACGAAGAAACCCGAAGGACCATTATACAAAAATATGTACAAAAGTGTTTATTTGGGTAATTTTTTTTGGAAAATGAAAAGTGTGCACTCCCCCAAATGGGAGAACGATGCACGACGAGGGTGAATGTACAAAGTAAAACAAAAGAGAATTTTTGAGAAATCCAAGCATGGCAAGAAAATCCTCCATTAATTAAAGCACAGAACAAAGGTGTGGATATCATAATCCCATTGAAAGGTAGCTAACACATGTGATAAGAGTACACATATAGTATTTCATGCAAGAGTTAGAAGCACGTGGGTAGGATGGTAAAATAACCTTTTTTGGAAGTGAAGCGTGAAAATCTAGGAACTTCAAATAGAGGGGCATATTAAAATATGATATATAGCTAGAAGCATGCCTTAAACACAATCACAACCTAAACCCAAAAGATGGCAAAACACATATATGAGCATTGAATAATCAAAGAAATAGCGTGATGGAAAAAGGTGCTCAAATGCGAAAAGTGAAGCATGAGTGGCAAAATATCATTGAGGGTTCATCTCTAGAAAGAGGCAAGAATGAAATGGAGAAAGAAAAATGCATGATGCGAATGATGCATAAAAATGAAAAGAAAAAATTTTTGATGCATGAAAAAGGTGAAAAATGGAAGAAAATAAAGGAAACCTGCATGAAATGCAACTCCCCCAAGCAAAAGCTTGCATTACCCTCAATGCAATAAGATCACTCATGAGAGGGCAAAGATAAAATGGGAGGGAAAATGCATCAAAAATAACAAAAATGACTATGGGTGATACTCTCCCCCCAAGCTAATATAAGCTATGCCCAAAAGATATGAAAATCTGATACGGGACATAAAAGATAAAGGGGAGAGTGAACAATAGGCAAAACAGGCATCACCACCCATTGGAGGTGGTAGGGGTCTCATGGAGAAAAATGATAATGGGGCCAAGAAAAGTGCCAAAAGAACAAGGATAGGGTGATGGGGGTGAAATGATAGAAGGGCACAACATGCTGGGTTATTATGATGAAAAAGCAAACCCTAGATACACTCCCCTCGCTAATGAGAGGAGACGAGATTATTCTAATCTAAACTAGAAAGCGGTAAATATTTACACTACTAGATTAGGATACACCTGAGCATAGGCGGATCCAGAATTTGGAGTGGGGCAGGTAGCTGCTCTAACTGCTCCTGTTGTGGCTCTGCCAGAAGCGTTGTGCCATGTGTGCCAATGGACCCAAGCAATGCACCTCCAAGCATCCTTAATAGGTGTACACCTGTGACCTGCAAAGGATGAGGTGCTTAGTCCATGGCAAGAAATCATTTCCCAAAATAACTGTATCCCAGAGATAGTCGCCGGTATATGATGGGAAAATATATGAAATATGGCGAATACTCCCTTGAAATGGTATGATATCCTCTGTGCTAGAGGCATGCTCATCTCTCTCGGCATCACTGTGTGCAGGCTCCAATAGCCTGTTGAATTCGTCACCATCATCAGCGTGGAAGGTGGCACGACAGGTAGGATCTGTGGATGCCACCAAGGGAGGGGAAGACTCCTCCAACTGCTTATCGCACTGCTGCTCATTCTCCAAGGGGACCGACTCCTCAGAGTCGTGCTCATCATTCCAGATGACGTCATCGTGGTCCTCCAACACCGGATGCAGAAGAAGAGGCTGCAAAGGTAGCTGAGGAGATGGTGGGGCTGTGGAATCCTCAGGAATGACCCTGAAGTCCAAGTACTCCCTGATGTCCTACTCGCAAGTATGTGTAGTCTCTGCAGGCTCCTCGGTACTCTTGGTGATGTCGCTGCCAATGTACTGTGCACATCCATCTCTGCAAGGTGAGATGTGAAGTCCATCTGCACAGGTGAGGTACTTGAATGTGCCTTTCGAAACAACATCCTCCGGTGACTCCAAGCGGGGTAGCTCACCCAAAATGAAAGTCTCTCCCCCTTGGCAGTCACATGCCCCACTGTCACTCTCGCTGTCCGAGAAGAATGCATAGTTATCCAATTCGTAGACACGGAAACAGGGGTCGACGGGTAGCGGCAAGTCAGAAGGTGCACCTCCACTGCACTCGGGAATCTCCAAAGTAGCCCCACTGATAGAAGCTCCGAGAATGTCCCGAGAAGAGACAACGGCTTCGTTCACCAATGCACCAACCTTCACCTCATCTTCAATGGTGTGGTCGTCGCGAAGGTAATAGATTCATCCCATAAAGGCCGAGGGTGCATTGCAAATGTAGTGGGGTGCTTGGGGACTTAGATCTCGGGGAATGGCTTCTAGGATTTCGGTGTGGTGGCTCTAACCATGCGCAATCTCTGCAAGAGTAATGGGTAATAGCTTGGAGATTATGGAGTTTTGTCGACAAACAATGTCCTCCAGAAAGGGAACAAGGGCCTCATTGAGAAAGGGAACAAGGGCCGATATTTCCAAGGGTGGTGGAGGGATGTGTTGAAGAAATTGGTTGGAGGGGTATATGAATGTGTTGTTGGAGTTTGGGTATGGGGTGAGGGTACGGGAAGTAAATATGCACCCCAATCTTTTGTTCCCCGCCATGCCACAATCCTCACAAACAACCACCTCCAATGAACCGGTTCCTCCCACTAGAGCATTGGAACAAGAATTCCACATTGTAAGCAAATATATATCTGCACAACACGAATAGAAAATTCGAGAGGAGCGTCAATAGTACAAGAGAATAACAAAAAGATAATGCAAAATATGGTGGAGGGGGGAAATTTCTTGGTTTATTATATATATATATATATATATATATATATTTTTGACAAGATATATATATATATATATATATATATATATATTTGTTTTGTACGTAGTCTAACGAACCTAAGCTAAGCTAATATCAAACCGAATGCCTCCCCGACAACGGCGCCAAAAACTTGATCGGCGCCCCGTTTACGATTAGGGCGCGGTGTCGTTTTACCCCAAGTGCACGGTTAATGTAGGGTGCGGGTATATCGAACACAGGGAGGTGGATGGCTTGAATGCTACTAGCCTCGCCTAGGTTGTGTGAGAGCTACGCGGATGATATGAGTGGGTAATGTAGGAATAAAGGAAAGAAATGAAAAGGACAAGAAATGAATCCCCCCTAACACGGGCTAAAGAACTCATGGCACTTGGCATTCAACTCGACCCAGGGTGAGACATTGCGCCAAAAGGTGGTACCTAGTGCCCCATGGGCCCGATATTCCGCTCAATGCCCAGGATGATACTCTAGGTCTACCCGGTTTCAGACGATGGGTATTCCCATGTCCAACACCCTCCACAACCGGGAGCATTAAGGCCACAATAATAACTCCCAACATTTCGTCCAAGCCGTTCCTACACGCAAGGACTCGATGTCAACACTAGGGATGTGAGCTGTGGCTAGGGGATCAAACTCCCGTTTTATTTTCCCTTGGCCCGACGGTCAAAGGCAGAACTTTATCCCGCCAATGAGAATAAAAATGCCACCGCGTAACCCTAATGGCTAAATAGGTCGAATGTGATTTCTAGCAATACACTAAAGCGAATCTTGACGGGACAAGCATCCGGAGCCCAACCCCCAACTCCATCTAGTGTGTTGCCATAAGGGTTGGTCTCAGATTACTACACATCCCCATTGACACATTCCATCAAACACTAGCCATGCAATCAAGTCAAATGAAATTTCCCAAGCATCAATCCTACTCTAACCCATATTAGGGTTCATCAAGAACTACTCAATGATAAGGAACATGATAGCAAGCAATAATAAATACAAACAGACATTCATCATCAAGATTATTGAAAATAACACAAAGCAATGGAAATAAGAGAAAAAATAATTATCTTGCATTAGAATCCATCAATCCATTACAAGATTTATTCAAATAGAAACCCTAACCTAACCTAATCTAAGGCTCCCATGAAAGGGGCAGAAAGCTGCTGAAAAATAGTGGGGAACCCCCTACCAGTCGTCCCACATTTCGTATTTATAGGCCCCCACAAAACCCTAACGGTTCGGGTCCAAAAAACCACTAAAAGCGCTGAAAAAGGGCCACCCGATCGGTTGGAAGGTCAACCGATCGGGGTGACAGCTTCTGAAATACTTCACTCGATTGCTGAACCGATCAGGTGGATCATCGGGTCGTAAGCTGGGGAAGCTTCGGCTACGGGTGAACCGATCCGTTGACAAGTCAACCGATCGAGTGGAGTTTGCGCTCAAAACCCGAGAGTTCTGTCACACCCAACCGATCACTGAACCGATCGGTTGGGATTTTCATCATCCATGCTTCTCCTCGGGTCTGATACGTGTGCACAAACCGATCAGGTGGATCTGTCCACCCGATCAGTTGAAGCTCCAAAACTTCAAATCCTCATCTTTGGCCATGGATCTTTGCCGTATAAGCGTGCTTTGGTCCCGACATGCATGGTTGACTCCAGAAGACACCGAAACGCCGACATTTACCTGAAATACACCCAATAGTCAATATGAACCAAAATGTGATATATACAACATGGAATCAGATGAAACGCATATGAAAACACGATGAAGAGCATGTGCAAAAGGTGAAATATGAACACGCGTTATAAACACATAGATTGGCCAGAGTGGGACGAGGCAATAAGAGTTGAGCTAGACTCACTCTTGAAAAGCAAAGTCTTTGGACCAGTAGTCCATACACCTGAATGTGTAAAACCTGTGGAATATAAGTTGGGTTTTCATAAATAAATGAAGGAAATGTGATCATTTTCATATTTCATACTAAGCCTAACGTCTCTGGAAAAGCCAAGAAATGCAGCTCATGGACGTTGTAACTACATAGCTATACGACAATATAGATATAGAGATCTATATGAACCCTCCAGAAGGGTATACTCTACCCCCAGAGATGAAAGAGAGACGTAGGAACGTCTTCTCTATAAAGGCTTCAAACATCAGTATATAATTCTAATAGGTTCTCCTGCAGAGACCATTGAGATATCAGATACCTAGTCAAAACAGGGTATTGTTTCGGCTTACAGATTAAAACACCTTTTTATGGTGGAATCCTTTTATATTCTTCATACACCAGGAGTTTATGAAGAAAGATGCCCATTTGCAATCTGTTAAAAATGGATGCTTATTTATGACCCCTTCCAGTCGCTAGAAGAGGGAGAGGACATCCTAGGTCCTGAAAAGCCTAGCTCTAGTGTACTAGATACACTCCTTTATCTGGCCAACTGCACGTGTCTCTATTAGAACTAACTACACGTGTCTCTATTAGAACGTCTGCAGTAAAGCTATTAGCCAGGTACAATGCTGCCCTGGAGAGCACCACTGGACCAAAGATAAGCTGCTCATGTGTAACTTCCAAGGGTCAAGGAATATATATCGCATATGAAGGTTTACAGATCATCGCGATGACTAAGCACAAATAGTCGGCCACCTCCTAAAGATCTTAACAACATTCTCCAAAGTATACATCTTCTAAGAAGCTCATCATCCAAGAAGCAAGTCTAGTATACGCTCAGCCAGGTCCAGCAGTACCTTGCAGACACAGTGAAGACTGAGTAAAAGAATTCATTCGTGGAGTAATCTATCGACTTCGAAGAGCGTACCACTCTAGAGCGCCACTATCTTCCAGTAGCCGCTAGATATGGGTGAAACTTGTATAGATGAATGATGATTTTATTTGCTTTCAGAACATGATGAATGTATAGAAGAATAGGAAATGATTGTATAGATACATAGGAGATCTGCAAGCCTGAAGCTTGTACATATCACGGGGAGTTGATATTAGAGTTGTACTCTTTTCCCTTAGCTATGGGTTTTCCCACTGGGTTTTCTAGCCAAAGGTTTTAATGAGGCAACCTCATTTAACTCAGGACCCTGAAGTGTCCACCCCTAATGAAAGCTGATAGACCTCCAAGCCTGAAGCTTGTACGGATCAGGGAGAGTAACCTGTGGGTTGCACTCTTTTTCCTTAAGTTGTTGGTTTTTTCGACTGGGTTTTCCACAGCTAAGGTTTTAACGAGGCAAACACGATTACTCTGGATCCAGAAGTATCCACCACGTTAGCATTATACGCTAAGACCAAAGTAATGGATGGATAAGGGGGAGTGTTATGAATGAGGGAGGCTTTTGGCATCCCCTCATCTTTATCCCCCCATTAATCCCCATCAAGCTTACTAATGGGGACCTTTGGTATCCCATGTCCTTTCATATTATACTATTATGAATAAATAGAGAACCATGGTTTTGTGTCAAGGTTACTCATTCTTATATTTTCTAACATATTTTCTATTTTATATCTTTTGTTGTCATCATCAAAAAGGAGAGAGAGTGTTGGGATATTGAGACCAACCCTAGTCGAATTTTGATGATGTCCACAAATGATATGGGTACTAACAATTTTCTTCAAGTATGTATCGGAATTATTTTATAGCCATGAAGAAACAAATATATGGAAATCTCAAAATAGAGAACTTGGAGAACATAATCGTGAAGTCAACATTGGAGTGAATGCATGCAGAAAGTGAAGACTCAATCGAAAACTCAAGATCAAGACTTGGTGGCCCAAGTTAAGAAAATAAGGTTAAAGAGGTCAAGAAGTGTGTATGGTGTAAGTTAATAGCTTAGAATGTTAAAGACAATATCTTGAAGCTAAACAATCACATAAATACTAAAAATACTTTTAAAATGTATTTAAATATGTTATATTAGTATATAATTTTTATTAAAAAATTCAAAGTATTTATATGTAGAAAAACTCAAGTATCTGAAAATAGCCGACTATCTGCCTTCAGATATGGCCTAGAACTCTCGGGAATGTATAGTAGCCGACTATCAAAAAATATAGCTGACTATCCGAAAAAATATAGCCGACTATCCGAAAAATATAGCCGACTATCCAAAAAATATAGCCGACTATCCAAAAAAATATAGCCGACTATCCAAAATGGATAACCTGCTATCTGGGTCAAATGGCAGCTTTTAAGGAAAACGTGGGTTTCATTTTCTAGGCATTACTAGCCATTGGAAGAGAGAATTTTAGCACGTTTTGAACAGATTTTCATCTCTATAAATACTAGAGATTTTAGAATTTTTAAATATGAATTTCTAAGCATTTACTATTATTTTTCAAGCAAAATTCTCAAAGCTCTCTTCTTTCAAAAGCTCTAATTTTTTGCCATACTTTTAAATTCTTTTATGCTGATTTTTCCTAATCTATTTACATTTATTTTTTGGCCATAAGCTTGATCTAAATCTCGGTTGATAAAGTTCATATTTTCTAGAGATTTAATTCAAGTTTTATTTTTGATCTCATACTTTATCTTTCATATATAATTTTGAGATCAAGTTTTGATTTTATATACCCATACTCAAAAACACAAAGTTCTATATTTTGGCTATAGGAATCAAAGGGTGTAACTATCGACCTACAAAGGTTTGTAAAGCCTTTGAAGAAGGCTTGGTAAGTTTTACTCCCTAGTGAAAGGAAAGTGTTGTGTTGTACTTTGTTTTTGAAATTCCTAATTGAGTTGTAACTAGGTGATTGGAAATACTAATAGGTGGAGCTAGGTGCTTATACAAGTTCTCTACATTGAGTTGAGGCAAGGTTGCTCTAAGATTTGAGAGCTAGTGGATCGGTTCATGGACGTAGGTCAGGTTGGGCCGAACTAGTGTAAACTCATTGTGTATGCGCTGTGACTTTCTCTTGACCCTTCTTTTCTTATTGCTTGTAATATTCATTTCAGCTGTGCTCATTTCATTTATTTCATTACAAGCTTACAAAATTGTGTTGATTAAATACAAATTGAGGTAACTCTCATTTGAGACTTAGGCAACTTTGAGAATGGCTTACTTTACGTGAAAATTTTATTACTTTACTCGCAACACTATTCAACCCCCATTCTAGTGTTGTCTGCCATCCATAAGATCCCACAAATTTCAATAATCTCTACATTGACTTGTATCCATGAGGTAGCCAATTGGAGAGTTGAAATCTTTGATATTTCTTGTAACAATCTTCATTGAAAACTATATTCTATCCCATGCTAATGAGCATCATGCCACAATACTAGCTGTGAGGAAATATTGCTAAGGTTCTAATAAAATTAAAAACATGTAGAAGAGTGCAAAATTAAATTTTTTCTATATTAGAAGAGAAATCCAAGATCTGCTATAGAAATCATGAATTTAATGTAGGATCTATCTGCACTACTAAGCAACACACTAGTGGCTGAATAGTATAATGGAAATTTAAAGCTAATTAACAAAATTCTTGCAATACTGATTATACAGAGCAAAACAATTAGCAAACACACAACAGAGAGCAACACAATCGCAAACACCTTGAGCTTTCTTCATGAAATTCATGAAATGTTGTGCAAGCTCTGCTAGATCTCCATCAACATCACTCTTCTTATCATCACTTCCTTCATCTTCACCATAGGAGTGGACCGGCTTCTTATTTTTCTTCTTATCTTTATCCTTTATGGCTTTGAAAGCAACCCCGTTTTCCTTTGCTTGGGCTACCCATTGTACCAAGGAACTTGAGCTCTTTCCTTGTTGTGTTGACGCCTCACTTCATATGCCATTAAGTTTTCAATGCAATCATCACCGATGTATTTCGACATATTGTTGGATTCTTCAATACCGGTGATCTTTGATTCCCATTCCAGTGTTAGAAAAAACAAAATCTGTGTCACTCTATATCCATTGAAATGACCTTTCCTAGGGCTTCAAGTGCGTTCAGAATCTCTGTGAACTGGGTGAACATTCCTGTTATGTTTACTCCTTCCTGCATTTTAAAAAGTTCATATTTAGATTGAAAACAGTAATTTTTTCTCTTTGTCTTTGAAGTTCCTTTGTGGGTGACTTGAAGGATATGCCAAATTTTATTTGTCGATTTGCAAGTAAAAATGCGATTGAATTGATTGGTGTCCACGATGCAATATAGAGCCGACATCACTTTGGCATTTCTCTGGATGGCCTCCTTCTCCGGCTTTGTTCTATCATTCACGAGCTTAATGATCTCCTCATACTCCTCCTCATTGATGTTCCAAAGGTCTTGACCTCTCAACCAAATCATCATCTTTTGCTTCCAATAGGGGTAGTTGGTGCCATTGAAGAATGCCAAATGAACGATTGATTGTCCTTCTTCATGAGAACTATATGGAGGTATGAATGCCATTTGTTGCTAGAATGTTTCAACAAAGCTCTGATACCAATTGTAGGATCTACTTACAATATTAAGCAACAGACTAGAGGGGGGTGAATAGTATAATGTCGATTTAAAGCTAATTAACAAAATTCTTGCAATGCAGAAGTATAAAGAGTAAGACAATTAGCAAACACACAAGAGAGAGCAACACAATCGCATTCATACCATGTATCCTGGTTCGGCTACACCTACTCCAGTCACACACTCTTTCCTGAGTCTTGTGGATTTCCAGTATATAACCTCTTATGAGGCAAAGCATACAATCCCTAAAACGGGATACAATAATCTCTTTCGAGATCCCACATTCTATTCTAAGATCCACACTATCTATCCCAAGATTGCACACTATCTATCCCAAGATAGCACACCTCTCTTTCCAGAGAGACACTCCCACAACCCGGGAGCAAGGTTTCACAATGAAACAAAATAAGAAAATACACTCTTACCCTATTGCCTTGATTAGATGAACTTACTAGTGAAGTGCTAGGTAATGGTGAGTGATATCCAAGTGCTGGAATTTAGCTTTCTACACATGGAGATTTCCCTTGAGCTTTGGATTCAAATGCACCAATCAATGAAGCTCAAAGAGGGAAAGAGAGAGAGTTGAAAGAAAGAATCTTTCTCTTGATATTTTGGCTCACAAATATGTTCTCTATGGGTTTATTTGAGTGCTCAAATCTCCCCCACAATCAGGCTTAAATAACATCTCAAATCTACACAAGAACCGAGAAAATAGACTTAACAAAAACCAGTCTAACTGTTATAAACGGGTAGATATTTTGAGTCATCAGACGTTTGAATTTATGTTCTCAGACAGCTGGTTAACTATTCAGTCGTCTGTGAACACAACATCAGACAGCAAACACAAAGTTGGTATTGAACAAACAGAGGAACCAACTCCAAGCTTCTAGATATCTAGAGAACACCACTCAGGCATTTGGGACACTATTCAGTCGTCTGATAACCCCACATCTGATGACTGAGGTAGAGGCTGGATAAAAAGAATACAATGTCCAACTCACTACATCAGATGGCTGGAGTTCACCACTCAAACGTCTGAGAAACTGTTTAGACATCTAACCAATGAACTTCAGACGGCTGATTTTAGGCTGTGTTTGTTCTGATACAAACAGACACACCAGACGTCTGGACAGGCTTCATCAAACAACTGGTCCTAGTCCAAAAACACAAATGAGAGTGTTTTATCCAAGGAACCTATTGGGATGGGTTCTAAGTTTCTCATATGGTTCTCTAAGATGGTAAATGCCATAACTGTGTATGACCATCTAATCAAGGCATACATAAATTCTACAAAAAGGAGCAAAATACATAAAGAATCAAAATGAAATACAATAAGCTTCTTGATTCTTCATGCTCTCTATGCTTCTATGCTCCATGCCTTGAGTCAACCAACCCATCATATTTATGTTTTGTCTCCATCAAGATATTGTCATGTAACTAATCTGAGACTAAGACAAATAAAGTCATTAGATCAACATAATGTGGTGATCATCATCAAAACCATATTAGGCTTAACGGTCACTATCCAGCATTTAAATTCTATAGAATAAAAGACATTCCATTGCTTGGATATATTTTAGTGATACCTGTGGATCCTTATCTCTTTCAGTCAGAATATCCAAAGCTCTTTCACCAACCAGGCAAGGTAGACGTTTCACTCTGATGATGTAGCCCCTTCACGATCCACGAGCCATCCAAGAACTCAAACCTGGCCACTTACACTTTGTTAGTGCGAGGGAGGAGTGATGTGTCCATATTTTCCACTATTTTCATATCATCATTTCATTGCATCCCATGCCATTTTCGCATCCAAATCCCACATTTAACTACGATATTGCATTTCTGACGATATATTCGAGCTTCGTAGTGTTTTACGAGTTTTCAGGGATTTTGGAGCGATTTGGGACCCCACTTGGGTATGGATACATCCGACACGTTCGTGAGCTCATTGGCAAGGCTCTGGAGGAGTTCGTCGTACCTTTGGAGCCATTGGAGGAGAAGAGAGAGAGCAGGAGGAGAGGAGAGAGCCTCAGCAGCTGCTGGAGAGTTTTTCCCAGACTGCTCGATCGAGCAGTTCAGATGCTCGGACCGAGCAGCTTCAATTTAAGGAAAGGAGCTGATACGGGCTGGCTCGGACCGAGTAGTTCCTTTGCTCGGTCGAGCGACGTCAAATTCCACAACTCAAGCAATTCCAGCGACACGGCCTGAGCGGCTCTTCAGTGACCGAGTCATCCGCTGCTCGGATCAAGCAGAGCTGACTGGGTCCGGGCAGGCAGAGCGACGATTTTGAAGTTTCTCAATTCCCTTTAGTGCTTGGTTGAGCAGCTCATCTGCTCGATCCGAGCGACCGAACGATCAACGCATTGCTCGACCGAGTCACCTACTCGGTCGGCAATGCCAAGGCCATTTTTGGAAGATTTTCTGAAGCCGACGATTGCGCGATTTCGGGGGGACTGAAGCTGGGAGCTGGCAACGACGATTGGGGCGACTCATTTTGAGATTTTTCTGAATAGTTTGGTAGAGCTGCGGCAATTGTTAGAGAAACGAATTTTAGATTAATTTTTGTAAGAGGATTTTTGATCGAAACTTGGAGATTTTTGTTCTCGATTGCTTTTGCGCTTGGAATCTGGAATTATTTCTAGATCTATAAATTGTAAATCTTTTCTATCTCCCGCTGTAAGTTTTCTACTTTTATTCTTTTGATTTCTATGATGTCTTCTTCTTTGGAAATGATGTTTTTATCTGTTACTATCGCCATGTGTGAGTAGATTATTCTAGGGTTGATGGGTTAGCCCTAGGATCCTGGGGAAAGATGTAGATTTGGATCCCTACGTTGAATTAGGGATTTAGGGGAGCATTTCAGTCGATCCTACCAAATCCCTGGATAACCCGTACTGAGATCATGCCCACGGTCTGTGGAATTAATGTGCTTAAGGGGTATCTCTGGGATTTGAATTGGGAAATCGGTGGATCCAACCAAGGCTCGTGACCATGCCCAGCTCGTGCCTTGAGGGGATCAATTGACGAACTATACCTCTACGTTGACAGCTATCGCCATTGCATCAACAAGAGCCCCCGAAATACCTCGCAATTCTAACCCACGAGAGTGGTACGAATTGGGAGATTAATCCCCTAACCCTAATGCAACGTAAGGATCCTATTCTAACGTCGACCCCCAACGATCTTAGTGGCGATCCCTAATGCCCTAGTCCCTTTTATTAGTAAACCAATAACAACACCCCAAACAAATCTTTCACCCCGATTACTATCTCACTTCGAGATTTAGAAATAAACTGAGACTCCATTTACACTATCACCGTCCCTGTGGGATTCGATATCATTTATACTATAACTCGACACCGTCCACTTGCAGATTGAGCCCGGAATTGAAGCCTAGGGGACATACCACGCCTGGCAATCGTGACACCGTAGAACCTAGGTGTAGGTTTCGGGTGCGTCAAGTTTTTGGCGACGTTGCCGGGGACGACAATAGTGTTTACCTCAGTTTATTTTCTTTATTTTTGAAGTTTGCTAGCATTCTAATCATTTCTCACCTTTCCATCATTTTTAATCTTTTTATTTATTTCGGTGCTACTGACGGTGTTTATTTGAGTTTTGTTGGTGCATGAACACTCGCTACAAGGGATCTACCAGAGAATTATTATTCGATCTCGAGATCGAGAAGACAGTGAGGGCTTTGAGAGCCTCAAGTAGAAGTTCATCTCCCTCCGCTCAGATGGCGGAAAACAATCATCATCATCCTCCTCGCACCGGGTCCATCAGGGACCATATGAAACCAACGTTCGGGAACAACTCCTACATCCTCAGACCGCAACTGGCGACAGCGAGCTTCAAGTTAAAGACGGGGTTGATTAATCTGATGCAGCACGATCTCTTCCACGGGCATCCGCATGAAAATCCCAACCATCACATTGACACCTTCCTGGCGAAGTGTGATATGTTCAAGGCAAAGGACGTTAGCGATGATGCTGTGAAGCTGCGGCTTTTCCCGTTCACTTTGAGGGATAAAGCCTCATATTGGCTCCGGGCCCACCCTCCCAACCATTTCACTACCTGGGAGAAACTAGCACTTGCCTTCGTGGATAAGTTTTATCCACCCTTGAAGACGGTGCGAATCAGGGGAGCTATTTCAAACTTCAAGCAGCTTCCACAGGAATCACTCTATGAGGCATGTGAGAGGTTCAAGGACCTCCACCATCAGTGTCCTCACCACGGGATCTAGCACTGGGATTTGGTGCAGAGCTTTTACAACCGACTCCAGCTTAGTACCAAGATGATCATCGATGTTGCGACATAAGGCACCCTACTTGATAAGTCTCCTGAGGAGGCTATAGACTTGTTGGAGCACATGGCAGCCAACACTCAACAATGGAATGATGAACGGACTGATGTGACCCGGACTCCCGAGGTCAAGGCCGCTAGCCACTTGGATTCTCACATGGAGACCTTGTGCAAACAAGTGGCCCGAATTGAGCAGCGTCTAGACTCCATCCCTGCTTCACCCTGTACATCGTATCATCCTGCAGAAGAATATGCCGATCAGGGCTATATCCCTAGTGAGGCCCACTATGATGGTGCTGAGACATCTGAGTCTGTACAATACATCCAAGAATAGAGACGGAATCAGTGGCAGCATCCTGCTTCCAGAAATCACCCGGGGTTTTCTTATGGAAACCCAAGTGGAGGGCTGCAACCTCCGCAATTTCAGAGGCCACCACCCGCTCCTCAGTAGCAACAGAACCAGCAGCAGGGCGGATTTATGCCAGCTGGGCCTTACCGACCGCCGGGTTATCAGTTCAACCGGCCGCCTCAGCAGAACTACGTACCAAATCTACCTAAGTCCAATATTGAAGCCACATTGGAGACTTTCATGAGTGGTCAGATCCGCTTTAATCAGGACACCTCGAACTAGTTCAAGAGTATAAATTCTTCACTCGATGAACTGAGGGGTCAAATGTCGCAGCTTTTGAAGAATTAGGGGAGATTGCCCTCACAGCCAGAGACAACCCCGAGAGCCCAAGCTAATGCCGTGGTTTCAGTTACCATATGTGGAGGACGGGTTACTGACCCCGGCATGGTCCCGGTGCTAAATAAGGAGAAAGTCACTGTTGAAGAAGCCGTCGATGACGGCAATAGAGAAGGGCAGCTGAAGGGCCTATAATTATTGAGGAGAAGACGGATGCACCACCCACCAAGCCTACTACAGCACCTCCTCCTGCTGATGCTACAAGGAGTAAAGCCTCCCGACCTCCCCCTCCATACCCACAGAGGCTAGCCCTAGCAAAAATGGAAAAGAAATACTCCAAGTTCATGGAGTTATTGAAGGGAATTTAGTTGAACATCCCGTTCATAGACGCCATCACAAAGATCCCGACCTACGCCAAATTTTTGAAGGATCTTATCACGGGAAAAAGGAAGACGGAAGAAATTAAGCTTATGGAGGACTCCACCTCCGTTATTAAAAATCATCTCCCCCTGAAGCTACCGGATCCGGGGAGCTTTACCGTGCTGTGCTCCATTGGAGGGATACCTATCAGCAGAGAATTGATTGACTTGGGGGCTAGCATCAGTTTGATGCCCCTCTCCATTTTCAAGAGACTGCAAACCGGAAGTGAGCTAGAACTGACGAGCATGTCCATCCAGCTTGCAGATCATTCCATCACCTACCCAGTGGGAATATCACAGGACGTCATCCTTCAAATACCCCCAGGATTATGTGTTCCTGTCGACTTCATTATCATGGATATGCCTGAGGGAGGGAGCTCCCAACTTATACTTGGCAGCCCCTTCATGGTGACTGTCGGTGTTCTGATCGATGTCCGAGAAGGGACCCTCTCTCTCAACGTTGGAAATATCGAAGCCGAGTTCCGGCTACAAAAGCTGATGAGAGAGCGAGCTCATGTAGAAGGGTCCAGCTATTTGGAGCTTCTTGAAGAAGAGGCCATTGAGGATTTCACTTCTGATGGGGTCATGAAGGACTCAATGAAGACGAGCATCGACGATGACGGCGACCCAACCTACCACAAAGCGGTCGCCGCATACATCCGAGTATTGGATGAAGAACTTCTGAATCGTTCACCGAGTCATCAAGAACCGGAAACTATATGCTACTCAGAGGAGAGTCTTGAAATAGGCGAAAACCAACTGCCGCTGGAGTGCACCACCTCAAAGAATGACGCGCGACCGCCACGCGCACCAAATGACAAATGATATATTTAAGGGAGTCGAGCTCACGACTGAAAACGATCACTTATTGGGAAGCAACCCAATTTCTTAGATTTCGGATTTTCTTTTGCAGTTTCTAATTTTTATCTTTTATTTCATGTTTTTGAGATAAAACTATAAAATTCACAAAAATTTGATGAGTTCGTCTTTTGTATAGGATGGACAAGTGGGGGTATGCGTATCGACATTATAAATCAAAGGAAGCCGGAGGAGAGCATCAGATTCGAAGATTTAGAGAGAAAACCAAGGAAAAATAAGAGGAGACAGGAGACACAGGAGACTCGACCGAGCAGCTTCACTGCTCGGTCGAGCAGTTCAGACACAAAAAAGGAAGAGGAAGATGTTTTTTCTACACGGCCCGAGCAGCCTCCTGCTCGGTCCGAGTAGAAATAGACTCGGTCCGAGCAACTTATTACTCGGTCGAGTACTACAGGCTTTTGAATGTGAGGAGAAAACACCACTCTGCCAAAATGACCCGATTATTATTGGCTCGGCCCAAGTAGAAATCGACGCGGACCAAGCAGCATGCTGCTCGGGCGAGCAGACAAGGGAGTATATTACATCTAAATTTATTGAATTTCAGCTTTTTGACTCGGTCGAGCAGCCTTGTAGCTTGGACCGAGTCGATTTATCCTACACTCCCAAACGGGTTGGGTCTTTATACCCAAACCCGTTTATAAATAACCTGAAGTTAAAATTTTTTTAACCTAAATAAAAAATTTCTAACTTACCTCCCGAGCTTCCTCCATTTCCCTACTCGTTCAAACCCCCCCTGTCGCAGTCTTCCTCCTCCCGCACCGCCACCGGCACCGCCGATCATGCCGCCACCACCAGTCAGCCATTCTCTCTCTCTCTCTCTCTCTCTCTCTCTCTCTCTCTCTCTCCCCCCCCCCTCTCTTTTCCCTCCGCCCCCATCCCCTTCTCTAATCGACGTCGTCGTCGACGGCGCCACCGTCGTCGACGGCGTCGCCCATCAGACCACCCCCTCCCTTCGACTCCCCCTCCACGCCTATCCCCCCATCTCCCGCCCAAATTCCCCCGACCTCCGATGGCTTGTGCCCTAGGGCACGGACCGAGCACAATAGTGCTCGGTCAGCCCCCCTCACCGAGTAGAACGACTCAAACCGAGCAGTACCACTGCTCAGTCGAGCAACCCTATATCAGCCTGTTCCCCAATTTTAATGCCCTATTTTGACGTTTCATTTGTTTCTATTGCAGGTGTTCGTTGCCTACGTCATCACAGACTACAGGGCCTAGCTTGGAGTAGCTCTAGGCACTAGCATCGCTCGCATCTCCTGCGCATACTGTACACTCGTTCCCTTATTTATTTTTATACCGTATCAGCATAGCACCATATCCACGATGGTTCACACGAGAGGTGCCCCCACCCCACCCATCTGTGGGAAGAGGCCCACTCCAGGTGCCTCTTCCTCCAGACCCCCGCGTCGTGCACGACTCACCACCACCTCCACCACTACCTCCACTACTACCGCCCCCTCCACCACAGATCTTATCGCCACCACTTCCACACCACTCACGTCCACCACTACCCCCGCCACCTCAGCCCCTATTCCCACCATAGCACCATCCACCGCCTCTACCTCATCACCCCTACAACCCGCACCCACCACGTATGCCCTTCCTGCATGCCTCCGGACATATGGCATCACGTTCCGAGACGACGCGCACCGAGAGCGCTTTGTTAGGCTCTCTCAGCGCTGTCTCGTACCTACCGTGTTCATAGACGGGGCTGCCCTTAGATCCCTCGGACTCCTACATGGAGTTCATCACCTGTATTGAGAGATTGGTTTCGACCGTTTCCTCGGTGTACACGCTCCCACCTACTCCCACATAGCACTCGAGTCTCTCAGCTCCCTTGCTCTCACCCCCAGCGGGTGACAACATTACCTTCCGCCTCATGGACCACGATTGTGCTATCACATTTGCCATGATCCACGAGTACTTTCACTTCCCTGCCGTACCCAAGCCCAGAGCAGCTTTTTCTCCACTCTTTGACGTTGACACTTTTGACGCTCGAGCCTTTTGGGAGCGTATTTCTGGCCTTCCTCAGTATCACCCTAGTCGGGCGAAGGCATCGTACATCGTGCACCCATGCCTTCGTTACGCTCAGAGGCACTTAGCTTCCACTCTCTTCTGCAGCCCTGAGGTCGGGACCATGTCCCTCCCTGAGCTTACCCATTTATGGGTATGACCCAGCCTCTTCGATTTCACCCTGACGGCTCCCTACGACCTTCATGCTATCTGACGCAGCCCACTGGTTGTGTCACCGCCTCTACTAGACTGCCACCACATATTTCGTCACCGACATCTGCTGCGATGGTTTCTTCACCATTTTTGCTAGGATGCTTGATATTCACGTCCCAGATGACCTTCACCGCCCCGTTGGCCCGACAGGCTTGACCATCGGCGTGCTTGAGCATATGCATATTATTCGACCATACGGGGATCGTCACTTGCTTTATCTCTTAGGTACCCACCATACACCCCATATGGTGCTCCCCACCTCTCACCTCACACACATCCCAGCTGTCCAGCTTGACTGGATGATTCCTATGGTCGAGCCACTCCCTCCCCTTCACGTACTCGAGCCCCCAGGAGCACTGGTTGAGGCAGCTGCCGATGACCCTGTCCCACGCTACCCGGAGTTCGAGTTGCATGACATTGCTGCATTAGTTGCCGGCCTCCCAGTTCCACCTGCTCACCCATCATCTTCTGGAGCCGTTTCTTCCACCACCGTTGTATCCACCGTATCCACCGCCGTCGAATCTTCGGGGACTGTCCCCACCTCTTGCCCCGAGACTCAGATTTCTTCGACCACTGTAGCGGTGCCGGAGCGCACCGATTTACCTTTTGCTTACGACCCCATAGATCTTGATTCTCCCATGCACGACCTAGCCCCCACCCTCCCACCTCTTTCGGACCTTATAGCATCAGTTCCTATCTCTTTAGGTCACCAGATTCCACTTTCTGGCACCACTTCCTCCTCTTCCGCTGCCATTTTCACTGATAGCGTATCGACGTCTGTCTTCTCTTCTGTGTCGACGACATCTCTTTCTTCTGCCACCACTGAGCTACCTTCGAGCTCACCCTCTCCTACCTTCCATGCTAGGCACCGTGCCTCAGCTGCACGGGACCGATTCACGGGAGTGGTGACTCACAGACACATCCCCCGCCCTCCACCCGACTCCCGTACTACAGATGGTCGCTTGACAGCGTTAGAGGAGTCGACTTCTCTCCTTCGAGGAGATTTCGACGACTTTGTACGCTCGACAGCGACACACCACTCGCGAGTTGAGTCTGACTTGTCGTCCATCATAGATCTCCTGAGGACACGTGGATCCCCTCTAGTGATCCTCGCACATGGTCCACCACCCAGGCCAGACACTGTGACCCCCTCTGCACCACTCAGTGCTTCACTTTCCCAGGCTTCTGCAGAGCCTGTTTCTACCACTTCTGAGTTGGACTTCACAATAGATCCCCGGTCTGCCCTGGTGTTACCTTCAGCTGAGCCCTCCACCGCCACCATTGATCCCACCACCGACCCTCCCCATGACTTCCAGCTAGATCCACCCACCACTCCGGGTCCACAGCAGAGGGACCCATCACCACCCCCAGAGGGTAGTGCCTCTGCTTGATGTAGTCCATACCACCTTCTGCCTCCCCTATTTATTTTGTGCCCATTTGTCTGTTCGGGGCCTTACACTTACATAGCTTGGGGGAGGAGCCACCCATGCATCATAGTTCATTCTGCATTGCATCATGGCATGTCATTATTTTATTTTCTTTCTGCACAGTTTTTATTTTATTCCACCCCCACCCCACCCCTTTAGTATCATCTCATGCTCACGAGCATTTTCTTAGCAGTGAGGACACTGCTAGGTTTAGCTTGGGGGATGAGCGCTACCGCTTTATTTTTTATTTTTTCTTTTACATTTTCCTCCCTTATTTCAGTTTTTATTTCTCTTTTTCACCGTTTTTCGCGTCGTTTTCTTTTTTCTCATTTTGCATCATATTTTCTACTTTTACCATGCATGCATCTCTTTTTCTTTATTTTCCTCTTTTCTCCACCTTTCTCTCTTTATTTGCTAAGGATTTTTCGCATGATGATATCTCTCGTGGCCCTATTAGTCTTTTACGATGCTCACTTTCGTTGACATGCTATTAGGGTAAATTTCAGTTTTACTATCTATATGTGTGCATTTCTATTGCCGATCTATCTGATTTAATGCTTAAAATGAATTGAAAATCAAATGCATGAATTATTATTTAGTATGCACTATGTTGGGTAATGCACCTAGGTTCACGCATCATTAGAACACTTGGAGCATCTGTTTTTGTCTCAGTCACTTCTGTTTGCATGCCTGCTGATATTGTGCCTATTACTGCATGCCATTTCAGTATTCGTTTAGAGGAATGAAAATATCCATGCTATCTATGAGTTTAGTTATGGTATTATTTTATCGAACCGTTGTGCACATTTTTATGAGTGAACCGAGAGTTATACTATTTTCCTTCTCCACATATCTATTTATATCTCTACATATCAGTTGGTTACACCCCCACAGCTATCTTTACCGCATCTCACTTGCCAAACCCAAAAAAGGAAAAAGTATAGCTTCTAGATCAAAAAAAGTGTATATATTCATATGTGAAAAAGAAAAGAAAAAGAAAGAAAATGAATAAATACTGTTTTATATCATTTCATTAGAAGCTATCATTTATACTGGGAAGAAAAAGAAAATTCCATATCATATTCTTAGATGCGACACCTCAAGCAAAGCTTGGGGGGTAAACCAACTGATCACATGAGTGAGCATGACATTAGAGTGGAGACGGTGCATAACGGGGAGACTTAATAATACCTAAACTTTACGGATTAGTTTAGTTTTCAGATATTTTTCATGAATCGAACTGAATATCTGGATGGCATGAATTTTTCTATTCTCTATTGCATGTTATGTGATTTCTTTATACTCCTTGTGTATCTGTGATTGAAAAGGACGTTGCCAACTTCTCTATACTATACTCTAGGGATTGCATGAGATTTATATGATTTGATGGCGTTATTTCAGTAGGTCCCTACCCGTTGCCTGCATTGCATGCCAGTCATATGATTTGTAAAACTAGGATTTGCCTGTAGCATGTATGTTTATCATTTAGAGCATCGTGATATACTATTTAGGCCAGAGATCTGACTGATCATCCCTAGCACTCTCCTCTCACTTCTATTCCCTTCCCTTTTACTTTTCCTCTCTTTCTATTTTTATTTTCTTATTTCTTTTTTGTTTTCCTCCCGGCATACCGATTATTCGTCTTCCTCGAGGACGAGTAAGAGGTAAGCTTGAGGGATTTTGATGTGTTCATATTTTCCACTATTTTCATATCATCATTTCATTGCATCCCATGCCATTTTCGCATCCAAATCCCACATTTTACTACGATATTGCATTTCTGACGATATATTCGAGCTTCGTAGTGTTTTATGAGTTTTAAGGGATTTTGGAGCGATTTAGGACCCCACTTGGGTATGGACACATCCGACACGTTCGTGAGCTCATTGGCGAGGCTCTGGAGGAGTTCGTCGTACCTTTGGAGCCATTAGAGGAGAAGAGAGAGAGAGCAGGAGGAGAGGAGAGAGCCTCAGCAACTACTGGAGAGTTTTTCCCAGACTGCTCGGTCGAGCAGTTCAGATGCTCGGACCGAGCAGCTTCAATTGAAGGAAAGGAGCTGATACGGGCTGGCTCGGACCGAGTAGTTCCTCTGCTCGGTCGAGCAGCGTCAAATTCCACAACTCAAGCAATTCCAGCGACACGGCCTGAGCAGTTCTTCAGTGACCGAGTTAGCCGCTGCTCGGACCGAGCAGAGCTGACTCGGTCCGGGCAGGCAGAGCGACGATTTTGAAGTTTCTCGATTCCCTGTAGTGCTCGGGCGAGCAGCTCATCTGCTCGATCCGAGCGATCGAACGATCAACGCATTGCTCGACCGAGTCATCTACTCGGTCGGCAATGCCAGGGCCATTTTTGGAAGATTTTCTGAAGCCAACGATTGCACGATTTCGGGGGGACTGAAGCTGGGAGCTGGCAACGGCGATTGGGGCGACTCATTTTGAGATTTTTTCTGAATAGTTTGAGAGAGCTGGGGTGATTGTTAGAGAAACGAATTTTAGATTAATTTTTGTAAGAGGATTTTGGATCGAAACTTGAAAATTATTACTTTTGTTCTCGATTACTTTTGCGCTCGGAACCTGGAATTATTTCTAGATCTATAAATTGCAAATCTTTTCTATCTCCCGCTGTAAGTTTTCTACTTATATTCTTTTGATTTCTATGATGTCTTCTTCTTTGGAAATGATGTTTTTATCTGTTACTATCTCCATGTGTGAGTAGATTATTCTAGGGTTGATGGGTTAGCCCTAGGATCCTAGGGGGAAGACGTAGATTTGGATCCCTACATTGAATTAGGGATTTAGGGGAGTATTTCGGTCGATCCTACCGAATCCCTGGATAACCCGTACTGAGATCATGCCCACGGTCTGTGGAATTGATGTGCTTAAGGGGTATCTCTGGGATTCGAATAGGGAAATCGGTGGATCCAACCAAGACTCTGACCATGCCCGGCTCGTGCCTTGAGTGGATCCATCGACGAACTATACCGCTACGTTGACGGCTACCGCCATTGCGTCAACGAGAGACCCTAAAATACCTCGCAATTCTAACCCACGAGAGTGGTACGAATAAGGAGATTAATCCCCTAACCCTAATGCAACGTAAGGATCCTATTCTAACGTCGACCCCCAACGATCTTAGTGGCGATCCCTAACGCCCTAGTCCCTTTTATTAGTAAACCAACAACAACTCCCCAAACAGATCTTTCACCCCGATTGCTATCTCACTTCAAGATTTAGAAATAAACTGAGACTCCATTTACACTATCATCGTCCCTGTGGGATTCGATATCATTTATACTATAACTCGACACCGTCCGCTTGCGGATTGAGCCCGGAATTGAATCCTAGGGGCCATACCACGCCTGGTGATCGTGACACCGCCAGGTGGAACTTAGGTGTAGGTTTCGGGTGCGTCAAGGAGGAGAATAAAAACTTCTATTTTAGAGGAAAAAACTCTCCCTTGAAAAGGTTTGAATTTTTCCTCTCTAGCGACATTGGATGCTAGTATCTTTGATCTCTTGTTTATAGAAATTGATGGTGCATTGAGATGGGAGGAGATGGTACCTTTATATAGCGATTGGGACATCCAACTCCAATTTGCATTTGGAATTCAAGTTGGAACCCAACTCCATTCATAAACATGTAAAATATAGGAAGGCTAATTCATGAACTCTTCTAATCCCAATTAGATTCTAAATTTGACTCCAATTATTATCCTTAAAAAAGTGGGATTAAAAGACTAAAACTCCTAGAAATCTTGTAACTCTTGGGATTTCATATTAGAGTCAAACTCTTTGAATTTAGGTTGGTTTTAGATCCAACTCTTGGATTAAACCCGTACCCAACAATAAACCCCAAGCCCATATTTGTACAGGATTGCCATTAGTCGACTAACATGTCATGTTAGTTGAATAATTGAAAACAGAGACTTAGTCTATTTTCTTGCATTCAATCTAGTGAACTAATACATTGATATTAGTTGACTAACGCTTCGTTAGTCTACTAATATGTTAGATATTGGATTCCCTAATATATGTTTTGATGATGATCAAATATTGTTATTTGGTCTAATAAATTTCTTATGGTAGGACAAATTAGACCAAGTATAATGTGCTCAAGCTTGGAGAATAACAAAGCAAGATAATAACAAAGCTTGAGATGGTGGTGTGACTCCAAGGCAACAAGTTGAAGTTGAAGAATTCTATGCAAGAACAAAGTGGTCATAGATTCAACAAATCAAGGCATTGAAGACATAGTTTATATATTTGTTGTATCATTTTATTTTTCTCATTAGAATTTACGTTAAAGCCATGAATATGTCGCACAAATACGTGAAACCTTAGGTAAATAACTAGAATTAATAGATAATTAATTGATGCATAAAGACTTAGGCCTTAGAGCCAAACAATAGATTTATGGGTGTACTAGTCGACCATAACAGACCCTGATATAGGGTTTAACCCTTGATTGGCTGAGGAATTAGTTGATCAGTGTATAAGGAGTTGTAACCCCCTGCTTTTTTATATATGATGTATTATTCTATGTATGTTTGGTCATACTTGAGTATTATGGCATACACGTATATTTCTAAATTTTTGGAGTTTTCCATAATTTTTAAAGATTATAATAATATAAAAATCTATTTTTATACATTTAAAACTATATTTTAAATAAACATATTATGTATTATTATTTAGAATACATGGTATATTGTATGGCATAAAAGTATGATTATGTGTATTTATATTTTTCTAAATTAAGAAAACCCCAAATTTTCCTAACTTGACACCTCACCTTACATGTGTCTCTTTTTAATTAACTCCCATCCTAAGCTTAACACCTAACATCCCACTTGTCATCCTCTTGTTAATTACCATGGTGATTAGGGAAGATGGAAAATACAAGAGGAAAATAAAGGAAACAGAGAAAAAGGAAGAAAGAAAAAGGCAAATTATCATCTCCCTCTCTCCATCTCCCTCTCTTCACCCTAGACCGAACCACATCCCTCTCTTTCCTCCACCTTTGGACCAAACCATCACCACCCCTTCTATCCTTCCTCCCTAGATGGAATATATTCAATACAGTATACTCAACACTACATATTTACTATAGCAAAGACTTACCCCAATACATTATATATATACACACATGTATACACAAGACGTATTCATGTACATATAAATCTTATTCACACGTTACACATACATCCATATTTACATTTCATACACATATCTTCACACAATGTATATATACAAATTAGTACACCAACATTGCAAAATTAGTCATATCGACTTATGTATATCTATATACACCATTTAGTAAGCCAATATGTATCACACACTACTTATAATCCATATCCAAATGTAGATATACCTATATATACATATCTTACTATATCAACTCACACAACCACATTTATAGTATACATACACATATAATTATTCTTATGTATAGCATCATATACTCTTATTCATTCAAATATACTTCCATTTAAACTTACAAGCAAACATCCATATACCAACACATACATATCATGAATTTATTTATACTCCAATATTTATACACACAGATACTTCATATAGATAAACATCCATTAGATACCCATATACAATTATATCTTCTCACATTCCTTAAATATAATTCAGTATATACACTTAAACTCTACATACAATCATATAGTCTTCAAGAAACACTCAAATGTAAACAAGGCATATATTAACACATATTTATATACGACACATAGTACTTCATTACACAGATAGTATGCCTTACACATAGATTTACTCATCATATACTATCTACACCTCCATCTATACAAACAACATTACTATACAAACACCTCATAGTTCGTTCATATACGAACACTTATAAGGATACACACAAGTAGTCATACAAGTATCTTTAACGTATCTTACATACGTATATAGCTATAGATACACACCTACATGGATACATGCCAATATACCCATAATACTTATATATCTATGCAAACACATAACCACCCACACATATATGTATATATACAAATGACTACCCATGCTTATCCTCAGGAAGCTATGCACCTCGGGTTTCCTAATACTAGGCTTTATCCTAAGGCTGATCACATACCCACCTTAAGACACAACTACCCCTATGGAGCATTACCCGCACTATCCTTACGCACGTTGCAGTGCGGAGACCTGCATGGGCCACCAAATGTAACGACCCGCTTCCCAGGATACCCGATAAGTACAAATCCGTATCAGGTGTTCCTGAAACTATGTGTGTGAAGAAGAAAGATGAGGAGAGAGAAGAGAAGTACTGCACTGAACATAAAAATTCTGTAGTCCACTATGCACGTGCTGGGAAATCTGATGATGCTCCAACTCAACACAACAACAACATAGAGAAATACAATGTATGAAGAACAAATTATTAATTTTATTACATCATTACAAGGAGTACATCATACATCATCTGTACAAGGGGTACAAAAGTAGGGGTACAACTAAAAGAGAAACTCCCAACCCAAAAAGTACAAATGTATCCACACCCGGTACAACGCACCCTCTAGTCTAATCCGAGGAAGTCCAACTGGATAAAATCACCCATATGCTCTACCTCAGCAGTACTGGCACTGATATCTGACTCCGGAACCCTCATAGTCGGCTCGGGTCCCGAACCTGAAAACCACAAGGTGCGACACGTCAATGTGTGACCCAGTAGAAACTCCTAACACTCTAATAGAACCCAGTTTTAGAACTGGTCTCCCTAACTGGTCAACTAACTACAAGTGTCACATCAATCTCAAGGTTTATGCAGAAATTAAGAACAGAACACAAGTGCTGAAAATATACAACAGAAAGCAGAACTGAAGTAAAATTACTGATTGAATTAATTAAAATTAAACATTGTTTCTGATTTAGAACCCGGGTAAACCGTAGGACGCTAAGGAGCCGGACTTCACCAGGGTGGGTGAAAAGTGGTACCGCAACCAGCGACACAAGCACTGGAGGGGCCTCTCGTAACTCCGTACCTGAACAGGGCAAGGTACAGGAGCGAGACTCATCTCGGTTTTTCTTGAGACAAACGGAGAAAACCATCATTTATCGACATGGTGCGACACGAGCACACCAATGCCCTCTCTAGCCCTCTCAAACTCCCCTTCCCGGGGCAACACATCAGGCGAGATATACTACTACTGTCCGCTCCTTAACACCTAAAATTTACCCGTGTTCCCCCAAACCCACATCCGGAGTCTCACCCATTTCAGAATGGATTGAGCGCTCCCGATGTCAAACTCGCTGCTCACTCTCAGTTTTTAGAATTTCTCATCATTGTATCCATCATTGTTTTCGACAATGATTCATTAGCGATCTCAACTATCGCTTTTACTTCATCATTACACTTATCTCTTATCTTCATCATCACATAGAGCACAACATATAATAGCATGATAAATGAAATTGAACAAAAACATAAAATAGCAAAGTATGGCATGATAGTATTGTAAAACTTGAATCTGTCCAAACAGTTACAGCAGAAAGAACAGCCAGTTTGACCTAACTACAGTCAGTTTTAGCCTCTGGTCTCTTCACGAAAGTTGTAGATCTATGGGTTCGACACGAGCACACCAAAATTCAGAGAAAAATTCCAAGTATATGAATTATAGTGATTTTTCCCATAACAGGCACAATTTCAGTCTGCAGAGCAGAAACTGAGGCATTTTCAAGTCCAAATTACTACTAATAAAATGGCAGATTTAGAATTTCAAAAAAATTACAAGTTGAAGAGCTTGAAGCCAGCTTTCCAACAGCACCAAGATTACAATATTTTATTAAGTGTGCAGGGATTTACGCTCATTTTACTGACAGGTGTCCAGACTGTCTAAAAACAGACCAGTTTCAGAAACTGAATTTTTACCCTATTTTCATTCGAATTTGCAAAACTTGTAAACATGAAATTTATTAAGGGCTTCAATATGTACAACATATTTTTTTCATGCATTTCCATGTAGCCAATTAGGTGCAGCAAGGCCTAATGTCTCAGCCAGTTCTGAGCAAATTTCAGCATGTTGTTCATCTAGCTAATTACATGTTTAACATCTAATTTACAGAATTAGAGCTAACCTAATTAAGACCCTAGTTCCAAAATTAATTCCTACTAAAGGATTAGAAATTTCTACCTCTAAAAAGTCCTCCAACAATTTTTCTCTTGCCCTTCTTAATCCTTGATGACCCTAAGCTTTTCCCTCCTTGAGCTTCTTCTTCTTCCTCTAATAATTGAGTATGGCAATGGTTTTGGCCTAGGGGGGAGAGGAGAGATGGGAGAATGAAAACTTTGTTTTTCTTTTCCATTTTCCTTTTTGTTTTCATTCTTTCCTTTTTCTTTTTCTTGATGGTAATTAAGGGGAGAGTGACGAGTGCCCCATTATGTGTCCAAAATATAATTAACATGAGTGATTACTCTTGTCACATTTAGCTTAGTGGAGGGGGTAGGTGGCATGCATACATAATTAGGTTTTTCTCTTTTATGAAAAAGAAAAATGCAAATACAAATACCATTAGTTCTACCACATACCACTCATATACAAGTATTTCCTACCATATACTTCACTTATAAAATTCAAAAGATGCTTTAAATTTTATTAAAAATAATTTTTGACTTCACAAAAAATAAAGAAAAATTATGGGAATACCAAAAATTTTATACGTACACATACATCCCAAAAATATGTACATATACACACGTATATACAGAAACGGGATATTACATTCAAGCTCCTAGAGCTTGGTATGATCGACTCAAAACCTTTCTTTTGGATTTAGGTTTTAAAATGGGTGAAGTTGATTCAACACTTTTTATTAAGGATTATGATAGTGACATTCTTTAAATTCAAGTTTAGGTAGACAATATTATATTTGGTTCTACTAACTTTAATCTTTGTCAAGAATTTTCTAAGTCCATGAAGGATGAATTCGAGATGAGCCATATGGGTGAGCTCAACTATTTCCTTGGACTGCAAATTCGACAAATGAAGGATGAGACTTTCATACATCAAACCAAGTACACAGGCGAGCTTATCAAGTGATTCGGGATGGAATCGTCTTCAAGCAGACAGACTCCCATGAGTACGACGACCCATCTACACAAGGATGAGAACGAAAAAGATGTAGACGTTCGTCTATATCGAGGTATGATCGGTAGCTACTCTATTTAACTGCTAGTAGGCCCGATATCATGTTTTCTGTATGCCTTTGTGCTAGATATCAAGCTAGGCCTAAGGAGTCACACTTGATTGCTGTCAAACGAATTTTTCGTCACCTCAATCATTCACTAGATTATGGGTTACTTTACCCTAAATCTATCACTTATGAGTTAATCTCATATAGTGATGCCGACTTTGCCGAATGTAAATCCGATAGGAAGAGTACTAGTGGCACTTGCCATTTCTAGGAAATTCCCTAGTTTCTTGGTTCTCCAAGAACAGAACTCGGTATCATTATCCATGACTGAAACGGAATATATTGTCGCGGGTCTTGCATGTGCACAAGTTCGTTAGATGAGACACACTCTTACGAACTATGGTGTCAATTGTGATACTTGTCCTATCATGGTTGATAACCAAAGTGCTATATGTCTTTCCAAGAATCCAGTACATCACTCCCGTACCAAACACATAGATGTGAGACACCATTTTATCAATGATCATGTAGCTAAGAAAGACATCATCTTAGAGTACATTGAAACCCAAAAACAAATCGCCGACATCTTCACTAAACCAGTTAAAGAAGATTCCTTTATGAGGTTGCGTGGAGAATTAGGGATTATGGGTGAATCTAAAATTTAGGAGTTCAACCTTCATGTTATATCATATTTGGACTCATATCATCATGGTACTTATTTTCTTTTGATAGATTATATGTTTCTCATATATTTGCTTTAAGAGAGGTTATTGAGATTTTGTTAATTTCGTTAGTTTTTGGATTGTGTTAAGAGATTTGTGTTTTAGACGATTATATCTTGATATTGATTTCTTGATGAGATTTATGTTAGAGTATAGGTCCTAGGGTGAGTTGTATCTATCCTCTGGATTTTAACCTCACTGTGCATTTTTGGATCAGGACAGATGACTGTCTTTCCTTCGACAGTCGACTGCCCTACTCTATGTTTCTCATACTGCAGACTGTATCTTTCGCACAGGCAACTGATGACGACTTTACAGTCGACTGTCCGATCAACAGGCGACTGCAGTTTGGACATTAGGCGCATGTCCATATCTTCAGTGGTCTCTGTTTTTATGTCATCAAATCTTTGATTCTCAGTCAGTTGACTGATGCGTAATATACAGCCGACTGTCTCTCGAACAGGCGACTATGATTTACCCAACAGTCGACTGTCTGTCATCCTAAGCCAGTTTTTATCCTTTGAACCAGTCGACTAACGATAGTTCATCAGTCGACTGTCACCTGTTATGACGGTTTGTTTATTTGATCTGAGCCGTCGATTTTTCGATCCAACGGCCCAGATTCTTTTGACCCCTCGTTATATCTACGAGAGCCTTCAATTCGATCTCACGTTTTTCCCTCTCATCCTACTGAAAACTCCCTCGTCTTCCCCTCTCAAACTTCACTGTTGATCACTCCTCCATCGATTTCGAGCCAAGTCGAAGCCTCTCTCCTTCGATTGTTTGCTCGATTGACTCTCGTTCATTGATCGTCTAGTCTTAGGTATCATCTTCTTTTGTTTATCGACTCTTGCTTACCCTAGCTTCTATCATTTGTACTTCATGGAACCTGTCAGTCTGTCGACGTCAGATGAGTTCTTGGATATCTCGGTTGGTGACCCTTTTCCCTCAGCAAATTCGCTGAACCATCCTCTTTGCCAGCTGACCAACCACCCTCTACTCCACCGTCTGTTCCACTCGAGGATTTCCTCCTCGGTAGGCCGTGTGACCGTGTTTCCTTGATCGAAACACGTGTATCCGACTTGGATCATAAGCTTTCGCTACTCCTTGAGCTTCAGTACAAGTCTTTCCTTTTTCACGGCATTCCCATTCCGGCCGCTCTTCAGGCCTTGTTTCCACCTTCGGAGGACTCTCCCATGTCAACTGATGTCCCTCCTCCTCCAGGCTTTGTGCATCCGTCTACTGCTATCCAGCCCAGTGTCCCTGATCATGGTGAGCCTCCTTCTGCTGGTGCATCGTCATCCAAGAGGAAGGCTCGTGCATACCCTACCCATCGCTCCACCAGACTGATGTTCCGTCAATCTGGTCGCCCCTCAAACACATCAGTCATCCACTTCGACTAATGCTGCTGTTGCTGCTCTGGGGACACTCACCCTTAGACTTACACTTTTTGTTAGGGTTGAGTGTTTGAGTGCTTTTGTATGGATGATGTTATTTTGTATGCTGATGTTATATGGATGTTGTATGTATTTTGATCATTTTATGTGTGATGTACATGGGTATTTTGGATGTAATTTATGCCCTAGAAACTTTGACCATATCTTTATATGAATATGCAGTTTCTTCATTCTGTTTCACACATTGTATCATTGTATATCTTATATGTGTGAATTTTGTGAAACTGTCTCTTTGTATGCGACTTCATTTATATGATGTGATTTGAGACGATTTTTATCATGTGGCTCGTAATGTTGATATTGGACCTTCATTCCTTTAGTCAATTAAGTTTTAATGTGTTTTATGAGTTTTTGTTTTGTATATCTTTAGACTCTTATGATTGTTTTAGTACTTCTTTAGCAATATTGTTGTTGTTATTCTACTCCCACCTTTTGGATAATGCCATAGGGGGAGAGAAATAAATATATCATAATTATGTGCTAAGTAAATTCTAATTCAAAACTAACTTGAATCTAAGATTGAAGTTGCCTTAGATTCAGGGGGAGTAAGATACAATGAATGTGGATTTTAAAATCCTAGATTTCATGAATCCAAGCATATCATTCCATTCATGCTTATCTTACTCATTTGCTTCATTTGATCTATAAATGCCCTAATATTTATTGACTAACTTGATTGGCATTTATGTAGGGGGAGTAAGTTTTTTTAAGCACAATTATTTATCTTTTTATTTTTGTTTGTTTGTCATCATCAAAAAGGGGGAGAATGTTGAGTATTGGACTTCTGCCTACTTGGTGTTAATGATGGGCAAACATAAATACTAGTGACTAATCCCCTATTTACAGTTAATCCATTGTCTAAGCATATCATGAAGATGAATTAGCAATGGATGACACTCAAAGATCATTGAAAGCAAAGGAAGTGAATTGGATGATCAGAGATGGTGATTGAAGCTCCTAGAAGACTTCAAGCTCATGCGTTGGATAGAAGAGAGTCTTCAAGTGTAATCTTCTTGTTTCTCTTCTAGTATGTAGCTTAGAAGTAGAACTATATTGGAGCACACACGCATCTTCATTTCAGTCTTAGAAAATCATTAGATCAACCTTCCTTAGACTCCAATTCATTTCTATCAAGAATGTGCATGTCACGATCTCAACAGTCGACTACTGAACGATTTACAGTCGCATGTCTCAAAACAGTCGACTGTGTTTTGTTCTATAGTCGCCTGTTATGCACAAACTTAATCAGTCTAGTTATGGGCTTCTTAGCTTTAACTCTATCAGTCGACTACTATGCATTTCACAGTCGCCTGTCCTAGTGACAGTCGACTTTGGTTTGTTACTCAGTCGCATGTCTATCTTCAGCCCAAACCATATTCTCATTATTGATTAGGCCAGTCGACTAATGTTGTATATACAGTCGACTGTCCAACTGGCACAGTCGACCGTCAATGCTTCAACAGTCGTCTGTCTTTGAGCCTCTCTGAAGACTCAACTCTGGAAAATGTCAGGGTTTATGACAGTCGTCTATAGAAGGAATTACAGTCGCCTGTTGGATTTACAGTCGACCGTCTTCTCTTCATCAGTTGCATGTCCTGTATTCCCAGACTTTTCTAGGACCTTCTTGACTAACATTGGCCAGTCGCCTGTTTAAGGATTTACAGTCGCCTGTTGGTTTAACAGTCGACTGTCTACTCATTACCAGTCGACTGTCCACGTGGTAAGTTACCGTTATGAATTCTCACCTATTCTCTGTCACTGTGCAGCAGTCGACTATGAGTTGTTCAACAATCAACTGTCGCGAGCATAGATTCTATCCGTTGAGTATTTCTTCACGGATTTCAAGGGGTTTTAAGGGATTATGTTTGAAGGGTTTGATAAAACTATAAAGAAGACTCTACTGTTCCATTGAGAGGTTGACTCATTTGATTATTCATTTGCTCAAACATTCAAGCTTTTATTCTTCAAGATCAAAGCTCTCAAACTCCAAAAGCCCAAGAATTCCTATCTTTCATCTCTTGCTCTCCAACCTAGAACCAAAGAAAAATCTTCTAGGCATTTGGTGCAGTCAAGAGAAAGTGCTTTTCTCTCTTCCAAGAGAGTCATTCAACACACAACACACTTCTTCTTCAAGTTTTACTTCAAGGCATAGGTGATTGTAAGTGTTTAATTCCATATTTCATAACTTTCGTTATTTGATTTACTCTCTGGTTATGAGAGTGTTTTGCTTGCTCCTAAGTTGTGGAAGTCAAGGACATCGAGTGTATTTCGATTTCACTTGTAGGGTTGTTACAAGTGAGTTTTTAAGGAAATCTCAAGTTAGGGTTCTAACTTGAGTATCCAATGGTATCCGGGTGGAATGGACGTAAGATTACCGGGAACAAGTCGGGTAGTGACTTGGGGAATCCGAACCCTTGAAACATCCTTGCGTTTGTATTGTTTCATTTTGGGGTTTACTTTTATTCCGCATTATTTGTTAGTTAGGAATTTAATTTGGTATAACTATCTTTTTAAATTGCATAAACACTATTCAACCCCCTTCTAGTGTTTTCCCCATAGCCAGTGTCCTTACAAACAGTTGGCCCCATCTATGGGAAAAGTAATACATACCAAGGAAACCAAAGCCCTACGTCGACTGGACCAAACAACGCTGGACCGATCCTCGATCCAAACGAGAATGCATTAAACGAGAATCCTCCAAATGAAGATGCCGAAGATTTCGGATCTTCATCAAAGGTACCCGACATTCGATTAGTGACTCAGGAACAATTCGACCAGTTTGTTAAGCAGATCGAAAAAAGTCTCGTCGTATTGGCTGCTGTTGTTCAACAAAACATCGAGCGTCTACAGCATATAGCCGAGGAGCAGCTACCCCCCAATTTGACGCAAACACCGGTCGAGAGCAGACTACTCTCAGAAACCAAAGGACAGAAGAGCAAGGACCTGAGCGATAGGTCAATCTACAGCTCAACACCACTCCTACTTCTCAATGGAGAGGGAAGCTAACAAACCACTACCACACCCCTGGACGTATCATGGGTACGGGGCCCTCCAACAATGGGCGAGCCACCCGCAGCCTAGTTGATCAAGTAAGGGATCACGTCACCCGGGATCGCAACCTTGGTCCGCTTAGACCCATAACTAGCGAGAAAAGGAAGGAGAGGGAGGCAAGCCATATCTAGTCCTCCACTGCTTCACTGCAACCACACAAGGAGGAACGAGTTCCACTTGTTCTTCCTGCTAACTGGCATACACCTATAAAGGAGAGCATCACATCTGCCCACAGCTCTCCAAATTCAAGATTCCATCCTTGTAAATGCATGAAGGTACAAGTAACCCATTTGAGCATGTTCGCAAATATCAGAACGTGATGCAACTGCTTGGAGCCGATGAGCCATATCTCTACCAAGCCTTTCACACCATGCTGATGAAGGCGACAGATGGATGGTACAATAGAATATCCGATGAAAGCATCGGGTCATTGGATGATTTGCCTGAGCTTTTTTGCAGGCAATTCATTGCTGGGAGGTGCCCAAAGCGAAAGTTTTCACACCTATTCACTTTGAAGCAAGGTGAGAAGGAGTCGATCCATGACTTCATTCAGCATTTCAACAAAAAGAGACTGGAGGTTGAGGACGTCCTGGATGCTACTATCATCGGAGCCCTCATTCAAGTAGTCAGAAATGAAGATCTGATGAAGTCAATGCATCAATTTCTGCTAAATAATCTCATGGAGATGTTCAACGCAATCGACTGATTCATGGCTTCTGAAAAAGCACTTACCGCTGAGAAGAAAAAGACCCCTAAGCGCCATGAGGATATAAGACGAGATACATGAACTCGAGGAAACCCCCGTCAGGAACAACGAGATCGATGCCAAAGAGACAAGAGTCCCCAAAGCAAGGAATGCCTCGCTAAAGACACTTATGTCAGATAGAATGCCCCCAAGGCAATAGTCCTGGCATATGCTCAGCGAGAAGGACTCATCATTGAACCAACTAAGAAGAACATGTATGAAAAAAATATACGACCTCAAGTTCTGCAGATACCACACCGACCATGGCCATGACACAGAGGACTGCTAGACTCTATAGAAGGAGATTGACGCCTTAGTCAAGCATGGTCATCCAAAGAAATATAGTGACGACTCACAATCTAAGGAAGGGACCTCAAAGCATAAAGGCAAGGGGCCGATGATAGGGGAACCAGTAACCAAGGTCATCGATTAGGGCATTCAAACAAGGAACAAATAGTGTTTGGCGAAAATAGCTCCGAGAGAAATAAAAACGCATGTACGCTTTTCTTTTGTTATCAAGATGTTTGCATTTTCCTAATAAATGAAGTTTTTTTTCCTCAAAGACACTTTCTCCATCTGACTTGTCTGCTTTTTGTGTCTCTAGAGGACTTTCGCATCTAATGCTTGATTAATCTTAGAAAGTGCTGTTCTCACAAGGATCCGATCCCTAGAGAAAGTTTAGATGGATCAACAGTCTCTTTGCTCCTACGATCTTGAGGAAATAGGGCGTAAAACACAATCGTCGTCAGCCATAAGACAAAGGGGCCACTCCCTCACAACTGAACGACACATCTCAGTCATCGACCGTAAGTCAAAGGGACAATGTCCCTCATAACCGAACGACAACCATCGTCAGCCATAAGATGAAGGTGCCACCCCCTCGCAACTGAACGACCCACCTTAGTCGTCAGCCATAAGACGAAGGGGCTGTCCCCTCGCAATTGAACGACACACCGGGGTCGTTGGTCGTAAGACGAAGGGATCATTCCCCTCGCTACCGAACTACAATTGTTGCCAGCCATAAGATGAAGGGGCCACCCGCTCGCAACTGAACGACACACCTCACAACTGATGTCCCTTGCAACTGAATGACCCACCTTAGTCTTCAACCAAAAGACGAAGGGGTCGTCCCCTTGCAACTTAATGACCCACCTCGGTCGTCGGTCGTAAGACAAAGGGGCCATGCCCCTTGCTACCGAATGACAATCGTCGTCAGCCGTAACTTGAAGGGGCATCCCCTCACAACTGAAGGACACATCTCGCTCGTCAGCCGTAAGTCGAAGTGACCATGTCCCTCGAGACCAAACGACAATCATTATCAGCCGTAAGACGAAGGGGCCACCCCCTCGTAACTGAACGTCCCATCTAAGTCGTCAACCATAAGACAAAGGGGCCACCCCATCGCAACTAAATGATACATCACGGTCGTCGGTCGTAAGATGAAGGGGCCATGTCCCTCGCTACCGAATGACAACTTTATCATCAGCCGTAAGACGAAGGGGCCACCCCCTCACAACTGAACGACCCACCTCGATTGTCAGTCGTAAGACGATGGGACCGTCCCCTCGTAACTAAACAACCCACCTCGATTGTCAATCGTAAGACGAAGGGGACATGTCCCTTGCTACCGAGTGACAATTGTCGGCAGTCGTAAGATGAAGGGGCCACCCCTCTCATAACTGAACAACCCATCTCGGTTGTCGGCCATAAGATGAAGGGGACATGCCCCTCGCTACCCAAATGACATTACTCGTCTTCGATCGTAAGTCGAAGGGGCCATCTCCTCGCTACCGAACGACCTTCCTCATCGTCTATCATAAGTCATCGGTCGTGTAGCTGCCTCTGTGCCACTAGAAAACACTTTTCGTAAAATGTATCTATCAATACACTAGCAAATCATTACGTTACTTAAGCTATTTGAAGAGGCAATGCTCAACAACTCAATCACGCGCTTCATTATGAGTCGAGTACTGACTTGTTGAAAGGGGCCAACCACTGACACATACGCTCCCTGGGCAAACTGAGTCCTTTAGTTTTTTTGAACACATATGACTTTTCTTTTCGGATATTTTATACAAAAATACATCTTGATGTATATAAAAGATATAAAAGCCCGAGGGATTGCAGTTTTAAGACTGATCAGCCCCTTCTGACGGAGCGATCTGCCCCTCATCCCCCGTAGCAGCAACATCAGCAATGGCTTCACTGGTCGGGAAGTCAGTCTCCATGGTTATGGCTTAACCAACTTCATCCAATTGACTATCTCATTCATCATCATCATCAAGAGGAACATGAAGTTGGTCGATCGCAGCTGCGTAAGCTGGGAATAGATTTTTCATCTCAAGACGATACCGCTCTAAGCCTCTTATGTATAGCTCATCCATATCGAACAAGCTTGACTAACATACTTGGACAACCTTTTCTGTGATCTCTTTCTCATAACGTTCTTAGGAGATGACGGATGCTCGTGTTTGAGCATCGATCCCTCTTGCCTCCCATGCTTGCCTCTCCTCGAACAGTTATGCCTCTGCTCACTCCCTCAAATCGACTTCTTCCTGAATTCGTAATTCAAGGGCAATCCCCTTTGTATGAGACTCGTCCAACTCTTGCTCAAGTTGCTTCACTCGAGACCTGAGCAACTCATTGCGATGTTTCCATTGCTGCAAAGATGTAGTCGCCTTGTCGATGGCTCTCCTAGCTGAGTACAATCACTTCATTTCCTTGGCGAGAGTGGCTTCATGATCAACCACTGCCAACAATCGGTGGCGAACTTCGAGCATGGTCAAAAGAGCCTGAAGACAAGCGAGAGAGTTAGCTCTATTGTTCGAATTCAAGCGAAGAGTGGATATAGATTTTTACCAGAAGGCACTTGTGGACTGTGAAGGTGGATAACCTCTCATGGTCAACCTTCTCCAGGATGGCCATGTCTCATGGGAGGGCCAAATTCTCGACAAGTCGAGATGCGCTTCCACAGCTCAATAGAGCAGACTCGTCCCAACCCACTGGGTAAGCCGGCCGAAAAAGCTCTTCCTCAGAATATCTGACCAGGTCATGGGACAATCGATCCTCCAAGAGGATTGACCTAAACTCCAGTGGGATATCCTTCGCCAATAGTTTCGGAGGGGGTAACCCCCCCCCCCCCCCAGGACAGGAATCCTCACAAGAAGGTGGATCTCAAGAAGAAGGAAGCTCCCTCGAGGTTTTCTCTTGAGGAGGAGCCTGAACTTGCTTCAGAGCCTGACCTTGCTCAATGGCTACCATCTGAATAATGACGTCACCTGACTCAAAAAGAATCTGAATCGAAATTGATGAGTCGCCTTCTTGGTTCTTCTTCTTGGTCTCGACCCTCTCAACTTCGACCGAGTGTTATTTCTTCTTTCTCTTCAACGGTTGGGTCGATTGTGGAGCTTCCTGAATCGCCAAGGGCGAACCCTCGATAACTACAGTAGTCCCATCCTTCAAAAGACCCGTTGGAGAGGAAGGCACATCCATTTTGGCTTCTCGAATTGAAGCCTTGAGCGCCTCTCGTACGCCTAGTTTAGATTGGTATTTTAGTCTGACTATACCTGTGGAGAAGGGAAATCAAATCCAAGAAGAAGAAAGATAGAGAAAAGGCAAGCAAAAGATTCAACCTTTGGTCCATACGGTCCTAAGTAGCATATGGTCAGACGAAATCCATTTTATTTTTTCTCCTCCAGCAGCTTGAATAGAAGATCAGCGGCCTTCTTCCCTTCCTCTAAAAGAGATTTTTCTTCATCCATCGACAGTTCAGGATTCTCCCATTCAGTGACGAAACTTGCTTCACCATGAAGCACCACAAAGACGAATTGCTCTTTCCATCCCGGATTAGTGCTAGGGAGATCCTTAAATAATTTCCTATCTCGACGAGCAGTAATCATAAACCAGCCTGGGGACAGGGGAGGGAGTACTTTGAGGAAGGAATTAAACAACTCCATGGATGGTTCAACGTCGTTCGATACACATAGCACGATGAAACTGACCAAGATACCCACAGCATTTGGCATTAGTTGGCAAAGGAAAGGCCCAATGTGCTCAGCCAGCATAGCATAAAGGGGTGCATGGAAAATCGAAGTCCAAGATTAAAGATCTCACATTGACTCCCACTTTGCAATTGCCAGGGGAATGAACCCTCTCTTCCGCCTATGGCCACCAAATTTGGTAAATACTCCCACATATTTCCTTTGTAAATCAAAAACCTGGTCAGCCATCACTTGAGAAGATTGGCCAGAGACTATGTCAGGGACGATGGTTTTCCCTTTCGGCTTCTGAGGGACGAAAGCCGAGGTTTTAGCGGAGACACGAAGCGAGGAGGAAGCCATGATCGGAGGTTAAGATTCAATTCAAGAAATATTGGAACGATGAAGTTTTCCCCTTTCCAAGCAATCTTATCGAGGTGAAACAACGATCAAAGTTAATCATATCACCTAAGGATATGTGTCGATGATATGAGCATCCCAATATTTCAGATTTCGAACCGATGCCGCATCTAAATCAGGAGGACGGAAGTTTTGGTGCTTAAACTCAAATACTCCTGCTTCGACTGCCATGCCCTATTAATGAGACCACGTCACTTGACCCCAACATGCAGATCTTCTTAGCTCAAGTGGCGATGGCCATTGTTAAATCCATGGGCCAGTACTCGAGGAGGGGAGCATATTATCGTTAAAAAGCCTACTGAGGTGGCATCTGAGCCCACTAAGCCCATGAGGCCCACGAGGGATGCCAAATGTTTACCCAGTCAAAGCCCGCAAGCCATTTGCCAGTTGAGCTTCCATCTCTTAAGGAGGTGGCCGATAATGGGCTCATAAATGGCGGGAGGCATGGATAGCAGTTACCCATATTGATGAGGGAATATCATGCCACCATAATTAGTGACTGTTATTCCCACAACATCACTGAAGAGACATTCTGGTCTATAAATACAGAAAAGACAAACAGAAGAAGGGACAGATTGGAGAGGTATGAAACCCTAGGTACTCTGATCACTTATCTCTTTCCACTCAGATATTTCTTCCTCCAAAATCTTGTGGTGACTGACTCGGGACGAATCCCCTTGGATCGATCTCGACAGCCCCAAGCCTTCATCTTAAGTCCATTCTAACTTAAGCATCAGAGGGAATTTGGGTCGAAACCCAGATCTAACCCCCTGATGTTGATTTGTTGTGCAGGAAGATCGATGCTCAACCCAGCTAACCAGTCAAACGATCGTCCCAATCGATCGTTGTTCAAGGCTCGACCCAAAAGAAAGCTCGAACAATCGTCAAGCTCGACTACGAGAACGATCGAGCTTCTTCAACGCTCTTAGCTCAACCTTCATCGATCCCAGTCCTACCAACCGAGGATCACACTTAAACAGCTTACCAGGCTCCATCTCGACAAAGGAGTCCACATCAGCCTAAATCACTATTGATACCAATTTGGTCTTTAACATATATGATACTATAATAATTGGCTATGAGTGCAAGTGAGAAAAGTTGAGATATTTATGCCCTTAAGACAATTATTGTAATTGATACATCTCGTTCAAAATAATAGTAAGCTACTTGGTACAACTTTATCTGTGTGATTTCTTGATACTTTTTGAGTATATAGATATATATTTATGTGATTGCATAGATAAAGTCCTTGGATCGTGTAAGGACATTAAGATCATAATGAGATCATGATAATGAGGCCTAATTGATCCAATGAAGCACAAATCCAAAATGTTCCTGGTCGTATGAATATCGAGACGTTGCATTGATATTTAAGGTAGACCAGTGTGCACTAATCTTTACCATAGAGATGGTAGTGGCCGGTCTCATAGCCATTCGATAAGGAGACATCATGACACATTGTGCATATGCTTGTTAGGGAACAAATCCATAGAAAGACTTGCCAAGAAGCTTCTATATGGTAAATGTACTCTAACTATCACTAAAAGCTCTTAAGTGGCAGTTGGTGTATATTAGTCCATTGACCTTAGATATACTAAAAATCTTGTATGTAAGAGGTTATGCTTTGGCATTTACCAACCAATGATGAGAGTGAGGATTGTTAGGTACTCGGGCATAGTCCAAAGCGCGCGAAGGATGGTGGAGATCAAGAAAAGATTTCTCTCCTCTGGTATGGGAGGTTTGTGTCACAAGGAGTCAGTATGGATCCATAATAAGTCCTTGGTCAAGGCAAAATGGACAAACTTATTAGTGTAATAAGTTTAGTCCATATATGACTATGATATTGCATACATGACTCATGATATTAAGGTGATATTGGGGTTTGACAAAACTCCATACCCTGGACATCTTAGCAACATAGTTATGATGAACAAACTGATCTGCATGATAGATGTCGTTGAAAGGCCTAGATTTGGTTTGGAGGAGAATCCAGTCTCACACCAACTAGATAATGACAATTCCAAAATGATGGTCTTTATATGCAGCTAGCATCACAGTTGTACCATTGACATGCTCACAGGATATGATCAAGTTGTTGTCGAAGTATGAATCAGTATTTTAAAGTCTCACAACGATGATGACTCGACATGATAATCAAAGAAAAGAACTTGACGTATATAAAATATACACAATCAATCACAAGAAGGTGTGATCTAGTTGTATGATAGATAGGAGCATGTCATAAGGAGTTGTGAACACAGTAGGAAAGGTCCGTAAAGAAGTTATGAATATTTGATCTCAAAAGAAAGATAAAACCCCCCATCGAAACCATGCCCATGGCATCATCGGTGACGAGACATCATCACCAGAAAGATGGCTGGTGACCAGCGCCTAGCTTGCTAATGGTAGGCCAGCAGCTGACTGCTCCAAAATATGTGCTGCTTCCAAGTATAGGAGGTCAATCAAGTAGTAATCCTAGTGAGTCCATGGTCATATTTCTTAGGGAAAATCTTGCATGAAAATTCACAATCGAAAATTAAACAAGGAAATGACTTGGTGAGAAATATACCACCTTTCGAAGGCGAATTATTGATGCAATGGTTTAATTGTCAAGAGTTCACTAAAACAACGCTAAAGAGGGTAATACGAGAGTGCACTGAGAGAAGTGCACATGTGTTGTGCTTTTGTTAGGGTTTTGGGATAGTATGATATTCATTCTCCACTAGATAACTCAATGTCACATCCAGATTAAGGTATGGAGATCGGGTGATAAAACATTCAGGAACAATAGTTTTAGCATCTTAGGTAATCATTGGATTAATTGATTTCTTAATGTTAATGCATTTAGCATCTTAGTTGTGAACCTTGCAGTTCACCACCCTCCTTGGGCCCTTTTACGGGTTTATGCACATAGATAATGCCTCACTGCACATCATCATCCTTGGATCCCTCGACGGATAGTGCATGATTCAATAAAGTGTATAAAAAATGAATCCAATGATTTTAGCATATAGTGGTGCTAGAGATGAATGAAAGCTTATTACCCATAAACCCTAACTACTGCCCAACATACACACACACACACACACACACACACACACACACACACACACACACACACACACACACACACACACAAGCTTAATACACACACACACACTCTCTCTCTCTCTCTCTCTCACAAAAGATTTTTAGCTATTCATGGCTATAAAGTATCAACTTTCATTAATAATATCAAATGTTCAATACAAAAGTAGAGACAAATGAACAAAATTAAAGAAAGGGTTCAGATTTTCTATCACCGAAAAAACTTTACAACAAACAATTATCAAAAGAGATATCTTAACCCTAATTATAAAAGGTCTTTAAATAGCCTCCACGCCCCCCAAATAATCGCATCCCTACGATTTCAGATCATGGATCACTTTCCCTACAGCTTAAGTGTGGATGTGGAGTCAGGTCGGATCGAAATAAGCTCCAGAAATCACCTTCGGTAGTCTATCAGATGTTTGGAGAAGCAGCTCCATACGTTTGGTGCTAGTCACTCCATCAGGCGTCTAGTGCTTTGGTTCTAGGCATCTAGTTCATGGAATGTGGTCAACTGTTGTTGAATCAGCCAGCCGTCTGACGTTTTGGATACGTAAGGTTTCTGGGCAATCAGATGGCTGACTCGATTGCTTCAGACGTCTGGGTGGGACCGCATGTAATTAATTTCAACTCTCTGTTTTTTGGGTGTTGAATTCTGCAAACATCTGATCTCAGACAGCTAAAGTGCAGTTCCCAAGTGTCTGATGAAGCCTTGTCAGATGCCTGACTGAAGCTTCAATTGGTTCCTTCCAAGAATTTTAGAGGATAGCTCTGATCTCCAAAAATCTGAGAAAATAGTCGTTAAACTCAGGGAATGACCATCTTCAATCATAAATCAAGAGAAGGCACAAACAAACAATAAAAATAATATTTTGCACATAAATGAGGATTAAGCTCAAGAATCCAATGATATTAACAAAATGCATGTAATAGAGCCAAGATCAATACAATTCTGGCATAAAATGTAGATAATTAGGGGGTAAAAACATGCAATGTTCATTCATAATCACACCCCCCCAACTAGCTCTATCAAAGTGAGCAAACATTTCCAGAAATATATCATACACATCATATTCCATTCGTTAACCATGAAGTGAATCAAGGACATATTTTCCAAACAAAGTCCAACAATTTTCATGGATTTTTACGGGATAGCACAATATTCATGATGTTATCTCAATACGTACATATTTAGCACCATACAAACCTATGCCACGAAATTGTCTAAGTATCAAGTAATTAGTTATCCTAGGTTACTAAATACTCTAAGACTCGGCCAATACAACACTATACTTACCACACGCTTATGATTTTGAACCTACTAAACACATGATTAATCGTATAATCATATATTTTGCTAGTTTTGGTGCTCAAATGTATTCATTTAGCGAGATTTAGGTCAGTAGCTTCTAGACCGAATGGTCTTAGGATATTAGGCCAAGGAGGACCCCTCGGACTAAATGGCTCAAATCATTTAAGCTCACTTATTTTTATTCTGCACTCCTCCATACTCCATTTTCGGCTCGAATCCCTAATGCTTCTTGAGGCACGAAGATCCGGCTACTCAATGAAGTCGGAGGAACGGTGCACGTTATTCATCAATTATGTTTTTTATAAAGAAGACATGTGTAAGCAAAATTCTCAACAATTAACTAATGATAAGCGTGTGTATGTGCTTGGCCAACCCCTTATTAGTTTAGAACCTAATCAAAATGATCACTCCTACATTGACGCATGCATGACAAAAAGTTGCACAACACATAGATGCCTTCATATAATGGAAACGTGAACTAAGATCATAAAGATCATGTCAAATTGTTGTTCATGTATATGGGTAACATTCTTAATTATTCTACGATAAATTTCAAGAATATGTGTGTTCAATCAAGGTTCGAGAATTGTTCACCACATGATGCTATACAAATGGTTTTGGTGATCAATAAGTAAATGAAATTATTTCATTGGCTATTTTATTCTAGCTATGTGTGTGCGTGTGTGTGCTTGTGTGTGCATGTAAAAATGAAAAAAATACATGTTTTTGCTTGTACAAGTGTACACATATATATAGAATTAAAAGAAAAATTCCTACCAAAATTCCTAATACCCTTCCCCCAACTTAAAAATGGACATTATCCATAATGTTTGAAGGGTACTAGAAACAAAATTGAGAGAGGAAAACAAAATTTGAAAACGTACAAACAAAAGCAATCCAGCCAACTGCCTGCGTGCGCGCACGCACGTGCGCGCACACACACACACACTATTACTAGATAAATATGGAACGAACACACCTAATTAGGGACAACCCAAAGGTGGGTCTGTAAGCTCCATGGTGTCATCATCTTATATACAAGACTCTTGGTAGTGCTTTAAGCATTGTCCGTTCACTTTGAACTTATTGCCATTCTTTGGATTGATCAAGCTCACGGCTCCATGTAAATAAACTATCTTCATAATATAAGGCCCGATCCACCGGGAGTGTAGCTTTCCTAGAAAGAGATGAAGCCTTGAATTGTAGAGGAGCACCTTCTGACCAGGAACAAACTCCCTCCACTGTATTATTCGATCATGCACAGCATTCAATCTCTCATTGGCCAACTTGGAATTGTTATATGCTTCTATCCTAAGCTCTTCAAGTTCAGCCAGCTGTAATTTAAGAAAAGCAGAGGATGAGTCAATATTGAAATCAAATTGTTTAACTTCCCAAAAATATTTATGCTCAAGTTCTACAGTAAATGGCAGTATTTTCCATAGATAAGATAATAAGGAGACATCCCTAGTATGGTTTTGTAGGCGGTGCGGTATGCCCACAATGCATCGGGAAGACGGGTGCTCCAATCCTTTCTAGAAGGGCTCACAGTTTTTTAGAGGATGTTCTTTATCTCCCTATTTTCCAACTCTGTATGTCCATTGGTTTGGGGATGATAAGGCGTGGACACTTTGTTCTTCACACCAAACTTCTTCATCCAGCTCGTGAAAAGACAGTTGCAAAATGGGAGCCTCCATCACTTATCGTTGCCTTTGGCACCCCAAAGCATGCAAATATGTTCTCTTTCAGAAATTATAGCACTATAGATGAATGATGAAGTGCGTTTATGACGTGCGTTTATATTTCATATATTCACGCACGTTTTCTTTTGTGTTTCTCCGTGTTTTTCCGCCGTCTCTTATTCGTTTTCGTGTATTTTCCCGTTTTCTTTCACTTTTCTTTGTTTATCCATGATTGCAGGGGATTGACCACGTAGTGGACGTTTAACGATGATATCCCAAGTCCCAGGAGCAACGGGAGAAGTCACGCGTGATCCAGGGGGTCAAACGCCAAAGAATTCATCTTTCAGCCCCTCACCCGGTCGGTTGGTCATCTCCAACCGATCGGGTGATGCACGCATGCACCACCCGATCTCTGCCACAGCTCACAAAGAAGTCACCCGACCGGTTCGCAGACCGGTTCAGCGGGGGCTGTTCTCTGTTTTCTCGAAGCAAAACGCCAACCGATCGGGTGACTCTCACCCGATCGGTTCATCTGTAGCTGAAGAAGAAGAGCTGAAGACACGGACGTCGAACTGATCGATTCACCCGACTGCTCCAAGATCCAACCGGTCACTCAAGAACTCACCCGACTGGTTCATGTGATCGGGTGAAAGCTCGCCGTTTTCTGTTATTAATTTGTAAACGGATCAACTGATCGGTTGACTTGTCAACCGATCGGTTGACTTGTCAACCGATCGGTTGATGCGAAGGTCTATAAATAGAACCCCTAGGGTTCCAGAAACGAGAGCTGTTATTTTTTCTACTGTTTTATTTTCTTGCGACGGCTGTAATTGTTACTCTTTTGTAAGTTTTCAGATCTTTCTAAAATTTTAGTATTGTCTTTATTACTCTATTACTTCCGCATTACAATTGTCCGATTATGATTCCAACGGTTAAATTTCATTTAGATCGCTTTTTCATGAATTTTTGTGAGTAGTTCCCAAATCTGGGATTTTGGTGGAAACCCCTTCGGGGGCTCTTCCCGATGCGTCCATAGGGTTAGGAAATCGATAGGGAGTAGGAATCTAACGGTTACGCGGGGTGTTTCATTGTCATCGGTGGGAAAAAGACCGCCTTTGACCGTCGGGCCAAGGGAGAATAAACTTGGCGGTTGACTCCCTAGCCATAGCTCACACCCTTAGCGTAGACGCCGAATCTTAGCACGCGGGAGCGGCAGGATGAGACGTTGGGAGATATCGTTGCGGGCTTAGTGCTTCCGGGATCGATCAGTGTTAATGGACACGGGAGTGCCCACTGATCGAATCCGGGAAGTCCAGTGTATCATCCTGGGCACCGACTGGAATATCGGGCCCATGGGACGCCGGTACCACTTTCAGAGGCAACGTCTCACCATTAGACCCTAATTCCGATCGCTATCCATACCCGTAGGCCGTATCGGCGAGAGTCTCTCGTCGGGTTGGAAACCAAAGTCCCGGGTTTTCTTTCTTGTTGTTCATACCCTTTTATTTCCTTTCATGACAACCATTCACCGATTCGGGCTAGCTCACCCCTCGGGGTGATTTAGGTCCTACCTGACCCAAGCACAACCTCGCCTCCCTGAGTTCGATATTCCCACACCCTACACTAACTGTGAAACTTGCGGTAAACGACACCGCGCCGTCGCGACTCAAGCGGGGCGCCGGTCAAGTTTATGGCGCCGTTACCGGGGAGGCAACGTGCTTGTTATTTTAGGATGTCTTGAACCCTCGTGTCTAGCTCATATCCCTACCTCGCGATAATTTTCGCATTCTCCTTTTTCTTTTTTCTTTTTCTTATTTTTATTTCCTATTTTATCTGTTTCTTTCCCGCTTGTCGCTTCACGGGTGTTTGTTGTTTTTCATGCGCAGGAGTTCAAGGAGTCTTGACGACTTGATTCCCCTCGATCCAGAGATTAACGCCACCCTTAGGCGTTTGGCCACCGAGAAGCGAAGAAGAGAAGATCCCGAATCCATGGAGGAGAACACCCCACCTCACAAGTCTCTGCTGGAGTACTCGATGCCATCCATCGAGTCGACTTCCGCCATTCGATCTCCAGCTATTGCGGCCCAAAGCTTTGAGCTGAAGCCGTCTCTAGTGACATGGATCCAGCAGGACCAGTTTGCGGGTGCGCCCATGGAGAGCCCGATCGAGCACCTGGACTCCTTCTTGAAGAAGTGTGACACCTTCCGGATTAATGGTGTCACGACAGAGGCTATCCGTCTGAAGCTGTTCCCCTTCTCTTTGCGGGACAAAGCCAAGCAATGGCTAAGGGGGAAGGACCCCAACACTTTCAACACCTGGGAGAAGCTCTCCAATGCTTTTCTGACGAAGTTCTTTCCTCCGGGGAAGACCATGAAGTTGAGGAGTGAGATCTCCTCCTTCTCCCAGGCCAGCCACGAGTCCTTGCATGAAGCTTAGACGAGATATAAAGAGATGCAAAGAAGATGCCCTCACCATGAGCTTCCGAAGTGGCAGATTATTAATCTGTTCTACAATGGGTTGAGGGATGACCTGAAATCTTCTATGGACGTCGCGGCTGGGGGTTCCTTCATGTCTAGAAGCGAGGAGGATGCCGGGCATATTCTGGAAAATATGGCATCCAACAATGAGCGGTGGTGTGACGAGAGAGCCACGCCAAGATCCGGGGGCATACACAGCAAATTTCAAGCAAGTTCAACTTGCTTTCGACCCAGATCTCCGCACTAATGGTAGGAGCCGGTGGGGCCGGTACACAGCAAATTTCTGCGGTAGAGTCCAAATTCTTTGGGGAATTCGACGGTGGAGACATCTCACCACCGTTGGATCAGGCGAGCGCACTATTTTACAACCCCACGGGGAATGCGCCGTATCCGCCAAGGACAAATTCCAACCCGGCCTACTCTCCAAACAACCGGAACCACCCAAACTTCAGTTACCGGCCACCATTTCAGCCCTCGCCGCCTCAGCAGCCGCAACAACAAACATATCAGCCGGCTAGGCCACAGCAGAATCAGGTTCAGCAGCAACCATTTCAACAACAACCATTTCAGCAACAACCTTACGCCCCCAGGACTCAGCAGCCGTTCCAGCAGCAGCAGCAGTATGGCCAACAGAGGGCCGTCTCTCCGGTTGAGTCTCTCTTGACTCAATATATTACCAACCAGGAGAAGATCAACCAAAAGTTGGAAATGGGTCAGCGGACCCTCACGGACCAAGTAACCCAGCTGGGGTTACAAGTGGCAAACCTTGCAAGGTCACAAAACCAATTACCGCCACAACCGGAGGTGAACCCGAGGGGAGCAACCCAAACGTCGGCACTCGTGCACGAGCACGCAAATGTGTCCGCTATCGTTCTGAGAAGCGGGACACAAATTCCTACTAAAGTGCCCCCTAGCAACCCGGAAGCACCATTGGTCGTTGAGAGACCGACCGAAAAATCAAATGACGCCGGTGCTTCGTCATCAAATCCTATGACTACGGAGGGAGCCTCTGAAGAAGAGAAGAAGAAGGATGAAGAGAGCCCGAAAGTGTACAAACCCGTTGTGCCATTTCCACAACGGTTGGCTCAGGTAAAAATTGTTGAGAAATATGGCAAGTTCTTCGCCATGGTCAAGGACCTAAGCCTGCAGATCCCCTTCCTAGAAGCAATCGAAACAATCCCCTCCTATGCAAAATTCTTGAATGATTTGGTGACTAGAGGGTCTAGAAAGGAGAAAGTAGTGCTGACGGAGGAATGTAGCTCTCTTATTCAGAGGGCAAACCCGCCGAAACTCAAGGACCCGGGGAGCTTCTCTATTCCTTGCACGATCGGGGCTGTGAAGATTCATCGTGCACTCGTCGACCTAGGAGCGAGTGTTAGCCTGATGCCCTTGTCGATGTACAGAAGGATAGGAATGGGTGATTTGGAGCCCAGCGGTATGACCCTACAACTAGCTGACCGGTCGGTCAAATATCCGGTGGGAATTGTGGATGACCTCTACGTGAATGTGAGAGGGGTGCATGTGCCTGTGGACTTTGTAGTCATGGACATGCCTGAAGACGCACACACCCCCATCATCCTGGGATGGCCTTTCATGGCCACTGCTGGCGTTCTAATAGATGTGAAGAACGGAAAACTCTCTTTGAACGTCAGCGGAGAGAAAGTTGAGTTTGATCTGGGATTATCCATGAAGCACCCCGATCCCCCTGATGACCCTCGGTGCAATCTGCTCGAAGTAGAAGAGGAAAAAGCTGCAGAGGAGAGCTCCTGGGAGATTCTCCTGAGAAACCCCCCCCCCCCCCCCCCCCCCGATGACTTGGGGGATTCAGAAGATGGAGACGGCCCCGAGTACAAAGAAGCTGCTGGAAAACCGAGTGCAGCAAGAACGACCCCTCCCGGGTTCCCCAAGGCTCCTCCTGTGAGGAGAACGGGGAAAGAGCCCACGGACCTCACTAAAGACGAGGTCCGGATCCTGAAGAAGATGGCGGGAAGCGCCAACACCAAGGAAAAGCCCCCGGATCCCAAGAACAAGGGGAGGGTAGTCGAGCAAGTATTTTTCCAGCCGCTGACTACTCCAAGCGCCTTCAGCTCCAATGAGAAAGAGATGCCAAACATCGGGCATCACCCGTATCGACCACCATGAGCATCTCTTGCGGGCGTCGAGCCAACGACGTTAAACAAGTGCCCTTCATGGGAGGCACCCCATGTTCTAAACTTTTTCCCCACTTTTCAGCGTTATTTTTTGACTTTATTTTGTCTATTTTTATCAATAAAATCAGCCGCGAGAACATCCGTTCAGGGACTTAAACAAATCTATTGGTTTTTGCAGGAAACAAGCCCCAACCGATCGGGTGACAACTCACCCGATCGGTTGGGATGTATCAGATACATGTCGAGATCTGTCCCCATATGACCTGATCGGTTGAGTAATGAAGAGACCGGGTGGCAGACCGGGTGAGCTGGGGAGAACTCTCGGAAATTTTTGGGGAATATCAACCGATCGGTTGAGTTCGAGCACGATCGGTTGACGTGACCAGGTGAGCAGCCCTAAGTTCTCGGGAAAATGAGTGGAGCGGCCAACCGATCGGTTGACAAGTCAACCGATCGGTTCGCCTGTAGTATCTCTTCGGTAAGAATTTCGACCTAACTGTCAACCGATCGGGTGACAAGTCACCCGATCGGTTCGACTTAAAACCCTATAAATACCCCAAACCGCCCGTTCGACATGCACTCGCCATTTTCGAATCCGGATCCGCCGTTTCACCTCTCTCTCCTGTGCCTGCCCTCTTTCTTCCCTTCAATCACCCTCAATCGCCTTTTCCCCCATCCCCTACCCATCCACCACCGATTTCTCTCCATTCTCCTCGATTCCACCAACACACAAAACCCTAACCTTGACCCGTTTTTCCCCAATTACGAAACTTGCCGAAGAGATCGCTGCGGCTTCACAGCGTGCTCCAATCCAGTAGCATCGGGGCGTCAACGAGCAACTATCTTCATCTCATTTGGGTAAACTCGCTCCTTTGCTTAATTTTAATCTTACCGTGAATATTCCATTTGATTGTTGTTCTTATTTCGTGTTTGTGTTGAATTCATTATACGTTTGCATACCTACGCACACGAACGATACCCACACGATGCCTCCCCGTCGTGTTAAGCCCACCGAGGACGGCTCTTCAAACCCTAGGCCCACCCGTCGTACCCGTCGCACATAGCCCACCACCTCCAACCCATCCACCACTTCCCCACCTCGTGCTTACAATCCCGAATATATGATGCAATTCCAAACCGATGACCATGCCGACTGATTCACGGCCATGGTCCTCCTAGCTGGTCAGGGTGGTCGGATAACCGAGGAATCCGTCGACCAAGACCTCCTGTTTCTTCAAAGGTTCATTCGCCACATCCGTGAAGACCCACCCGACGTCTCCGAGCTCCACATTCCACCCCCCCACTGTAGGGGATTGGGCGGTCCCTTAGGGCACAAAAATTCTAGTCCCGTCCTAAGTCGGACGGAACATAGACACAAAAATATTTGCAGCGGAAGAAAAACTAGTTAATCTAAATTAACATGCAGTTAAAAACTATTTTTAACTTAGCCCTAAGGTCCAAGACCCTATGCCAAGATCTATGCCGACTTGGTATGGATCTGACCATCCCAAGAAGGATCTAGCCTACTGCGATTAAACTAAACTAATGCTAATAAAATACTTTAACCACATACCCGGAATCTCAGCCCTGGAGCAGGCGAGATGTTCCGCGCCGTCTTCCGAGCTGCTCCCATCCCACACCGAGCCGCTCCTTGATCCGCTCCCCGAACCGCTCCTCGATCTGCTCCGCATCCCGAGGCGATCAATCCCCGTGCCGCCGAGCCAACCACGCGCCGAAGAAAGTTTCACGCGAGTGAAACCTCCGCCAAGATTTCAGATTCAGAATCCGAACTCCTTTGTGGCTTTGCTAGAGCCCGCAGGAGTAAGGCAGAAATTTAGGGAGAAGAGAAATATTAATTTAAGCTTAGATCCGAGCGTGCTCCAACATTTACGAGAGCCGCTCAGATCTAGAGCTTGGGACAAGTTTTGAGAAAGGGGGGAGACCCCTATTTATATAGGCGGTGGACTCTCCCCTTTTCTCAAAATCCGATGTGGGACTAAAAATTAGAGTTAATTAAATCAAGTTAGTTTGCACTTCACAAAGTGCAAACTTCCGTGAATTTTAACTCACTCACCGTTGAGCTTCAAGATTGATACAACCTATCAATTCGACAAGCGTTCAATGGTGAACGCATAGGAAAAAACCGTTCGTCAATCGGAGTCCGTTTGACCCTCCAATTGAGTGTCCAAAGATTGACAAAAATCAGATTTTCGCCAAAGTAATCAGCCGTCATGCAAATCTGTGACTAGGGTTCGAAACCCTAGGCTTGGGGCCCACCCGTGGGCCCCACTGCATCAAATCGCGCGCGCAGCCTGGGCAGAGCCCAGGCGGCCTGGGCTTGCCCAGGCTTGTGCCTGGCTAGCCCAGGCAGCGCCTGGGCTAGCCCAGGCAGCCTGTTGTGCCTAGGCCTGACTTGGTCTGATGCTTTGGGCTGTTTTGGCTCTAACTTGAGCATTTGGCGTCCGATTTGGACGCCGTTCGAACCTGGGTTTAGACCGGGACATTCCCGTCTTACCCGTGAACTTTTCCTTGCGTTTATTTTATTAAATATTGTATTAAACAATTTAATACGTATTTAATCGCTTTTGCATCAAATGCAAAGTAGTCCCTATCTAAGCTTAAATTATCATATTGCATCAAATGCAATTATCTCTTCTTTTGCATCAAATGCAAATATTCTCCCTAACTATTTTCTACCTATTACTAGATGAAGCATTACACTCTGTGTGAGACCCTACAGCCTGACCCTTACAACAGGTTGGGCTCGAAGCCCTATACGGCAGTGACCACGAGCAGTGGTTACCGTCCATGCTTCAGGAATCATCATTATGTGGTTAACTCATTGACATGAGTATTGTCGGGACCACCTGACTGTTTCCGTGATGAATTCCGTAGTTATAGTCTCTTCGTCTTAAATATGTCGTTCGGATCAAGTCTGGGGTACGGTCAAACTGTCAACCCCAATAACTTGACTCCGGTTAGTTTCTATCAATCTTTAGTCAATAAATGTTGGACTTCTTCCAACATACTCTGCGCAGAGTTTTTACTAAAGACCGAACTAACTCTACGACACTAACTCCCATTGACCGGGAGAGACGAATCCTCTCTTGGTCATTACTCGCCTCGTACGTTTCAAGTGACACCCAATCAAAAGACCTTTCGACAGGCCTTGCCTCGAAGCTAGGTCAATTGATCTAAGTGGCACCGTTCACGCACAGGTCCGTCAAAATGACCTCAAGTCAAAAGACCAACTATCCTATCATCACTCAGAGTTATCACTGACAGATTGGTCAATATAACCATATGATAACTCTAGTGGATCGTTCAGTGAACTCATTCTAATGAGCACATGTGTCTCGTTTTCGACTTCGCCAAGTCAAGCGATCATGAGATCATCGCCACCGCTAAACGGTGAAGACTAAGACACAATGGTCTATCCGATGTTTCGATATCCTTGTCTCGAAACATCTATGACCACGAACCATTTTAGACTTATGCTACAGACGGTCAAACGTTTCTCCATGATCGAGATACTCATTTCGATACCCGTTTGACCTTGCATAAAGTCTCAGGACTTTACCTAAGTTGATATCTAATGTTAACTACATTACAATATAACTTAGATAAATTATTACCAAACAGCTTACTGTTATTTCGAACAAGATGTTTGTGCTATTCACACAGGAATAAATGGCCTTGAGGGCATCATATTCCTACATCTCCCACTTGCACTCAGGCCCATTTATCTCGATATCTAATATCGTTTTTACACATAAGTTTTCCCGACTTCATGTGATAGAGCCTTCGTGAGTGGATCTGCTAAAACCGTCTACACTATAGACTTAAGGGGTTTCTATGTTCATGTCAGACCAACCATTTGAATCTCATTCAAATAATTCATTTGGTCTGTCGGAATCCATAATATTTTATTTTACTTGGATCTTATCCAGTTTATCGTATCTTACGATAATAATTTCAAATTAGTTATTGGTCATTTCAAATGGTTCATATTCATTTCTGATAAATAATCAAACTCTTTGATTACTTAATCAAAATATATGTTCCATCTCTTTGATGTCTCGCATGTAATTTACACGCTCCCACTGACCTTGAAAATTCTCTGGCCAATTCATATAAGTTGGTCCGTCTAAATCATATTTAGAAAAACGAACTTATAAGCGAATGCTCCAATTTTCATGGTTAACTTAAGCGTTTTACATCGGCTTTGGTCCGAATAGATCTGTACACATCTGTTGGCGAAACCGGTTTCATCATAATCCGTTTTAAAGAAATTAGGATGAAAACCGTTCCCGTCCAACATTATTGTACTTTACTATTTTCTTTCTGCACCAACCTTTCAACTTAAAGATTTACTTGCAGTAAGTGAGGAAACATTTCCTTGGGTACGTAAACTAAATTCTCAAATTTATTTACGCACACGGACCTATTCTGATTGCATCAAGTTTTAAATCAGAGTTACTACTCTGAATTTCAGCCTAGAAGTTGACTAAGTCATCATCAGTTATGATGTCCAACTCGACATTTCTTCTCACAAAATTCGAGTAAATATACAACTTCCTTACGATTAATTTAATGAATATCTTATTGATAATGTCCTCAAAGAACATTATCAAAACCTAGGCATTACTATTTGGGACTTGACCCAGAGGGAGGAGTTAACTCAGAGTCACTTACAATGGATCACATTAAATCTAATTAAGTGTGATTCATACCTTTTAACACACTGATGTGTTAACAGACTTGACCTGAGAGAAAATCACATTTTCTTTTAATTACACAAGATTTTATGTAGCTAAGTATTTGACCATTCGATCTAATCGAATCAGTTTAAATACTTTAGGCATTTCGTTCTTTATTTTATCAGACTTGTGTTTCATCAAGAACACGTGTCTTAATAGAATATACGAATAACTTATTTTGTTAAAAGTAGACTCGGGTACATTAGTATGTACGAGACTGAGTTCGACAACTCATTCTCCCACTGTCTCACAGATGGGTTTCGGCCATTGTATCTAAGAGGCTAAGACTCACAAGTGTCCGTAGACTTCATAATACGAGAGGTCAGACCCCTCTTTATGTGACTTGTGAAGCTTAATCTCTAGATACGGCCTAGTCTAATTTTACCATATAAGTTTGCTACTATCTTGTGTATTTATATATTGACATTTAATATATATTTAGTTATTTACAAATTACTTAACACAAAACATTACTTCAGAAGCAATGTGACGACATTCGTCAAAATGTGTTAAATGTCTTTTGTATAACAATTCATTCTGAAATCGTGACATCAAAATATGTCACATTTTCATTTCCTCCTACTTATGCCTTTACAAATGATAAATTAAACTACCTTTCTCAATTGACATTCCGAAGTGCCTTCTTCCTTCTCTAAATCACATTTAGATATCAACATAAATAAATAGCTATGCAAGCAACTTATGTATCCAAACGCTTGAGCTTTGCAATCTTGAGTGTAGCTCAAGAAGTTGCTTGTCTCAAGGTCCGGTTGGGATACATAGTCTTGCATCGCTCATGCACTCGTATTCGACTCAAACGGTTTGATCGAATTTTCGAACTTTGCGGATCAAAATTGTTTGTCCATACAACCTTGAGCGTAGCTCGACAAGTTGTAGGGAGAAACATACTTTGAATGTCATATATGTTCAATCTGCCTCATATAGAGACGAGTGACATGTAGCTTTAATTTATTTGTTGGACCCAGAACTTAATGAAATCATATTTCTTAAGTCTGTTCTTTAGAAGGTCATTTAATGTCAACGAGAATGTAGTTTTAATTCTATCAATTAGAATTTAACTTGATATTCAATTAATCAACTTATTGACCAGTTAACTAATTCCAATATTATCAATTGATTCTTTCGGTAAACATAGTCTTGCCCTAGTTTTAGCATATGTTCAATATTAAATATAGGTAGATTGGCTTTTATCTATCTATATCCTCCCACTATTTTTACGAACGTTTTAAAGCTTAATAACGAACGATTTAATCGAATTAAAAATTAATGGGTAGGAGTTCCAATCACCTTGAGTCTAAACAACCTTGAGTGTAGCTCAACAAGTTGATTGACTCTGCGATCGGAAGATGACTCTTCATCGATCATATCGGATATGACTCTCTTAATCGGTTTTTGCCCCTAGCCATTCGTGATCATGAGTGTGCTCATCCAAATCACAATGTCTAGTCTAGTCGGACCCTTGTTTTCGTGTCTAGCCTGACTTGCCCCGCAGCTCGGTGTATGCACGACACGTTGGTTTGGGTCAGGTCTTAGACTTACATCAAGTCAGACTACATCGTTGACTTAACTTACGCCGGCGCTCGGGGTACGAGACGACGGTTAGGGTTAGTCAAGATTTCATCTTATGTATTTAAGGAGTTAGTTTCTACAGGGTTGCCATGTCACAGCTTGAGTGTATCTCAACAACTATAACACGGGCCCTATAGTTGCTAACCCCTAAAACAAGGAGGGCTACGGCTAATCTTGAAAAAGATCATTAACGTATTTGACTTAGATATAGTCCAGGGTGTCATACAATCATGATTCGCGACATTGCGGTCCAGTGGAACTCAGCCAGGGAATTGACTAAGCCAGGATCACTACCCCTTGGACTAGCAAGGGTTGACCCAGAACTCTTAACCAAGCACATTGACTGGATCATGGTCCATTGAATGAAGCTTGTCATTTTTGTATGTATGCCATAGACTAAACAGCTTTTATTAACAACTAATTAATCCTATCAACTAGTTGAATCCTTAAATTCAAAATTTTTAGGATTTGTTTAATAACTTTTATTAAGTCCTTATCAACTATAAGGTTCACGTGCTACCCTAATCGTTATTAGGATTTTAATAATTTTTTATTAACAACGCTAGAAGCGAAGTCCTTTAATGAAAATTAATTATAACAATTAGAATTGAAAATTCATTTAAAGGACTACCCTAATCAGGAATTAGGTCTTATATTGTTGTTAATGATTTATTAAAACATAGCATGTCATTAAAATTCAAGTAATAAATTTTAATCATTTTTAATGGCTAACCTAAAAGGTTGTCTTGTGTTATCAAATAAGGGACAACATTAACAAGCCATTAAAATAAAGCTACACTAATTTATCGCATAAAGATAGTGCACAACTATTTAACATTTAAATATACTAAGTTTATCGCATAAACAATTTTAGATTTTTAAAATCAGTTTTAAAAATATCTTATAAATTTAAAACATTACTTTTAAAAATTTTCCATGTTCAAAAATTTATCATATACAATTTTTAAACATCTAAAACATTTTAAACTTATCGCATAAATTTAAAGCCTTGAAATCAATTTTAAAATTTATCACATAAATTTAAAAACACTATTTTAAAATTTTCATGCTTAAAAAAATTTATCAAATAAAAATTTTTAGGCATCCAAAATAAATTTAAACTTTTAAAGATTTAAAATTAGTTTTGAAATTATCACATAATTTTAAATTGTCATTTTAAAAATTTTCATGTTCAAAAAATATCAAAATAAAATTTTTGAACATCTAAAACATTTTTAAAATTTTATCTCATAACTTTAAAAATATTTGAAAAGCATTTAAAAGCATTAACAAGTTTAATGAAATCGCAGTACCTAGATCGACTACGCAAACCTAGGCTCTGATACCACTGTAGGGGATTGGGCGGTCCCTTAGGGCACAAAAATTCTAGTCCCGTCCTAAGTCGGACGGAACATAGACACAAAAATATTTGCAGCGGAAGAAAAACTAGTTAATCTAAATTAACATGCAGTTAAAAACTATTTTTAACTTAGCCCTAAGGTCCAAGACCCTATGCCAAGATCTATGCCGACTTGGGATGGATCTGACCATCCCAAGAAGGATCTAGCCTACTGCGATTAAACTAAACTAATGCTAATAAAATACTTTAACCACATACCCGGAATCTCAGCCCTGGAGCAGGCGAGATGTTCCGTGCCGTCTTCCGAGCTGCTCCCATCCCACGCCGAGCCGCTCCTTGATCCGCTCCCCGAACCGCTCCTCGATCTGCTCCGCATCCCGAGGCGATCAATCCCCGTGCCGCCGAGCCAACCACGCGCCGAAGAAAGTTTCACGCGAGTGAAACCTCCGCCAAGATTTCAGATTCAGAATCCGAACTCCTTTGTGGCTTTGCTAGAGCCCGCAGGAGTAAGGCAGAAATTTAGGGAGAAGAGAAATATTAATTTAAGCTTAGATCCGAGCGTGCTCCAACATTTACGAGAGCCGCTCAGATCTAGAGCTTGGGACGAGTTTTGAGAAAGGGGGGAGACCCCAATTTATATAGGCGGCGGACTCTCCCCTTTTCTCAAAATCCGATGTGGGACTAAAAATTAGAGTTAATTAAATCAAGTTAGTTTGCACTTCACAAAGTGCAAACTTCCGTGAATTTTAACTCACTCACCGTTGAGCTTCAAGATTGATACAACCTATCAATACGACAAGCGTTCAACGGTGAACGCATAGGAAAAAACCGTTCGTCAATCGGAGTCCGTTTGACCCTCCAATTGAGTGTCCAAAGATTGACAAAAATCAGATTTTCGCCAAAGTAATCAGCCGTCATGCAAATCTGTGACTAGGGTTCGAAACCCTAGGCTTGGGGCCCACCCGTGGGCCCCGCTGCATCAAATCGCGCGTGCAGCACAGCCTGGGCAGAGCCCAGGCTGCGCCTGGGCGCGCCCAGGCCCGCGCCTGGGCAGAGCCCAGGCCGAGCCTGGGCTTGCCCAGGCTTGTGCCTGGCTAGCCCAGGCAGCCTGTTCTGCCTGGGCCTGACTTGGTCTGATGCTTTGGGCTGTTTTGGCTCTAACTTGAGCATTTGGCGTCCGATTTGGACGCTGTTCGAACCTGGGTTTAGACCGGGACATTCCCGTCTTACCCGTGAACTTTTCCTTGCGTTTATTTTATTAAATATTGTATTAAACAATTTAATACGCATTTAATCGCTTTTGCATCAAATGCAAAGTAGTCCCTATCTAAGCTTAAATTATCATATTGCATCAAATGCAATTATCTCTTCTTTTGCATCAAATGCAAATATTCTCCCTAACTATTTTCTACCTATTACTAGACGAAGCAATACACTCTGTGTGAGACCCTACAGCCTGACCCTTACAACAGGTTGGGCTCGAAGCTCTATACGGCAGTGACCACGAGCAGTGGTTGCCGTCCCTGCTTCAGGAATCATCATTATGTGGTTAACTCATTGACATGAGTATTGTCGGGACCACCTGACTGTTTCCGTGATGAATTCCGTAGTTATAGTCTCTTCGTCTTAAATATGTCGTTCGGATCAAGTCTGGGGTACGGTCAAACTGTCAACCCCAATAACTTGACTCCGGTTAGTTTCTATCAATCTTTAGTCAATAAATGTTGGACTTCTTCCAACATACTCTGCGCAGAGTTTTTACTAAAGACCGAACTAACTCTACGACACTAACTCCCATTGACCGGGAGAGACGAATCCTCTCTTGGTCATTACTCGCCTCGTACGTTTCAAGTGACACCCAATCAAAAGACCTTTCGACAAGCCTTGCCTCGAAGCTAGGTCAATTGATCTAAGTGGCACCGTTCACGCACAGGTCCGTCAAAATGACCTCAAGTCAAAAGACCAACTATCCTATCATCACTCAGAGTTATCACTGACAGATTGGTCAATATAACCATATGATAACTCTAGTGGATCGTTCAGTGAACTCATTCTAATGAGCACCTGTGTCTCGTCTTTGACTTCGCCAAGTCAAGCGATCATGAGATCATCGCCACCGCTAAACGGTGAAGACTAAGACACAATGGTCTATCCGATGTTTCGATATCCTTGTCTCGAAACATCTACGACCACGAACCATTTTAGACTTATGCTACAGACGGTCAAACGTTTCTCCATGATCGAGATACTCATCTCGATACCCGTTTGACCTTGCATAAAGTCTCTGGACTTTACCTAAGTTGATATCTAATGTTAACTACATTACAATATAACTTAGATAAATTATTACCAAACAGCTTACTGTTATTTCGAACAAGATGTTTGTGCTATTCACACAGGAATAAATGGCCTTGAGGGCATCATATTCCTACACCCACGACTCCTGGTCCACAGCGCAGGCCCCCGTCACCACCCCCAGAGGGTGGTGCCCCTGCTTGATTTTTCTCTCCCACTTTTGCCCCCCCCCCCCCATATTTGTGCCCATCTGTCTTTTCGGGGCCCTGCTTTGTCTCTGTCAGGGGGAGGGGGCTATTTGCGTGTTGCTTTCTAAATTCACCTCTTTTGTTTTTTGACTCCCCCTTGCATATCTCTGCATTTCCTTGATCATATCATTTCGCTAGCACTTTCTGGTCTAGCTTGGGGGACGTCTATTTTGGTGTACTGTCGTGTTTTGTTTGTTTTTCTCATTTTTGTGTGTGTGCTTCTTTTTCATTTTTTGAGTGTCGTGCTTGTGTTTTTATTTTTATTTTCATTTTGTTTGATTTTGATTCTGATCTTTCTTTCTTTTTCAGTTTCATCTATGAGTTTTCCTGGTTTTCATTTCTTTTTGTGTCAGTGCGTATTCCCCCCATCTTCATTGCCCTCCCGTACTCAATCATATTGCATTGAGGGCAATGCAAACTTCAGCTTGGGGGAGTCGCACTGTGTGCGTCGTTTGAGTCCTTCTTTTCGTTTATTTGAGTCGTTTTTTCTCCCTGTTTTTTCTTTTTTTCTTTTCTTCTTTTTTTAGCTCTTTCTCCTAGAGATGAATCCTATGATGAATCGCCACAAAGTCACACACACCTAGCATTGCATTGATAATCACACTCACTAACCCTAGGATTTCGAGTCCTCTTGCATTTCACGCATCGTGGGTCCACTTAGCTTTTTGTGAGTCGTGTGTCGTGACTAGCATTTGGTGTGCTTCTGCTTTGTGATTTTACTTTATATACCTGTCCAGGAATGACCCCTAGATTATCATGCTCCGATTTGAATATGCGGTATTTGTTTCCACTATATGCATGCTATATTTATATCGTATACTTCAATTCGCATGCGTCAGGATTCCACAACTAAGGACTAGGATAACCCATTTAGCCTATGCTCTATTTAGCGAGAATAGTTTCCTTTGCCCGAGTGTTTAGATTTCGACTTCTTTTTTTGTTTTACTTGGTGCAAATCCCCTCGTCGTGTACCGTTCTCCCACTTGGGAGAGTACACATGTGTATAGCCAAAAACCCAAAAATCCAAAAAAAGGAGAAAAGAAAAGAAAAACCCAAAAATAAAAGAAAAGAAAAATTGTGTATAGCCCAAAATCCAAAAAAATACAATTGCCCAAAACCCAAAAAAAATTCCGTGTGAATATTCTTTCATACTTGCCAAGAATAAAGGGAAGGCGAGAATTTGCACCGAGTGTTCTTCTCCACATCATCTCAACCCCCGTCGTTATCGAAAACACTTGGCTTAGGAACTTTTTAGCTAGTATCTAAGCTATAGTGGCGTGATTTCCTTAATCCTAGTTGTGGAGTCCCCGATGCATGATACGCTTCTATTCTCACTCTTCTCATGCATGCTTGAGCTTATATTCACCGCTTAATTCAATTCGGATCGATATTTTGGGTCATATCTTGGATTTGTGTATATCGAGCCTCATATCGTAGAAAGCGTCACCATTTGCTAGCACACGACCACGCTCACCCGCGCTTCACTGCGTGGACCCACGACACTTATTTGGACTCGCTTTCCTAGGTTTAGTGGTGTGATTTGACGTTTGCTTGCTTGGTGTGTCGTTTTTGATTTTGGTGGCTCTGATGGACGATCTAGGGCTTAGAGTTTTCTTTTTCTTTCTTCCTCTCTATTTTTCCCTTCCGAGCTCCTACTCTCACTCGTCTTCCTCGAGGACAAGGAAGAGTTCAGCTTGGGGGATTTTGATGTGCGTTTATATTTCATATATTCACGCACGTTTTCTTTTGTGTTTCTCCGTGTTTTTCCGCCGTCTCTTATTCGTTTTCGTGTATTTTCCCGTTTTCTTTCACTTTTCTTTGTTTATCCATGATTGCAGGGGATTGACCACGTAGGGGACGTTTAACGATGATATCCCAAGTCCCCGGAGCAACGGGAGAAGTCACGCGTGATCCAGGGGGTCAAACGCCAAAGAATTCATCTTTCAGCCCCTCACCCGGTCGGTTGGTCATCTCCAACCGATCGGGTGATGCACGCATGCACCACCCGGTCTCTGCCGCAGCTCACAAAGAAGTCACCCGACCGGTTCGCAGACCGGTTCAGCGGGGGCTGTTCTCTGTTTTCTCGAAGCAAAACGCCAACCGATCGGGTGACTCTCACCCGATCGGTTCATCTGTAGCTGAAGAAGAAGAGCTGAAGACACGGACGTCGAACCGATCGATTCACCCGACTGCTCCAAGATCCAACCGGTCACTCAAGAACTCACCCGACCGGTTCATGTGATCGGGTGAAAGCTCGCCGTTTTCTGTTATTAATTTGTAAACGGATCAACCGATCGGTTGACTTGTCAACCGATCGGTTGATGCGAAGGTCTATAAATAGAACCTCTAGGGTTCCAGAAACGAGAGCTGTTATTTTTTCTACTGTTTTATTTTCTTGCGACGGCTGTAATTGTTACTCTTTTGTAAGTTTTCAGATCTTTCTAAAATTTTAATATTGTCTTTATTACTCTATTACTTCCGCATTGCAATTGTCCGATTATGATTCCAACGGTTAAATTTCATTTAGATCGCTTTTTCATGAATTTTTGTGAGTAGTTCCCAAATCTGGGATTTTGGTGGAAACCCCTTCGGGGGCTCTTCCCGATGCGTCCATAGGGTTAGGAAATCGATAGGGAGTAGGAATCTAACGGTTACGCGGGGTGTTTCATTGTCATCGGCGGGAAAAAGACCGCCTTTGACCGTCGGGCCAAGGGGGAATAAACTTGGCGGTTGACTCCCTAGCCATAGCTCACACCCTTAGCGTAGACGCCGAATCTTAGCACGCGGGAGCGGCAGGATGAGACGTTGGGAGATATCGTTGCGGGCTTAGTGCTCCCGGGATTGATCAGTGTTAATGGACACGGGAGTGCCCACTGATCGAATCCAGGAAGTCCGGTGTATCATCCTGGGCACCGACCGGAATATCGGGCCCATGGGACGCCGGTACCACTTTCAGAGGCAACGTCTCACCATTAGACCCTAATCCCGATCGCTATCCATACCCGTAGGCCGTATCGGCGAGAGTCTCTCGTCGGGTTGGAAACCAAAGTCCCGGGTTTTCTTTCTTGTTGTTCATACCCTTTTATTTCCTTTCGTGACAACCATTCACCGATTCGGGCTAGCTCGCCCCTCGGGGTGATTTAGGTCCTACCTGACCCAAGCACAACCTCGCCTCCCTGAGTTCGATATTCCCGCACCCTACACTAACCGTGAAACTTGCGGTAAACGACACCGCGCCGTCGCGACTCAAGCGGGGCGCCGGTCAAGTTTATATTTCATATATTCACGCACGTCTTCTTTTGTGTTTTTCCGTTATTTTCCACCGTCTCGTATCCGCTTTCTCGTATTTTCTTGTTTTCTTTCACTTCTCCGTGTTTTTGCGTGTTTGCAGGAGTTTGCCAGTATAGGGGACACATAACGAAGATATTGTAAGTCCCCGAAGCAACGGGAGGAGTCATGCATGATCCAGGGGGTCAAACGACGAAGATCGCCATCTTTCAGCCCCCACCCGATCGGTTGGACACAGCCAACCGATCGGGTGATGCACGCGTGCACCACCCGGACAGCAGCTGAAGCAACGAGAGCATCAACCGACCGGTTCGATGACCGGTTCAACCCGACGAACTTCTCGGAAAATTGGAGCTGAAATTCACCCGATCGGTTCATCTGTAGCCGTTTCCTCAAAGACACGACCCGGAGAGCTCACCTGACGGCCAGCTGACCGTGCCAAAATGTCGCAAGTCTCTGTCTTTTGGGCGAAGTTTCCAACTGATCGGTTGATTTATCAACCGATCGGTTCACCTGATGAGCTCAAGATCCAAACGGCTAGAAGCTTCCGCCAACCGATCGTGTCGAGTGACCGTGTGATGTTTCTAAAAATCGTTGCCGAAGTTTGCAGCAGGTCACCCGATCGGTTGATTCTTCACCCGATCGGGTGACATCGTTTTCTATATATATATATATACCCTATGTTTCCAGAAACGAGTTGTTGTATTTTTTTACTGTTTTTCTATCTTGTGACGGCTGTAATTTTCTTGTTATTTGTTAGTGTTCCGATCTTTACCAAACTTTGATATTATCTTAATTGCATTGCTACTATTGCATTTCAATTGCCGGATTATGTTTTTAACGGTCGATTTTCATTTAGATTGATTTTTCCTTAAAATGTGTGAGTAGTTCCCAAATCTGGGATTTTGGTTGGAAACCCCTTCGTGGGTTCTCCCTAATGCGTCCATAGGACTAGGAAATCGATAGGGATTAGGAATCTATTGGTTACACTGGGTGTTTCATTGTCATCGACGGAAAAAAGACCGCCTTTGACCATTGGGCCAAGGGGGAATAAACTTTCCGGTTGACTCCCTAGCCATAGCTCATGCCCTTAGCATAGACATCGAATCCTAGCGTGTGGGAACAGCAAGATGAGATGTTGGGAGTTATCGTTGCGAGCTTAGTGCTCCCGGAGTCGGTCAGTGTTATTGGACATGGGAAAGCCCACTGACCGAACCCGGATAGTCCGGCATATCATCCTGGGCACCGACCGGAATATCGGGCCCATGTGATGCGGGTATCACTCTCAGAGGCAACGTCTCACCACTATACCCTAATTTCGATCGTTATCCTATCCGCCGGTCGTATTAGCGAGAATCATATGATAGGGTGGAAACCGAAGTCCCAGGTTTCCCTTTATATTGTTTATCCCTCGCATTCTATTTCCATGACAACCCATCTAACGATTCGGGCTAGCTCACCCTTGGGATGAATTTGGTCCTTCCTGACACAAGCACAACCACGCCTCCCTGAGTTCAACCCCCAAGCCACACTACAACACCGTGTGCGTGCGGTTATAAATATTTAAATCTCACGCCCCCGATCCTATTGCACCTTACACATGATCACACAAAAACGTGGGGGACATCAAGCTTTATGGTGCCGTTGCCGGGGAGGCGTTCGGTTTGATATTAGCTTAGCTTGGGTTTGTTAGACTACGCACACACAAAAAATACAATAACCAAGAAATTTTTTCCCCACCATTATATTATCTTTTTGTTATTTTCTTGTACTATTGACGCTCCTCTCTAGTTTTCTTATTTTTGTTGTCCAGGTATCTTTGGTGTAACCATGTGGAGATCAAATTTCAATGCTCAGATGGGAGGATATGATCCTTATTCAGTTGTGGTTTGTGAGACTTGTAGGATGGTGGGGCACATGTATTACGACTGCCTATTTACGCTTGAGAGCCTCCCCCTACACCAAGACCAAACATTTTCCCACAACCTTAGCCCAAACACCTCCCATCCATTTCCTCAACCTTATATCCCTCCAATAACACAAAAAGAATCAAGCCTCGTGTCTCTCCTCGAAAGTGCCATGTTTAACCAAGGCCAACTATTACAAAACTTGATGGTACCAATCACCGCACCTACACCAAGGAGAGGGGATGAAGGAGAGGATATATCCACTTTCATGGTTGAGACCACCATCTCATCGGCCACAATGGACACATCTCAAGCTGATACCCCATTTTTCCAACACTACCACTTGGATGACGAAGCATTTTTTGATGATGATAGTGAGGATGGGGTGATTTCTATAGGATCTGTGGGAGAGACTTCTTGTCTTGATTTGGATACCCCACATGAGTCCTATGAGAGAACTGAGGAGTTTACAGAGATTATGCATACCAGCGAGGAGGATGTGCGTGAGGATGAGGACACCACGACCACATACGAGGGGTCTGCTCTACATCCACCTCCACATCCATCTCTGTCACGGCTTCTTCCTTGGTCTGTGGTCAACCATGAGGATGTCATTCAGGACATCGGGCAGATGGTGGAGTATGAGCATATCGTCGAGGAGAATGTGCATGAGGGCTTAGATACGATGGTCCACTCCATGGAGCCCGAGTCACATCTACCTTTACCGTCGCTCTCCACTTCTTCTGCGGCTGAGCATCATCTACTTGAGCATATTGCCCCTATTCAGGGATATTTTCATACTCACTCTAACTCCACTTTTGAGTCTCGCTTTTCACTTCCTATTTCTTTAGACTCATATATATTTGACACACCATATCTCTCGCAGGACACAGGATCTACTTCCCTTGAGGTAAGCTGCTGTGTGTCACCACCTGGAGAGCCACTTCTCATGGAGAGCGAGGATTTGGTTGTCGCTGGTACAGAGGATAGCAACCCATTCTCAGGGAGTATACGTCACCCTTTTATTATTTTTCCATCTTATGTTGACGATTATCTCTGGGATACATTTATTTTGGGAAATAATTTCTTGCCATGGACTAATGCATCTCGTCCTTTGCAGGTCACAGGTGGACACCTACGAGGGATGCTTGGAGGTGCATTGCTTGGGTCCATTGGCACACGTGGCATAGCGCTCCTGGCGGAGCCACATAAGGAGCAGTTAGAGCAGCTACTTGTCCCACTCCATATCTTGGATCCGCCTATGCTCAGGTTTATCCTAATCCAGTAGTGTAAAAATTTATCGCTTTCTAGTTTAGATTTGAATAATCTCGTCTCCTCTCATTAGCGAGGGGAGCGTATCTAGGAATCGCTTTTGCATCATAATAACCCATCATGTCGTCCCCTTCTATTACTTCTCCCGCCCACACCCCATGTCCTCTACCGAGGAGGACGAGGACACTTCTTCTTCTGCATTCTGACTTCTTTCTTTTCCGATTTTCCCCTAGCATATTTCTACACCACATTGATCATATCATTTCGCTAGCATTGCCATGTCTAGCTTGGGGGGAAATCGACTTTTATGTGTTTTATCGTGTGATGTAATTGTGTGTGTGTTTATATGTGTCATTTGGATGTGCTTTTTTTCTTTTATTTATGTGTTTCTATTTCTATTTCTTTATTTTTTTAGTTTCGTTAGTGTATTTTTCATGTTTTTCATTGTTTTTGTGACGGTGCGTATTCCCCCCATTTTCTTTGCCCTCCCGTATTTACTTCTATTGCATTGAGGGCAAAGCAAATTTCAGCTTGGGGGAGTCGCACTTTGTGCATCATTTGCGTCTTTTTCTTCGTTTTTGAGTCGTTTTCATCGTTTTTTTTATTTTTTTCTTTTCTTCTTCTTATCTCTTTCTCCTAGAGATGACCCCTATGATGAATTGCCACAAAAATCACACACACACCTAGCATGGCTTCGATAACCACATTCACTAACCCCATCGTGGGTCCACTTAGATTTTTTGTGAGTCATGTGTCGTGATTAGCTGTTTGGTGTGCTTCTACTTTGTGATTGTGTTTTATATACCTGTCCAGGAATGACCCCAAGATTATCATGCTTCGATATGAAATGCGGTATTTGCCTCTCTTATCTGCTTCTGTATGCATGAATATATATATATATATATATATATATATATATATATATATATATATATATATATATATATATATATATCGTATACTTCATTTCGCATATGTGGGATTCCACTGTTAGAACTAGGATAACCCATTTTGGCCTACGCTCTGATTAGCAAAAAATCTCCTTTGCCCAAGTGTTTAGAACCCGATTTCTTTTTTATTTTACTTGGTGCAAATCCCCTCGTCATGTACCGTTCTCCCGCTTGGGAGAGTACACACGTGTATATACCCCAAATCCAAAAATCCAAAAAAGGAGAGAAGAAAAACCCAAAAAAAAGATATATATATATATATATATATATATGTATGTATGTATGTATGTATGTATGTATGTATGTATGTATGTATGTATGTATGTATGTATAGCCAACGCTAACTTTTCAAAAAAAAATATATGTATAGCCAAAAATCCAAAAAAAATACATATATCCAAAACCCAAAAAAATATGTTTTAATATTTTCCTACCTAACGAGAATAAAGGGAAGGCGAGAATTTGCACCGAGTGTCCTACTCCACATCATCTCAACCCCCATCGCTTTCGAAAACACTTGGAATAGGGAATTTCTAGCTATTATCTAGGCGATAGTGTGGTGATATCCAAGTCTCTAGCTATGGAGTGATCACTCCATATTTTACACCTTTTTTCTGCATGTTTGCATGCCATTTTGATCGCTCGAATCGCGTTTTTCACGATTTTTCGGCAATATTGCGATGCTTTTCATGATTTCTTGTTTTTGTCGAATTTCAGGAGATTTGGAGCGATTTGGAGTGATTCTGAGATGCACCCACTCCGGAGTGTCATCCGCTACTCGTTTAAGGGGAATTTTGCGATTGGAGAGGAGTGGAGGAAGAAAGAACGTCGTAGGAGCGACGAGGGAGCAAAAATACGAAGATTGGGCATTTTCAGCATGTCACTCGGCCGAGTGAAGGAGTCACTCGGCCGACCATCGAAAGCCCGCTCGACCGGCCAGATCGGACACGCAACAGACTGAGTATCAGCGTGCACTCGACCGACCATCGACAGCCCACTCGGTCGAACCACGGAGACACCACTCGCCCGAGTGGCATCAAGACGACGGCAAGAAAAATCTCAGACTTACTGTAATCCGTCAGTCAGCTCCCGAGTTCCGACTCGGCCGAGTGAAGAAGTCCCCTCGACCGAAGCAAAGAAAGTCACTCGGCCGAGTGACTCCCGAGGAGCCGACCCCCAAAAGTCCGAAGTTACTGGAATTTGTCAGGGTTTGTCACTCGGCCGAATGACATTTGTCACTCGGCCGAGTGAGCCGCGTTGCCTGTAGCGTAAATTGCGATTTTGAGGCTGCGCAGGGGCAATTTTGTCACAGTTTTTTGGGCGATTTTACGGGGTATTAAACCCCAGTTTTTAACCTAGTTTAGAGAGCTTTTTCAGAACTTTTTGCAGCCTTTTTTAGATTACTTTTTAGGAGATTAGATTGAGCTTTTGGGGAGAGATAAAAGTGTTATTTTGTTGGATGCTATTGAAACTTCATTGGTTTATCTCTCTCTATCAAAAACCTCATTTTTATTGATATATTGAATATTGCAATGAATTCTATTGATTTTATTTGTGAATTTCCATTGAATTGCATTATGAATTGTGAGTAGTTTTATCGTCTTAGGGCGTAGGAATGAACCCTACGAACCCTATTTCTAATTTGTGATGAATTGGTGAAATTATTGCTAGAATTTATTTGGGTTAGTTTGGGATTGATTTAATATGAATAGCTAGGGATTCATACCGATTGGGATTTGTAAGAGATTGGATCCCAATGTAATGCCCTACCAGCTACTGCACAAGTACTAGAGGGGGGGTGAATAGTACTTTAAAATAATAAGGAGTATAATTCCAAATTAAATTGCAATCAACTACCAAATCAATTTGCGGAAGCTTAAATTGAGTGACGACAACGAAATTAACAATGCTAACAAACGATGTTAATGGGTTCGGATCCACCCAAGTCTCCCCGACTTGTTCCCGGTGATCCTACGTCCCAACCACCCGGATCCCCTCCGGATACTTGAGTTAGAAACCCTAACTCAAGATTTCCACTATGAATATCTTGTGAAAAACCTTCACAAGATCAAATCATACAAGCAATAGCAAACGTGAATCCCACAACCCGGGATCACAACCTTCTCTCACAACCGAGAGAATCACAAAGCAATATTAAAGAGTTTAATATAAAATAAACAAGCTTACCACAAAATCCTATACCTTGAGTTTTTCTTACCCAATAGGTGGAATGAAGGATTTGAGGAAGATGAAGTTACCAAACCCTAGCACCAAGGAAATGAGCAGCAATGGGTGCCTAGGGAAGATTTGGAAACTTGAATCAAGCAATAGCTTGAAGAGCTCACCAAGAACAAGCTTCTCTCTAGATCTAGAAATGTGAGAGAATGGGTTTCTTGTGAGGAAGAGAGCTTTAGATTTGAGGGAGAATGGCTATCTCTTTAGAACTCAATGAATCTCTTAATGGCAGCTCTTTCTTAGATAGAAATGACCTAGGTTCGTATTTATAGGGTCCCATAAAAACAAGTTAGGTCATTCACCAACGGATAGAAAACTGAGAGACTTAGTCGGTCAAAGAACACTTACTGACCGACTAGTTCATCAACTAGTCGGTCAGCCAAACAACGTGGACCGACTAAGAGAAGATCTGAGAAGAATTAGAATTTCAGACCTAGAAAACTAGTCGGTCCAAGAACACTGTCTGACCGACTAGTTTCACAACTAGTCGGTCATCCAATGAACGTAGACCGACTAAGAGGCAAAACAACATAGTCTGAAGGCAAGTTGACTTAGTCGGTCCAAGAACAAAAGTTGACCGACTAGATTGTCAACTAGTCGGTCATCAAACGTTCTTAGACCGACTAACGGTAAACAGTAGCTTAGGAGAATTTTAGAGTGAACAGTAAGTCACAACTAGTCGGTCAAAGAAGCATCACTGACCGACTAGTTCACAAACTAGTCGGTCGGTGAGTCAACGTAGACCGACTAACTGTAAACAGTAAAGTCCAAGAAATTAACTGACAGAAACTAGTCGGTCCAAGAACAGTGGCCGACCGACTAGATCACCATCTAGTCGGTCAGTACTTGTTCTTGTACCAACTAACATGCACAACAAAGTCCGAATCGAAGCGCGACGCTTCGAGGAAGTTAGAGTGAACTTGTGCAAGAATCCTAGAGCTATGAAATGAGCGTAATGAAGATAGAAAAGTAAGATATACTCAAGGCTCAACATTCTATCAATCGAAACTAAAAGACTATAAATAAAACCTTAATAAACGGTCTTCAATAGCTTCGATTGAATCTTCATATTTTCCAAAGCGTCGCAAGAGCTTCAACGAAGCTTTAGGCATGAATATGAGCTTTGGAAAGTGTTGAGATGTCGCTTTGAATGTTCACGTGAAATTGGCGACGATCTCCAATACTGCGCTCACAAATTGTTAGTTTATGAATTATTTATGTTTGCTCATCATCCAAAACCAAATCCGGGAAGTCCAATATTCAACATTCTCCCCCTTTTTGGTGATGACAAACCAACATAAATAATAATCAAAAATAGTAATTCAAATGAAAAATACTTACTCCCCCTGCATTGATGACACGTTAATTCCAAATTGAATATAAATGAAATGCATCAAGCAGACGAGTAAGATAAACAAAGTGAATTGATTTTTGAAATATCGGATTTTGAAAAATCCTTATATGTATCTTAACTCCCCCTGAATCTAACATATCAAACTAGATTCTTGGAAATTGAGTTAAATTTTCATTTGCGCTATTTATTATCATTATCTCTCCTCCTTTGGCATTATCCCAAAAATGGGGGGCATACAACGACAACAATTAGGAAATGTAAAATCCAACATCGGGAGTCGTAGACAAAGACAATGGACCAACTTGACACCAAGGGAAAATTGTGGAAATCAAAATAAGGTGTGCCAAATTTTCCATTATCAATAAAAATCAACGATAAGCAAAATCATCAAAAATACCAAATGTTTATTCATTCCTTGAATAAAGAAACATACTCTTCAATATTCAATATTCTTGGTTAATATTCAATTATAGAATTTAAATCTATTTAACCAAGTTTTTATGCGTCGAGCGACGAAATAACATTTCAAATGTATTCAACGAATATTCAAATTTGCACGACGAATAAAAGACAAAGTGAACGATGATGAACATATATATATATATAGACAACATGAGTACATCCAAAAAATATCACATCGAATATATGAGATACATCATATCAAGCGCTACATATCATCAAAAAGAAATACATCATCATCGTCATAAAATCCAACACCGACAACCAGAAAGCACAAAAAAATAATACATCAAAGCAACTCTCAACCCCATCCTAACCCAAAACACTCTCACTAAACATATATCATCCAGAATGCAGTGGAGAGTCCTCGGAACAGACGATCACGAGGAGGAGGCATGATCTGCAGCGTCCGTGGGTCCAGTCGACGGAGTGGACTCAGGCTCTGCAGGGAGAAGAGGTGTCTCAACAGATGGAATCGTCGGGGCAGGAGTCGAGATCTCAGCAACAGGCTCAACAGCAGCATGAGTCTCGACAGAAGCAGCAGCAGCAAATACATGAGCAGGCTCGGAAACTGGGTCAGCAGCAGGCTCAGAAGGCTGAAGAGCTGCAGCAGATGGCTCTGGAACACCGGAAGAGGTGGCAACTCCAGGAGCCGAAGAGGAAGTACCAGCAGCAGCAGTACCAGCAGAAGTGCCCTCGGGGGCACGAGTCGAAGCACGACAGAGCTCCTCAATGTCCTCCTCAGCCATCTCATCAAACTCCTCATCCTCAGACACGGAAGGAGGAAGCTCAACACCCATCCGACGAGCCATACGGCAGACTACCTCCTCGGTACGAGCCAAGCGGGACTCGTGACGACGAAGTATCCGTAGGACATCATCAAGGGTGGCAACGGGAGTAGCAGAGGCACTGGCAGAGGCAGGGACAGACGCAGAAGGTGTCGTCCTCTGAACGTGACGAAGTGCCGCAAGAGATTTCTTGACGGCCGTCGCATTCAGGGGAGGACCAAGGGGACGCTCATCGTCACGAGGCAACGTGACACGAAAATGACGAAACACGAGGGTCAACATGCATGGGAATGGGATATGAGCTGATTTATTGGACTTTCAAATACACTCGAAAGAGTCAATCTTATCGAGTATAATTCGAGCCCAATTAATCGAGCTCCCCATGAAGATCGCATAGATAAGCTTCAAAAATGGCTGGGATGGTAAAGATGAGGAGCCGTACTTGGGAAGCAAGCACGACTTCAGAATCAGATTGAGGACCCACGCATTAGGCTTGAAAGATTTAGATGGCACGCCAATCATGGCAGGAGGGATCTGATGGAAAATCTCTGAAAGCATAGCCTGATCAAGAGAAGAAATATCATCTATCGAAATATCAGAAGGAAGAAGGCCAGACGAAGAGATACCCAAAATCTCTCCTAAGATTTCCGCAGTGAGGACTATAGGAGTCCCCAAAACGGTCGTCTCAACAGAGTGGGTCTGATCGTACTGACCCCGGATCCTATTCGCATAGAAAATCTTCACTAATCTAGGGTAGGGGTGAGGATTCGCCTTCGGGTCATATCGAAGGTAATCGAGAAGACCTGACGACGACAGAAGATCAGCTAACCCTATGAAGTCGCTAAACTGGACGAAATGCTCCAGAAGCAGCGGGCAGTGTTCGATACGGTTATACGCCGCGAGACACAAAGGGTCATCGCGACATAAGGAAATATCGACACCGCCCACCGGCATCGGACCCTTTCCCTTAGGCTTACGGGTAGACGTACGAGGGTGGGTGCTAGACTCGGGATGAGTAGGAGGAGTGGGTTCCCTATGAGTCTCGGTCTCGGGGTTATACTCCGTATCGGAATCGGTAGGAGTATGGAACGAAGATGCAGAAGCAAGAATTTTGGCCTTGGGCTTAGGCTTGGGTTTGGGTTTCGGTTGACCTTTAGATTTAGCGGTCGTCGTCCTCTTCTTCTTGAGAGGAGGCGAAGATGACGAAGGATGGGTGGTCTTGGCTCTACGCTTCGGAGGGGTTGGATGCTCGGGATCCGAAGAGATTGGATCAACGGTCATCGGAGAGGGGCTAGAGGGAGTGATCGGAATGCGTGTTCTTGCCATAGTCGAAGCAAGACACGGGACAAGGAGATCAAACGAAGAAGCCCTAGCCGAAAAAAAATAAACCCTAAGAACCCTAAGAACCCGAGCAAGCCCTAGCTCTAGGAAATGAAATCTAACCCTAGGAGGAGAGGAGATCACCTAGAACGAGGGGCTGACGGAGGAGATCGACGGAGATGGCCGGAAAAATGGCCGGAGATCGATCGGAAGTCGAAGGGTTTCGAGGGAGGTCGGGGTTTTGAGCGGAGAGAGAAGAGATTTCGATCGATTAGAATGAAAATCGATCGACTAAACTGAGTTTAAGTCGGTCGATTTCGCAAAAGACCAAACAGCCCCTGGCACAACTAGTCGGTCACAGTTCAAGCACTGACCGACTAGATCACGATCTAGTCGGTCGGTCAATGAGCTTGAACCGACTAGTTGCAAACAGTGGCTGAATCCAAGATTTACTGACAAGATTTAGTCGGTCTGTGTTCATTTACTGACCGACTAGATCTCAATCTAGTCGGTCGGTCACTGAACATGAACCGACTAAAGAGTTCAATATGGAAAGGAAACTCAATAAGCTTGAGTTAGTCGGTGTAAGTTCTTCTACTAACCGACTAGATGAACATCTAGTCGGTTGGTGGTTGAACAGATACCGACTAACAAAGTCCAAAAAGTGATAATCAAGTTCTCTCCTCAAAACACTTGGACGATATACCGCAAAACTCTCAATACTCATCTAAACTACCCCATTAAACGTCGAAATCTTAAATAGACATTGAAATACGATTTCGATCATAAATTCAAACAAATCACATAAAATTCTCAAAAATTCAATAAATCTATCATGATTGAAATAACGCGAAATATAAAAGCATGCAAGATAATTGAATGAAATATGAATCCTATATCTCGGATTCACCCATAATCCCCAATTCTCGACGCAACCGCACAAAGGAGTCCTCCTTTAGGGGTTTCATGAAAATATCGGCGATTTGCTTTTGGGTTTCAACGTACACTAAAATGATGTCCTTTTTAGCAACATGATCATCTAAGAAATGGTGTCGGACATCTATGTGTTTCGATCGAGAATGGTGCACCGGATTCTTTGAAAGACAAATAGCACTTTGGTTATCCACCATGATAGGGCTAGTATCACAATGAATACCAAAATCCTTCAAAGTGTGTCTCATCCAAAGAACCTGGGCACAAGCGGCACCGGCGGCAATATATTCCGCCTCGGTGGTTGAAAGTGAAACCGAATTTTGCTTCTTGGAAAACCAAGAGACAAGAGAATTTCCTAGAAAATGGCAAGTGCCACTAGTACTTTTCCTGTCGGATTTGCATCCCGCATAATCAGCGTCACTATATGAGACTAACTCATATGTGCTAGATCTCGGATAAAGTAATCCAAAATCTAATGTGTAACTTAGATAGCGAAAAATACGCTTTACCGCTACTAAGTGAGACTCCTTAGGTTGAGACTGATAACGAGCACATATACATACGGCAAACATAATATCGGGCCTACTTGCGGTAAGATAAAGCAAACTACCTATCATACCTCGATATAGACGAATGTCTACATCCTTACCGCCCGTATCCTTGTCAAGATGTGTAGTCGTGCTCATTGGAGTCTTTTTCCCGGAGGCATTCTCCATTCCAAATCGCTTTAGCAACTCCACCGTGTACTTCGTTTGGTGGATGAAGATTGCATCGTTCATTTGGCGAATTTGGAAACCTAAGAAATATTTGAGTTCGCCCATGTGGCTCATCTCAAATTGTTCCTTCATAACATTAGAAAATTCTTCGCAAAGAGTGAAGTTAGTAGCACCGAAAATGATATCATCAACATAAATTTGAACTAATAAAATATCATTATTCGCATGCTTAATAAAAAGAGTAGAATCGGCTTCGCCCATTTTAAAATTCAAATCCAAAAGAAAATTCTTTAGGCGATCATACCAAGCTCGAGGAGCTTGTCTCAAACCATAAAGAGCTTTCTTTAGTTTAAAAACGTGATTCGGAAATTTTTCATTTACGAAGCCCGGAGGTTGAGAAACGTAAACTTTCTCAACGACATCTCCGTTTAAAAATGCACTTTTAACATCCATTTGAAATAATTTAAAATTCTTATGGCATGCAAAAGACAAAAGTAATCTAATTGATTCTAATCTAGCTACCGGAGCGAAAGATTCTTCGAAATCGATACCTTCCTCTTGACGATAGCCTTGAGCAACTAACCGAGCTTTATTCCGGACGACGACTTGGTTTTCGTCGGTTTTGTTCTTGAAGATCCACTTTGTCCCTATGACGGTGTGGTTCTTCGATGGCAATGGAACGAGCTCCCATACCTCATTCCTCTCGAATTGAATGAGCTCCTCCTCCATGGCTAAGATCCAAGCGCTATCTTCGCATGCTTCATTAATATTCTTTGGCTCTATCGATGAGACAAATGCACAATTTGCGAAGTGGTGAACTTGCGATCTCGTCTTGACACTATCATAGATATTGCCAATGACTTGCTCATGGGGATGGTCACGAACCGAATGAAGCCTTTTGGGAATACCTTGATCACTAGGAACATTCTCAACAACTTCATTAGTTGGGTTAGTCTCAATAGAATCAATAGAATCATTAGACTTAGAATTATCAAACGAATCACATAAAACATCCAAAGAATCATTATCATTTGAAATTCTAGTTGGAACAAATCCTTCATTAAATGAGACATGAAGCGACTCCTCGATCGTTGAGGTTCGTTTGTTGAATATCCTGTAGGCTTTGCTACGCGTAGAGTATCCAACAAAGATCCCCTCATCGGATCTTGGATCGAATTTGTCCAAACAACCATATGTGTTCTTAATAAAACATTTCGAACCGAAAACACGAAAATGTTTAACTTGAGGCAACCTACCAAACAACAATTCATAACAAGTTTGTTTAGTGCCGGGCCTCAAAAGTATTCTATTAAACACATAGCAAGCGGTGTGTACCGCTTCCGCCCAAAATTGATGGCCAAGTTGGCTATCATCAAGCATAGTGCGAGCACACTCCACTAGCGTCCTATTCTTTCTCTCAACTACACCATTTTGAGGAGGTGCACGAGGGAAAGAGAAGGTGTGAGTAATACCAACTTCATCACAAAATGTCTCAAAAGACTCATTCTCAAATTCACCTCCATGATCACTACGAATAGTGACAATGGTGGTTCCTAAGAGATTTTGTACTTTCTTAACAAAAATTGTGAAGTTTTCAAAAGCTTCATTTTTATTACACAATGAAAATACCCAAGTAAATCTTGAATAGTCATCTACAATGACAAGTCCATACCTTGCATTTCCTAAGGAAGCTACTCTAGTTGGCCCAAATAAATCTAGATGTAATAGCTCTAGTGGCCGTTTAGTAGAGATGCTTTTCTTAGGTTTAAATGAAGATTTAGGAAGCTTGCCGCGTTGACAACAATCACAAAAACTTTTCTTTTCAAAAACGAGCTTCGGAAAACCTTTAATGGAATTCAATTTTGAAAGCTTATATAGTGTTCCAAAGTTCACATGTCCAAAGCGTCGATGCCATAAGTGTTGTTCACTTGTGTTGGCAACGAGACATTGTTCATATGACTTAGGAAGATCCAAAATATAAATGTCTTTACGACGAGTTCCGGAAAATAATAATTTTTCATTATCCTTTCTTAAAATATGACACAATCCTTTCGCAAAGCTAACTTTGTAACCTTTGTCACAAAGTTGGCTTATTGAAATGAGATTATGATTTAAACCACTAACAAGATAAACATCACTAATTAGGGGTTTAGAAGGGTTACCGACTTTACCAACACCTATGATGGTTCCGCTCTCGTTGCCTCCAAATACGACGCGGTTTCCATTCGCAATGGGAACCACTCCGGAGAGCAAACGAGCGTCACCCGTCATGTGTTTGGAACACCCGCTATCGAGTATCCAATTCCCTTTGGAGCTAAATTTAAATTTGTTGCTCCTTCCCTTTTTCTTTTCCTTGAGTACCTAAAGATAGAAACTTCCATATCATGGTACCCAAGGTCATTGGGTCCAAGGGATTAGACCTTTGGAAGCCAAGTCCAAGTGGACTTAGACTTCCCCACATAATTCTTACTATGCACAACATCCGAAAAATAAGCATTCATGTACATTTGTTTTTCGTCCATGCTTGTGTCCTTTGGGCTCCAAATAGTGAATATTTTGGGAGCCATCATCCTATTGGGTGCATGCATGCGACGTTGATTTCTACGTGATGCATGTTGTGGATAGGCATACGGGACATGATGGAATGGTGCACGATGAGAATTATTCATATGATGCGGTGTGTGATCATAAGCATGTGTGGGAACACGTGCGTGAGGGTGTCTCACATGGTGTGCACGTGCCCGAGAATGTGTTGCATAAAAATCATCATATGTGTGAGATGGTGGAGTAGGACGTGTGTTCCTACGTGGCATGGTATTGGTGTACATATAAGCATGCCCCTTCTTTGGAGGTCCACCCAAAGTGGGTTTCTTTCCAAAAGAGGGCGTGGACGAAGTGGAAGCATCATTGGTAGATGAACTATCAATAGAGTGTTTGCTACCACTCGTAGAGTCACCGGAAGTTGGCCTAACAAAAGTAGTGGCCGCTTTAGATGGACATCCCATCGTATACCCCAAACCAATGTGGTGATTGGCCGGAAGTAAGTCACTTAGGATTTTATCCAAATGGTCCTTACCTTTGTTGAATTTGTTAATTCGGCCCAATGTGTTCTCATATTTCTCTTTGAGAGAACGCATAGAAGTATCCAAATTGGATACTTGCGATGTGAGCACAAAAACACGAGATTTAAGATTCTCGTTCTCAATACTCAAAGTCGAGTTTTGAGAAGTTAAATCCGCTATCCTATGTTCTTCCGGATCCTCGATGCTAACATGTTCAAGTTTAGATTTGAGATTAACAATCTCATTTCTTAACTCTTCAACAACGGTGTCGTTGTTGGTGATGATAGTCGTAGGCGATGTTTGAATGCTAGCTAGGTCATCTTTTACCTTAGTATATCTATTTACTAACTTAGTGTATTTTGACCAAAGTTGAGAGTTAGCATTTCTAAGATCATCCATTGTTACCTCATCGCTTTCGTCATTACTATCATCGAAAGAGGAGGATCCTTGATCGTTCTCCTCTCTTGCCATGAAGCACATATGTGCTTGCTCCACTTTCTCATCATCCGACTCTCCGCTTGAGGAATCCTCGGAGTCGGTGAATGTTTCTCCGACAAGTCCTTTCTTGTACCCCTTTTTGTATTTCTTGGACTTATCGAATTTTGGCGCCTTCCACTTCTCCTTTTGTTTGTTGAGAGGACACTCCGCTTTCATGTGTCCTGGCTTATTGCACTTGAAACACAAAGGAGAGGAAGAGGCGTTAGAAGAACCAAATTTACCTTTGGTCTTGAAGTTACCTTTTCGGAAGAAACGGTTGAACTTCTTGGCCATGAGTGCCATGGACTCCAAGTCCAACTCGTTTTCCGAGTCTTCATCATCGGAAGATGTGGATGAAGCCGCCTTGAATGCAATCGCCTTTTTCTTAGGCGCATTTAGGTTCAAATATGACTTCATCTTTTCTTGTAGCTTTACCTTGCTATCTTTGCGTACCTCGTATGACATCAAAGTACCCATTAGTTGAACTACGGTATATTTGTTCATGTCATTACCTTCCTCGATGGCGAAGGTACGTTTTTCCCAAGAAGATGGAAGTCCTTCAATAAGCTTTAGGCACTTCTCCTTTTGAGTGTAGATCTTGCCGAGGGCCTCTAACTCGTTTATTATGTCAACGAAGCGAGCGTAATATTCTTTCATCTTCTCGCCCTGTTGCATATGAAACATTTCGTAATCTTTTGTTATGACTACGAGTTTAGAGTCTCTTACCCGACTCGTCCCTTCATGTAGTATGAGGAGAGAGTTCCAAATTTGATATGCACTCTTACATGTGCATATCTTATTGAAGTCCTCGGGCTCCAATGCGCATTGCAAGGCGTTCATTGCCTTGGCATTGCTTACCTCCGCGGCGACCTCCGCGGTAGTCCATTTCTCAAAATCTTCTTCTTCGGGCTCGGTGTACTCCTTCATTGTAGTCCTCCATAAAGATGCACTTCGGAGGAAGGTTTCCATCCGACATTTCCAGTACCCGTAGTTGGTACCGTTGAAGAATGGAGGCCTTGTAGAGGAATGTCCTTCCATTACCGATGACGCTCCTTCACGGTTCCTGAAGGTGTCATAGTTGGAAGGTGGAGGCACGGTCTTGTTGTCGTTGGCAGACATAGCTGAGTATCTGGCTCTGATACCAAATGTAATGCCCTACCAGCTACTGCACAAGTACTAGAGGGGGGGTGAATAGTACTTTAAAATAATAAGGAGTATAATTCCAAATTAAATTGCAATCAACTACCAAATCAATTTGCGGAAGCTTAAATTGAGTGACGACAACGAAATTAACAATGCTAACAAACGATGTTAATGGGTTCGGATCCACCCAAGTCTCCCGGACTTGTTCCCGGTGATCCTACGTCCCAACCACCCGGATCCCCTCCGGATACTTGAGTTAGAAACCCTAACTCAAGATTTCCACTATGAATATCTTGTGAAAAACCTTCACAAGATCAAATCATACAAGCAATAGCAAACGTGAATCCCACAACCCGGGATCACAACCTTCTCTCACAACCGAGAGAATCACAAAGCAATATTAAAGAGTTTAATATGAAATAAACAAGCTTACCACAAAATCCTATACCTTGAGTTTTTCTTACCCAATAGGTGGAATGAAGGATTTGAGGAAGATGAAGTTACCAAACCATAGCACCAAGGAAATGAGCAGCAATGGGTGCCTAGGGAAGATTTGGAAACTTGAATCAAGCAATAGCTTGAAGAGCTCACCAAGAACAAGCTTCTCTCTAGATCTAGAAATGTGAGAGAATGGGTTTCTTGTGAGGAAGAGAGCTTTAGATTTGAGGGAGAATGGCTATCTCTTTAGAACTCAATGAATCTCTTAATGGCAGCTCTTTCTTAGATAGAAATGACCTAGGTTCGTATTTATAGGGTCCCATAAAAACAAGTTAGGTCATTCACCAACGGATAGAAAACTGAGAGACTTAGTCGGTCAAAGAACACTTACTGACCGACTAGTTCATCAACTAGTCGGTCAGCCAAACAACGTGGACCGACTAAGAGAAGATCTGAGAAGAATTAGAATTTCAGACCTAGAAAACTAGTCGGTCCAAGAACACTGTCTGACCGACTAGTTTCACAACTAGTCGGTCATCCAATGAACGTAGACCGACTAAGAGGCAAAACAACATAGTCTGAAGGCAAGTTGACTTAGTCGGTCCAAGAACAAAAGTTGACCGACTAGATTGTCAACTAGTCGGTCATCAAACGTTCTTAGACCGACTAACGGTAAACAGTAGCTTATGAGAATTTTAGAGTGAACAGTAAGTCACAACTAGTCGGTCAAAGAAGCATCACTGACCGACTAGTTCACAAACTAGTCGGTCGGTGAGTCAACGTAGACCGACTAACTGTAAACAGTAAAGTCCAAGAAATTAACTGATAGAAACTAGTCGGTCCAAGAACAGTGGCCGACCGACTAGATCACCATCTAGTCGGTCAGTACTTGTTCTTGTACCAACTAACATGCACAACAAAGTCCGAATCGAAGCGCGACGCTTCGAGGAAGTTAGAGTGAACTTGTGCAAGAATCCTAGAGCTATGAAATGAGCGTAATGAAGATAGAAAAGTAAGATATACTCAAGGCTCAACATTCTATCAATCGAAACTAAAAGACTATAAATAAAACCTTAATAAACGGTCTTCAATAGCTTCGATTGAATCTTCATATTTTCCAAAGCGTCGCAAGAGCTTCAACGAAGCTTTAGGCATGAATATGAGCTTTGGAAAGTGTTGAGATGTCGCTTTGAATGTTCACGTGAAATTGGCGACGATCTCCAATACTGCGCTCACAAATTGTTAGTTTATGAATTATTTATGTTTGCTCATCATCCAAAACCAAATCCGGGGAGTCCAATATTCAACACCCAACTCAATAGGAAGCCCTAGAAATTCGAATTGGGTTACAATTGGATTTCTCTGGAATCGGTTTGCAAGAGATTGGACCGAAACTAGGGTTTTCGATTGCAATTCTATACCAATACCCGTTTGCAAGAGATTGGATGGGTAGGAACTATCCCAACCTAGGTCGTAGCTCGAGTTTGCACGAGAGTGGGCTCGAGATACGATTGAACGATGATGGTGTTCTTCACGCTAGCTTGCCGAGGTTAGGGTTTGTAAGAGATTGGACCCAACCCTAGGTTTGCTATAGACCGACAATAGCACGAGAGCGTGAGCTTGGTTCTACATTTAGTTGCAACTAGTTCACCTGAATTGCAAGTCTAGCAATTGCGAAACCTACGAATCACAATGACGAGATACGGTTTGTAGCGGGAATTCCCTATCCCTAAGCGTCTTTATTAATTTGATATTTCCCTTATACAATTGAACGACCGTGACCGCTTTATTGCGAATATTTCTCGACTGTTCTTATAGCCAGGTGAATTGAAGAAGACACCGTCATTTGCCCTCCTCGTGTTCGATACCCGCTCGTCGCTACATCGTGCGCTTGCAGTAAGACTAGCGAGTCGCTCGCCCCGGTTGCGTGTGCACACTGCCGGGGCTTCGATCAAGTTTTTGGCGCCGTTGCCGGGGAGGCGATAGTGTTTGATTCTACCTACCTAGATATTTTTCTTTTTGTTTTATTATATCTAATTTTATTTTACCCTTCCTTTGTGCTAACTATTTCTTTGAAACTCTGTTTTCCCTTGCATGTACACGAGATCCACGGCGGACCCCGAAGAAATACTATACGATCCGTAGATCGAACGTACATTGAGGAGGATCAGAGCGGATAGGATACTCGATACGGAAGGGAATTTTATGACCAATCCTGAGACACCCGAAGAATTGGCAGCGCGAATGGTGAGGATCATTTCCATTAGAGATAGGCTTCGGCCTAAGACTTCCTCCACGACCTCGTCCATAGCTATGCCGGAGTTGGCGGCCGACAAAAATTTCGAGTTGAAGACTGGATTGGTATTTCTGATGCAGCAATACCCTTTTCATGGGAATTCCCATGAAAACCCTCATTACCACATCCAGCTCTTTTTATCAAAATGTGCCACCTTCCAAATGCCGGGCGTCTCCATAGATGCTATGAGAATGCGCCTCTTCCCCTTCACACTCAAGGACAAGGCCTTATATTAGTTGAGGACGCAAGCTGAGGGAATCTTCACCACTTGGGATGAATTGGCGAGTGCCTTCGTCGACAAATTTTACCCGCCCTCCAAGACGGTGAAGATAAGAAGTGCCCTCATGTCCTTCAAGCAAGGACCACAGGAGACTCTCTATGAGGCGTGGGAGTGCTTCAAGGACTTGCAACATCAATGCCCCCATCACAGCATTGAAGATTGGGAGCTTGTCTACAGTTTCTATAATGGACTCCAACTGAGCACAAAACAGATTATTGATGCTACCGCAAACGGAGCCATTTTGTCAAAGACTCCCGATGAAGCTACGGCCTTGCTATAGGAGATGGCCTCCAACAACCAACAATGGGGTGATGAGCGAGGACACTCTTCATCCTCCTTGAAGCCCACGAGTATCTATGAGGCCAAGGCCGTGGCGGAGCTTGCTAGTAAATTTGACTCTCTCCACAAGGTAGTGGAGAGATTAGAGAAATACATTACCGAGCCGTAAGGAGCCCCTACTACATCCGTACCGACAAATCATATGAGTGATTGGCAAGACCAATCCCAAGCCATGTATGTAGGAGGAGAGCATGGAGAAGGAGCTTTGGAGCAAATTCAGTATGTTGCGGGGAATTCCGGATATTGGGCCAACCCGGCCGCTAGAAACCATCCGGTTTTTTCTTATGCTAATAATGATGGTGCCTTGAACCCCCCGCCTCAACAACCTCCTCAAGCTCGGGCTCCACCACCACAACCGAATTATCAACCAAGGGGGCCACCGCAACAAAACTTCCCACCTAGGCAACAAGTGGGACCTTATAGGCCACCCGGGTATAATCAAGGTTGGAGAAATCCCAACCCTCCGCAAGCTCAACCACGTTCGGATTTTGAAGCTAAGGTGGAGGAGTTTATGGCAGAGCAAAGAAAGATTAACGCCACGTTGAAGGCGGGACAAGATTCTATCACCACCGTCGTAGCTCAAATTGGGGAGCAACTTGCGTTGCTCAATAAAAACAACCAACAATTGCCAGCTCAACCCGAGCCAAATCCACGGGGCAACACCGGCCATATCAACGCGGTTGTTACGGTTACGAAAAGGGGTGGGAAGGATACCCCTCCCCTCATGACTCAAATCAAGGAACCCGTGGTGGAGATTCCAGAAGAGAGCGAGACGGTGATTGAGGTGGAAAAAGAGAAGGAGCCGCAAGAAGGAGCAAAATCTAGAGTGGAGGAACCTATTGATGAGCGCCGATTCATGCCACCGGTTCCTTTCCCTCAACGGCTAGCTAGAGCCAAGATCGAGAAGAAGATAGCCAAGTTCCTTGAATACTTGAGAGGGGTAAGCCTCAATATCCCTTTCCTTGATGCCATAGTGGAAATCCCATCCTATGCGAAGTTCTTAAAGGACTTGATTACGGGAAGGAAAAGGAAAGAGAAGATCATGCTCGCGAAACAAGGAACTTGGTTCACTAGGAAGGAAAAGGAGCCCCCAAATTTAAAGATCCCGGGAGTTTCCGGATTCCTTGCACACTCGGAGGCGTCCCCCTACAAAAAGCATTGGTTGATTTGGGCGCTAGTGTGAGCCTCATGACTCTCACCATGTTCTGAAAGTTGAATACCGGCACGGAATTAAAGCCAATCGACATGAGGATTCAACTCGCAGACAGTCGGATTACAAGGCCGGTTGGGATCGCAGAGAATATCCCACTCCAAGTTCCGGGAGGTATATGCTTACCTTGTGATTTTGTGATTATGGACATCAAGGAGGAGGATGACACATCGCTCATACTTGGACGTCCATTCCTCGCCACCGTCGGTGTAATCGTCGATGTGCGGGAAGGGACTCTTACCTTGAATGTCGGAAACATTGAAGTCGAGCTCCATATACCAAAGGATATGAAGCACATGACGTATCATGAGGAGCTAGATTACTTGGAACTCCTTGATGAGGTTATAGAAGAGGCTATCCCCTACTCCATCGGTGCACTCCACGATGACGGATTCGAAGAAGGCCAAGATTTGGTCGAAGAAGAGAAGATGGAGGACTCTACCAATAGCTCCACGGTGAATGATGATGGCGACGCTAATGTCGCGAGAATACGGGAGCTTTGCAAACTCTCGACATTGAAGAATCTGAAGAAAGCTCCACCGATTCCAAGATCGGTGTCACCGGCGAAGTCAAGGACCGAAAAAAGCTCAAGCTTGGGGGAGCCATCCCCCAACATTGCCCAAGATGAAGGGGCACTGAGGAAGGCCATACACCACCACGATCCAAATCCGAGCGGTCTTCCCGGCAAGTTCGACGGGTGCATCTCATATGCACCCAACATCACGCATTAATTGAAAATCCAAAGGGGTCGAGCTCAAGACCTTAAACGAGCGCTTGTCGGGAGGCAACCCGACGGTTTTTGCATTATTTTTATTTTTATTTGATTTTCATTTTTGGTTTAGACTTTATTAGTGTCTTGAGTCTTTTTGCCCATAAAAATCGTGACAACGGGTCTTAATTTCTATGACAGGAGAGGAGAAAAGGAGATCTCTTATATGGAGGAAGATAGAGGCAAGGAAGAGTGCTCCAGGAATGCGCTCGAGGCTTAGGAAGAGGAAGAAACCAACTGGAGGAAGAAAAACAGAGAGTAGAGCGAAAACGGAGCCCCGAAGCAGAAAACAGCATGTCACTCAGCCGAGTATCATATGCGACTCAGCCGAGCAAAGGACCCCATTCGGCAGAGTGGGGCACCAACCAGGGAAGTCTGCAGAACCAACTCTCTGTCTTTTTTCCGCATTTCTGTATTAACTGCCACTCGGCCGAGTACGTTTAGTCACTCGGCCGAGGGAAACAGATACCCTCCTAGGGCGAGAATTGCCGAGTAGCTTGTGCCACTCGGCCAAAGGAGTTTTCTCCCTTCGGTCGAGTGAACAGAAGCCACTCAACCGAGTCGTAAGTGGCGGGGAGAAATTTAATTTTTTTTTAACGTTACGTCACTCGGCCGAGCAATATAGTCACTCGGCCGAGTCGTAACTACCCCTATATATATCGCTGCGGGCTCGGCGCGATTTTCAATGCAACTAATTCCCAATTTCCGCCTGAGCCCAGCGACCGTCCGTCTCCCCTCGCCCACGACCACTGCCCCTCGCCCGAATCGCCTCGCCACCAGCCCCACTCGTCTGACCACCGCCGACGAGCGCCTCCCGCCGACGCTCCGACCTCCGGCGAGTACCCTCGCCGCCGGCCGACCGCCTGCAACCCCAATTTTGCCCCTTAGCTCCATTTTCTCCCATTTTTGATGATCCGTACGCCCATTGAGCCCCTACCCCAAATTAACTTCTTTATCTATCTATTATATCCCCTCTCCCCCATGTATTTCGAATATTATCCGCTGATATCATTGTTTGATGTGCAGGCTATCTTGGGGGAGCTTTGGGGAGCTTCTGGACGCGCTTTTGGCTTCGCGGAGGCGGCACCCTTCGCACACACTTGTTGATTTGCTCTCGCGGCATGTACAGGTACACTCGTTCCTTTTATTGAGCACGCCGCACTATATTTTTGTTGGGTGAGCACTCGCGGCACACATGCCGCCCCGCACTAGGCCACGCACGCAGGGAGCCTCTTCCAAGCGGAAGAGGACCTATGATGCCGGTACCTCTCACGCTAGGGAGGACTCCCCTCCACCTAGTCCACCTCCACCTACACAGCCGCTTCCCGCCGATCCCATCCACGCACAGCCCATCCCTGCAGATCCTGTCCCACCACCGGCTCCCGCTGTCGGGCCGCTGGGGATCACGTTCAGAGACGACGTACAGCGCGTCCGATTTGAGCGTATCACTCAATGCTCGATAGTGCCCTCTAGGTTTGCACATTTAGTAGACCTTGATCGCCTAGGGGTACTAGAGGGGATGCTCACGTTGTACGACAACGTGGGCTGGCGCGTATTCTTGTCTGTGTCAGTGGACACCTACGTCCGTCCGACACTTGAGGTTCTTAGCTCGATAGCCCGGACCTCTGGAGGATGCACATTCCGCCTGATGGATCGAGAGTGCGAGGTCACTCTCGCGATGCTTCGTGCGTTCTTCCAGTGGCCCGATGTCCCCGTCCCCGACCGAGCCTACGCACACACTCACATCCCACCGCCGTCGTTTGACACTTCCACGTTCTGGACACGTATCATGGGCTCCCACCATGTCTTTGACCCTAGTAGGGTCAAGGCCTCAGCCATCCTGCACCCCTGCCTCTGCATAGCCCAGCGCCTCATGGCGACGACTTTCTTGGCGAGGTACGAGCCTGGGACGATGTCTACGCCTGAGCTCTACATGCTCTACGTGATGACTCGCCCCAGAGTTCTGGATAGAGGTAGCGACGACCTGGTCCCCACCGTTGAGATTGATATTGCTAGCTGGTTCTTAGACCGCATCATCATTTCGGTGGGCGCTCGCTCACCTATTTGCTGTGGCGGTCTGATTACTCTACTATCCCTGATGACCGGCGTGGACCTACCTGCTGACCTTCGACGAGCCCCGGGCCCCACTGCACTATCGATAGACGTCATGGCCCGGATGAAGATGCTTCGTCCCCACAGTTAGCGGCACTGGGTGTGGTTGCACGGTCCTTATAGTGCCGATTACATGATCCTCCAGAGCCCCGCTTGGACACATATAGGACCGGCCCACGAGGATTGGATCCCAGCGATGGATCTCCTCATCCCAGCTGCCTACGTACTTGAGACTGAGGGCACTGAGCAGGCACCCCCTGCACCCCCTGCACCTCCAGCTGACCCCGTGATCCCTCAGCCCGAGCCTGCACTGTCTGCACCTCCTGACATATCTGTCCCCACTTCTGTCAGTGTCGAGAGTACCCTTGCTGAGTCATCCACCACGTCCACCACCCCCACCACTGCTGTGCCTATCTTGGTTGAGCCTATTTTCTCACTTCTTCCCGAGCATCCACCCACTATCCTTGAGAGCGGCGAGTCTTCCTTCCCTGCTGTTGTGCAGTCCCCATCCAGCTTGTTGTCCGCTAGGGTGTCACCTTTTGGTCCCCACACTTCCTCCCCAGTGGTCGACCCTTCTGTCTCCACCGTAGCTGTCCTATCCGAGAGCATCGTGACGTCTGTCCTCACACCTGTGTCACCGACCTCTCTTGCTGCCTCGTCGCTGATTTTGTCTTCCACCACTACTGCTACTGCCTCCTCGTCCCAGCCTGCGTCCCAGCCTCGCACTGAGGCTGGGCATCCACTAGTGAGCACAGCCCCCTTCCTGCACTTTCCTGCTGGGCCGATTACTTACACTGCCCGTGTCCGACAGCCCCGTCCTTCACAGCCTAGACCTGTTCGTCCCCCTGCTCCACCACCCCCTGACGTTCTACTTCAGAGCCTCCGTGCTCTCGAGGGGGCGGTGAGCGGACTCAGAGGTGATTTTAGGGATCTCTCTGTCACGGTCAGTTCCGTGGAGTCCCGCGTCGCCATGCTTCCTGATATTCAGGCTTGCCTGAATCAGATCCTGGCGCGACTCCCTCCACTACACCCACCCACCCAGCCGACACCTCGACCACCACCTCCTCCTCCTCCTCCGCCACAGGACGGAGATGGTGCAGCACCACCAGCTTAGGCACACCCTTGATGCCATTAATCATTTTTGTCGTTATGCTGCCCATTCTCTGCTGGTCCTGTCGATATATTTTTGTCCCCCCCTCATCCCCTCACTATTTTGGTCCCTATTCCGATTGCATCATTTTATATCTTTTTTGGGAGAGAGGGAGAGTATTTTTGGTGACACATTACCTGCATCACTCCGATCTTTGCATGCATCATTCACATCATCATATTTTCTTTTCATTTTTTCCTTTTTTTATCATGCATGCATCCTCACCCACCCCACCCATTACACGTCTCTCGGTGTGCCACACTTTGCACATTGAGGACACTGTGCACTTTAGCTTGGGGGAGTGAGTTCTCACACTTTTGCTTTTATCACCTTTATTTTTAGTTTTTCTCACGTTTTTTCCGCTTTTGCACCCATTTTTCATCACTTTTTCATTTTTTACCATGCATCACGTTTTTCATATTTTCTCTGTGTGCTGCATTGTAAATAATTCTGTTTTCGTTTATCTTTATTTCTTTCATCTTTTGCTAGAGATGAATTTTCTGTGATGACGATGACGTGGTATTAGCTTTTCTCTATATGCATGCTAAATTTGTCATGTCATAGCTTTTGTTTCTGATATCATATGCTATGTTCTGCTTTGCATTTAGAAATAGTAACCCACTTCTTTTTCCATATGAAAATGGATGAAATTCTATTATTAGCTGATGTCTGATGATTCATATGTATGCTATCGTAGAAAACACAACAAGATTCACGCATTGATTGCTTATATCTGGAGTACTGCTTTCTTTTCTCATATCACTTCTTATTGCATGATTTGTACGCTTCACTTCAGGTTGATTGAATGTTTGCTAGCATTGATAAATCTGGATTAGTTTACTTTTTGAGATCAAACTGAGTAGATTAAATTACCCTGCTGAAGTTGTCATGCACGTCCTATAGAGTGAACCGAGAGATACATTTATTTCTTTCTCCACATATCTTGAACATTATTTCTCTATTTTAAATTCATTGGTGAATCTCCCCTTAGCGATTCTATTATTGGCATTCCCCCCGTTACTATATCCCATGCTCCAAATTCCCTAAAACCAAAAAGAAAAAATACTTGTATATCCTTCTCTTTTGATTCGGGATCATTTGTGTTTATATGTTATTAAAAAAAAGAGAGATGACGACACACTCGCCATCGCAGGCAAGTGTATCCACTTGCGCTTTGGCCGTGCTTAGGCCTTAGTTGGTTAGAATTGTTAATTGTGAACAAAAAGAACCGGACGTGAAATGATAGCGTCCGGGACGACCCTTGACGGCTCAGACTTGACGACGAAGTCTGAGCCTGACAACAATAACTTTTAATATCGTAGGGCTATCATGTGTGTGCGTGTGTGTGGACACCCTAGAATAACCCTTCCCGTCTTGTCAAGTCCCGTCCCGTCTTGCACAGCCTGCGGGCAATAGGGCACTCTCCGAGTGATCCCTTGTACTGATTCACAGCCTGCGGGCAATAGGGCACTCTCCAAGCTAGAGAGGGTGATCCCTTGTACTGATACACAGCCTGCGGGCAATAGGGCACTCGCCAAGCTAGAGCGAGTGATCCCTTGTACTGTTGTCTTGTCTTGTCTTGTCTTCCTTAGGGTTTGGGGTTGGGTTGAGCGTGCGCACGGAAAGAGGGTCTGATCCCCCTCGAACCGTAAGGCGTGAACCCTTTCGTGCCTCACTTGTCTTGTCTCGTCTTGTTCTGCCATGTCCCGACTTGTCATGACACCTGTAGGTTAGTCCCGTAGTTAATAGCACACGATACGACTACTACTTGTTGCGCTTTACTTTCCTGCTGCGTTACTTCTGTTTGTTACTCAGTTATAACCCCAGCATGCTAATCAACCAGTAAAACGTTGTTTAAAAGTTGATACACTTGTAGTTTGGTCTAACCCTTTTTGTAGACCTTACCTGACGTACATTTCCTTCTGTTGGTGTTGTACGTCAGGTGTTGTGCCAGAGTACGTCGACGAGGCGGACTTGCCAGCAGACGGAGAGCCGGAGGACGTTGATCCGGAGTACGACCCAGAGGAGGACCAGAGTTAGAGGTCTCACGTTGCTGATCCAGAGTTTCCTTCCCAGTTTAGATTGGGTGTGTAGCACCTGTTGTTTTCTTGTCTAGGTTGGGTGCTTGCACCGGTAGTTTCTTTTTCTGCAGTTGTAGCCCTTTGGGCGTTTTAGACTCTCAGTACTATGGATGATTATGTTTGGAATAAAATGATATGCTCTTTCCTTTCAGTACTTTTATTGTTCCGTACTAACTTGCAGGGACCTGTTCCTTCGTTTTGGAATACCACAGACGCTTATTGGGTCTGGCTCTCAGCCCCGGCCTAAGCGGGCCTTTGTCATGCTTTGCCTCCGTCCTTTTTGGGAAGCAGGGCGTGACAGGTTTTAGTGGTGGCCCATGCAGGTCCTATCCTTCTGCGAATACGGAACAATCGAAGTATTGAACTTCATTTTATTATCATCCAGTAATCGTATGAGTCTAATCTCTGTGTTTTCTGTCAATAGGATGACAGGACGACGTGTTACCCGATCGGGGAACTCAGGCGATGGAGTTCCGGAGGACCAGAGCGGAGACTTCCGTCAGTTTCTGGGTGTGATGAGGGAGATGCTGGATGTTCAGCATCAGCTGGTTCAGCGGTCCTAGCGTACTGCCTAGGCCGTTCCAGTTGCACCACCACCACCTCCGCCTGCCCCACGAGCTGCTCCAGGAGTGAAGCAGTTTAATGAGCTCCAGCCGAGGACATTTTCGGGGAAGGAGGGACCCCTAGCTGCTGACGAGTGGATCCAGAACACGGAGGAGAAGTTAGTTGCTACGAAGATTCCTGACGACACCCGAGTGGAGATAGCGAAGATGCAGCTGATGGAGAATGCGAGGAACTGGTGGCGCATCGAGGAGAGGCGTCTTGAGAAGCCAGTGGGGTGGAAGACCTTCAGATCGATGTTCAAGGACAAGTATTTCACCAAGTCTGCTAGGAGGGAGATGCTGAGCAAGTTTATAGATCTGAAGCCGGGGGATATGACTGTCGAGGAGTATGAAGCTGAGTTTGAGATGCTGAGCTGTTTTGCCCCGCATATGGTAAGGAAGGAAGAGAAGCGAGCTGATCGCTTTCGTCAGGGACTGCGTCCGAAGATCCGGCTTCTATGTCTTCGACGAGTTTCACGACTATGAGGGAGGTGCTAGATGCTGCGAAGAATCATGAGCTCATAGCTCTTCTGCCTGAAGCTCCAGCTGATAAAGGGAAGTGTCCTATGGAGCAGTACCGGCCACCTGCTAGGCCGGCGATGAGGCCAGTTCAGACAGTACCATTCAAGAGGCCTGGAGCACCAGTTCAGATTCAGAGCAAGGGCACGTGCCACTTCTGCGGAAAGCCTGGACATGTTCAGGCCACCTGCAGAAAGAAGATAGGACTATGCTTAGTTTGTGGAGATGCCTCGCACGTAGCGAAGGACTGTCCGAGAGCTCGTCATGCTATAGCTAGAGTGCCAGCCCCGCTGCAGATGAGAGCACCTGCCCCAGTCCAGAGAGGACATGTTGTTCGTGGACCGCCTTTGGCGCCATAGAGGCAGATGTTTCAGAGAGCAGCACAACCCCAGAGGCCGGCGTACACCATGACTGCTATTGAGACTGAGGAGCTGGATGGAGTTATTGCAGGTAACTCTTGATACTAGTCTTTCATTTCATAGTTTAGACCTTATTATTTGTATTGTTTGTTGACTTGTTTGTTAGAGTAGCTTGGTTTGACCATAGTTGTTTATATCTTAGGCACCATTCTAGTGTCCTCTCACCCAGCCTTGGCTTTGTTCGACTCCGGTGCATCCATGTGCATCATATCCCGGAGGTTTGTAACAAAGCATTCCATTCCCACCCATACACTCCCTAAGTGTTGGGACATCACCACAGGGAACGGAGTGGTGACAGTGAACTTGGGATGTCGATCAATTTCTTTGGTGGTCAGTGGACACGAGCTCTTCGCAGATTTCATTGCCCACGATCTGCCACACTTCGATGTCGTTCTTGGCATCGACTGGTTGGGAGATTTCCACGCCTCGATCGACTGTCACAGCAAGAGGGTGGTGTTCCGGATTCCAGGCCACCCGGAGTTCGAGTTTTGCAGCAGAGATGAGTCGCTTGGGCCCATCAGATATCGGGCCAAGCCGGAAGTGTCGATTGTTGCAGCCATGCAGATGGAGATGGAGATCGAACGACCAGCAGTCGTCAAAGACTTCGACGACGTCTTCCCGGAGGATATCTCGGGTCTGCCACACGACAGAGCTCTAGAATTTGGTATTGATCTTATGCCAGGAGCGTAGTCGATATCAAAGGCGCCGTACCGTATGGATCCCGCTGAGCTTGAGGGCTGCAGAAGCAGTTAGATGAGTTGCTGCAGAAGGGTTTCATCCACCCTAGTGTGTCACCATGGGGTGCACCAGTTTTACTTGTGAAGAAGAAGGATGGGTCCCGCAGGATGTGCGTGGACTATCGAGGATTGAATGCGTCACGGTGAAGAATAAGTATCCGCTGCCGCGCATCGATGATATCTTTGATCAGCTTGGAGGTTCGAGAGTCTTCTCGAAGTTGGACTTGAGGAGCGAGTACCATCAGTTGAAGGTGAAGAAGGATGACGTTCCGAAGACGGCTTTCCGGACGAAGTACAGACATTATGAGTTCATGGTCATGCCGTTTGGCGTGACAAATGCTCCAGCTGTGTTCATGAATTTGATGAACTTGATTTTCTACGACTTCCTGGATAAGTTTGTCGTTATCTTTATTGACGACATTCTTATTTACTCGAAGTCTGAGGAGGAGCACAGCTGTCATCTGAGGACAGTACTGGAGACGCTGAGACGACACAAGCTGTATGCCAAGTATAGCAAGTGCAAGTTCTGGCTAGACAGAGTCGCATTCCTGGGGCACGTGGTGTCCGGTGATGGCATATCTATGGATCCGGAGAAGGTCAGAGCAGTCAGAGATTGGCCGACTCTGCAGTCAGCGTCAGACATCAGGAGCTTCCTTGGTCTAGCAGGCTATTACCGGCGGTTCATCAAGGATTTTTCGAAGATTGCGGAGCCGATGACGAAGCTGACGAGGAAGGACGTGGAGTTTCTTTGGTCAGATGCTTATGAGGAGGCCTTCAGGATCTTGAAGGTGAGATTGACCACGGCACCGGTGTTGGCAGTACTGGATCGAAGTGGAGGCTTCGAAGTTTATTGTGATGCATCAGGGAAGGGCCTAGGATGAGTTTTACATCAGCATGGCCACGTGGTCGCGTACGCTTCTCGTCAGTTGAGGACCCATGAGAAGAATTACCCGACGCACGATCTAGAGTTGGCAGCAGTGATTTTTGCACTGAAGATTTTAAGGCACTTCTTGCTAGGTGAGAGTGTTAAGATTTTCACCGATCACAAGAGCTTGAAGTACATCTTTACGCGGAAGGAGCTCAACATGCGTCAGAGGCGATGGTTAGAGCTCATGGCTGACTATGAGATTGATTTGCAGTATCATGCGGGAAAGGTGAACATAGTGCCGGATGCCTTGAGTAGACATCCTACTGCGATGATGCATACTGCCGACTGGAGGATTCAGCAGGATCTGAGAGAGATGGATTTGGAGGTTGTCCTACCTGGTGTGGGTCGTTCATTCATGAATTTGCAGATTCAGTCCACGATCGTGGATCGGATCAAGGCAGCACAGGTAGGAGATTCGAAACTGCAGAGGATCAGGAGGCGGGTTGAAGCTGGACTACGGACGGAGTTCGTAATTCATGAGGATGGTTCGCTGCGGTACGGCAGCAGACTCTGTGTACCTGCAGGTGATATTCGTGAGGAGCTGTTGAGCGAGGCTCATAGCTTGCCATATTCCATACATCCTGGAGGCACCAAGATGTATAAGGACCTCCGTCTGAATTATTGGTGGATTGGCATGAAGAGGAGTGTGGCACGGAGCATTGCCAAGTTTTTGATATGCCAACAGGTGAAGGCTGAGCACCATCGTACTGCTGGGTTGCTGCAACCGCTTCCTATTCCAGAGTGGAAGTGGCAACATATTACGATGGACTTCGTGACTGGTTTACCTCGAACCCCGAGGTAGAACGACGCAGTTTGGGTGATCGTAGATCGGTTGACCATGTCTGCGCACTTTATCCCATTCCGAGTGGGCCAGTCTACGGAAGCTTTAGCGAGGAAATATCTGGAGGTAAATTTCTTTTTACTTCTCTTTTAATTTCCTCTTGAGTTGGTTGTAACGTAGACCGTGTACGTGCAGGAGATTGTACGCTTACATGGAGTCCCCGTGAGCATTGTGTCTGACCGAGACACGAGGTTCACATCTCAGTTCTGGAGAAGTCTGCAGGAGAATTCGGGTACGAGTCTGAGTTTCAACACGGCGTACCACCCGCAGACTGATGGCCAGTCCGAGAGGACTATTCAGATTCTGGAGGATATGCTACGAGCTTGTACGCTCGATTTGAAGGGATCGTGGGAAGACCATCTTCACTTGATGGAGTTCTCATATAACAACAGCTACCAGGCGAGCATTGGCATGGCGCCATTTACTGCCTTATACGGAAGGAAATGTCGATCGTAACTGAGCTGGGATGACATCGGAGATCGGGAGCTGTTAGGTCCAGAGATGATGGTGGAAGCTGTGGATGTCGTGAGGGACATCAGGGAGAAGCTCAGAGTTGCACAGGATCGCTTCAAGCATTGGGCAGATGCCAAGAGGAGACCCTTGGAGTTTCAGCCTGGAGATCACGTCTTCCTAAAGATTTCTCCGAACCACGGAGCTATTCGTTTTGGGAAAAAGGGAAAGCTGAGTCTGAGGTATATTGTCCTTTTGATGTGCTAGAGCGTGTGGGAGTAGTGGCCTACCGCCTTGCTCTGCCACCATCTTTGGTGGGGGTTCACGACGTTTTCCACGTATCTTAGTTGCGTCGGTACGTCAGTGATCCGTCGCACACGGTCGATTTCTCAGAGATTACGGTTTGTCCGGACCTGACATATGACCAGTAGCCTATGCAGATCTTGGACCGTCGACAGAAGCAGTTGAGGAATAAGATAGTCGACCTGGTGAGAGTGATGTGGCGTCACGGATCACCTGGAGAGTCCACCTTGGAGCGTGAGGATGATATGAGAGAGCGCTTCCCGCATCTTTTTCCAGTGATGCTTGATGTTGATTCCGAGGACGGAATCATTTCTAAGTTGGGGAGGAAGTAACGGTCGGTTTCCGATCGTACTTTCTTTGTGCACGTGCTCTTGAATGTGCACGTGTTTATTTTTAGACTCTATTTGATTTTGAACATTATTGTGTGATATGTTGACGTGATCGTCTCTGAAGGTATTAGATTGTGGAACAACTTTGGAACAACATATCTCGAGACGTTCTTCCGCGATACTATCTTATTTGATGTGACGTCGCGACTTTCTGTTTTGACGCGAGACGTTTCTATTTTTAGTTTCGTCTCTCGACATCAAAATTTAGATCCGTCTTCTTAGTTCTCTTTCTTTCGTCGTCCCGATCACCCCATAATTATTTTACAATTTTTAGGCTTAATTTGACCTATTTTCCATTTTTTAGCAAGTTTTAAATAATTTTAAAACCAATTTTTATAAGTGTTTTAATTATAATAAAATTCCTATATTATAATAACGCTTTAAAGAATTTTTTGACCAAATTTCAGAATTTTTGGCCGCACCCAACCTTGTGTGAGGGAGAGAAGAGATATTTGTTTTAAATAAATCATTTTAATTATTTTTATTAATCCCCTAAACCCTAGACCTAGCCCTAACCCTCTTTCCTATTTATATTAGCCCTAGGCTAGCTAATTTCCGCATCACACAAACCCTAGCCGTTAAAAACACCTTCCCAAAGTTCGTCGCAACGTTGCGACAGCCGCCTCCGTGCACGACCGACCGCCGCCCCCGCATTTCCCGTGCACGACCAGCACTCCGCTCTGCATCGCCCGCTTGCAGCGCTCCGTTGCAACGCCCCCCACTATTGCCCGCTCCGACCGAGGCCATCTCTCAGTCTGTCCGAGAGATTTCCCCGCACCCCGCTTGGTTGCAACCCCTGCCCAAGCGCCCGACCGAAGCCTTCGCCCGCACCGACCGAGAGGCCGCCCCGCACCCGCGCTCTGCTCCGCTTCGTTGCAACATTGCAACGTTGCAACCCGCAGTGCCCCGCACCCGCGCTCTGCTCCGCTTCGTTGCAACATTGCAACGTTGCAACCCGCAGCGCCCCGCTCCGACCGAGAGATCCGCTCGGTCTGACCGAGGGAATCCCTCGCACCGCACAAGACCCCGCCTCCGCTGCGCTGCAACACGCCCGACCGAGAGTTTCTCTCGGTCTGACTGAGAGAAACCCCCGCACCGACGGTGTCCGACCGACGGCCGTTCGTCGCAACATTGAATCTCCCACACCAACTCCTGTGGTGGGCCCCCCAAGTTCTCCAGAGGTGTTGTGGGTCCCCCATTGACCCCTAGCACTGCTGTGGGCCCCACTTGGGTGTGCTACTTCGCGGATTTGCCGTCTACGATGTTATGACACGTAGTAGGCCTTCGTCGCGAGTTTCAACTTTTGGGGAATCGTGCGAGGACCAGATCTGAAGCTGAGGAGTTCTCCGTTCAGACACGACTTCCATTCTACGACAAACTCCGGTAAAGGTTGGTCCCCCGAAACTCGTAGAAACCCCCACAATAGCTGACTGAACCCTAAACTAAAAATCGACAATTTGAACTAAAATTTATTTTCCAGCACCAGTAAAACGTTGTACAAATCTAGAAAATCGACGAATGGACTTTGTTGACTGTGCACATAGGATTAGATCATCGATTAGGCTGAAACATCAAAAAAGTGACTTTTGATGAATTGGATAGTCCCGATAACCTAGAAACGAACCCTAATAGGATTTGATGAAATTGAGACCTGACACCGTCGCCATGGCACTGTTTTAGACGGACTTCTGTGGACGAGACGCTTGGACAAGACGCTTCGAGAGGACGACACACTCGCCATCGCAGGCAAGTGTATCCACTTGTGCTTTGGCCGTGCTTAGGCCTTAGTTGGTTAGAATTGTTAATTGTGAACAAAAAGAACCGGACGTGAAATGATAGCGTCCGGGACGACCCTTGACGGCTCAGACTTGACGACGAAGTCTGAGCCTGACAACAATAACTTTTGATATCGTAGGGCTATCATGTGTGTGCGTGTGTGTGGACACCCTAGAATAACCCTTTCCGTCTTGTCACGTCCCGTCCCGTCTTGCACAGCCTGCGGGCAATAGGGCACTCTCCGAGTGATCCCTTGTACTGATTCACAGCGTGCGGGCAATAGGGCACTCTCCAAGCTAGAGAGGGTGATCCCTTGTACTGATACACAGCCTGCAGGCAATAGGGCACTCGCCAAGCTAGAGCGAGTGATCCCTTGTACTGTTGTCTTGTCTTGTCTTGTCTTCCTTGGGGTTTGGGGTTGGGTTAAGCGTGCGCACGGCAAGAGGGTCTGATCCCCCTCGAACCGTAAGGCGTGAACCCTTTCGTGCCTCACTTGTCTTGTCTCGTCTTGTTCCGCCACGTCCCGACTTGTCATGACACCTGTAGGTTAGTCCCGTAGTTGATAGCACACGCTACGACTACTACTTGGTGCGCTTTACTTTCCTGCTGCGTTACTTCTGTTTGTTACTCAGTTATAACCCCAGCATGCTAATCAACCAGTAAAACGTTGTCTAAAAGTTGATACACTTGTAGTTTGGTCTAACCCGTTTTGTAGACCTTACCTGACGTACATTTCCTTCTGTTGGTGCTGTACGTCAGGTGTTGTGCCAGAGTACGTCGACGAGGCGGACTTGCCAGCAGACGGAGAGCCGGAGGATGTTGATCCGGAGTACGACCCAGAGGAGGACCAGAGTTAGAGGTCTCACGTTGCTGATCTAGAGTTTCCTTCCCAGTTTAGATTGGGTGTGTAGCACCTGTTGATTTCTTGTCTAGGTTGGATGCTTGCACCGGTAGTTTCTTTTTCTGCAGTTGTAGCCCTTTGAGTGTTTTAGACTCTCAGTACTTTGGATGATTATGTTTGGAATAAAATGATATGCTCTTTCCTTTCAGTACTTTTATTGTTCCGTACTAACTTACAGGGACCTCTTCCTTCGTTTTGGAATACCACAGACGCTTATTGGGTCTGGGCTCTCAGCCCCGGCCTAAGCGGGCCTTTGTCACGCTTCGCCTCCGTTCTTTTTGGGAAGCGGGGCGTGACACAACCGATCGGGTGATGCACGTGTGCACCACCCAGACAGCAGCTGAAGCAACGAGAGCATCAACCGACCGGTTCGATGACCGGTTCAACCCGACGAACTTCTCGGGAAATTGGAGCTGAAATCCAACCGATCGGGTGATATTCACCCGATCGGTTCATCTATAGCCGTTTCATCAAAGACATGACCTGGAGAGCCCACCCGACGACCAGCTGACCGTGCCAAAACGTCGCAAGTCTCTGTCTTTTGGGCGACATTTCCAACTGATCGGTTGATTTATCAACCGATAGGTTCACCTGATGAGCTCAAGATCCAAACGGCTAAAAGCTTCCGCCAACCGATTGTGTCGAGTGATCGGGTGATGTTTCTAAAAATCGTTGCCGAAGTTCGCAGCAGGTCACCCGATCAGTTGATTCTTCACCTGATCGGGTGACGTCGTTTTCTATATATATAAACCATATGTTTCCAGAAACGAGTTGTTGTAATTTTTTTACTGTTTTTGTATCTTGTGATGGCTGTAATTTTCCTGTTATTTGTAAGTTTTCCGATCTTTACCAAACTTTGATATTATCTTAATTGCATTGCGATATTGCATGTCAATCGCCGGATTATGTTTTTAACGGTCGATTTTCATTTAGATTGCTTTTTCCCTAAAATGTATGAGTAGTTCCCAAATCTGGGATTTTGGTGGAAACCCCTTCGTGGGTTCTCCTTAATGCGTCCATAGGACTAGGAAATCGATAGGGATTAGGAATCTATTGGTTACACGGGGTGTTTCATTGTCATCGGCGGGAAAAAGACCGCATTTGACCGTTGGGCCAAGGGGGAATAAACTTGGCGGTTGACTCCCTAGCCATAGCTCATGCCCTTAGCGTAGACATCGAATCCTAGCATGTGGGAACGACAGGACGAGATGTTGGGAGTTATCGTTGCAAGCTTAGTGCTCCCGGAGTCGGTCAGTGTTAATGGACATGGGAATGCCCACTGACCGAACCCGGGTAGTCCGGCGTATCATCCTGGGCACCGACCGGAATATCGGGCCCATGGGACGCTGGTATCACTCTCAGAGGCAACGCCTCACCACTAGACCCTAATTCCGATCGTTATCGAGAATCATATGATAGGGTGGAAACCGAAGTCCCGGGTTTCCCTTTATATTGTTTATCCCTCGCATTCTATTTCCGTGACAACCCATCTACCGATTCGAGCTAGCTCACCCTTGGGGTGAATTTGGTCCCTCCTGACACAAGCACAACCATGCCTCCCTGAGTTCGCCCCCCAAGCCACACTACAACACCGTGCGCTTGCGGTTATAAATATTTAAATCTCACGCCCCCGATCCTATTGCACCTTGCACATGATCACACAAAAACACGGGGGACGTCAAATGACTCGTCTCGAAATATGCGAGCACTACTCCCAAGTATAGGAGATCACACAAGTAATAATCCTGGTAAGTCCAAGTATCAAATCCACGGGATAACTGACCTGCAAAACTACGAAGTTTATAAAGAGTACTAATTCGATAAGAAACTACCACCTTTCGAAGGTGAACTAATGGTGTCAAGATTTTAAAATACGAAAAAGAAATCCTAAGCTAATTACGGTGAATTCGATACTAGGATATCAATATGGAGAGTATGTGTCGGTTGTGATTTCGTTAAGGTGTCTGCAATCAATGGTTATTAATGTATTGGTTAATCAATTGGTTCAAAATGTTCAAGATCAGGATTCATAGATGAGCCTCACGGATCATCGCCCTCTCAGGTCCCTCTGGATAAGCACACATAGATGTATCTTTGCGCTACATCATCCTCTCGGAGTCCTCATGGTATGTGTGTGAATCAAGATCTAAAACAGTAGAAACAATTGCTTAACCTAATTAACACAACGCTTCATCCCGGAAGGGTATGAGAGCATCGAAAGATATAACGATAACGATCATAAAATAACGTCATATGTAATAGAGTAGTTTATTAGTTTCAAAAAGAATTTAGGCTCATGTGCCTGCAAGGGTCACATCAATATCCGCAAGGATCACGCCACGAATAAGTCTGCAAAGACCATATTCGATTCAAGTACACCAACAATGATAATACTTGAATAATATGTGTAGAAACTAAGAAAATACGTGATATACATAACATGAGAAATAGGGCATAAAGACATCAAACCAGAGATTACATAGCCCTAACTACATCACAACCAACATGTATGAGTTTTAGCCAAGCATGTAGAGAAAAGAATCAATATTCATAGACAAATACATCATCTAATACTCAAAATACAAGGCAAATACTTAAAATACGAGGGAAAATTTAAGAATTTTATCACCAAATCTATCCTCTTGAACCCCAAATCTCCTTCAAATTTGTGCCTCTGCCTATGTATCCAAAGCCCCCAAGAGATACGCATGAATACATAAGGGAGGCCTCCAAATACGAACCAAACCCCTAAGAATACGGCACAGAATACGCCCCAGAATACACCGCATAGCACTGTTTATATAGTATGTGGGTTATGTCGGTTGGCGGATCAAATCCGCATCAAATTCTCTTAAACCAGTACTCGCATTTCCACATCAGATCTCACCAATTCGATCAGGGCGAGATTTAACGAGAGCTCGCCACTTGGCTGCTCGCGTGCCCGCTTCGTCATTCAGATCCGCTTCACTTCTTTGCATCACCCACTTCAATTGCATCCGTTTGATTGAGCTGAAATTCACCACGATCATGCCACGTGGCACGCATTCATTGCCTCCTCTTCATTGCATCAGGGCCAACACGATCCGTTGGATCTGAAATTCATGGTCACAAACGGGCAGCGTCGCCCACTCCGTCTATCGTCGGATGCGAGCGGGAAGCGCCCGATCTTCACCACGTGTCCCAGGCAATGGAGCAAGATCGTACAGATATGTATTTCAGCAGTATTTCTTTGTATATATGCATTTAAATTATATTCTTTCTTCAAAAATTAATAGAAAATAGCACAATCTCAGAAAAATATGAATAAATAGCCGTTGGAATCGTAAAACTGAGATCTACACATAAAAATATGAGAAGACAGAAATACTCAATAAAATATCATTTTGTGCATAGATCAAGAAGTTTCTCTAATAAATTTTAATAATCTAAATACGCTTGTATTAGAGGCCAAATATGCATCATGTATGAACAAAATGGTGCTAAATGAGGGGTTAAATATGCAATATTAACCCCACAAATCAGTGCATCATTTGACCTACAAGGAATAGACTCCACCCATTTAGAGACATAATCAATAGCAAGAAAAATAAATGTGTGTCCAAAAGAAGGTGGGAAGGGTCACATAAAGACAATACCCCAACAATAAAAATTTTTAGTTTTAAGATGGGGTTTAAAGGCATCATATTTAACCTAGTCACCCCCCAACTGTTGGCAAGACAAACATGATTTACAAAATCTGTGTGTCTTTAAACATGCTTGGCTAATAAAATCCACATTGCAAAATTTTAGCCATAATTTTCTGCGCTGAGAAGAGTCCTACACCCCCCCTCCCCCTCATGACAAAATTGTAGGACACTATCAATTTCTTGATTGGGTATACACCGCCTAACAATTTGGTCCTTGAAATATTTATAAAGATGTATCATCAAAGAAAAAATAATTTCACATCATGTTTAAACATTTTGAGATCCTGAATTGACCAAGTATAAGGGGTATTACCATTCACCAAGTAGTTGACTATATCTGCATACAAGGCTACGTGTAGACAACAAAGGATGCTCATTGGGAAAAGAATCTGCTATGGGAATGGTAGCTAATTCTGTACCAACCGTTAGCCTTGAAAGATGGTCATCTACATGATTCTCTACTAGCTTCTTGTCCTTAATTTGTACATTGAACTCCTGCAAAAGTAAACTCCAGCGTATAAGTCTTGGCTTTGCATCTTTCTTGGAAAAAAGATATTTAAGAGCAGTGTGATTAGTAAAAATAATGATGGGGGATCCCAATATAAAGCTCCTAAATTTTTCCAGGGCAAAGACTACAGCAAACAGCTCCTTCTCTGCGGTGGTGTAGTTCTTCTGAGCTTCATTCAAGCTTTTTCTTGCGTAGTAAATGACCACCGCAACTTTATCTTTGCGGTGTCCAAGAACTATGCCCACTGCAAAGTTGTTGGTTTCACACATTATTTCAAATGGCAGGGTCTAGTCATGTACCTACAGAATATGAGAAGATATCAGTAATTGCTTCAAAGTAACAAAAGAGTGTTAACACTTAGGTGTCCATATAAATTCAGTATCATGTGTCAACAGTATGTTGTTCGAGTCTACAAGTGCACGGTGTCGAGGCTTTGTAATATAGAAAGGTTGTCGATCCCACAGGGAGGTGACTGGTTAAGGTCTTGGGTTTTTATTCAGAGTTGTATGACTTTGTCGGCTATGGGTGTATCCAAGAAGTTTGTCACGGTAATCCTCTCACAAATAATATCAATAGAATGAAAACTAGGGCATTAGGAGTCACCAACTAGGATCGTCGGATGTCGATGCTCGGTTATAATTTCTGGGTTGGATTGGGTTTATAGGGCGAGATTGCTGCATCTTGAATGTGGAATTCATAGCCAACTATTGTTGTACTACTCATCTAACGTATCACGTGCGTAGCCCCACCATCGTGGATGACTTTGCACGTGACATGTGCATTACGATCGACAATTATTCTCAATATCCACTCACGTCACTATTATAAATTAGAGCTTCGATCTGTGATATGATGACTCTTACTAATGATGGATCATCAATTAGTAATATATGGCATTAGTGGAGACCCTCAAAGCATATGCCACTATCATGGATCATGAACCCTAAGTGAATTCACTAATGACCCTAATCAAGCTTATAGAATAATTTCTAGGGTAAGTGCCACTATTATGGATCACAAACCCTAGATAAGACTGCAAAAGAATTGGTTAGATCAACCACATCACATCCCATTTAACCAACTTTAACCTAAAAATCACAAGTTTCACATCTAACCCCTAAAATCATAGGGCTCATCCATTAGCCCAAGATAAAATTACTCACGATCCATGGAAAAAGCAATAAAAGCAATAGCAACAATAAGATTCAACATCATTGCAACAATTATCATCAAAACGATAAGGGACAGATAAGAAAAAGTTACCAAACAAAGAGAAACAAGAAATATCTACTGAGAATTAAGATCCAACAAGATTACACACGCAAAAAGCTCCAAAGATCTAAACTTTGTTCAAGGAAATAAGCGACAGCTAGGAAAAACTCTAAAAACTCTCTAAATGAAGTCTCCTAAGAAGTCCCTCTAACCTAGGAAGGAAATATTCTTTTTATTCATATGGGTTGGGACCGACAAAATCAAATAAAAAGCACAATAGTCGAACCCTTGCTGCGCTGGATAGCTGATTATGAATAAATATTGCATATTCTAACATCATAATCATTTCTGCTTGTGCATATCATCCATGGAATCATGCTCTCTTAACTACATTTACGCTAATCCATCATTTGTGAGCATATGATTTTATTTTGGCACAAATTCACTTCCCAAAGCATTATAAATGTCTATTATATTTATAGGGATTTTTCTGGATTTTTCAAGTGTCCCGAAGGGGACTAAATCAATTCAAAAAGAGGAGTACAAAACATGCGCCTGTAGAAGCAATGACAGTCGCCTGGGAAACCAGACAGTCGACTGCCCAAACAATGGCAGTCGCATGCCTTTAAAGAACTGAAGCTGGAGAAGCTGAAGCCCAACGACAGTCGCCTGTAAGAGGATTGACAGTCGACTGTAATATTGAACAGTCATCTTCGCTTCAGTCGACTGATTTTCCAGATGCCTGAGGGAGCAAAGAGAGCCAACTCTCTGTTATTTTGATACTTCTGCAGCAGGCGACTGAAGAACAAAAGACAGTGGCATGTGGATCACACAGGTGACTGTGTGTTTTAAAGACAGTCGCATGTCGCCCTTTGGTAGCATGACAGTCATCTTTGCATCAGTCGACTGTCGTGTGTTCGACAGTCGACTGATCGGGGTTTTTTCGGCTGCAGTCTGGGTTGTGAGAAACAGGTTTTTCTTAACCTGATTTCTCTCCAGTTGCTGTGAATCGTTGGATGATGATTCGGATGGATGAGATGTAACCCCTAGGGGGTATAAAACACTACTATTCAGATGTAATAAGGATATAACTTAATCTTTTGCGATTTTAGGTCATCTTCTTTCTTAAGAAGGGGATTAGTGTTTTGGATAGTTTTGAGCTTTCTGATTTCGTTTTCACTGTTGCTGAGATTGATTGCTGATTGAGGAAGCTTGTATTTGGTGACAAATCTCCAACCCTCTTTCTAATACATATTTGCTCTCATTCTTTGCATTGAACTATGTCTATTTTTATGAATGCTGATTCTATTCTTGATATGGTAGGCTAGATTCATTGTGTGGGTGTTTTGGATTGATGTAGGATGTCTCGATTGCCTTGCTAATGTTACTTTCCAACACTCCTTGTTAATACATGTTGTTGGGTGAATTAAACTTATGAGTAATTGGGTTTGATACTATTCACGGAGGAGCTGAAGAACGGTGGTGCTTCGTAATTATTGCATCTATGTATCCAATGGGTATTGCATATCTTGAAATGAATGCAAGACCCCTTCAATCCATATTTCGTAATTTAGAATTTTAATTCATTTGATAATTCAAATTGTTAATTGGGTTGTGACCTGTCTATCGAATCGTGCATTACCCGAAAGGGGCCGCAGAACGGTGGTTATATGATGCGCAACACAACCTACATGCACTACTCTCACATACCTTGAAGTGGGTGTGGGAGTGATTCATGAGCTTTAATTAGGAGAAGAACCCAGTTAGCAATTACCCTTGGTGCACCCCATATGTGCTTAATTGATTATTTTCCGATCCTCATACCTTGAAATGGATGAATGATCGAGTTATCATGGAATTAACATTTAGCAGAGAAATTGAGTAATCCTACAGATATCATCAACACCCACACTCTTTCTCTCCCTTGCATCCAAACCTTAGGCCATTACCCTAACTCTAGGGTATTTAGATAAACCATCTATTCAAACAATCATTCACCACATAGGGTGGTTAGAAGCCTCAACCATTCTTTACATGCTCTGACTATTTGTGTGAATTTGCAGATTAGTTACGTCTTTGTGGATACGATCCCGTACTTACCGGGTATATTATTTATCGATCTCGTACACTTGTGAGTATCACCTTTCAGGGAGACTCAAGAAAATTGGCGTTGTTGCTGGGGACGGTGTATCTTCAATTCACACTTTGGTTTTTGTCGTGAAAATTTGGTGAGATCTTTCCATTCTACTATTTATATTCATTGTGGATATCCGAGTTTGTTCTTCAATTTTTATAATCATCATAACTATAAAAAATTAGGCTAATCTTGGAAATTTTGGGCTTGAACTCAATTGTCTAGTTTATGTGGTTAAGGACTCCTCGAACACATAGACTAGTGAGAAACATAAACATGGCCGATAACAATACCAACACCAACAGTAATGACAACACCAATCATAGTGATGACGATCACTCTCAACATGAGGGTGGTCGAAGTTTGAGATATGTGTTGAGACCGAGTAGGTCTGCTACCGGCGCATGCATTGTGCTTCCAGCTGATGTGAATTCCTTTAGCCCAAGACCTGGGATATTTCAAATTCTCCCCACTTTTCATGGTGTGGAGAAGGAGAACCCTTATTTACATATAAAGGATTTCAAAGATGTCTGCCTCACATGTTCTGATGGGAAGGCTAGCAATGAAACCATTTATCTTAAACTGTTTCCTTTTTCTTTAAAGGATAAAGCTAAAAATTGGTTTAATGATATACCTCCTCATACTATTAACTCCTGGTTGGCAATGCAAGCTGAATTTCTGAAAAAGTTTTTTCCCTTGCACAGGACTCAAGGATTAAAGCGGTAAATGGCAAACTTTTCTCAGAAGCCGAATGAAAGCTTTGATATTACTTGGGAAAGGTTCAAGGAGCTACTACTAGCATGTCTACACCATGGATTTGATGAATACCGTCTCATCGGTTACTTTTACGACGGACTCATCCCATCCATGAAGCAATTCATGGAAATGATGTGCAACGGGGAATTCTTGGGTAAGACACCGGAAGAGGCATGGGACTACTTAGAGTCCATAGCGGAGAATGGACGAAGTTGAGAGGCAACTCCCGATTCTGAGAGAAGAGAATTACCTCAACCTTTGGCTTGTGGAGGTCTCCTTACATTGACCCCAAGAGGAAGCCTTAGATGCAAGAATGGAGGCCATCATTTGCAAGAGACTTGAAGGGTTGTAGTTGAAAGGAGTGAAGGCCGTGACGGTTGATAATGAAGATCTATGCAACCTTTGCAGTAGTGTAGACCATAGCATTAACCAATGTCCCAACCTACCGATAGCGAAGGAAGTGCTTCAAGACCCCACACAAGTGACTTATGTGGCAAATTCCAACCAAGGGCAAGGATATAACAATTCCAACAATCAAGGCCCAAGTTGGAGGAATGGTCCGAATTTGAATTGGGGTCCCCAAAGACAACAACAAGCTCAACCATTGTATCTTCCACTATCCTTCAATAACAACAACAATCAACAAGGCATCCAAAGGAAGAGGGATGAAACAAGTGAACCCCAAGTGCAATCTCTGAGCGACACACTGCAACAATTCATCCAAATGCAAACAACGCAAAATCAAGCCAACTTCCAACAATGGAAACAACTACAACAAACCCAAGCGCAACACCAACAACAATTTCAACAACTCAACGAGAACATGGCAAAGCTTGCGGCAACTCTAGAGAAGGGCAAGCTTTCGGCACAACCACTCCCCAACCCGAACATGAATTCGTCATCGAGGGGATCTAACGTCAAGTCTTGTCAAGCGGTCACAACTTTGAGGAGTGGTCGGGAAATTGAGAAGCCAGAGCCACCGAGAGTCGAGGCAGAGATAGTTATGGAGAACGAAGCCACCACAAATGAACAGGTGCAAGAGGGAAGATCGGATAAAGGCAACCATTCCGAAAAGATCGTCATTGAAGAGCCCGAGCCGTGCATCCCTCCCGCACCATTCCCTCAAAGGCTTTAACCTCCACGGAAAGATAAGTTTCAATCTGAAATCCGCGAAATATTTCAAAAATGTCAAATTAATATTCCTCTTCTTGATGCAATAAATCAAATTCACGCATATGCTAAATTTCTAAAAGATTTATGCACCGTTAAGAGGAATGTTAGTGTTAAGAAAAAGGCTTTCCTAATGTAACAAGTTAGTGCTATCGTGCAACATAACACCCCTCATAAATACAAGGACCCCGGCTCACCTATAATCACATGCATCATAGGAACCCAAAAGATAGGGCAAGCCCTCCTTGATTTAGGTTCGAGTGTTAACATTCTACCATACAACTTGTATGTGCAATTAGGACTTGGAGAATTGAAATCTATACCAATTATTCTCCAATTAGCCGATAGATCCATCAAGGTCCCCAAGGGTAGCATAGAGGACGTGCTCGTCCAAGTGGACAAATTTTACTGCATGGTGGACTTTGTTGTGTTGGACATTCTTGGACCTCAAACCAAAACACCAACCTCCATCATCTTAGGTAGACCATTCCTAGCAACGAGCAATGCTATAATCAATTGTAGGGATGGTCAACTTAAAATATCGGTCAGTAACATGACACTTGACTTAAACATTTTTAATGCTTGTAAGTTGCCATTGGGGGATGGTGAGTTTGAGGATGCTTGCATGATTGAGACTCTAGTTGAAGAACATTTTGATGCGGAGTTCATTAAGGCCCTTAATTTTATTGATCATTTTTGTGAAAATATTGACACCGAGTGTTTTTCGCAGGGAGTTGGCGTGGTGACTAAGTGGATGCCATCTTTTGAGCCGCTACCGTTGGACACGCCATACCAAAGGCCATCGAAGCTGGAGCATCCATCCTTGGATTTGAAGCCGTTGCCACCATATTTGAAGTATGCATTTCTTGGGGAATCCGGCACATTCCCCGTGGTAATATCCTCTAAACTCTCTAATGAGCAAGAAATGCAATTGTTATAAGTGCTTAAAAAGCATAAGGGGGAAATGTAGGATCCTGTCCAAAACAGAGTTAGGATCGATAATATGAAGTTTAGACTTACGCTTGCGTATGCGGCACGGTAGTCTACGAACTTCGCCTTCGGATTTGCCACGACGGATCGAGTCTTCTCACGAACGGAGTAAGGCTACTAATCCACAATCTAAATCTCTACTTTAGATTAAGAACTTGGATAAGAGGGAGAGAAAGGATTTCTGCAGAGCTTCGCTAGGATGAAGATGCATGCATGAATTTCATGCAAAAGGTGTAAGAAATGGCTTACCCTTGGGTCTTATTTATAGCCCCCAAGGTAGTTATTTTAGGGTAAGTTGTTCCTTTGGAACAACTTAATTAAGGTGTACCATGATACATGGCACATTATAAGCTTAAGTTGTACCATATGCATGGTACAACATAAGCTTAAGATATTCCCCCTTTATTAGCCATATGTCGCATGCACTTATGCATATATAATGCGACTTTCCCACTCATCCAGAGATCCTCTCCGCAAGGGAACAGATTCCCTTTGTACACGACTTCGTGTACGCGACGTTCGAGGTCCGTATTCCCTCGTACATCCCCTACAAGGGTGTACAAACGTCGTCCATATCCAACATCTCCCACTCACACTTGAGGGGATTGTAAGAGAACATCTTTCTCTTAGTTCTTTCATCTATCATACCGAGAAATAGACCGTGCGACCGTCATACGCGTAGAGTCTATTGTTGTGCACTTGTTAGAGATACACAACGACCTCGAAGGTGCAAAGTTGAGTAGTTCAACGCATGCTTTACCCTAGATTATTTCTTCACATTTCTTATACTTTATATTCAACAATTAAATCTCATCTGGATTACAATTGGCTGGCCAGCTTTGAATCATTAAAGTCCAAATGAGAATATGAAATCAATCTTCCTCTTCTTGCGAACCTTCTGATCTTGACTAGACTCGCTTTTCTAACGTGCCCCGCCGAGCCGAATTATCATAGACCATAAGTAACACGCTAAGATAGCGATCATTTCGTCAAATCTAAAGGAACCAATTGGAGTCCTTGAGGGTAAGAGTTAAGACCCATATGGCCTTTGAGTCTCACATAATAGCAAACACTATTGCTACTAACTCAGTGGTCGAAATGCATACGTGGTATGAACACGTATTACAACATCACTCCTTTCCCAGGGAGAGTATGTCTTAATGATGTTGTACGGATGAAAAGATCAGACACCACAGTGACTATCTTTTTGAGTCCCCTTACTACTCGTGAAATATTCACGGACTCTCATCCTGCATAAGACAGATAGGAAAAAAATCCTATGAGATCTCTTTTAAATATCCTTGTGATATAGATCTCAGATCTTTTGTAAGCATCCATATGATGCAGATCTTTCATTCGACTATCTTGTTTAAGTCATGACTCTAAATCATTCGTCTAATGATTTTGACTTTAAACTAGTCTCATCTCTATCTTATCCATCTGATAAGATAAGGCGGTTGCTCATGTGAGAGAGCCAACCTTAATCTGTCCGACATACACACAATTCAGCTGAGATTTCAAAAATGTACACAAACATTTCTTAAGAAATTCATATGCAATGTTTGAAAAAAGAACTTATTCTTTTATTGATTTTGATCATTTACTGACATGGGAATTTACATTGGTACAACTCAGCTCTTACGCAATCCTTGAGATGATAAGTGTTTGTAAAACACATCTCTGGGGATCGCCTTCGTAAGCGGATCCGCTATCATCTCATGCGTAGATATGTACCTTATGTCTACCTTCTTGGTCTTATCATAGTCTTTTGCAAATTTGTAGCGGATATCTATGTGTTTGGTCTTACAATGGAATTTTGGATCTTTGACATAGGCTATAGATGCTTGACTGTCGCTGTGTATAGGTACAGCACCTGAGTCACTTGCATTAATTAGCCTGTCTAAGAACTTCCTAAGCCAAACAGCCTCTTGAACTGCCATGCTAAATGCTACAAACTCGGCTTCCATGGTTGAAAGTGCAATGCAGGATTGTTTCTTGCTACTCCAGGATATTGCACCAGATCCGAGTAGAAAAACATATCCTGAGGTCGATCGTCGCTCATCGAGATCACCCGCCCAATCAGCATCAGTGTAGCCTTCGAGCCTCAAGGCATCTCCTTGATAGCATAAAGCAAAGTCTGCAGTTCCTTTGAGAAACCGCATTATCCTCTTAACCGCTTTCCAGTGTACTTGCCCTGGGTTGGATTAGTAACGACTTACCATTCCAACGGCAAAACAGATGTCCGGTCTTGTACACATCATAGCGTACATTAGACTACCAACTGCACTGGAATATGGAACTTTTTCCATAATCTCCTTCTCTTTTTGGTTCTTCGGACATGATTTCAGACATAAATTGTCGCACTTGCTTATTGGAGTATCAATGGACTTGCAGTCCTGCATATTAAAACGTTCTAGAACCTTCTTTATATAAGTCTCCTGTGAAAGAGAAAGAAGTTTCTTCGAACGATTCCTTGAAATCTTAACTCCAAGGATATATGCGGCTTCTCCCATGTCTTTCATCTCAAAGACTGATGAAAGCCAAGCCTTGATATCCATCACAAAGCCCTTGTCATTTCCGGCTATTAAAATGTCATCTACATATAGAGACATAATAACATACTTGTTCTTATTCCTCTTGATATATACACAGTTATCTTCATCAAGCATGGAAAACCCATTTGATAAGACAACCTCTTGAAATCGTATATACCACTGCCTCGAGGATTGTTTAAGACCATATATGGATTTAAGAAGTTTACAAACCTTATGTTTGTTTCCTTCTTTTACAAACCATGTTGGCTGTTCCATATAGATCTCCTCGTCCAATTCTCCATTGAGAAAAGCAGTCTTTACATCCATTTGATGTAATTCGAGGTCTAAGCAAGCTACCATTGCCAGAATCAGGTGAATTGAGGTAAAACGAACAACAGGTGAGAAGGTCTCTTCGTAGTCTATCCCTTCCTGTTGCGTAAAACCTTTCGCGACAAGGCGAGCTTTATATCTGTCAATAGAGCCATCAGCCTTATGCTTGATCTTGAGAACCCATTTGTTCCCAATAGCTCTACGTCCTCTGGGTAAGTCAACTAAGTCCCAGACTTGGTTAACTTTCATGGATTCTAATTCCTCTTGCATCGCTTCCATCCATTTGTCTTTAGCAGGGCAAGATACGGCCTGTTTGAAAGTAGCAAGCTCGTCATCTTCATGTAGTAAAGTCATAAAGGTTTGCGGAAATTCATCCTCAAATCTTAGAGGAGCCAACCTTGTACGACTACTACGTCGTATTTGAGATTCTTCAAGTCCTTGTTGACTTGAATTTAGATCAATTCTAATATCACTCCCACTTGGAATGTCGTTAGAATTGCTCCCACTTGGATCATTATTCCTGTATGGAATAGGATAATCGTCATTCGTATAATCCATTGCTGAAGGTTGAAACGTATTTTCATTTTCACCAAGAATTCTCCCACTCGAATGAGGTAATCCTTCTTGATCATAAATCTCAAATAGAGATAAGTCCTGACTTATCTCGCCCTGTCTTGGAAACTCGTTTTCCAAGAAAGTGACATCCCTCGACTCAAACTCAATTAGCCCACCATTGTCTTCCTGACTAACAAAAACATAACCTTTGGAGTTTTCTGCGTATCGTATAAAGATACATTTCCTTCCCCTTGGCCCAAGTTTGCCATACTTATGGGAGGAAATATGTGCGTAGGATGCACAACCCCAAGGTTTCAAAATGTTTAAGTCAGGAGACCTTTGGTTCCACAACTCATAAGGAGTGGAGCTAACTGATTTCGAGGGTACGCGGTTTAAAATGAAAGTGGCCGTCAATAATGCATCACCCCAAAAGGTGATTGGCAGGTTAGCTTGCGCCATCATTGAACGGACCATTTCCATTAAAGTCCTATTTCTCCTTTCTGCAACACCGTTTTGTTGAGGAGTATAAGGCATAGTTACCTGATGTACTATGCCTTTTTCATCACAAAGTTCCTTAAAACTTATTGATTGATATTCACCGCCCCTATCGGTTCGCAAGACCTTAATCTTGCGATCTAATTGATTCTCCACTAAACTCATATAGTTTTTAAAGCAAGCCAAAGCTTCACTTTTGTGGGATATCAAATAGATATGTCCGAATCGGGTGAAATCATCAATAAAAGTGATGAAATAGGACTTTCCGCGTCTTGTCTTGACATTCATCGGACCACATATGTCCGAATGGATAAGCTGTAATGGAACCTCGGCCCTTGTGCCGGTTCCAAACGGCTTGCGACAAGATTTCCCCACAAGGCAATGTTCGCAGGTCGACATTTCAACCTTTGAAACATTGGATAGAAGGCCACGTTTGGCAAGTCTATCCATACGCGTTGGTCCAATATGACCAAGCCTTGCGTGCCAACAATTCACATCAGACTCATAAGTCTTAGAATTTGCAACAAGGAAATTTTCATTACATGAGGAATCATACATTGTACTCATTACAATAAATCCTTTAAATACAAACCCAGTACCAATAAGAGTATTATTACAACTTAAGTCCACATTACAATCATGAAAAAACCAGCTATAGCCAAGACCCATTAATACAACCACAGAAATTATATTCCTTCGAATATCTGGAGCGAAGAGGACATCATGAAGTAGGAGAGTGCGGCCGTTGTCCAAGACTAGCTTGCAAGTCCCAACGCCTTTCACTTCAGCACGTGTGTTGTTTCCTACATAGATCCACTTCGTTCCTTGGGGTATCCGGTGATACTCCACGAAGGACCGTCTATCCCTTGCTATGTGGTCGGTGGCACCTGAATCAATTATCCAAAATGGATTAGATTCCACAAGAAATATTAAACTAGAAACACATATGTAACTAGTATATTTACAAGTTACCTCGTCGCCTCCACTCGTACACGAACGAGCATAGTGACCAAGCTTGTTGCACTTGAAGCACTTGATCCTCTTCAAGTCTTTCTTCTTGTGCCATTTCTTGTGCCCACCCTTATGTTTGGGTTTCTTGGTAGACTCAGGTTGCTTATTACGTTCATTAGTGAACTTCAAACGATTTTTCCGTTTCTTTCCCCCGTGTGAGGAACTAGCAACCATGTGCACTTCTGCACTTGGCTTGGCAGCCGCAAGCCGCTCTTCCTCTAATTCGAGGTGCTTGGAAACATCGCCGAAGGTCTTGATGCTCTCATTGTGAGTGAGATGCATCTTCATTTGGTCCCACCCATTTGGTAGGGAACGTATGACTGCTTGGATTTGTTGCTCATCCGTGAGCACATGACCTGCGTCCTTTAACTCTGAGATAAGGTTCGCCATATGTCGCAGATGTTTCCCCATGGAATGATCTGGACGTTTCTTATATGTATCGAACTTTATAGTTAAGGCGCGAAGTTTGGACATCGATGTGCCACCGAACTTCTCCTCTAGCTTGGACCATATGTCCATGGCTAGGTCATGTTCTCGGAAGATGCGCATTATGTCATCAGCCATACTGCTTAATAACGTAATGCGTGCTATCTTATTCTTCCGAGACCAAGCATCAAAAGCTTCCTTGTCTCTTCGGTGTTGGGCCGTAGTGCCCAACTCCGGTTCAATCATAACGTTCTTTAGAGTTTCGAGCACTTCTTGCTCCTCTAGAACGTATTGTATCTTAATGGACCAAAGTTTGTAATTATCGCCGTTGAGTTTTTTCACCTTTGTTTAACTCAGCGACGATATTCTTTGAAGCGGAAGACATTTTACTTTTAAAATGCTGCAAAAGACATAAAAACCGAAGGTTCGATCAAAAACACATTGCATAAAAATTCTTAAAAATATAACTCACACTTGAAATCTATTATACATTTGACAGCGATTTTTGAATCCTAGGGCTGACTAGGACAAGCTGACTAGGACAAACTGGTTGATAAAAGACGGTCTGGATTTAATCTTGCTGAATGAATGGTTTAGATGAGGATTTGAGATAGCTTTGCTTGGAACTCAGCCTAAATGAATTGTGGGTCCCATTACTTTTCGTGTGGAAACCAACAGCCTGTTTTTGGGGATAGCAATAGGCTTTTTTGGGGAAGAGAAACCGGCCATTGCTTGATTGCTGAGAGCTTTCCAAGAGAGTAACTAAAGTTTTGGTTCTTTTTCCATCCTCTTCGCAAGACAGGAAGGCGCAAGTAGACTTTCGGTTCTTTTCCCATCCTCTTCGCAAGGCAGGAAGGCTCAAGCAATTAAAGGTTTGCGTTTCACAGATTTTTTGCAAACCAAAAATTTTCTTGCGCCTTTCAATTCACAACTGTTTTTGTTGCGCCTTTTAATCTCTCCGGCATCACTGCTTTACTTGCTTTTTTTGTTCATTTCACAGATTTTTTTCGCCTTTCAACCTTAAGAGGCATCTAGAAATTTTTTTCTTGCCGTTCAATCTCTCTAAAAAGTTGATGCCTCTAATACTTTTTTTGTTCATTTCACAGAAATTTCAAGTAAATGAAGTACAATATTTCTTGCGCATGTCAAAACTTGCGCATTGCAAAAACTTCCAAAAAACGAAACAAAATGGTGTTTCATTATTGTTTTTTTACACACAGCAAGGCGTTTTAAGGTTGCAAGAACACATTTGCGCCTTGATCCCTTGATGCCTCATAAAAAAGAAACGTGTTTGAAAGGCAATTAAAGGTTGAAAGGCGAAAAAAATTTCTTTTTTGTTCATTCCTGTTCTTTTTTTCTTTAACAAATTTGTACATGGCAAAAAATTGCTATACTGTAATTGAACGGCAAGTAAAGAAAATGGTAAATATAAATGCTTCATGTATGGAAATTTTCTATACTGTAATCGATGGCACACCAATTTTTTCGCATTTGGATCTCGGTTTGAAAGGCGATTAACTTTGAAAAAAGTTTCCATACATGGTTAAAAGTTTCCTTTAAAAACAAATTGCTTTGCTTTTACTTGCCGTTCAATTTTTCTCATTAAAAACACGTTTCTTTTTTTGTTCGTTCCGGTTCTTTTTGCGTTTCTGGCGTTTCTTTTTTGATTGCGTTTCTTTTTTTCGTTCATATTCTTTCCTAAAACCCAAGGCAGCAAGGCGCAAGTGAAAGTTCTGAAAAAAGTGAAAGTTTCTGTTTTTTTCGTTCCTGTTCTTTTTTTCGTTCCTGGTTTTTAATGTTTATTTCACTTTTTCCTCTGGTTTGTTCTGTAGTTTAGCAAGGCGCAAGGCAGCAAGGCGCAAGGCAGCTCTTGGGGAGCACGGAGCATCATTTCCCAGCGGTTCTTTCTAGAGTTTGTTCTAGAGTTCGGTTCTTTTTTGTTCATATTTTTTGGTTTGTTATATGTGAGTCTGTTGCTTGCATTTTAAACATGGTGTCACAATTAGTCGTTACCGTGTTCTAACGATAACCTAGCGCTTCTGTGAATATGATGGAAGATAGTATGGATGGTGGCTGCTGCCTTTAAATTATAACTTTATGTATGCTATTTGGACAATTTTTGATGATTTTCCCATTGCTATTTGGACATTTTATAATGAAATACCGAGTTAGTTGTGTTGCTAATTTCATCCCATATTTGTGTTGCTAATTTTTGTAGTGTGTAGTTTAACTTGAGGGAAAAGAATATTTTGTTGAGCAAGTTGACTTCATCCCGTATTAACAATATTTTTTTTCAGCCGTGTGTGGCCACTGGACCTAAAAACAATTGTAGAATCCTGAAACTTTTAAACTCGCCTAATCGTTAACCTCTTGATTAAACTTTTAAACTTTTAACCATAAAAATTAATCGATCAACAAACTTTTAACCATAAAATTAATCGAACAATAAACTTTTAACCATAAAAAGTAATCGTCAAACTCTTGAATCCCTTTTGACCGAAGCTCGGTGACGGCGTCATGTACCATCGGCCGGAGCTGACGTCATCTACCACTTGGCAGAGACTACCCATGACAACAACTGTGATGCCATGCAAACCGAACTGGGTCGAGATCTCGATCCACATATTTCCGCCTTTTACACACACACACACACACACACACACACACACACACACATCTCTCTTTTGGCACTACAATCAGTCCTTACATCATGTGTGTGGAGTTTTTTGGTTCCCAATATAATATATGCACAAGTTTCGGCTGATTGGTTATCATTATTTTTGACATTTTGTTTAAATGATTTAGTTGTAGGTTGGAGTTATTTGACCAGCCTGCGTCTTCTAGCATTCCCATTTACTTTGCATCAACATGCAACCGGTATGAAATTTGTTATTAGAACCAAATCAATAATAGATACTTGATTTACCATCATCAATCAAACTTATGTTATACACTCAATTTAGGCATCTGTTGATAATGACTTATCTCGAAGAATATTAGAATCACGGAAGAGATAGGCCCAACATAGAACTCTTACTAAACCTACGTTTGGTTCTTCACCACCGAATCATTGTCGCCTTGCGGTATTGTGACGATGGCAAAATGAAAGGACTCACGCTGATATGATTTATGAACAAGAAGCTGAACCATCTGCCAGGTTATTATCTATATGACTGTACACAATATATAATCTAAGTTATGTAATTTAATTGTATTTAGTTTTGTATAGGTCCTTAGCTCAACGCAGAAGACGAGAACGAGAAAAAGATCAAAGAAACATATCTCAACATATGATTCCTAATAGTATGCTTGATATACCTCAAGTAACATTTGCGTTAACAACTTCTCCAACTGAACAAGGAGCTGGGGGGCTCAGGCTCACGCAATGATGCAATTTTTGAACAAGATATTGAACCAGTTGACTGGTTATTATCTACTTAATTATACATAAAATCTAATTTAGTCTAATGTAATTTAATTGTATTTGGTTTTGGGTTTAATTTTTATAGGTCTTTATCTCAACGTATAAGGAGAGAACGAGAACAAGAGTAACAGAACATATCTCGATAGATGACTCCTACCAATATACTTAATATACCTCGAATACAACCTGTATCAGCCTCGCTATTATGTAGATCAACTCAACATAGAGTTGGTCTGCCAATACATGTGGGGTTTGGTTGGCATTCTCTTGGCTTAATGAACATTCCATGCCCATATTGTTTAGCATTACATTGGTTGGATGAATAGTTGTCGAGGTCAACTTTGACAACTCATCGTTTTGGAACATGTTTACAAGGAAAAGTAAAATTAGATACACAGCACTTCGAGAATTATATGATGGGGATAGTGAGCAATCAAAATCATTTCGAAAGTATACTCGGGAGTATATTGCAGCTAATGCATTTACCAGCCTTGGTGCTACATTGGATCAAAGATTGATTGCTGGCAGAGGTCCAAAAATATTTACAATTCATGGAGAACTACGTCATCGAACAGGCTCACTTCTGTCACAGCAGGATCAAACATCAAGTTATTGTCAATTATCTATATTACATTTGACAATTGTTTTTGAATTCTAGGGCTGACTAGAACAAGCTGACTTTGAACAAACAGGTTGATAGAAAGACGGCTTGGATTTAATCTTGAGGAATGAATGGTTGAGATGGGATTTTGTGGAAAGTTTTGGAGGGAAAATATTTCTAGGAAAATGATAGTTTCTAGGGAAATGAAAATTTTAGGAAATGGAAGTTTCTGGGGAATAACAGAATGCACATAATTGATGCATTTGGAGAAAAAACTTTAACTTGCACTTAATACTGCAGATCAAATGCTGCTACAGATCAAGTGATCGTGCCCTCAACGCGGGGCTCATCGTCTCTTCGACGCTTGGGGTAACAAGATGAGAATAATTTTTCGCGTCGAAGGCGCCCGCAAAATTTTTTTACGCTAATTTATTGTTCCGCACCGAAGGCGCCCGTAACATCTTTGTTGTTGTACGTCGAATTTGTTGTTCAGTGCTGAATGCACCCGTGCTGAATTTGTTGTTCCGTGTCGAATGCGACTGCACCGAATTTGTTGTTCTGCGCCGAAGACGCATGTTCTGCTAAATATTTTTACGCTAATTTGTTATTCCGCGCAATTTTGGTTGTTGAAATAATTTTTTGAGGAACAAATATTTCGCGGGGGAAAATCTTAAATGAACCGTGCCCGCGGGCACGGGTTATGACTAGTTATATTATATTTGATAAGTTACTTTCGAAAAATATTGAAGATGTTGTTCTAGAATCGAAAAGGTCTCTTTAATTCCAATCACCATCTAGAACAACCTTCAATATTCCCCCATCACTTATCAAACAATAGTACTCTTATAGTACTAGCAGCGGAAAAGCGAGTTTGAAAACGTATTTTTCAAATATAATTCCCACTTGAAATGATAATAGAATATCCCATATGGATAGTTCTAAAATCAACTCCCACTTGGAATGATATTCATAATTTGATAAGTTACTTTCGAAAAATATTGAAGATGTTACTCTAGAATCGGAAAGGTCACTATGTTTCCAATCACCATCTAGAGTAACTTTCAATATTTCTCCCTCACTTTATCAAATGTTAGTACTCTTATAGTACTTTACAGCGGAAAAGCGGTTTTGAAAAACATATTTTTCAAAAAATTCAAAATACATTGGCTAATCTCCGTAGAGTAGAGCACAACGTCATAAGTACATTGGCTAATCTCCGTAGAGTAGAGCACAATGACTTGGCTAATCTCACATGAAGTAGAGCACTATGGCTAGTCTTCAAGGAGTAGAGCCTAAAAAACTTCATTAAAACGTTAGTCCCGTATGAACTAGTCGGCACTGTGGTTAGCCCCGTATGGACTAATCGACACATTCGAGTTTGACCAAGACCTTTTGTTACCCCGTATGGGTCATTTGGCAAGTTTGCAATCGACCCAGACCTTCTGTCGAATTGGTCGACCAAAAACACCAAATTGGTCGACCAATTTTTTGAATTGCAACTTCTTCCCGGCCAGGGCCTCTGCCCTGGCCGGGGCTTGGCCAAGGGCCGGCCAGGGCCTCTGCCCTGGCCAGCCAGGGGCCTTGGCCCCCTCGGCCAGGGCCTCTGCCCTGGCCGAGGCCTGCCAAGGCCGGCCAGGCCCTGGCCGAGGTCAGGGCATTGGCCCTGGCCTCTGCCAGGGCCGCCTGGCCCTGGAAGTGGCCAGGGCGCCGGCCCTGGCCACTGCCAGGGCCGGCCTGGCCGGCCAGGGCCGGCCCTGGCCTCTGCCAGGGCCAGCCAGGCCGGCAGGCCTTGGCCAAGGCCGGCCATTGCCGGCCTGGCCTTGGCCGGCCACTGCCGGCCTGGCCATGGCCGGCCATGGCTTGGCCATGGCCGGTCATGGCCAAGGACATTTGGCATTGGCCGGCCATGGCCCCTTTGGCCATGGCCGGCCACCCCCTTTGAATGGGGTTGCCGCACATACTCCTCCCCCTTGATGGGGTGGTCGCCGGTGGTTATTGGCCGTATCCAACCCCCTCCGCAAGTGAAGGGGGGTGCATAGCCTTCATAGCCCATTTGGCCATGGTGCACATGCACCAAATTCCTCTTACCCGATGGAAATAACTACCATCATCTTCCTCGATGAAGCACCCGTTCGTCGATGAAGCACCCGTTCGTCGAGAAATTAGTTATTTCCTAATGGCCGTGTGCCAAAAATAAAAAATAACATACTACGTGAACGGTCGGTTCTTCCCGTCACGGAGAGTTCCTACCATATCCGTAATGATAGGAGACCCTAACGTGAAAAGAACAACCGCTGCGTTCTCTCCGTCACGAAGCGTTCCTACTATATCCGTAATAGTAGGAGACCCATTCGTGAAAAAGACAACGACTCGTTCATAGTTTCGACGGGGCGGCGGTTTGACCGGGGCGAACCCTTATGGCTCCGATACCAATGTAGGATCCTGTCCAAAACAGAGTTAGGATCGATAATATGAAGTTTAGACTTACGCTTGCGTATGCGGCACGGTAGTCTACGAACTTCGCCTTCAGATTCGCCACGACGGATCGAGTCTTCTCACGAACGGAGTAAGGCTACTAATCCACAATCTAAATCTCTACTTTAGATTAAGAACTTGGATAAGAGGGAGAGAAAGGATTTCTGCAGAGCTTCGCTAGGATGAAGATGCATGCATGAATTTCATGCAAAAGGTGTAAGAAATGGCTTACCCTTGGGTCTTATTTATAGCCCCCAAGGTAGTTATTTTAGGGTAAGTTGTTCCTTTGGAACAACTTAATTAAGGTGTACCATGATACATGGCACATTATAAGCTTAAGTTGTACCATATGCATGGTACAACATAAGCTTAAGATATTCCCCCTTTATTAGCCATATGTCGCATGCACTTATGCATATATAATGCGACTTTCCCACTCATCCAGAGATCCTCTCCGCAAGGGAACAGATTCCCTTTGTACACGACTTCGTGTACGCGACGTTCGAGGTCCGTATTCCCTCGTACATCCCCTACAAGGGTGTACAAACGTCTTCCATATCCAACAGGCAATTGGTTGGACAATTGCCGACATTAAAGGTATTAACCCCCTAATTTGTAAGCACCATATCTACTTAGAGGATGACATCAAATCCACTAGAGAAATGCAACATAGGTTAAATCCTAACCTAAAGGAAGTGGTAAAGGGTGAAATCCTTAAACTTCTTGATGTGGGTATTATATACCCCATTGCCGATAGTAGATGGATTAGCCCCATTCAAGTTGTACCTAAGAAATCTGGGATAACAGTAATTAAAAATGAGAACAATGAGTTAGTCCCCATGCGAGCCACCACGAGATGGCGCATGTGCGTTGACTATAGGAAGCTAAATTCTAAGACCCGTAAAGACCACTTCCCTCTTCCATTTCTAGATCAAATCCTAGAGAGAGTGGCCGGACACGAATATTATTGCTTCATTGATGGCTACTCCGGTTATTATCAAATTGAAATAGCACCCGAAGAACAAGAGAGGACCATCTTCACTTGTCCCTTTGGCACTTTTGCATTCCGGAGGATGCCATTTGGCCTATGTAATGCCCCCGCAACCTTTCAATGTTGTATGCTTAGCATTTTCCATGATATGGTTGAAAATATTGTGGAGTTATTCATGGATGATTTCTCTGTGTATGGTAGCTCATTTAATAATTGTTTATCTAACTTGGCTTTGGTGTTAGATCGGTGCATCGAGAAAACCCTTCTCTTGAATTGGGAGAAATGCCATTTCATGACCCCCGAAGGCTTAGTCCTCGTTCATACTGTATCCAAGGAAGGTATGCACGTCGATAAAGCCAAGATTGAGGTAATAGAAAAGCTACCCACTCCTCATTGTGTAAGAGATATTCGATCATTTCTTGGGCATGCAGGTTTTTATAGGAGGTTCATAAAATATTTTAGTTTTATATCTCAGCCTCTTTGCATGCTTTTGAAAAATGATGTAGATTTTGCTTGGAATAATGACTGTCAACTTGCTTTTGAGAAGTTGAAAAATTCGCTCACATGTTCACCTATTCTTCAGGTGCCAGATTGGACATCACCCTTCGAAATTATGTGCGATGCTAATGACTATGTGGTTGGTGCCGTGCTTGGACAACGCAAGGACAATGTCTCTGTGGTGATTTACTATGCAAGCAAGAGCATGAATGAGGCTCAACGAAACTATACCATCACGGAGAAGGAGCTTTTAGTCGTTGTCTTCGCGTTGGAGAAATTTAGGAGCTACATATTGGGATTCCCAATTACAATCTTCACCGACCATGCCGCTCTTAAGTATCTCCTTTCCAAGAAAGACGCAATGCCTAAACTAATCCGTTGGATTTTGCTCTTGCAGGAATTCAACATCGCCATCAAGGACAAGAAGGGAGCAGAAAATCATGTTGTTGATCACCTTTCACGGTTAACGATGAGCATGGAGCCGGCACCATCCCATTGAATGATTCGTTCCCTAATGAACATCTTTTTGCGATCTCTCACACACTCCCATGGTATGCCAACATCATAAATTACTTGGTCACCGATAAGACTCCTTCTACTTGGTCTCGACTCTCGCCAAGATTACAAAAGGTTCATCTTTGAGGTTAAATCTTTCTTTTTTCATGACCCTTACCTTTACAAGTATTGTAATGACCAAATAGTAAGGAGATGCATACCGGACCATGAGTTTGATAGTGTTTTACAATTTTGCCATGAGGGTGTGTGTGGTGGTCACTTTTCTGCCCAAAAGACCGTAGCAAAAATTCTACAATGTGGTTTTTACTGGCCTAGCATGTTTAGGGACACTTATAGATATTGTAAATCATGCTTAGCTTGCCAAAAGTTGGGGGGGTTACTAAAAGAAATATGATGCTGTTAAACCCCATTCTTGAATTAGAAATTTTCGATTGTTGGGGCATTGATTTTATGGGGCCATTTCTGCCATCCTTCACACATATATTTTGCTTGCTATAGATTATGTATCTAAATGGGTTGAGGCTATTCATTGTAGTACCAATGATGCGGCTATCGTGCTCAAATTCATGAAAGAGAACATTTTCGCATGATTTGGGATGCCAAAGGTTATGATAAGCGACGGAGGGTCATATTTCTGCAACCGCCTCTTTGTAAGCTTAATGAAGAAGTTTAGGGTGAACCACAAGGTTTCCACACCATACCACCCCCAAACCAATGGACAAGCAGAATTGGCAAATCGGGAAATCAAGAACATACTCCAAAAGACGGTGAATACTTCAAGGAAGTATTGGAGCATGCTTCTTCCCGAGGAATTATGGGCGTACCGTACCGCTTACAAAACGGTTTTAGGGATGTCCCCATATCGCTTAGTTTTTGGAAAATTTTGCCACTTGCCCATTGAACTTGAACACAAATATTTTTGGGCAATTAAAAATTTTAATTATGAAATTGACCCCTCTTCTCGTAAATTGCAGTTAGTGGAGCTCGAAGAGATAAGGAGGGAGGCATAAAACAATTCCAAGCTTGTGAAGGAGAGGTTTAAATGTGTCCATGATCAAATCATTTTGAGGAGAGAATTCACCCGGGGGAGAAAGTGCTACTCTACAACTCAAGACTTCATCTCTTCCCCGGAAAGCTTCGTTCAAAGTGGATTGGACCTTTCATTGTTCGGTAGGTCTTTCCACATGGCGCGGTGACCATTGCCAACCCACAAAACGGCAATGAAATCAAGGTGAACGGCCAACGCTTAAAGCATTACCAAGAGCCGTGGAGTAGGGACGAGATCACCATGGAGCTTACGGAACCACCGCCAGGTGGAACCAATTAGGTGTGTTCGTTCCAAAACATTCATATCTGGTAATATGTAGTGATGAATAACTCTTGCTCAAGCTTTCTTATCCTAGTTTTTTCATTTTTATGCATATATTTCATCTCACCTTTCAAACACTGAGGACCATGTTTATTTTTTAGTTGGGGGTGTATGCTAGGATATAGAAACTTCTTGAGCATCTTTTTATTATTGAATGAAATAAAAAAGGGATTAATGTTGAGCAGGTGACACCTGATCCAATGGATCAGGTGCAAGACACAAAAAGGTCGGACCCAGCGAGTACAAGCCCCCACAGGGGCTTGTACTTCCCACCTTTTTTGTGTCTTAGCACCTGATCCATCGGATCAGGTGCCACCTTTTCTACATTAAATCCATTAAAAAATTTCCATCCATCACCAACATTTCTTCAACCCATAGCTTTTCGTTAGACCCATTGATTAAATGTGGTGATCCTTCCCAACTTTGGTAAAAATGCATTCTTGAAGTGGATTTTGGCAAATTAGGGTGTGTTGTATCTTTATGTACTAAGGGCAATTGATTGTTTCTTGTAATGACCCCAATTTTAATGTACGCGTATTTATACGTATTTTGGCGTAAAAGCGTACGTATTATTTTTGGAAGTATGCTTGTGTTTTTATTTTAATTATTTGGTGTGGGAATTATTTTTATAAGATTTTAAACTCATCATTTGATATTAATGAATAGGAGTATTTGGATGAATACCATGTATTTAATATGTATAGGTATTTCTTCTTGTATTTTTATTTTTCATTAAATACAAATTGAGAAAAATTTTAATCATGACAACACACTAGTGAGGTGTCATCTTATGAGTTAAAGAGATAACATATGGCTAAGATCTTGACTTGATGAAGTGTGGAGAGGATTTTAGGGAAAACAATTTTCAAGGCAAAGAAAAATCAAAAGCAAAAAAAACTCAAAAATCTCTCTCTCTCTCTCTCTCTCTCTCTCTCTCTCTCTCTCTCTCTCTCTCCCCCCCCCCCCCCCCCCCTCATTTCAGCCTTGGCTGAAAATACCACCCTTTACTCCCCTTTGATCCCCCTTCCCACTACCACTCTCCTCCCTAAGCACCACCCATCCCACCACCAAAAACCCACATCCATTCCTCATCATTCTACCTCCAAATTCTCTCCAAAAATACTCCAAAAATTCCAATTTTGAAGGCCAAGCTAGGAGGTTGAAGGAGGAGACTAGGAGGCCAAAAAATTCATCAAGGAAATAAGAAGGGCCAAAGAAAATTTTGGAGGACTTTTGGAGGTAGAAATTCCTATCACTTATAGTAGGATTTAGTTTTAGGACTAGGAATTCCATTTATGTTAATATGTTATGTGAAATTAGCTAGATGAACAACACGTTGAAATTTACACAGAATTGGCTGAGACTTTGGTAGCTTGCTGCACTTAATTGGCTACATGGAAATGCATGAAAAAAAATATGTTGCTCATTTTGAAATCCTTAATAACTGCACTTAATTCGAACTGAAAACTAGGGCAAAAATTCTGTTTCTGAAACTGGTCTGTTTTTAGACAGTCTGGACACCCTTCAGTAAAATGAGTAGAAAACCATGCACACTTAATTAAACGTAATGATCTTGGTGCCGTTGGAAAGCTGGCTTCAAGATCTTCAACCTATACTTTTTCCAAATTTTTACTCTGCCTTTAACTGGTAGTAATTTGGACTTGGAAATGCCCCAGTTTCTGTTTCTACAGACTGAAACTGTGCCAGTTATGAGAAAAATCACCATATTTCATATACTTGGAATTATTCTCTGAAATTTGGTGTGCTTATGTAGAACCCATAGATCTACAACTTTGAAGAAGGGACCAAAAGCTAATTCTGACTGTAGTTAGAGTACAGAGCCATTCTTTCTGGACTGACAGTTTAGACAAATTCATATGCTAATCTTGCTTAGTAATTGTCATAGAGTATTTTTGTTCCAAGTAATTTTGTTTATGCTAATCATGTTCCCATTAGTATGATATTGGTACATGTAATTATGTGTATGTTTCATGAAATATATCATTTTGGAAATAATGATGATGATGAGAAAATTCATGTAAGTTGAAATGAAAGTGGTATTGAGACCACTAGTTGATTCATTGTTAAATGAAGAAACGTTCTATCAAAAGAAAAACAATGAGTGAGCATAGTTTGACATCGGAGGACTCGGCCCATTTTTTAAATGGGTGAGACTTCAGATGTGGGTTTGGGCGAACACGGGTAAATTTTAGGTGTTAAGGAGCGGACAATAGTACGACAATCTCGGCCGATGTGTCGCCCCCGGAAGGGGAGTTGAGAGGGCTAGAGAGGCCGCTGGTGCGCTCGTGACGCACCATGACGGTAAAAGATGGTTTTCTCCGTTTGTCCGACAGAAAAACCGAGATGAGTCTCGTTCCGGTACCTTGTCCAGTCGGGTACGGAGTTACGAGATGCCCCTCTAGTGCCCGTGTCGCTGTAGTGGTACCACTTTTTCACCCACCATGGGTGAAGTCTGCTTCCTTAGCATCCTACGGTCTACCCGGGTTCCAAATCAGAACAATGATTAATTTTAATTAATTTAATCTGTGATTTCACTTCAGTTCTGCTTTCTGTTGTTTACTTTCAGCACTTACGTTCTGTCTTTAATTTCTGCATATTCCTGAGATTGATGTGACACCTATTGTTAGTTGACTAGTTAGGGAGTCCGGTTCTAACACTTGGTTCTACTAGAGTGTTAGGAGTTTCTACTGGGTCACGCGTTGATGTGTCCCCATTGACTTTCATGTTGTGTGAGTTGGAGGTTGGAGTTAGAGGCTGGAGCTTTGGAGTTGGTGAACAGTTTTGTAGGATTGGGTGGCGAGGGGTATTATGAGAGACTTGTACTTTTGGTGTTTCTTTTTCGGGTAGACCTTTGTACTTAGGGTTGTAACAATGAGGATGTTGGAGTTGTATAAATTGGATCTGGACTTAGAGTTGTATAACATTATGGTTGTCTCAGTGTAACTTCTCTCTTTTGTACTGATGGTGTATGTAAAAGGTTGTCTCATTGTATAAATAAAACGAAATATTGTACTTTTGTTTATTTTCTCAGTGTTTTATTTGTGATGGAGCTTTACTTGTACTTTCCAGTACATGCGCAGTGACCTGCAGTGTTCTTTTACTTTCTTCCCTTCTCTCTTTCTACATAACACTCGCCTCTTTGGGAATACCTGATACGGTTTCGTACTTATCGGGTATCCCGGGGACCGGGTCGTTACATTTCTCTACATGCTTACACTTGGCCCTTTAGCTTGAAGCTCATGACAATTACCACCCATTTGAAACCCTTTAGTGATATAGAAACCTTGGTATCAATTATCAATTGATTAAGCCTTAGGAATTTTAAAAATTCGGCTAGGTTTACATTCATGGATCCTAAGATAGTGAATAGAAATTTGGAGTTGCTCAAATGAATACTATCAAATGCTACATTAATAAGTGCACGTGTGCACAATTGAATAAGGCATAAACTTTTGCCATGGTACTTTGAATAAGGCAAAAATTGCCATAAAATTTGAGTAAATACATGAAATTTGAACGACAACTCATTTCCATGATCTTTTGAGGGAGTAAGTGTTATATCACATAAACTCGAGAGTTCCTAAGGATCTTACATCATGAGATTGTGACATATTAAGGGGTATACTAAGCTTAGGTGTGGATGGTGGAGTGTGTAAGAGGAATGAGATTATAGTCTTAGGGAAGAGTGTAAAGACTTGAGAACTCTGCTCTTATATATATGATTTCAACACCCTTTAGTATTGCCAAAAATCCGTGGATGGGGTCAACATTTTTTTTGGGATTGGTCACTTATTTTGCTAGGGACTAGCAAAACGCTAGTTAAAGGGTGTGATTATGAATAAATATTGCATATTCTAACATCATAATCATCTCCTCTTGTGCAAATAATCCATGGAATCATGCTCTCTTAACTACAGTTACGCTAATTCGTCATTTGTGAGCATATGATTTTATTCTGGCACAATTTCACTTCCCAACGCATTATAAATGTCTATTATATTTATAGGGATTTTTCTGAATTTTTTAAGTGTTCCGAAGGGGACTAAATCAACTCAATAAGAGGAGTACAAAACAGGCACCTGTAGAAGCAACGACAGTCGGCTGGGCAACCAGACAGTCGACTGCCCAAACAACAGCAGTTGCCTGCCTTTAAAGAACTGAAGCTGGAGAAGCTGAAGCCCAACGACAGTCGCCTGTAAGAGGATTGACAGTCATTGTAATATTGTACAGTTGCATGTCATCTTCGCTTCAGTCGACTGATTTTTCAGATGCCTGAGGGAGCAGAGAGAGCCAACTCTCTGTTATTTTGATACTTCTGCAGCAGGCGACTGAAGTACAAAAGACAGTGGCATGTGGATCACACAGGCGACTGTGTGTTTTAAAGACAGTCGATTATCGCCCTTTGGTACCAATGACAGTCATCTTCGCATCAGTCGACTGTCGTGTGCTCGACAGTCGACTGATCGGGGTTTTTTTGCCATAGTCTGGGTTGCGAGAAACGGGTTTTTCTTAACCTGATTTATCTCCAGTTGCTGTGAATCGTAGGATGATGATTCAGATGTATAAGATGTAACCCCTAGGGGGTATAAAATATTACTATTCAGATGTAATGAGGATATAACTTAATCTTTTGCTATTTAGGTCATCTTCTTCCTTAAGAAGGGGATTAGGGTTTTGGAGAGTTTTGAGCTTTCTGATTTCATTTTCACTGTTGCTGAGATTGATTGCTGATTGAGGAAGCTTGTATTTGGTGACAAATCTCCAACCCTCTTTCTAATACATATTTTCTCTCATTCTTTGCATTGAACTATGTCTATTTTTATGAATGTTGATTCTATTCTTGATATGGTAGGCTAGATTCATTGTGTGGGTGTTTTGGATTGATGTAGGATGTCTCGATTGCCTTGCTAATGTTACTTTCCAGCACCCCTTGTTAATACATGTTGTTGGGTGAATTAAACTTATGAGTAATTGGGTTTGATACTAATCATGGAGGAGCCGAAGAACGGTGGCGCTTCGTAATTGTTGCATCTATATATCCAATGGGTATTGCATATCTTGAAATGAATGCAAGGCCCCTTTAATCCATATTTCGTAATTTAGAAGTTTAATTCATCCGATAATTCAAATTGTTAATTGGGTTGTGACCCGTCTATCGAATCGTGCATTACCCAAAAGGGGCCGCAAAACGGTGGTTATGTGATGCGCACCACAACCTACATGCACTACTCTCACATACCTTGAAGTGGGTGTGGGAGTGATTCATGAGCTTTAATTAGGAGAAGAACCCAGTTAATTACCCTTGGTGCACCCCATATGTGCTTAATTGATTATTTCCCGATCCTCATACCTTGAAATGGATGAGTGACCGAGTTATCATGGAATTAACATTTAGCAGAGCAATTGAGTAATCCTACCGATATCATCAACACCCACACTCTTTCTCTCCCTTGCATCCAAACCTTAGGCCATTACCCTAACTCTAGGGTATTTAGATAAACCATCTATTCAAACAATCATTCATCCCATAGGGTGGTTAGAAGCCTCAACCATTCTTTACATGCTCTGACTATTTGTGTGAATTTACAGATTAGTTTCGTCTATGTGGATACGATCCCGTACTTACCGGGTATATTATTTGCCGACCTCGTACACTTGCGAGTATCACCTTTCAGGGAGAGTCAATATCCGCCCGACTCAACTGAGTGGCGGTGCAGATCGGTCCAAGTCGGGCGTTGTCACCATGGCTTTTATGCTACAACAATCTCCACTCAGACCAAGTCATCAAGCCACTCGGTTGAGTGGATAAATCTGCTCGGTAGAGTGACAGTGCGTGAGTTTGGCTTGAAAACGACACTCTGTCCCATGTTTCACTCGATTAAGTCAGCTTGGCACTCAATCGAGTGGGCGTGTATGCTTGGTCGAGCTACAGTGGCCACAGAAGCCTTGAAATTGTCGTCATGTCGATAATTTGACTCGATCGAGCAGCAAGATTCTCGGTCGAGTGAGCTTTTAGTCTTCAAATGCGGCTAAGTGTTGAAGATGATTCTCTCTTGCCTCGCCTACTCGACCGAGTGACTGAGTCCACTCGATCGAGTCCAGAACTTGAATTTGGCCTTCGAAGTGGTGGTTTGCCGTATGTTTCACTAGATCAAGTAGCAAGGCAACTTGGTCCGGGTGCATTGGAGAATGCTGACAGACCTGTCGACTTTAATTATTTGCCTTCTTTATTCTCCTTCCTTCTTCTTCTCCTCAAATATTCTTCTCCCACCAAGTCAAGCACCTAGGGAGCTACGCCATGGATGCTCTGGCGATCTCAAATGAGTCCATCACTCAGAATTGCTCCAAATCGCCTTAAAACTCCTGAAAATGAGAATAAAGCTCCGAAAGTAATATAATATGATAAATGATCGATAAAGCGATAAAAGTGAGTTTTGAGCGACTAAAATGGCATGACATGATATAATAAATGTATGGAAAATATGTACACATCAAAATCCCCCAAGCTTACATCTTGCTCGTCCTAGAGGAAGAAGAATATGAAGTTCACCGGGAAATAAAAATAATAAAACGAAAAAGAACGCAAAGAAGAGAGGGTAGTTAAATTATTCTCTCAGATCTCATGCTATTCATCGCATATCACAACGACTCAAAAAATAACTCATATGCTACCACAGAGATTTCATATCTTATATAAACGAAGTACTTGAGTGGTTAAGATTGAATAAAAGGGATCTCTATAGAGTTATACATTTAGCCTATATCCACATCCTATGTTTCATAGCATCAAATTTACATAACATTGGCTACACACTTTTCAATCATAAGCTATAACTGAAGCGTAGAAAATTCACAACATGCATGCGATATAGAATGGAATAAAAGTCAAGACATACACTTACTCATATCAAATCGTAGGAATCCCCACAAATCAATAGTTTCGTTAAGTTTAAGGATCATCAAACTTTCCGTTCGTGCACTACTCCACTCTAATGTCATCCTTACTAGTTTGGTCAAAAGATTTTATGCCCCAAGCTTGAATTGATGCATCACATCCAAAGAATTTTTGATGGAATATGAATTTTTGTTTTGGTTTTCCCAAAAGTATATGTATTGGCTCCAAGAGATGAAATTTGAATTTTTCTTTGATTTTTGAAACTTTGTTTCTTCTTTTTGATTTTTGTAGGAGCAATGGATTTGAAGTTTTGATTTTTGGCTCCTTTTTGGCTCTTTGGCTGATTTTTGAATTTTTGATCTTTATATTTGTAGGGAATTTTGGGAATGGATGTGATAAAAAATGGTTGGAGAGGAAAATCAAGTGACATGTAGAGAATATAAGATATATGTGGAGAAGGAATATAAATAACTCTCGGTTCACTCAAAAGTGTGCACAAACGGTTCACTAAGATAATACATCAACTAAACTCATTTATAAGCATGTGTATTCCTAATCCTATCAACAAGTAGTGAAGTTAAGCGGTAACTTATCACGCCCCGTTTCTCAGGATACCTGATAAGTACGAATCCGTATCGGGTATTCCCGAAACTACAGGTGTGAAGAAGACGAGGAGAGAGAAGAGAAGTACTGCTCGGAACAGAAAACTTTACAGGCCACTACACACGAGCTGGGAAGTACTGACACTGCTCCAAACTCCACACAAGAACAACACAGATAAACACGATGTATAAAAGAACAAAATCATTCATTTTATTACATTACTACAAGGAGTGCATCATACATCATCATCTGTATCGGGGTACAAAGGGAACAAGGGAGAAATACTAAAAAACACAAAAGACAAAAAGGGTACACGCCTGGTACAACTAAGTCCTTAGTTGCCCCTGGAAGACCAACTGTACAAGTCATCTTCTGTGGTTCCAATTCTACCTCGAACCTTAGGTAAACTCCTGAGTCAAATCTGCTCTGGCTGCACTGCTTATAAACCAGAAAAAGTAAATGGGATACGTCAACGTGTGACCCATTAGGAAATTCTAACAATACTACGTAGAGGGCTAGTCTCAGAACTGTATTACCTACCCAAGGGTCTAGCTAATAGTAATAATCATGACAACAAAATAAATGCATAAATATAAAGTAGGAACATCCCAATCATGTACTGAGCGTAAAGGAAAATACTGCAAAACTGATATGCATAAAGAAAACTGACGCACGATAAATGAACAACCACAGATATTAATTTAAGGAAGTTTATTTTGAACATTATTCTTCAAAGAATATTCAGTTATATGTGTGATTCGAAAACCCGAGTAAATTGTACGACCCTAAGGAGCTGGACATCACCCAGGATGGGTGAAAAGATGTACATCAACCAGCGACACGAGCACTGGACGTGTCATGCCCATTTTGCACTATACGTTGACCAACAAGTGAATTTCTCTATATATGTATAGATGTAGTGTCGAGTGGTGTGCTAGTGCAATATGGAGGTGTCCGTGGCTAGGGTAGTCGTGTAATACCGTGGATGGAGTGAGGGCATTTTGGTCTTTGATGGTATGTGATAGGTGTGTGTGGGGATATGGGGGTGTGTGTGGGAAGTAATGGCATAGTTGTAAATGTCTTAGCAGTGGGTTAGTGCATGAGGCTAGTGTGAAAAGGGTTGGGGATAGTGGCATTCTTGTCATTAGTGGGAAGTGTGTGTATAGCAATGACTCACTTGTAATTAAGTATAGGGGTGTGTGTGTGTGTGTGTGTGTGTGTGTGTGTTTGTGTGTGTGTGTGTGTAAGGTAAGAGGGTATGTGTGGGGGGAGTTGCAAACTTGTAAATTGAACCCCAAATTGAAGGGCATTTATTTAGGGGTATTAAGAAATGGCATGCTATGTAATTACCATACATAATTAAAGGGTATTTAATTAAAAGCATTGATTAATGGCAAACTTGTAAATAAATGGGTCTTAAGGGACTCTTCTTTAATTAAATCCCTTCTTCTACACATTTCCTTCACTTCATTCCTTTTCATTTCATTTTTTTCTCCCTATCTCTCCATTCCTACGTACAGGCCGAATCTCCGATGGCACACACAAAAAAATTGGAAAGAAAAAGAGAATGAAAAAAGAAAGGAAAAAAGAGAAAAAAGGAAAAGAAAGGAGAAAAATAGAAAGAAAGATGAGAAGAAGAAGGAGCTCTCTAAACCCATGGATTGAGGTAGGATCCAAACTTGTGCAATGAATATTAATTTGGGTTTGTTGGGATTGTTGTAGCTCTTGCAATTTTAATTAAGTATTAGAGATAAAGCTAGCACCTTTGTTTAATAATATGGCAAATTTGAGCCAAATGTGTCACCTTTTTTAGCAACATGCTATCTAAATATCAAAGATGAAATTTTTCATGTGTTTTCTTACTGATCATACCAAAGGTGGAATCCTACTTAAACAACATGCTATATGTAGTCAAGGTTGGCATTTTTAAAACTAGGTTCATAATTAGTTGTCATTAGGATTAAATCTTTTATTATAAATCCTAAATGATTCCTCCCAAGTTGCATGCTTCATTCAAGTGCTTTAATGAAATTTGTTAAAGTATGCATTTTAATTCAAGTTGCATTTTAAATTCACTTGCATTTTAGTTCATTTCTTAATTGCATTTTAATTCAAGTGGTGGAACTTGTTTATGTATTGCAACTTGTGTGGATTGCAATGCAGATGTAAGAAAGTGGTGTGGTGGGATTGTAATAACATGGCTATGTTGAAAAACAATGTTGTATTTGTAAGAGGTGCAATGGTGAAGGCTTAGTGCCTGGTTCTTGATGAAAAGTTTATGTTGCATGGAGATTGGGGCATGTTACATGCTAGTCCTTACACCACCATGATGCTTTAAGGGAATTGGGATATGTTGCATGCTACCTTAATCCCATAGTGTTGCTTTATGTTGGGTGCTAGTGACACATGCCATGTTTCTCACAAAGTCCATGTTGCTAATAAAGTTTTTATTGCTAATTAATCTTTAATTCCACCATGATGATTTATTGATATAGGTCCATGTTGCTTTCTTTAATCATAGACTTTTATTATGTTGTCTTTTCTAATGTATGCTAGCCTTTTATTTTAATGCTACATACTAGTCTTGTTATTCAAATGTAATTAGCAGTACGGTTCCACATGGCACCTTAATGTAGTTACTCAATGTTGCTATCATGTCACCTGAATGTTGTTTCAATACAATTCCTTGAATGTTGTATGCCAGTTGCTTATCTCAATGTTAATAAACTATAGGGTCGTCTCGGTCTGCCATATGGCGGGTGTGCGTCCTAAACAAAGGGGTTGGGGGAAAACTGGGTACTAGTAGGGTATGAGGACTGGACTGTGTTGTGATGTGTGATGTACCTTGCTCAGTTTCGGGTACCTTGTGGTGTTTGTCGTACCTTACTCAGTTTCGGGTACGAGGGTTTGTGATGTTGTGGAGTTTTTCCTCACTCGCACTCTGATGCAGGTGGGTATAGGTGGAGTGGGAGGCCCCGTTAAGGAAACAGTGTTGTGTACCACTGGTGGGTGCTCCTTACCACCCCACCTTGGGGTGGAGTCCGGTCCCTCATATTCAACGACATACCCAGGTTTCCAAATAACATGTAATTAAATGATTAATTGCTTAAATATTCCAATGTGCAAGTCTTACATTGTTTCACTTTCTGGTGTACTTGTTAGTTCTTTCATGCCTTGTACTACATTGTGATTAAATAACAACACTCCCAAATTAATATTTAGTTTCAGCACGAGTTGGGATATCCTACTGGGGCACGCATTGACGTGCTTCAACTGTTGTCTTTTCAGGTAGTGGAGTTGGTTGCTGGAGCTGGAGTCATGGTCGAGGAGTTGAGTGCAAGATTGGGTGGTGAAGAGAGAGGAGGGAGAGATACTTGTACTTTTGGGGTTTTGCTTTGGGTAGAGGGATGTATTGCTTATAAATTATGTAGAATGGGCATTGGTGATGCATAACGATTATAGTTTCACTTTGGTTTCATTGTTGTTTTTGAGTTTTCTGTGGACATGTGTAGAAACATTACAGGTACTACCCCAGCAGTGCGCAGTGGCCTGCTATTTTTATTGTAATTCTTCTCTCTTCTTACTTCATCACTTGCTACTCCGGATCACCTAAGATGGATTCGTACTTCCCGGGTATCATGAGAGCGGGGCATTACAGTTGGTGGCCCATGCAGGTCACCGCACTGCGACTGCGTACGTGTAGTGTGTGTAATATTTTCGTGGAGGGTAGCCGAGTCCTACGGTGGGTAGGGGACCTGCTAGCCGTAGTGTCACCTCTAAGTAAGAAACACTAGGATAGCATACTAGTAGAGTTGTACGCATGAAGGTATGGTAGGTGTTGTCGTGTATATCATATGTGTTGTGTAGCCAGTATACAGCCATGGTTAGGTAAAGCGATATGTATGTGTGTATAAGTATTGTTTGTCTCTAACTGTGATTAGGGTAAGGTTTTATGTATGGTTATTTGGTTGTGTGATGCTAGTAGACGTGGATGTCTTGCGTGTGTAACTCTAAGTATGAGTATATATATATATATATATATATATATATATATATATATATATATATATATATATGGGATTAATGGGTATCATACGCCATATGAGATAGGCTCTCATATGCCCTCTCACATAAAGCAATCAAGTACAAGCCCACATGGGCTTGTACTTGGTTGTACTTGGTTGCTTTATGTGAGAGGGCATATGAGAGCCTATCTCATATGGCGTATGATATCCATTATTCTCTATATATATATGTATATATATATATATGTATATATCTATTCTATAAAACAGGACCTTTTTTTAATTTTGTCCCAGTCATCAAGAGTTTGTCCCAGTCACCATGAGTTTGTCACAGTCACCAAGAGAGTGGGTCCCGCATGCAAGAGAGTGAGAATTTGGGGGGAAACATACGGGGGGAAAATTATTAAAGGAAATCTCTTGAATTTTGAACGAAAACTTTTGAATTTGTGAATTTACGCCCGCACTCAGATCTCTCTCCCCTCGCTCATCTCTCCTTCTCCCTCTGCCCTTCCCCAAAAACCAAAGCCCAAGCTGGCCTCTTCTCTCTTTTTCGTTGGCATCTTCAGCTCTGTGCCGGAGGCAGCATCAAAACCTCGCTCACTCTTTCAAGCCTAACGGAAACAAATGCATCAAAAGCCCAACTCTTTTCGAAGCTTCCAAAAGAACATTGGCTGCCATAAGGGGTCGATCATTGAGTTTGGATATACGCCCATGTTTTATTGAGTTTGGATCCAAACACCTGAATGCAGATCTAAAGGATATATCATCACTGATTGAGGGATGAGCTTTGATGAAAGAGGTCAGGTGTAATGGGCCAAAGGTAAGACCTTTCTGCAACTTTATCGGTCAAAATGAGATTTTGATTTCTGGGTTCTCTCCTTTTTTGCGATTTGCATGTTACTGATTCATTGACGGATTGTAGCTTAAGAGCCCAAGGTGCTAATTTGTTGAATTTGGTTTCTTTGTGGTAACCAATTTGAGTGCATGTTCTGTGTGGTAACCAATTTGAGTGCATGTTCTTGAATGTTTATGATAATTTGGTACTCAGACTTTGGTATGTGACTCTGGTCTCTCTAGAATCCTAGATTAAATTTTGGTTGATCAGGATTTTATTGCAGTTTAGTACCCTTTACTGGGGGATTTGGTTTGATTTTGGTACTCAGACTTTGATATTTGACTGAAAATTAATTAGACCAACAATAAAAAAATACATTTTGGTATATTCTTTGATCTTATTTCTGTGTTCCAAGTTTTGGTGTTCTATTTATTGGTTGTTAATTTTTATGGGTTTACTCTTTAAATTTTGATGAGAACATATGATATATCGTGCCTTTTAATTTGATCACTTCGGCAGTGATTCCTTATCAGTTTAGTTTTATCTGCAATTTGTGTTTTCTTATCATTGTTAATTGCAGCAATCTAGAATTTAGAACGAAAATGTTTCCTAGAGAAAAGTATTAAACGGATAAAGAGATGTGGATCATTTACGTAGATAAAAATTCTTAATTTTTTCTTCCCTATGTTTTGTACATTATTTTTTGATGAAGGATATGACGACGACGACGACGATTTTGTTCATGAATATTTGATGAAGGCTATAATGATGATGGTGGTGATAATGATTTTTTGTACATGATTATTTAAGTCGAAATGCTTATGTGTGTAATTATTTTTCTTTCTTAGATTATTTGCTCCATCGCACATTCTTGATTCTTTGTGCTCATCTTTGCATTGACCTTTTCTTAAAATTGAAATGATTATACCTCCTTCCCTTTTGCCTAGGTGAGGCTGTTCTATGGGAAGTCTACATGGACCAATGATTTTCCCCCCTGCTGCCTATGTAAAGCATGCGAGAGACTGCTATCCACTAATATATCCTTCAGTAAGGGAATGAATCTTACACATAAGTTTTGGGGTTCGAGAGGGAAGTGCCGGCTCATGGCCAGAGTGGATTCTCTATTCTCTATAAACTGCAAGAGAAATAGAAGATTAATTCATTGCAGTTTTATCTCTTTGTCTGATGGTAATGGAATCACAGCCGAGAAATTCAGTGAGAGTGATGGGGATTATGTGAATTCCAGTGTAATTAAAGCTGGTATGATGTTTTATACTCAACTGCTTTTTTACTATTAGGTTTGTTTGTCAGTTAAATTTTGTGTGCCCTTTATAGGAAAATGTGCAAATGGTCTTCTAGAATTTTTCTGTTGAATATTTTGATATCACATCCTATCACATACTTAATTGTTATATCCCCATTCAGATGTCAACCTGTTAATTTGTCAATATTTCCTCCAAAAAATGGTTGATGCATGCTATAATTTCTATGTATCTTTTCTGCTAAAGAATACTTGCCTTACATGTTTTCAAGCCTCTATAAGGCCATATTGGTGTATGTGTTGTCTCAACTGCAATTGAGTAGATGGCTCATTGCACATGGAATACACAATGTCAGTATAGGAACAACATGTTTGGTTATGAAAAGTCTCTTGGTTAACATCCAATTATCGATTAGGACTAAAGAATAGACAATTATATGACAATGAACAGACATGGATGATATCTTTTATGTTTTGCTATCACAAACTTCAAATTTTAAGATTTTTCTTACGATGCATGTGGTTATGTAATCCAAGTTGCATGATGGGGAGGGTGTGAAACTAAACGAGGAGGGCCTCTCATCATTTCGGGTGGCGGAGGTGCAGGAGCAAAATATATAGGAGGTGCATGACCTGCAATTTTTAGAAACATGTATTTATGTTAAGCGTAGTGCAAAATGAGGAAGAGTATAATGTTGAATTGCTACGATTGCACAGAACACACAGACATGCATGATCAATCATGTCCACACTCATGCACACATGCACATGCATTAGCTCTTTTGATTTTATGTTTGTTAGTTGTATCAAGAAGACATTTTGATGGTTCAATCTCAATATTACCATTGATCTGAAAAGTATTAATCTTAAAGTATTTGCCATTGTCTAATATCTTTCTCTTAATATTATTATGATGTTCCTTTATTGTTCCAAAGCTATAACTAAACCCTGAAATTAGTAACTAGCTTTAGTTCTTTTAATATTATTACGATTTAATCATAAGGAATCGATGTTTATAATGAGAGTTTGTGAAAATTGTGGGGGGAACTATGTTTTGGATAATTGTCTTTTCTGAAAGGAAATGGATAATTTATTTTTGGTTCTTTTATTCGTAATTAGGAGCTGGTTGTTGTATTTATGCTGGGCAAATGCATATGCACTTAAAACAGAGATATAGTTCACTTTGTGATTTTGATGTTACATTAATTAATATTTAATTTCAATATAAGTTTAGAATAAGTTTTTAATAGAAGTTTGGATCTGTGCATGTGGGCAGTGCTGGTATTTCCAGGAAAATTCCAATTGATACAGCGTAATTCTGAAGATAACATGATATTGAAATTCATTAAGACATGTATTGAACAGAAGGTGGAGATTTTGTCGATGCCGACCGTCAAATCTCAATCCAACTGACTGCCTAGGTTCGGCAAGGAAGGCGATGTCAATGGAGAGAAGGAATATTTGGTGCTTCAAGATACTTTTTCTCAGGAGACAGCGGTTATCGTCGAAGAACCTAATATGTAAGATATGCTATTGAATCAAAGGTTGCTTCTTTTGTTTGTAGGTATGAATTTTAGTGAAATTTGGTGGAATTTAGAGCAAAGTTTGAATATTTTTGTCAAAATGCCATTTGAGGTTAAATTAACATGAATAATTGATTATTATAATTATATATATTTGATTTATAAGGTAAAGTGATTAATTAAGATTAATTTTGAACTGAATGATTAAGACACCGAACAATGGTCACAGACATTGGCATTAATAACTATTAGATGCTATTATCCGGGTAGGATGCAACCTGATTTAGCGGATGTTACAGCTAAACATCGGTTGACAAATGGCAATCTTATTTCATTTTAATTCTATTTTTACTCCAATTTCTGAGATATTACTTGATGTTGCTAAATTATATTTCATATGTTTGGTTTTTTCCCTTATTATTGCCATGTTGCAACTATTTTTACTTTTTCTAGCAAATATGTTACGCATCTAAAAATTATGTTATGCCCTGTTTTGAGATCCATGTTCGGTTTATTTTGTTTTTTTGGGTTTAAATACTGTTTTCAGGTGGCTTTACTTGAAAGCGTGCCTCTTATTTGGAAAGAGGTAAAAAGATTAAATGTTATTTGATTTTGTTGATATATACACATAATTTTTCTTTTCCCAATTATTTCCATGTTGCAATCATTTTGATTTTATCTAGCACACACGTTTTTTTTTTTTGAGTTCCAGGAATTCTCATATGTTGTTGACTAGCTATTTAATGATTTCAATATACAAAATTCTTCAGAAAATGAAGATAGATGGGGGTAGGCAAACTCTAGCGGTTTTGTTCCTTTATTGCTTTTGTTCTAATTTAATTAGAGGATGCATGTTGATGAGATGCGGGTGGCTAACAATTAGGTACTGTGGTGGTAAGTTTTTTTTTTCATGATTACATTGTAATGTCCATTCTGTAATGTGATTGAATAGGAAATCGAAAGAACTATTGCTATTGTTCTTAAAGATTCCGTAATTAAGGATGGAAGGATTTCTGAATCTGGACATTATCACTTTTTATTTTTTCTTCTGAAAATAATTTTTCTGGAACTCTCTTATTAGAACAGCATTTTTTGGGGTTAGTTTGAGTTGTGTTGGGGGGAATAAGTATAGTTTTTCATGGAACCATCTATATCACACATTGTTAACCGACTAAGTTCATTGTTTATTGGCAGATGTCTTCCTGTTTTGCGTGGAACCTTCTTTTGTTAAGATTTACGCTTAAGAAATCATTGTTTCCGTACTTTTATGCAGAATATTTTGCTATTTTGTGGCCTTCCTACTGAGAGGGAAGAAGATTGAAGGGACCAAACATTGGAAAACATGTCATTTAAGATATCCATTGTAAGAAGCTTGATTAACACTATTAGCAAACTATATGACCTTAAAATTGTATGATGTTTTTTAGCAGAGCGGCATGTTGAGATTTTTAGTTTTCGATGTGAGGACTTTTTGATAAATAGACATTATCTAAGAAATCTATGTATCCTTTTATCAGAAGTTATATTTCTACTTTCTACTTCGTCAGTCATCTGTTCAAAGTTGGAGAAGGATAATCTCCGTTTAAAATAATGTGCGTTTTCGTTGTTTGGTTTCACTGTCATAAAGTTGACATGGTGAATCTGTTACTTTTAATATGAGGCTGCAAACTTGCAACATGTTCATGTCTTATACATGTACCACTAATATTATTTTTAGGAAGTAGAAAGAAGAATAAAGCAGATGTTCCATGTGATGTGTGACGATTTGTAAAACCATTTCAAATTAACATGAATGTGGTACTCTATAGTATCCTATTTGATTAACATTCTTCGCTTACCAACCTTTGAATTTTTTATCTATTTATGTAATATTCAATAACATGTAAGTCATGCTTAATGGAATGCAATATAATTCCTGTAAGTCTTGCTTAATTTGTTCGGTTATTGGCATGTTGGATGTTGTTCTAATTATATGTTGAAGATTGTAATGACAGTTTTGGTTATTTTAAATAGGAAATCTTGGATGTTGATATTGAAGATGAGAAGAAGTTGGATGACATCCCAGTAAACTTTTGAGGTGAGTGATTCATTGCCTTCCATTTTCTTCACTAAGTTCTTCCCCTGCTCGACTGATAATGTCCCTTCAAGTATGTGAACATTCAACAAATAATGAGGATTATAATCATAGACCAAGGAAAATAGAATTCATGTTTTTACTGTCAATATCTGATTGCTACACATGAAAAAAAAATTTACTGTCAATATCTGTTCATTGGTGTATCGAGCATCAGGATGATTAAATGTTAGCTTTGATGGGTTGCTTGCTTAACAGATAGGTAACAAAGATGATGGTTTGGTGATTAGAGATGAGCTAAGTCAGATGGTGACTGCATGAAGCCCCACATTTGTCCATAAAACTATTCCACTGGGAGAGGTAAGCAGCAATAACTTAGCATTAGATGCTAAAGTGATGACCGTTATAAAATAATATCACCATGATAGCGTTTTTAACTGATCTCTTATATAACTTATGATTATATCTCTTATGATTATATCTCTTATGATTAATGGGACTACCAATTGTTTTGTTTGCAGGAGTCGGGAGAAGATGTGCAACTGGGCATTGGTGATTGGGAGGAAAATGAACAAACATCCAGCCTCAACCACTAAACACCGAGTGCACATAAAAAATGCTCATGCAGTCAATAAAAACTCATCATCAATCCAGGGACCATAATTTTCCAGCTTTCACCGTTCATGTTTTTAGCTTATCTTCAGCTTGATGTCCAACATATTTCTCATTACATGAATGTCCAAATTCCAGTTTGTTGCATTTTTCTCATTCCTGAATGTCCAATTTTTTTAGCTTTTCTCTTTCAGGTTTCATCATTTTTTCATCTGGATTGTATATTTCAGTTTGATGCATTTTTCAGTTTGATGCATCACAAAGCCTATGGACCAAAATTTTTTAAGCTTATTTTCAGTTTGATGCATATTTCTCATATGTTCCTTTTTTTATCATCTGGAATGTTATATTCTGGAATTTGTTTTGGAATGTCATCACAAAAATAGGAGCTTTTGATTCTTTCATGAGACACAAATAGAATCTCAGGTTTGTGATGCTGATCAGTTTTGGTTCTCTACATTGATGTCACCAGTTAAACTAAACATAGCATATCTAATTTCAGGTTGTGGTGTATGAAGAAGATTTGACAGGAAGGGGCTGGAAGATGGAACTGGGGAACTGTAACTGATGTTATTGCATAGTTAAGATCATATGATTTCATTGTTATTTATTTCTTAAATTTTCTGTTACAAGTTTGATTGTTATTTTAATTGTGCAGTACATGTTTGTTAAAATGCTCAGGTTGTGGCAGAAGTGTTGAAGAGATTGATGGATGGTAGCATAACAGTAACTTGGTCCAAGAGAGAGCAGTTTCCTCCTTGAATTCTTGGGCCAATCAAGAACAGGTATGTGAGATTGAGAATTTGATGAGTGAGATGGTTTCAATTGATAATGACATTATGTTTTGTAATGTTGGCTTTGTTATTGCTGTGCAAATCATCTGTAGAGAGCTGGAACTTTTTAAGGAGCATGGATGTGGGTAAATTGAGCATAGTTTGTTATTCAATTGAACTTGCTGACACCAAAATCTTAACTACATTCCATATTTAAGATTACTGTAGATCGATATATTTCTCCTTAAAACGCTTGGTTATGTTAATACATTATCAAGAACAAGGTAAATGTGTATGTTGATACCTGCAAACTGATTGAATAACAAATAGGTTCTGGGAAAACTCTTGCTTTCTTTGATACCTACAGACCGATATACATGCAGACCAATATGTTGTTGCAAAAAGAACTGCAGACCGATTTGGGTTGAATTGTTCCTTAAGGTTCAGTTTTTAGTAGTTTATTTTGGACTATTCATCATGAAATCATCCTTTTGGGGAGGGGGAGGGGGAGGGGGAGGGTTTAATGCTTCTCTCATTAAGGTTGGAATGTTGCTTAAACTTATGTTCTACAGTGGTTAAGCTATAGGATTTGTTATTTGGGATGGGTTTATCTGTTAATGTATATGAACCTACATGCATGATTTATAATTTTTAAGGATCCTATGTATTGTATTGCAATTAAATAGTCAGGACATTGACTGCAATGGGATTATAAAGGGCTCTATCTTTATGGTCAAGCTAGGATTGGGTTGATATCATTTAATTCATTTTGTAGTGCATATTTTTGCTTTCTATGACTTATTTTTTGAACGCTAAGATTTAAAGAGAGAAAAAATTGCATGCCAAAACAATTAATTGTTTAAATTCATGCATATTCAAGCTAGAGCTGTCCCATATTTATTGGAAGGTAAAGATGTTATGTGAGCTGCATTTTTGTAAATTGTTTAGAAATTTATAACTATGATGAAGGTAAGACTTAATGTCATGCACACGACACATGCTGGAGATCACAGAGTCGTAATGTTATTGAATTGTGATACAATAAATCTCTCAACCTCAAAAACCTTAGTTTTTAGTTCATCAGCATTGCAATATACTGTACTTTTTGTATATCTGAATCATTGAAAGAAACACATGTTTTCATTCATTAATTCAAATAGAATTCATCTACCAACCAAATTTTCTGCAAAAACAAGAACATGGAAACAAACTTGGCCATTAAATTACTGCAAGGTTGAATTTAGACATTCCATCTTTCATTACTGGAAGTTTGACTGAATACATTCCAACTTACATTAGTGGAAGTTTGAATGAATACCTTCCATCTTACAGTCCTGAAAGTTTGAATGAATTTATTCCATCTTACATCACAATTTGAATGAATACATTTACATTCCAGGAATACATTCCAGTATCATAACATTCTACTTCCAGTAGTTCCCATGTTCACTATTTCCAGCATGGTTATGGAGAAGTGTTTCTGAAACTAAGCAATAAGCTGACTACTGCCATCTTGACTAGGAGTGCGTGTTCCACTGTTTACATCTTCCAAGAGAACATCAACTTGGTTACTAGCATGGCCACATATCTCGGTATTATCAGATGCATGTTTCAACTGATAATGGACACCAACCTCCATAGAATCTGTACTTGGATTAGCCAAATCAAACTGTCTGCTGTAAACAAACACCAAGTAAAGAAATCAACAAAAAAATTTTAGTTCCCCTAATTTTTAATTCCCCAAAATTTAGTTCCTCTAAGATTTATGTTGGTACTTGGTATGCTTAACAAAATTCATAACCAACACTTTATATGATATGTTTGTAGAATTGCTAATTCGACATTATGATTTTACTTCAAAATTTTAAAATTGTTGATCTAATTTGTAGATACCAACGGTGATTCGTGGTGTAAATGAATGCATAACTTGACTTGAATTGGACAATGGGAGGCCACAATGCAAGTAGTGAAATCGTGTCTTAAAGTTTCCATTGTGTGAAGAAAAAATGTTTTCATCTCTCTTTCACTAACAGCTCTCTAATCTCATTCCATTCGTCCTAGAAATTATTTCTTCTCAGTATTTCTTCATAGAAATTATTCCTTCTCATGTTTCAATTCTGATGCGTGCAGCTTGGAAGAATATGTCTTGATATTCTTAACGACAAGTTGAGTCCACCTTTGTTGATTCGAACAGTATTGCTAAGGGGATATATATGTTTTTTTGTTCTACATCAAGTGTATTAGTGAAAGAGGAAGGATTCTTCAAACAAGATTTTGTTAAATCATTTAATAAGTGTAAAATGATTGGTTCACATTCTGCTACTAATGAGGTTAATGAATTTCAAGACTTACTGATGAACAAATGTAAACTGTCCTTAGTTTCATGTATCCACTAATTAGTTCTCAAATGGTTCATGTATATATGTGTGATTCTGCAAAAATTCTGTTATTTGGTGGTTATCAACTAATTTTTTTAATTGATATTCTGTATATTTGAATGGGGATGCTTTGCACGCGAGCATGTTACAGAATGTAATTCTCCTGATTGTTGTACTTATTGTCGTATTGGAAAATTTCTTCAATGTCACATGGCAATGGCCGGTTTTTTTTTGAATTTTCACCAATCAGAATATTTTAAGAGTAATATTATTAGCAGCCAAGCTGTTTTTTGTTTTACCAGCTATTTTTTGGTGAAATGAATAACATGACAGCCTATTATGTCCATTTGTCGTTCTGTAAAAATATCAAGAATGATGATTAAACATCACTGTTAATAATTGATGGACTTGTGCAAAACCTAACATTCTTAGTATTGGAGTTACAAGTACCTGTTAACTTGCTTATAAGATGAACTTATTTCCGTTAATTCAATGTTCTACCCTCTCTTGCATGTTCCTTTCTTGCATTTAATTTACTCGGCACTGTGTTTGATGTTATTGGGTGGGGGGTTTGCAGACTCCCTCTTTTTCTATGGGAAAAGTCTCAGTATTAATTAGAAAACACACAAGTTTAAATAAGCATTAATTATTATTGTTGGTAATTGGTATACTTGCAAATTTTTGTCCTTAAATTTTCTCCCACATTTTTCTTGGGCTCCAACCAAATACTTTTCATACCCACCTGTTTGTCTAAAAGCACAGGAAAGTAAACATGCATGAGTTGATATCCTGTTAGCTTTCACATTATCCAAACATTTCACACTATCCAAACAAAAATGTAATAAACCCAGGCTAACCTCGGTGGCTAATTTAAAACACCCAATGCAGACGGAACTTGCTCTTACACATACAAGAAGATGATTACATGGAGGTGAGAACTGTTGAGCTGTTACACGAAGAAAAAACACCCAAAAGCTTTGCTACAGATCAAATTCTCACCTCTGCAACACAGCATGGTAGATTTTGGTGTTGCTTTTGTTGCTTTTAGAATAATTTATGCTTGCTTTTTTTATTTGCAACAGATCTGGTTATTTTGATTTTGGTAGCTTTTTTATGATTGCGTGCTCATCTCCTTACTCTTTTCTTACTCATGCGTCTTTGGTTTGCTTCTTCTTAATACTTAAGCTCACTTTCATTTTATTCGGTTTCATTGTTAACAGGGTTCCAAGAGAGGACATCAAGTTTCACTCGATAAGGTATGTTTCAAGAGTGTTGTAAATGTTTCACAGAATTTTTTTAGGGTGATCATGTTTTACAATTTTGTTAACCTGGTCATATTTATCTTTGAAACAGATACCAAGTAATAGAAATTTTTAGTGGATCAATTTTTGAAATGTCACTCACAAATCTCTCTCTCTCTCTCCTCCCCTCCCCCTAAATACTAAGTAACAAAATTCAAAAATCTATTTTGGGATAACTTTTTTGGGATTCTATTTTGGACATTAGTTATTAGTTATTATTTCCATTAGTTATAATTTAAGTATGTAAGCATGTATAAAATCTGTGAATTCTAAATCCTTTTATCTCTTTGATTTTTCATTTCCAAAATGTAACATATGATACCAAAAATAAATATTATTTTTCATTAATCTGCAAAGTAAAATCATGTATCTTATGTTGTTTGCATTGTTGTCCATTGCAAAAACAGATTTGTATAGCCAAGGACATGAGTCTCATCCTACAAATCATTTGATTCTTACAGATTGAAAGCCTTATACTATTACTTACAGATTGAAAGCAAATCCCTAGCGGTTATCGCCTCAACATTTGATTCTTTATTGGATCTGCTATCTGGATTTATTTGTGGTTCACATCATATTTCATGAAGAGGCCTAATCACTATAGCTACCCGATTGGCAAGAAGCGGATGCAACCTCTGGTAATTCAGTATCCGTATTAATCATAATCGCACCGATGATTGTTCAACATTTTTCTCCAAGTGAATCAAAGCATGTATTTAACTTGCAGGGAATTGTAGTTTTCGCTTCAATCATGGGCACGCTCGGTCTACAAATATTGTTAGTATCATTTCAACAACTCCTATCCACGTTGAATACACATATGTTATCAGTCAATAACTATGGTATGCATTTGACACCAATATCTATGCTTCATGTGTTTCAGTTTCACCCAAAGTTATCAGATGCAAACGCGAACTGGATGATAGGCATCATGGTCTCAGTTACCATGGTCAAGTTTGTGCTCATGATATATTGTTGCACATTCAAAAATGAAATCGTCAAAGAATACGTGCAAGATCATTTGGTTAATTTGCCTGAACATTGGCGTTGAAGCATGTATTTAATTTGCCTGAACATTTGGTTTGTTGCTGGGAGACATGCAGTTGAGCCAGGCGCATGACATTGGCGAGACCCTACAAGAGAAGCTGGAAAATTTGCCTGAGGTGGAGCGCGCATTTGTGCATATAGATTTTGATTATACTCATAGGCCTGAACATAAAGCCAATGTCTGATATTGCTTATTGTATGACTATTATGCAAACTATTTGTAGAAATGATGTAGAATCTTCTCTTTAATGACACAATCAAAAGCTACAGTTTGATTGCAGGCTATTACTCCTAAGACTTGGCACTCCCGTATTTTGTTGAAAATTATTTTATCAAAAGCTGTCGGTTCGTTTCATTTCGCCGGCTCATAGGATAGACTGGTCGTTGGATCTGCCATGTGGAAAAGATGGTGGTTGGGGAACAGTGGATTTGCCAAGCTGGCAGGGGATAGCCAAAAAGGATTGGGATCGGCTGAGTTGTTCGGACTGGAAAGTGACCCGCTTTGTTGACCGTTAATTTGGACCAACCGAATAACGACACGTGTATATATATATATATTAAAATCCATTAAATCACCGAATAATTTGGACCAACCAAATAACCGAATAACGACTTAATAACCGAAAGCGTCCGCTAAATTTTTTAACGTTCATTTGTTGTTCCGTGCCTGAGGTGCGGGCGCCAAATTTGTGGTTCGATGTCGAATTTGTTGTTCTGCGCCAAAGGCGCCCGCTAAATTTTTTACGTTAATTTGTTGTTCCGCGCCTAAGGCGCATGCGCCAAATTTGTGGTTCGCTGACGAATTTGTTGTTCTGCGCCGAAGGCGCCTGTGCCAAATTTGTTGTTCCGCGCCAACGGCGTATGTCCAAATTTGTTGTACTGTTAAATTTTGGTTGTGGAAATAATTTTTCGGGGAACAACGATTTCGCGGGGGAATCTTAAATGAATCGTGACCGCGGGCACGGGTTATGACTAGTATATATATATGTATGTATGTATGTATGTATGTATGTATATGTATGTATGTATGTATGTATGTACATTGCATGTCTTCATAAGTGTATCAGTGTATACATATGTTATGGTGTATATCCATATGGATTGTGCATAGTTCTGTAGTGATTGTGCATGTATGTTGGTCTGTATGGTAGTATGGATATTTGTTTATACTTGAGAATTATAGTGGAGTAGTTGATGTATATTAGTAAGTGTACTCTAGTAAATGGGACCCTGGGTGTGGATATGTTAATGGATGTTAGTATATTGGTATGGTGTGTGGGACTCAGTGTGATATGTAGATTGTCACCCCCGAGTAACGCTCTACAAGGTATACTACTGGGGGTCTATATAAATATATGTTCGTACCTATGTATGACTATAAATATATGTGTGAGTACATATTGCGTGAATATTATATTGATATTACTTGGATGTATAAGTATACGTATGATTAGTATGTTAGGTGGTCATAATATGTTCTCATATGTTCATATATGTTCATATGTAATGTGTAGTCCGCATGTGTACATCTAGTTGTATACGTGAATGTATGTTTGAATACCATACTGTATTACTATGTACTATGAGTCTTCTATCTACTGGCATGCATATGTTGGCTAGGTATGTGTGTGCATTATTTGTGCGGGTAGGGGTCAATATTTGTATGTATGTGGGAGATATCGTATGGGTGTGCACATGTGTGTCCTTTCTTGTGGGGACGCGTGTGAATGAATGTAATTATATTGAGTGTGCATACTTATATCGAGTGTGTATACTTGTGTTTGAATGTCTTGGTGGTTGTACGTATCCTTAATGTTTATTGTGATCTAGGGATTTGTGTATGGTGGAACTATCGTATTAATCGAGGTGTATGTAGTATATATATCATGTGTAGAGCTATGTGTGGACCTATGTATACTACTTGTGGATTTACTTATGTGTAACTATCTGTATGCATATGTTTTATATATTAAAGTGATATATTTATATATGGACCCTTGCTGCATGAGGGTGCATGGTATTTGATGGTATATATATATCGGTGTATGATTATCTATTATATCAGTAAGTATATCTACAAGAGACTATTTATATATGTATACCTGTAAGATTGTGTGTGCATCAGATGTTCTGTATATAGCGGTATGCGTACATAAAATTGGTATTGTGTATCTAGTAATAATAATATGTGTGCATATAGTTAGATGTATGTAGATAGGCATGTATGGTGACTATAAGTACATGAGTGAATATGGTTGTGTGCATATTGACATGGTTAGTCGTATAATATCGGTGTTGGAATTTATAGATTGTAGTATTGACGTGTGTTTATATTTTATATATTCACGCACGTCTTGTTTGTGATTTTCCGTTTTTTTTCGGTGTTTCGTATACATTCTCTCGTGATTTTTAGTTTTCTTTCACTTCTTTGTGTTTTTGTACCAGTGAAGGAGATTGCCAGCATTGGGGACATATAAAACAGATACCATGAGTCCCCGGAGCAATGGAAGGTGTCACGCGCGATCCCGAGGGACAAACGTCGAAGAATTCCATATATCAGCCCTCAACCGATCGGGTGGACAGACCCACCCGATCGGTTCGTGCACGCATATCCGACTCGGACGGGAGCAGCAGTGAAGAGAATCTCACCCGATCGGTTCAGTGATCGGGTAAAAATGACAGAGCTCTCTGTCTTTTGGAGCTGAATTCCAACCGATCGGGTGACATCTCACCCGATCGGTTCATCTGTAGCCGAACTCTCCCAACTCACGAACCGGCGATATCACCCGATCGGTTCAGCGACCGGGTGATGTATCTGAAGAACTGAAGGCAATGTCGACCGTCGACTCACCCGATCAGTTGATGCTTCAACCGATCGGGTGGTCGTTTTTTCTATATATAGCCATAGGCTTTTCCCAGAACGCAGCCCCAGTTATTTTTCTGTCTTTTTGGGATTTTTGACGGCTCCGAAATTATTCTGTCTTGTAAGTTTTCTGATTGTTCTGAAACTTGGATATTACATTAATACTATTGTTAGCTCTATATTTCTATTGCTTGATTTCGATTCCAATGGCTAAATTTTGTTGTGTTGATATTTTTGATATGAATCGTGAGTAGTTCCCCAATCTAGGGCATTGGTGGAAACCCCTTCGTGGGTTCTCCATAGAACGACCATAGGATTAGGATTTCGATAGGATATAGGAATTTAGATGGTTACGCATGGCGTTTTATTGTCATTGGTGGGAGAAAGACCGCCTCTGACCGTCGGGCCAAGGGGAAATAAAACTGGCGTTTGATCCCCTAACCACAGCTCACACCCCTAGCGTAGACATTGAATCCTTACGCGTGGGAACGGCAGGATGAGATGTCGGGAGCAATCGTTGCGAGCTTAGTGCTCCGAGAGTTGGTCGGTGTTAATGGTCATGGAAATGCCCACCAACCGAACCCGGGTAGACCTAACGTATCATCATGGGCATCGACCGGAATATCGGGCCCATGGGACGCTAGGTATCAGTCTTAGAGGCAACGTCTCGCCACTAAACCCTAGAATACGATCGTGTTCCTATCCGTCGGTCGTAATAGAGAGAGTTCATGATAGGGTGGAAACCAAAGTCCTAGGTTCCCTTTTATATCTCGCATCGTTCATATTTCTTTCTCGTGACAACCAACCGATTGATAGGGCTAGCTCACCCACCGGGTGAACCGGTTCCTTCTTGAAAACAGGCACAACACACTCCTCCCTGAGTTCGACCCCCAAGCCACACTACAACACCGTGCGCTTGCGGTTACAAATATTTAAATCTGGTATCCCCGATCCAACTCAAATAGTGCCAAATCTAGGGGACGTCAAGCTTTATGGCGCCGTTGTCGGGGAAGCAACGTGCTTGTTTCTTTTAGGACCCTGTGAACCCTAGAGACTAGTTCACATCCTCACCACGCGATAATTTTCGCATTCTATATTTTCATTTTTATTTTTCTATTCTTTGTTTTCCGTTTTTATCTGAAGTTATACCATACGCGCTTCACGGGTGTTTCTTGATTTTCATGCGTAGGGACACAAGAAGTCTTGACGACTTGATTCCTCTAGATCCAGAGATAAACACCACCGTGAGGCGTCTGAATGTCGAGAGAAGAAGAAGGGAAGAGGCTGCCACCATAGGAGAAAATACCCCACCCCAGAATTCCTTGCTTGAGTACTCGATGCTGTCCATCGGGTCCACGTCCAGCATCGAGCCTTCGACCATTACGACCGAAAGTTTCGAGCTGAAGCCGTCATTGGTGACATGGATCTAACAGGACCAGTTTTCAGGAGCTCCTATGGAGAGCCCAATCGAGCACCTAGACTCATTTCTGGAGAAGTGTGACACCTTCAGAATCAATGGTGTGTCAGCTGAAGCCATCCGGCTCAGATTGTTCCCATTCTCTCTGCGGGACATGGCCAAACAATGGTTGAAGGGGAAGGACCCCAATACTTTCACAACTTGGGAGAAGTTGTCCAACGCTTTCCTGAACAAGTTCTTTCCCCCGGGGGAAGACGATGAAGCTGAGGAGCGAGATCTCCTCCTTCTCCCAAGCCAGCCACGAATCCTTGCATGAGGCATGGATGAGGTATAAAGAGATGCAACGGAAATTCCCTCACCATGAGCTCCCCAAATGGCAAATCATCAATTTGTTCTACAATGGGTTGAGGGATGATCTTAAGTCCTCAATGGATGCCGCGGCTGGAGGGTCCTTCATATCAAGGAACGAAGAAGATGCCGGAAACATTCTGGAGAATATGGCATCTAATGATGAAAGGTGGTGCGATGAACGCGCCACCCCAAGATCTGGAGGAATGCACCGAGTAGAGGATGTCGACAAACTATCTAGCAAATTTGATTTGCTATCTACCCAGATCTCGGCATTCATGGTAGGAGCTGGTGGTGCCAACACCCAGCAAGTGGCAGCAGTAGAAGCTGAAGTCTTGGGAGACTTTGATGGTGGTGATATCTCACCACCGGTGGATCAAGCGAGTGCTCTTTTCTATAACCCGACGGGTAATGCACCGTATCTACCGAGGATAAGCTCGAATCCAGCGGATTCTCCCAACAACTGGAACCACCCGAACCTGAGCTACAGGGCACCATACCAGTAGCCCCAGCAACCTCAGCAGCAATTGTATCAGCCACCTCGGTAACAGCAGCAGTTATAAAAGCACCAACAATAACCCCAGTAGATGTTTCAACAGTACCCCCAGAGAAATCAGCAGCCCCCGCCACAGCAGTAAACTTATAACCAACAGCGGGTAATCTCTCCGGTCGAGAATCTCTTGACCCAATACATATCAAACCAGGAGAAGATTAACCTGCAGCAGCAGATGGGACAGAAGACTTTGGCCGATCAAATGACCCAGCTGGGGTTGCAAGTGGCCAATCTTCAGAGGACACATAGCCAATTGCCGGGTCAACCGGAGGTCAATCCTAGGGGGCCCAATCAAACATTGGCATTGACACATGATCATGCAAGTGTGTTGGCAATAGTCTTGAGGAGCGACACACAGATTCCGACGTGGGAAGCCGCTAAAGAACCTGAAGCTCCATTGGTCGATGGGAGACCAAATGTAATAGCAAATGATGATGGAGCTTCGTCATCAAACAACATGACTCCGGGGGGAGTTTCTGAAGAAGAAAAGAAGAAGAATGAGGAGGGCAACTTGAGGGCCTTCAAACCTGCGGTGCCATTTCCCCAAAGACTTGCCAAGGCGAAAATAGATGAGAAGTACGGCAAGTTTTTCAACATGGTGAGAGACTTAAGTTTGCAAATCCCCTTCCTAGAGGCTATAGAGACCATCCCTTCATATGCCAAATTTCTGAAGGATTTGGTAAGGAAGGGTACAAGGAAAGAGAAAGTCATCTTGACAGCAGAGTGCAGCGCTCTGATTCAATGAGCGAATCTGCCAAAACTCAAGGACCCAGGGAGCTTTTCGATCCCATGCTCGATAGGAGAGGTAAAAATCAATCGAGCGCTCGTCGACTTGGGTGCGAGCGTGAGTCTGATGCCTCTATCATTATACCATAGGATAAAAATGGGTGACGTTGAACCCACTGAAATGACTATGCAACTAGCAAACAGATCAGTGAAGTACCCGGTGGGGGTTGTGGATGACTTACCGGTGAACGTCAGCGACGTACCCGTGCCTGTGGATTTTGAAGTGATAGACATGCCGGAGGACAATCATACCCCGATTATCCTCGGGAGGCCCTTCATGGCGACCGCTGGCGTACTCATTGATGTGAAGAAGGGGAAGCTGTCCCTGAATGTCAGGGAACAGAAAGTCGAGTTTGATTTGGCTGTCAATGAAGCATCCACCGGAGGAACAAAGGTGTAACCTACTGGATGTCGAGGAAGAAAGAATCGTTGAGGCTGGATCTTGGGAAGTTCTTTTAAGGAAACCCCTGATAGCTTGGGGGCCTTGAGGAGCACATCAGGTTGAAAGAAGAAGAAATAGCTGGAGAAGTGTGTGTCTCATGGACGACTCCTCCCGGATTCAAGAAGGTTGCTCTGACAAGGAGCAAGGGAAAAGAGCCCATGGGGCTCACTGCTGATGAAGTCTGGATCCTGCGAAGAGTGGCGGTTGACTCCAATGTGAGGGAAAAGCCCCCGGACACAACCAGCGGGAGGATCGTCGAGAGCATCTACCTATCACCTCTGTCACCGACAAATGCACCCGCTCCTACAACTGAAGGGATGCCGATCATTGGGCATCACCTGCACCAACTCCTTGAAGATCATATATCAAGAGTCGAGCAAACAACTTTAAACAACAGCGCTTCATGGGGAGGCAACCCATGTTCTGAACTCTCGTCGTTATTTATAGGATTAGTTTTCTTATTTTTGGTGAATAAATTCAGCCATGGGGATTTTCGTCGGGAGACTTAGATGATTTTTGTGTTTGTGCAGGAAATTACCCCCACCCGATCGGTTCAAGCATCAACCGATCGGGTGGGCTGTGTCTGAAGATGGGCTGTATCAGAACATCAGCCAACCGATCGGGTGGCAAATGAGGGTGATCGGGTGGCAGTTCGGGTGAGAACAACAGGGTTTTTGAGAATTGTGATGAAAAACCAACCAATCGGTTGAGCTGAACATGTGATCGGGTGGCAGACCGGGTGGAGCGTACAGTGCTCTAGGGAAATTTGTGAAGCATTCAACCGATCGGTTCACCTGTAGCTGCTTTCCAACAAGAATTTTCGAAAAATAACCCACCTGATCAGGTGAGATCTCACTCGATCGGTTTGCCTAACCCTATAAATACCCCCCACTCAACCGATTTCATTTCATTCGATCCCATTCTCTCTCCTCCGAACAGTTCGTCTCCCCTCTCTCTCTCTCGCACGATCTCTCATCTCTACCACAGCTCCAAATTTCACTCCCCCACTTCCTCCATCTCTCTCTCTCATCATCAACCTTCTCCCATCCTCATTCACCCCCAATTTCGACCTAGCACTAGCCCTAACCCCCCCCCCCCTCATTTTGAAAATTTCATCTCTTGTCGGATTGAAGTGCCGCGGCTTCACATACTCCTCAATTGCACAGCGAAGGACCTTTTGCGAGCAAGGAATCGCGTCGATACTAGGTACACTCACTCCTGAGCTTTATTATTACTTTGCCCAAGTATTTGCATTTTGCTCCATTGTCGTTTGATTGTGTGCATTCGCATAGTCTTGCATTCATATTGCATCACCACACAATCATGGCCAAGGACAAGGGTAAGGGGATCATGCAGGAAGAGGAGCCGTCTCGCAAGAGACACAAATCCACACGTCCACCGCGTGCACGTGCTCCTCCTACTCCTCCTACCCGACCTCCATCCCAACCCATCATTCTCGTGGCAGACCCGCTGATGGGACTGCAGGAAATCCGTTTCTTGAGTCTAGAGCATAAAGATTTTTATAATCGACTCAACCAACGATCTCATTTATCCACTAAGGTTGCCCATGTTCAAACCCTAATCGATCTCAGAGTTTTCTCCAGAGTCGAGACTCTATTTGCAAACCTAGGATGGCTAAGCTTCTTAAACTCCCATGCACCATCATACCCCGCCCTCACACTCGAATTCCTCTCGACTCTAAAAACTGAGGGGGGTCAATCATAGATTTCCGCCTCCGAAACCGAAAGTACCGCACCCATGTGAACACCATCAACAACATTTTCAGTTTCCCCATTCTCGGCACCAATATCCATCCCTATGATTTTCATCGCGACTTCGATGTCGATTATTTTTGGGGTCGCCTCACCCTTCATGACTGATATCCTCGAGGCAAGGCCAAGGCCTCCTCCATTATCCACCCCGTCTTTCGTTTAGCCTACCGCATCATATCAAGCACTTTCTTCCCCAGGGATGAGTCCGGGACCGTGACCATCCCTGACCTTTTCATCCTTTGGGCTATGACTTTTGATTTCATGCCTGATGTTGACGGGATCGCTTTCGAGGCCCCGAGCGTACCCATTAACGGCGGTGCATGGCTTATTAAAAAACTCCTTGATATTAGCCGTGCCGGCAAGGGCAAATATTGCTGCGAGGGCCTCATTACCCTCATTGCCTTACACCCCCCGTTCAACATCGTTATCCCCCGCGATTTTCCGCATGCCGCAAGATCTACATATCTAGATCTTGATGTCCTGTGGCACACCCACATGATCAAGCCGCGAGGCATGGGTCGGCATATCTTTTACTATGGCCACCCCCCTGTCCCTTATACCACTCTGCCTAATCCTGGACGTATGGCTATTCATCTTGAGGCAGACAGGACGTTTCCTCCAGATCCAGAGTTTACATGGGTTACATCTTCAGATTCCACTCCCTGATGCACCACGACCACCATCCCCTGCCGCCCACTTAGGTGAGCATGATATCCCTGCGTACAGAGGAGACACCGGAGCTAGACCTAGTGTCACGACCCCGGTTTCTGCTGATGTTTCTTCTGAGGCACTCACTACGGCCCTCTTAGGCCTTGCCTCCGGTGCCGGCACGACCACTGCCGCCGGCACCTCTTCTGCTGTTCGTCAGGCCACATCCGCTCGCCTCGCTCTTGAGGCCGAGCTGGCTACTCTGCGCATTGGTGCATCTACCTCTACCTCCTCGGACCCATCCACTTCCTTCCTTTCACACCCACGTTTCCTCGCACTCGAGCGAAACGTGGCCACCATTCTCCGTATTATTACACACATTCACGGTCCACCTCCACCTACTCCAGCACCATCACCACCTCCTTCGCCTCCTCGAAAACCATCACCTCCTCCATCACGATCATCACCTCATCCATCCCCCCTTAGGCGATCATCCCCCCTCCGTAGATCCTACACTCCCACCACCCTCCTCCATCACCACTTCTTCTGCACTCACAACCACTACCGTAGATCCTACACTCCCACCACCCTCCTCCATCACCACTGCATATTTGTGCCGCAAGAAGCTAGTTGTGCGCTCGAAATCATTACCCACTCCCACCACATTGGTCTCCATATCCCTCCCACTCACCATTACCATCGACACTCCACCCATCGTTCATACCACCACCGCACCCACCATCCACCATCTCCACCCCTTTCTCCACTTCTCCGCACACCCATCACCTCTCCCACCCATACCCCTCCAGTCTCTTCCGAGGAGGACGAGGACACTACCTCTCCTGCATTTTGATTTCTTTCTTTTTCTCTTCTGATTTTCCCCCTAGCCCATTATTTCTGCATCACCATGATCACACATTTTCGCTAGCATTGTCATGATCAGCTTGGGGGAAATCGATTTTTGTGCATATTGTCATGTGATTTTGTTATTGTGTGCTTGTTTATATGTGTTCTTTGGATGTGTTTTTATATCTTTTATCTGTGTGTTTCTTTTTCTTTATTTTTCTGTTTCGTCTGTGTGTTTTCATGTTTTTCATCTTTTTGTGTCGTTGCATACCTCCCTCCCATTTTCATTGCCCTCCCGTATTTACTACTATTGCATTGAGGGAAATACAAGTTTCAGCTTGGGGGAGTCGCACTTTGTGCGTCAGTTGTGTCTTCTTCACCGTTTTTGAGTCTTTTTCTTCGTGTTTTTCTTTTTCTCTCTCTTTTTTATTCTCCCTCTCCTAGAGATGACCCCACATGATGATCTGCCACGGAACCCCACACACACACACTTAGCTTAGCTACGATAATCACATTCACTAACCCTAGGAAGCCGAGTCGTATTGCATTTCATGCTTCGTGTGTTCACTTTGCTTTTGTGTGAGTTGTTTGTCGTGACTAGCTAGTTGGTGTGCTTCTACTCTGTGATTTTGTTTTTATATACATATCCTTGGTTGACCCCTAGACTATCATGCTTCAATTTCGAAAATGCGGTATTTTGCCTCCACTGTCTGCTTCTCTATGCATGAATAATATATATATATATATATATATATAATGCTTCAATTCGCATGTGTCGGGACTCTACACATAGGACTAGGATAACCCATTTAGCTTATGTTCTGATTCACGAGAAAAATTTTCTTTTGCCCAAGTGTTTAGAATTCGATTTCTTTTTGTTTTACTTGGTGCAAATCCCCTCGTCGTGTACCGTTCTCCCACTTGGGAGAGTACACAAGTATATAGCCAAAATCCAAAAGCCCAAAAAGAAAAAATAAGCGAGAGAAGAAAAATCCAAAAAGAAAAAGAAAAGGAAAAAAATGTATAGCCAAAAGTCCAAAAACCCAAAAAAAATACAAATACCAAAAACCCAAAAAATTCCCGTTGTGAATATCATTCCTATCCACCGTGAATAAAGGGAAGGCGAGAATTTGCACCGAGTGTTCTACTCCACACCTTCTCAACCTCCTTCGTTTTCGAACACACATGGCATAGAAATTTTCTAGCGATTATCTAAGCAATAGTGCGGTGATCTTCTAGTTCCTAGCAGTCGAGTCCCCAACACATGATACGCTTCAATTCTTATTCTATTCTCATGCATGCTTGAGCTTTTATTCATCGCTTATTCGAATTGAATCGATATTTGGGTCATTCCTTGGGTATGTGTATATGAAGCTTTATTGCATAATTTAGATAGTAACACCGTCTGCTAGCTCACGGCCTCACTCACTCGCGCTTCACCACGTGGGCCCACGACACTTATATGGACTCATGTTCCTGGGTTTAGTGATGTGTTTATCGCATGCCTGCTTAATGTGGCGTGATTGATTTCGTTGACTCTGACGGGCGATCTAGGATTTTATTTTCTTTATTTATGTCTCTTCCTTTCTATTTTTCCCTCCGAGCTCCTACTCTCACTCGTCTTCCTCGAGGACGAGGAAGGGTTCAGCTTGGGGGATTTTGACGTGCGTTTATATTTTATATATTCATGCACGTCTTCTTCGTGATTTTCCGTTGTTTTCTGGTGTTTCGTATCCATTCTCTCGTGATTTTTAGTTTTCTTTCACTTCTTTGTGTTTTTGTACCAATGCAGGAGATTGCCAGCATTGGGGATATATAAAGCAGATATCATGAGTCCCCGGAGCAACAAAAGGTGTCACGCACGATCCCGAGGGACAAACGTCGAAGAATTACATATATCAGCCCTCAATCGATCGGGTGGACAGACCCACCCGATCGGTTCGTGCATGCGTATCCGACCCGAATGGGAGCAGCAGCGAAGAGAACCTCACCCGATCGGTTCAGTGATCGGGTGAAAACGACAGAGCTCTCTGTCTTTTGGAGCTGAATTCCAACCGATCGGGTGACATCTCACCCGATCGGTTCATCTGTAGCCGAACTCTCCCAACTCACGAACCGGTGATATCACCCGATCGGTTCAGCGACCGGGTGATGTATCTAAAGAACTGAAGGCAATGTTGACCACCGACTCACCCGATCGGTTGATGCTTCAACCGATCGGGTGGTCGTGTTTTCTATATATAGCCCTAGGTTTTTCCCAGAATGCAGCCCCAGTTATTTTTCTGTCTTTTTGGGATTTTTGACGGCTCCGAATTTATTCTGTCTTGTAAGTTTTCTGATTGTTCTGAAACTTGGATATTACATTAATACTATTGTTAGCTCTATATTTCTATTGCTTGATTTCGATTCCAATGGCTAAATTTTGTTGTATTGATATTTTTGCTATGAATCGTGAGTAGTTCCCCAATCTAGGGCATTGGTGGAAACCCCTTCGTGTGTTCTCCATAGAACGACCATAGGATTAGGATTTCGATAGGATATAGGAATTTAGATGGTTACACAGGGCGTTTTATTGTCATTGGTGGGAGAAAGACCGCCTCTGACCGTCGGGCCAAGGGGAAATAAAACTGGCGTTTGATCCCCTAACCACAGCTCACACCCCTAGCGTAGACATTGAATCCTAGCGCGTGGGAACGGCAGGATGAGATATCGGGAGCAATCGTTGCGAGCTTAGTGCTTCCGGAGTTGGTCGGTGTTAATGGTCATGGGAATGCCCACCGACCGAACCCGGGTAGACCTAGCGTATCATCCTGGGCATCGACCGGAATATCGGGCCCATGGGACGCTAGTATCAGTCTTAGAGGCAACGTCTCACCACTAAACCCTAGAATCCGATCGTGTTCCTATCCGTCGGTCGTAATAGAGAGAGTTCATGATAGGATGGAAACCAAAGTCCTAGGCTCCCTTTTATTTCTCGCATCGTTCATATTTCTTTCTCGTGACAACCAACCGATTGATAAGGCTAGCTCACCCACCCGGTGAACTGGTTCCTTCTTAAAAACAAGCACAACACACGCCTCCCTGAGTTCGACCCCCAAGCCACACTACAACACCGTGCGCTTACGGTTACAAATATTTAAATCGGGTATCCATGATCCTACTGCATATAGTGCCAAATTTAGGGGACGTCTATGTTAAGGTATATGTGTGTGGAGTCCTACGACTGATAGTTTATGTGCTGATACATGCTTGTGTATGTCTCGTAAGTATATCTGTATGTATCTATCTAGATTAAGTAATATCTATTATAGCGAATATGCTGTGATTATATCATGTGGCTTACGTGTCTATGGAGTGACCTCATATTGGAGTGACCTCATATTGTAAGTATATCTGTATGTATCTATCTAGATTAAGTAATATCTATTATAGCGAATATGCTGTGATTATATCATGTGGCTTGCGTGTCTATGGAGTGACCTCATATTGTAGTGTGATTACCTATATTTGTATTGTAGGGGAGTACGTGTATGATATTGAATATGTATTGCTAATATATATTGTATTTGGGGAAGGCTTATTGGTAAGTGCATGAGTGTGTGTGTGCCTGTATATCAAACATCTGTGTGTATACCTATTGGCATATGAATATCTACAGTTGGCATATGACTATTTACTATATGTGTACATATCAATTGGTTGAAGGTACTTATGTCTAGGTGTGTGCTAGTGAAATTATGTGTATATTGGATGCCATGTAGAAATTAGGTGTATAAATATTGGTATGATCTGTACATCAGTGTTAGGTGGGTGCCCGTGCATGACCATGTATGTGCTTAGTTGTACATGATTGTATAGCTAATAAGTGTGTGACTGCCTTGTGTGTATAGCATTACACATGACTCCATGATGGGCGTATGTGTATATGTGATATTGCATTAGGGCAATGTTATATCTGGTGCCATATGTGTAGTGTTACGTGTATCGGCGTATCGTGGTCTAATGTTATAGATGTTTAAGCAGATATATATGCGTGGGTAGGCCATATGATTGAGCCTAGGAAATACGGTGTATCACCAGATAGATATGTATATGTAAGTATATCCTTGTGTATATCATGGCGCACGTGCACGTACCTACAACACGAGTATATATGCGCATTATGCATGCTTGCATGGCTGTGTGGGTGTGACTATCCTCGTATGATATACCTATCTGTATGCATATTTGAGCACTTAGGAGTGTACTTAGATAGGTCTGTGGGCATGTGTATGCATGTCTAGGTTTGTGTATTGCGTGTATGGTAGAGTGCATGCATAAGTATCTCTTGTGCTAGAATGTGGTGACTGTATGCATGGAATAGGGTGAACTTTAGTATCCACATCCATCCACCCTTGGTTGACCCTTGGCCAAGAAAGTCCGAGGACGGACTTTGATGTAAGGTGGGTAGGGTGTCATGCCCATTTTGCGCTATACGTTGACCCGCATGTGTATTTCTCTATATATGTATAGATGTAGTGTCGAGTGGTGTGATAGTGCAATATGGGGGTGTCCGTGACTAGGGTAGTCATGTAATATCGTGGATGGAGTGAGGGCATTTTGGTCTTTGATGGTATGTGATAGGTGTGTGTGGAGATATGGGGGTGTGTGTGGGAAGTAATGGCATAGTTGTAAATGTCTTAGAAGTGGGTTAGTGCATGAGGCTAGTGTGAAAAGGGTTGGGGATAGTGGCATTCTTGTCATTAGTGGGAAGTGTGTGTATAGCAATGATTCACTTGTAATTGTGTGTGTGTGTGTGTGTGTGTGTGTGTGTGTGTGTGTGTGTAAGGTAAGAGGGTATGTGTGGGGGGAGTTGCAAACTTGTAAATTGAACCCCAAATTGAAGGGCATTTATTTAGGGGTATTAAGAAATGGCATGCTATGTAATTACCATACATAATTAAAGGGTATTTAATTAAAAGCATTGATTAATGGCAAACTTGTAAATAAATGGGTCTTAAGGGACTCTTCTTTAATTAAATCCCTTCTTCTACACATTTCCTTCACTTCATTCCTTTTCATTTCATTTTTTTCTCCATGTCTCTCCATTCCTACGTACAGGCCGAATCTCCGATGGCACACACACAAAAATTGGAAAGAAAAAGAGAATGAAAAAAGAAAGGAAAAAAGAGAAAAAAGGAAAAGAAAGGAGAAAAATAGAAAGAAAGATGAGAAGAAGAAGGAGCTCTCTTCACCGATGGATTGAGGTAGGATCCAAACTTGTGCAATGAATATTAATTTGGGTTTGTTGGGATTGTTGTAGATCTTGCAATTTTAATTAAGTATTAGAGATAAAGCTAGCACCTTTGTTTAATAATATGGCAAATTTGAGCCAAAGGTGTCACCTTTTTTAGCAACATGCTATCTAAATATCAAAGATGAAATTTTTCATGTGTTTTCTTACTGATCATGCCAAAGGTGGAATCCTACTTAAACAACATGCTATATGTAGTCAAGGTTGGCATTTTTAAAACTAGGTTCATAATTAGTTGTTATTAGGATTAAATCTTTTATTATAAATCCTAAATGATTCCTCCCAAGTTGCATGCTTCATTCAAGTGCTTTAATGAAATTTGTTAAAGTATGCATTTTAATTCAAGTTGCATTTTAAATTCACTTGCATTTTAGTTCATTTCTTAATTGCATTTTAATTCAAGTGGTGGAACTTGTTTATGTATTGCAACTTGTGTGGATTGCTATGGAGATGTAAGAAAGTGGTGTGGTGGGATTGTAATAACATGGCTATGTTGAAAAACAATGTTGTATTTGTAAGAGGTGCAATGGTGAAGGCTTAGTGCATGGTTCTTGATGAAAAGTTTATGTTGCATGGAGATTGGGGCATGTTACATGCTAGTCCTTACTCCACCATGATGCTTTAGGGGAATTGGGATATGTTGCATGCTACCTTAATCCCATAGTGTTGCTTTATGTTGGGTGTTAGTGACACATGCCATGTTTCTCACAAAGTCCATGTTGCTAATAAAGTTTTTATTGCTAATTAATCTTTAATTCCACCATGATGATTTATTGATATAGGTCCATGTTGCTTTCTTTAATCATAGACTTTTATTATGTTGTTTTTCCTAATGTATGCTAGCCTTTTATTTTAATGCTACATACTAGTCTTGTTATTCAAATGTAATTAGCTGTACGGTTCCACATGGCACCTTAATGTAGTTACTCAATGTTGCTATCATGTCACCTGAATGCTGTTTCAATACAATTCCTTGAATGTTGTATGCCAGTTGTTTATCTCAATGTTAATAAACTATAGGGTCGTCTCGGTCTGCCATATGGCGGGTAGCGTCCTAAACAAAGGGGTTGGGGGAAAAATGGGCACTAGTAGGGTATGAGGACTGGACTGTGTTGTGATGTGTGATGTACCTTGCTCAGTTTCGAGTACGTTGTGGTGTTTGTCGTACCTTACTCAGTTTCGGGTACGAGGGTGTGTGATGTTGTGGAGTTTTTCCTCACTCGCACTCTGATGCAGGAGGGTATGGGTGGAGTGAGAGGCCCCGTTAAGGAAACAGTGCTCGTGTACCACTGGCGGGTGCTCCTTACCGTCCCACCTTGGGGTGGAGTCCGGTCCCTCATACTCAACAACATACCCAGGTTTCTAAATAACATGTAATTAAATGATTAATTGCTTAAATATTCTGATGTGCAAGTCTTACTTTGCTTCACTTTCTGGTGTACTTGTTAGTTCTTTCATGCCTTGTACTACATTGTGATTAAATAACAACACTCCCAAATTAATATTTAGTTTCAGCAGGAGTTGGGATATCCTACTGGGGCACGCATTGACGTGCTCCAACTGTTGTCTTTTCAGGTAGTGGAGTTGGTTGCTGGAGCTGGAGTCATGGTCGAGGAGAGAGGAGGGAGAGATACTTGTACTTTTGGGTTTTTGCTTTGGGTAGAGGGATGTATTGCTTATAAATTCTGTAGAATGGGCATTGGTGATGCATAACGATTATAGTTTCACTTTGGTTTCGTTATTGTTTCTGAGTTTGCTGTGGACGTTTGTGTGGAAACATTATAGGTACTACCCTAGCAGTGCGCAGTGGCCTACTATTTTTATTATAATTCTTCTCGCTTCTTACTTCGTAACACTCGCTACGCTGGATCACCTGGGACAGATTCGTACTTCCCGGGTATCATGGAGAGAGGGACGTTACAGGATGGGCCTCTCGTAACTCCCCCTTACGCGAGTGAGACAATTCTTGGTTTTTGTCGGGACAAACGAAAAACCCAACAATTACCAAATGGTGCATCACGAGTACACCACTGGCCTCTCTAACTCTAGTTAACTCCCCCTTACGGGAGCGCGAGTGAGAATCAAGCTATGTCCACACTTAGCCAACTCCCTCGCTCAAGAGTGCAAGTCAGAGCCTCAGCTAGGTCCGCTCCTTAAGACCTGCTTTTTACATGTATTTCCCCCCAAAACCCACTACCTAGAATCTCACCTATCTCGAGATAGACCAAGAATTCCATGTTGTTGTTTACACTCATTTTCTTACTCTCAGTTTATAAATAAATTCCTCATTTCCATATTCGTCGGTCTCAATTACCGCATTCACTTTTTCATTTCCTTTCCACCATTATTTCGGTGATGTCGTGATTAAACAACAAACAACGTAATGCAATCTTATAAAAATGAACATCGCATTGATCACATTCTCGTAAGGATAACATTATAGCGCAAAATGCTTCCATGGCTTGAACATAATTAACGTTATCATGAACATGGGCAACATCATAGCTATGCATATTCAACATTCCCACTAATCATGGAATAGCATGGAATGGCATGACATATGACATATGACATATGACATATGACAAGTTACTAATAATGAAGCTACTAACATGGTTATATCACAACACTTTACTAACATAATATAAATCCATGGCATATCAACATGGCATATCTCCCATGGACCTTAGCAACATGAAAGCATATTAGAATTAACAAAACATGGTGTAACATGACATCTTGTAAAATGGCCACTAACTAACATAGCATGTAATTTTACCAATATACATGGCGACCGGAAAATAAAGTCATGAGCATATTGCATACTAAAAAGTGAGAGGCTAATATATGGCAAGCATACTAGTAACTAACATGGAACATATCAATAGATTAGCATGAAACAACTAACTACTTTGAAACGACTATAAATGAACTAACCATTTTAAATGGAACTAACCATTAGCAAGCATATTGCATACATTTAACCTATGGCATGTTACTACCATATAAAGTTATTAACATATTGCACATACTAACAAATAAGGCAAGTCAGAAGCATAGAATAATTTGATCATGCTACTAATTGCATACAAGTTTTAATTTAAGAACATGAGTTTAAACATGTGGATGTCTTGTACATGGCATAAGCATAAACATTTTTGCATGAACCCATTTATTTGAGCTAGCTCATTAACTTGAACATAATAACATATTAACATGAACTTAAGCTTGAACACAATGTTCCTACCACAAGTTTAGGAGGCATATGAACATAGCCACTACCCTTAGCATATCTTAGCATAATTTGGCATGAACATTAATATCCGTAATTACTACCATTAGCAATGCATAGTCTTCATGGCGTTTAGCTAGAGCATGGATGTAGCATGGACACTAACTCTTGTATAAATAAAACTAGAACATGGCATCTAAATTTTCATAAATTAATTATTACCATGGGATTCTTCTTCTTACACTTATTCTAAGAGTGGCACGTAACTAGAATTGTTAGAAAATCCTACTTCAATGTCCTTCTTTCTTCTTGCTCTTCCTTCCTAGCTTTAGCTTCCAAGCTCTAATCTTTCCTCCAAGTTTCCTTCTTCTTCATCCTCCTCCTTTTTCATTCTCCTTCTTCTTCCACAAACTCCTAAAATGAGCAACAACACCCAAGAGAAGAAAGGAATGCCATGGAGGTGTGCAGACTGAGGGTGGAGTGGCCCTATGGGTGCTCAACCTCCTTGACGTCTAAGGGGGAGGTTCAACCATGATCAAGAGGAGATGGAGAGAGTGAGGGAATTTTTTTTGGAAAACCCCCTTCTTTTACTTTTTCAATTTCCCTTTTGTATTTTCCTTTCTTTCATGAATTAATCCCTTGCATGACAAGTGGGTGCCAAAGTGTCATTAGCTAAACAACTCTTAATGATGACTCATGCATGCAAGTGATTAGTGGAAAGTGATGTGTCATTATAAGAAAAAAGAATTTTCCAATTTTTGAAATATAATAAATACATGTATTTATTTTCAATATACAAAAGCACTATATATTCTTATGGTATTTTTGATGTATTTTGAATTTAGAACTGTGCTAGATTGGTGTTCTCATTATAAAAATTATTTTTAGTGAAGGAAAAAGTATTCCAAAATATGCATAATTACTAGTATGCCATTGAGTACTCATACGGTCAAGGATACATGAAAAGAATACCGTAAAGATGGAACGTTGGTTTACAGTAAAGTTATTCAAACAAGCACAACAGGAATTTTGAATAAGAAACAATAGCATGGCTTCAGATATGCTAGTGATGCATGAATCTTGGTGTGCATCCAATGAAAGCACATTAAACACTACTCTACACATTCAGTTTCAATAGGCTTCATGCATCACACTGGAGAGATCATCAAAAGAAATTTATTGCAAGTACTTATAAAGATTAAGTTTATGAGATACTATAAGTAGCATGGCATGAAGAATAAGTGATGTGATAGCAGTGAAAGCATAATATACAACATCACAGAGAATTCATCTAGTAAAAGAAAGAAAAGAAAATAGAGAAAATAAAATAAAAGTCAACATGCAAGCACACAAAAGAGAGAAAAACATGATGCTTCTAAAAAAGAAAAACGGGGTGAAAAAGATGGATAAATAAAGAGAAAGAGGTGAGAAATAGAATAAGAATAAACAAAAAGTGATAGCGCTCATCCCCCAAGCTAAACATAACAGTGTCCAAAAGAGATAGCTCTCATCACTCAAGCTAAACACAGTAGTGTCCTCACTGCTGACAACATGTGTGTAAAGACAGAAAACGATGCTATGGGTGGGTGGGATGGAATAAAACAAAATAAAAAATCCTAGAAATAAAATAAATATAAAGAAAATATAACTAATGCAAATGCATGATCCTAATGCCTAATGCAAAACATGCATACAGATGATGGAATGGTATGGATGTAATGGAGTTGGTTCTCCCCTAAGCTAAGCGATAAAGGGCCACATGTGGACAGATGGGCACCAAAAATAATAGGGTCGAACGGGAGTAAAATATCGAATCAAACAGTGGCACCACCCTGTGGAGGTGGTGATGGGTCCCACTGTTATGGACTAGAAGTAACATCGGATGGCGGTGCAGAAGAAACTGGCGATGGTACTACTGGAGGTGCAGGAGGAGCAACAGGTGCTAGTGGTATAGGTGGTTCACCTCGTGCTCTAAGAATCTCTAAAATCTCTCTAACATCTCACTGGGTCGTCTCTACTGAACGATGGTAGGATGAGACTAACCGAGTGAGGGACGTGAAGTCACTCCTCAAACTGGCAACCACAGTTTAACTGTAGTAAGACGTGTGTCAGTACTGCAGTAACGACCAGCTGGATGTGCATCGCTATACTCGCCCCTTTCCCTATGTGCCCATGCATGTGCACGAGGTCGAAAAACAAACTCGGGGAAGGGCGATCTGCGTGGGATATCAGTATATGTTGGAACTGGAATGGTAGTGAGATCAACTGTAGAAGTGGGGATAGAAGAAATATCAGCAGCTACAAACATCATAGAGACATAAGTAAAGACAGATACCACGATGCTGTCTGAAAATACGACAGTGATAGGGACAAAACGCTCTCAAAAAGGAGTGCAGACACTATAGGTGTGGACTCGACAGGAATAGAGATGATATGTACATATTCCACAGGCATTGAGACGACAGAAGTGAGGAAAAAAGTATTAGGCTCAACATGTATAGGCTCGGTGGGAACAGGAGCGACATATACTGGGTACCCTCGGAAGCGGGTAGTGGAGAAGATAGAGCAAGTGTAGGAATCTCAGGGACGGTGGTAGGAACTGCCCCAGAACTCTCAGCAAGTGTGGTGGGTGTGGTAGTAGGAGCATTGGTAGCTGTGGGGATAGAAGTGCTCACTACGGGATCAGAAGTGGCGGTAGTGGTGGTTGCTCTCTCAGGCTCTCCATCAGAACTAAGCTCACAGTCGATATCTCCCTCCCCAGCATCCTCTACTCTAGGCTTAAGCTCATGAATGGCTAGGATATGTGTAGCAGGAAGAAGCCAATCTCTAAGAACAGGCTCAATACAAGTCAAATCAGGATGCGGTAGGATCATATGTGGCTCATGGCTAAGACCTAAAAGATAGATCCAGTGACGACTACCATGGGGCCTAATGATGTGCGTACGTGCAAGCACGTCTGTCGTCAAAGTGGTAGGCCTGGTCGCTGCCAAAAGATTGGCAGTAAGATCTAATCATAACACGAGGGTTAGGAGGGTGAAGAAACTGCCACAACAAATCTCCTTCGAGGAGGAGGCCGTGGAAAGTAGGTGGTCGCATAACCAACGGGTTGTGTCAGACAGGAGGTGAGGGTGGATGGTACTGTCATCATGACATCTGATAGATTTGGTCATCCCACTAAGATGAAGCAACTCGACGGTGAAGATGGTGCCAGGCTCAGGCCTACAGAATATGTTCATGGCTAAGTGGCGCTGAGCAAAGAGAAGACATGGATGAATGATGTAAGAATATTTTGATCGACTGGGGCTGAAATGTGGTAAGCCAGCTATACGTCTCTAGACGCGATCAAGCTCAAAGAAGATGTATCTGTGTCTGGTGCGAAGGCCAAATCAGGGTCGAGGATAGGAGGCCAGCTGAAGAAGGCTCAGAGCATGTCGTAGGTAACCTCTACGTCACAGTCCAGAATCCTAAACTTGATGCCCTGATGAGTCCTAAAGATGGAAATCAACGCCTCGTAGGTGAGGCAAACATAGGTGGTCGCCGCCATCGATAGAAAATTCACCCAACCTATGGATTCGTATAGCCTACGCACCCCCTCCAATAACCCTAAGTTCTCTATGGCTATAATACTAGCAAACTTGGTGGGGATGATAGGGTGCTTCGATATGGTCTCAAATTTTTGACGATGAACGTCATCCTTAAACACACCATATGTGTTTAAGGTGCCCTAAGATGGCTGGGGTGGAAGTGTGGTTATAGGGTCACTCGTGGGTGGGAGTTCGAGTGCAAGTGGTTGTGGAGATGGAGGTGGAGATGGAGTGGGTGGGGATGGTGTGTCATGCCCCGCTTCCCATTATACTTGGGAGCGAAGACGCGAGCAGGTCCGCATGTGCAAGCAAGGATGGGGTACTTTTGTTTTTCTTTCCTCCTTGACTTAAACACAATAAGCGTCTGTGTGAAACCTCGCAGGTTCTTGCATGCATACTTAAAACAACACAGATAATCATTTATTATTATTATTACAATCTCAATTGTCTCAAAAATGGATTACAACAATAAGGAAAGGAAGAGAGGCCTTATGGCCCTTACAACACAAAATACACAAATCTGATATAATGGAACTATAAGAAGATGCAGTCTGAGAGTACTCTCCTAGAAGAATCCTGCCTTTAGTGGTTCATGCTATGCTAGAACTAGGATCTGTAAAAATGCTCTCAGAACCTGATGGACATTGCATTAAAACATAAATACAATGCCCGTCAGTGAGGGTTACTCATGTAGGTTCCCAAGCATCAATCTCATTTGAATAATTAAAAAGAATTTAGCAGGGTAGTAACATTGTCTACTAAAAGGATAAAGGCATGTGAGCATAATATGGTGAAGTGAGCAAAGAAAAGTGTAATGTACGTAGCAAATTGAGGTAAACATGACAAAGCGTAGTGTACAAAGTAAAGTGTAGTGAGCATGGCAAAGATATATATGAACATGGTAAGCGCGTAGCTAACAGTTTACACAATTCTTGGTTGCAATAACAGAAAGTAAAGAGAGTGCCAATCAATACTTAATCTAGTGACAAGTCCAATGTCCGAAGGCAGAAGAAACTACAATTACACCCAAACCAACGGGAGCTACCCGCGGTTCTGTACTTATCGACTCCATCCGGACGACAATCAAATTTACCGGTGGGTGTAATCCAGTATTCTGACCTCTACTACAATGGACTACCCCACCCAAAGTGTCAGTGTGTATCTGTACAGTTCAATGTATGCCACATGACCCAATATTTCGTAAATGCCCCGAGGGCCCAATATTCTGTAAATGCCCCGAGGGCCCAATATTCCGTAAATGCCCCGAGGGCCCAATATTCCGTTTCATGTGGAGCAGACCATCCCAAAGATGGTGTGGCACAAAGAATGGTACAATATGCAAAAAGAGTATTTTATGAACATCTAGACAAGCTTAACATGAACATTAAGCTATTACCATTAACAATGAGATATTACCAACATGAAACTCAATTATCATTAACAAACCATCACTATTAATAAACTAATAACAATTTGGTGAACAAGTTAACAACATCATTAATCTCATGAATATTAAACTAAATCATCATGCAAGTTTATTTTAAGGGTGTTTATTCACATATGTTTATTAGAATAAACTTATTCTAAAAAGTAACAATTAGGACGTGCAAGGATACGACGATGTCGTTCAACACAAACTGAACGTTATGTTAAAGAATGAACAGTAATGAATATCAATGCTTTTTGTTAATTAACATTAGTATTAACAATTAACATTAATAAATTTATATAACAAATTTCTTGCCAAAATTCAATTACGAAGTGGACATGCATGTTACTATTAATTATGTAGTTAAGGAGAATGTGATGATACAAGCCTTAACACAAAAAATACATACTATTAATTAGTATAGATGTAGTCATATTAATAGTAAGTATTATTAATACTAAGCTACTGTATGTTGACATGAAAACACTGTTGTGCATAGGTTATTATGTCACATAAATATTAAATTTTGTTAATATCTTAGTTAACAGGTAATCATGTTATGATTAGTTATACCATGTCACAAATAATCCTAGGCATTGGATGATATTCATTACGGTTAATAACAGTACTAACATTACTAAATTTAAATGATTACTTTATGGTTATTAGCATGAAATGTTTATAAGACTGTTGAAACCTTGTATGACATTTGTTCATGCAAACTTAGTACAACATTGAATAACATTGGCACATGAGAGTGGAACAACAGGGTAAACAATTTTGAAAACAAAAGAATAATAATTGCAAGTTCTCTTATGCAGCATAATAACTCGGGTTTTAGGAAAAGTAGCAAATTGTTGTTACAATATACATCAGTACTAGGATGAGTAATAGTATTATTATGAGTGATAACATTATATAATATCAGATTCAATTAATATAACATATTATTTATTTAGATGAAAGAGATGTATGGAACCTACTACATGTTGTGTGGATCAGAGGAGGAGGGCGAGCGTTGGGTTCACCGGCGACGGAATCGGGATCGTCAGAAGATAGTCGGAGCTCGAGAAGTCATTGGGGCTTCGTTGGGGCATTTCGTCAAACACAGGGTAGGTGACTCAGGAAAGTTGGAAGATGGCTCGCCATGGGTCGGGGACATGGGGTCTCACCGGATGTTGCCGGAGAAGTGGAGTCACCGACCGGAGCTGGGTTGTCACCGATGTGGGTTGAGGCGGTGGCGGTTGTAGGGTTGAAGGATGTCGGGGTTTATGGCTTCGAGGTCGGAGGCCTGTAGCTTGGGAAGATGGAGTTGTCGTAGGATTTGATGGGTTTGGTAAGAGAGGAGCTAAAGGTTTGTTGGCGGCTGTGAAGTGAAGGGTTAAGGTTTTATTCTTTTTTTAATCTATTTGGTAGGTGCTAATTGCTAAGGGAATGAAAGGAAAGAATAAGGATATAATTGCAATTGATATTAGTGATTCATTGTCATTAAGATAGGTAAAAGTCTCCTAGATCTATATGGAAGGAGATTTGAATTGGTACAAGAATCATGGAGAAAATGATGGAAAGATTTGATTCGATTTCATAATAATCAAGGAGAGGTTAATGAGATTTGATTAGAGAATATACCTAATTAGCTATTGGTTTTATTAGGATTAAATTAGGAATCTATTTGAAAGTTTAAAACTTGAAATGGAATTTAAACATTTGAATTTGAAAGTTGTTGACGTTTGAAATAAAAATTAAACATTTTAAAATTTTGAATTTAGAAAAAAATAATTATAACATATTTATAGTTAGCTAACTTAATATAAGAATCTAAATCATAATGACGTTAAGAATAACAATAATGATAGGCAAAACATGATAACATTGGACTCCATCGTAGCTACAAACACCGGCCGTTACATGGTGTGGGTGTGCGAATGCGTGCACGTGTCCAACAAGAAGAAGAAGCACCGGCATCACCGATTTTCTGCTTCTTTGTCGGGGGTTTCCTACCCCGTGTCCAATGAGGCATGGTGTATGACATGTGCGAACGAAATGACTCACGGAACATGGTACGTAAAATAGAGAGTAAAGGAACGAGAGTACCAATCTATCCGTGAAGCAAGATGTTCAGAAGCGATACTGGTGCGATGCCCTAGAAGCAAATATCATCCCCCAAGCTTGTCTGAAAGCGAATCCAAACCCTAGATTAGGGGAAAGCACGGTCTCAAACTGGCGGTTGGGACATAAACCGAACCAGACCGTATAAGTAGCGGTTTCTCACTGGCCAGACCAAAGCAGACCGCCAGACCGACGGTTTCCTAGCCGACGAAAACCGCTTGGAGCGGTTTGGTTCGGTTTGGAACCGCGGTTCAGACATATGATGACACAAGATCCCCTCTATACCCAATTTTGCTAAATATAGACATTGTCATTAAAATAATTTCATGACATGGCTTCATTTCTGTGCTCCTTATCAAACCAGGGAAAATTAGGCACTGCATTACTGGCAGGAGTTCTGACTGTGACTGCGACAGATGCGGTTATTATTGTTCTATGTATTTTTAATTTTTCTATAGCAGTTAGGGCAAATTCATCACTAGAAGTTGTATCAAAATGGTATTTGATGCTGAATTGCGTTGATCATGTTAATTCACTGATGTTTCTACAGATATGAACATCCCATACTATCTCATTGTCAACTAAGCACATCCCATTTTCTTCTCCATGTTAAAGAAGGCTATATGATGCGTTAAGTGCATGGAAAATTAGCGATGCTCAAACGTGAAAAAAACGAATGCAGTCTGAACTCTGAAGAGTGAAGACTGGAGATTGAAGAGGGCAGATAGCCAAATAGGGCCGGCGCGGCGCTGCTCAGTCTAAAGGCCTTAGGCTAGGGTTCCTAGGGACTCGGGTAAAAATCCCAAGAAATTTCCAGCACAATATATAATATATGTTAGGAGTCGGTTCGGTTCGGTTTAAGCAGTTTTGACAGGTTGAAACCAAACCAGACCATATAAGTGGCGGTTTCCAACGATTGAGACCAAACCAGACCAATAGAGAGCGGTTCGGTTCGGTTTTTGGCTCGGTCTGGTTCGGTCCGGTTCGGTTCGGACGGTTTGAGCAAACCGTGCTCGCCCCTACCCAAGATGATGTCTCCCTAGCCCTAACCAACCTGTAAAACAGATTAGATTAAGAATATTAGTTGCAGATTAACAGATAGATGAGATTATGGTTATTGGAGGAGTTATGTTTGAATTTATTGATAAATTTTCTTGAGAAAAATCAAGTTTTTAAAAGCACTCAAAAGCCCTCATGCAAAAGTTTTCGTAGCCTAGGTTTTCAAAGCTTTTAAGCAATCTTTCTTGGCCAATTTGCCTTGATCTTTCTAAGCTTTCATCTTAGTTTTATTTAAGATCAAGACTTGTTTTCCCTTGATTAGTGGATTAAATCCAAGGGTGCCTCGGGACTGGACGTAGCCCGATGGTGGATGAACCATGATAAATTTCCTTTTGTTAGCATTATTCACTCTTGTGCTATTTCCTTTCTTACAATTGTGTTTTACTTTCCGTTTCTTTCATATTTGCAAGTTGTTAGTTGTTGATTAAGAATCAGTTAGGTTACTCTAATTGATTTTTAGGTAGAATTTAGATGGTTATTTTTAAAGAATATTTTTATTTATTAAACAATATTCACACACACACTCTCTAGTGTTTGGTGGGCTCCGAAAAGGTGCTCTCTCTCAAGCGCAAGAGTCCGTACAAGTAGTAAAATCTGGGAGTCCAGATGTCGAATCCACGGGAAGAAATCTGTTGCAACCACAATTCAAATCAAATAGAAATCCTACGAAAAGAAACTAACCACTTCAACAATGATGGCGATGGTGTGAAAGTGCGTGATGGTGATGTGCGAACAAAGAAATTCGTGTATGAAAATACCTATAAAAAGTATGCACATGGTATGGGTTCGTTAGGATCAATGATTCGTATTAATTTGGTTGATGAATATATCACAATGAATTCTCTTTTTGAGAGCAATTCACCGGGAAGATATCCAATATAACTCAATGAATTCTCCTTTTGGGAGCAATTCATCGGAAGATGCCCTTTTGGGGGTTCAAGCAAAATATTCAATAAGATCGTCGCTAAAGTTATAATACAATATGAAACTCTCTTTTGGAGAGATCAAAACTACGGTATGAAACTCCCTTTTGGGGAGATCAAAACTCACCCTTTTGGGACGATCATCAACGTAATCACTTCTTTTGGAATATGAAAAAGTCGATTTACGAACAAAAATTACAATTTTAACGATGTTTAACGATTTAGCACAAGGATATTCAACCAAACTAACAAAAATCACATCCTCTAACTACTCCATATCATACACAGATAGGATTTATCTACTCATCATGCAATAATAAACAACTTCCATAGCAAAATACATCAATCCAATAGCAAAATACGATGAAAAACACTAAAATACGAGGTAAAAGTTTAGGAATTCATCACCAAATCGCCAAGATATACACCAAAACTCTCTGAAAATAATAAGAATGGCCTCTAGAATTTACAGAATTTTACAGAGGGAAAATACGGCTCCTAGAGCCTCCAATACGCCCAAAATACGCCCCCAATCTGCTTGTCTACGCACAAAAACCCTAGGAATACCTTAAATAGAGAGATTGCGGGTTTATAGTGCTTATCGGGTTGAAAACCCCGCATCCGCTCGCCTTAAACCCGGCCCACAATACCGCTGGATGATCTCAGCCGTAGGATCGTTGCGGGATTCAACCTCGAGTTGACACGTGGCCCCCAGTCGGCGGTTTCGAACCCGCTTCGTTTGCAACAGCGCCTGCTTGCAATTTAAAAACGAGTTGCCTTCGTATTCCAATAGCAACCGTCCGATCAGCGATCATCGGTTTTCATGTGGCCACGTGGCCACTGTATGCTCTCTCTTCGTGTGTTGCGTCGGATCGGATATCGACCGTTGGATGCGAAATCAATGGTCTCAGTGAAGCCGCGTCACGCATCTTGCTGATGCCGTTCGATGAAGCGGGAAGCCGCTGGATGAATGCCACGTGGCCCTGTTGATGCGCTCCGCTTCGCTGGATCGGGCGGACATTGGCCGTTCGATCGTGATCGAACGGGGTGTATTTAGCCGCGTCACCCACTTGATTTCGTCCGTTAGTGCGAGCGGGAGCCGGTAAGATTACACCACGTGGCCTTTGAGATTCATGCGTCGACAGTATATCCGTATTTACTTGCGTATTTCCCTCATTTAAATGGTATTCTGCATTCAAAAATACACAGTAATTAGCACAGATCTCAGAAAAATACAAATAAATAGTCGTTGGAATCGTGAGATCGAGACCAAGCTGGGGAAAATATAAAAAGTGCAGAAATACTTCGTTAAATGCTGTTTTGTGCTCAAATAGTATGTTTTCTCTAATAAATAAATGTGTAGAAAATACGTTTGAATTAGAGAACAATGTAGCATCACATGAGCACAAAATAGGGCTAAATGGTGGGTTAAATATGTAATATTGAACCCGAATCAGTGTTCTACTTGCCATCTACATGATCCAACACCTGACAGTTACCATTTCTATGATAAAGAGTAATATGGGTTGGTGTGTTTTGAATATTGACGTCATATCTCGAAATTCCTAAAACCTCGAATATTCTGAAACATGCTTAAGCAATTGATTTGGTCTCATTATCATAATCCTATTATGATCCTAATCATCTCACACGTTTCGTGGACTTTATCAATGTAAGTAATATATTTAATGCATCCAATCATACACAAATATGTAGACAATCACAATAATAAATAATACTAAATAAATAACTATAATTTTCGTACGAGATGTATCAATTACAATAATTGCTCTAAGGGCACTTATATCCTAACATAGGCGACAATCCATCTTATGACATCATCTCTCGGCAGTTAGATCATCTTCTAGATTAGATACAACAATCAAATGACAAGATCAAGCAAATGCATCACTTGGGCAATCTATTTTTTATTCCTATGATAAGTAGGAAATTGGGTTTAAATTATGAACATAAGATAATAGTAACCAGCACCAACCAAATATTCGTAGTAGCAGCTAGAATTTTCACTTAACGGGTTTCTAAATCAACTAAAAACTCCTAATTACTTAATCTATGTTAATATGATTTTTAATCAATCCTAATCAATTAAGGTTTCTTCACTGGAATATATTCTAATCAAAAGATTTTTCGTTTCCATAAAAATTTTTAAAATTAGTTAGTAAATCCTCCTAATTGATTATGCTTTATAATTCGAGGGGATTTTTGATAAGAAAAAAAATAAGCAATTAGATTCTTGGGGGCAAAAGGCCCAGTGAACCTAGTTGCATGACAGCAAAGCACTAGCTGTTGCTATTCATTTTACTTGCCCTAAACTGGGGAATAACCTTGAATTATGGAGCTTTGCCAAAAGGACGTGCTTGTCTTTCCCTTTCAACACATCCCTTTTAAAAGTCACCTTCAAAACAAACGAATCACCCCACCAACCAAACCGAGCTAACTTGAACAGCGTCGCTCTCACCCAACACCTTTCTTTGTCCGAACACGACATGACAACAGCATCATACCTGTTTGAGAGTTTGGAGTAGGGGTTGCAATACATTGCACGATAAAAGGCGTTTCAGCTGACCGGTGGGAAAATATATTTGGTTCACTTGAAAATCAGTGTGTTTGGTTTTAGAACGTGAAGAATAAACTGAACGTAACCGACAGTTGAAAAACATTGGGGAGCGGGGTTTGCGTGAGCTAGGTGTTGCGTGAGCTAGCTATAGAGCCTCCATATCGCCCATATTGTATTTGATTATTTCACTGCTAATAATAAGCTTCCGGAAATGAAAATGCAAAACCACAGTGTCACACCATAAGCCCCGTTTATCCTCTATTCATCCTGATATCTATTATATATTTGACAACCTTTTTTGAATTCTAGGACTGACTAGAACAAGATAAAGAGTGGTTAGTGATACGACTATTTAGAAGAAGCCCGCTAGCGAGATTGGGCCCCGCCGGATGAGGCCCACGAGGAAAACACGGCATAGTCAATGAGGCCTCCGAAGACAATCAAATTCAAATCGGCCCACAGGGGGGACCACTGCCCCGGGGAATGGGGCATTAAATGTCCGTCAGGGCGTTCCGGAATGGGGCATTAAATGCCCATCAGGGCGCCCCGGAATGGGCTGGCCTCGACACAGGCAGGCACCATCACGGAGGCAGACCAGGGGGGTATAGCAGCGGACGGTGCACGACGTGACGGCAAGGTGGGGGGCAAACGACTCCCCATGGCACTGGCCGACGCCGTTGAGAGGAGCGTCGTGATGGCAACATAGACAGGAGGTGATCATGGCAGGACCACCTATAAAGGGACCAGGGGGAGAACGGAGCAGGGGATCGGACCCCAGGTATTCTAACCGAAGGTATTCCATCAACGACCTTGGCATTTCGTCCATTGAACCTTCCCCCTCCCCTTGCTCACGTCGTGGGTCAGCACACCGATCTCCTCTCGAGTCGTGCCAACCCCCGCCGAGTATCCTTCAGACCCCGATCTGACTTAGGCATCGGAGGGGACACGGCCGGAACCAATGTCTGGCCACCCTGACGAGTTTCTCGTCTGTTCAGGAAAAAGAAGACCGAGGCACCGAGGCCACCCCTCGACGCTCGTCTGACCAGGAGCCGAGCCCACAGAAACCGAGCCGAGGCTTCCCCTCCGCTCGGAATCAATCAGAAGCCGACATCCCGCCTCGACCCTGTGCTCGGACCCGACGCCAACTCCAACCCGAGCCAAGTGCACGCGCATTCGGCACTCCCAAGGGGTCGACATCAACCCCTTGACCACGTTGACCCTACAAATCTTGGTCAACGACCCTATGGTGAGAAAACACCCGTAAACATCGGATGCCGTCTGTGGGAACCGAAGCAAGCCCACGTCAAACCACCGGAATGGAAACCGTTTGCAATGGAGCGGGGCGTCTGCCCCCCATCCAGGAGGAGGGAAATTACATTCCCTCCGAAAATCAGCTCAGCCACACCACCGAGGCAACAGGTGAGTCCCGATCGGTCACCCAAGAGCAGCTCCGCACCTTCGCCCAGGAGACTAACGCCAACATCTGAATGCGGGCTGCCACGATTCAGCAACTCGTCGGTGACGTTCCCATCCAGGGAGACGCGCTGAGCGAGGCCCATCACTGGGGAGGAGGCCACCAATCCGTGCGGTCCGCCGTGGTCACCGACCACGGGAGCGGAAGGCCCAACCTGGAGCGGCGATTCACAATGCCAGGCTTCGATCCGGCATGGTCTCCCACCCCCGCCTCGTATCGCAAAGGATGCCAGAGGGGCTTCGAGCAATCTGAGGGGAGGTCGATGACCGCCTCGACCAGACGATCATATTCATCCAGGCACCGACGGGACGATCGCTGGAACTTGCTGGATCGATCCCGTCGGAGCAGAAGTCCCCTTCGGTCAAGGCAGGATAGGCGGGAATGCCGGGGCAGGAAAAAGGACGCGCCCAGAAGGAGCCCCGCCCCTGGCTTTCGGGGGACGCTAGGGGCGGCCAAACCTGAACCTGACCTACCGCCTGACGAGCGTGAGATAAACAAAGGAGGACGGCCGGGGGGCGTTAATGGTGAACGATGCCCCCTGACTCGAAGGATAACTTAGGCGCGAGTGCCCTCGAGTTTCAAGGTGCCAACGCTGGAGAAGTACGACGGCACGGGCGATCCCGCCGACCACATAATGGACTATGAGGGGGTCATGGCATTTTAGGGGGCGGACGACACCCTGCTATGTAGGGGTTTTTATTCCACCCTCCGGAAGGCAGCGAGGACCTGGTACCACAACCTGCCCAATCGGTCCATCGATAGCTTCGAGGAGCTCGCCCAGCTGTTTTGTAGACAGTTCGTGGCCGAACGACGGGTAAGGCCGGATTCGGAACTTTTGTTTAATGTGGTGCAGGGTCCCGGGGAATCCTTGAGGCACTTCATGCGTCGCTTCAACACCGAACGACTCAATGTAGAGAGCTGCCCCGAGCCAGTAGTGAAGACGGCCCTGAAGAAGGGGTTGCGGCACCGAGGCCTGAAGAAATCGCTGCACAACGACCCCCCGAAGGACCTAGCCGGGGTCATGGAGCGAGCTGAGCGCTTCATGTTGACGGAAGAGGCCCTGGCCGTCGACGAAGGAAGGGCCAAACGAGGATCCCGGCGCGACGAAAGTGAGCGCCGCGGCTCGAAAGAGCGATGACAAGAGAAGAAGGCCCGCGGTAAGCCGCAGAGAGAGGATCCACGGCACGCCCAGCTGAACGCTGCACCGGACGTGGTCCTCGCGCAGGCACAGAAGGAGGGGCGCATGAACCGACCTCCTCCGAAGATGAAAAGGGGCGGGAGAGACGAAGAAAAATACTGCAAGTATCACAAGGATAACGGCCACGACACCGACGACTACTGGAATTTGAAGAAAGATATAGAGAAACTAGTGAGTCGGGGCCACTTAAAGAACTTCACAGACGACCATGCCCCAGGCAAAGGAACGTCCAGGCAACAGGACAAAGGGAAGAAGGTGAACGTGGTCCATGCGCCCCTGCGCATCATCGAGTAAGCGAACAAGACCGACGGACGCGACCTCGCCGGACGGGGGGCAGTCTCGCCCAGGACTCCTAGTATCTTTTGTTTGTTTTCCTCCAAAATGTACTGCGCTGTGGGATGAAGAAGAAGAAGATGCCTTGTTGATGCAAAGACGGTCTCCTTTTCCACTTTTTGATGAATGGCATGACTGGAAACTCGATCTCCTCTTGGCAAACCGGGGGCCCCAGGCCGAGACAATCGGCCATAAGGCTGAAGACAACCACCCCAGCGGGCCGATCTAAACGCCCGTTCGTAAGGTTGGGGGCAACTCCCCCAGCAGACGGGGACGTCGCTCGAACGTAAGACGAAGGGATAGCTTCCCTCACCGACCGAACAACCCGCCCGTTCGTAAGGCTGGGGGCAACCCCCCAGCAGATGGGGACATCGCTCGGTCGTAAGACGAAGGGATAGCTTCCCTCGCCGACCGAACGACACGCCCGTTCGTAAGGCTGGGGGAAACTCCCCCAGCAGACGGGGACATCGCTCGGTCGTAAGACGAAGGGATAGCCTCCCTCGCCGACCGAACGACCTGCCCATTCGTAAGGCTGGGGCAACTCCCCCAGTAGACGGGAACATCGCTCGGACGTAAGACGAAGGGATAGCTTCCCTCGCCGACCAAACGACCTGCCCATTCGTAAGGCTGGGGGCAACTCCCCCAGCAGACGGGGACATCGCTCGGACGTAAGACGAAGGGATAGCTTCCCTCGCCGACCGAACGACCCGCTAGTTCGTAAGGCTGGGGCAACTCCCCCAGTAGACGGTGACATTGCTCGGTCGTAAGACGAAGGGATAGCTTCCCTCACCGACGGAACGACCCGCCCATTCGTAAGGCTGGGGGCAACTCTCCCAGCAGACGGGGACATCGCTCGGTCATAAGACGAAGGGGTAGCTTCCCTCGCCGACCGAACGACCCGCCCGCTCGTAAGGCTGGGGGCAACTCCCCTGGCAGGAGGTAGCGCCGATGGTCACAAGCCGGGGGGCAGACCCCTCGCCGACTTAAGAACCAACGCACAGGGAAGGCAAGAGGCGACTCCCCTCGGATGAGGGACTCAACGGATCTTAAGCCAAGGGGCAGCCCCCTTAGCTGAAAAGGGCCGACCCAACTGACCGCGAGACAGAGAACAGCACAGCCTCCTTCGGGGCGACTACTTAAGCAAACCAAGCATTACAGACTGTGGTAAAAATGCAGTAAGAAGCCAAAAGGTCTGAGGGCCCCCACAAGGCGGAAGACCCCCAGCAGCGGAATTGTATAAATTAAGCTTGGTCAAAATTACAGGCCCAAACCAAAAAAGGGAGAAAAACAGGGGTTCGGGATACAAGGGCCTAAGGCCCTGGGGCACGGGAGGAAGCATCCTCGGGCACCTCGCCCTGCTCGGAGCAAGGGGGATCGACGGGCGGGAGCGGCTGTCGGGCATGCTCCGCGAAACGGTGGAAAGAATCCCGGATGACGTCAACAATCCGAGGGGCAAGGATGTCCTCATAGGAACTGAAGGCCTCCCTAAGGACCGCCGTGATCCTTTCCCCCAAGACCCCGACGGCACCCCGCTCCACCTCATCAACAAACCGAGTCATCTGGCGGAGGTCCGCCAGCTCGCTCCGAAGATCGCTCCTCTCCTGGCGGAACGCCTCCTCCGTCGCTTGGGCTGATCTTTGAGCATCGTCCAGCTCGCCCCGAAGATCCATCACCTGACCGGCGAGCTCGTCCACCCGGCGCTGGAGGTGACGAGCTTCCATGCGCGCCTCTTGCAGGGCCACGTCGAGGTCGCCTGCCCTTTCTCGCTCTCGGACCATGGCCTCTTCTAACTCCCTCGCCCGGGGCCGCTCGACATTGCACCTCGATGGCCATCGTGGTGGCCTGCGCAAGGGAAGAAGTTATATGGGAAAACAATCAAAAGACCAACTCAAAAACAACGAGACAATCGAACCTGTTGGAGCTGCCAGACCAGGGAGTCCGACAGTTTGTCTGTAGGAGCTCTTTCTAGTAGAGCTCAGTCCCTCGGGAGGACTGACCCGTGCGCCAGCTGGTTAGCAACGGCCCGGTCGACAAACACCGAGTCCTCGGGGGCAAACTCGGGGACCAACAGGGCATTGCCAGCATACTGTTGAGTATTGGTGTTTCATACCAATCTTATTTTGATGATGATCACAACATTATGTTGTTGCTAATGAATCTCATGTTTTAGTCTCTCAGTTTATTTCAAAGTTATCTTTCCTGGAGACTAATCACTTGGTGTAAGGATGGACATCCTGTGAAGAAGAGCCAAAGTTTGGACTCAAGGAGTGCCAAAGCTTGGAGATGATGGAGAGCTTTTCAAGGCATCAAGATTGAAGACTTGGACTCTTTTGACAGCATTGTAATTCATGTAATTTACTTTATTGCTTTCTCTCTCTTTTGAGTCTAGGGTTGATGTAATGCCTTGCTAGATGGTTTACTCATTCATGCTCATGCATTTAACCATCTTAGTGAACCTTAGGATTATCATAGAATCCAACCCAATAGGTTCACTCTTTCGATTAGTCGTCTGGTGAGGGAAAAACAGTCGACTGTGTGATTTCCAGTCGCCTGTAGATCATCCTACAGTCGCCTGATATGCACTGCTCAAGTCAACATTTCTATTGACTCAAACTTGAGTTTTACGCACAGTCGCCTGTCAATCAGTTCCCAGTCGCCTGTAAACTTGCAGTCGCCTGAGATTTGGTCAACAGTCACCTGTCTAGCTTAAGTGCAATCTCTGCATCTCTCTGTCTTCTCTCCATACTATACAGTAGTCGACTGATGAAGAATATACAGTCGCCTGACTATTCGACAGTCGACTGTAGTATTAACACCAGTCGCCTGTGCGAAGAATTGGAGAAAGAGTGCAGCTCTCTGTTTCGATCCATCCCCAGCAGCAGCCGTCTGCTGAAGGATTTACATGCGCCTGTCCTGTTTATCAGTCGACTGTATTGACTTAGTCAGTCGACTGTCCTGGCTCAGATTATAGCCGTTGGATATTTTCTAGCCGTTGATCAGTCGACTGTCTTATGATCATCAGTCGACTGTTCCTGTCGTTTTCACCCAGTTTCTAGCCGTTGTAGATTTGTTTTTCTGGCTGTTTCTTTGGGTTTTTGGGCTTGATATAGGTTTCCTATATATATGGGTGTGCTGTCATTCTTGAGAACTCTTGACAACATTTGAAAAACTCTTGATTCTATAGAAAATCTCAAGAGATCAATAAGCCACTCTCAAGCTCCCTCATTTCCCTCTAATTGAGCATTCAACTTTCTTCATGCATTGAAGTCCAGCTCAAGGGAAATCAATCAAGTGCTCTCAAGCATATTCCAACACTTGGAGATCCTCTTCCATGCCTTGCATTCATTCATGAGTAAGCATCTCAAGGCATAGGTAAGAGTATTTACTTTACAAGGTGTAAATTGTTTTCCTATTTCTCTTTGTGTGATTAGGATTTTATCCTTGTGGGAGATTGTCTCTTTGTGGGACTAGAGTGTCTCTTTGTGGGACTAGGAACTCTCTTTGTGGGAGTAACTCTCTTTGTGGGAGTTTGAGTGTCCTAGTGTAGGGCTAACCCTAATTCTCTGAGTGGGAGTTAGTGATTCTCTTTGTGGGAGTCGTGATCCTCGTGTAGGATTGGTTGGGTCCTTGTGTAGGGCATAAATCCTCTTTGTGGGGTATCTCCTTGTGAGATTTGTATCCACTTCTCTTTGTGGGATTATAGTGGATATTGGTGTGGCTGGACGTACCCAAGTTTGGGGAACCAGTGTAAATCTTTGTGTTTGCGTTTGGTTTGATTGTGTCATTTAATTCCTCTTGCATTTATAATTCCGCATCTGCAAGTTAAATTTTATTTGGACAATTTTATTGCCATTTCACTATTCACCCCCCTCTAGTGTGTGTTGTTAGTATTGCAAGGGTTAGACGATACCTACAATTGGTATCAGAGCGAGGTACTTGTCGAGCAATTCAAAGCCTTCCTCAAATGCAAGTAAGGTAAGTCTTTGTCAAAGTTTGCCTCCAATTCTAACAAGGTTCCTACTTGTTACACTTGCAGTGGAAAAGGTCACTTGTCCACTGAATGCCCTTCCAAACCCATTAAAGAAACTTACAAGGGTAAAGGGAAGAAGCATTGGAAAGGAAGGTCCAAGTCCAAAAATCACAAAAAGGGACTTGTCGGGACCTTTGATGATTCGAGTGAGGACACTTCTTGTACCGAAGAAGAGGATACAAAGGAGGATGCTCACGCATGCTTTATAGCCATGGATGTTCCTACTCCAATTCCCTCCGGATTAAACGAAGAAGAGTTGGATGCTTGGCTTGACGCATACAACTCCTATGAGGATTCGCGCCTTGCGGCTAAGGAGGAGAAGTCGTCATCAAGCTCTTGCAAGGATGATGATGATGTTGTTGTTGAGATAGAGGAAGAAAAGATCTCATATGAGGAGCTCAAGTTCAAATTTGACTTGGCCTCCGAAAAGGCTAGTAAGTGCATGAACTCTTACAATAAATTAAAAGCAAAATATAAGAATGCTAAGAGTAGAATGCATAAACTAGTTATTGCAAGTGTAGTTCATGATGAAAGGCATGTTTATGACACTTGTGAGAAAGACACACTTCTTTCTCAAGTTAAGGAATTGAGCCTTACTAATGAAAATCTCATTGCTCAAAACCTTAGCTTAGATGCTCACATTCAACAACTTACGTTGAAATGTGAAGAGGAATCCCGGAAGCTCATAAGCTTTGTGTATTCTAGGGATTCACTCCACGATTTGTTGGAAAAACAACATCCGGCAAATCATAGAGGAGGTTTGGGTTATGTTCAAAATATTGTTCCCAAACCCACCTCTAATTCTTCTTATGGTGCAAATTCAAGAAATATTGCTAAAGCACCTAAGAAGAATCAACATGCTCTCTTGTACAACAATAACACTCACAAGAAGCATGTAGATCACAAGGTGATGAGGAAGAATAAAGAATCTTCATTTTTTGCTAAGAAGCAAAATCCTCATTCTTCGCATGCTAAGAAACTTGTTTCTACACCTAAGCATGACACATCCTTCCCTCTTGCTAAGGCAAAACCTTTGCCTAGGAAATCCTTGAGATTATGGATTCCCACTAAGGCTAGTGAGCAAGAGAGAGATAGTTACATCAACTCTCTAGTTAGGGATGTGATCACCTCCTGTGATTATGTTAGGAAATCAAACTCCTCTTGGGTTTGGTTACCTAATGTTTAGGTTCCTAACACATTTGCATATTGCATGGTTATTGTGCTTCGATGATTATTTTAAGCATACCCATTGATTGTGTGTGTTTCATGTTTTTGAAAATATTCTTCAAATTTATTTCTCTTCATGAAAATTGGGAACTTGGGGTTTATTGACATACATGCATGATCCATGTGTATGTCAATGGGGGAGTTAATATTATATATGTTTGAATTATTTTAAGACATATTTTAACTCTCATTTCGGAGGTTTTTGTTTTGAGATCATTATTTATATTTGGTTATTTTGGGTCTCAAACCAAACCTCTTGTTTATTGCCAACTTGTTTCATATCTCATTTGTTTTGGCATTATCCGTGTGTACCTTTGAAGCTTGATTTTTCCATATCTATTGCTTTGATACACTAACGGCCCATGGCTCCAATAATCAATTGGTAATAGATCCTAGAAGTCAAAACTTGACCATATCTATGATCTAGGGGGAGCATGGGGTAGTGAATTGATACCCACTAAATTTTGTATTTGGTATCATACATATCTTTCTTTTCTTGCATATTGTCACATCTTAGTTAAGATGATAAAGGGGGATGTTTTTGAAGTCCACCTTTTTGACAATGTCAAGGGTGAGAGATATATGCATTTTGTGATCATATCTATAGGGGGAGAGATATTTACATATGCATATGGGGGAGAGATATCTCTATGGGGAAGAGATATATGAGATTTGATAAACCTTTCCTGTTTGCATTTTCTTTACTTTGCAATTGGTTTATGTAATACATGCCTATTATATGTCACCATGTTGTTATTGATTTTTGAGTATTTACCTTTGTGTAGCTCATTATTTAATTGGTGCATATAAGTAGGGGAGATCATTAGCTTTGTGCTTTAATTCTTTATGATTAACATAATGTGCGTCATCATCAAAAAGGGGGAGATTGTTGAGTATTGGTGTTTCATACCAATCTTATTTTGATGATGATCACAACATTATGTTGTTGCTAATGATTCTCATGTTTTAGTCTCTCAGTTTATTTCAAAGATATCTTTCTTGGAGACTAATTACTTGGTGTAAGGATGGACATCCTGTGAAGAAGAGCCAAAGTTTGGACTCAAGGAGTGCCAAAGCTTGGAGATGATGGAGAGCTTTTCAAGGCATCAAGATTGAAGACTAAGACTCTTTTGAAAGCATTGTAATTCATGTAATTTACTTTATTGCTTTCTCTCTCTTTTGAGTCAAGGGTTGATGTAATGCCTTGCTAGATGGTTTACTCATTCATGCTCATGCATTTAACCATCTTAGTGAACCTTAGGATTATCATAGAATCCAACCCAATAGGTTCACTCTTTCGATTAGTCGTCTGGTGAGGGAAAAACAGTCGACTGTGTGATTTCCAGTCGCCTGATATGCACTGCTCAAGTCAACATTTCTATTGACTCAAACTTGAGTTTTACGCATAGTCGCCTGTCAATCAGTTCCCAGTCGCCTGTAAACTTGCAGTCGCCTGAGATTTGGTCAACAGTCACCTGTCTAGCGTAAGTGCAATCTCTGCATCTCTCTGTCTTCTCTCCATACTATACAGTAGTCGACTGATGAAGAATATACAGTCGCCTGACTATTCGATAGTCGACTGTAGTATTAACACCAGTCGCCTGTGCGAAGAATTGGAGAAAGAGTGCAGCTCTCTGTTTCGATCCATCCCCTAAAGCAGCCGTCTGCTGAAGGATTTACATGCGCATGTCCTGTTTATCAATCGACTGTATTGACTTAGTCAGTCGACTGTCCTGGCTCAGATTATAGCCGTTGGATATTTTCTAGCCGTTGATCAGTCGACTGTCTTATGATCATCAGTCGACTGTTCCTGTCGTTTTCACCCAGTTTCTAGCCGTTGTAGATTTGTTTTTCTGGCTGTTTCTTTGAGTTTTTGGGCTTGATATAGATTTCCTATATATATGGGTGTGCTGCCATTCTTGAGAACTCTTGACAACATTTGAAAAACACTTGATTCTATAGAAAATCTCAAGAGACCAATAAGCCACTCTCAAGCTCCCTCATTTCCCTCTAATTGAGCATTCAACTTTCTTCATGCATTGAAGTCCAGCTCAAGGGAAATCATCCAAGTGCTCTCAAGCATATTCCAACACTTGAAGATCCTCTTCCATGCCTTGCATTCATTCATGAGTAAGCATCTCAAGGCATAGGTAAGAGTATTTACTTTACAAGGTGTAAATTGTTTTCCTATTTCTCTTTGTTGGATTAGGATTTTCTCCTTGTGGGAGATTGTCTCTTTGTGGGACTAGAGTGTCTCTTTGTGGGACTAGGAACTCTCTTTGTGGGAGTAACTCTCTTTGTGGGAGTTTGAGTGTCCTAGTGTAGGGCTAACCCTAATTCTTTGAGTGGGAGTTAGTGATTCTCTTTGTGGGAGTCGTGATCCTCGTGTAGGATTTGTTTGGTCCTTGTGTAGGGCATAAATCCTCTTTGTGGGGCATCTCCTTGTGAGATTTGTATCCACTTCTCTTTGTGGGATTATAGTGGATATTGGTGTGGCTGGACGTACCCAAGTTTGGGGAACCAGGGTAAATCTTTGTGTTTGTGTTTGGTTTGATTGTGCCATTTAATTCCTCTTGCATTTATAATTCCGCATCTGCAAGTTAAATTTTATTTGGACAATTTTATTGCCATTACACTATTCACCCCCCCTCTAGTGTGTGTTGTTAGTATTGCAAGGGTTAGACGATCCCTACACATACCACCGGCCCCCACCAGGGAAGGTTCGGTCGAGACAGTGGCGGTGGTCACCAAGGTCAGCGGAAGGGCCTCACCGGAGGTCGGTGGTGCTCCGGGAACCACCGGGGCGCGGGCCTCCCCACCCTCCTTCCGCCTCTTCCTCTCACTGGGACCGGAAGAGGTGGGAGGGGAGGGCTTACACCCCGCGTCACGACCCCCCGAGGACGCCCGGGGGAGGGGATCGGCACCCCCCTCTCCCCCCTATTGGGGCAGGGCGGGGGATCTCGGCCCTTGGAGCCTCGCCTTTGGGAAGATTCTCCACAACCGGGGGGAGGGCAATCGTCACTACCGTGGGCTCCACTCTACCCACGGTCGGCTCGGCCTGACGCACCTCTTCGTCGACGGTGCGACGAGGCGCTTGGCCCGAGGTATTCCCTCGGTTCCGGCTCGAACCCCTCCGGATGAGTTCGTCAACGTTGCGGGTGAATTCGCACCCGACCATGTCTGCAGAAAAGGAAGAAATCAGGGTAAGCAAAAGGAGAAACAGAAAAAAGGGGGGGCCTACCGGGGGACCATAAAACGGTCGTGAGAAACAGGTCATCCAGCAGGGGCCAGACCGACTTCTCCTCTAAAGTGAGAGACGACAGCAGTCGAGCCGCTGCCTGGTCGTCCTCGGAGAGGGCCAACGACAAATCATGCTGGCATAGCCCTCCCCAGCTCGTCAATATCACGACATCTTCAGGAAAGACGACGAAGACGTAATTTGAGCTCCAGTCTCCCACCCAACTGGGCAGACCTAGCAGGCATTCCATCCCCGCACGAGCCCGGAGGTACTGCCACGACCTTTGGCCGACGGTCTGGACCCGATAGTAATGGAAGAGAAGGGGAAGGGACGGCTCAATGCCATGGGCACGGCAGAGCGAGATAAATCCAGTCAGCACCGCCATAGAATACGGGGTCAGCTGGCATAAGGACACCGTCAGCTGCTCCATGAATTGGATGATGAAAGGATGAAGGGGGAAACGAAGGCCCAGGCGAAAGCTTTCGACATAGACGCCGACTTCGTTACCCCGAGGAAAACAACCCCGCTCGTCAAAAAAGGGGACTCGGACGTCATACTGGTGACACAAATACCTTCCCCGAATTTCCGCGACCTTCTGGAAAGTTACCTTAGACAGCGAACTGAGGACTACTGGGGGAACATCATATCTCTCAACGGCCCGGGCCACGTCGTCACCGACCGGGTCCGTGTAGAGTTTACTTTTTCCTTTATCACGAACCGAATTAGCCTCTGAAGGGGCTCCGGGCCCCGAGAGCTGGGCATCACCAGACCCGGGCGCCGGAGGACCCCTGAGCCCTGACACCGACCTACCAATTCTGAGTGTGGCCATGAGACCAAAAGAAAAGAAGGAGGTTACCTCGAAAGGGAGTCGCAGGGGGCAGAGTGACGGAAGAAGGAAGCCTGAGAAGACGAAATCAGAAGAGCGCTGAGGAATTAAAGCCTGTGAGACTGGCACCTTATATACGGGATAATCCCGGAATGCGAGCCATCGGGAATAAGACAGGTGGCGGCATCCAAGGGTCGATGACGTTTCGAAACCCGCGCTAAGAGAAAATCAAATCGACCGCGTCATGATGACCCCCATTTAATGGGCTGGCCTCGACTGGCGCGCCTGACAAATCCCAAATAGTCACATCGCCCGAACCGGGCCGGCTGAACCCGAACGACTCGAACGATGGGGGCAATTGATACGACTATTTAGAAGAAGCCCGCTAGTGATATTGGGCCCCGCTGGATGAGGCCCACGAGGAAAACACGGCACAGTCAATGAGGCCTCCGAAGACAATCAAATTCAAATCGGCCCATAGGGGGAACCACTCTCCCGGGGGATGGGGCATTAAATGTCCGTCAGGGCGTTCCGGAATGGGGCATTAAATGCCCATCAGGGCGCCCCGGAATGGGCTGGCCCTCGACACAGGCAGGCACCATCACGGAGGCAGACCAGGGGGGTATAGCGACGGACGGCGCATGACGTGACGGCAAGGTGGGGGGCAAACTCTCCCCATGGCACTGGCCGGCGCCGTTGAGAGGAGCGGCGTGATGGCAACATAGACATGCGGTGATCACGGCAGGACCACCTATAAAGGGACCAGGGGGAGAACGGAGCAGGGGATCGGACCCCAGGTATTCTAACCGAAGGTATTCCATCAACGACCTTGGCATTTCGTCCATTGAACCTTCCCCCTCCCCTTGTTCGCGCCGTGGGTCAGCGCACCGATCTCCTCTCGAGTCGTGCCAACCCCCGCCGAGTATCCTTCAGACCCCGATCTGACTTAGGCATCGGAGGGGACACGGTCGGAACCAAGGTCCGGCCACCCTGACGAGTTTCTCGTCTGTTCAGGAAAAAGAAGACCGAGGCACCGAGGCCACCCCTCGACGCTCGTCCGACCAGGAGCCGAGCCCACGGAAACCGAGCCGAGGCTTCCCCTCCGCTCGGAATCAATCAGAAGCCGACATCCCGCCTCGACCCTGTGCTCGGCCCCGACGCCAACTCCAACCCGAGCCAAGTGCACGCGCATTCGGCACTCCCAAGGGGTCAACATCAACCACTTGACCACGTTGACCCTACAAATCCCGGTCAACGACCCTGTGGTGAGAAAACACCCGTAAACAGTTAGGATTTGATCTTGGTAAATCAATGTTTGAGATTGGATTTTGTAAAAATTTTAGTGGATTAAATTTTGGAGGGAAAAGTGTTTTGGGAAGTAAAATTTTGAAATTAAAATTGTCTTGGAAAAGATTGTGGAGTTTAAATTTTTTTTGGGGGGGTGGAATCTCTTGGGAACCTAAACTTTGAAATTAAAAGTATTTTGGAAAAGATTGTGGAGAAGCATTATCCATTAAATTAAACAAACTAAAAAATTAGCGTAAAAAAATTTGAGTTAATACCCTCACCGAAAAATACACTGACGTTTGTTCCCCTGCGCCAAAGGCGTCAGCTAAATTTTTTTATGCTAATTTGTTGTTCCGTGCCTAAGGCGTCCTTGCCGAATTTGTTGTTCGACGCCGAATTGTTGTTCGGCGCCGAAGGCGCTCTCGCGTTGTTCCGCGCCGATGGCGCTCACGCCGAATTTTTGGTTCCAAGCCGAATTTTTTGTTCTATGCCAAATTTGGTGTTCTGCGCCGAAGGTGCCCGCACAGAATTTGTTGTTCCACGTCGAATGTGTTCGCGTTGTATTTATTGTTCCATGCCAAAGATACCCACACCAAATGTGTCGTGCCGCTAAATATTTTTATGCTAATTTGTTGTCCTTTTAATTTTTAGCTATGGAAATACTGTTTGGGGAACAAAGATTTCGCAGGTGGAAATGTTAAATGAACCGTGCCCACGGGCACGGGTTATAACTAGTCTATCTTACAATTGATGGATGTTGACAAACATCCATGTACCTATGTGACACAAAGTGGGCCCCACATTTGTTCCACTAGGACAGCAGGATGGCCTAGGTTGTGCCACATGGACATGGCGGGGCCTCGCTTGGTGGACGATGAGGACGTGGGCTGAGTTTGAAGTTTATGTTGCGATGGTGCAGAACCCAAACAAAGGCTCCACTCCTTCCCATTATTTGCAAACTTGTTGTTACTTTTTTCATAAAAGACAAATGCCACACCTTTTTTCACATATTTACGGTTTGCCATCGGTCTTTTTTCACCTTGACCCCCTGCGTTGTTTACACTTTTGACGCCTACTGTTCTCGCTTTTACCCATGTGGTTTGGGGTGTGATTGATGCACTTTGCCCTCCTCCAAAGGTTTTTTTGGCAATTTAACACCTTTTACCTCTCGACGACACACACCCTTCCACACTTCTCTCTCTTTTTTGGTTGCGCGCGGGGTCCTGCGTTCTTTCGACGATACCACACACATACCCGCTCTTCTCGCTCTTTCGTCGGTTGCGTGCGTACACCGCACCTTATGAGTTTTTCTTGGGTCACAGTGGACTATGTGCAAGAGTTATTTATAGTAACTCCATATATCACCAACATCAACCAAAAAAAAAACAAGGCCAGATGAATGGTTAAAAGATAAATACGTCCATACATCACGAATTTCTATTAATCAGCCTATTTAATTATTTATATATTTTAACAAGAAAAGTGAAAGACAAAAGAAAAACTTGAGCATAAGTTACCATAGCATCCTAATTCTAATGGTAATATGTACAGTTTGATTGGTTTGAAACGAAAACAATGTTTCATAAAATGCTTGAAATATTTATTAATGTGTAAAGTTTCAAAATCAGCCAAAAAATAATAATAAATAACCAAGTTTAAATTTAATTACATAAACTGATCATCTTCTCGTCATGTCGGTTAAGTAAACGTCACTTGTAACCCTGGCCGTTTTGGATGGTTTTCTCATTACATATTCCAATGAAATGGTCAGGATTGGTAACCCGACTAGTTTGAGGGTGCACACCTTGACTGGGGTTGCTAATCCCGGTAGTTTAAATTGAATGCGTTTTCTGATCATCTTCGTTTTTTAGTGTCAATTTACTAGCGAAATCTGACATGACGAACTAATTGCCAATTTTTGTAATTATATTTAATTTTGGTTGGGTTTTGGAAATTTTTACTACAGTAAAAGAGAAAAATATCCATATCCGAGTCGAAATCTCAGGCATAGCAAATAGACCGGAGCAGCCGGCTCGAGCCGTGAGTGAAACGGAGGCTGTCCCCGGTTCAGGAATAGAAACAGCTTGGCCGTAGACCACCGTGTCAAAGGTCAACACTGCTCCCACCCACAGTTGTACCTGATCCAGACAAAACTAACGACCCACGAAACCGTGTATATGCGTAGCACATCAGTGGTATAATCGTAATTAATCGATACGTCCGGAGAAATCACGAAATCTGGCTAGCCAACTTTCGAAAGCTATTACATTTTATTTACAAGCGTGTCATTTTCGATTTTGACTTTAAGAAGGGGTAATGCGTTTAGCAAAATGGGCAATGCGCACAGCAGCACGCCAACTTTTTAAGCTCGAGTGCTGTATAAGAACACATCTATTTTTTTTGATCTTTTTTTGGAGGTGTTAAGTACACCTCATATTTTTTTAAATTCAAGTTCTCTTTTTAACTTCTCATCCTCGTCTAACCTCTGTTTTTGTCATCTTCATCCTCCCTAAGTTGACTCTTCTCCTTTTCTCCACCGCCACCATCATCACCTCCTATCGTCGTCTCCATTGCCATACACAAAAAAAAAAATCAAATTATAACCCAACAAATTTACGCAAGCATTAAAGAATCTTTTAAAAATCAATTAAACCCATCAAACATGAAACCCAATTAGAATCATTTAGAATCATTTAAATCAATATGCTTGGACTTTTTACGTCTGAGTGTCATTTGTGATGCTTGGGCCAATAAACCAGAAATCAAATATGGTGTTAGGGCATATAAGCATGTGCATCACAAATATTTTCAAAAATTGTAGCTTGGGTTGAGAAGCAGTGCAAATAATCCAGATATTTTTTTTGATAATTTATTTGATAATTTCGGGAGGGGAGGAGAGATGGACGATGAGCTTGTTATGCATTGTGGAGGAGGAGGCGAGAAGAGGAATAGTATGGATGAAGAAGAGCAGCGAGGATAAAGAGTGGCTTAAACTTGTAAAAAAATGACATGTGAGTTCAGAAATTAGGACCGTGTGCATAGCAACTCCCGGAGCAAGGGGCAGGCCAGTGTAGGCAAAAAGCAGGAATCCAATCGTTCGGCTAACCCCTTTAATCACTAAAAATTATAAATTATTTTATTAAAAAAATAAATTAATAAAAAAGAAAACATTAAACTATTCGGTAAAAAGGTCGCTATTTTCTTTTCCAACTCTGTCCATTTCTTTTGTTAAACAATTTGCCGTGATGGACGCCATTCATTCAACCAAAATGGAATAAACAAAAACAAAAACAAAATAATAAATATATATTTCCAAAAGCCAATCAGCATATTTCGATTTTTGTGGCTGCCATCATTAAAATATTCCACCCATGACCCAAATTCAAAAAATAAATAAAAAAAATCTCCTTCCTTTAGTGCATATTAAATTATTAATTTATTAATGCTGCCATATGAGTATTATTTATTTAATTTATTACTAATATATCTGTTGTTTAAAACCTTGGGTATTTCTTTTATTTCGCATTTCGCATTTTGCATTTCGCTTGCAATTTCCTCTCTTTTGTCCTAAAAATTTCAGTGTCTCTGAACCAGTGGTGGGTTCCGGACACCGCCTTGCGCCGGTTTTCCGACCGTGACGACGAGAAATCGGAGCTCGAAAAGACCGGAAAAAATATCCGCTAACAAATTAGTAAATCCCCTTCTTGTCCTTGATGGAGATTTCCCACTCGAGCTCGCCTAATGGCGGGAGCTCGCTCAAATCCTAGAGGAGTTGTACCTCGAAGTCTTACGCACAAGACGCCTGCTTGCAGTCTTTTGGCGGCCGATCTAGCGTCTGTTGTTTGTAAAAGGTGTCTTTTTTAGGGTTTTAGGGGTTATCTATGTATAATGGACGGAAGGGAAGTGACGAGTACCGGAGCAACGGCGGCCACGGCGACGGTGACGGAGACGAAGCTGGAGAACCCTAGCGAGGAGGCGACTCCTCCGCCGCCGGCGCAGCAGCAGGCTCCGCCTCCTCCGGCGGTTTATGCGGCGGCGACGATACATGCTCCGGCCCCGGCGATGGCAGGCCCCCCGGCGGCGGTCCCGGCGGCGGCGGCGGCGCCGGGGGATCCGGTGAGGAAGAAGAGGGGGAGGCCGAGGAAGTACGGGCCGGACGGGAGCGTGGTGTCGCGGCCGCTGAATCCGATGCCGATATCGGCTTCGCTGCCTGCCGGAGAGTTCCCAGCGGCGTCGGCCATGAAGCAGCGGGGTAGAGGGCGGCCAGGGGGGCCTGTCAGCTGCAAGCATCAGCAAACCCGGATCGAGTTTGAAAGCTTAGGTGAGATTTTGCCTTTAACACCCTAGTTTTAAATTTTTTTGGTGCAAGGATCATTTCTGTTTGATTCTGTTGGCCGATGTATAAATATGCGGTTGGTGGAATGAGTTTTTTTTTGGCGGTGTTACTCTGTTGATGTTGTCTCTGTCTTTCATCCGTCGCTGCCACCACCACCTTTGCTTACATCCTGTTTGGATTTGGTCAGTAGCTTTCAACTCGTTGATGGTTTGGATGTAGGTGGTGGTGGTGGTTGTTGTTGAGTTGTTGGGATTCTGATTTGTGGGACCACTGAATGAGGGCAGGGTTTCTCATCCTCCGGATCGGATGTTATGGAATGGTGGTGTTTCTTGTCGAGAAAGGCAATCTTTGGTGGGGTTAGCTTGTGGATTTGCGAATACGAATCTTGTCGAGTCACTTTTTGGTAGCACTTGGAGTGTTGTTGTGAACACACATTAAGAGGAGATTAGTGGCCACTATTTGATGTATCCTTGGGTTAGGAGTGAAATTCTCGATGCTCCACTGTGTGGGATATTGGAGCCGATGTAGGTGGGGTGCGATCTTGTGTCCGACTAGTTATTGAATGGTTGCTCATGGCATTTCATCGATACTGTTTTATTCATGTTGTAACATTCGACAATGCAAAATTTGACAACCTTAGCCATCACTCACGTCCTTAATTCGTAGGTTCTCACTGAATCTTATTTTTCCGCCTTTGATTTTCGATTTCTCATAACTACGAGGGGAGTGCGATTCTTTGTTCTTAATTATTTTCCCTTTTTATCAAGTGGGACCAAGTGCTTACGACATATCTGCTCCTTTTTGTTTGTATATTTATTGCAGGCGAGATGGTAGCATGCGCGGCTGGTGCTAATTTTACGCCTCATGTTATCACTGTTGCAGCTGGAGAGGTATGGCTTACTTAGGGTTGAACTTCTTTCTCATTTCTATATTCTATTTTATGTATTATAAATTAAACCATTTGCTCCTCTTTTTTACTTAAACTTTATTATATGAACTGTAATGATGTATGACATCGATACTTGTGTGGACACAGAAAAAGCAACTTAACTATTATTGGAAACCTCTTCATGTTCGTCTCAAGTTCAAGAAGTTTGATAATGCCATGCAATCAATGTCTATTGCATCTTGCTTCTCAGTGATTCTCATTGACTTTGAAGTATCAGGACACGTTATATTTTGAACTTGAAGATACATATATCACTTTATCTTAAAAAATACAGCAGAAAAAATATTTATGGTTAAAGTGAGGCAACTGCCTTTCTATACCAATTACTTCATATTTGTGTGGCTATTTAAGGAGCTGATTCTGACTAAGCATTGCCTTGCTAGTTATTTTTGGTCTTTAATCTATGGAAATAAAAGATTATGTTGAAATTTTGGATTAGAGTAAGTTTGGACTTAAGGCATTCGATCATAGACTGGTGATTCTCCGTTAAAATCTACATGTTTTGGTTCAATCAACTTTTTGGCAGCTCAAGTTGGTTTGCAAATTGGTTTAGTGGCTTTCTTTGTAGCGGCAGTTATAGTTACAGAAGCTGGCTAAGACTTGTTGTGTTATATAATATTTGTCTGGAGTTTGTAGAAAGCTGACTTTCAGGACTTGGGCTGACAAAGAGCTTTGTTGTTGTCATTATTGTTTCTATGAGTTTGTTAAGCATGAGATTATGTCATTAGATGATAAACATAAATGTGTTTAGTCTTTCATTTGAGATGATTCATATCTGTTCTTGTTTCCTGTATATTTTTGCACATGATCTCAATGGTTATGGCTGCTAGATGGGAAGCTGTTTCATTTATTAGGTTGCATTGTATTAATGCTGACATGATATTTAGCAGTAAGATTCAGCACATGTGCTTGCTGCCTTACCACTTTGCTCATGTTAAGGTGTTCCTCTACAAGCTTAAGATCTTTCTTTTAGCGCCATTTAGTATTTTTCTAGTTCATCCATTTCAATGATCTGCTAGATTTAATTGCATTCACTGATATTCCTTTTTGTTTTGACTAGTAGAAAGCAGTAGCATAGCCTGTTCCTGCAGTGGCGGATTTAAGGAATCGTCTGGTTTGGGACTAGTGATGTGCTTGTGCCATTTTTACCAAAGTGTTTAATTCCGACCCGACTCAGATATGATCTTGAATGATTCTGTCCTGGGTGTACGGCAGAAGTACAGCACATGAAACATCCATGTATAATATCATTTGGATATTTCATAAAATGGATAGAAATTTGTCAATAATTGACGAGAATGTAGAATATTAGCATACACATGGTTGAGTATTATTCATCAACTGAACAATAATGACACAAAAATTTGGTTTGTGTATAAATGCGGGGAAGGGGGTTGTCTATTATAAAATGAGTGAGGATCAATAATTTTATAACTAAAATTAAGCTAAAATAATTCAAGTAAAAGTAAGTATTCACTAAAATAGGAAAATTGTGATGAAATAATCACCTATGAACTTCCACCATAAGCAAAGCAGGCCGCCTCAAATTTATGAATAAAATTTACCTAAGTCCTGAGGTTGCAAAGTATAAAGCCTTTATACTTCTTTCAATTGCAAATTTTATTTGTTGAAGTATCATATGTTCAAATAGTATTTGTTTGTACAGATCAACAAATACAATACTTTACTGAATATGTTACTGAAATATTGGAAATAGACATAAAAGCAAACATAATTTGTTAGATTCATCCTATACATGTATAATTCATGTTTGAACAACAGAGGTCCTAACTCCTGATCATTGATCAATTGGATATGGGATGGCAAGTGAATCCTAATGTGGATTACTGTATTTGTTAGTTAATAATAAAGTGGAACCAAACCCTATCCCTAGCCAACCTTGACACGAATAATTATGGGAAGGGTGTTAATCTACATCACTTGAATCAAATCATCTCTAAACTCCTGTACTCCTAGTGCCACCAAAAGCTGGGTGCTTGACTATTCTTATACACATACAAACTAGAAAGATACCATGTACAATACAACTTGCTGTCTGAACATTTTACTAAATCTTTTATATTGCATAATGGACGGTTTGACCATCTGTAACCAGAAACTTTCTCGGAAAGTTAATTTTAACTGTTCATGAGATGGAAACTGCAGATCTAATTCCTTTCTGATAATCAAACTTGATATGACATTAATTAACTTGATTTAGAATATTTGGTTAAGTCACTTACTCCTTTCTTAACAATAGGCCGATGCTGTTCTGTTTTCTTCTAGGAATAAGCAGTTTGAGAAATTCAATGACGCCGGTTTCTATTTGATTACTTTGAAAAAGCATTAAGAAAATATAAATTATCAATTCAGGATTTTGGTAATCACATTGCCACATCTTCCTCATTGTTTTTAAATATTTTTTTGCTTTAAATACTTGTGGGCAGTTTTTTATATGCTCTTCATTGCAACCAGAATCTTGTTATCCAGGACGAGTAAGCAATTATATGACTTATCAAATGAAAACAAAGCTAACTAGGTGAGTGCCTGCATTATTGAGTGCTAAGTGGCGGCCTAAATGATTATACCCCTTAGGCACCGTCATAGGCTGATTTTTACAACACTTGTCCTTTATTAGGGAGGTAGGTGATATCACATTTGACCCTAATCATTGATCTAAGACTCACATGTTTTCTTGTTCTATTATAGAAATTATTGTAGCCACAATTTAAATTCTTATCAAATCAGAGGGGATCATACATGAACGCTGATGCATCATTCTCATGCATGCCTATACGATCAGTCTCAACAAACATCTTCTTTAGTCATGTTTCAAGGGTTGAGAGGTTCAGTTGTCTTCATTTACTTTAAGTTACGTACAAGTCACCTGATTGTTAATTGGAATAGTGAAATTGTTAGGCCAATTAACAAACTCATTCGGAGTAAAAATGCTCTCGAAACCAGATGGAGAGCCCACTTTTAAAATTTTAGAGTTATCCGGGTTTAGCTATATTTCTGCTAAGCATTTACAATTCTTATGCTTGGCCTCAAATGCCATGATTCATCACCTGTGTACGAAGATTACTATTTTGTAGCTTGTATTGCCCTTCACAGTTATTCTGGTGACCTAGAATTAGACTCTTTGTTAATTTGTTTGTGTATTTTATACCTAAAATTTTGATGGCTAGGCTGCTGCCTGAGCATGACCAAGCCTTAGGATGACCCATCTACTTTATCCAATCCGGCTTCAACTTTGATTGAACTAATGTCTTCTCAGTTCTCAAGAGCATGAGACTAAGATAACGTCAATTTGCGGAACTAGATTTACTTTCCTCTATAATGGTCAATTCATACAAAAGTGAAGTGATCCACCATGAATAATAACTAGTTGAGTTGTTAATAATGATGTCTTTGGATGCATTTATAAGGTCAAATACTCTATCACACAAGGTTTGAGGTCTCGGTTTCGGTCTCCGTATCGCTCTCTCGAAAATTTAAGTTTCGGTATCGGTATCGTTTGTTTCGGCGGTATCGGACGTGGGGTTCGGTTGGTCAGTATCGGTAGTTTTAAATACATAAAATCTATCAGATACGTAAAAAAAACTAAAATAGCTAGAATTTTACCTTGCACACCCACCGTTTTACTTTGCGCACGTACCACTTATTTGCAAGTTTGCCTTGGAGTTGCTTTGCGCACCTGCCATTTTGCTTTGTGCACATATCACTTATTTACAAGTTTGCCATATAATATCTTACTTTATACATCTACACAGTACACATATAACTTATTTACAAGTTTACCATTCAAAATTTCCCAACTTCTCTCTCGCACGTCATTCTCTATCTCTCTCACGCGGTCTTCTCTCTCTCTCACGGGAGCGACAGGAGCGGCACGGGAGCGGCAGCAGGCAACATCATGCGGCAGGCGGCGGCGAGGCGAGGCGGCAGGCGGCGGCGAAGCGCGGTGGCACGTCGGCGCAGTGAGGTAAGTTTGATTTTCGGTTTTTTGCAGTTTCTTCCATGTTTCTTCCTCTTCTTCATCTTATTTTTCGATTTTTGACAGTTTCATTCACATTTGCTGGCCGGCCAGTTTCGCCCGATACTGGGCGAAACCGGCCGAAACCCTAGATACCGATTTTATCTAGCAGTTTCGGACCAGTACTGGGCGGTACCGGTCCGATACGCCCGATACCAAGAGGTATCATGATACCTCAAACCATGCTATCACAAATATCCTGATGAGTTTTTATGTGTCAATAGAACTGAGTTTAAGATTACATAACTTGTATATGTACACTTTGATGAGCATTCAACAAATCATGTCATGTTGGAAAAACAATCTAGCAAAAGATGAGAAAATCAAAGATGGTATATGTTTCACTTTCAGAAGATTACTACAATCATTAACACAAGAACTTTGAAATTCCTCTATGAGATTTAGAGAGCATTTACGAAAGAACAGTTCTCTTAGCCTATTTGGCAAAGTGCTTGTGCATCACTGCAAGCTAGCACATGGTAGATTGCAAATAGTAAGAGTTATGGATTAGTTCATAATGTCTAGACTCTATAATCGATCTACTTTATTGGTCAAGGGAATAAACTATAGTTACCTAGGTGACCAAATGAAATGATCTAATTTCATATGAATATTTTGATTGCTTATCCTAACAGAGTTTGTTTAACCATGTTCTTAAAAGTTTGAAACTAATTTGAAAGAAAATTTCTCTTTCAGAAGGTGTTATATATTTGAATGATAATCAATTGATACCAAAATGATGCAAAATGGATATCTGATAGGTTCTCAGAAAACATGCACCTATTGAATTTTACTGAATTGATATTATCCCGGTATGCATCTAATGATGTAAACAAGTTATTAGGCAAGATCTGAAATATTTTAACATGAATCCATACATGTTTAGATAAGATAAACACACAAAAAGGAAAAGGTTACAATGTGTGGATCACTCTTGTGAACCTTTTTTAGGAATTAAAATTTTTCTAAAAGGAGTATCATAATTTATTCAATTACGCAAATCAAGTCGCAAAGTTCGAATGTAATTTATTGGATGAGTTTGAATTAGGTAATATGTGGGAATTGATAAGCAATTATGTTCAAACTAAAATAATAACAAATCACATATTGTGATTTCTTTATGCATCACAAGTTAATATTATCGGCCGTGTTGTGCGCACGTTAGCAGTTCTATTGCAGTCTCATCTGAATATGTGATTTGTTATTATTTTAATTTGAACATAATTACTTATCAATTTTCCCATCTTACATGGTTCCATCCCATCTAATATTAGTAGGTTAAATTAACTTTTCATATACACTTTGCGTCTAGATTTGTATAGTTGAATAAATTATTGTACTAATTTTGAATTTTTTTTTGAATCATAGTAAAGGTTCACAAGAGTGATTCACAGAGGACAACTTTTTTGTTCTTTCAGTTATCTTTGAACATGTATGGCTTCATGCTATGATATCCATCATCTTGCTTGGTAACTTTTTTATATCATTATATGCATGATGGGATGATAACAATGCGGTATGATTCACAGAGGACCTTTTTTGTTCTTTCAGCTTTGAACATGTATGGCTTCATGCTATGATATCCATGCTTGGTAACTTTTTTAATAACAATGCGGTATGAATTAGGTGCATACTTTCTCAAAATTCATAGCTACCTATTTCTACACCATTTTTAGTTTTTATTGATGATCACTTGTAATATACCACCCAATGAAAGAGAGTTTTTCTTTATAGTTTCAAGCTTTGAAGGACATGGCTAAACAAACTATGCTAGGTACTTATGTGATCCGCTAGGGTTTTGATGATAAAAATAGAATTTTTATGGAAAAAGATGAGATTTTTATGGGGAAAGATGAGATTTTTATGGGAAAGGTGCGATTTTAGGGTGAAAAGAGGCGAATTGGAGAAAATGAAGGATTTTTATTGAGATAAAATGAAATATAAAGGATAAAGTTGTCCATAATTGGAGAGGACTTAAACTTCATAAATCACCACAATATTCCACATACTAATCTGAAAATGATGAAAATCCCTAAAACTGACAGAAATGACCCTGCTGGGCTTAAATGCAAAACCAATTATTACTCCGCCACCGAAGAATCAACTTGTCCTCAAGGTGGTGTCGTGAAAACCGTGTGCTCACTAATCTAGATGGAGGTTCTCGTCTCCAATGGCTCTTTTTGCTCCACTGTTTGGTCTTCATCTTCAACGATCAGCATCTGGAGAGCACGATCCTTGTAACGATGTCCTGGTCCGTACCTCTCGTCACAACGGAAACAGAGTCACTTGTTGCGCCTATCCTGGATCTCTGCCTTGTAAGCTGCTTATGCCTACTGTTCGTTTGAAGCTTGCTGTTCTGTTCTTCTCTTGGCTGGACTGGAGCCCTTCTAGCGCCTTCTCCCATGTCGCTAGAGAAGTGCATCCGCTCCATGCTCCCATGGCGCGTCTCTCATCCATCATTCGAGCTAAATGCATCCTGTTTAGCAGCCTTCTGAGTCTCTGTATGCGTAGCTCCGCTCGTTTGCTTGGTTTGAGTCCCTTCATGAAACTCCCTCCAAGGACTCTCCTGGCACTCCGCGATCACGTCTGGCCAACATTTCGAATTTCTTGATATACTCCTTGATTGTCTCCTCCTACCTCAGAGTGTAGAGCTGCTCATATATGTCTCTTCCATGTGTCTCATGGAATCAGTCTAATAGACATTCTTTGAATTCTTCCCACTAGCAAACATGTCACCCCACTAGCAAATAAGGCGCTGATGTTGTCTCCATCGGGGTACCAAGATAAAGCTTCTCTCTTTAAGAAAACTCTTACTGCCTTCAACCTCTCCACCTCAGTGAGACAAATCACCTCACAATACCTATCTGCTCCTATATATCCAACCGTCTGGGTCATCTCTCTCAAATATTGGCATCGTTAGCTGCCTGATTTTGATATCGATGTTGAAATCTCCTTTCGGTCCATAGTAAGGGGGATGATAAGGGTCACGTCGTTCCTCTCCGCGTCGTTCCTCTTCGCGTCGTTCATAGCCCCTCAAAGGATCACCGCCTCTGTCTCCATGGTCGCTCCAGTCATTCTCCTCCCAATTGTAGTCGTCCAAACCCTCCTCTAAGCTCGGGTCCTCGTCATATTCATCCCGAAACTCCTTGTAGGTTGGTAGGACTCGGCGTTAGTGCCTCTTTGCAGCAAACCACGGCTCATGAACCTCTTGAAGCTCTTCCACATCATCCTCAGGTCCCAGAAGCAGCTGAAAATCATCGTTTGGGTCTCAGCGGGCATCCCGGATGTAGCGGGGCCCGAAGGCTCAACCCAAGGCTTGGCATGGCCTCTGGCGGGCCGCCAAGGGCCTGTGAGGCTCATGTAGGGACCAGGCGGGCCGACAGGACCCTTGCAGGGCCAGCATGGCCCATGTAGGGCCCTACGAGGTTGCATGAGTGCCGCAGGCTCCTGTTGGCCCTGCAAGGGTTCGCGGGGTGCCTGAAATTGACGGCTAGGGATTTCCCTAGCGCTATCCTCATTTGTGGGATTTTCTTCATCTTCCGCATAGTAGTCGTCGGGGTTAGATAGCAAATCCTCGTATTCCTCCGCTTTTCCTTTCCTCAAAGCCATCGCCTTTTGCACTAGATTTGGGTTTTCACCCAAATCTGAAATTTTCACTGCCTTCATCTCGAGAAATTCTCGAGTTAGGGTTTGTAGGAAAGCACCTTGTTGCGCTAGGGCTTCACCTTGTTGCGCTAGGGTTTGCATGACCTCTTCGAACCTTTTATCTGATGATGCCATATATCTTCCATAGATTTCTTCAGCTCTTTGATCTCGCTGTCGAATTTTTCGTTCAATGCGTCGATCTTGTCCTTGGATCTCGTCGCTACCATGGATCGTAGATGCCCTGATACCAATTTGATGCAATCTTTTTGCCCTAAAAATTCCACATTTCGCATAAAAATCTCATCTTTCACCATAAAAATCCTCTTTTTATCATCCACCTGCGGACCCCGCTAGGATTTTGATGATAAAAAGAGGATTTTATGGGGAAAAATGAGATTTTTATGCGAAATGTGGGATTTTTAGGGCAAAAAGAGGGGATTTAGAGGAAATGACGGATTTTTATTGAGATAAAATTAAATATAAAGGATAAAGTTGGCTACAATTGAAGAGGATGCCGCTCTCCTATATTTGAATTAGAGATCAAAGCCTAAATCTCCAAGATCTAGCTTTTTTCAATGAAGGAAAAGCTTAAACTTCATAGATCTAGGTTTCTACCACAATATTTCACATGAAAACCCTAATCCTATCCTTTGCCTACAAATTTGTAAATAATCAAAATTACAGAAAAACCCATACAACTGAAAATTACAAAGACCCCCACCCCAAATCTGAAAATTACAGAAATGGCCCTGATGGTCCTAAATGCAAAACACATCAAGTACTCAATCAAACTATTATATAAAATTGGATTATTTCATTAGGTCACTAAGGTAAACCTAGTTAGGTACAAAATCGGCTCTTCAACCCATAACGTAGATAGATCATAGAGTCTGGATTTTATCTACTAATATACAAATGTTACGACTTGCATTCAAGGATGTGCCACCTTCAAGTGATGCCTAAACACCTTGCCATATAAGTCAAGAGAAATGCTCTTCCACAAATGCATAAAATTGTCCCTATCTAAATCAATTCTTTCCTTGATTTTAGCAACCTTTTGAAAATAGAATCTACATCACCGTCTTTGATTCCCTTACCGTTTGCTAAGTCGTCTTTCCAACATGGTATGGCTTGGTGAAGGCTCAACAAAGTGTGTATATTCAAGGCTATGCAATCTTAAACTTAGTTCCATGACATACTAAACTCAATAACTTTTATCTAAATATTTGTGATAGATCATTTAACCCAACTAAATAAATGAATTTAGAGACATCATCATCAATGGCTCAACTAATTATTATTCATGTTAGATCATTTTCTTTTGTAGTATTTGACCATAGAAGTAAATTAAGTTATGCAAATCAACATATCTTAGTCTTATGCTCATCAAAATTTTGAAGACATTAGTTCGATAGAAGTTGAAGCTGGAACAATCACCTTGCATAATTTTGAGGTGTTTTTTGTTTTTGGGACTTGTAACTTGTATGGGTGTATGGGTAAAAGGGTTAGGTTCTTCAAGGAAGACAAGTTTCTGACATGCTGGAGATTAATTGTATAACTTTTTAAGGAAAGGATGGGGTCATAAACCCGCAACCCCAGCAGTCCTTATTAATAGAAGTTACATCAAACCCCACAAAACTCCAAACCGGAAGGGGTTGTTATCCAACATTAAATACGATTCAGAAACACTACTAAGATCATCACATCAAAACAAAATAAAAGACAATCAAGTACAGTCAGTAGGGCTCATCCATATCCATGTATCTAATAAATTTGATTAGATCTAGATTCAAGTTGGGATCACAATTCTTTTAAATAGCCAAAAACTCATCATCCTAATGGTCATAAAAAGAATCTTAATATAGTTTGTACCCAAAGGATCAGAGGTAGAGGCTTTTGTTGTGCGTCAGCGGATGATCGTCGAAGATCAAATGACGAAGAACTAGCAACCAAACAAATAGAACACAATGAAAGATATCAACTTTAGGCTGTTGGTCAGCCAATGGAACACTAATGAGTTTTATTACGAAAGGAAAGAACATTTCAAATATTCTCTCTTCACAACGAAGAAGAAGCACACAATGATCTCTTCAAAGCTCTTAACAATCTCTCAAACTTGGCTCTCACAAAGTGACGGCTCAAAGTTCTCTCTGTGTGTTCCCCTCACAAACCCTCGTCTAATACTCCTTATATATAGCACTAGGGTACAATAGGTGTCATCAGCGAAGATGGATTTCCAACAGATACGAATTTCGATTTTAATGGAATTCCAATCCAATCGCAACTCTATTACGAATAGGACGCAACATCCTATGGTAGGTCTCCTCCGTACTGCCGAGCTTCCCGCTAAAGACCAAGCAAACGAAGTACCGAGTCGAGCTTTATGAGCTTCCTGAAGCTTGGACTGTAGAGTTGACCTATGAGCCGCCGATCCTCCGAACCGAGAATCTAATGCATTGTCGAAGTCCAATTGCTCGACATCCTCGTATCTGATTAATGCAGAGTCAGATAGGTCGGATCCAAGTACAACCGAGCTAGCTCTACACAAGATAGCTCTGCTGCCGAACCAATACTTCTTCATCGCCTTAATCGAGCCAACTTTCACAAATCTCCACTTCGGCGATATTTAAGCCTCACTTACACAACTGACATTCAATGCACCACCTTGGTAGAGTCACATATGATTTTTTCCAATTTTGCTCCGGAGAGCCCAATGCCCCCACCGAGGCTCAACTGGCTCCACTGAGCCTCAATACCCTCAACTGGGGGCCGCCATTGACATCATCTCGGAACAACATTGAGCTACTCCAAGCAGTGCTTGAACTTAGCTCCCAGTACAACCATAGTTAACATGTCCGCAGCGTTGTCATTTGTTTCGATCTTCAACAAATTAATGTTATGAAAAACATCTCGGAACGCAACTCCAAGCAGTGCGAACCTAGCTCCCAGTAAGTTAACGTGTCTGCATGGTTGTCATTTGTTTCGATCTTCAACAAATTGCTGTTATCGTCTTCTTCTCCCACATAGTCTCGGACAAAGTGGTATCTTAAATTTGAAAAACATCCTAAAGGGGGTGAACAGGGTGTATGTCACAAATTAAAAATTGAAGTACAATGGAATAATGCAAAGCACACACTCACAAATCAGAGATGCAAGCACGCGTGTGTTTAAAGGAGTGGCTCTCCACCTAGGCTCCCTGCCTCTACTCCGACCCCAAAACCAATGTGGATTTCATCCCTTTTATAACCAAAAACTTAAACAACTTGATTATGCTTGCGGGTGGTGATCAAACCGTACAAAGTAGTGTCCAAGAGTATAACGCTCAATGATAGCTTCTGGATGACGCTATTCTCTTAATACCACCTCACAAAAATAGAATCAAACTTCTTTAATACTAAGTAAAAAACTAGGAAGATATCACCATGATGTAGTCTGTGAGATCGTGATCGTGTAGGCGCAAACGGCTTGTCAGTCTATGCTTCTCTGAAGTTCGTTGCGCAATTCTGAAATCTGCAGGGACTGTTCTGCATAAACTGCCGAATCTGGATCAGTGTTTGCTGGCTGATCAGAAGATAAATATCACTGTTGCATAGATCATGAAGTTGTGATCGTCCAGGCACAAACGGTTCGTCAATCGGAGTTCTGGATCAAAAGGTATGCACTTTTTAGTGTTGATGATCTCTTTGAAGATTGTAAAGGAAATTCGGCAATTGGAGAAGGAAGGTTAATCCCTGAATATTTTGGCTCAAAAGGATGTAATGGAATGCCTCTTCAAGGGACGTGTCTTCTCCTTTTTAGAGATAGTAGTTTCTCTTAAATTAGAACAATTGGTCTTCAAATCTTCCTTAATTCTGAATCAAATCTTTAATCTTTGACCTACTCAAATCCTATTGAAGATAGAAATCCTTATTAGATAAAACTCCTTTTGAATCCAATCAAATCTTCAATCTTTGACTTAGTCTAATCTTCATCTTCACAGTGCATGGATAATTGTGGATGAAGTAGAACTCTTTTGAAATTCCAATCCTATTGAAGATAGGATTCATCTTATGATAAGAATCCTTTTTAATGTAGATCTCCTATTTAAATCAAATCTTCATCTTGATGATGCATGAACAATTGTGAATGAAGTATGACTCTTCTTGAATTTCTTTTTGCACAATTGGCTACACATATAATTCTTTTACACAAACATTTTCTTTTGCACATTTACACATGAAATCACTTAATGAAAACATTAGTACCATATGGCTTGTTTGATATCATCAAAATTAAAAGTGTGACCTAGTTAGTGGGCTAACTAGGCCAACAATCTCCCCTTTTTGATGATGGGAAACATGCCAAGAAAAATTATTAGTACCACATGACTTATTTGACATCATCAAAATTAAAAGTGTGATCTGGTTAGTGAACTAATGATGTCAACAATATCTCCCCTTTTGATGATGGCAAACAAGCTTAGAAAAATTGAGATAAAGTATTAAAGAGCAAGTCATAGAGTGCACATGATCATGAATCAGTTAAAGCTCCCCCTATATATGTGCCCTCATGAAAACTTGTGACAAGCCCCCCTCAAAGTATGCATCACATGCATCTCAATTTTTCCATCTCCACCCCTTTTGTCATCATGCAAAAAGTATTCTACCATGCTTTTGAGCTCCCCTAGATTTATGCATCAATTTTCTATTCTCGCCCCCTTGTGACATCAATCGAAATGAATAAAAATGAGCAAGAAAATATCAACATTATCAAAATTTGTTATGCAAGTGACATGAAATAAGATTAGCATATCAAAGAAACACGAAATTGATAAAGACAATTTCATATCGATGTTTACTCCCACACGTACTTCAAAATATGTACACCGTCATGAATCATCGAAAGCATACTGTCATTGCTTAAATAAAAATAGAAGATATAATCAAATAACTAACTTGAATCATTGGTTCATGCTTATGACACCAAAAAAATCAAACTCATAAATTGTCTTAAACAACCTTTTTTATATTCATCTCTTTAGAATAGCTATCAAGCATGATGTAGGGAGACAACCAACATAGGATACCATGATGTTTAATTTCGGGTCATTTGGAGTTGAGATGCGCTATAAGTGGTTACTTCATTTACCATATTTCATACGCATTGCTCAACAAACCCTCAAAATCTGGTTATTAGTCGCCAGTATCAAAATGATTTTCATAAGCTCATGTTATTTTGCATTTAAAAATTTTTTGGGCTAATTTTTCTCAATTTTCTTTCTTTTTCCTTTTCCTTTTCTCCGTGGTTGTCTTAGAATAGTGACGTATGAAGGCATCTACATATTCGACTCCTACTACTTAATTGTTCCAAAGAAAATCATATATTTATAAGTTAAAAGACAATTAAAAAGAGTTTAATCTTTTAGGGCCCAACCATTTTCCAACATTTTTTATAAGTTACATGACTATATCGACCCAAAAAAATTTAAACAATTAGGCATGCTAACAATAAACAATCAATTATGAACAATTTGAGTATGTGGATTTTTCATTAACATAAAATGTCATCATTAAGATCATATTTAATTTTTCTAAGATTTCTAACAAATTTCATACCAAATACTCATCAAAATTCCAACTATGTCAATGATAAACATATGTTCATGCAAACAATGAAATAATCTATGATGTTATGTTTCAACATAATCTCATAAGAGTTCCCCATGCATTATATATGCCAAAAATAACCATAACCTTCTTTACCTTCATTCGTTTAGATCAACACCGTTTTTGCCAACGCAATGTGTGCAATCATCCGACCTTAATAATGCACCTGCAGAGAAAGGTGCACCTTTTGGTATCCATTTTGTTGATCCGAAAGTGTTAGCACATGATTTGCTTTGGTTAATATGATGGTTAGAAATCCATATGATATTTTCAGTATAAATGCGAGCAAAGCAATCATGTATGATATGTCCTTTCTTATTAATATAAAAACATGTAACATCAGAGTGGTAGTGACTAGAAGAGGACATGTTCACATCATGAGTGCTAGATGGAGAGCTTGTGTATCTAGCATATCTCTTTTCAACAGGTTTCTAGGATTCTTAGGAGGTTGCTTCTTTTGCTTCTTTTTGAACCCTAGGCTTTGTGTGATAGAATAATCGTGTAGTCCATCTACCATCTCATTGAAGCTTTTTTGGCTACTAGTGAATCTCTTAATGGTAGAGCTAAGATTTTGGTTTTCACTTTTGAAGTTCACTATTCATAGCTTCATACCTTTTTTCTTTTTCCCTAGTTTCCAATTCAATAGCTATGTTTTTTCTTTTATTAAGTTGGATTTTTCTTTTTCAACCTCTTCCAATTTTTCCTCATAGCTAGCTATCTTGTGATTTAGAAATTTTATTTCAGAATTTTTAGAACTAAGAGTGCTAATTTTTTCTTTCAAGTCTTTGGCAAGATTGGAATTTTCAATTTCTAATTTAGCCACTTTTCTATTAGCATCTTCTATTTCACTAGCATTAATTTTTTCTTTTTATCAAATAAATTTTTTCTTTCACAAGATCCTCTATTTTTTTCTTAGTGACTAGAGACCATTTGATTTAAGAATTTAATATCAGAATCTTTAGAATTTAAAGAGCTAATTTTCTCATTTAAATCTTTAACTAGATTAGAGTTTTCAAGCTAACTTAGCTAATTTTTCGTTTGCATCTTTTAATTCTAAGAGCTTGGTCTCTAAGGCGGTTTCATCGATGCTTTAACAATTTTTAATGATTTCTGTCATTTAGTAAATAACATTTCATTTTCACGATTTACATCGGTAAGTTGGTCTTCTAAGGATGCCCGAAGTTGCTTAAGCTTAGAGTATTTAGGACCTATGTCTACGAGGATATTTACTAAATATTTATAAACTTCTTCCATATCAGCGAACAAACTCTCACTATAGTTATGACCATCAATAGAGAAGAGTTCAGATTTACCTTTTTATCCCTGGCATGAAGCATATTGATGCGATTAGGGCTTTTTGTGGGGATCAAAGGTGGGATTTTTATGGCTTTGGACTTCCTAATCTAGGGTTCATATGACGAAGAACTGATTTAAAGCACTAAATAATTCCTAGAACAATAGATCTAAAGCAGAGAACAATTAATTAGCTACGGAATTAAACTAGGGATTCTAAAGAAATAAAATACCTTTTCACAATTCTTCGATAAACGCCATCCTAAGGCCGGCCGGCCCTTTATTGGGGGAGGGGTTAATAATTGTCTAATTACTCTTTAACCCTCCCCATCTCTCGCGGAATCACAAGTTTGGGACCGGGTCCGTGGTGGACCCAAGTCGCCTCCTCCGATGGTAGACCCGAACCGGACCCTCTTCCAAGCCCGCACGGCCCCGTCCCCCCTTCTTGCCGAACCGCATCATTACTCCCCCCCAAAAGTGCCACCTTGTCCTCAAGGTGGAAGTCTGGAAACTGGTTGCGGATCACTGTAGCGGGCTCCCATGTAGTATCGTGGTCTGGAAGGCTCCGTCAACGAATCCGCACCTCCTGAGTCCCGTTTGCGGCCTGCCGGATCCCTGTCAACTCCTGAGGCTTCAGAAGCACCTCCATGTCATCTATCAAAGTGGGTGGCAGGGTGGGTGATAATGTGTGAGTCCCGATGGCCCGCCGCAATTGCGATACATGAAAAACCGGGTGAATGGTGGAGGTGGCCGGCAACTGCAGACGATAGGCCACCTTCCCGATCTGAGCTGTCACCTCGAAAGGTCCATAGTAGCGGGCTGCTAACTTCTCATTGCTCCGTCGGGCCAAGGTCTTCTGTCGGTAAGGGCGGAACTTCAAGTAGACCCGGTCTCCCACTGTAAACTGCTCATCTCTATGGTGTGCATCAGCCTTGGTCTTCATAATCTGCTGGGCCCTCAACAGGTGTTTCTTCAAATCCTCAAGATATTTGTCCCGTTCAGTCAAATGCTCCTCCACTTGTGAGACCGGAGTGGTCCCTCGTCTGTAGTGGATCAACTGGGGCGGGTCCCGACCGTATAAGATCCGAAAGAGGGTGCTCTGTGCTGTCGAATGGTACGAGGTGTTGTACCAATATTCGGCCCATGCCAGCCATCTGGCACACTGCCTCGGCGCATCTGACGCAAAACATCTCAGGTAGGTTTCCACACTCCTATTCGCCACTTCTGTCTGACCATCCGTTTGGGGGTGATAGGCAGTGCTCCTTCGCAGCTTGGTTCCCTGCACCTTGAATAACTCCTTCCAGAAACTGCCGATGAATACCTTGTCGCGGTCCGACACTATGGAGGCGGGAAACCCGTGCAAGCGAACCACCTCCTTCATAAAAGCTGCTGCCACTGTAACTGCAGTGTAAGGGTGTCTGAGGGGTATGAAATGGGCGTATTTGCTGAGCCGATCGACCACTACTAGAATAGAACTGTAACCCTCTGATCGCGGCAACCCCTCGATGAAATCTATGCTGATCTCCTCCCAGACCCTCTCAGGTAAGGCCAAAGGCTGTAGGAGTCTCGCTGGTGCCATTGCCATATACTTGTGACGTTGGCACACGTCACACTCTGCTATCCGCTGGGCAATGTCTTTCTTCATCCCGGGCCAGTATAGCTCCCTCGCCATCCTCCTGTAAGTCTGCTGTACCCCGGAGTGCTCGCCGATGGCACTGCCGTGGAACTCCTGAAAAAGCATCGGAATATGGGCGGAACCCCGTGGAATCACCAGACTGTCGTGGTATAGGAGCCTCTGTCCGTCCATGCTGTCCCCCTGGAAGTCCGCAGAGCCCTGCTGCAGTGCCTCACGTATCCTCGCCAGGTCCTCATCAGCCTCAATCTCCCTGCTCAAAGGCTCCCAGTCCAGAAGGACCGGTGCTGAAATGGCCGCCACCTCTGCATGCTCCTCGCGACGTGACAAGGCGTCTGCCGCCTTGTTCTCTAGGCCCGGCCGGTACTGTATCTCAAAGGTGAAATGGACCAACTTGGAGAGCCACTTCTGATGCTCCTCGGTAACCATGCGCTACTCCAATAAATATTTCAAGCTCCGCTGGTCGGTCCTTATTATGAACTTCCTACCCAACAAGTAGGGCCGCCACTTCTGAATGGACATGACAATCGCCATCAGCTCCCTCTCATATACTGACTTCAGCCTCGCTCGAGCTGACAGAGTCTGGCTGAAGAAAGCAATAGGTATCTGGTCCTGCATCAACACTGCACCCAACCCATATCCTGATGCGTCGGTGTCTATAACAAATGGTCTGCTGAAGTCAGGAAGAGCTAAGGCAGGCACCGTCGTCATCGCCTGCTTCATGGCCTCGAAGTCCTTGGTCGCCTCTTCACCCCAGTGGAAGTTGTCCTTCTTGAGTTGCTCGGTAAGTGGCCAAGCAATCGTACTGTACCCCTGGACAAACTTCATGTAGTACACTGTCAAGCCCAAGAAGCCCCGCAAGCCCCGTAAAGTGGTAGGTACCCGGCCAGTCCAACATGGCTGCAATCTTGGCCCTATCAGCTGCCACCCCCTCCGCAGACACCACGTGTCCCAAGTACTCCACCTGCAGCTGTCCAAATAGGCACTTCTTATTAGCAAATAGCTGCTGCTCCTGTAACTCATGTAGAACTGCTCGCAAGTGCCCCACGTGCTCCTCCATTCTGCGGCTGTACACCAAGATGTCGTTAAAAAATACCAGCACAAACCTCCGTAGGTAAGGTCGGAACACTCTGTTCATCAGGGCCTGGAATGTCGCTGGAGCATTCGTCAGGCCGAAAGGCATGACCAGGAATTCATAGTGCCTCTCATGAGTCCTGAAAGCAGTCTTGGGCACGTCGGCCGCCCTCATCCGTATCTGGTGGTACCTTGATTTCAGATCAATCTTGGAGAAACAGGCTGCCCCGTGGAGTTCATCCAGCAACTCATCAATAACAGGGATGTGAAATTTGTCTGCAACTGTCTCCTTATTCAGGGCCCTGTAATCTACGCAGAATCTCCAACTGCCATCTTTCTTTTTCACCAACAAGACTGGACTGGAGAATGGGCTTGTACTCGGCTGTATCACACCTGCCTGCAGCATGTCCTCTACCAGCCTCTCGATCTCATCCTTCTGTACCTGTGGGTACCTGTAGGGCCGCACACTAATGGGAGACGCCCTCCCGCAAGACGATGGCGTGCTCATGATCTCGGTGTGGTGGCAGTCCCTGTGGTTCCTGGAAAACATCCTCATACTGAGCCAGCAGCTGCTCAACCTCCGGTACCAGCTCCTGTGTCGGGTCCTCGATCTGCACTGAAGCGGTCACAGCCTGTAGCTCCACCAAAAAGCCTCCTTCCGCTGTGTGGATCGCCCTGGACATGGCCTTATAAGATACCAACGAACGGCAGAGGCTGGGATCCCCCTGCAATACCACTGTCCTCCCCCCATCATGGTACTCCATCCTCAGCATCTTCCAATTTGTCCTGGTCTACCCGAGGGTCTGCAGCCACTTCATCCCCAGGATGACATCGGTACTCCCTAGCTCCAAGGGAAGAAAGTCGGTGACAATCTGTACTCTCTGAATGGTCACAATCACCCCACGGCGGACACCCGTGCTGTGTGCCACCTGGCTCGTACCCAGCATCACTCCATACCGCCTCGTGCCACTTAGCTGCAATCCCTGTGCCCCCACCAACCTGCTGGAAATGAAGTTGTGGGTGGCCCCACTGTCGTTCAACACTATCACCTCCTGGCTGTCCACCTGTCCCACCAATTTCATGGTATGGTTCGGTGTGAACCCTACCACGGAATTGAGGGACACCTCCGCAAGGTCCAAGTGCTGGTGCTCTACCTCCTCGTCCTCTCCTGCCTCTAGGATGACAACCTCGTCCTCTCCCTCATCATCACCGGCTATCAGTATCTGGAGAGTCCGATCAGCGCGCCGGTGTCCTGGGGTGAACTTCTCATCACATCGAAAACACAAACCCTTCACCCTCTTCTCCAGTATCTCGGCATCTGTCATCCTCCGTACCTGCCCCCCAGCTCGGGGCTCCTGCCTCCTGTCTCTGCCGCCCCCAGCAACGGCCGTAGCTCCCTGACCAGTCGGGGTCCTTGAAGTAGGTGCAATCCTCTGTCCTGTAGCAGCCGCCTGACTCCTGAACGTGGTGCCTCCCCACGTCCCACGGGCCCTCCGCTCTGTCTCCTGATGGTCCTCCACCTTCCTCGCCAACGTCATCATCCCGCGCAGACCAACGGGCTCGAACTGCCTCAATCCCGACCTCACCGTAGGCTTCAGCCCCTTCATGAAACAGCCCTCCAAGGACTCCTCAGATACTCCCCGAACTCGGTGGCAGAGCGACTCAAATTTCCTGATATAATCCCATACGCTCCCCTCCTGCTTCAGCGAGTACAGTCTCTCAAACACGCCACCAGCCTGCCCTACACCAAATCGCTCCATCAAGAGCGTCGTAAACACCGCCCATGTCTGAAAGGGCTGCTGCTGATCAGTCCAACGAAACCAGCCTAAGGCCTCCCCCTCCAAGCAAACCCCTATCGCCCGAAGCCACTCCTCTCCTGGGACCGCTGACACTTCCAAGTACCTCTCCACCCGGTACAACCAGTCATCTGGATCTCCTCCCTCAAAAATGGGCACCTCTAGCTTCCTCAGTCGCCTCTTACCACCGTAACCACCTCTCTCTTGCTGCTGGAATCCTCCCCTCTGCTGGTACCCCTGTCGCCTATCGGGAAAATAAGCCTCAGCTCGATCGCGGTAGCCTCCCTCTGCTCCATGCCCCTGCCAGTCACCCTGTGGGTGTCCAAACTCCGCCTGGGGGCCTCCTGGAGGGTCCTGGTACGCTCTCCAATCTCCCGTCACTCCCCCAAAAGGTGGGGGCTGAGTCGACGGGCCACCGGTGATCTGGTGGTGCCCTCCACCCTGCTGAAATCCTCCGTCGGGTCCACCAAAAGGCTGAAAACCTGGAAATTGTGCTCCTCGGACCTCGGGCGGGGCCCCCGGGGGCCCGGAAACGCTCGAAAAAGTCTGTCGGGCGTCCTGGACGGTCGGTGGACCCCCCAGGGGTCCGTCGGACCTCGGGACCCCCCTTTGGGGTCGGCCGAGGCTCCCCAGGCCGTCGCCGGGGGCGGCCAGCCCTGAAATTGGGCCGGCGGCCCCCAGGCGGCGGCGCCTGGGCCCGCCGAAGCCACAGGGGGGCGGCAGGTGCGGCCGCCTCTCCCGGGGGCCTGGCGGCCCCCCGCCGCCCCTCTGGGGGTTCGCCGAGCCCCCCAAGAGATCCCTGGGGGGTCGGCGGCCACCCGGTGAGCTGCCGGGTGCCGGAGTCCCCCCTCCGGCACCTCTGTCCTCTTGGCGTGGCGGCGCGTGGTCTTGGTGAGTCCCCCACGCGTTGTCTCCTTGATCGAAGCCTCCGTCTTCTTCTAGATCCGGACCATCTTTAAAAAAACCGTCCTTTTGCCCTTGTCCTTCGCCAAAGGTGGCTCCTTTTTGCTTGGATCCGCCTTTGGTACGAGATGAGCGGTCAACGCCGCTATAGCTTCCGTCAATTCCGATAATTTTGCCTCCGTTTTCCCTTGGTTCTCCTTCATCTCTTTCATCTCCCCCCGGATTTGCGCGGCTATCTCGGCGTCTTCCTTCCTCACGTCGATGAAACCATTGCTAATTTGGGCCTCCATCCGTTCAACCTTCTCTTCCAAAATTTCGACCCGCTCCTTGGATTGTGTGTTCGCCATAGATCGACCGCTCTGATACCAATTTGATGCGATTAGGGTTTTTTTGTGGGGATCAAAGGTGGGATTTTTATGGCTATGGACTTCCTAATCTAGGGTTCATATGACGAAGAACTGATTTAAAGCACTAAATAATTCCTAGAACAATAGATCTAAACTAGAGAACAATTAATTAGCTAAGGAATTAAACTAGGGATTCTAAAGAAATAAAATACCTTTTCACAATTCTTCGATAAACGCCATCCTAGGGCCGATTGGCCCTTTATTGGGGGAGGGGTTAATAATTGTCTAATTACTCTTTAACCCTCCACATCTCTCGCGGAATCACAAGTTTAGGACCGGGTCCGTGGTGGACCCAAGTCGCCTCCTCCGATGGTAGACCCGAACCGGACCCTCTTCCAAGCCCGCACAGCCCGTCCCCCCTTCTTGCCGAACCGCATCACATATCTCGCTGTTATTCTTCCCATCATCATCTGAATAAAGCTCCGCCTCATCGCTTTCTCACCATATGGTTAGCCTATCCTTTTTTCATCTTTTCCTCTTTCAGATCTCCTCTTTCCTCCATCATTGTCTTTTCTCCTTCATTTGTTCTTTAGAAGAGGGCAATTTGTTTTCAAGTGTCGCTTTCCATTGAACTTGAAACATCCCGACATGATGTTGTTAGGGTTTCTATCATGTATAACTAGTTTATACGCATCGGAAAATTAGAAACCTACCAAGATCCATGCGTTACAAATTGATTTGAATAGATTACTAACCTTTGTGATGATCTGAATCTGTCAGCCTACAGGTGTTGCTGTACGATCCTTTGTGACGATTCGAATCTATCGGACTAAGGTGTTGCTCTATGAACGACAACCCTCAATTGGTATTCACGCACGAACGTCACGAACATGAATTGCGAGGGTGCTAGCTCCTTCTCCGCAACTATGGTTTCTCCTCTCTTTCGCTCGTCGCTTTTCTCAAAAAACGGGAGAGATAGAAATCAATGCGTAAAAAATGAATATCCTCTCTATATCTTATATAGAATCCCACGTTACCCCTTTAACGTATTTCAGTTACAAAACGATATCTTTAGGATAATATCTTATATTATCTGTTAACTTTTCAACGCGTTTTAGTTACGCGGCGATATCTTAGGGATAATATCTCAACGAGGTACAATATCTGACAGTTAAGATATTTCGCTTTATTATAGATTTTAAATCAAATTCAAAATCACGTTTAAACCATATCCTATCCATTACGCTCTTTGTGTGCGACCCAATAGGCTTATATCAAATTGGCAATGAGCCTAATCCCATTAAAAACCCACAAGTCATAATTGGTCTTTAGCTAGACATTATGACTACCCAATTAATATGAATATTGTTAGTCCGATATTAACCTAACCAATAAAACATGTCGTAATCCTTTGATATCTGATCTGAACATAAGTCATGGACAGTGTCATACTTATATTGTTCAAATATTTAATTTCTCGATTACTAAGTAGACTGATAAAATCAAATGACATTCATTTGAGCATGTCCATTAGTCCCTTAATTTAACGGAATATTCCCATTTCCGTTAAGATTTTAACAGTTAGTTAGTGAGAGGGACTATTAAGGTTAAATACTAACTTTTGAGGGACTTGAGGGCAAATATGAAGATTTGAAGGACGGATATCAAAATACGCAAGATTTAAGGTACGAATATGCTAAAATCCCTAAAATCCAACGACATTCATTTCAGCATGGTCATGCATTTCTCAGTCCTACTTATCGAGGGGCCAATTAGATATCTCTTTCATAAGAGAGGGACAAATTCCGTCTTGTTCATTCACTTTTCTCTGCATAATTTACATCATATTCAATCATAACCTTTATGATTATCTGATTAAAGACAACGTTTGGTTATGTCGAAACATAATGTTCCATATGTAGGAAACTGTGATGATATCAGGTCTAAGGATTCTATGACATAACTATTATGAGATCATTTATGACACTGATCCATGTAATGTTCTCATAGCGAGTCTATCCAGTACCTTATTTTCCAACAAGTACCTATAAGTTTGATTTGTATCAAAATACATATAATTATCTCATAATTATCAACCAAACTCATCTAGTCTTAATTTATCATTATACCTTTAACGATGAATGACTAAGGATGTTTAGAATAACATAAAATAGCTATTCACACATTATTATAAAGAAACATGCAAGCAATATAACAAAAAAAATAAGAGAAATATTTTATAAATGAAAAATGACATAACATAAAGGTCCAAATATTTGGACTAGGTCATAACCACTACCAGATGTCTTCTTCTTCATTTTTTTGCTTGTTGCTCCAGACGTTGCCAAATTTTCTCTTATTCATCAGGAATTTTTTGAACTTCTATGTGAGGGCATCGTTCACCTCATCACCATCGGACTTTAGAGTATTCATAGTACCTGCAAAAAGCGAGATCAAAGTATCAAAGAATTTCATAGGTACTTGTGAATTATCTGTATTTGTGAGTGAAGTATTTATACTGTGCCATATTCATGATCGAGATTCAACTAGACTGTGAGTCTAAAAATAATCCTGCTCTGATATCAATTGAAAAACACCTTAGAGGGGGGTGAATACCCTGTATGCCACAAATTAAAAATTCAAGTACATCGGAATAATGCAAAGCACACAATCACAAGTGTGTTTAACGGAGTGGCTCCCCGCCTCTACTCCGACCCCAAAACCTATGCGGATTTCACTTCTTTTATAACCAAAAAGTTAAACAACTTGATCACGCTTGTGGGTGGTTATCGAACCGTACAAAGTAGTGCCCAAGAGTACAACGCTCAACGATAGTTTCTGGGGGAAGCTATTCTCTCAATACCACCTTACAAAAATAGAATCAAACTGATTTAATATTGAAGTAAAAACCAGAAAGAGAGATCGTGATTGTGTAGGCGCAAACGGCTCGTCAATCCGACGTCTGGATCAAAAGTTATGCTCCTTTGAAGTTCGTTGCGCAATTCTGAAATCTGCAGGGAATGTTTTGCACAAACTGTCAAATCTGGATCAGTGCTTGCTGGCTGATCAAAAGATAAATATCACTATTGCGTAGAGCATAAAGTTGTGGTCGTCCAGGCGCAAACGGTTCATCAATCGAAGCTCTGGATCAAAAGTTATGCACTTTTCAGCATCGTCCGTCGAACTCCTTCCAGAGAACTTTGATGATCTCTTTGAAGCTTGGAGGATGAAATTTGGCCTTGGAAGGAGGATGGTTAATCTCTGCATATTTTGGCTCAACAAGATGCAATGGAATGCCTCTCCAAAGGATGGGTCTTCTCCTTTTACAGAGATATGAGTTTTTCTTCAATTAAAAGATTTGGTCTTCAAATCTTCCATCAATTCTTCAATCAAATCTTTAATTTTTGACTTAGTCAAATCCATTTGAAGATAGAACTCCTAATTAGATAAAACTCTTTTTGAATCCAATCAAATCTTCAATCTTTGACTTGGTCAAATCTTCATCTTCATGTTGCATGGATAATTGTGGATGGAGTAGAAGTCTTTTGAAAATTCCAATAATATTGAAGATATGATTCATCTTAAGATTAGAATCCTTTTAATGTAGATCTCCTATTTAAATCAAATCTTTGACCAATCAAATCTTCCTCTTTGACCAATCAAATCTTCATCTTCATAATGCATAAACAATCGTGAATGAAGTAGGACTCTTCTTGAATTTCTTTTTGCATAATTGTCCACACATATTTTTTTGCACAAACATTTTCGTTTGCACATTTACACCTAAAATCACTTAATGAAAATATTAGTACCAGATGACTTGTTTGTCATCATCAAAATTAAAAGTGTGACCTAGTTAGTGGGCTAACTAGGCCAACAACATTGATATGCTTGGTGCGAGCATGGAAGACCCGATTCTTGGCCAAGTTAACCGCACTTTGCTATCAAAATGGAGGTTATACTTCTTTTAGTAGACTCCCAGATCATTCATTAAGCCCATCAACCATATCGTCTCTTTCACAACTTCAATCAATGCCATGTATTTTGCATTCGTAGTAGACATGGCCATCTTGGACTGAAGTATACTCTGCCAACAGATTAGAGCTCCTGACATGGTGAAGACGTCGCATGTCATGGATATCCTTCCATCCAAGTCGCCTCCAAAGTCAGAATCAACATAGCCAATAACTTGCGGACCTTTATCTCCTCGGCTATATGTCAATCCGACGTCAATTGTGCCATTGATGTATCTAAGTATCCATTGAACGGCTCGCTAGTATACTTTTTCCGGATTGTGCATGTATCTACTTACCATGCTGACTGCATGTGATAGGTCGAGTCGTGTACATACCATAGCATAAATCAAGGCTCCTACCGCATTGGCATACGATACGCTCTCCATGAGCTTATTCTTTTCTTCATTCTTCGGACAATGCTCGGCACAGAGCTTGAAGTGAGGTGGTAGCAGAGTAACTACAGACTTCATACTTTCACAACTAAATCTCTGTATCACAGACTTCAAATAGCGACTTTATGAAAGAAGAACTTTACCTTCACTCAAATCTCTTGTGATCTCCATTCTAAGAATCCTCCGTGCTTCGCTTACCTCCATCTCAAATGCACAACTTAGCTCAGACTTCAGTCTCCGTATCTGCGCTATATTTGATGAAGCGATGAGCATATCAACAACATAGAGCAAGAAATAGATGAAAGACCCATCATTTAGCTCCCGAAAGAACACACAATGATCATATGGGCGTCGAATATACCCTTGATCATTCGTCATGAAGCATTTGAAACGCTTGTTCATTGTCTAGGTGACAACTTCATCCCATAGAGTGACTTCTTCAGCCTACATACAAGCTCATTGCCGCTCTCATAGCAATCGGGCTGAGCCATATAGATCGTCTCATCGAGCTTTCCTTGAAAGAACGTCGTCTTGACATCTAGTTGCACCAGTTCAAGGTCGAGCTTTGCAACTAATGCTAATAGCATCCGAATTGAGCAATGCTTTACCACCGGAGAGACCTCATTATAGTCGATACCTTCTCTCTGTGCATAACCCTTTGCTACAAGACGGGCTTTATAGCGAACTTCTCTAGCTTCAGCTTCGTCTTTCTTGATGTAGACCCACTTACACCCAATCACATTCTTGCCTTCTAGAAGCTCCACCAGATCCTAAGTCTCGTTCTTCATCAGTGATTCCATCTCCTCGTCCATCGTTTTTCTCCACTTGTCTGGGTCTTCAGAATGCTCCACCATTGCTAAAGTTCAAGAAGATGACTTTCTAGGATCTAACATCAAGCTTGTCCTCCCTCACAGCATGTAGCTCGCACAACCCCATATGCACAGAGACATAGTCGGGAACTGGCTTTCCCGACCAGACCTCCAAATGAGGTCGTCCTCCTCATGTAGCAGACGGTAGCCATTTGACCAAGTAGGTCGCGTACACCAGAGCTTCCGCCCAGAACTCATTCGGTAGGTCAGCATTAAACAACATGCATGAGAATTTCTCCAGCAAAGTCTGATTCATCCTTTCAGCTACTTGACTCATCTTGAAATGTGTGAGCGCCACTCTCAAGTGTAGGAGATCGATCAAGTAGTAAACCTGAAGAGTCAGGTGTCGAATCCACGAGACAATCGACCTGTAAACAAAAAAAATCAGTTCCTAAAGATTAATAAAACGATGGAATAATATCAACTGTCGAAGGTGAAGTAATCGTGATTATGGTTTAAATTAAACGTGAAAGTAACACTAGAATAAGTACGTGAAAGTCGATCTAGAAACCAATGAGAGGAGCATGTGTCCGTTGTGATTTCGTTAGGGGTTTTATAATCAATGATTTTGAATTTTTTTCTGTAACTCAATGTCTCATCCGGCTAGGGTATGAGAACGTCGGAAAATATAACATTAAAAACATAATAACTTGCCAAGAAATAATCACGTATAATATCGATTTCATAAGGAAAATACGCACAAGTGCCCTCTCGGGTCACGATACGTCCTCTTGGATCGCATTACGAATAAATCTTACTCAGATCATATTCAATTAAAGCATGCATACGTCTCTGATTAACATACTACGTAGTGATTATAACATGAATATAGGGCGAAAAGATATCGAAATCAAAGATTATAACACCCTAACTACATCACAACCAACACATAAAGGTACTAACCACACATGGAGAGAAGAAAACATATATTCATAAGTAAATACATGTTCTAAGTCTCAAAATACGTGCTAAATACGCAAAATACAAGGTATAAGTTCAGATTTATATAACCAAAACTCATCCAAAAGTCTTAGATTTCTTTCTGCAAGAGCCCCTAGCCTCTGTCTCCAAAGCCTCAGAAACTCACGCAAAAATACGCACAAGAGGCCCTCCAATACGCTCAAAATGCGGCCAAAAATAGTCTGAATTACGATCTGAATACATGGGTATTTATAGAGAAAATAGATCGGTACAGATGCATATTTTCTGCTGCAATCCGCTTCAAAATCCGCCAAAGGCCGCGAACCCTAGTCGGCGCACTTCTCAGCCGTTGGATGAAGGCGGGATCTGATATGAACGCGACATGTGTCCGCGCGGATCCATCTTCGCCCGCAGAATCCGCATCCATCAATGAGTCTTCAGTAGCCGTCGGATGTTTGATTGGACGCTTCTCGATACGCCACGTCGCCCGCAAATTCCTTACGCTTTTTCGAATCAAACTCGAAGGCGAGGGGATTTTGAGCCGTTGGATCGTGAGATCGAATGGCGTCCGTTGCGTCGCATCGTCGCTTGCGTGAGCTGCTCGATAGAGCGGGAAGTGGACCAGATCAAGCCATGTGTCTCGTATAATGAGGGGCGCGTACTGCATCGGTCGTATTTCGTATTTGAGCCCGCATTTCTGTCATATTTAAGCATTTTAAATGGTATTCTGCATTTAAAAATTAGTAGAAATTAGCGCAGATCTCGAAAAAAATATGAATAAATAGTCGTTGGAATCGTGAGATCGAGATCTACACATGAAAAATATGAGAATGACAGAAAACTCACTAAAATTCGTATTTTTATGCATAGATCATCAAGTTGCTCTAATAATTATAATTATCTAAATACGCTTATATTAGAGGCTAAATACACACCATATATGCACAAAATGGGGCTAAATTAGGCGGTAAATATGTAATATTTACCATGAATCATAGCCCAACTAGTGTTTTACTAGTCTCTAGCAAAAGGAGCAACTAAATCGGATGTTCTAGAAAAATATTAAATCCTTCCAATTGTCTAAGGCTTGGCTCAATAATGCGTTTTCCAACATGGTGCTTACCACTAATATACACAATTATGAACGATCACGTCCATGTCATTTTCTCTAATCTAGTTTGAATTCATAACACACAAGCATCGTTTTGCATATGCCAAAGTATAACACGACATCAATTCATAATTTTCTAATTTCCAAGGAATTGGCATTACTTAAAGATCGTCTAATTCATGGGTGTTGAGGTTACCATATCTTTTTTCCTTTATCTTATCTTTTCTTTTGTTTTGACTTCGAATGATCCATATAACGAACTTTCAGTTAATGACTCCTAGGCCAGATGACCTTCGGGCATTAGGCTTAGAAGAGCACCTCGAACTTAATAACTCGAATCATCTAAGTTTTTTTTGAATGCATTCCCCATTCATCCATCTTTCGACGCGAATCTCGAATGTTTCATGAGACACGAAGACCCGGCTACTTAATGAACTCAAGAGAACAGTGTATCTTTTTTTCCCTTTTCTTTTTTAGCAATTCAACACCTCTTCGTTAGACTTACTTTTTTAGCATATAGCCAAATTCCTTTTCAATAAGAGAACTAATCCTATCAATCATGTCCACTTTAACTATATGCATCATAATAACTTGCATACAACGCATTCAACCCCTTTAAAGATATTAGTCATGGAAATTGAAATTTTTCATAAGAGACATATTAATGATTAATTCCATGAAGCAAAAAATAGCAAAGGCTGGGGTTGTGTAATATCTCCTAATTAATTCAAGCCATAAGCAATTTTTAGACTGACATTAATGCATAACCATCCGATAAAGTGACATATTAAGAGTGTTTAGATGAAGGTTAGATGATGAGTGATGGTGACTTATTTCTCTCCTTTTATTAAGAAAGAAACTAAGATAAAAATTAGAGAATCCTAAAACAATCCTAACAAAAAGTATACTCCCCCCAACTTAAAGGCAAACATTGTTCTTAATGATGAAAAGAGAATACTAGAGGCAAAATCCTAGAAAATGAATAAAAAAACAAAAGAAGAAAAAATCTACATCAACTACGAAGTAAAGAAAAGAACACACCGGTTTAAGTGCCCACCCGAAGGTGGGTCCGTAAGCTCCATGGTTGTATCATCCTTGGTCCAAAGTTCTTGAAAGTGTTTCAGTCGTTGCCCATTGACTTTGAACTCGCTTCAGTCTTTCACATTTACCACAATTACCGCTCCGTGTGGAAAAAGTTGTTTGACATGAAATGGGCCCGACCACTTGGAACGTAGCTTCCATGGGAATAGAAGCAATCGTGAGTTATAAAGAAGGACCTTGTCCCCAAGCTTGAATTCCTTCCTTAGGAGCGTCTTGTCATGCAAAGCTTTCATTCGTTCCTCTGCCAATTTCGCATTTTCATACGCTTCCCTCCGTAGCTCGTCTTGCTCCAATATCTGCAATTTATGAGAATCATTCGATGGGTCATCAATCGAATTTAAAGTTTTAATAGCCCAATAAGATTTATGCTCTAATTCAACGGGGAGATGCCAATTTTTTTTCATAAACTAAACGGTAAGGAGACATCCCTAAAATAGTCTTGTATGTCACTTTGTAGGCCCATAAAGCTTCAGGCAAGCGAAGACTCCAATCTTTACACGTGTGATTCACCGTTTTCTGAAGGATATTCTTGATCTCTCTATTTGCAAGTTCAGCTTGTCCATTCGTTTGGGGATGGTATGGAGTTGAAAATTTATGCGTGACCCCAAACTTTTTCATCAAATTTGTGAAGAGCATATTGCAAAATTGGGATCCTCCAATACTAATAATGGCCTTTGGCACTCCAAAGCGCGCAGAGATATTCTCTTTCAAGAACTTTAGGATGATGGATGCGTCATTAGACCTGCAAGGAATAGCCTCCACCCATTTAGAAACATAATCAATGTCAACTAATATGAAAACATATTCAAATGAAGGTCGAAAAGATCCCATAAAATCAATCCCCCAACAAACAAATATTTCTATCTCTAACATGGGACTTAATGGCATCATATTTCTTTTTGTGATTCTCCCCAACTGTTGACAACACACACATGATTTACAATAAGCATATGCATCTTTGAACATGGTGGGCCAGAAAAATCCACTTTGTAAGATTTTTGCAATAGTTTTATGAGCAGAAAAATGTTCACATGCACCATCATGACAAAATTGTAAAACACTACTAATCTCATGATCGGGTATACATCGCCTCATAATTTGGTGTCCACAATATTTAAAGAGGTAAGGGTCGTCAAAGTAGAAGGATTTTACCTCGTGTTTGAAACGTTTAAAATCAAGAGGACCAATGTGATGGAGTTCTACCTGTCGCCAAATAATTGACTATGTCCGCATACCATGATAGAGTAGAGACGGCGAAAAGTTGCTCATCTGGGAAAGAGTCTCTCAACGGTGTATCTGATGACTCTGTGCCTACCATCAATCTAGGGAGGTGATCTGCGACAAGATTGTCCACCCCTTTCTTGTCGTATCGCGATGTTGAACTCCTGCAAAAGAAGAATCCATCGTATTAGTCTAGGCTTTGCATCCTTTTTATACAATAAATATTTGAGTGCAGAGTGATCCGTATAGACGACTATGGGCGATCCCAAAATGTAGCTCCTGAACTTGTCCAACGCAAATACCACCGCAAGTAATTCCTTCTCTGTTCTCGTGTAATTTCTTTGAGTATCGTTCATGGTCTTACTTGCGTAGTAAATCACATAAGGAACGTTTTTTTCTTTTGCCCAAGAACCGCCCCCACCGCGTAATCACTCGCCTCGTACATATTCTCGAAAGGAAGAGTCCAATCTGGAACCTGCAAAATAGGTGATGAGACAAGTAAGGATTTCAGTTTTTCAAATGAATCTTGATACTCTCGTGTCCAAATAAATTCAGTATTTGAAGTTAATAAATTACAAAGAGGTTGAGAGATAGCACTGAAATCCTTTATGAAGCGTCTATAAAATCCTGCATGACCTAAGAAGGAACGAATATCTCTGAAGCTTTTTGGTGTTGGCAACTTCTCTATAATATCAACTTTCGTCCTATCCACTTGAATACATGCTTTAGAAACTAAGTGACCAAGTACCAAACCTTTCGTAGTCATGAAGTGGTACTTTTTCCAATTGAATAGCAAGTTCTTCTCTTGACACCTGCGCAAAACAAGGGCTAAGTTGGACAAACAATTTTCAAAAGAAGTGCCATATACAGAAAAATCATCCATAAATACTTATACTATCTTTTCAACAATATCACTAAATATGCTTAACATGCAACGTTGAAAAGTAGCTGGTGCATTGCATAATCCAAATGGCATCCTCCTAAATGCGAAAGTTCTAAAGGGGCAAGTGAATGTGGTTTTCTCTTGGTCCTCTAGAGCAATCTCTATCTGATAATAACCTGAGTAGCCATGTAGAAACAATAATATTCATTACTAGCCACTCTCTCTAAAATTTGATCTAGGAAAGGCAAAATAAAGTGGTCTTTTCTTGTTTTTGAATTTAACTTCCTATAATTGATGCACATTCTAGGTATGTGTTCATTATTTTTATGTTTAACCACAGTTAAACCTGATTTCTTAGTGACAACTTGGGTTGGACTAACCCACTTGCTATCAGAGATTGGATAAATAATTCCAGCATCAAGTAATTTAAGAACCTCATCCTTTACCACTTCTTTTAACATCGGGTTCAACCGACGTTGCATTTTACGCGTAGGTTTGGCATCATCCTCAAGATAAATGTGATGTGTACAAGTTAAGAGATTTATACCTTTGATGTCTGTAATGGACCATCCATTGGCCCCTTTATGCTCCTTAAGTATATCAAACAATGAATGTTCCCGTTCGAGTGTAAGTTTGGAGGATGTTACCACGCGGAAAGTCTCATCTCGTCCAAGGAAAGCATATTTCAAGTAGTTTGGCAATGGCTTCAGCTCAAGCTTTGGATGCTCTACGTCAGGGGGTAGTTGTGGTGACAGTCCAACTGGCAATGGTTTAAATCTTGATGCCCATGCTTTCCTTGGTCTCTCGTGATTATCCAACACAAATTAGGATTCATTAATATCATCAAAATTGTAATCAATGTAATTAGATTCACATTCATACTCAGCCTCAAACTAGTCTTCAATCAAACTTTCAATAAAGCATACCACTTCAACACTTTCAACAACTGTTGGCAACTTACATGATTTAAAAATATTTAATTCGAGTTTCATGTTACCAAATATTATCTTCAACTATCCATCCCTACACTTGATTACAGCTTTTTTCGGAGTACCAAAAGCGAGCATGACGTCGTTATGAACATAAAGACATAATGTATGGAACCTTAGAAAGAGGCTGGCCCAACTTAAATGAGATATGATAGCTTCTTTATGGTCAAACATTCTTGCCAATACATTATCCTCACTCTGCTCGGGATTATAATCTCTAATGAAGAATATAGCCCCATGAGCAAAGGCTCCTGTCATGATGAACCCTGCGATGTATTGGCGATGAGTATAGAATGCAGCTTGAGTAGTAAAGTCTTGTGCTATGAATGCATAAGCAGGTAAAGAGTACATGTGTTGAGCTACTAAGGAAGTAATAGCCCTTAAAAAGGCTAGATCAAGGCCTCATTGAAAATGAATCGAATTATTGATTGTGTCATAAAGACCCTTATGACCACGTCATTGCATGTGGCTAAGAATGGACATCCCAAAATGTCAGGCGTGATGTTACCAGACAGTGGTCCATGTATGTCTAGGACAATGAAATCCACATGGTAATAGAACTTGTCCACCTGAACCAAAACATCTTCCATGCAACCTATTGGAACTTTCATTGACCTGTCTGCTCACTGTAGCACAACCGGCGTTGGTTTCAGCTCTCCTAAACCTAGTTGCAAGAGAACAGAGTAAGGCAAAATATTCACACTAGAACCCAAATCAAGCAAAGCATTTCCAAAGCTCTTAGTTTATATAGTGCATGGCATAATAGGAGAACCTGAATCTTTATATTTGGGTGGAGTGTTATGTTGAACTATGGCACTTGTTGCGTGAGAAAGGCTTTCTTTTTCACATTAAGCGTCTGCTTCACAGTGCATAAGTGCTTAAAAAATTTAGTATATGCATGCACTTGGTTTATCGCATCAAGCAATGGAATATTAATTTTTACATGTTTGAAGGTGTCCCTAATTTCTGCCTGATACTTATCATTCGAAGGTGGTGCTAGCCTATGTGGAAATGGAGCTGGAGGTGTATATGGTTTAGGGCTCTTTTTCTTTGACCTCCTTTTTCTAACCTTTTCTCCTCTTGCAGTTTTTGTAGTACATGCTCATCCGCTTTCTCCTCCACTATTGTTCATGCTTTTAGGTGGTTCTGGCTTTTCTATTTCTCGTCTGCTACGCAAGGGAGTCACCGCCTTGCATGATTTCATGTTGTCACTTAAAAAAGAAGAGGGACAACAGATTGAGCATGACAGTACCTTTTTCTAAAGTGCAGCAATTTTAAAAAAGTTTTCGTTAAGCTGCTAAAATTGCTGCTGAAATTGTTGTTGAAGTTGTTGCTGTTGATTCTGCATTTGCATCATTTGCTAAAGTTCCGCAGTGATATCGGTGCTCTGCTCCTTCCATTGATTGTTTGCATGATTCGGATGGTAGTAAGGAGTGGTCGTCTGTTTCGCCGGCTGCTGTGGTCCCCATCTCAAATTTGGGTGATTCTTCCAAGAAGAGTTGAAAGTATTCGAATTTACTCCTTTATTTGACATCCAATTCACTTCAGTTTGTGGGTTCCTTATGGTCTCTTTCATAGCAGGAATCACGGGGCAAACAGACGTGTCATGTATGGGTTGCGCGCAGATGGCGCAAAATGGTTCAACTTCGACTGCTTTCACCGCTCTCAAGTCTAGGCCTTGTAGCCTCTGCGTCAGTAGTGCATCCACCTGTGCTCTTATCGCATCTTCCGTCTTTAATGAGTGCATGCATCCTTTAGATGGTGGAAGTGTCTCAGATCTATCAAACTCTGAAGTAGACTTCCATCTCCTCGCATGTTCCGCGATGGTTTCCATGTAATTCCATGCCTTCGTAAGAGTTTTCTGAAAGAATTTTCCGTTGCACATCATCTCCATGTATTGCCTAGTTTGCGGCTACAAGCCATCATAAAAGAATCCAATAGCACGACCTTTGTATATCCATGGTGTGGGCAAGCGATCAAAAGGTCCTTGAATCTCTCCCACGTTTGGTCGTACGTCTTCTTCTCCCTTTGCGAAAAGGACATGATTTGTCGCTTTAAGGCGTGAGTCATCTGCAAAGAAAAGAATTTTTTTAGAAACTCAGTTTGTAATTGTAACTAAGTAGAGATAGATCTAGGTGGCAAATAATTTAACCAATGTTTTGTTTTATCTTTCAGAGAGAATGTAAATAATTTTAGATAAACAGAATCAGAGCTAATTTTTCCATCCAACTATGTTGAGCATACTTTTTCAAAAGTTCTGATGTAATAAGGATTATCATTTTCTATGCCATGATAAGATGGTATGAGTTGAATCACAGCTGGTTTCAGATTAAAATTATGAGCATCAGCCGGTAGAACTATGCATGAATCAGATACCACCTTAGAAGGCATATAAATTTCCAATAAAGGTCTTTCTTGTGCAGGTGGTGTGATACGTGTTTCATCATCATTATTCGCCATATCTTCAGTTCGTATTAATCTATGTGAAGTATGAGATCTATGCCACATAAACTAGTAGAAAAAGATATTTTTATGTTTTATATTTTTATGGGTTTTTATTGCAATAGAGAGCAAGTTAAAAAAACTAAACTAAAAGATGGAAAGATCTCACCGAATATTTCTTGAAAAAACTGAGATTATGTATTGAAGATACCGATGTCTCTGGCAACGTCGCCAAAAACTTGACTCGTCTTGAAATGTGCAAGCGCTACTCCCAAGTGTAGGAGATCGATCAAGTAGTAAACCTGGAGAGTCAAGTGTCGAATCCACGTGACAGTCGACATGCAAACTAAAAGAATTAGTTTCTAAAGATTAATAAATGATGGAACACTATCAACTTTCGAAGGTGAAGTAATCGTGATGATGGTTTAAATTAAACGTGAAAGTAATACTAAAATAAGTACGAGAAAGTCGATCTAGAAACCAATGAGAGGAGTATGTGTCGGTTGTGATTTCGTTAGGGGGTTTGTAATCAATAATTTTGAATTTCTTTTCTGTAACTCAACATCTCATCCGGCTAGGGTATGAGAACGTCAGAAAATATAACATTAAAGCGTAGAATAACGTGCAAAGAAGTAATCACGTATAATATCGATTTCATAAGAAAAATATGCACAAGTGCCCTCTCGGGTAATGATATGTCCTCTCGGATCGCATCACAAATTAGTCTTACTCGGATCATATTCAATTTAAGCATGCACACGTCTCTGATTAACATACTCAATTAGATTATACGTGATTATAACATGAATATAGGGCGAAAAGATATCGAAATCAAAGATTATAACACCCTAACTACATCACAACCAACACATAAAGATACTAGCCACGCATGAAGAGAAGAAAACTCATATTCATAAGCATATACATGTTCAAAGTCTCAAAATACGTGCTAAATATGCAAAATACAAGGTATAAGTTCAGATTTATATCACCAAATCTCATCCAAAAGCCTTAGTTTTCCTTCTACAAGAGCCCCTAGGCTCTGTCTCCAAAGCCCCAGAAACTCACGCAAAAATACGCACAAGAGACATACCAATACGCTCAAAATACGGCCAAAAATAGTTTGAATTACGCTCTGAATACATGGGTATTTAGAGAGAAAATAGGTCGGTTCGGATGCGGATTTTTCGCTGCGATCTGCTTCAAAATCCGCCAACCCTAGTCGGCGCACTTCTCAGCAGTTGGATGGAGGCAGGATCTAATATGAACGCGACACGTGTCCGCGCGGATCCATCTTCGCCCGCAGAATCCGCATCCATCAATGAGTCTTCAGTAGCCGTCGGATGTTTCATCGGACGCTTCTCGATACGTCACGTCGCTCGCAAATTCCTTACGCTTTATTCGAATCAAACTCGAAGGCGAGGTGATTTTGAGCCGTCGGATCATGAGATCGAATGGTGCCGCGCCCGTTGCGCTGCGTCGTCGCTTACGTGAGCCGCTCGATAGAGCGAGAAGTGGACCAGATCAAGCCACATGTCTTGTATAATGAGGTGCGCATACGTCAGCGGCCGTATTCTGTATTTGAGCCCGCATTTCTGTCGTATTTAAGCATTTTAAATGGTATTTTGCATTCAAAAATTTAGTAGAAATTAGCACAGATCTCGGAAAAATATGAATAAATAGTCGTTGGAATCGTGAGATCGAGATCTACCATGAAAAATATGAGAATGACAAAAATACTCGGTAAAAAATCGTATTTTTATGCATAGATCATCAAGTTGCTCTAATAATTATACTTATCTAAATATGCTTGTATTAGAGGCTAAATACACACCATATATGCACAAAATGGGGCTAAATTAGGGGATAAATATGTAATATTTACCATGAATCACTACTCCATTCTGCTGCGGCGTACTACTAACGGTGAAGTGCATCTGAATCCCATTCAATCTGGAGAACTTCTAGAAGAGGTCTGACATATATTCTCTACATTTATTCGACATATATTCTCTACATTTATTCGACATATAGTCTCTACTGTTGTCACTTCGGAGCCGCCTGACTTTCCGACCTGTTTGAGTCTTAACCAGCTTCTTCCATTTTATGAAAGTGTTCAAAACTTTGTCTTCTGCAAATCTTTCTCACCAATATGACCTAGACGCATGTGCCAAAGAAGCGAGTCGTCTCGGTTGGCCTCACGGGTCAGAGCTGCTGTGCCAGTCACGATCGAACCATCCAAGTAGTAGAGGTTGCCTTTTCGCTTTCCCTTCATCATGATCATAGCTCTTCGGGTCACCCTCAGAGTATCATTCTCCATTGTTACTCGGCAGCCATTGGCTTCGAGTGAGCTGAGCGATATGATGTTATGCTTTATGTTGGGAACAAAGCGTACCTTATCGATGTCTTGCGTAACAACGTTGCCCATCTTCATCCAAATTGTTCAGATGCTTGTGGTGCTGCAAGCTCGGTCATTGCCCAATAGGACCGTACTCTTACTCTCTTCTCGGAAGGTTGTAAAGTACTCTCTATGTGGCGTCATATGTAATGAGCAGCCTGAGTCGAGCACCCAACCATATGACGTCACGCCCTCCGAAGCACCGATCAATACCTATTTCTCGACCTCAACGCCCTTGGCGATGTTGGCTGTTGTGTCGTGCTTCTTCCTTACCTTCGGACAATATCTGACCCAATGTCCTCTTTCTTTGTAGAAAACACATTGATCCTTCACCAAGCCCTTGCGAAGAGGGCCTCAACTCTTGTCCTTGGACTTGGATCGGTAATACCCCTTTCGAGCTGTCATTCCTCTTACCACGGTAAGAACGTCATTAGCTCGGCTTCTCGTGTCCTTGTCATTCTTTCTAAGCTCATTGCTTGTTGAGCATTGAACACTTCTTCAAACGTGATTGAGTCCTTACCATAAGTAAGGACCGACACCAAGTACTCATACTCAATGGACAGAGAGTTGAGGAGAATCATAGCTTTATCTTCATCGTCAACCTTAACGTCGACGTTCCTCAGGTCGGTCAGAAGCTTGTTGTAGTTGTCAAGATGTCCCTCGATAGAAACACCCTCAAGCTTCAGACCGAAAAGCTTCTTCAAATGCTGTCGGTTTTGGATGTTCTTCATGTACTCGTCGTCGAGCTCCTACCAAGACTTCTTTGTATTTGTCTTCTCCATGAACGTGTATTTCTTCTCCTTTGTCAGATACAGTCGGATTGTTCCACATGCATTCCGATTTAGAGTTTCCCATTTTGAATCAGACATGCTTGTCGGCTTCTCGTCCAATGCGATATCTTGACTAAGTTGGTTCAAGATATCCAAGACTTTGATCTCCACATAACCGAAGTCGATATTTCCATCAGACTTCTCAATTGCGAATTTCGTGTTGGACACGATAATCCGAGCCATTGGAGCATGCCGTCCGGAAGTCGACGCCTTTGTAGAACTGTCATCGCCATTGTTGCTCATCTTTGCCTTCTACGTTGATATCTGAAACCGTGAGCTCTGATACCAATTTGTTGTGCTTCAGCGGATGATCGTCGAAGATCAGATGACGGAGAACTAGCAACCAAACAAATAATGCATAATGAAAGATATCAACTTTAGGCCGTTGGCTGGTCAAGGGAACACCAATGAGCTTTATACGAAAGGAAAAAACAATTACAGATCTTTTCTCTTTGCAACGAAGAAGAAGCACACAATGATCTCTCCAAAAGCTCTCAACAATCTCACAAAGTTGGCTATCACAAAATGGCGGTTCAAAATTCTCTCTGTGTGTTCCCCCACAAAACCCTCGTATAAAACTCCATATATATAGCCATATGGTACAATATGTGTCATCATCGAAGAGGGATTCCTAACAGATACGAATCCCGACTTTAACGGAATTCCAATCCAATCACAACTCTACTACAAGTAGGACGCCACAACCTATGGTAGGTCCCTTCCATACTGCCGAGCTTCCTGCTGAAGATCGAGCAAATGAAGTGCCGAGCCGAGCTATCCGAGCTATCCAAAGTTTGGACTGTAGAGTTTCCGACATATGAGCCGCCGAACCGCCGAACAAAAAATCAAATGCACCGTCGAAGTTCAATTGCTCGGCATCCTCGCATCTGACTTGTGCAGAGTCAGATAGGTCGGATCCGAGCACAGCCAAGCTAGCTCTGCACAAGATAGCTCGGCTGCCGTGCCGAACCAATACTTCTTCAGCGCATCAGTCGAGCCAACTTTCACAGCTTTACCAAAGTCTTTATCTTTAGCAAGTTCGAGGTTCCTAACCGCTGCTCTAAGCAGGTTCCTAACCGCTGCTCTAAGCTTTACTAGTGATGTGACTAACAGAACATGTTGCAATCTAGATATTCTACTTACTATGGAAGGATTACGTTGGATCTTTTTCTGCTTTCTCACCACTTCATTATCCAGATCAGAGTTGACCTTTATTGTGTCTAATTTCGATTTTTTTGAATCCGCTTCACCCTCAGATTGACCTTCCTTTTTTTAGCTTGGCACTTCTTTTTTCAAATTTCCCAATTCTGTAGCTGCTATCGGCGTTGTGATCTCAATCGTAGTGTCCTTTCCTTGCATAACCGTCACCAAAGGAGAATGGGGCACTATTCACCCCTGCATCCATGTGGGCTCCTTACCAACAATTTCTGCCCATTTTCATCCCTCGAATTTGTCTCATTAACCATTGTATGTGGCAACTCTTCATTCCTTGGAATCTGTTTAACCCATACAGTCTTCACTGGACATTGAAGAGATTAATTATATAAGTTACTGTTAATGATTGGATGAGATGATCAGATGATATAATCACTTTCAAAGAAATAAGAAAGACAAAGACTTCCACCAAGAATAATTTAGTGCAATTCCAGCAAACTGCAAAAACAGCAAAGAACATGCAACTGGAAATTGAGATGGAACATGGCTATTCTGTTGTGGATCTAGAGCTTTCATCTCAACTTTAATAGGAGTTGCACCCTCAATGTCAACCGTTCCCACGTGAAAGATTGGAAATATCTTATATTAATCATGCATACACGTTTTGAACTAATTGTTTCCGTCCCATGATTAAATGTTGTTCCATTTGTAATCATAAATGGGAGTAACAAATTTAATTGGACACAGATGGATAAGTCTATTGATTAGTTGCTTACCTTCACTGGCATAAAGTCCTATTTAGGAGTGTAGTGAATGTTCCCTTTCCACCACTGTATTAAAAAAGTCCAAATAACATTGTACATCCAAACAGTCTGTTTTGTTTTTAATTTATTATTATTATTATTTGTGGTGCTTTGGTGTTATTATATGTTTTCATATGTTGTTGCTAACATAACTTGTTATTGCTTCCTAGGATGTTACTATGAAGATCATATCCTTTTCACAACAAGGACCTCGAGCTATTTGTATTTTATCTGCTAATGGTGTCATTTCAAACGTTACACTTCGACAACCTGATTCGTCTGGTGGCACATTGACTTACGAGGTTTGTAAATATATCCTTTGCTTGTGTTGCACTAGTGCCATATCAAATGTCTTTAACATGTCATATGTGCAGTATGAGTTTCTTTCCTTAGTTGCCATGAGAATTTTCTATCAAAATATTGAGGTGGCTTGTTTAGTATATTTTTAATTAACATGTAGCTACTTGCCACCTGATGCTAATATAGTTGTTATCTTTCAAATCATATTTATAGTTTATTGAAATGTGGTTTGGAGTCTGCTCATTTGCTCCAAGAAATTGATTACGGAATAAAAGACGTATCTGTTTAATATTTCTGGTCCATGTTTTAGAAAATCTGTTTCCTGTGTATCACTAATATACATTTTGGGATGTGATTAAGCACTACTGTATATGGTAAACGAGATGGATGTTGGATGTTTGGAGACAAGGTACTCATGTTTACAACTGCAAACTTTTTTGCTTCAATATTAGCTAAAATATGGGTAATACTGAATTCCTCCATACTGTTTGGATGGAAGAGAAGATGGGCATATAACTTCCATGAAAATGCAGCAGCAGATTATCTGTTCGATGCAGCTTGGTTTGACTTATTTGTACAAACAAATTATTTGCCCCATGAAGACTGAACTTCCTTTTCCAGATGACCCGAATCGAGCTTGGATTCTATTGCAGTCTGTTCAGCATGGGACAGTATTCTAATTGCTGGTTAAAGGAAGATGCGACGGGGAGGATGGTACCTTTTTAAATTATGATAGAAGAAGAGGGACAACAGTTTGAGGCAAAAAAAATCATATTATGATAGAAGAAGCGGGATAACAGTTTGAGTCAAAAAAAATCATATGCTTAACCTGCTTCCCCAATCTCCTAAATTAGATGCTACGATCCATGATGTTAGTGTTTTGGAAGAAGACATTAATCTTTCCCGCTCCCCCACCTCCATCTTTTGTGTGGGTGGGTTGGGGGGGAGGGCAGGTTCTGGGGAAGGGGATGGGGGAGAGTTTCCTTAAGGGGTATTTATCTGAGTTGTTAAGAATAGATTCCTTACTCTTATGCCGGTTTCTCCCATGCCTTGCTGAAATATACTTTTGCATATTCACTCAAGTATGGCTTGCATAATATTTACCTTTCAAAAAAAGTATGGCTGCCGCTTGCATAATATTTGCTGAAACAATTTTTCCCAAAATATATATTGAATTTGTAGCCAGCTATGATGCATCATTTCTTCTAAAAGGACGTGGATACGGAACCCATACGATTCTAGTAGAATACTCGTTTGTTTTTTGTTAGATACTTCACCGTGGGATATAATTACTTTTCTTTTCAAATTGGTATGTGGATGTAACTGAATTTATCTTGAACCGGTTTCAGGTTCACAATTTGGGCTTATGAGTAAGATATTCAACTTGTTAAGTAGTACTTTTTTAACTTCCTAACAATAAAGAGAAGATTTTTACTATTTTTGAATTTATTTATAAATATATGAAATATATGATGGTTCTTTAATGCTTAAATTATATACATATATACACATACATACCTATACATAAGCAATATGTGTATCAGCTAGCCATGGAGGAAATTTTAGCTTTGGCTTGCTAGCTCACACAAACACCCCAACCCTTTTTTCGACTATTGGATCCGATCAATTTATTTTTCATGTTCTAAAACCTCAAACTATTAATTTTCAGGTGAACCGTAAGGGTTATGATCGTTCATTTAATCATTGCAAAAAATTCTGATGCGGTGAAACCGTTAAACTTGGGATTAGTGGATGAACAAGCAAAACTCATTGGATTCACTTGAAAATGAGGGTTTGGGGTTCTAGAACATGAATATCAAAATGAACGGTTCGGATCGAAGAAAAAAATCAGAGGTTGGTGGGGGTTTGACGCTAGCCAAGGAGAAAATTTCCTCCTTGTCTAGCTGATGCCCATATATATATATATGTATATATGGATTTTTTGATGTGCTCAAACCTTACCAAACACTTGATGCGGCCAACCAAAAAATTCTACACACACACACACACACACACACACACATATATATATATATGTTTCGTTAGATTTGTTGAACACAGAATTTGAGGGGAACCCTAGGCAGTGTTCTAAATATCGGATATCAGTTGCGTATCGGCCTAGGAAATTTGATATCGGATTGCGGATATCAGAGATATATTGGAGATATTGACTAAATATCAGAATGTCATATTGAAGGCTTAAAATGATGACATATGCAAGCATAGATGTATTTAAGAAGATATAAACTATACTAACTCAAATTAAAGTATGTTTTGGTTATACTTCTCTCGTTAAACATGAACATTGGGGATATTGACTAAATATTGGAGTGTAATATCAGAGGGTAAAAAATGTTGTCAAATAAAATCATAGATGTGTTTAAGAAAATATAAATTAATGAAACTCAGATAAAAGTATGTTTTGGGTATACTTACTTCATTACACGTGAATACCGATCATCCACTTGGTGGCGTATTTATTTAAGTGGTCACGAAGTTTAATATTATTCAAATGGACACATAGTAATATTTCAAATAAACAACTTTCTATATTATTCATGTGAATCAATATTACCAGTATGAAGATGAAAATAAAAAAACTGAAAAAATGTAAAATGCAAAAAAGGAAAAGAATACTCACCTTGATCGAAAAACCCTTTCTTGAGAAGAACAAAGGCTGGACTAAAAAAAACTGAAATTGAGAAGTTTGATGATAAGATCAACTCCGGTATGTGGAGATGTGATGTCTTAGATGTCTTGAACGAACTTGGTCAAGATATCACTTTGGATGAGAAGCCTACGAGCATGTCAGACTCGGAGTGGGGAACTTTGAATCGCAATGCATGTGGAACGATCCGATTGTATTTGATGTAACGCCCCAGACTCGGGTCCCGTTACACTCACAATAAATTTGCAGGTCTTGCCGTCACCAATAAAGTCAATATAAGATCGAAACAGAAAATATTATAAGATATCCAAATTTTCATTTAGTACATCCTTCAAAAATTACAATGTCCAAAACAAAAGATCTACATTTTTCAACTAATGAATACTGAAAGGTAAATTAACAAAACTAAGACAAGTATTCTCCTGTCAACTTTAAGGACTCAGAAATCAGCGTTGTCAAGAGGAAACTCGGAATCCTCGTACTGGGGAGCCTCCTCGTCAAGCTGTTCGTCCCCTAGTAGAAACAACAGAAACCAGACCACCATTAACACAGTAGATTTAACCTCACTAAAGCAGTCAATTAATATCATGCAGGAATTTAATAGGCATGCAAGGGAAAACTGTAAAGAAAGTTACTAATCTGGCACAGTCTAGTAGTAATGGTCTAGCAACTAATGGAAAAACAAATAACCAACTAGTGATGTGATTTATAATTGGAGAGCACGATGTGCAACGTGAATTCTACCTTGGACCGTAGGCCAGGCACACGTGTAGACAAATTCGGCAGTCTAGTTTGATATGACCCGGCTTGTTGCAATAGTGGCATATCGGAGTGGATCGTCAGGATTATTGGTGTGGTGCGGGCCTCTTAAATTGAGTCTACTGCATAGGCTTGTGGAGATGCTTAGTGGGAGTAGGGGCTGTCTATAAGGGTTTGCAAAAACTGTCGAGGATGAAGGTCGTCGTCGTGAATGAGCAGTCACCTGACGTTCTTGTGCTCGCTCTCTTCGTACATACTCAAACTCCTGAGATGTGGAGAGTACAGCTGCATGGGTCTTCAGATTAAACCCGACCAGCTTCTCTCAAATGTCAATGCTGGAATCTCTTGGCTCGGGCCAGTGGAGTGGATACCATGTCCTGGAAACATGGAGATAACAGATCGTTTAGCATATCCACGTATATGGTATAATTAACAACTACGAGTCAAATACGCACTTGCTGAGCATAGATAACTCAGCATCACATTCTTCCACAGTCACGTAGCCTTACTTCAGTCCTACAAATTGTGCCTTTAGCTCCACCTGCGCCTTAGGTGAAAAGTATTGGGCATTGAATGCCTCCTTAAAAGCGGCTCAGGAGATCGACTGTGCTAATCGGTCCTCTGCAGAATCCCACCATATCCCGGCATCTTTGGTCAACTGCAGCTTTGCCATGTCTACACAGGAATATATATGAGCTCGTGCGGCCTTCAGCATATCAGTAGTGGAGCGCCGACATTTCTTTGCAGCCAGAGGGTCCTCTCGTCTAGTAAAACCGACGAGTGTAGTGCCCGAAACTGTTGTACTCCTTGCCTGGTTTCCTGTCGAACGGCTTGAACCATTTCTCACAGTGCTTGATCAGATATTTGGTGCACTGTCGGCAGTTATTCAGTATCAGTCTTGTCGTCGTTGCTGACGTTGGCATTGTTGTCAGCATATTATGATTGGTGTTGTCGACGTTTCCATTAATGATGTGGTTGACACAATAATGACGACGTGGTCATTATTGGCGACTGGGACATGGTCATTATTGGCGACTGGGACATGCCCGTTGTCGTTGCCCAAGTTCCTTGTCATCTTATTGACAGCACCATAATTGTTTCCGGCGATGGTATGTGCACATCAGTTATAAGAATTTGACATTCTATAATTCTAGTATGGATGTCAGTTTAAAATTTGAGTATTTTATACATATTTCTTCTTTATCCTATACTGTTGACGAGGTGGTTGTGTCGACTTGTAAAATTATTGAGTGTAACGGTACTTGAGTCTGGGGCGTTACATTTGACGAATGAGAAGAAATACCCATTTATGGAGGAGTCAAATGCACATGAGTTTCGGAAAAAGCACGGCGACAAATATATAAAGAACATCAAAAACCGACTGCATTTGAAGAAAAAGCTTTTCAGTTTGAAGCTTGAGGATGAAGTTTATATATAAGAAAATCTTGACTATTACAACAAGCTTCTAACCGACCTAAGTAACGTCGATGTTAAGGTCGACGACGAAGATAAATCAATGATCCTCCTCAACTCTCTACCCAACGATTATGAGTACTTGGTGTCAATTCTTACTTATGGTTAGAACTCCATCACGTACGATGAGGACACGAGAAGCCAAGCTAACGACGCTCTTATTGTGGTAAGAGGTCTTGAGCAATGAGAGGGGTGGAGCTCGGAAGGGGTATTTCCGATCCAAGTCCAGGGACAATAGTAGAGGCCCTCCTCGCAACTTATCGACGGACCAATGTGTCTTTTGCCGAGAGAAAGGGCATTGGGTCAGAGACTGTCCAAAAGAAAAGAAGAAGCATGATGCGACCACAAACGTTGTTAAATGCATTGAGATTGAAGAGTGGGTATTGGTCGGTTCTTCGGAGGGCATGACGTCAGATAGGTGGGTGCTCGATTCAGGATGCTCCTTTCAAATGATGCCACACAAAGAATACTTTATGATCTTCCGTGAAGGTAGTACGAGTATAGTCTTACTGGGCGATGACCGAGCTTGCAGCACAGTAGACATCGGGATAGTTTGGATGAAGATGAGCGACAATGTTACACGAGACATCGACATTGTATGCTATGTTCCCGACCTAAAGCGTAACTTCATATCGCTGGGTTCACCCGAAGCTAAGGGCTGCCGAGTGACGATGGAGGATGGAGCTCTGAGGGTGACCCGAGGAGCTATGATCGTGATGAGGGAAAGACGTAGAGGTAATCTCTACTACTTAGATGGCTCGGTCGTGACTGACACAGCAACACTGAATTGTGAGGTCGACATAGACGACTCGTTACTCTGGCATATGTCTAGGACATGTTGGAGAGTGTTAGCTGTATATTATAGGATTATAGTTCTCAATTAGCTAGTTTCCTAAATTGTGTATAATAGTTGTCAAGTAGCTAGTTTCCTAAATTGTGTATAATAGTTGTCAAGTAGCTAGTTTTCTAATTGTTTATAATTTCCTAAGATAGATCCTTAGTTTTGTATATAAATATGCCTTACTTTTCAATGAAGATCAATGAGAAAGAATTCTCTTTTCCATTTGAAATAATATGGTATCAGATCATTAGAAATTCGAAATTAGGCTTTGAGTGCTTTAAGGTTCTTTTCGGCACATTTCCCAGCCGCCGATCTGCCAGCCGCTTGGGTTTGGTTGGGTTGTTTGTTTCAATCCTCTTTCTCCTATTTGACTTCATTTAGGACAAAGGTTGGATTTTGTGTGTTATCTATATTCCTTTTTTCACTATTTTTCTGTGTTTCGAGGTCTTATGGTTGAGAATAAGTCTTCTCTTGTGATGAATGTGGAGCCGGTGATGTCTAAAATCACGGATCATAAGCTTAATGGTTCGAACTATTTGGATTGGAGTAAGACCGTTCACCTTTATCTACAAAATATTGATAAAGATAATCATTTGACTAATGATCCTCCTAAAGATGATTCGAAGCAGATATTGCTTAGAGAGTATGCTCGCTTGTTCCTTCAGATTCGGAATTCTATTGATAGTGAGGTAATTGGCTTGATCAATCATTGTGAATTTGTTAAAGAATTGATGGATTATTTGGAATTATTGTACACGAGCAAAGGGAAATCTCTCCCGCATGTATGAGGTTTGCAAAGCCTTTTACCGTGTGGAAAAACAAGATCATCCCCTAATCAATTATTTTATGGCGTTCAAGAAGACGTATAAGGACCTTAATATGTTGCTGCCCTTTAGCCCTGGTGTGGAGGTTCAACAACGCCAACTGGAGCAAATGGCTATCATGAGCTTTTTTGCTGGCATATCTCCTGACTTTGAGTTTGCTAAGTCACAAATTCTCTCTGGTTCTATGGTCTCCTCTTTACAAGATGTCTTTAGTCGTGTTTTTCGTACAGAAAGTACTCCATATGTTCCGCTTAGTGGTGTTCTAGTAAGTCGCAATACTAATTATGCGCTTGGGAGATCTACTGGTCACAGTGGCAACAGAGGAGGTGGCTCACAAGGATTTGAAACCTGAGCGTCGGATTCTGATGGCATTGTGTGCAACTATTGTCGTAAGCCAGTCCATACGAAGTTTGATTGTAGAAAGCTTTAGTACAAAAATCAGCAAAAAAACTTGGCCCATGTTGCGTCCACTAATGATGCCTTTGATAAATCAGTTCTTATATCTGCGGATGAATTTGTCAAGTTCTCATCGTCGCAGGAATCACTCAAGTCTTCATCTTCTTCTGTCATTGCCATTGCTGATTCAGGTAAACCCAACACGTGCCTTCTTTCCTCATCTTCTAAATGGGTCATTGATTCTGGTGCCACAAATCATATGACAGGTAATTCTAGTATTTTCTTTACTTTTCAGTCCAATGCTTCCATTCCTACCGTTACTTTAGCCAATGTGTCTCCATCTTGTGTTCGTGGGTTTGGCACTATCAATCCTATCACTTTACTTCCTTTATTATCTGTCTTACATTTACCTAATTTATCTTTTAATTTGCTCTCTGTTAGTCAACTCAATCGTAATCTTAACTGTTGTATCTCATTTTTTCCTGATCATTGTTTTTATCAGGATCTTATGACGAAGCAGATTATTGGTAAACGACATGAGTCTGGAGGCCTCTACATTCTTGACACACCGCTCCCAAATTCTATTGCTTGCTCAAGTGTCACTTCTCCTTTCGAGGCTCATTGTGGTTGGGTCATCCATCTCTCCCTTTGCTCAAGAAGCTTTGTCCACAATATAGTGTAAGATGTCTTATTTAAATTGTGAGTCATGCCAATTTGCAAAAAATCACTGTCTTAGTTCAAGTCCTAGAGTCAATAAACGTGCTAGTGTTCCTTTTGAATTAGTTCACTCTGATGTTTGGGGTCCTTGTCCTATTTTGTCTAAACTTATATTTAGGTATTTTGTTACTTTTGTGGTTGTTTATTCTCGTGTAACTTGGTTATTTTTCATGAAAAGTCGTTCTGAGTTATTTTCTCTGTTTTGTGCATTTTGTGCTGAGATTAAGCCTCAATTTAATGTTTCTATCCGCACTTTATGAAGTGATAACGCCAAAGTATATACGTATGCTTTATTCCAATTTTATATGGGTTATCATGTCATGTTTCATGAAACCTCTTTTGTTGATACTCCATCCCAAAATGGTGTGGCAGAACGTAAAAACAAACATCTTCTTGAAACTGCACGCGCCCTTTTATTTCAAATGAATGTTCCTAAACGTTTTTGGGCCGATGCAGTTTCTACAACATGTTTTCTCATTAATCGCATGCATCCTCTTTTCTTCATGGTGAGATCCCTTACAAAATCCTTTTTCCAAATAAGTCGTCGTTTCCTGTTGACCCAAGGATATTTGGTAGCACTTGTTTTGTTTGGGATGTTCGTCCGCATATCACTAAATTGGATCCCAAGTCTTTGAAGTGTGTCTTCATTGGTAATTCTCGTCTTCAGAAAGGTTATTGGTGTTATTGTCCCAGTCTTAACAAATATCTTATCTCTATTGACATTACCTTCATGGAAGACACTCCTCATTTTCCATCTTCACGAATTCAGACTAGTTAGGGGGAGGATGATGATTTGTTGGTCTATTCTATTACAACCTCCGCACTTGTCTCCGAACCAGATCCTACTCAAGCCTCCTATTATTCAAGTCTACTCCAAGCATTCACCTCTTGATTCATGTCCTGCATCAACTCCTTCGTCATCAGATCCAGTCCTGAGCGATGATCTTCATATTGCTTTACGCAAAGGTAAACGCCAGTGTACTTATCCTATTTCTTCTTTTGTTTCTTATAACGGCTTGTCATCTTCCTCTTGTTCTTTTATTACTTCTCTTGACGCTTATCTCTATTCCTAAAACTGTCTGTGAGGCCATATCTCATCCTGGTTGGCATGATGCAATGATAGAGGAGATGAATGCTTTAGATGACAATGGCACTTGGGACTTGGTCGATTTACCTTTAGGGAAACGAGCTATATGATGCAAATGGGTATTCATAGTTAATGTCAATCCAGATGGGCCAGGTGCCAGATTGAAAGCACGTCTTGTCGCTAAGGGCTATGCTTAGACATATGGAGTGGACTATTCTGACACTTTTTCTCCTGTTGCAAAATTTACATATGTTTGATTGTTTATTTCAATGGCCGATACTCATAATTGGCCTTTACATCAACTTGATATCAAGAATGCTTTTATCCAGGTGATCTTCAGGAGGTGTATATATGAGAAACGTCCTGGTTTTGTTGCTCAAGGGGAGTCAGGGCGCATTTGTCATCTTCGAAAATATTTGTATGGTTTGAAACAGTCCATGTGCTTGGTTTGGAAAATTTAATCCGGCTATTGAAAAATTTGGTATGATGAAAAGTAAGTCTGTCCATTCTGTGTTCTACAAGTAATCTCAGGAGTTGGTATCATTTTGCTAGTTGTGCATGTGGATGACATTGTTATCACCGTGAGTAATACTACAGGAATATCATCTCTTAAGTCTTTCACTCATACTAAGTTTCACACGAAGGACTTGGGGGTGCTAAAGTATTTCTTGGGTGTTGAAGTTACGAGTAGAAAAGGTATATTTCTATCTCTGGACTTCCAGGATAAATGGGTGCAGTGGAAAACGAAGCTTAAGGTCAAAGGCTTTGGTATACACGCCCACATCTCATTCCCCAGGCCAACAAACTCTGTCAGTCGGCAGAGGAATCCGAATCGTATATGGGTGTTGGACGAAACTCTTCTCAAAATATGGCAAAAGGGCCGCCGACACCTTAGAGGCGATGATGATAACCGCTTGGGGAGCATGCGTCCTCTTGCCTTTATGACGCGTTGAGGCCTCAACATTAACAAGGATTAGCACTGAATCCCTTTCCTCCGCAGATGGTGACGGAGGGGCGTGTCAGTCAAAGTACCCCCATGGCCGCTCGACTTTCTGCCTGCTGTATAGCCTCGTGAGCCCTCTCCATCTCGTTCCAGATTCCGTCAGTTTCCGCCGCTGATGATGTCGCCATGATGAATATTGAACGAAGAAAGGGGAAAGAATCAGGGATTTCTTTCTCAGATGTCTAAACCTAAGAATTTAGCGTCGCTCTCCCCCACTTTATCACTTATAAGGGGGATGACCAACCCTAAGCGAGGCTGACCCTCCAGCCTGAAGACACGTGTCAACAATCAGCGACCGTCCGTATCCAAACCTAAGGCAGTTGTAACGGCCAGATCTGTGGGAACAGAGCTTTGGTCGACTATGATCGAGTGCTTTTGCCTCGACTGACGTGCCTAATTAATGAAGCATCGCGTCACTCGGCCTTAATCGACACGATGACTGAACTCAAGTGACGGTGGCTATTGTTACATCATTTGGCCGGCTATTATTGAATTGTGCCATGTTGCATTTTGGGCCGACCTTTTATATATATACATATTTGTGCATGATGAGTATTATTAACACCTGTTCGGGCCAAGCCCACTAAAGAAGACAGAGCGGCCCATCAGGCCCGCCACATTCATCGAGCCCACGTAAATACCAGACTGTTTACTTGGTCAAATGCGGTTCAAATCATGCCTATTAAGCCCCCACGTTCCTGAGGAGAAGTGGTGGAAATGTGCCCAAAGTGGCGTAGTGGTCACTCGCCCACTAAGCCCAAGACGCGGGCACACGTGCCACGATCGGATGATGCAATTATTCCTCAACACGACTGAAGAGAGGCTGCTCCTATAAATGGATGAAAACATCAGAGGAACGAAGGAGGTTAGAAGATATACTACTTGCTAGGTACTCTGACAACACTTGCCTTAACTCCATACCACATTTCCTTCTCCTTAACTCAGTCGGCCAGCCTCACAGACTATCTCCCGCTAGATCGGTCTCACTGCCTCGAGCCTCCCTTAAGTTCATTACTAACTTAAAAATCAGATGGGATTTGGGTCGGACCCAAATCCGACCCCTATTACTTTTTTGTGTGCAGATAGCTCGGTAGGTGATCCTCAACAAGCTTGGAGCTTCTCTGAGCTAGATCGGACTTCTTCCAAGTAGCTCAGTCGCCACCTTGTAGACCCGAGCTAACCAGCAGAGGAGCCTGATCACCCCGGCTGACGAAAGCATGCGTTGACTCAAGGCGTCAAAGTCGGCCTACTTATTGGAATCTTACTGTCAACAAAGATTCAACAAAGATTCAACAAGGATGAATCTGAATATTTGCATGCCACATACTTCAAACAAAAAGATAAAATTATGCATGCCAAGTCTCCCGTATTTTTCTATCATGGGTCGGTAACACCAATATACATTCGCATTCGATCCTATATTTAGATACTCGAGCTAGACCTGAATAAGATGCTAAAGTGGAACTCTTGAACATAAACTTATATGAAACTTTTCTTAGAATCAAAAAAATATGATACATCGGAAATGAGAATCAAAACTTATATTTGCTTTCATATTAGTTACATAAAAAATGCATTTACATATGGAGTAAAAAATAAAATATGAAGTTAATGTTTTCAGCATTAACTTCAAAGCTTCACGCTTTTAATATTTTAAATATGGGATTCATGTAGATCAGGTGACACCTAGATCAGGTGCAAGACACAAAAAGACGGGCCTCACAGAAAGTACAAGCCCATGTGGGGCTTGTATTTTCCACTTTTTTGTGTCTTGGCACCTGATCTATTAGATCAGGTGCCACATTTTCTACATTATTCTCGTTAAATATATATGATTTTGTGAATCTCTTCTCTAAAAGAAGGATTTTGACATTGAATCAAATCTGGATGTCCATCTGATTCCAATCCAGAAAGCGTTAGTTTTCTTTTTTTCCCTTCTTTTTGGTACATCAGAAAATATTTAAAATATTAATAGCGTTAGTATTCTTTACCTGGTCAAGTTCATCACCTTAGCTGCCCATTTGTAATAAACTGATATTTGGTGGAGCTCTTGCATTACGGCACAGGCTAAAAAGACTAAATTGAACTAATAATTTTGCTTGGAACTTGAAGCATTTATTGTGTATTCATATGCCTATGTAAAAAGACTAAATTGAAATAACAATTCCCTTGATGTCTAAAATTTTCATGATTTTTGTAGTATCTTCCCTTTATGGTGTTCACTAATAAATTATAAATTTTGCAGGGAAGGTTTGAATTACTATCATTATCTGGATCGTTCATGCCAACTGAGAATGGTGGAACAAGGAGCAGATCTGGTGGGATGAGCGTCTCACTAGCAAGCCCCGATGGTCGGGTTGTGGGTGGAGGGGTTGCTGGTCTTTTGGTTGCTGCAAGTCCTGTGCAGGTAATACTTCCAGCAGATCCCTGCTGTAAACTTTATCTTGAATAGTTTCTCCTTTCCTGTTAAACTATGCTGCTCGTTACTCTGGCAAATAATAGAGTACGCTTTCTGTTTGTTACAAATGAGGCACCTGGTACAGTGGTAAGGGAGACAAAGGCAAGACCGGGAATAAAAACCCCGAGAGGCTGTGTGTGGAAGTTGGCTCAATTTCGGCGCTGATAAGTTATTGGTCATTCAATCGAGCTATCTTGTGCCGAGATAGCTCGTCTCCGTTTGGATACGACCCACCTAACTCAGCACAAGTCAGATAGGTCGAATGTCGAGATATGTGACTTCAACAGCACTGGACTCTTGGTCCTGAGGGTCGGCGGCTCAGATAGATTGACAGCTCTACGGTTCGACCTACACAGTCGGTCGAACATCTTGGGTCAGCACTTTGGATCGCTCGGTCTTCAGGAGGAAGCTCGGTCGTGTGGTGCGGGGCCCACTCAGATGTGACGGGGCCAGTAGGGTGCATCACACGCCTACTAGTGTTTGGCGCATTAAATGGGTAGAGCTATAATGTGATAGGAATTCCGTTAAAGTCGGGATTCGTATCTTTTGGGGACTCCTCAATGATGGCACCTATTGTACCCTAGAGGTATATATATGTAGTTTTAGAGGAGGGATTCGGTGTGGAACACATTGGTTGAGCCGCCATTTGCGAGAGCTAACTTTGAGAGATATTGTGGAGAGCTTTTGGAGAGAAACTTGTGTGCTTCTTCGTCTGTGAAGAGAAGATTTGTATTCTTTCTTTGCTTTCGTAATAAAGCTCATTGGTGTTCACTTGGCTGTCCGACGGCCTAAAGTTATCTTATTAGCGCTTCTCGTTTGTTTGGTTACTTGTCCTTGTTTTCGCTCATCGACGATCATGTATATTCTGTTGTGCTGTGCGTTGTGTGCACACAACAAATTAGTATCAGAGCTGTACAGTGTCGAAGATTAACGTAGGAGGCAAAGATTAGTAACGGTGGCGACGACAGTTCCTCAAAGACGTCGACTTTTGGCGTACATACTCCAGTTGGTCGGATTACCGTGTCCAACACGAAGTTCGAAATTGAGAAGTTTGATGGAAAGATCAACTTCAATATGTGTAGATGCGACGTCTTGGATGTCTTGAACCAACTTGGTCAAGACATCGCACTGGATGAGAAGCCGACTGGTATGTCTGATCTGGAGTGGAGAACTCTGAATCGGAATGCATGGGGTACCATCCGATTGTATTTGTCGAAGGAGAAGAAATACACATACATGGAGGAGACAAGTGCAAGCAAGTTTTGGAAGGAGCTCGGCGACAAGTACATGAAGAAGAACATACAGAATTGGCTACACTTGATGAAGCTTTTCGGTTTGAAGTTAGCCAATGAGGTTTCTATGGAGGAACACCTCGACTACTACAACAAGCTTATTACCGACCTGAAAAATGTCGACGTGAAGGTTGACGATGAAGACAATGCGATGATTCTTCTCGACTCTCTACCAATTGAATACGAGTATTTGGTGTCGGTTCTTACTTATGGTAAGGAATCGATCACATTAGAAGGGTTGTCAAATGCTCTGATGAGCAACGAGTTCAGGAAGAGCGATGTGGATACCAAAAGCCGAGCCAGCGATGCTCTTACAATGGTAAGGGGTCGTAATAGAGAAAAGGGTGGGGCGAGTAAGGGGTATTTCAGATTCAAATTCAGAGACAAGCATATGCCCTCAGCGTAAGGACTTAGCGAAGGACCAATGTGCTTTCTGCAGAGAAAGAGGACATTGGGTTAGAGAATGTCCAAAGGTAAAGAAGCACGATGTACCAGCCAACGTTGCGAAGGGCGTTGAGGTCGAGGAGTGGGTTCTGGTCGGTGCTTCGGAGGGCGTGACGTCAGATGGTTAGGTGCTCGACTCTGGGTGCTTGTTCCATATGACGCAACATCAAGAGTATTTTACGACCTTCCGTGAAGGGGTAAGAGTACTGTCTTGCTGGGCGATGACCGAGTTTGCAACACTACATGCATCGGGACAGTAGATGTGGTATGCTTCATTCCCGACCTAAAGCGTAATCTCATATCGCTCGGTTCGTTCGAAGCCTGACGATGGAAAATGGAGCTCTGAGGGTGATCGGAGAAGCAATGATCGTGATGAAGGGAAAGCGACGAGGCAGCTCTGCTACTTGGATGGTTCTGTCATAGCTGGCACAACAGCTCTGACTCGTGAGGCTGAGCGAGACGACTCATTGTTGTGGCACATGCATCTAGGGCATGTGGGCAAGAAAGATTTGCAGAAGCTGATTATAGGAGAACATCTGAAGGGTGTCAAGACTGGAAAGATCGAGTTCTGCGAGCATTGTGTGTTTGGGAAACAAACATGTGCTTCATTTGGGACGGTCATCCACAGTACGAAGGGAGCGCTTGACTATGTATACACCAACGTATGTGGGCCGAGTAGGTCGGCCTCATTGGGAGGGAAACACTACTTTGTGTCGTTCATCGACGATTTCTCACACATGGTGTGGGTGTTTCTGCTGAAGTCAAAAGATCAAGTTCTTAGCACTTTCATCGAGTGAAAGAAGCTGGTTGAGACTCAGACAGGACGGAAAGACGGGTGTCTCTGAAGTGACAATGGTGGAGAGTATAGGTCGGATCTCTTCGAGAAGTTATGCAGATTGGAAGGGATTCAGAGGCACTTCACCGTAAGTGGTACACCCCAGCAGAATGGTGTAGCTGAGAGGATGAATCGGATTTTGCTGGAGAAAGTTCGATGCATGTTGTCAACAGTCAACCTATCGAAGGAGTTCTGGACAGAACCCTGGCATACATGACCTACTTGGTCAATCGACTACCATCTGCTGCATTGGGAGGACATCCGTTGGAGGTTTGGTTGGGAAAGCCAGTTTTCGACTATTAATCACTGCGAGTATAGAGTTATCTGAGCTAGTATGCCGTGAAAGAAGACAAATTCGATGGATATTACTGTGAGTTTAGGGTTATCTTCTTGGGCCTCAGCACTGGTGTCAATGGATATCGACTGTGGTGTCCGACATAAAAGAAAGTGATCATAAGCTGAGATGTACCTTTTGATTAGTCGACGTTACCGAAGGAGCATGAACCAAAGGTGGAGACCGAACAGACACTGCTGAAGCATGTCTACGACATGTCTTAGGTTCTAGATTGGTCGGTCACTTACTCAAATCGACCCACACTAGAGGCTGCAGAAGACGTCCTCCAGACGGATGCTGGTGAAGTTGGTGGTTCAAGCTCAGATGGTGGAGTTAGCTCAGCTCCACAGATGACTCAGCCGAAGGATTCCATAGCAACATCGAGACCGAAGCGTGAGATATGACGACCTGCACGGTATACGGAGATGGTCTCGTTCGTCTTTCCCGTTGTAAGTGTAGACATTCCCACTTCTTTCGCAGAGGTGCAGCAATATGATGTAATGCCCTGAAAGCTACTGCACAAGTACTAGAGGGGGGGTGAATAGTACTTTAAAAATAACACGGAGTATAATTCGTAATTATCGTGCAAACTACTACCAACAAATGCGGAAGCTAAAATTGACAACAACAAATATTCAATGCAAACAATTGATATGATGGGTTCGGATCCACCCAAGTCTCCCCGACTAGTTCCCGGTGATCCTACGTCCCAGAACACCCGGATCCCCTCCGGATTCTTAGGTTAGAAACCCTAACCCAAGATTTCCACTATGAATACCTTGTGAAAAACCTTCACAAGATCAAATCATACAATCAATAGCAATAGTGAATCCCACAACCCGGGATCACAACCTTCTCTCACAACCGAGAGAATCAATATCAATAAAAGAGTTTATATGAAATAAACAACAACATACCACAAACCCTATACCTTGAGTATGCCTACCAAATTAGGGCAGGAGGGATTTGAGGAAGGAGAAGTCACCAAGACCTAGCACCACCAATATGAGCAGCAATGTGTGCCTAGGAATGAATAGGAGACTTGAATCAAGCAATAGCTTGGATGGCTCAACAAGAACAAAGTTCTCTCAAGATGGATTCTAGATCTCAAATGAGGGAGAGAATGATTTCTTGTGAGGGAGAGAGGTTTAGAAATGAGATTTAAACTCTTTCTCTTTCAATCTGAAAATGCCTCTTAATGTAAGCTCTTCTTAACCTAGAAGAAACAACCCAGCTTGGTATTTATACCAATGAGAAAAATCGAGCTAGGTCGTATTCCAACGGTTGGAAATCTGAAGCAACTAGTCGGTCAAAGAACAAACACTGACCGACTAGTTCATCAACTAGTCGGTCGGTGTGACAACATAAACCGACTAAGAGTGAACAGTGATCAGATGAAATTTCAGACCTAGATAACTAGTCGGTCCAAGAAGACTTTCTGACCGACTAGTTCATCAACTAGTCGGTCGGTCAGTTAACTTAGACCGACTAAGAGTTGAAAACTATTAGTCTGAATACAAATTGATTTAGTCGGTCCAAGAACAAATGTTGACCGACTGGTTCATCAACTAGTCGGTCACCAAACGTTCTTAGACCGACTAACGATAAACAGAAACTTGGCATGAATATGGAATGTTCAACTAGTCGGTCTAAGAAGCATCACTGACCGACTAGTTCACCAACTAGTCGGTCGGTGAGTCAACTAAGACCGACTAACTGTGAACAGTAAATGGCTTGGAATTTAGGAAACAAACTAGTCGGTCCAAGAAACTTTTCTGACCGACTAGATCACCATCTAGTCGGTTGGTTCTTCTTCTTGAACCAACTAACATGCACAAGAAGTCCCGAATCGAAGCGCGATGCTTCGGGAAAGTTTGAATGGACTTCTAATAAGATCCTAGCTCTAAGATAGGAGCGATATGAAGATTAAATGATAATACCTACTCAAGTCTTAACATTCTAAAGAACAAAGCTAGAAGACTAAATATAAATTTAGACAAACCGTCTTCAAAAGCTTCGATCGAATCTTCATGACTTCAAAGTTGGTCCAAAAGCTTCAACGAAGCTTTAGGCATATGAATACATGCTTTGAGAAGTCTTGAGACGTCGCTTTGGATGTTCACGTGAATTTGGCGACGATCTCCATAACTGCGCTCACAAAGTGTTAGTTCACGATTTATTTATGTTTGCTCATCATCCAAAACCAAATCCGGGGAGTCCAATACTCAACATTCTCCCCCTTTTGGTGATGACAAACCAACATAAATAATAATCAAAAATACTGATTCAAATGTAAAATACTTACTCCCCCTGCATTGATGACACGTTAATTCCAAATTGAATAAATATAATACGCATCAAGCAGAAGTGAGAGATATAAAACATGATCCAATTATTGAAATTTAGGATCGTAATCCATTTTTATATCTTCACTCCCCCTGAATCTAACATAATAAATTAGATTCATGGACAATATAGTTAAATTTTCATTTTGCCCTTGTCATTATTACTATCTCTCCCCCTTTGGCATTATCCAAAAAGAGTGGGGGGCATACAACGACAACAACAAGGCTAAAGAAAATCCAACATCGGGAGTTGAAGAATACGACGATGGTCCAATAGACACCAAGGAAAAAAAATACATGAAGAAAATCAAGGTGTGCCAAATTGACCATTATCCAAAAGCGAAAAATGAAATCATCAAAACACCAAATATAAATCACTTATTGAGTAAAGGAACGTGATCTCCAATCTCAACATTTTGGTTAAATTAGTGCATGGAAAACAATTCTATGTTTTCATAGAAATAAATTCTTTTTAACCAAGTCATTATCGTCGAGCGACGAAATCGAACATCATAGACATTAAAACGAATATAAAATGTGCACAACGAAATAAAAGAGAACAACGATGTATATATATATATATATATATGAAGCATCATGAGTACAACCAAAAGATACATCGACTCCATACAATCAAAGACACAAAATACATTGACTACATCAAAATGTCACATACTATATCAACATCAAAATGTCAAAATCCATCATTGACATCAACACCATCAACATACATCCAAAAATGATACAACATCGACATCAAGCATCAAAACATCCAAATACATCAAAAACACCACCAACCCTGTCCTAACCCAAAACTCTCTCTAAAAGATGAATCATCCAAGGAGCATCGGAGAGTCCTCCAAACAGACTCTCAAGAAGGAGTGGTAGGATCAGCAGTCTCCGTAGGTCCAGTCGAAGGAGTGGACTCAGGTTCTGCTGGGAGGAGTGGTGTGTCAACAGAAGCAATCGTCGGGGCAGGAGTGGAAACATCAACAGCAGGCTCAACGGCAGAGGCACCAACAGGAACGTCAACTGGAGCAGACGTCTCTGGAGCACCAGTAGACTCATCCACTGGAGCAAAAGACTCTGGAGCACCTGAAGAAGTGGCAGCTCCAGCAACGGATGTGGTAGCAGCAGCAGTGGCCTCAGCGCCACGAGCAAGAGAATCAACGAGCTCATCGAGCTCCTCATCATCCATCTCCTCATCCTCAGAAACTGGAGGAGGGACCTCAACACCCATAACACGAGCTATACGACACATAATCTCCTCGGTACGAGCATACCGAGACTCGAGACCACGAACAGAACGAGCGAGATCATCAAGTGTGGTGGGAGGTCTAGGAGCAGCAGCTGCAGAAGAAGTGCCCTGAGAAGCTGAAGGAGTCGTCCTCTGCACGTGACGGAGTGCCGCAAGAGATTTCTTGACGGCCGTCGCGTTCAGGGGAGGACCAAGTGGACGCTCATCGTCAGGAGGCAAAGGCACGTGGAAATGACGAAACACCAAAGTCAACAGACAAGGATAAGGGATATGCGCAGATTTCGTGGACTTGCGAATACACTCGAAAGAATCCATCTTATCGAGTATAATGCGAGCCCAGTTAATCTCGCTACCCATGAAGAGAGCGTAAATCAACTTTAGGAATGGCTGGGATGGCAGAGAAGATGAGCCGTACTTAGGAAGTAAGCACGACTTCAGGATAAGATTAAGCACCCAAGCATTCGGCTTGAATGACTTCGATGTGACACCTATGAAAGCTGGAGGGATCACATGGAAGATATCGGCAAGAACGGACTGATCTAAAGAAGAGATATCATCAACTGAAATATCAGACGGGAGGAGACCAGACGACGAACAACCAAGCAACTCCCCCAAGATTTCTGCCGTGAGGACTATAGGAGTCCCCAAGACAGTAGTCTCGATGGAGTGGGTCTCACCGTACTGACCCCGGGAACGGTTCGCATAGAAAAGTTTGACCAGGCGAGGATAGGGTCGAGGGTTCGCCTTAGGGTCAAAGCGAAGGTAGTCTAGGAGCCCACTATAGGATAGAAGATCAGCTAGGCCAAGGAAGTCGGAGAACTTAACGAAATGCTCCAATAACAGCGGGCAATGTTCGATACGGTTGTATGCCGCTAGACACATAGGGTCATCGCGACATAGCGAGATATCGACACCACCAGCTGGCATCGGAGCCTTCCCCTTAGGCTGACGGGAGCTAGAACGAAGTGGAGGAGTGGGTTCGTTACGGCCAGGCTCAGTCTCAGGTCTAAATTCAGTGTCTGAATCTGAAGGTGTAGTGGGGGTATGGAGTATAGGCTTCCTAGACTGAGAACGTCTACTGGGTTTGGCGGTCGCCGTCCTCTGCTTCTTCAGAGGAGGTAAAGACGATGAAGGTTGGGTTGTTTTAGATCGGCGTTTGGGTTTCGAAGGATCCCTAGGGTGTGGCTCAACAGTCATATGGGACGGGCCAGAGGAAGTGATCGGGATTCTCGTCTTTGCCATAAGTTGTGACAAAACAAGATCAAGCAACGCAAGAATACGAAAATCGAAATCAAACAGCCCTAAGTATAAACCCTAGATGCGAAAATGAGAAATAGGTGAAAATAGACCTAGATCGAAGCCCTAGATGCAAGAGAGGAGAGGAGTGATACCCTAGGAGGAAGATCGACGGCCGTTGATGGTCGGAAAACGACGATCGGACGGCGGAATCGACGGAGGAAGACGAAGAGACTCGGGGTTTTGAGCTGGAGAGTGAGCGTCGATCGATTAGAATGAAAAATAATCGAATAGATACGAGATTAAGTCGGTCGAAATGCTAAAAGACAAGACAGCCCCTGAGCACTTAGTCGGTCACAGTTCAAGCACTGACCGACTAGATGACGATCTAGTCGGTCGGTCAATGAGCTTGAACCGACTAAATGGAAACAGCCGTCAGTCAAAGTTTTTAGGGCTAGAGTTAGTCGGTCAAAGTTCAAGTACTGACCGACTAGTTTTCATTCTAGTCGGTCGGTAAGTGAACGTGGATCGACTAAATGATGTCAGTAGCAAAGGAAAATTATAAGCTTGAACTAGTCGGTCTGAGTTCATTAGCTGACTGACTAGATGTGCATCTAGTCGGTTGGTTGATGAACTGTAACCGACTAGATGAGTCTAAAAATTTTAGAATACGAAATTTTGAGTTCTCTCCCAATCGCACTTGGACGAAACATCGTTCAACTCTCAAAAATCATCACACTACCCCATTAATCATCGAAAAACTTAAATACGACGTTCAAGAGTAAATTCGAGCATAAATTCCAAAAATTCACAAAAATCCCGAAAAAATCCAATAAGTCTAGCATGAACAAATATAGCGAAATAGAATAGCATGCAAGATTATTGAATAAAAATGAATCATATATCTCGGATTCACCCATAATCCCCAATTCTCGACGCAACCGCACAAAGGAATCCTCCTTTAGGGCTTTTATGAAAATATCGGCGATTTGCTTCTGGGTTTCAACGTACACTAATATGATGTCCTTTTTAGCAACATGATCATCTAAGAAATGATGTTGGACATCTATGTGTTTAGAACGGGAATGGTGCACCGGATTCTTTGAAAGACAAATGGCACTTTGGTTGTCCACCATGATAGGGCTAGTATCACAATGTATACCAAAATCCTTAAGTGTGTGTCTCATCCAAAGAACCTGGGCACATGCAGCACCGGTGGCAATGTATTCTGTCTCGGTGGTTGAAAGTGATACAGAATTTTGCTTCTTGGAAAACCAAGAGACGAGAATTTCCTATAAAATGGCAAGTGCCACTAGTACTCTTCCTGTCGGATTTGCATCCCGCATAATCTACGTCACTATATGAGATTAACTCATACGTGCTAGATTTTGGATAAATTAATCCAAAGTCGAATGTGTAACTTAAATAGCGAAAAATACGTTTTACCGCTACTAAGTGAGAATCCTTAGGTTGAGACTGATAACGAGCACAAATACATATGACAAACATAATATCGGGCCTACTAGCGGTAAGATAAAGTAAACTACCTATCATACCTCGATATAGACGAATGTCTACATCTTTTCCGCCCGTATCTTTATCAAGATGCGTAGTAGTGCTCATTGGAGTCTTTTTCCCGGAGGCATTCTCCATTCCAAATCGTTTTAGCAACTCCACCGTGTACTTCGTTTGGTGGATGAAGATTGCATCGTTCATTTGGCGAATTTGGAGACCTAAGAAGTATTTGAGCTCACCCATGTGGCTCATCTCAAATTGTTCCTTCATAACATTAGAGAACTCTTCGCAAAGAGCGAAGTTAGTAGCACCGAAAATGATATCATCAACATAAATTTGAACTAAAAGTATATCATTATTCGAATGCTTAACAAAAAGTGTAGAATCGGCTTCTCCCATTTTAAAATTCAAAGCCAAAAGAAAATTCTTTAGGCGATCATACCAAGCTCGAGGAGCTTGTCTCAAACCGTAAAGTGCTTTCTTTAGTTTAAAAACATGATTTGGAAATTTTTCATTAATAAAGCCCGGAGGTTGAGAAACATAAATTTCCTCAACGACATCTCCGTTTAAAAATGCACTTTTTACATCCATTTGAAATAGTTTGAAATTTTTATGGCATGCAAAAGATAACAATAATCTAATAGATTCTAATCTAGGTACCGGAGCGAAGGATTCTTCGAAATCGATACCTTCCTCTAGTCGATAGCCTTAAGCTACTAACCGAGCCTTGTTCCTGACGACGATTTGGTTCTCGTCGGTTTTGTTCTTGAAGATCCACTTCGTTCCTATAACGGTGTGGTTCTTCGAAGGCAATGGAACAAGCTCCCATACCTCATTCCTCTCGAATTGAATGAGTTCCTCCTCCATGGCAAAGATCCAAGCACTATCTTCGCACGTTTCATTTATATTCTTTGGCTCAATCGAGGAGGCAAAGGCACAATTGGCGAAGTGGTGGACTTGCGATCTCGTATTGACTCTATCATGAATATTGCCAATGACTTGCTCATGGGGATGGTCACGAACCGTATGAAGCCGTTTGAGAATTCCCTGATCAGTAGGAACATTCTCAACAACCTCATTAGTCGGGTTAGTATCAATAGAATCAATAGAATCAATAGACTTAGAATTATCAATAGAATCACATAAAACATCCATTGAATCATCATCATTTGAAATTCTAAAAGGAATAAAATTTTCATTAAAAGAGACATGTAGTGATTCCTCGATCGTCGAGGATCTTTTGTTGTATATCCGGTAGGCTTGCTACGTGAGGAATACCCAACAAATATCCCCTCATCCGATCTCGGATCAAACTTGTCCAAATTTTTATAAGTGTTTTTAATAAAACATTTCGCACCAAAAACACGAAAATGTTTAACTTGTGGCAATCTACCAAACAACAATTCATAACAAGTTTGTTTGGTGCCTGGCCTCAAAAGTATTCTATTAAACACATAGCAAGCGGTGTGTACCGCTTTCGCCCAAAATTGATGGCCAAGTTGGCTATCATCGAGTATTGTGCGAGCACACTCCACAAGCGTTCTATTCTTTCTCTCAACAACACCATTTTGAGGGGGTGCGCGAGGGAAGGAAAACGTGTGTGTAATTCAAAGATCATCACAAAATTTTGAGAAAGACTCATTCTCAAATTCACCTCCATGATCACTACGAATAGTGACAATGGTGGTTCCGATGAGATTTTGTATTTTCTTCACAAATGTTGTGAAGTTTTCAAAAGCTTCATTTTTATTACATAAGAAAAATACCCATGTAAATCTCGAAAAATCATCTACGATGACAAGCCCATATCTAGCATTTCCTAAAGAAGCAACTCTAGTTGGCCCAAATAAATCTAGATGTAATAGCTCTAGAGGCCGTTTAGTAGAAATGCTTTTCTTAGGTTTAAATGAAGATTTATGAAGCTTGCCTCGTTGACATGAGTCACAAAAACTTTTCTTTTCAAATACAAGCTTAGGAAAACCTTTAATGGAATTTAATTTTGAAAGCTTAAAAAGTGTTCCAAAGTTCACATGACCAAAGCGTCGATGCCATAAGTGTTCACTTGTGTTGGCAACGAGACATTGTTCATATGACTTAGGAAGATCCAAAATATAAATATCTTTATGGCGTGTGATAATAAATCATTATTAACATTATTAAAAATGTGACACAATCCTTTTGCAAAGCTAACTTTGTAACATTTTTCACAAAGTTGGCTTATTGAAATAAGATTGTGGTTTAAACCATTAACAAGATAGACATCACTAATTAAGGGTTTAGATGGGTTACCCACTTTACCAACACCGACGATGGTTCCGCTCTCGTTGCCTCCAAAGATTACCCGGTTCCCATTAGCAATGGGCACCACTCCGGAAAGCAATTGAGCATCGCCCGTCATGTGTTTTGAACACCCGCTATCGAGTATCCACCCATCCTTGGAGCCAAATTTAACTTTGTTGCTCCGTTTGTTTTTCTTGAGTATCTAAAGATGATTATATCATTTCATGGTATCCAAGGTCATTGGGTCCTCAAAGGTTAGACCTTTGGAAGCCAAGTCCAATTGGACTTAGACTTCCCAATATAATTAATATTATCCACTACATTCAAAAAATAATCATTCATGTAGATTTGTTTTTCATCCATACTTTGTGTCCTTTGGGCTCCAAATTGAGAATATTTTGGGAGCCTTAATCCTATTGGGAGCATGCATGCTTCGTTGATTTCTACGTGATGCATGTCGTGGATAGGTAAAAGGAACATGATGAAATGATGCATATGGATAATTATTCATATGACGATGTGGGTGAACATATGCATGTGAGGGAACACGTGCGTGAGGGTGTCTCACATGTTGTGCACGTGCCCGTGAATGTGTAGCATAGAAATCATATATGAGTGAGCCGGTGTAGTAGGACGTGTGTTCCTACGTGGCATGGTATTTGTGTACATGTAGGCATGACCGTTCTTTGGAGGTCCACCCAAAGTGGGGTTCTTTCCAAAAGAGGGTGTGTGCGAAGTGGAAGCACCATTGGTAGATGAACTACCGATATAGTGTTTGCTCCCACTCGGCGAGGCATCGGAAGTAGGCCTAACAAAGGTAGTGGCCGATTTGGATGAACTCCCCGTCTTATACCCCAAGCCAATGTGGTGATTGGCCGGAAGTAATTCATTTAGGATGTTATCCAAATGGTCCTTACCCTTATTGAATTTATTAATTCGGCCTATAGTGCACTTATATATCTCGGTGAGAGAATGCATCGAAGCACCCAAAGTGGACACTTGCGATGTGAGCGCATAAACACGAGACTTGAGATTTTCATTCTCAATACTCAAAGTCGAGATTTGAGAAGTCAAATCCGCTATCTTATGTTCATCCGAATCCTCGATGCTAACATGTTCAAGTTTAGATTTGAGATTAACAATCTCATTTCTTAACTCTTCAACAACGGTGTCGTTGGTGATGATAGTTTTAGGTGAGGTTTGGATGCTAACTAGCTCATCTTTAGTCTTAGTATATCGTTCAACTAATTTAGCATATCTATTCCATATTTGCTCATTAGCTAGTCTAAGGTCATCCATAGTTACCTCATCGCTTTCATCCTCGCTATCATCGGAGGCGGGTTCTTGAACATTTTCCTCGTTAGCCATGAAACATATGTGCGCTTGCTCCACTTTCACATCATCCGACTCCCCGCTTGAAGAGTCATCTTCGGAATCGGTGAAACCGACAAATCCTTTCTTGTAGCCTTTCTTATACTTCTTCGATTTGTCGTACTTCGGCGCCTTCCACTTTTCCTTTTGCTTGTTTTGTGGACAATCCGCTTTGATGTGTCCTGGCTTATTGCATTTAAAGCACAAAGGAGGAGAGGCGTTAGTAGAAGTAAATTTAGATTTGCCTTTGAAGTTACCTTTTCGGAAGAAGCGATTGAACTTCTTTGCCATGAGGGCAATGGATTCCATGTCCATTTCGTCTTCCGAGTCCTCGTCATCGGTAGAGGTGGATGGAGCCGCCTTGAACGCAATCGCCTTTTTCTTAGGCACGTCTTGGTTCAAGTAAGACTTCATCTTCTCTTGTAACTTCACCTTGCTATCTTTGCGTACCTCGTATGACATTAAAGTACCCATTAATTGAACTACGGTATACTTGTTCATATCGTTACCTTCCTCGATGGCGAAGGTACGCTTTTCCCAACTAGAAGGAAGTCCTTCGATAAGCTTCGAACATTTCTCCTTTTGGGTGTAGGTTTTGCCGAGAGCCTCTAACTGATTTATGATGTCGACGAAGCGAGCATAATACTCCATCATCTTCTCACCCTGTAGCATATGAAACATCTTGTAATCTTTATTAACTACAACGAGTTTAGAGTCTCTTACCCTACTCGTCCCTTCATGTAAGATGAGGAGGGAGTTCCAAATTTGATATGCACTCTTACATGTGCATATCTTATTGAAGTCCTCTGGCTCCAATGCGCATTGCAAGGCGTTAATTGCCTTGGCATTGCTTACATCCGCGACGACCTCCGCGGTTGTCCATTTCTCGAAATCTTCTTCGGCGGGCTCGACATACTCCTTCATTGTGGTCCTCCATAGTGAAGCATTCCGGAGGAAAGTTTCCATCCGGCATTTCCAGTACCCGTAGTTGGTACCGTTGAAGAATGGAGGCCTCGTTGAGGAATGTCCTTCCATTACCGAAGAAGCTCCTTCACGGTTCTTGAAGGTGCTATAATCCGAAGGTGGACGCACGGTTTTGTTGTCGTTAGCAGACATAGCTTAGTATCTAGCTCTGATACCAAATGTAATGCCCTGAAAGCTACTGCACAAGTACTAGAGGGGGGGTGAATAGTACTTTAAAAATAACAAGGAGTATAATTCCTAATTATCGTGCAAACTACTACCAACAAATGCGGAAGCTAAAATTGACAACAACAAATATTCAATGCTAACAATTGATATGATGGGTTCTGATCCACCCAAGTCTCCCAGACTTGTTCCCGGTGATCCTACGTCCCAGAACACCCGGATCCCCTCCGGATACTTAGGTTAGAAACCCTAACCCAAGATTTCCACTATGAATACCTTGTGAAAAACCTTCACAAGATCAAATCATACAATCAATAGCAATAGTGAATCCCACAACCCGGGATCACAACCTTCTCTCACAACCGAGAGAATCAATAGCAATAAAAGAGTTTATATGAAATAAACAACTTACCACAAACCCTATACCTTGAGTATGCTTACCAAATTAGGGCAAGGAGGGATTTGAGGAAGGAGAAGTCACCAAGACCTAGCACCACCAATATGAGCAGCAATGGGTGCCTAGGAATGAATAGGAGACTTGAATTAAGCAATAGCTTGGATGGCTCAACAAGAACAAAGTTCTCTCAAGATGGATTCTAGATCTCAAATGAGGGAGAGAATGATTTCTTGTGAGGGAGAGAGGTTTAAAAATGAGATTTAAACTCTTTCTCTTTCAATCTGAAAATGCCTCTTAATGTAAGATCTTCTTAACCTAGAAGAAACAACCCAGCTTGGTATTTATACCAATGAGAAAAATCGAGCTAGGTCGTATTCCAACGGTTGGAAATCTGAAGCAACTAGTCGGTCAAAGAACAAACACTGACCGACTAGTTCATCAACTAGTCGGTCGGTGTGACAACATAAACCGACTAAGAGTGAATAGTGATCAGATGAAATTTCAGACCTAGATAACTAGTCGGTCCAAGAAGACTTTCTGACCGACTAGTTCATCAACTAGTCGGTCGGTCAGTTAACTTAGACCGACTAAGAGTTGAAAACTATTAGTCTGAATACAAATTGATTTAGTCGGTCCAAGAACAAATGTTGACCGACTGGTTCATCAACTAGTCGGTCACCAAACGTTCTTAGACCGACTAACGATAAACAGAAACTTGGCATGAACATGGAATGTTCAACTAGTCGGTCTAAGAAGCATCACTGACCGACTAGTTCACCAACTAGTCGGTCGGTGAGTCAACTAAGACCGATTAACTGTGAACAGTAAAGGGCTTGGAATTTAGGAAACAAACTAGTCGGTCCAAGAAGCTTTTCCGACCCACTAGATCACCATCTAGTCGGTTGGTTCTTCTTCTTGAACCAACTAACATGCACAAGAAGTCTCGAATCGAAGCGCGATGCTTCGGGAAAGTTTGAATAGACTTCTAATAAGATCCTAGCTCTAAGATAGGAGCGATATGAAGATTAAATGATAATACCTACTCAAGGCTTAACATTCTAAAGAACAAAGCTAGAAGACTAATTATAAATCTAGACAAACCGTCTTCAAAAGCTTCGATCGAATCTTCATGACTTCAAAGTTGGTCCAAAAGCTTCAACGAAGCTTTAGGCATATGAATATGTGCTTTGAGAAGTCTTGAGACGTCGCTTTGGATGTTCACGTGAATTTGGCGACGATCTCTATAACTGCGCTCACAAAGTGTTCACGATTTATTTATGTTTGCTCATCATCCAAAACCAAATCCGGGGAGTCCAATACTCAACATATGATACCTAGAGCGGTGGAGGAAGGCGATGGATGAAGAGATGTAATCACGGAGGAAGAATGAGACGTGGGATCTTGTGTAGATTCCAATGGGTAAGAAGGTAATTGGGTGTAAGTGGGTCTACACCAAGAAGGATAGAGCCGAAGCGGGAGATGTTCGCTACAAAGCTCGATGTTCGAGTCTCAAAATATATATAACCGTAAGCGCACGGTGTATTTGTACGCTAACGGGTCATTCTCAGGAAGGCAGTACCGATTTCTCTCCTAGTCAAAAGCTACACTGTCGATAAGGGGCTGAGATGAATAATAAGGGAAAATATCAAGGGTAAAAGCTTTAGGGCTAAGGTGTCTCCGCCATTGAATTGAGGTTATGATCGAATTACGTTAACCAATTGTTGGATTCATGGGACACGGGGAAGGTCGTCTAACATAATGACGTTCTCCTATCCCCCACGCTCGTGCTGCATGATAGGGTATTCCTTTATGTTATCCATACCCATGCTCTCGCGATGCTATGATAGGACTACCTAACCTATATCGATGTCGACTCTCGACGATGTATCGATATACGTTAGGTGCATTACGTCCGACGAATATCCTCTATAGTCCTCCACGTCACTTTCGTAGAATTAGGATTTGGATTTATGTTAGGAGGGCTCTAATCGGTGGTTGACTCTCGGCTGCCACACCGATAGTATGTGGTCAATGTAGGTATTTAAAACCCTAGATTAGTCCCGACTCTTGTCGGTGGCTAATCTAATTTACCATAAGGGAGGAGCCCAATATACATTGACAATAAGCATTCTAATATACCTCAAATCACCAATTAGTCAACAATTAATCAACAATTATTCAATCCATAGCCCCCATTCAATGTGGTTTAACCCATTGCTCTAGATGAAAAACTACTCACAACCCATTATTAGAGATTCAATCAACTCAAAATTGATAGCCATGGTAATGAAATCAATATGAAATTTTGCAATCAATGATTCCACATCAATATAGATTAAGAAATTTAATTCTATTATCAGTATTATATTCAAAAACAGAAAATAACTAGATGAACAATTAAAAGCTACAAAGAGTATAAAGGATTACATCTGAATCTCTGCAAAAAGCTCTGAAAAAGAGAGAATAAAGGATCTCCTGGGCATGTAGAGAGACACGTATAAATACCCCTCACAAAAGACCAAAAGGCCCTCAATAACTAACTCTGACGGCGTCCAGCTAACCCTAGTGACCCAATTGGATTCGATCGCATCGAATACGACACGGTCGCATTGTACACAATGCGTAATATGGCCCTGGCAGAAGCAACGACGCGACCGCGCGGTTAGAGCACCCAGTCGCGTCGTTTTGCGGCTTTGATCCTTAGTTTCTTCGAATGAAAAATTTGCGTAAAGTGACCATTTGGCTTCAGTTGCTCCTGAGATTACGTGGCCGCGTCGAATCCATCAAACGACCGCGTTAAATTGATTTTCTTCTTTTCTTCCTTCAGCGATGCGGCCGTTCGGGGTGTCTTCACGCGGCCGTGTTGAATGCAGTTCTTGAGCAACCGAAGTGTCTTGGTGACACGGCTGCGTGTCTTGTTCTCTTTTTTCCCATTTTGCGTACTTTACGCTCCCGTTCTCGCTTTCTCCGTCATTTTCGATCTTTTTCATGCTCTAAGGTCTGTATTTGATTCATTTTTCCTGAAAAGAACAAAATGGACCAAAAAAGTAAAAAGGAAACAAAAACGGGAAAAACGGGATGGAACGATGAATAAAATAGTGTAAAACGCGCATGAAAATGCGTAAAAACTATATATAAAAACCACTCATTACTCGCCTCGTAGCGAAGGGCTATGCACAGAGAGGAGTCGATTACAATGAAGTCTTCTCTCATGTGGTAAAGCATTGCTCGATTCGAATCATGTTGGCATTAGTTGCTCAGTTCGACCTTGAACTGGTGCAACTAGATGTCAAAACGACATTCTTGCATTGAGAGCTCGAGGCGGAGATCTATATGGCTCAGCCCGATGGCTATGGAAGCGATGACGGTCTTGCATGTAGGTTGACGAAGTCGCTCTATGAGTTAAAACAGTCGCGAGACAATGGTATAAGCGTTTTAAACATGACGAATGATCAAGGGTATGTTCGTAATCCTTATGATCATTGTGTGTTCTATTGGGAATTGGATGATGGGTCGTTCATCTATCTCTTGCTTTATCCCGATGATATAATCATTGCTTCATCGAATAAAGATGAGATTCAAAGATTGAAGTCTCAGCTCAGCTGTGAGTTTGAGATGAAGGACCTAGGCGAAGCACGGAGGATTCTTGAGATGTGGATCACAAGAGATCGAAGTGGAGGTAAAGTTCATCTTTTCACAGAGTCGATATTTGAAGTCTGTTATACAAAGATTTGGTTGTGAGAAGATGAAGTCCATAGCTACTTCGCTTGCACCTCACTTTAAGCTCAGTGCCAAGCTTGCCTAAATAATGAAGAAGAGAATAGGCTCATGGAGAGCGTACCGTATGTCAATGCGATAGGGGCCTTGATGTACATTATGGTTTGTACTAGACCCGACCTATCACACGCTGTCAGAATGGTGAGCAGGTACATGCACAATCCGAGGAAGGAGCATTGGCGAGCAGTGCAATGGATACTGAGGTACATCAATGGCACGGTCGATGTCGAATTAACCTATAGTCGAAGTGTTCATGGTCCACACACTGTTAGCTATGTCGATTTCGACTATGCAGGCGATTTGGTTGGGAGGCGATCGATGACAGTCTATGTCTTCACCCTGTCAGGCGCTCCTATTTATTGGCGGAGTAGCATTCAGTCTACGGTGGCCCTGTTTACTACGGAGGCAGAGCATATGGCATTGACTGAAGCGGTGTAGGAGGCGATATGGTTGATAGGATTGATGGATGATCTGGGCGTCTACCAAAAGAAGTATGATGTCCATTGCGATAGTCAGAGTGCAGTGCACTTGGATAAGAATCAGGTTTTCCATGCTCGCACCAAGCATATCCATGTGAGATTCTACTTTGTCCGTGACTATGTGGGAGAAGAAGACGTGACATCAACTTGCTGAAGATCAGAACAGAGGAAAACCCGACGGACATGTCGATGACGGTTGTATCGGGAGTCAAGTTCAAGCACTGTTTGGACTTGCTCAATGGGATTCTGAGATGACGTTGGTGTTAGTACCATGAGGGGGCATTGGGCTCGGTAGAGCCAGTTGTAGCCATTAGGGGCATTGTGCTCTTCGGAGCAAAATGGTGGAAACACCATATGATATGCTCGATCAAGGCGATGCGTGGATGGTCATTAGTGTGACAGATGCCTAAATCTTGTCAAGGTGGAGATTCGTAGAAGTTGGCTCGATTTTGGCTCTGATGAGTCATTGGTCATTCAGTCGAGCTATCTTGTGCCAAGATAACTTGTCTGCGCTCGGCTACGACCCATCTGCCTCGGCACAAGTCATATAGGTCGAATGTCGAGCTATGAGACTTCAGCAGCGTATTGGACTCTCGGTCGTGACGGTCGGCGACTCAGATGGATCGACAGTTCTGTGGTTCGACCTATCCAGTGGGTCGAACAGCTTGGGTCAGCACTTTGGATTGCTCGGTCTTCAGGAGGAAGCTCGGTCGTGCGGTGCGGGGCCACTCGGATGTGACGAGGCCAATGGGGTAGAGCGCACGCCTACTAGGGTTTGGCGCATTAACTGCGTAGAGATGTAATGTGATATGAATTTCGTTAAAGTCGGGATTCGTATCTTTTTGGGGACTCCTCAATGATGGCACCTATTGTACCTTATGGGTATATATAGGTAGTTTTAGAGGAGGGTTTTGGTGTGGAACACACATTGTGAGTTCTTGAGTTGCCATTTGTGAGAGCCAACTTTGAGAGATATTGTGTAAAGCTTTTGGAGAGAAACATGTGTGCTTCTACGTTTGAAAAGAGAAGAGTTGTATTCTTTTTTTCCTTTCGTAATAAAGCTCATTAGTGTTCCCTTGGCTGGTCGACAGCCTAAATTTGTCATCTTTCTTAGCGCTTCACGTTTGTTTGGTTACTTGTCCTTGTTCTCGGTCATCGACGATCATGTGTATTCCACTGTAGTGTGTGTCGTGTGCGCACAACAAAGTGCATGTTGACTGCATCAATCATCGCTCAGTGAGCTATTAATTGCCGCCAATAGAGCTTCACTTGCATGCAAGGTGACAGTCAGATAGACGTGAGAAGAACAAATGTTTTGTGACACATTGTGTTCCCCCCCTCTGATGGATGGCATCCGACCAGTTGACTTATGCAATCAATTTTTAGTCTGAGTATTGCAAGCTTTTAGGAGGGAAGCATGCAGTACCAACTTTTGCCAAAGGAGCATATTTCCTAGTGTAAGAACTAGTCCCCCAAATGGAAGTTCACTTGTCCAAATCCTGTGGGTGTCACGGGAGGAGGCTATGAAAAGAATTTGTTACTTCTTTAAGGCATCTTATGAAGATTTAGAATTATTGGTATTAAATTTTTTATGTAGCAAACCCGCAAAAACTTTATCATATCCTTTACAAGCCAGCTACACTGGGCAGCTATTTTGAATCTCTGATAAAGTTACTTTCAATTAGCAAACCCCGCAAAAAGAATTTGTTACATCTCAGGTGCTTCCAAAATTACTTTGGATCCTTAAATACTAAATAAAGACATGGTGGACAATCCTATGACAGTTGAAAATGTGTATTGTACCCTAGTCGTACTAAAGGCATGTATGTATACATGTATTTACTTGTTTATCTATTTCAAAAATCTTGTTTTATGTATGTCTCATTTTCTTTAACAATTGAACCATTACAAGTCCATGTTATTGGTAAGGGACATTAAATAAGATTGTTTCACGGTGTTTAACAATTTGTCATTTCTGCATGTATGTACCGTGTTGTATCTGATTATTCATGTCCAATAGTTGTGCCACTGCAATCTATCAAGCGAGCAACACCTTAATATTTTGCATTTTCTTAAGAATAGTTTTTTTTTGACTATTTTCGGGACCCAACTTTAGGTTGTGGTGGGCAGCTTTCTGCCGAGTTACCAGCTGGAGCAGAAGACTAATAAGCCAAGATATGAGACGACATCAATCTCTATGCCGGCGGTTGCAATCCCAATACCCAACACGGATATGGATGAAACTTATGGAAGTAGTGTTCATGGGCATCAAACAACTCCTAAGCCGAACCTTGCACCTTCTTTTTCTTTCAGGGGAGACAACTGGTCTGCTCCTCTGCATTCAGTGCCTGAACCGAGAAACTCCAACACTGACATTAACATATCTTTGCCTGGGGGTTAAGGAATCATCTTGTCAAGCATATCTATTACTCACTTGCGAGGCATATTACTGATCGGAACCCACTGCTTTGCTGAGCAAGGCTGCCTCCACGTGTACTGCAACAAGCGGGTCCGATATCTCTGTCTGTGTCTCTAACTAGTTCTGTAACTTTCCATGTGGATTTGGTTTTCAACTGATGGAAGCACTGAAGGAAGTACTTATTTTTGAGTGAACCTCCTGCTTAGGTCTTAGATATGCGACTTTATTGACTCGATGTCTTGCTTTCGCTGATCCTTTTTGGCATTTGTATCTGCAATACCTGATTGTTATTCAATGGTGCCTGAACTCAATCATGAGTAGTTTCAATGAACCAGGTATTAGGTATCCTTTATTTGTTATATACCTCAGTCGACTTCGACTCTTGTACTCGCAGTGTTTGAAGTGGCACATATTATTTTCTTTCTTTCTTTTTGTGCTTTTCTAGGTTTCTGTGTGGTTGGTTTTGTTTGTTGGAGTTCGTTCTTGGTTCGCGGTGTTTGGTGCCATCTGTTTTCGATTAGTCTCTGTATATGCATAAATTTATCTTGTATGTGGTTTATAAGAATCTATGGTTCTGAGTTCTACTTTGTATGAGAGAATGTTTGAAATTGAATGAGGTGATGGACTTGTGCATTTTCATGAAGCTTTCCAAGGGGCAAACCTTTATCATGTGCACTTGATCTCCACATTATATACTATAAATATACCAGATTATTAATGGAGAATAATGAGAATCATATGACAATGGAGGCTTAGTCTCATATACTAAGACAAAAAAGTGGACGTTACAACACGTATAAGCCCATGTGGGGCTTGTATTTCTCCACTTTTGTGTCATGGTATACGAGGCTAAGTCTCCATTGTCATATGATACACATTATCCTCTTATTAATGTACTTCATTTCTTTCTTATTATTTTTTACCCCTCACTTAATGATGCTTAGAGGCTGTTTGTATGGGTGGAAACCCAATTGAAATGTGTTCCGTGCACTGGTAGACAGGTTTCCATTTGGTTTCTAATTTTTTTACAAACTATACATTTGAAAATGGCATTTTTAGTTTCCTAAAAGTTACTGCCATGTGTGTTAGTTAATTCAGTTATTAAGTTTAGTTTATACTTGTTCCCTTTTTTTATCAAAATTCAAATTGTAGTTATGCAAAAAACAAGCTGAGAATCCAAATCCTAACAGATTCTGTTTTTCTCGGTTGTAGCCATGTATCAACTTCATCTTCTATGTACTTTGATGCAACAAATCAATGAATGAATCACCTCCCTAGACTTTGATCTATGATATTTTCTTAACAAAGTGGTATCAGAGCTATTGCAAGCCATCTTCAATCTTTCCAATGGAGTCACAAGGTACAACCACACCAGTCACAAACCTGCCATCCTTGCCAATAAAGAAACCAAGTTGAACTACCATTTTTGGAGGGTGAAGATGAGAACTTAGTCTTCTCTCACAAGATGTATGGGATTTGGTTGAAGATGGGTACGAAGAACCAGAGATCCTAGATCCTGATGTCGCACAAATAGCACCTCGGAGAGCTCAACAGAGGGAGAGAAGAAGGATGCCAATGCATTGTACTTTATCCAGCAAGCAATAGATGAATCAATCTTTCCAAGGATTATGAATGCAACAACATCAAAAGAGGCTTGTGATCTTCTGCAGAAGGAGTTCCATGGCTCAGAAAGGGTTATAACTGTGAAGCTACAGACAATAAGGAGAGATTTTGAAACACTCTTCATGCAAGACTCCGAATCTGTGCAAGACTTCTTCTCCAAAGTCACCATTGTTGTCAATCAAATGAGGGCCTTGGGAGAGGAAATTGAAGGACAAAAGTTAGTTGAAAAGGTGCTAAGGAGTTTAAAGAAGTTTGATTATGTTGCTACTACTATTGAGGAGTTCATGAACTTGTCAAACTATTCTCTAAATGAGTTACTGGGAGCACTTTCTGTTGGATACAACGTGTAATTGGATGCAACGATCGATGACTTTGTGTTTAATATTAAAAAACGTGTGTGAACGATTTAATGTAAGTGCTAAGTGTTTTTAGGAAGGACACTCTCGCAAATAATCAAATAGAGACTAAGTCAAAGTGATGGAGAATTTGTCATTCATTAGCAAAGTGGACTTGGTCAAAGATGGAGATAATGGCTACACATATTGGACTAAGTCAAAGATGAGGAGATAAGAAGGAAATCAATTCAAATCCATATTTGAATTGATTCAAATCAATTGGTGCATGAATCAAATCCTAAATCCATACAAATTTAAGACCTGGTCAAAGATGGAGCGATATGGAGAATCTCATGCAAATCAATTGTGATTAAATGAGATCCAATTCTAATCCTATATCCATTCAAATTCAAATCCTTTAGCCATCCAAATTCAATCTCCATATCCATGGTGATTCATTCAAATCCTATTCAAGCTAGGATTCCGTCCAATCTCCATCAATTATGGGATTCTATTTAATTCTAATTGATCCCATCCTGTAACGACCACTTTTCGTTGTACGTTGTTCGTGCACGTGCTTTTGGCCGTGCACGTGTTTATTTTAGACTTTATTTGTTTGTGAACACTTTGTTGTGATATGCCGTTGTGAACGTATCTGAGAGTATTAAATAGTGGCACTAATTTGGAACGACGTTTCTCGAGTCGTTTTCCCACAATTTAATCTTATCCGATGAGACGTTGCGATTCTCACTCTTGATGGGAGACGTTCCTATTTTTAGTTTCGTCGTCCGACGTCGAAATTGAGATCCGTCTTCTTCATTAGCTTTCTCTCGTCATCATGATCACCACGATATTTATTTTATAATTTTTGGAGTTCATTTGACCACTTTTATATTTTTAACAAGGTTTATAATATTTTTAATAATTACGTTTTAAATTAATTTCGGCCAAATAAAATATATTTGAGTTTCAAACGTTTTAAATAATTTTTGAGCCAAATCTTAGACCCTATCTTGGCCTTACCCAATCCCTATGTGATTAGGAAGAGTAGATTTGAATTTTAAATTATTTTAAACTCCTAATCCCATTAGGATTAGCCCTAGACCTAGTCAACCCATCTACACTATATAAACAACCTTTAGGAAGACCTATTTTCACAAGAAAATAACCCTAGCCGCTTCCAAAACCCAAATTTGACGTTGCGACGAACTTCCCCGCACCGACCAAGGAAACAAGGCCATTTTCCCCCGCACCGACCGCTGCAGCCGCCCGCACCAAGCCTCGCACCGACCCGCTGCTGCCGCCCCCTCCGATCGCCCGCTCCGACCGGTAGGGTCTCTCGGTCAGACCGAGAGACCCGCTCCGCATCCCCGCATCTCCGCACCGCATCGACCCCCGCACCGTTCGCCCGCTCCGCTCCGCGTCTGACCGAGCCGTTCGCCCGCACCGACCCAAGCCCCGCTTCGTTGCAACGTTGCGACGTTGCAACTCTCGTTCCCCCGCACCGACCGGCCCGCTCTCCCGCTCCGACCGAGAGGACCAAGCCCCGCACCGACCGCAGCGCTGCACAGGCCCGTTCCCAGTGTCTGACCGAGCTGTTCTCCCGCACCGAGGCTGTACGACCGAGAGCCATTCGTCGCAACCCCGCACCCGTCGCACCACTTGCCACCGTGGGCCCCCCAAGTTCTCCAGAGGTATTGTGGGTCCCCCATAGGTCCCTAGGACTACTGTGGGCCCCACCTAGGTGCATTCTCTTCGAGGAGTTGCCGCGTACGACGTTGCGACACGTCGTAGCCCGCCGTCGCTCGTGCTAGCTTTGGAATCTGGAATCGTTGCTCCGGTTGATTGCTCTGAAATTTCCAGCGAGGAATCTAATTGGAATCTGGACTTGGAGCGCGATCTTTTATTCCAACCCCTGGCGTCGCTACCCGACGCCAGTGTAGCTTTCGCGTCGTGTTGAGGTAACGTTTTACACCCCTAGGACCCCCAACCCAATTGCATGCTAATCAAAACTAAAATCAGTATTTTTAAAGTATTTTAAATGTTTTAGAACTCACTAATCAAGATTAATAAAACGGATGTAGGCCGGTGGACTTGAGCACGTAGGAATTGTGACTTTGGACTCGTTGGACGGTGTTTCTCTGACGTGATACTTGCAGGCAAGTGAAACTTGCCAACTCTTGTGTAGGGCCATGTTTTTAGGCCACTTCCTTGTTTTTAGCGTAAAAGAGACTAGTCAGTGAAATGATAGCTGGCTAGACGCCTACTTGATCTAGTTTGACAACGAAACTAGATCCGTCACCTAATTGATCTAGCTTGACAACGAAGCTAGATCCAACCCTTTAAACTTGTTGTTCATGCATACTAAACTGTCACGTTTACTTTCCTTACCTGTACGCCTTACTACTTGCCATGTCATGTCATCCATGCATTGAATGTCGCATTCGTAGCACACGCTACAATACTTGTACTCGTACTTCCTTGTCCGGCTAGGTGCACCCCTATGCCATACTTGTTAAAACACTTTCTGGCTCGTGATCCAGAAGCGAGCATTCCATGTTCGGGGGTAAGGCCCTGGCTCGATACACGTGGAGGGGTAGGGATAAACGGTCACTTGAGCTTAGGAGTTGGCCCGCGCAGCCACTCTAGCCAAAAGGCGGAATCTCTGTGCACGAGGTGCTTACTTTACTTGCCTTGTACTAGTGAGTGTTTCTTGTAAAACTAGACATCCATGCCATGCTCGTACTTTACTTTACCTTACTTTACTTGTTGCACTCATACTTTAACTGCCATGTGATCGCATTCATGCTAGAACTGCTAGGTTGCTTTACTTTTACCAATTTTCAGTTTCCTTGCACAAGTCTCTTGTATACTTGCTGACATGTGCCCCTTGCTCTTTTGGGTGTCACATGTTAGACCCTGAGCCAGAGACAGTTGTTGAGGACGAGGTGTTTGCTGACGCTGAGCCTGAGCCTACGTTCGTCGAGGAGTTCGAGGACACCGGAGACCAGTCTTAGAGACTGATTTTACTTGCTTTTGCTTTAGGTTGTTGTTAGTTGTCGGTGATTGCACCATTACTTTGTTTTCGTACTTTGTACTTTTGTTGGCCATGCTGGGGCCTCTTTTAGACTCCTTTATTTTAGCCTGGTGGATTTTCTGCGATGTTGAAATTTATTAATGTGGATATTCTGAGGTCATTCTTTTTTCTCATTTCTTTATTATTATCTTTGTTTCGTTTCGCGTTGCAAGGACCTGCAGTTTATATGATTGTTTGACACTTATCGGACTTGAGGCTTTGTAGCTTCAAGTCTGAGCGGACCTTCTCACGCTTCGCCTCCACGTTTTTGGGAAGCGGGGCGTGACAGGTTTTGTTGGTGGCCCATGCAGGTCCTCTCTTGCAATTGCGAACTAACGGAACAACGATAAGGAATGTCCATTAAAAAAATTGCAACATCCAAGTCATTAAGCTTTGAGTCTAATTTGTTTGTTCGTTTTCTATGTCCTTAGATGGCTGGACGACGACAGACCCGATCTGGCAGTGGGCCCAATCGTGCTGAGGTACCGGATAGAGAGCCCACCAATGCTGAGATCATGAGGATGATGCATCAGATGATGCAGGTGCAGCAGGGCATGCTCCAGAATACTCAGAGTGCTCCTCGCCACGAGCCAGGAGCGAAGCAGTTTCGGGAGCTGGGCCCGACGTACTTTGATGGATCTGAGGGACAGTTGGCTGCGGAGGAGTGGATCAGGAATACCGATGATAATCTGAAGATGTCGAAGGTCAAACCGGCTGGATGGGTTGATCTGACGAAAAAGCAGCTTAAGGATAATGCCCGAAATTGGTGGGATGCAGAGGAGGAGTTGTTGGTGAGCCCTATACCTTGGGCTACTTTCAAGTCTAGGTTCGATGAGGAGTACTTCCCGAAGGCTGCCAGGAGGGAGATGTTGCAGCGCTTCATTGAGCTGAAGCAGGAGAATCTGACGGTGGACCAGTACCACCAGGAATTTACTAGGTTGAGTCGCTTCGCGCCGAAGATGGTAGAGGATGCTGAGGAGAAGGCTCAGAGGTTTCTGCAGGGTCTTTCCCTAGACTTGCAGAGCCTGATGTCTACGACGGATATGGAGTCATATCAGAAGTTGCTGGTAGCTGCTCGGAGACAGGAGAGGATTGCGAAGCAGAAGAGAGGAATGATTTCTGGAGCTGGGAAGAGGCCTATGGAGCAGGTCAGAGGAGTGGTTAGGCCTGGGACTAGGCCTAATCAGACGGTGCAGTTCAAGAGGCCAGGTGGGCCTACACTGAAGACTTGCCATTTCTGTGGCAAGACCAGGCATATCAAGGATCAGTGAAGGAAGATGTTGGGACAGTGCCTGGTTTGTGGAGATCCTACTTATGCTATGAAGGAGTGCCCGAAGTCTAAGCTACCTTGGAAGGAACCCGTTGCCGCACAGCCGTTGCAGCAGAGAGCACCTGTTCCTGCAGGTCGTGGAGCACCCCTCGCCCCGCAGAGGCAGGCTTTTCAGCAGGCCATGCAGCCGAGGAGGCAGGCTTATCTGATGACGGCAGTGGAGAGCGAGGCTGTGGATGAGGTTATCGCAGGTAACTCTCAAACTAGTTGTTTCCTTCCTTAGATAGTTTGATTGTTAGCTTATGTTTGTTTGATTGCATATGATTGTTTGTTAGAATAGGGTTTGATTGTTAGATTGTTTGTTAGGTGTGATTTTGGTGTGCACGTTTCCTGCACGAGTCCTCTTTGACTCCGGTGCATCGATGTGCATTATTTCTCGGAGATTCGTGGAGAAGCATTCCTTGACGACTTCCCCTCTTCCCAAGAGTTGGAATATCGTTACAGATATGGCGTGATCTCGGTGCATCGTGGGTGCAATTCTTGCCCTTTGGTGGTCTGTGGACATGAGCTTTACGCTGACTTTATTGTCCACGACATCATCAACTACGATGCAGTGCTTGGAATGGATTGGCTTGCGAGCTTCTATGCTACGATCATTGTCAGAGGAAGAAGGTGGTGTTCGAGATCCCCGGACATCCGGTGTTTGAGTTCAGTCGAGGTAGCAGTTCGCTTGGTCCTGTCAGGTTTCGGGCCAAGCCGGTGGAGATTGTTGCTATGCAGATGGAGCAGGATAGACCAGCTGTGGTACGTGAATTCGACGACGTCTTCCCCGAGGAGATGTCTGGACTGCCGCCCGATCGAGCTCTCGAGTTTTCGATCGATCTTGTGCCGGGAGCGCAGCCTATTTCGAAGGCACCGTATCGGATGGCTCCAGCAGAGTTGGAGGAGTTGCGTAGGCAGCTGGATGAGCTTCTACAGAAGGGTTACATCAATCCTAGCGTGTCTCCGTGGGGAGCACCGGTGTTGCTGGTAAAGAAGAAGGATGGTTCGCGTCGCATGTGTGTGGATTACCGGGAGCTGAATGCTGTGACTATCAAGAATAAATATCCCTTGCCTCGTATAGATGACATCTTTGATCAGCTCGGAGGATCAAGGGTGTTCTCTAAATTGGATTTGAGAAGTGGCTACCATCAGCTTAAGGTGAAGAAGGACGACATCCCAAAGACGGCATTCAGGACGAAGTATGGTCACTACGAGTTCGTGGTTATGCCATTTGGTGTAACCAATGCGCCCGCAGTCTTTATGAACCTGATGAATCTGGTCTTCTACGACTTTCTAGACAAGTTTGTCGTTATCTTTATTGACGACATCCTGATCTATTCAAAGTCGGAGGAAGAGCATGCCTCGCACTTGAGGACAGTGTTGGAGATCTTGAGGAAGCATCGCTTGTATGCTAAGTATTCCAAGTGCGAGTTTTGGCTGGATAGAGTTGCTTTTCTCGGGCATGTGGTGTCTGGTGATGGAATTTCTGTGGACCCCGAGAAGATTATGGCTATCAGAGAGTGGCCGGTTCCGCAGTCGGCGTCTGAGATCCGGAGCTTCCTTGGACTTGCAAGATATTACCGACGTTTCATTAAGGACTTTCCCGGATTGCTGAGCCGATGACCAGACTGACGTGGAAGGATGTACCATATGTTTGGTCTGATGATTGCGAGAATGCTTTTGGTATTCTGAAGGAGAGATTGACGACTGCCCCTGTACTTGCTGTGCCTGATCGAAGTGGAGGATTCGAGATCTTTTGCGATGCTTCTGGCAAGGGTCTTGGATGTGTGTTGCATCAGCATGGGCATGTGGTTGCGTATGCTTCTCGTCAGCTTAAGGCTCATGAGAAGAATTACCCGACACATGATTTGGAGTTGGCTGCTGTCGTGTTTGCGCTGAAAATTTGGAGGCACTTCCTGCTGAGTGAGAAGGTGAAGATCTTCACTGATCACAAAAGCTTGAAGTATATCTTTACACAGAAGGAGCTCAACATGCGACAGCGTCGATGGTTGGAGCTCATGGCAGACTATGAGATTGATTTGCAGTATCACCCTGGTAAGGTGAATGTAGTTCCGGATGCGCTGAGCAGACTTCCAGCGGTGATGATGTTGACTTCGCAGTGGAGATTGCAGCATGATTTTTGCGAGACTGGTATCGAGATTATTCTTCCTGGAGAGACTTCTTCGATGATGAGCATGCAGATACAATCGACGATCGTGGATAGGATCAAGGCTGGACAGACTGGAGATGCTAAGCTTGTGAAGATTCGGGAGCAGGTGGAAGCCGGTCTGCGAACTGACTTTTTGATTCACGAGGATGGTTCGTTGAGATTTGGAGCCAGGTTGTGTGTGCCAGCTGGAGATATCAGAGAGGAATTATTGCTGGAGGCACACAGTTCGCCGTATTCTGTACATCCTGGTGGGACCAAGATGTACAAGGATCTTCGTCTGAATTTTTGGTGGCATGGTATGAAGAGGTGTGTGGCTCGGAGTGTAGCCAAGTGTTTGGTTTGCCAACAAGTAAAGGCGGAGCATCAGCGTACGGCAGGGTTGCTACAACCGCTTCCGATTCCGGAGTGGAAGTGGCAGCACATCACTATGGATTTCGTGACTGGACTACCTCGGAGTCCGAAGCAGAACGACGCAATTTGGGTGATCGTAGACCGATTGACCAAATCTGCGCACTTTATTCCCTTCCGAGTAGGACAGTCTACTGAGACGCTAGCGAGGAGATATATGGAGGTAAATTCTTTTACTCTCCGTTTTATTTCCTTTTCCTAGTTTAGATAGTGATGTAACGTGAATCGTGCAGGAGATCGTACGACTTCACGGAGTCCCCGTGAGTATCGTGTCGGATAGAGACACGAGATTCACATCTCAGTTTTGGCAGAGTCTGCAGAAGAGCTTGTGTACGAGTCTGAGTTTCAGCACGGCGTACCACCCGCAGACGGATGGCCAGTCCGAGAGGACGATTCAGATTTTGGAGGACATGTTGAGGGCGTGCATGCTGGACTTTAAGGGATCTTGGGAGGATCATCTCCATCACGTTGAGTTTGCCTACAATAACAGCTACTAGGCGAGTATTGGAATGGCGCCTTTCACCGCGCTATATGGAAAGAAATGTCGATCGCCACTGAGCTGGGATGACATTGGAGATCGGGAGCTGTTAGGACCGGAGATGATCGTGGAGGCCGTGGATGTTGTGAGGAACATCCGGGAGAAGCTGAGGATTGCGCAGGACAGTTTCAAGCATTGGGCCGATGCCAAACGGAGACCTTTGGAGTTTCAGCCTGGCGATCATGTCTTTCTGAAGATTTCTCCGAACCGCGGAGTTATTCGATTTGGGAAGAGAGGCAAGCTGATTCCGAGGTTCATTGGGCCGTTTGATGTCCTGGAGAGAGTTGGAGCTGTGGCTTATCGCTTGGCGTTGCCACCGTCGCTGGTAGGAGTTCACGACGTATTTCACGTATCTCAGTTACGTCGATACGTTAGTGATCCATCCCACGCTGTGGATTTCTCGGAGATTACGGTACGTCCGGATCTGTCTTATGATCAGCAGCCAATTGAGATTCTGGATCGTCGACAGAAGCAGCTGAGGAATAAGACCGTCGACTTGGTTCGAGTGCAGTGGCGTCACGGTTCCCCTGGTGAGTCCACCTGGGAGCGTGAAGATGAGATGAGAGAGCGCTTCCCGCACCTTTTCCCGAGCAGTGCTTGATGTTGATTCCGAGGACGGAATCATTTCTAAGGTGGGGAGGATGTAACGACCACTTTTCGTTGTACGTTGTTCGTGCACGTGCTTTTGGCCGTGCACGTGTTTATTTTAGACTTTATTTGTTTGTGAACACTTTGTTGTGATATGCCGGTGTGAACGTATCTGAGAGTATTAAATAGTGGCACTAATTTGGAACGACGTTTCTCGAGTCGTTTTCCCACAATTTAATCTTATCCGATGAGACGTTGCGATTCTCACTCTTGACGGGAGACGTTCCTATTTTTAGTTTCGTCGTCCGCCGTCAAAATTGAGATCCGTCTTCTTCATTAGCTTTCTCTTGTCATCACGATCACCACGATATTTATTTTATAATTTTTGGAGTTCATTTGACCACTTTTATATTTTTAACAAGGTTTATAATATTTTTAATAATTACGTTTTAAATTAATTTCGGCCAAATAAAATATATTTGAGTTTCAAATGTTTTAAATAATTTTTGAGCCAAATCTTAGACCCTATCTTGGCCTTACCCAATCCCTATGTGATTAGGAAGAGTAGATTTGAATTTTAAATTATTTTAAACTCCTAATCCCATTAGGATTAGCCCTAGACCTAGTCAACCCATCTACACTATATAAACAACCTTTAGGAAGACCTATTTTCGCAAGAAAATAACCCTAGCCGCTTCCAAAACCCAAATTTGACGTTGTGACGAATCGTCGCAACGTTGCGACGAACTTCCCCGCACCGACCGAGGAAACAAGGCCATTTTCCCCGCACCGACCGCTGCAGCCGCCCGCACCAAGCCTCGCACCGACCCGCTGCTGCCGCCCCCTCCGATCGCCCGCTCTGACCGGTAGGATCTCTCGGTCAGACCGAGAGACCCGCTCCGCATCCCCGCATCTCCGCACCGCACCGACCCCCGCACCGTTCGCCCGCTCCGCTCCGCGTCTGACCGAGCCGTTCGCCCGCACCGACCCAAGCCCCGCTTCGTTGCAACGTTGCGACGTTGCAACTCTCGTTCCCCCGCACCGACCGGCCCGCTCTCCCGCTCCGACCGAGAGGACCAAGCCCCGCACCGACCGCAGCGCTGCACAGGCCCGTTCCCAGTGTCTGACCGAGCTGTTCTCCCACACCGAGGCTGTACGACCGAGAGCCATTCGTCGCAACCCCGCACCCGTCGCACCAATTCCCACAGTGGGCCCCCCAAGTTCTCCAGAGGTATTGTGGGTCCCCCATAGGTCCCTAAGACTACTGTGGGCCCCACCTAGGTGCGTTCTCTTCGAGGAGTTGCCGCGTACGACGTTGCGACACGTCGTAGCCCGCCGTCGCTTGTGCTAGCTTTGGAATCTGGAATCGTTGCTCCGGTTGATTGCTCTGAAATTTCCAGCGAGGAATCTAATTGGAATCTGGACTTGGAGCGCGATCTTTTATTCCAACCCCTGGCGTCGCTACCCGACGCCAGTGTAGCTTTCGCGTCGTGTTGAGGTAACGTTTTACACCCCTAGGACCCCCAACCCAATTGCATGCTAATCAAGACTAAAATCAGTATTTTAAAGTATTTTAAATGTTTTAGAACTCACTAATCAAGATTAATAAAACGGATGTAGGCCGGTGGACTTGAGCACGTAGGAATTGTGACTTTGGACTCGTTGGACGGTGTTTCTCTGACGTGATACTTGCAGGCAAGTGAAAATTGCCAACTCTTGTGTAGGGCCATGTTTTTAGGCCACTTCCTTGTTTTTAGCGTAAAAGAGACTAGTCAGTGAAATGATAGCTGGCTAGACGCCTACTTGATCTAGTTTGACAACGAAACTAAATCCGTCACCTAATTGATCTAGCTTGACAACGAAGCTAGATCCAACCCTTTAAACTTGTTGTTCATGCATACTAAACTGTCACGTTTACTTTCCTTACCTGTACACCTTACTACTTGCCATGTCATGTCATCCATGCATTGAATGTCGCATTCGTAGCACACGCTACAATACTTGTACTCGTACTTCCTTGTCCGGCTAGGTGCACCCCTATGCCATACTTGTTAAAACACTTCCTGGCTCGTGATCCAGAAGCGAGCATTCCATGTTCGGGGGTAAGGCCCTGGCTTGATACACGTGGAGGGGTGGGGATAAACGGTCACTTGAGCTTAGGAGTTGGCCCGCGCAGCCACTCTAGCCAAAAGGCGGAATCTCTGTGCACGAGGTGCTTACTTTACTTGCCTTGTACTAGTGAGTGTTTCTTGTAAAACTAGACATCCATGCCATGCTCGTACTTTACTTTACCTTACTTTACTTGTTGCACTCATACTTTAACTGCCATGTCATCGCATTCATGCTAGAACTGCTAGGTTGCTTTACTTTTACCAACTTTCAGTTTCCTTGCACAAGTCTCTTGTAGACTTGCTGACATGTGCCCCTTGCTCTTTTGGGTGTCACATGTTAGACCCTGAGCCAGAGACAGTTGTTGAGGACGAGGTGTTTGCTGACGCTGAGCCTGAGCCTACGTTCGTCGAGGAGTTCGAGGACACCGGAGACCAGTCTTAGAGACTGATTTTACTTTCTTTTGCTTTAGGTTGCTGTTAGTTGTCGGTGCTTGCACCATTACTTTGTTTTCGTACTTTGTACTTTTGTTGGCCATGCTGGGGCCTCTTTTAGACTCTTTTATTTTAGCCTGGTGGCTTTTCTGCGATGTTGAAATTTATTAATGTGGATATTCTGAGATCATTCTTTTGTCTCATTTCTTTATTATTATCTTTGTTTCGTTTCGCGTTGCAAGGACCTGCAGTTTATATGATTGTTTGACGCTTATCGGACTTGAGGCTTTGTAGCTTCAAGTCTGAGCGGACCTTCTCACGCTTCGCCTCCACGTTTTTGGGAAGCGGGGCGTGACACATCCTCTCCTATATAAACCAATATTCAAATAGAGATATTTTGAGAGAGAAGGCAAACCAAGAAAATTCGGCCATACATGAATAGGTTGCGCAACATCCCATAGTGCTTTACCCTCCTATATTGCGCAAGCCACATTGCCTCTCCTCCTTGCGCAAGCTCCAAAAACCCATTGCCAAAGCTCCTTGTTCAAGCCACCATTGCGCAACCTTGCCACATCTTCAAGCCTCCATGCGCAACATATCCAAGAGCTCCATTGCATCTTCAAGCTTACAAGGCCGCAACTTCTCCAATGCATCATCCTCTCCTCCTTGAGCAACACTACAAGCTAGGACTCCATAGTAAAGCTTCAAGGCCGCAACTCTCTTGGGGGTCTTCCTTCTCTAGGCCGCAACATCTCTTTAAGGAGTCACCAAGGCCGCAAGTTATCATCTAAGGGTTCCTCATCACATTGCGCAAGCGAACAAGGAGCAGCCCACGCACTGCCCACGCACTGCTGCTTGCAGTCCACGCATTACAGCTTGCAGCACATGCACTGTTGCTATTCTTCAACGCACTGCTGCTGCCAACCCACGCACTAATGCTGCCGATCCAAGCACTGCAGCACCACCAAGCCAAGGGGAGTGCCAATGCCGCAACATCCAAGGAGAGGGGCCAAAGCTGCAACTTGAGTTGCTCTAGAGTTCGAGACGACTACATCCTGTCAGACTTGATCTGACCTGAGCTGATTAACAGAGACGACTATGACTACACGAACTGACATTTTCTAAACTCTTTATTATTATATTTTTTTAGTAATGTAGCGATCCTTGCAAGGGAAAGTTTACCATTGCGTTTTTGGGTCTTGTCTAGTGTGGTACTAGACAAGCAGGACTTGACTAGTTGGGACTAGTCAATAGAAGCTTATACTAGGATTAGTTTTGTTGAACACTGGTGGAGTGGGGTGCGGAGAGCCTGCTAAGCATAGAGGAGGTGCTCTAGCTTTTTATGGTTGTACCTGTTACATTATTAATCTAGTATTTGCTTTGGAGACTGGACGTAGGTCATGGGGACGACCGAACCATGGAAAATCTAATGCGTACTTTGTGATTGATTATATTTACTCTACATCTGATTATAACTGCATGTGATTTCGTGTGGGTTGCACGAATATTTTTATTAGCCTATTCACCCCCTAGGCTTAGATTTAGATTCAACAAGTGGTATCAGAGTCGGTTAGAGGATCTAGTCTAGAAATCATAAATACCCGAATAGATAAGGCAGTGATGTCAAATTGTTTTGATAGTGTTAAAAATCTTAATCCTGCAAATATTTATTCCAATCAGAAATTGACTAACTCATTACGTTGTTTTCTTTGCAGGAAACCTTGACACCTTACGAAAAACTGCCCAGGCAAGAAAATGGAGTCTGAGAAGCCATGTGCAGACGACGACGAGCTTGATAAGGAGATAGCACTGATGGTCGAAAAATTCAGAAAAATACATCAAAACTAATCAACGAAGAGCAGAAATGGCACCAAGGTTTATTCGCTCTAATAACTCTATTCCTGCTAGAAATTCATTTGAACATATCGCTAATGAAAGAATTCAATGTTTTAAATGTAGGAACTGGGACATCGTATGAAGGATTGCCCACAATTAACGAATAACATCGTTGAAAAGAAAGGAAAATCTCTAGCGCTAACGTGGGATATGGATAGCCAGGATGAGACTGAGGAGACATCCCACACCTCCCTTTGCTTAATGGGAAAACTTGATGAGGTAACAAAAGCTCAACTTCTAGGTACTATTAATGAAATGCAAGATGAAATTGTAGAGCCAGAATCTACCTTAGATGCATCTAGAAATGATAACATTGAAATGCAACAAGAAACTTGTGACATGTCTAAAGAAATTAAAAATCTGAAAGAAAAACTTGTTGCATGTAATTCTACAATTGATTTGCTGAAAAAGGAAAAAGCTCATATGCCTGAAAAAATTGATTGTCTTTCTTGTCCTACTTTATTAAGAGATATTAGCATGTATAAAAAAGAATTGATTAAGCTTGAAACTGAAAATAAAGGGCTTATTAAAAAGTTGTGCATGCTAAATAATGAGCTTAAAAGAAAAATGATTGATTTTGAAAGGAAAGAAGAGGAAAATAAGAAAGCTTTTATTAGTAAATGCACTTTGCTTGTGAATGAGAATGCTTTATTGAAATCCAAAGTCACTAGTCTAGAATTGTCATTAAAGAAATTTTCTATTGGAAAACAATCGTTTGATAGTATTCTTAAAAATCAACTTTATGGCAATAATAGACGTGGACTTGGATATGATTTGAAACATGTTAAAAAGTCTAATTATAAGAGAATTCACAATGAGCCTACAAAAGTCACACCAGGTGTTACCCCTGAACCGAACTCCAAGTCACCTCCAACAACGATACCCCTGCTACCTGAAAAATAAAGAGGAGCACATCAATGTGTGCCCCAGTAGGAACCAACTTGGGTTTGGAACTCCGTTCTAAGGTTATCAAATCACAAGGCAAGCAAGAGAAATGGAGTATGCAGCTAAGGGATATAATGAAAATTAAATAATTAAGACAAGGGAATCATACCTGCGATCCGATGTCGAGTTACTGCAAGAAAAGGGTTAGCACGAATAATAATAATAATAACACGAGTGCTCAAGCAACCAATATCAAATAAGATAAGTGCAAGTGCCTGAGGCATGACACAGAGCCACAAGTACGGGCAAAGGGGAAGGGGAAGTGCTGCCAGCAGAAGAAGTAACACGCAAATCTTATCATTATTATTTTATAATGGAATTAATTAGAACTTGGGTAAATTGTGTGATACCAGGACCTGGACTTCACCCCAAATTTGGGGTGAATATAGCACATGACGCAGTGGATACGGACACTGTACTCCGGGCCTCTCACCTCCCCCGTCCATGGCAGGAGTGAGTCTATCCACATATAACCCAACCTCCGTATGACCCCTCCACTCCCAGTAAAGGCGAGTGTGTGTAAGTATCCCCTCCACTCTCGGTAAAGGCGAGTGGGTGCAAACTCCACACATCACATAATCATCTCCCAGCTACCGTGTAGGTAAGATGGAGATGGTGAGGAACTATGGATTGAACGTTTCATTATTTAGTTTCTTAGCCATACTATACCGCGAAGGTATGATTTTTTTTCCTCTTTGAACTTAATGCATACCTTCATAATTTTTTTGTGCTTGAATTTTTTATTTTGTGTTCAAGTTTGCTTGCTTTAGTTCTTTATAAAGGAAAAAAATTTGAAAACACAAAAAATGGTACTTAATGTATATCTTTCTTTTGAATCATTTAAGTGGTATTAATGAATGATAATCATATCCATGTAGAAATTGATGTATTATTATTATGGCTACATGTGCATGTTTGATTTTCTAAATAGGCATGACATGTTTAATGATTTGAATAGTATGATTTATCCACCTACATTTTCACTTCCACGAGCTTTAAATTTTTGTTGTACATTTGATGACATCTTTTATGAAATATTGTAAAGTGAATGTAGGATGGAAAATAACCGAAAATCTAAGGGATATGATGTGTCTTGCCATGGATAAAAATTGAGCACAAAAGAATTGAATATGAAACAAAAAATTGAAAAAAAGAAAGAAAATAGCTCCGCATGAAAAATGGATACAATCCTTGGCAAGTACACTACCCACGAGTATCCAACATATGCTTTACGGGTAATCTTTAGCGTTGGTGTTATACTCGTCAAGCAATACCACACCCACATCTAAGAGTCCTTATATGCTATGTTTTTGGTTGTGGTATCTTGAACTCATTTTTAATGAGATGGGGAAAATCAATCCTAGATGATTTCGTGTTTAATGGAAAATGTGGATTGGTTTTGGTCGAATCTCTTAAAAGTTCTCCTCATGTGCTTCAATGTTTAATCATCGCACTTAAAGTTGGTGTAGAAGTCGTTGCTATAATTTTCATTGAATTTAAAATGCTTATTATGTGAATGTCTACATGCAAGTGTATGTCGTAACCTATAATGCTCACTATTTTGCATGTGGTATGAATTTGACTTCATGTATGCACTTTTGATGATAACAAAAGGGGAAGAAAGAATTGAAGAAGATTTGGTGTGCATTAATGTTTATATGTTGCATATATGAATATTGGTTTAAGGGGTAGCATTAATGAATAATGAATGAATGCATGTGCTTAATAAATATGTGAATATATGTTCAAGGGGGAGCATGAATATAGGGAGTGCATGCTTGTATATGTTTGAAACATTATTGTTGCATGCTTGTATGTGTGAACATCATTGGTGTATTGTTGCATACTTCCTCCATATCACACTTCACACACACACACACACACACACACACACACACACACACACACACACACACACATGTCACGATGATATCATTTGAATCGTTATTGCCAATCTTATATTAGTTTGTCATCATCAAAAAGGGAGATTGTTAGATACAACGTGTACTTGGATGCAATGATCGATGACTTCGTGTTTGATGATAACAAACGTGTGTGAACGATTTAATGTGTGTGCTAAGTGTTTTCAAGAATGGCACTCTCGTAAATACTCAAAGAGAGACTAACTCAAAGTGATCGAGAATTTTTCATTCATTAGCAAAGTGTACTTGGTCAAAAATGGAGATAATGGCTACACATATTATACTAAGTCAAAAATGGGGAGATAAGCAGGAAATCAATTCAAATTCATATTTGAATTGATTCAAATCAATTGGTGCATGAATCAAATCCTAAAGCCAGACAAATTGAAGACTTGGTCAAAGATGGAGAGATATGGAGAATCTCATGCAAATCAATTGTGATTAAATGAGATCCAATTCTAATCCTATAGACATTCAAATTCAAATCCTATAGCCATCCAAATTCAATCTCCATATCCATGGCGATTCATTCAAATCCTATTCAAGTTAAGATTCCATCCAATCTCCATCAATTATGGGATTCTATTTGATTCTAATTGATCCCATCCTCTCTTATATAAAATCATATTCAAAAAGAGATATTTTGAGAGAGAAGGCAAAGCAAGAAAATTCGGCCATACATGAATAGGTTGTGCAACATCCCATAGTGCTTTACCCTCCTATATTGCGCAAGCCCCATTGCCTCTCCTCCTTGCGCAAGCTCCAAAAACCCATTACCAAAGCTCCTTGCTCAAGCCACAATTGCACAACCTTGCCACATCTTCAAGCCTCCATGCGCAACATATCCAAGAGCTCCATTGCATCTTCAAGCTTGCAAGGACGCAACCTCTCCAAGGCATCATCCTCTCCTCCTTGCGCAACACTCCAAGCTAGGACTCCATAGCAAAGCTTCAAGGCCGTAACTCTCTTGGGGGTCTTCCTTCTCTACGCCGCAACATCTCTTTGAGGAGTCATGTCACGACCCGCTTCCCTAAAATGGAGGCGAGACGTGAAAAGGTCCGTACGATAGTGGAGCTGTGAAGCCCCAAACCCGATAAGCGTCAATAAAACATAAGCAGGTCCCTGTAACCACAACGGAACAACAATAATAATACAAGGAGAGACTGATAATAAAATCTCACATCTCAGGCAATGTCCAACATGAATATAAGTCCAACATCCAGAAAAGCCACCAGGCTAAAAGAAAGAGTCTAAAGGCCCAGAACAAGGCCAACAAAAGCAACGACATAACAAAGTATAGGTGCTACGCACCGATAACAAAACAACTGTCTAACAAAAGTAAAACACAACGAAGACACTAGGACTGGTCCCCAGTGTCCACGTACTCCCCGTCAACCACAAGCTCGGGCTCGGCGTCTGCAAACACCTCGTCCTCAACGAGGTACTCAGGCTCAGGATCTAACATGTGTCACCCAAAAGAGTAAAGGGGCACATGTCAGCAAGTCTAAAAGACTTGGGCAAGGAAACTGAAAATAAGGCAATCTAGCAACCTAGCAATTTAGTATGCATGACATGGTAGTTATAACATGAGTGCACAATCAAGACATGGCAAGACAATTTGTACAAGAGAGCAATCATCGGGACAAGACAAGAGTAGCCAAGCTACTATCAACCTCAATCAATTCACTATTAACGTTGTTTGTAGATGTTTACGCCTTACAGCTGAATGGTTTCACATTCGCTGATTGGCCGCTTAACAACTACCCCAAAACCCAGAGTTTACGCCTTACCACTGCAGTTGCTGATCGGGCAGACTCCCAGTTGATTGGTCGCTTAACTCTTACCCCCAATACCCACACGTAATGGAGCCAGGGTCCCCGCACATGAGCTCAGCTAGTGAGCCTGGGGTTGCCCCGCACATGAGCTCGCATTCTAAACATTTGGCGTAGGGGTGCACCTAGCCGGAAACAAGCAATTCGGGCATTGGCTATCAACCAACACATGGCCCGCTTCTGGAACACGAGCCAGAAACACAAGCATTTGTAGCAAAGCTACGCAATCACAGAAACACTTAAAGAATGCAATGACATGACAATTAATTTGCGTACCGTTAATGGAAAGTAAACATGACATGGTAATTGTGCAACATGATATATGTCGGAACTAGCTTCGTTGTCAAGCTAGTTCCCCAATTTGCGCCTAGGCGAGTATCATTTCGTCGCCTAGCCTCTTTTACGCCTACATTAAGCAAATGGCCTAAAACATGGCCTAAACCCTAAGTGGCAAGTTTCACTTGCCTAGCACCGGGGATGACGACCACTTCGTCACACGGATGCCAATCTACGGGGAAATCGCTGTTTTGGGGGAACAATCATCAAACAACATGAAATTTTATTAGGGTTTCATAAAAAATACCAATAGGCTATGAAAACATAGAGGAATCGATTTCTTACCGAGAGGAAGCGGAAGAAACACTCCGGAGAACCCTAGGATCAGATCTGGAAAAGACTGGAGAAGTTTGGGAGAATTAGGGTTTTGGGGGATTTGGGGATTTTGATGGATTTGGTGAGATTTTGGGGAAGATGAGAGGTAGATAGAGTGGATGGAGGGTTTGGATGATGATTCTAGGGCTTGGAATGAAGGAATGAAGCTTGGAGGAAGATGGGGGCTCAATGGGGGAGATTTTAGGGTTTTGGGTCGTGTTGAGGAAGAAGAAAACGTTTGGGAGGGGTATAAATAGGATGGGCTGGCGGCTGCCCAGAAATTAGGGTTTTAACACAGATTAGTCGGTCAAAGAGCAACCACTGACCGACTAGTTTGGAAACTAGTCGGTCGGTCGACCAACGCAGACCGACTAAGTGTAAACAGTAACTCCTGAACGAAAATAGGATTTTAGAGTTAGTCGGTCCATGAACAAATACTGACCGACTAGTTTAGCATCTAGTCGGTCGATGAACGTTCTTAGACCGACTAAGAGTAAACAGTAACTGATACTAAGATTTAGATGATGTGTTAGTCGGTTAAAGAAGCATTGCCGACCGACTAGTTTGCAACCTAGTCGGTCAACCAACGTTCTTAGACCGACTAACGATAAACAGTAACTCCGGAGAAATTTAGAAAGCCAACTAGTCGGTCCAAGAAGGATTGCCGACCGACTGGATCGTCATCTAGTCGGTCGGTGCCCCTTCTTACACCGGCTAATAAGCACCAAAAGTTCCGATACGGAGCGCGGGGCCCCGGGATCGATTCCTAAGACTCCTAGGCTTGATCTAATAGTAAGATACGACCGTTATGAAGCCCGTCACGAATGACATACTTCGAAATCGACGATCCTAAGGAAGAAACAAGAAAATACGACGAATCGATCGAAAATGAAAGCTACGGAGACGAAAACCACACAAGAGGAGAAAATCCACCAAAACATATATTATATTATAATAAATCCAGATGCATGAAAAGCAGTCGTTACATCCTTCCCAACTTAAGAAAAATTCCGTCCTCGGAATTTCCAAATACTCACGAGTCCGGAAACAAATGTGGGAAACACTCTCGCATCTCATCCTCATTATCCCTAGTAGACTCTCCAGGTGAGCCGTGTCGCCACATCACCCTCACAAGATTGACAATCTTGTTCCGAAGCGATTTCTGACGCCTGTCCAGAATCTGCACTGGATGCTGGTCATACGTCATATCGGGGCGAACGATAATCTCCGAAAAATCCACAGCATGAGATGGATCGCTAATGTATCGACGAAGCTGCGACACATGGAAAACATTGTGAACTCCTTCCAAAGATGGCGGCAAGGCCAAGCGATAAGCTACCTCGCCAACCCTCTCCAAAATGTCAAACGGTCCAATGTATCGCGGGCTCAACTTCCCACGCTTCCCGAAACGAATCACACCACGATTCGGGGAAATCTTCAAGAACACATGGTCGCCCGGCTGAAACTCCAAAGGACGACGTTTAACATCCACCCAATGCTTAAAACGGTCCTGGGCAATTCTCAACCTCTCCCGAATATTCCTGACGATATCCACGGCCTCCACGATCATCTCAGGTCCCAACAACTCCCGATCACCAACGTCATCCCAACTCAATGGCGATCGATATTTCCTCCCATAAAGAGCGGCGAAAGGCGCCATGCCAATACTCGCCTGGAAGCTGTTGTTGTAAGAGAACTCCACCAAATGTAGATGGTCCTCCCACGAACCCTTGAAATCCAACATGCACGCCCTCAGCATGTCTTCCAAAATCTGAATCGTCCTCTCGGACTGGCCATCCGTCTGCGGATGGTACGCCGTGCTGAAACTCAGACGCGTACCCAAGCTCTTCTGCAAACTCTGCCAGAACTGAGACGTGAACCTCGTGTCTCTGTCAGACACGATACTCACGGGGACTCCATGAAGTCGCACGACCTCCTGCACGATTCACGTTACATCACTATCCAAACTAGGAAAAGGACATAAAACGGAGAGTAAAAGAATTTTACCTCCATGTATCTCCTTGCTAGCGCCTCAGTGGACTGTCCCACTCGGAATGGAATAAAGTGCGCAGATTTGGTCAATCGATCTACGATCACCCAAATCGCGTCATTCTGCTTCGGACTCCGAGGTAGTCCAGTCACGAAGTCCATAGTGATGTGTTGCCACTTCCACTCCGGAATCGGAAGCGGTTGTAGCAACCCGACCGTACGCTGATGCTCCGCCTTCACTTGCTGGCAAACCAAACACTTGGCTACACTCCGAGCCACACTCCTCTTCATACCATGCCACCAATAATTCAGACGAAGATCCTGGTACATCTTGGTGCCACCAGGATGCACAGAATACGGCGAACTGTGTGCCTCCACCATCAATTCCTCTCTGATATCCCCAGCTGGCACACACAGCCTGGCTCTGAACCTCAGCAAGCCATCCTCATGAATCAAAAAGTCAGCCCGCAGACCAGCTTCCACCTGCTCCCGAATCTTCACCAGCTTCGGATCCTCAGCCTGGCCAGCCTTAATCCGACCCACGATCGTCGACTGTACCTGCATGTACATCAACGACGAAGCCTCCCCAGGAAGAACAATCTCCACGCCAGACTCACAAAAATCCTGTCGCAATCTCCACTGCGAGGTCAAAATCATCACCGCCGGAAGCCTACTCAAAGCATCCGGAACCACATTCACCTTGCCAGGGTGAAACTACAAATCAATATCATAATCCGCCATAAGCTCCAACAATCAACACTGTCGCATGTTGAGCTCCTTCTGAGTGAAAATATACTTCAAGCTTTTGTGATCGGTGAAAATCTTCACTTTCTCACTCAGCAGGAAGTGCCTCCAAATCTTAAGAGCAAACACAACGGCAGCCAACTCCAAATCATGCGTCGGGTAATTCTTCTCATGAACCTTAAGCTGACGAGACGCATACGCCACAACATGTCCGTGCTGATGCAACACACAACCGAGACCCTTGCCAGAAGCATCGCAAAAGATCTCAAATCCACCGCTGCGATCAGGCACAACAAGAATAGGGGCAGTCGTCAACCTCTCCTTCAGAATACCAAAAGCACCCTCACAATCACCCGACCAAACAAAAGCAACATCCTTCCGCGTCAACCTGGTCATTGGCTCAGCAATACGGGAAAAGTCCTTAATGAATCACCGATAATAACCAGCAAGTCCAAGGAAACTGCGAATCTCAGACGAAGACGACGGAACAGGCCACTCCCTGATGGCCCGAATCTTCTCGGGATCCACTAAAATACCATCTCCAGTCACCACATACCCGAGAAAAGCAACTCTATCCAGCCAAAACTCGCACTTCGAAAACTTAGCATACAAACGATGCTTCCTCATGATCTCCAACACCGTCCTTAAGTGCGAGGCATGCTCTTCCTCTGACTTCGAATAGATCAGAATGTCGTCAATAAAGATAACGACAAACTTATCCAAAAAGTCTAAGAAAATCAGGTTCATCAGATTCATGAAAACTGCGGGCGCGTTAGTTACGCCGAAAGGCATAACCACGAACTCATAGTGTCCATACTTCGTCCTGAACGCTGTCTTTGGAACATCATCCTTCTTCACCTTCAGCTGATGGTAACCACTCCTCAAATCCAATTTAGAAAACACCCTCGAACCTCCAAGCTGATCAAAAATATCATTGATGCGAGGCAACGGGTATTTATTCTTAATGGTCACCGCATTCAACTCCCGATAGTCCACGCACATGCGACGTGAACCATCCTTCTTCTTAACCAGAAACACCGGTGCTCCCCACGGAGACACGCTAGGATTAATATAACCCTTCTGCAAAAGCTCATCCAACTGCTTCAGCAACTCTTCCAATTCTGCAGGTGCCATACGATACGGCGCCTTCGAAATCGGCTGCGCACCTGGAACAAGATCGATAGGAAATTCCAAAGCCCGATCAGGCGGCAAACCAGACATCTCCTCGGGGAAGACGTCGCCAAAATCTTGCACCACAGCTGGCCACTCCAGCTCCATCTGCATAGCCACAGCCTCCACTGGCCTGGCCCGAAATCTGATAGGACCAAGCGAACTGCTACCACGACTGAACTCAAATACTGGATGTCCGGGAATCTCGAACACCACCTTCTTCCTCCGACAGTCGATCGTAGCATAGAAGCTCGCAAGCCAGTCCATCCCAAGAACTGCATCATAGTTGATGATGTCGTGGACAATGAAATCAGCGAAAAGCTCACGTCCACAAACCACCAACGGGCAAGATTTGCAACCACGATGCACCGAGACCACGCCATTCCCTGTAATGATATTCCAACTCTTGGAAAGAGGGGACGTCGACAAGGAATGCCTCTCCACGAAGCTCCAAGAAATAATGCACATCTATGCACCAGAGTCAAAGAGGACTCGTGCAGGAAATGTGCAAACCAAAACCACACCTAACAATCAATTAACAATCAAACCCTAGTCTAGCAAACAACCATGTTCAAGCAAACAACATAATCTAACAATCAAAACCAGCTAGGAAAGTAACAGCTAGATTGAGGATTACCTGTGATAACCTCATCCACAGCCTCGCTCTCCGCAGCGGTCATCAGAAAAGCCTGCCTCCTCGACGGAACAGCCTGCCGAAAAGCCTGCCCCTGCGGAACAAGAGCTGCTCCACGTCCAACAGGAATAGACGCTCGCTGTTGCAACGGCTGTGCTGCAACAGGTGCCCTCCGCAGCTGATTCGCATGCCGACAATCCTTCGCGACATGGGAAGCATCACCACAAACCAGACACTGGCCCAAAAAATTCCTACACTGATCCTTGTTATGGTCAGGCTTGCCGCAGAAATGGCAAAACTTCGGAATAGGCCCTCCTGGCTGAAGGATCCTGCCAAAACAGAGTTAGGATCGATAATTAAAGTTGAGACTTACGCTTGCGTATGCGGAACGGTAGTCTCGGAACTTTGCCTTCGGATTCGCCACGACGGATCGAGTCTTCTCACGAACGGAGTAAGGCTACTAATCCACAATCTAAATCTCTATTTTAGATTAAGAACTTGGATCGAGGAAGAGAAAGGATTTCTGCAGAGCTTCGCTAGAATGAAGTTGCATGCATGAATGCCATGCAAAAGGTGTAAGAAATGGTTTACCCTTGGGTCTTATTTATAGCCCCCAAGGTAGTTATTTTAGGGTAAGTTGTTCCTTTGGAACAACTTAATTAAGGTGTACCATGATACATGGCACATTATAAGCTTAAGTTGTACCATATGCATGGTACAACATAAGCTTAAGATATTCCCCCTTTATTAGCCATATGTCGCATGCACTTATGCATATATAAAGCGACTTTCCTACTCATCCAGAGATCCTCTCCGCAAGGGAACAGATTCCCTTTGCACACGACTTCGTGTACGCGACGTTCGAGGTCCGTATTCCCTCGTACATCCCCCACAAGGGTGTACTAACGTCTTCCATATCCAACATCTCCCACTCACACTTGAGGGGATTGTAAGAGAACGTCTTTCCCTTAGTTCTTTCATCTATCATACCGAGAAATAGACCGTGCGATCGTCATGCGCGTAGAGTCTGTTGTTGTGCACTTGTTAGAGATACACAACGACCTCGAAGGTGCAAAGTTGAGTAGTTCAACGCATGCTTTACCCTAGATTATTTCTTCACATTTCTTGTACTTTATATTCAACAATTGAATCCCATCTGGATTACAATTGGCTGGCCAGCTTTGAATTATTAAAGTCCAAATGCGAATATGAAATCAATCTTCCTCTTCTTGCGAACCTTCTGATCTTGACTTGATTCGCTTTTCTAACGTACCCCGCCGAGCCGAATTATCATAGCCCATTAGCAACACGCTAAGATAGCGATCATCTTGTCAAATCTAAAGGAACCAATTGGAGTCCTTGAGGGTAAGAGTTAAGACCCGTATGGCCTTTGAGTCTCACATAATAGCAAACACTATTGCTACTAACTCAGTGGTCGAAATGCATACGTGGTATGAACACGTATTACAATATCACTCCTTTCCCAGGGAGAGTATGTCTTAATGATGTTGTACGGATGAAAAGATCAGACACCACAGTGCCTATCTTTTTGAGTCCCCTTACTACTCGTGAAATATTCACGGACTCTCATCCTGCATAAGACAGATAGGATTTAAAATCCTACGAGATCTCTTTCAAATATCCTTGTGATACAGATCTCAGATCTTTTGTAAGCATCCATATGATGCAGATCTTTCATTCGACTATCTTGTTTAAGTCACGACTCTAAATCATTTAATGATTTTGAGTTTAAACTAGTCTCATCTCTATCTTATCCATCTGATAAGATAAGGCGGTTGCTCATGTGAGAGAGCCAACCTTAATCTGTCCGACATACATACAATAAAATAGCTGAGACTTAAACACAAATGTACATAAAATCATTTGTAAGAAACTTGTATGGAAATTAAACTTTGATCTTCTATAGACATGGGAAATATTACATGATACAGCTCAGCACCTACGTATTCCCATAGATGATAAGTGTTTAAAAAACACATCTCTGGGGATCGCCTTAGTAAGGGGATCCGCTATCATCTCATGCGTGGATATGTATCCTATGTCTACTTCCTTCCGTTTGTCATAGTCCTTCGCAAACTTGAATCGAATGTCAATGTGTTTGGTCTTACAATGAAATTTAGGATCTTTGACGCAAGCAATCGAAGCTTGACTATCACTGTATATGGGAACAGTGCTCGAGTCAGAAGCATTCGTCAGACTGTCTAAGAATTTCCTAATCCAAACAGCTTCTTGGACCGCCATGCTGAATGCTACGAATTCGGCTTCCATGGTTGATAAGGCGATGCAGGTTTGCTTCTTGCTGCTCCAAGATATTGCACCATTCCTGAGCAAGTAAACAAAGCCTGAGGTAGATCTTCGCTCGTCGAGATCACCCGCCCAATCAGCATCGGTATAGCCTTCGAGTCTCAAGGTATTGCCTTGATAGCATAACGCATAGTCCGCAGTCCCTTTGAGGTATCTTAATATCCTCTTCACCGCTTTCCAGTGTGCTTGTCTTGGGTTGGATTGGTAACGGCTTACCATACCAACAGCATAGCAAATGTCCGGTCTGGTACACATCATGGCGTACATCAGACTCCCGACAGCACTGGAGTATGGAACTTTTTCCATAGCTTTCTTTTCTTTTGGATCTTTGGGACACATCTCCAAACATAGACCCTCGCCTTTGCTTATTGGAGTATCAATTGTCTTGCAGTCCTGCATATTAAACCGTTCTAAAACTTTCTTTATATATGTCTCTTGAGAGAGAGAAAGAAGTTTCTTGGAACGATTCCTTGAGATCTTAACCCCAAGGATATATGCAGCTTCACCCATGTCTTTCATCTCAAAGACGGATGAAAGCCAAGCTTCGATATCCAAGATAAGACGCTTATCATTTCCTGCTATAAGTATGTCATCTACATAAAGAGACATAATTACATACTTGTTTTTAATCCTCTTAATATATACGCAGTTGTCTTCGTCGAGCATGGAGAAACCATATGACAAAACGACTTCTTGAAAGCGCATATACCACTGCCTTGAGGATTGTTTAAGACCATATATGGATTTACGAAGTTTACAAACCTTATGTTTGTTTTCTTCTTGTACGAACCCATTTGGTTGTTCCATGTAGATCTCCTCATCTAGTTCTCCATTAAGAAAAGCAGTCTTTACATCCATCTGATGTAATTCGAGGTCCAAACAAGCCACCATTGCCAGAATTAAGCGAATGGAGGTAAAACGCACGACAGGAGAGAAAGTCTCTTCGTAGTCTATTCCTTCCTGTTGCGTGAAACCTTTCGCAACAAGGCGAGCTTTATATTTCTCGATGGAGCCATCAGCCTTATGCTTGATTTTGAGAACCCACTTGTTCCCAATGGCTCTACGTCCCTTAGGTAAATCAACCAAGTCCCAGACTTGGTTTGTTTTCATGGATTGAAGTTCTTCTTCCATTGCCGCTATCCATTTATCTTTAGCAGGGCATGTGACGGCCTGTTTGAAATTTGCAGGTTCGTCATCATCTTGTAGTAATGTCATGAATGTTTGAGGAAATTCATCCTCAAATCTCAGAGGTGTTAGCCTCGTTCGATTACTACGTCTTGTTTGAGTTTGATCACTCCCACTTAGAATGACATCACTCCCATTTGGAATAACATCACTCCCACTCGGAATAGGATTGGTATCGTTCGTATCATTCATTGGTGAAGTTTGAAACGTATTTTCTTCTTCACCAAGAATTCTCCCACTCGAACGTTCCGATCCTTCTTGATCCCAAGTCTCAAACAAGGATAAGTCTTGACTTATCTCACCCTGTCTTGGAAACTCATTTTCCAAGAAGACAACATCCCTCGATTCGAATTCTATAAGACCCCCATTGTCCTCTTGACCGACGAAAGCATATCCTTTGGAGTTTTCAGCGTATCGGATGAAGATACATTTCCTCCCACGTGGCCCTAGTTTGCCATATTTGTGAGAGGATAAATGTGCGTGAGAGGCACAACCCCAAGGTTTTAGAATGCTTAAGTCTGGAGTTCTATTGTTCCACAACTCATAAGGAGTAGAACTTACCGACTTCGAGGGTACACGGTTTAAGATGAACGCTGCCGTCAATAATGCATCACCCCAAAAGGTGATAGGCAAATTTGCCTGAGACATCATTGATCGGACCATTTCCATCAATGTCCTATTTCTTCTTTCCGCAACACCGTTTTGTTGCGGAGTATAAGGCATAGTTATTTGATGAACTATGCCTTTTTCATCACAGAGTTCCTTAAAACTCGTTGATTGATATTCTCCACCCCGATCGGTTCGCAAGACCTTTATCTTGCGATCTAGTTGATTTTCCACTAAACTCATATAGTTTTTGAAGCAATTTAAAGCTTCATGTTTGTGGGAAATCAAATAGATGTGACCGAAACGAGTGAAATCATCAATGAAGGTGATGAAATAGGACTTCCCGTGTCTTGTCTTAACATTCATTGGACCGCAAATGTCCGAATGGATAAGCTGTAATGGAACTTCGGCCCTTGTGCCAGTTCCAAATGGCTTGCGACAAGTTTTCCCTACAAGACAATGTTCGCAAGTTGACATTTCAACTTTTGAAACATTAGATAGCAAGCCACTTTTGGCAAGTCTATCCATTCTAGTTGGTCCAATATGACCAAGTCTTGCATGCCAACAAATGATCTCAGATTCAGAGTTAGAAGCATTTGTCAAATGAAAACTTTCATTAATGGAAGAAGAATCATCATACATTGTGTTTAAAACAATTAATCCATTACAAACATTACCAGAACCAATCAAAGAATTATTACAAACAAGGTCAACATATTGTTTATAGAACCTCCACTCATAATCTAAAGACATTAACATGACCACGGATACGATATTCCTTCTAATATCTGGAGCAAAGAGGACGTCGTGCAATAATAAAGTCCGGCCATTGTCGAGAACTAGCTTGCATGTTCCGACGCCTTTGACTTCAACGCGAGTGTTGTTGCCGACGTATATCCACTTTGTTCCTTGAGTTATCTTTCGATACTCTACGAAGAACCTTCTGTCCTTCGCTACGTGGTCTGTGGCCCCTGAATCAATCAACCAAAAATAGTTAGATTCAGCAAGAAACATGGAACTAGAAACACATATGTAACTAGCCCTACAAGTTACCTTATCACTTCCATCCGTACACTTACGGGCGAAGTGACCGTACTTGTTGCACTTAAAGCACTTGATCTTCTTCAAGTTTTTCTTCTTTGAGTGCACATTCTTTTGCCAATTTTTGTTCTTAGTCTTCTTTGAGGTTTCCGGTTCTTGCTTTCGTTCGTTCACAAACCTTAAGCGTTTATTCTTCCGCTTATTTCCTCCATGTGAGGAACTAGCGGCCACGTGCACTTCTGCACTTGGTTTTGCGGCTTGAATCCGCTCTTCCTCGAGTTCGAGGTGTTTCGATACATCGCTTAAAGTTTTAATGCACTCATTATGAGTGAGGTGCATTTTCATGTTATCCCAGCTATCTGGGAGTGAACGAATGACTGCTTGGATTTGCTGTTCATCAGACAGCGTAACACCCGCATCCTTCAATTCAGATATGAGATTCGCCATGTGGCGGAGATGCTTTTTCATAGAATGATCTCGCCGCATCTTGTACGAATCAAATTGAATATTTAAGGAGCGGAGTTTGGTAACCGAAGTTCCACCAAACTTTATCTCTAGCTCAGACCATATGTCTTTGGCTAGGTCGAATTCCCGAAATAGACGCATTATGTCATTGTCCATGGCGGACAGTAACGTAATACGTGCTATTTTGTTCTTTCGAGTCCAAGTATCATAAGCTTCCCGGTCCCTCTTGTGTTGGGCCGTATTGCCCAACTCAGGTTCTTCCATTATGTTTTGGAGTGTTTCGAGCACATCTTGCTCCTCCAAAACATATTGGATTTTAATTGACCAAAGTTTATAATTGTCGCCGTTGAGCTTTTCACCTTTGTTAAGCTCTGCGACAATGTTCTTAGAAGCGGTAGACATATTCGATTCAAAAAACTGCAAAGAAAATGAAAAACACGATCAAAATTCAATGCATAAAGTTTCGATTCTTTAAACACTTGATAAGTTCCTTGGATGCGTTGAAATGTTACTCTAAAATCGAGAAGTTCACTACGTTCCCAACTACCATCTAGAAGTAACTTTCAAAGTATCCCTCTTACTTATCTCAAGTAAAAAGAAATCAGAAATGATACCCGTATGGTACCAGCAGCGGAAAAATACTTTTGAAAAACATATCTTTCAAAATAGAATAGGTGAGAGTTAGCGCACAGAATTTTAGCACAACAATTGCCAAGCCACGAGACCTATTCTACACACCCATGGGTTAGATAACCATGGCCGGATCGTGGTAGGACTTGGAATTCTAAATTGCGCTATCCCGATTAAGGACGGGACATAACCCATTTGAAAATATCTTTTTCAAAAATTTGAAAACACATTGGCTAATCTCCGTAGAGTAGAGCACAACGTTATAAGTTCATTGGCTAATCTCCGTAGAGTAGAGCACAATGACATGGCTAATCTCGCATGAAGTAGAGCATTACGGCTAATCTTCAAGGAGTAGAGCACTAAGGCTAATCTCGCATGAAGTAGAGCACTATGGCTAATCTTCAAGGAGTAGAGCCCAATGAAAAACTTCATTAAAACGTTAGCCCCGTATGGGCTAGTCGGCACTGTGGTTAGCCCCGTATGGGCTAATCGGCACATTCGAGTTTGGCCAAGGCCTTTTGTCACCCCGTATGGGTCAGTAGGCAAGTTTGCAATCGACCCAGACCTTCTGTCGGATTGGTCGACCAAAAACACCAAATTGGTCGACCAATTTTTTGGTCTGCAACATCTTCCCGGCCAGGGCCTCTGCCCTGGCCGGGGCTTGGCCAAGGGGCCGGCCAGGGCCTCTGCCCTGGCCGGCCAGGGGCCCTGGCCCCTCGGCCAGGGCCGGCCATGCCCTGGCCGAGGCCAGGGCATTGGCCCTGGCCTCTGCCAGGGCCGGCCAGGCCGGCCAGGCCTTGGCCGGCCACTGCCGGCCTGGCCATGGCCGGCCATGGCTTAGCCATGGCCGGTCATGGCCAAGGCCATTTTGGGCATTGGCCGGCCATGGCCCCTTTGGCCATGGCCGGCCACCCCCTTGAATGGGGTTGCCGCACACATTCCTCCCCCTTGATGGGGTGGTCGTCGGTGGTTATTGGCCGTAGCCAACCCCCTCCGCAAGTGGAGGGGGGGTGCATGGCCTTCATAGCCCATTTGGCCATGGTGCACATGCACCAAATTTCATCTTACCCGATGGAAATAACTACCATCATCTTCCTCGATGAAGCACCCGTTCATCGATGAAGCATCCGTTCGTCGAGAAATTAGTTATTTCCTAATGGCCGTGTGCCAAAAATGAATAACATACTACGTGAACGGTCGGTTCTTCCCGTCACGGAGAGTTCCTACCATATCCGTAATGATAGGAGACCCTAACGTGAAAAGAACAACCGCTGCGTTCTCTTCGTCACGAAGCGTTCCTACCATATCCGTAATGGTAGGAGACCCATTCGTGAAAAAGACAACGACTCGTTCATAGTTTCGACGGGACGACGGTTTGACCGGGGCGAACCCATATGGCTCTGATACCAATGAAGGATCCTGCCAAAACAGAGTTAGGATCGATAATTAAAGTTGAGACTTACGCTTGCGTATGCGGAACGGTAGTCTCGGAACTTTGCCTTCGGATTCGCCACGACGGATCGAGTCTTCTCACGAACGGAGTAAGGCTACTAATCCACAATCTAAATCTCTATTTTAGATTAAGAACTTGGATAGAGGAAGAGAAAGGATTTCTGCAGAGCTTCGCTAGAATGAAGTTGCATGCATGAATGCCATGCAAAAGGTGTAAGAAATGGCTTACCCTTGGGTCTTATTTATAGCCCCCAAGGTAGTTATTTTAGGGTAAGTTGTTCCTTTGGAACAACTTAATTAAGGTGTACCATGATACATGGCACATTATAAGCTTAAGTTGTACCATATGCATGGTACAACATAAGCTTAAGATATTCCCCCTTTATTAGCCATATGTCGCATGCACTTATGCATATATAAAGCGACTTTCCTACTCATCCAGAGATCCTCTCCACAAGGGAACAGATTCCCTTTGCACACGACTTCGTGTACGCGACGTTCGAGGTCCGTATTCCCTCGTACATCCCCCACAAGGGTGTACTAACGTCTTCCATATCCAACACTGGCCTTTTAAACTGAGCGGACTGATTAGGCCTGAATCCAGGTCTAACCACAGCTCTCGCCTGTTCCACAGGCCTCTTCCCAGCACCAACAACAGACCCCCTCCTCTGGTTCACGAGCAGCTCCTGCCTCTTGGCTGCTACTAGAACCTTCTGATAAGACTCCCGGTCAGAGGAGGTCACAAAACTCTGGAGCTCCGAAGCAAGTCCCTGCAGGAACCTCTGAGCCTTCTCCTCAGCGTCCTGCACCATCTTTGGTGCAAACCGACTCAGCCTCATGAACTCTTGGTGATATAGGTCCACCGACGAGTTCCCTTGCTTCAAATCGATAAAACGCTGCAGCATCTCCTCCCTGGCAGCTTTCGGGAAGAACTCACCCTCAAATCTGGCCTTGAAGGTAGCCCAAGCTATCGGCTCCACCAACATCTTCTCTTCCGCATCCCACCAATTCCGAGCATTATCCTTGAGTTGCCTCTTCGCCAAATCAACCCATCCAGCCGGGGTGATCTTGGCCATCTTCAGATTGTCCTCAATGTTCCGAATCCACTCATCGGCAGCCAGAGGACCCTCAGACCCATCAAAATATGCGGGACCCAGCTCCCGAAATTGCTTCGCTCCTGGCTCAGAGCGAGGGGCATCCGGAAGAGCCCGGGCAGCTCGAGCAAGTGGAGCATTCTGGACTTGCAGAAGCACGCCCTGCTGCACTTGCATCATCTGGAGCATCATCCGCATCATCTCACCGTTGGTGGGTTCCCGCTCAGGCTCCTCATCATGAGGGATCGCGCCACTACCCCCACCACGGGTGAAACGTCTTCCTGCCATCTAGTGACACAGAAAACGAATCAGATTAGACTCATAGCTTATGACATCGGACGTCAAACTTAATTTATTGGACATTCTAATATTATTATCGCTATTCCAAAAATCGCAATTACAGAAGGACCTGCATGGGCCACCAACAAAACCTGTCACGACCCGCTTCCCTAAAATGGAGGAGAGACGTGAAAAGGTCCGCACGAGAGTGGAGCTGTGAAGCCCCAAACCCGATAAGCGTCAATAAAACATAAGCAGGTCCCTGTAACCACAACGGAACAACAATAATAATACAAGGAGAGACTGATAATAAAATCTCACATCTCAGGCAATGTCCAACATGAATATAAGTCCAACATCCAGAAAAGCCACCAGGCTAAAAGAAAGAGTCTAAAGCCCAGAACAAGGCCAACAAAAGCAACGACATAACAAAGTATAGGTGCTACGCACCGATAACAAAACAACTGTCTAACAAAAGTAAAACACAACGAAGACACTAGGACTGGTCCCCAGTGTCCACGTACTCCCCGTCAACCACAAGCTCGGGCTCGGCGTCTGCAAACACCTCGTCCTCAACGAGGTACTCATGCTCAGGATCTAACATGTGTCACCCAAAAGAGTAAAGGGGCACATGTCAGCAAGTCTAAAAGACTTGGGCAAGGAAACTAAAAATAAGGCAATCTAGCAACCTAGCAATTTAGTATGCATGACATGGCAGTTATAACATGAGTGCACAATCAAGACATGGCAAGACAATTTGTACAAGAGAGCAATCATCGGGACAAGACAAGAGTAGCCAAGCTACTATCAACCTCAATCAATTCACTATTAACGTTGTTTGTAGATGTTTACGCCTTACAGCTGAATGGTTTCACATTCGCTGATTGGCCGCTTAACAACTACCCCAAAACCCAGAGTTTACGCCTTACCACTGTAGTTGCTGATCGGGCAGACTCCCAGTTGATTGGTCGCTTAACTCTTACCCCCAATACCCACACGTAATGGAGCCAGGGTCCCCGCACATGAGCTCAGCTAGTGAGCCTGGGGTTGCCCCGCACATGAGCTCGCATTCTAAACATTTGGCGTAGGGGTGCACCTAGCCGGAAACAAGCAATTCGGGCATTGGCTATCAACCAACACATGGCCCGCTTCTGGAACACGAGCCAGGAACACAAGCATTTGTAGCAAAGCTACGCAATCACAGAAACACTTAAAGAATGCAATGACATGACAATTAATTTGCGTACCGTTAATGGAAAGTAAACATGACATGGTAATTGTGCAACATGATATATGTCGGAACTAGCTTCGTTGTCAAGCTAGTTCCCCAATTTGCGCCTAGGCGAGTATCATTTCGTCGCCTAGCCTCTTTTACGCCTACATTAAGCAAATGGCCTAAAACATGGCCTAAACCCTAAGTGGCAAGTTTCACTTGCCTAGCACCGGGGATGACGACCACTTCGTCACACGGATGCCAATCTACGGGGAAATCGCTGTTTTGGGGGAACAATCATCAAACAACATGAAATTTTATTAGGGTTTCATAAAAAATACCAATAGGCTATGAAAACATAGAGGAATCGATTTCTTACCGAGAGGAAGCGGAAGAAACACTCCGGAGAACCCTAGGATCAGATCTGGAAAAGACTGGAGAAGTTTGGGAGAATTAGGGTTTTGGGGGATTTGGGGATTTTGATGGATTTGGTGAGATTTTGGGGAAGATGAGAGGTAGATAGAGTGGATGGAGGGTTTGGATGATGATTCTAGGGCTTGGAATGAAGGAATGAAGCTTGGAGGAAGATGGGGGCTCAATGGGGGAGATTTTAGGGTTTTGGGTCGTGTTGAGGAAGAAGAAAACGTTTGGGAGGGGTATAAATAGGATGGGCTGGCGGCTGCCCAGAAATTAGGGTTTTAACACAGATTAGTCGGTCAAAGAGCAACCACTGACCGACTAGTTTGGAAACTAGTCGGTCGGTCGACCAACGCAGACCGACTAAGTGTAAACAGTAACTCCTGAACGAAAATAGGATTTTAGAGTTAGTCGGTCCATGAACAAATACTGACCGACTAGTTTAGCATCTAGTCGGTCGATGAACGTTCTTAGACCGACTAAGAGTAAACAGTAACTGATACTAAGATTTAGATGATGTGTTAGTCGGTTAAAGAAGCATTGCCGACCGACTAGTTTGCAACCTAGTCGGTCAACCAACGTTCTTAGACCGACTAACGATAAACAGTAACTCCTGAGAAATTTAGAAATCCAACTACTCGGTCCAAGAAGGATTGCCGACCGACTGGATCGTCATCTAGTCAGTCGGTGCCCTTTCTTACACCGGCTAATAAGCACCAAAAGTTCCGATACGGAGCGCGGGGCCCCGGGATCGATTCCTAAGACTCCTAGGCTTGATCTAATAGTAAGATACGACCGTTATGAAGCCCGTCACGAATGACATACTTCGAAATCGACGATCCTAAGGAAGAAACGAGAAAATACGACGAATCGATCGAAAATGAAAGCTACGGAGACGAAAACCACACAAGAGGAAAAAATCCACCAAAACATATATTATATTATAATAAATCCAGATACATGAAAAGCAGTCGTTACAAGTCACCAAGGCCGCAAGTTATCATCCAAGTGTTCCTCATCACATTGTGCAAGCCAACAAGGAGCAGCCCACACACTGCCCATGCACTACTGCTTGCAGTCCATGCATTGCAGCTTGCAGCCCACGCACTGCTACTGTTCATCCACGCACTGCTGCTGCCGACCCACGCATTGCTGCACCACCAAGCCAAAGGGAGTGCCAAGGTCGCAGCATCCAAGGAGAGGGGCCAAAGCCGCAACTTGAGTTGCTCAGAGTTCGAGACGACTACATCCTGTCAGACTTGATCTGACCTGAGCTGATTGACAGAGACGACTACGACTACACAAACTGATATTTCCTAAACTCTTTATTATTATATTTGTGTTGTAGTGTAGCGATCTTTGTAGGAGAAACTTTACCATACTTGTATTTTGGGGTCTTGTCTAGTGTGGTACTAGACAAGCAGGACTTGACTAGTTGGGACTAGTCAATAGAAAGTTTATACTAGGATTAGTTTTGTTGAACACCGGTGAAGTGGGGTACGGAGAGCATGGTAAGCATAGAGGAGGTTCTCTAGATTTTTATGGTTGTACATGTTACATTATTAATCTAGTATTTGCTTTAGGGGCTGCATAGGTCGTGGGGACATTGAACCAGGGTAAATCTGCTGTGTACTTTGTGATTGATTATATTTACTATGCATCTGATTATAACTGCCAGTGATTTCGTGTAAGTTGCACGAATATTTTTATTAGCCTATTCACCCCCCTCTAGGCTTAGATCCAGATCCAACACTTTCATCTCGTGAAGAAAGTATGATAAGAGGTAATAAGAATAAAGGTATGAACTTTGCTCTCCATTCCAAAGTTGTTAAATCTTCTAATTCCAAAAGACCTTTTAGTGGTGTTAGCAGAAATGCTGGTGGAAATTGGAGAGGTGGAAGAGGTAGATGATTTGGCAGAGGAGGAAGAATTGAAAGAGGTTCGTCTATCCAGTCAAGAGGTGAGAAGACCTAGAGAATAGTTAATGAGGGGATGCTCTCGTTATTTAACAACTTTAGCCGTGCACCGAAGGCGCCTGTGTCGAGGACGCCTGCTAATTTTTTTAAATGCTAATTTGTTGTTTCACACCGAAGGTACTATGGTTTGTTTCTTAGTATCCCAACTTACACAAGTATCACCAATTTTAAGAATATAACATGTCATGCAATTTCTATCTTCTTCTCATGAACCCCCAATCACTGTCTGAGTAGGCCATCAGCTTGCAGGATCCACCTCGGGGTGTCCATCAGGCCGGACCGGCCCGGTTGACTATTTGACCTGGCCCAGCCCGATCCGACCCGGCCCCAGGGGCCGGAAGCCCAGCCCGTGGCTTGGGCCGGTGGAAAAATAGAAAATAAAAAAAAACAAAAAATTCTAAATAGCCTAAAAAAAATCAAAAAAGCAAAAAAAATTCGACACTTAATATATTTCTAGAATTACTATAGAATTTTTAAAGATAAATAATTTTATAAAAACATAGTAATTTATTAATAGATAGTATTTTGTAAATTATAATTAGATCAATTTTTTAAAAATTATAATAAATTCTAAGTAGATATATAAAGAAGTGAACACATGACAAAATAATATTTAAGCCCGAAATTCTCGAAGGTCCCAGGTTGAACCTTTAAATTTTAATAATTAATATCTTTTTTTTGAGGAGGGGACGTAAGTCGGCCAGTCTTATCCCTCATACAACGGTCAAAACAAAAAAATAATACAAATAGGAAAATAATAATACCTCACTTATCTAGTGTATCTTCTTCATCGGAATCTTCGGAAAGGTCCTTCTTGTTCTACGAGCGGTTTTCAGCATGGAACCAATCCTTTGTACAAGCCGCAACTTCAACTATGTCTTCCTTCACCCGTGATCTCTTGTTGCTCAGAACGCGACCAACTGCACTAAAAGCAGACTCCGAAGCAACTGTAGATATAGGTACAGATAACAAATCCCGTGCCATAATGGAAAGAATATGATAAACTGATTCATATCCTTTTCACCAGGCAAGAGAATCAAAATGCTCATCATCCATTACTTTCTCTGAAAAGGGAAATGGGTTTGCTAAATATTTGGATAGTTCACTAGTAGAACAATCAGACTCTACGGTTTTTTGTTTCTTCTTTCCTAACATCTGTCTGATCCTACTAGAAGAAGAAGAAGAAGAAGCAGGCATAGATGAACTATGTGTAACATTACCAAATCTAGTCTCATAAGAAGCAAACATGGTTCTTAAGCTATGTTTAACGGCAGATACTTGTTCAACATGGGGAAATCCCATGTTTTCAGAATACATTTCTAATAAACCCAGTGCAACATCATCCTTATAACGAGGATAAAAGACTTTAGATCATGAGTAAAGAAGAGGAACAAGATTCCATTATTTAGCTAGTTTTACTGACATGTCTTGTATCATAGGCATTATGGTAGTGTTAGGGTGTGTACTGTCTTTATACTTAGATATCTGATCAGAAATAAATACTAAGTGTTCTAATCCTAAAAGGCTAAAACAGATGTTGCGTAGTAAACCCCAGATAATTTGTTTGTAGCAGTAAAAAAAACTTCTAAAAAATCATTTAGATGCTCTACAGTTAACCACCCTATTTCAGTAATGTAAAAAACAGGGTCATGTGAAAGATATGTGAGTGCATAATCTGTAAGCTGCTCTTTATTCTTAAGCATAGATTGCAGCATTAAGTAAGTTGCATTCCACCTTGATGCAACATCAAATTTAAATGCAAGGTGTGGTCTCTGTCATGTACGACATAGTTGTTTGTAATGAAGTCGCTTAGTGCTAAAGTATGTATGTACAACATGAGATTTCTAATTTTATCTAAATAAGATGAGCAAGTTGAAAGTCCACCACGAAATATCAAGTTCAAGACGTGACATGCACATCTTTGATGGAACAACCCCTCCATATCGGGGGTCAAATTTCTTTTTAATCAGCTAATTGCACTAGTGTGATTGGATGCATTATCAAACGTAACTGAAAAAATCTTTTCTGCAATATTAAAATCATGAATTACAGACATTATTACATTAGAAATTACACCCCCAGAATGAGAAAGCTCTAACATTCTAAATCCAATAATCATCTTATTTAGCATGTAAGCATTATCTACAAAATGCGATGTAACACATAAATATGAAGCACCCCATTTTGTTGTCCAAATATCAGATGCCAAAGCTATTCTAGATTTTACACTAACAAAAGTTTCAATCAATTTTGCTTTCCCAGCTTCAAAAGCTGACATAGCATCTCTTCGAATAATGTTTCTAGCCACTCTTCTAAAGGTAGGGTTAAGAACCACTTGATCAAATCTTTCTAATTCGGGGCTTTCCCCATAAGTAAATGGCAATTCTCGGCATAAAATCAATCTTGCCATCTCTTTTCTCATAGTCTCTACAGAGTATGAGAAATTAAATAAAGGGGAAGAAGTTCCAGATAAATTTAATGTTGTCTGTTTAAAGTCTTTTTTAAAGTGAGATGTTATGTGTCTCTTTAGGTGTGTTGTGCCATCAGAAGGTTTACAAGTAAAATCAGATCTACATATTTTGCAAACTGCCTGCTGGCTTTTGCCAGCGACAGTTTCAACCGTAAAGTTCTCCCAAACGGCAGAGTTTATTGATCTGGGTTGGATTGTTGTGTAGCTGGAATATCAGGAATAATAGGTTGTGCAGGTATAGAAGCGTGTACAGAAGATGTTTGTGCAGAAGTAGTATGTACAGTTATAGCATTCGGGTAGTCACATGCTTCTGTTTATGAATAATCAATATCATAAGATGGTGTTTTTATCGGGTTATCCCGCATCATATTAAAGTTATCTTGCTCCTCAGTGTTGTCAAGTTGGATGGTATAAGACCTACGGTTTGGTGCAGACATTATGCTAAAAATATAGGAACCTGATTTGCTGAGTGGTGTATAGAGCAGATAATCATAATATCGGAGGGAGCTGAGATGATCTTGATAGCGGAGGAAGTTGAGAGCGATAGCGATTTGAGCTGCGAGCTTGACGACGAGATTTAGTGCGAAGTTGACGCGAGGAGCCTTGGGCTTGCTTGCTTGAATGTATGCGAGAGTATGAGAGAGTATGGGAGAGTTTGGTAGTTTGAGAATTGTGAAAAAATGAGCGGGGTTGGCTGAAATTTATAGGGGGTTTTGGGTGTAAAATGACCAAAATACCCCTCCCAAATGGCCGTTTATGACTGTTGGGAGGGGTATTTTTGGTCAAAAGCCTAAAAATTGCCAAAAAGCCCCCTGCTGCCAAAACAAGTGAGAAAAAAATAAATTTTTTTATTGCAGGCTGCGGGCTGGGCCGGGCCGGCCCACCGGGCCGCCCCTAGCCAGAAGCCCAGCCCCGGCTTCGGGCCGGGCCGGGCTTTCGGCCCCGTAAACTGTTCCGGGCTCGGGCCAGGCGGGCCGGGCCCCGGGCCAGGCGGGCCGGGCCCCGGGCCGGTAGGCTTTTTGGCCACCTTGAGATCCACCCTTGTCATATTTCAAACCATAAATAGTTGTTCTAGCTACATACCTCAGAACTCTTTTGGTTGCACCAAGATGAACTTTGTTTGGCTTGTGTATAACCCTTGCGATTTGGTTGCTTACATATGTTAAATCTGGTCTGGTGTTGGAAAGATACATGAGGCCTCCTGCCTTGCTACTCTTCCTTGGTCTTCAATCAATCACAAGCCTTTCATTGTAGTTGAATGATGTTTTTGCAAGGTTGCACTTGGTGAATTTAAACTTCTTAAGCATCTGATTTGCATATTTATTCTTAGATACAAAGATCACATCATCTGATTGCTTCACTTTCAGCCCATGAAAATAGTGTAAGTCTCCAAGATCACTTATCTTAAACTCCAACTCCACGACCTTCTTAAATTCATCTAGCCACTTCATGTTACTGCTTACATAAATAATGTCATCCACATATAAACATAAAATCAAAACATCTTATCCTTTAAATTTATCATACAATGTTGGTTCTGATTCACTTCTACTAAACCCCTTCTTGATGAAAAATTCATGCATCCTTGAGTACCAAGCTCGTGGAGATTGTTTGAGGCCATATAAAGCCTTGTAAAGCTTGTAAATTTTCTGTGGTTGATATGGAACAACAAAACCTGAAGGATGAGTCCCATAAATCTCTTATTGAAGCTCACCATTTAGAAAGGCAGATTTAATGTCTAACTCTCTCACTTTCCATCCCTTTGAATCTACAATAGGACTGGTCTTATGGTTTCAAACCAAGCCACATGAGCATATGTTTCTTAATAATCCTTGTAATTTTAGCCTGTATGGATCAATACACTAGAGGGGGGTGAGTAGTGTATATAATAAAAATGTTGCAAATAAAACGTTACTGATATTTGCAAAGATGTCACAGAATAAAAATGACAAGTACTGAAAATAAATCAATCACAAACACAGAGATTTATCCTGGTTTGGATCCTTGTGATCCTACTCCAGTCCTCCATTCCCAGTAGAGATTTTCAATCCACTATAATCACTTGCCCCGTAAGCACAAACTTACAAAAATGGCGACACTCCCCGTGTCCCAAACTTTGTACAATCTCAAAAGAGATTCAAACCTGTTAAATAATAAAATAGAAAAACACCTATAGCTTTGTTATAAATTTCAGAGAATGAATTCAAGGATGGTGTTTAAAAGATGAACTTCAAGATGTATAAGATATGTAATGAAGAACAATACTTGAAGTTCTCTGGTTCATAAAAGAAGAGAGAGATCTATCGATTTCTTCTTGCAATTATGAATACAAACAACTTTCCAAAATGATGTTGAAAAGGACAAAATTGCTTTAAGGAAGAAAACTTCAATTCTCAAAAGATCTATGATTAAGAATCTTGAAGTTCTTCCGTTCTCATAAGAGGAGAGAAATCTAAGGATTTCTTCTTGCAAATGAGAATGAGAACAACTAAGGCAAGATTGCTTAGAATCAACAATTCTAGAAAAGAGAGAGAGGAAAGTTGTGTGTCTTGAAAGAGAGTGTCTACCCCTTTATTTATAGTGTTTAGGGATGGTTGAAGAGTGGGAGGAACGTTGGAAAATGGTCATGAACCGCCCCTGAAAATTTGGGGTCAAAACGGCTAGTTCTGAAATTGGTCGACTAAAATGACCACATTGGTCGACCAAAATTTAGAGAGAGAATTTTGACCGTTGGAAGGCAGTTCTAGAATCTACACGGTTATGGGAGTTAGCATATATAATCCCAAAGTCAAATTCGAAGGTTTAAAATTGGTCGACCAAAATGGGGTTATTGATTGCCAATTTTCAAAGTTGCGAATTTTCGAAATTGGGAAGTGTAGATATCTGAGTAATGGAACCTAGATGACTAAGACATATTATCATAAGGCTTTGTGACTCTAATAAAGTAAATTTTACATTGATTACATAAAGCCGTAGATAGGACTGCATCTGCAACTGAATCTGAGAAGCTTCTTTGCAGGGGATCCTTATCAAGTGATTATATATCCAAGTCGTGGATGTAGGTGCCTTTTCCTTTCCAGCTTCATAAATGATATATCCAATTAAATATGCATGAAGATATCTGATTGTGTGGAACTCAGCATTGACATGTATCTGCATACATAGAGTAAGTAGTACTGAATGTGTTTGTCATATCAAAACCATATGTGAATAGAAATATGGAATTATGAAATTCCAACATTCTCCCCCTTTTTGATGATGACAAACACGAAAAATATATATCGTTAAAATTTAACATATCAGATATACTCCCTCTGAATATGTGGATACTCCCCTGAGTAGATAAAATATATTCTCCCCCTTTGGAATCCTCAAAAAGAGGCAAGAATAAATGAGTTAAAAAATAGGAGAGAAATATAATTAGGGCAAAATAAGGAGTATATAGCCGTAAAAAATATTGAAGGAAAAAAAATTGTAGGCCGAATATAGCATATTGGCCGAAAGGAGTTGTAGGAAAATACAGTGTGTAGGCCGAATTAGTGAGTAGACCATTAGAAAACAATGAATTGGCAAACAAGTGAAAAATAATCAGTGGGAAGGCCATTGAAAAAAATTAAGAATAGGTAGGCCATGAAAAATACAGAAAAGTCCAGGCCGAAATAATGTAAGAAGCCCAAACGTTTATTAGAGTAAGATAGTGGAGTTTGTAATATAAGGAATAAGTATTGGTATTACAAATTAATAATCACAGAATCTAATTGTAATCATTAGAGTGGTGACAGATAAAAAACTAAGATAAAGGAAATTCCATAAGAATTAGCAACTTTGTAGCCTAGAAAGTAGCAAAGGTGCTATTAATTTAATATAAAAGTCAAATTCATCGTCAGGACATTAATACCATCATAGCAAGTGATATAATGCCATCAATATACAAGTAATACTATCTGCGATGAAGTGGACAAGAAAACACTAGTTGATTAGAAATCCAAGGCAAAGTCCACAGAACATTATCCATACATAGAACAAATAGACAACAAAAAACCAATTAACAGAGAACAGAACATTAAAAGCATATGCCCAGTATCAACCAAACACCACCAACGTAAAAAAATAATTGAGTGAGAAAGGACGGCGGGTCTGTCAATGTGGGAAAGAAAGGACATGGCCTTGGGAAATAAAATGAGGGGATGGTGCGTTGGAAAACGAAGAAAGGAGATACCTTAGTGAATTTTAAGGGAATTAAATAAGGCAGAGAATAATTCAGTTATTGGAAGTTGGGGAAGTTTTTGAGAACGGGAATATTTCCAATCGGTAGTAGCAGTTTGAAAGTAGCCGTTTGAAAAACTGAAATAATATAAATTTAAAAATGAAGTGATGGGTTTCGTTGGAAAGAAAAAATAGTTGGAAATAATTGTTAACTGAAAATAAGCGGGAAGACGAAACAGTTACCGAAAAATGAAAAAAAAATCGACAATTGGCAACCAATAATGGTGAATTGGTCGACCAATTGTAAAAACAGCCAAAACAATTTTGAAAAAATTTGAGAAAAATTCTAAAAATAAAAATAAGAATGTGTCATAAGACCGATTCACTAATAATCCCCAAATTTCGTCGAAGCTTAATAAAAGTTTCTTCTTTTAACGGTTTAGTCAAAATATCAGCAGTCTGATGTTCAGTAGCTATAAATTTAAGAACAATATCTCCTTTCTGAACATGATCATCTAAAAAATGATGACATACATCAATATGTTTTGTACGAGAATGATGCACATGATTTTTAGAAAGGTTAATAGCACTAGTATTATCACACATAATAGGGCAAGTATAGCAATCAATACCATAGTCAGAAATAGTTTGTTTCATCCATAAGATTTGAGCATATGTTAAACCGGCGGCAATATATTCTGCCTCGGTTGTAGATAATGAAACAGAGTTTTGCTTTTTGCTAAACCAAGATACTAAAGCATGACCTAAAAAGTGGCAAGTACCACTGGTACTTTTACGATCTGATTTGCAACCAGCAAAGTCTGCATCACTATACGATAATAAATCAAATGTGCTTGACTTGGGATAAAATAAACCAAAATCAGAAGTATGCTTAACATATCTAATAATCCTTTTTACGGCAGTTAGATGTGAAACTATAGGATCTGCCTGAAAACGTGCACATAAACATACTGAAAGCATAATGTTTGGTCTACTAGCAGTTAGATAAAGTGGAGAGCCAATCATACCTCTGTAAAGACGTTGATCAACACTCTTACCATTTAAATCTTTGTCGAGAGAAGTAGATGTACTCATTGGAGTACGTTTTTCTGCAGAACTTTCTAAACCAAAACGCTTGATGAGTTCTTTAGAGTACTTACTTTGGTGAATGAAGATCCCTTCCTTCAATTGTTTGATTTGAAGACCGATGAAGTAATTGAGTTCACCCATGTGACTCATCTCAAATTCTTTTTGCATAATATTAGAGAAATCTTGACAAAGAGATTCAGTAGTAGAACCAAAAATAATATCATCAACATATATTTGAATAATGATTATGTCAGATTTAATGTTCTTAATAAATAAAGTAGAATCTATTTTACCAATTGAATAACCAGAATTTAAAAGATAACTTTTAAGTCTTTTATACCAAGCACGAGGTGCTTGTTTGAGATCATATAAAGCTTTCTTCAATTTGAAAACATGATTTTCTAAATTTTCATGAATAAAACCAGACGGTTGTTCAACATAAACTTCCTCCTTGAGAAAACCATTTAAAAAATCACTTTTGACATCCATTTGAAATAATTTAAAATCTTTAAAACATGCAAATGATAACAACATTCGAATAGACTCAAGACGTGCAACTGGTGCATAAGTTTCATCATAATCAATACCTTCTTCTTGATTATAACCTTGTGCAACCAATCGTGCCTTGTTTCTAATTACCTGACTAGATTCATCCAATTTATTTTTGAATACCCACTTGGTACCAATAATTGAATGATCTGTTGGTCTGGAAACTAATTCCCAAACATCATTTCGTTGAAATTGATTGAGTTCATCCTGCATAGCAATAATCCATTAACTGTCTTCACATGCATCTTTGATGTTCTTTGGTTCAATGGTTGAAAGGAAAGCACAATGCGCCATTTGTTCTATTTGGCGACGAGTTCTAACTCCATCTGTAATATCTCCAATGATTAATTCTGATGGATGGTTTGAAACTTGTGCAAATGCCTTGGGAAGATCTGTATTATCTGAAATAGACTCAACAGAGGGTTTAGTAGCATCAATTTCATCAAGATTAATATTATCTAAAGAATTAGATAAAGGTAATATATTCTCTTCATCATCAATGATGGGAGAATTAGATGAGTGGTTCTCATCAAATGTGACATGCAGTGATTCTTCAACTGTTGAAGTTCTTTTGTTATATACTCTATAGGCTTTGCTACGTGTTAAGTATCCAACAAAAATACCTTCATCAGATTTCGAATCAAATTTATCAAGTGCATCTTTAACAGTAAGAACGAAACATTTACATCCAAACACTTTAAAATATGATACACAAGAAATGCGATTAAAGAATAATTCAAAACAAGTTTTATTAAGCAATGGCCTTATAAGAACTTTATTCATAATGTAACAAGCAGTTGCGACAGCTTCAGACCAAAAGTATTTTGGTAATTTACTATCACAAAGCATTGTTCTTGCACATTCTTGTAAATTTCTATTTTTCCTTTCTACTACTCCATTCTGAGGAGGAGCACGAGGAAACGAAAAATTGTGAGTAATGCTATTATCATTACAAAACTCGGTAAAAGATTCATTTTCAAATTCTCCCCCATGATCACTACGAATAGTGACAATGTTAGAGGATTTGATCTTTTGTATCTTTTTACAAAATATTGAAAATTCTTCAAAAGCATCATTCTAATTTTGTAAGAATATAACCCAAGTGTATCTTGAATAGTCATCAACAATGACAAATGCATATCTACTTTTATTCAAAGAAACTACTCTTGAAGGACCAAACAAATCCAAGTGTAGGAGTTCTAGTGGTCTCTTTGTTGAGATAACGTCCTTTGATTTAAAAGAGGATTTGTGCATTTTTCCTTGTTGACAAGCATCACAGAAATGTTTGTGTTTGAAAGAAATATTTGGCATTCCATTTACTAAATTATTTTTTGAAATATGTGCTAGATTTTTGAAATTAGTGCGTCCAAAACGTTTATGCCATAATAGTGTTTCATCTGAAGTAATCATTAAACAATGATTGTGAGTGGTAATAGACATGCATAAGATATAAATGTCATTCTTACGCTTACCACAGAATAAAACAGATGACATATCAGAATCATAAATGATGCAATCATTTTGTTCGAAAACTATTTTGTAATTGTTGTCGCATAACTGACTAATGGAAAGTAAGTTGTGTTTCAAACCGTCAACCAGGTGAACATTCTCAATGATAGGCTGATTTGAATTACCAACGGTTCCGGTGCCTATGATTTTTCCTTTCTTGTTGTCACCAACAGTAACTGTGCCTCCATCTTTATATTTAACGCTTGAAAGCAAGTTGATATTTCCCGTCATATGTTTTGAACATCCACTATCCAAAATCCATCTTTCCTTTTTAGATACCTGAAAGATAAAACATTAAGCATTGGTACCCTTTATTGAGGGTCCTTGGGATTAGATTTTAGGAAGCCAAACCCAAGTGGAATTTGGCTTTCTAATATAATCACTAGAATGAACAATAGCATGTATATAATGAGAAATATAATCATTTCTATCTTTCAAACATGAATCCTTAGGAACCCATATACTAATCGTAATAGGTTTCCTAGGCAATGATTTTGAAATGTTAGTAACATTTCTTTGTGAAGAAGAAGAAGGAATATTTACTTTCTTCGTGTAAATGAATGCGTGATTCTTCTTTTGTGGTTTAACAAAAATTGTTTTGCCACTAGAGGAAGAAGAGTTGTAAGACTTGGGTGCATCCTTATGAGAATATCCCAGTCCTTGTCTATGATTTGCTGGATATTGAATTTTTAGCAAATCATCGAGATTTGTCTTTCCTTTGTTAAATTTATTAACATTGGATGACATCTCATCGTATTTCATCTTTAGTGATGAGATACTTTTATCCATTTCGGATATTTGTGTGTGTAATTCTAGATTCTTAGTTTTGAGAATATCATTCTCTTTACTAAGATCTAAAATTTGAGAAGATGAATTCTCAACATGTATAGAATTTGGTGTAGTGCGTTTAGAAGAAGATAATTCTTGATATTTAATAAGGAGATCGTCATTATTCTGTTTTAAAGATTTATATTGACTATTTAATTTTTTGAAACGAGAATAGAGATCTTTCAATGCATCTAATAATTCTTCATTATTAAAAGCACTTACCTCATCTTCATTATCTTGTGCCATAAAGCACATATTAGCACTTTCATCATGGTCATCTTCATCATCTGAAGATTCATCCCAAGTTGCTACAATTGCTTTCTTCATCTAGTCAAACTTCCTTTCTCTTCTGGATTGATCATTGTTGTTGGAAGTTTTGAATTTGGCCTTGAGAAGCGGACAATCTTTCTTCATATGCCTGGCCTGTTACAATTGAAGCAAAGTAAAGAATCAGTATTTTTAGATTTATTATTATACTTACCTTTTTGAAAGAACTTTCTGAAGTTCTTGGCAAAGAATGCCATGTCATCATCTGACTCTTCATTATCTGATGTTGTGTTGAAGGCGAGTACTTTCTTCTTTTGATCTGATTCTTCTTTCGCATCTTGTAAAGTAACTTCATGGGCCATTAGGTTACCAATCAGATCTTCTATGGATAATTTGGAAAGATCATTGGCTTCCTCAATAGCAGTGATCTTTGGACGCCATTTTGGGGAGAGTACCTTAAGAATCTTGCGTACCAGATCAAGAGAAGAATAAACTTTTCCAAGAGCATTAAGAGAATTAATAATGTTAGTGAACCTGGTGTTCATTTCTCCAATCATCTCTTTGTCTTGCATCTTGAACAACTCATATTTATGAACCAAAGAAGCAATCTTGGTTTCCTTTACTTTATTGGTTCCTTCATGAGTTACCTCGAGTATGTGCCAAATCTCCTTTGCACTTTTGGCTTGAGATACTCGATTAAACTCATGTTTATCCATGGCACAGAATAAAGCATTCATGGCCTTTGAGTTGTTAGTCTTTGCAGTTTTGTCATTAGCAGTCCAATCAGCAACATGGGTTGTCGGCTTTGAGTATCATGTCTCTACGATGTCCCAAATCTCATAATGCATACTTTGGAGATGAATCTCAATTCGTATTTTCCAATATAAGTAGTTAGAACCATCAAATAGAGGAGGACGAACTTGAGAGTGCCTTTCAGGATGCTGATTTGTGTTGTAGTTGTGTGGAACATCGTTCATGCTTGATTCTGCCATCTTAGCCTTGCTCTGATACCAAATGTAATTTTAGCCTGTATGGATCAACACTAAGGGGGTGAGTAGTGTATATAATAAAAATGTTGCAAATAAAACGTTACTGATATTTACAAAGATGGCACAGAATAAAAATGACAAGTACTGAAAATAAATCAATCGCAAACACATAGATTTATCCTGGTTCGGATCCTTGTGATCCTACTCCAGTCCTCTACTCCCAGTAGAGATTTTCAATCCACTATAATCACTTGCCCCGCAAGCACAAACTTACAAAAATGGCGACACTCCCCGTGTCCCAAACTTTGTACAATCTCAAAAGAGATTCAAACCTGTTAAATAATAAAATAGAAAAACACCTATAGCCTTGTAATAAATTTCAGAGAATGAATTCAAGGATGGTGTTTAAAAGATGAACTTCAAGATGTATAAGATATGTAATGAAGAACAATACTTAAAGTTCTCTGGTTCATAAAAGAAGAGAGATATCTATCGATTTCTTCTTGCAATTATGAACACAAACAACTTTCCAAAATGATGCTGAAAAGGACAAAATTGCTTTAAGGAAGAAAACTTCAATTCTCAAAAGATCTATGATTAAGAATCTTGAAGTTCTTCCGTTCTCATAAGAAGAGAGAAATCTATGGATTTCTGCTTGCAAATGAGAATGAGAACAACTAAGGCAAGATTGCTTAGAATCAACAATTCTAGAAAAGAGAGAGAGGAAAGTTGTGTGTCTTGAAAGAGAGGGTCTACCCCTTTATTTATAGTGTTTAGGGATGGTTGGAGAGTGGGAGGAACGTTGGAAAACGGTCATGAACCGTCCCTGAAAATTTGGGGTCAAAACGGCTAGTTCTGAAATTGGTCGACCAAAATTACCACATTGGTCGACCAAAATTTAGAGAGACAATTTTGACCGTTGGAAGGCAGTTCTAGAATCTACACGGTTATGGGAGTTAGCATATGTAATCTCATAGTCAAATTCGAAGGTTTAAAATTGGTCGACCAAAATGGGGTTATTGGTTGCAAAATTTTAAAGTTGCGAATTTTCGAAATTGGGAAGTGTAGATCTCTGAGTAATGGAACCTAGATGACTAAGACATATTATCACAAGGCTTTGTGACTCTAATAAAGTAAATTTTACATTGATTACATAAAGCCGTAGATAGGACTGCATCTGCAACTGAATCTGAGAAGCTTCTTTGCAGGGGATCCTTATCAAGTGATCATATATCCAAGTCATGTTTCCAGCTTCATGAATGATATATCCAATTAAATATGCATGAAGATATCTGATTGTGTGGAACTCAGCATTGACTTGTATCTGCATACTTAGAGTTAGTAGTACTGAATGTGTTTGTCATATCAAAACCATACGTGAATAGAAATATGGAATTATGAAATTCCAACAATCCTCTCCATATACTTGAGTAAAACCCCTAGCAAACAGCCTTGCCATATGCTTGTTCAAAGTTCCATCAGCATTATACTTAGTCTTGAAAAGCCATTTGACATCAATTGGATTCTTTCCTTCAGGTAAATCAGTAAGGCACCATATTTTATTCATTTTAATAACTGAGATTTCATCTAGCACGACATGTTTCCAATTTGAATCTTCACATGCCTCCATATAATCAGTTGGTTCAGAATTAAAACATACAAATAACTCATATGTTCCATTATAAATCTCAACTAAAGATCTAGCTCTTGCATTAGCGTCATCTGAGTTAGAGGTGGAACATGTGTTACCTACTGGTGCTACTTGAATTGCTGCTGGAGCTGCCATTTTCAGGTTCTGTCTCAAACTGCTATTGAGAATCTTACAAGGATACTTGGATACATCCATTTTTAGTTCCTTTAGTCTCCTTCAGCTCGCAATTCCTGGTTTTACCTTCATCAAGTTCAACATCTTTACTCACCAAAATCTTCTTTGTAACATGATCATAAATCATATATGCCTTTGATTCTTCACTAGCCAAAAAAACACGTTTCCTACCCTTATCATCTAGCTTCATCCTTATATTTTCTGGTTTCAACACATATGCAAGACTGCCAAACAGCTTGAAATAATTCACGTTAGGCTTAACTCCCTTCAATGCTTCATATGGAGTTTTATTCTTCAAAGCTATTGTTGCACTTCTATTGATAGCATGCACCACAATTGAGCATGCTTATGCCCAGAACATAAGAGGAAGATTCTTGCCTTTCAAAGCACTTCTTGCAAGCGTAGTGATCGCTATACTCTTCCGTTCAACTACTCCATTTTGATCGGAAGAACATCTTACTGTCAGTTGCCTTTTTATCCCAATCTCTACACAAATTTAGAGAACACATGAGCACTTGTAAATACACCTCCTATATCTGATCACACACACTTGATTTTACATGGATATTGGCTCTCAACTTTCACTTTGAATTGCTTAAACTAAGTGAAGGCTTGAGATTTTTCAGATAGAAAATATGTTCATGTGTATCTGCTACAATCATCCAATATCACCATAAAGTATTTAGCTTCCTCTAATGGTGCATTTGTCATTGGACCACAAAGATCAATATGTAGAAGCTCTAGTGGTCTTGTTGTTCTCCATGTTGCAGTAGAAGGTGCATTCTTTTTGTGCTGTTTTCCAAGGTGCATGCTTCACATGTCCATTTTTCCAAGTTTAACTTGGGTAAACATTTAACCAATTCCCTTTTTGACGATTTTTGTTGTAATGGCAAAATCTCATTTGCCATAAATCCAAGTCTCCTTCTTCCATGCTAGTATGCATACATTCAAATGATGTGGGCATCACATGGAACTTTCTGGTTTTGTCATCTTGGACACACACACACTAAATTGTTCTTCTCCTTCCTATTATTATACACCATACATTCATCTTCATCAAAAACCACTCTACAATTGTTTTTCACCCACTGACCAACACTCAACAAGTTTTGCTTCACATCTGGTACATAATAAAATTTTTAATTGTTTTCCTTCATTGATAAACACTTCCACATCTCCAAAACCTCTCACCTTTGCCCTCTCATTATTCCCAAGATTCACATCAATAGCTTCCACAGATACCAAGCTTACAAACAACTCCATATTGCCAGTCATGTGATTACTGTAGTCACTATCTAAATACCAAGTGAGATAATTCACATTGCCTTTCTGTTTTACTTCTATCATAAACAAAGTTTCTTCTTCATTTGATTTATCAATAGCGTAGTTCATGTGTTGTTTACTGCTTTTATCCCAACAATCTTTCTCTAAATGACCATATTCCATAGTAGAGAAAGCAATGAGAGTTTGCTTAGTGCTTCTCCATGAAATCGCACCTTTGGCTAGTAGAAAAATGTAGCCAGATGTGGATTTTCTACTGTCTTGACATCCAACAAGGTTGGAGTCAGAATACCCAACGATCTCAAGATTATCCGATCTCATATATGTGAGCATATAACTTTTTGTCTTCTGTAAGTATCTAAAGACTCTTTTAGCTGCTACCCAATGTTCTCTTCCTGGATTGCTTTGGTATCTGCCTAGCACTATTAGCTTTGTGAATCTCTTTACCATAGCTGAAGTTGAATTCATGGCACTTTCATATGCTGCCTGTCCAGGTTAATTATATACTTAGAAGAGTAGTAAAAGATATGAACCAACAGCAAAAAGAATAGACAATTATATGGTAAGACAACAAATCTGCCATTGCTTTGGCCAACATCACAATAAATCAAGGAAGGACCAGGCATGTTGATACAAGGCACCATTTTATAAGAGAATTGATAACAAGCAAGCAAATCAAAGTAGAACATTGTAGTACTACAGATCAGATAGTAGATGGATTCACAAAAGCATTGACTGAAGTCCAACTCAACAAGTTCAGAGGCCAACTTGGAGTACAAGAAAACTGAATTAAGGGGGAGTATGTTAGTTAATTGAGTTTGAATTATCAAGTTTAGTCTATCTTTGGTCACTTTTTTTTTTCAAAATTCAAATTGTAGTTATGCAAATAACAAGCTAAGAATCTAAATCCTCCCTAGATTTTGATCTATGATATTTTCTTAAAAGTGAGTTTTGTGGGCCGAAAATGCTTGGACGCCTTCCATGCCGTAATTAACTAAACGGTAGTGCCATGCCGTATTATTTAATTAACTAAACGATCAAATATCTTCACTTTCTCCTTTTAAAAGGGAGTCTTTTGGTTTAAATAATAATAAGAGCGACAATATTTTAATTTTTTTCCCTCTCCTTCATTTTCTTGTTAAACAAATAGTGAAAATTAGGAATCATGGTTTCCTTCACATGATTTCTCAATATTATGGGAAACAAACGGAAAAATTGAAAACTTTTGTATATGTATATGCTACAATTAATTCTTCTATGAGAAAAAAAAAGAGGAAACAGTCTTCCACCCCCAAACAGCCAGTTGGCTAAAGACCTTGCTCAGTCCTGGATTTTATCAGCCGAAGCACGCAATTCGATATGCTGAGGAGAGGTCAGTCAAGTCTACAGCCGACCACGTTATTAATTGTCAGATATTGCCATAATCACTAGGTCGATGCTCGTACTTTCCGTGCAATAATCCAATCATATGACATTTTGTTTTGTTATAATTTCAACACAACAGTAACTTCTCCGAAATTTTCTTATAGTCTGATTCTTGGAGCATAGCATCCCAAGAGAAGGAAACTAAAAAAAAAAGCCATATGCGAAGACTGGCTGCATGAATGACGTACTCAGTGTGTGCTTATATGTATATATATAGTATCCCCATTGATCAACCAGCTGCATTCATAAATCGATCAACATGAAGCTTTCTTCAGGTAATCTAAAGCTCTTACTATTTCTAGTTCTTGGCCTGGCAATTCGTGCTCGCGGCATTCTCATGGGCCCATAATAAGTTGGACATGAAAGGTAAGAAGCCAAGCATCTTTCTCGTTTTCAACTCGATGGCTGCCATCATCTTCCTCACGAGTCGACGCCCGTCATCGTCGTCATCATCGAGGCACGATGAACATGAAGTAGTACTCGCTTCAGAGGACGGCTACGATCAGGGATCGATCGAAGAGGGAGAGTCTATGGGCGAAGATTGTGATGTTGTTGAGAGTGTGGACTACGATGAGTGTGGCAGCGGCGGCGGCGAGGATGGCAACGAAGATGATATCGATTCCGAAGAATTACGGATGAGAGCGGAGGAGTTTATTGCCAAGGTGATCAGGGGATGGATGGAAGAGAGACTGAGAGACGGAATATTAATGCGTCCACCATGAATATGTATATGGTCGGAAATATATAGCTGCATGTTGACTTTTTGATGTATCCTTCATGTGTGTAGCATACGTATTTGTTAATGATCGCATCCAGGGTTTCTGTGTATATTGAATTTAGCATGTATAAAGTATTGTACGTCCATGAGGTTTTCATAAAATGGATGCCTGAAGCGTTGGCTACATGGTGTACAAATCCAGTACTGTTAATTATTTAAATAAAAGGGAAAAATTGCTGAAGTTTGAAGGAAGCTACTTGTGTTTTGCTTTGATGTGCTTTTTCTTTCTTCTAATTTTTTTGTTGCTTCTGTTGTTAATTAAAAGAGCCGATTGTCCGCATAAAGAACCTTCAGACTTGCATCCTAACCCTCGTAAATGGATAGATGATTTTATTGGAGACTAGTCATTACCAGTGTCCATAGGACACAGTTTATTCCCCTCCTCAAAATTTTAGTTCCCCCAAAACTAAAGCACAATAATTGTTACGTAGTTCCACCAAAAAAAATAAAGGATTTCATTTTCCCCCCATCAAGAGTTTCCCCCTAAAATACAAACTTCGCCCCAATTGTTTCATAGATTTTTCAAATTCAAACTTTTGATGCCATGATGATAAAATATCTTTACTTTAAATTTCAAACTCCAATTAAAATTTCAAAACTCCCACTAAAATCAAACTTTCCTCTATGGTTTCTCCCAAAATTTCAAAATTCCAACTCATTTTTATTTGTCCTATTCATCATGTATGTGTGTCCTAGTCAACACTACCCTTAATCCTAGTAGGACATAATTCAAAATCTTCATCAAATATAGAATAGATGTATGTATATGTATATATGTATGTATACATATGTATGTATATACTCTTGTCCAATTTCTCTTATCCAATTTCTTTTGATAACATCCATATTTTATAGAATAGATGTATATGTATGTATGTATATGTATGTATGTATATGTATGTATATACTCTTGTCCAAATTCTCTTGTCCAATTTCTCTTGATAACAACCCTATTTTATAAAATAGATGTATATACTCTTGTCCAATTTCTCTTGTCCAATTTCTCTTATCCAATTTCTCTTGATAACATCCCTATTTTATAGAATAGATGTGTTTTTTGGTGGATGTGGTAATAAGATAGGTTGAGTGGCTTTTAAGCCAAAAAAACATTTTTCCCTTGATGAGGTTGGACCATTTGGGCCCAAAGGGGATGCTGCAATATGTTTGGTCTTGACCCATATTTCATCTTCCTAACCTACGATGTCAAGCAATTGTTGTATGACGGTTTAGGACTTTTCTATCATTGGTTTCCATGTCTTGAAGAGGAAATGCTGTTGTATATATAGTTGAACGAGCTTGTTGTTCCCCGACTTTTGTGATCAATAGGCTTTTTCTAAGGCCCCCAATCTTAGTCTTTGTTATTACTTAGGGGCTGTTTTTTTGCAAAGAAAGTAGCCAGGAATCCAGAAATTGCTACTATTCATCCACTATTCACAAGCTTTCCAACACAGCTTTCCGATTTCGTGTTCTTTTGCCCATTTCAACTTTCTTGGAAAGTTTGCTCACGTGGACAGCTTTTTTGGAATCCAAATTCACTTTTTGTAATCCATGGTTTTTGTTGGAAAAGTTGGGGTAGGTGGGGCCTACTTTCTCATCTCTCTCTCCATCTCTCCTCCACCTCACTAACTTTCCACTTTCTCATTCCAACTTTCCAAACCCAAAAGAACACACGAAAGGAGAGTGGACCCCATTTTACTTTCTCAACCCCACTTTCCATACAACTTTCAACCCAAAAGAATACAAAACTCAAATCTCTCTCCCCTCAGATTCCAAACTTTTCAAACTTTCTCATTTCTACTTTCCAGCTAAAGAACAGGCCCTTAGCCATTTTGTCAACTCCTCTTTTAGCCATGCTTGTCCTTTTGAAAGGTATTCCATTCTCCTTGTCCACTAGTTCCCCCTTTATTTATCATCCTTTCTTAATCATGCTTGAATCACGGTCCTAATGTTGGATAATCTAACCATCTTTCCTCTACATGCCTAGTATTTGGCTCATCTAGAAACTTTAAGCAAAGGCCATTAGTCAAAGGGACCTATAATTTTCAGTACGTAGGAATGATCAAATAAACACAAAGATTAAAAACAAGAACCAATCAGAGACACTCAAGACTTGGTAACGCAGTTCGGTGCGCACACCTACATCTGCGGAGCCACATCCAGAAAATCAGAATACTCCACTAAAATAATCAATGAGTACAATCACTAATTATCACGATTCTATTAGGAGAAACAGCCTCTCCCTCAATACAAACCGTGATGGGTGGTCTCTACCAACCCATGGAGTATTCTCGGCAAGCTCCCCTTGCCCGCAAGCTCCCCTTACACAACCGACTAGATCAACTCCCTTGATCCTACGTGCGTAGCCGTCGGCCTCCTCCCGGAGTTCTTCAAAGACTTTCGTAAAAGCAGTTCCTTTTCCGTAAACCCGCACGCACCTCTATCTACCCCGCTCCCCTCAATCGCGGAGTAGTTAAGGTAGTTCGCTTGACGGATCTCGTGCAGATCGGCATCCCACAATCTCTGGAACTACTTCGGACAAGTAGTTCAACATATCTCCAAGGATCCGATCAATAAAATATTGCGGGAAAGAATCTCTCTAACCGATACAACAATAAAACCAAGAGATTGCAACTTCCAAATGTATCTTCAACAGAATATACCAGAATACCTAAAAGAGATAACATGAGATCTGAAGTAATCCACCTTTGATAACCGCCGAAGTTCGTCATTCGATTTCAGCCTTTTGAGCAGTAATGTTGGACATTATGTTGTATCATAACGTTCAACATATCATCCAACATTGTCACCAGACCAGATCTCTCATACCATATTTGCAGATTAATACCTTCAACCACATCGTCAACAAATCTTATGTGAACCAGCATCCAACAGAGTATCTGGAGAAGATCTAAACAATACTGCAAGATCTGAAAACATTCATAAATAGAATCTTCAACCGCACATATCTTCAACCACACAACCATTCAGATATGAACCCATTCAGATTTTGTAATCACTATTTATGGGTAAATAACTTCCTTTTTAAAGCAGAATATCCGCCAATATTTGTAAGATCACTTCGGGAAGAAATCTCATATTCAAGGAACCACCGAAACTATTTCAGGTAAAATGATTGAAACAATTCTCATGTGGATATTTTGCTCATAGAATAAGGATCTATTTCTGGTAAATAAAACCAATAAATCTCAGCAAATATTTCCTCCCATCAATTTAGGAACTTACCAGATTCCCAAATATTCTCAACAAACCTCCAGCAATTAAGGAACTAATTCGGGTAAGAAGGAGTATAAAAATCTCACCAATATCTGGAATCAATCAAATCAGGAACCTCCAATATTCTAGGCTACAAGTCAGATCTGAGATCACCACGACAGATTTGAAGACCAAAGCAGCGTTTCTGTATACGAATAATTATTCCAGATCCCGAATGTTGAACATAATGTCGTTCAACATAATGTTCAACATTTTGCTCAAACTGCTCAAAAACAATCCAGATTCCACAAACTGAGCTCTCCAGATATAGTGCCACTAATGCCAACAAATATCAGCAGAAATTCAACCCTAACAATCTCCCCCTTTGGCATTATGTGGCACAACCCAAAGCAAGCACTAGCCAAGCACACATTCTCCCCCTTTGAGCCACAATAATCCAAAACACATTCTCCCCCTTACTAGAGCAACCCGAGCAGTGATCACCTCAAAAAATACAGCCAAATTATTCAGCAGAGACGCCACATTCTCCTCCTTTCAGCTAGCCTCACAACTCCAAAAGAAAATTCAGAAAAACTCAACCGAGGCACATCCAGAGGCTCCTCTGTCTCTCTTAATAGCAAATAAAATCTCAGGCACATCGGAATAAGAGGAGAACACTGTACATCACATCTGACAGTAAGGTGACGAATGGAATGATGTCCAGGGTAGAAGACGAGCTCTGAGCGGCCGGAAAGTAGTTGGAGAATTGAAAACATCGGCGGTGTTGACAGAGGGTAAATGTGAAGATTCAATGGCACCGGTGGAGGAAGAGCAGTGATCAGAGCGGCGAGATAGCACTCTGATAATTCTAGAGGAAGATTCATGAGACTTTGGCGCATGTTGCTCACAATAATCGTCGAGGGGAGATGTCGAGTCTGGTGTCATAACATCTGCAGCAACATTGTTTTGTGTTGTATCTAATGTTACAACATTATGTACAATATGAAGTGCTTTCTCTGAAGCTGTAGTGTTCTTGCTGTATAATTCAGACTTTCTGACCCATTGCTTCTTCATCTTCATATCAGGGTGTCTAACAGTTCTTCCTTCTGACCAATCTCGCATGCGACTGAAGCAGTTTCTCTCAGTATGGCCTATGAACTTGCAGTAAGCACATGCAGGACGATCACCTTTTACGCATCTAGTCTGCTTCTTCTTCTGATCATGCCCCTTGTGCTGACCCATTCTTTCAAGTTCTTTGGTAACTTGAATTCTTCTTTCAGCAGACACATTATTGAAGGCTCCTCTATTGTATCCCACTCCGGTGTGATCTCCTGAAATCTTACCCATATTTAAGATATCATCCAGCTTTGCTTTTTCCAGAATTCCACTTCTCCAAAGTGCATTCAGCTTTCTCTGCCCTGAGAAGAACATTTCTGAAGTTTCTTTCCAATTCTCTACAGTTTCCCTCAGCTTTTAGTCATTCGGTTTTGACCTCCTCCTTCTCTTTCTTCAGTTTATCATTCTCCTCCTTCAGGACTTTGTTGATATTGCAGATTTGCATCCATTTCTCAAACATCATCAGGTATGCTTTTCGAATATCATCGTCATTAACTTCTTCATCGCTATCAACTTCAGACTCAGATTCAGTGCAGGATGTTGTACTTAATGTTGTACATGATGTTGAACATAATGTTGCAACATTCTGTCTGACATTGGCTAGTTTGTTGAAATCAGGTCCATTCTTCTGAGAGGCCGCAAGGGCAATGTAATTACTGATAATGTCCTCATTTTTAACACTCCGATCAGAATCATCTTCACTCCAGGTACTAGTCGAGGACGTCCCTTTTTGCTTCTTCAAGGTGTTTGCACATTCAGCTTGTGCGTGCCCAAATCCTTCACATACTCTACACTGCATCCCTTTTCCTTTCTTTTTCCCTTTACTACTAATCTTCTTCAGCATTCTACTGATGTTTTTGGACAGCGATGCAATATCGTCATCAAGTTCTGACTCATAATCAGATTTAGATTCTTCACAAGCTTCTACCTTCAGTGCCACCCCTTTGTCCCGTTTGTTTTGCTTCAAATTCATTTCATAGGTCTGAAGTGATCCCATGAGTTCATCCAATCTCATATTGGATGTGTTCCTTACCTATTCAATAGCTGCAATCTTTGCCGAAAATTTGTTAGATAAATATCTCAGAGTTTTCTCTACTAACTTCTTTTGGGAGTACTTCTTCCCCAATTGAAATGCCTGATTTGCTATATCACGTAATCTTCCATTAAATTCAGCCATAGATTCATCATCATTCATTCTAAGATTTTCAAATTGAGGGGCGAGTATTTGAAGTTTAGAAGCTCTTTTAGTACTTGTCCCTTCATGAATATTCTGCAGTATATCCCATGCTTCCTTTGCATACTCACACGTAGAGATTAACTTGAATTGCTCTTCGTCGACAGCGGAAAAAATACCATTAATTGCTTTAGAATTGCACAAGGCCGCATGTTCTTCAATCCGACTCCAGTCTCTTGCCGGTTTGAGGTGTTCTTTGCCATCTTTGTCAGTTTCGGCCGGTGGTGTCCATCCTTCAATGACAGCTATCCATGCCTTCTCATCAATGGACTTAATGAATGCACGCATCTGAGACTTCCAGTAAGTGTAGTTTGTACCAATGAGCAATGGAGGACGAACAACGGAGGCACCTTCTCGTGTAGCCATGATTCACGTACTGAAATCCAAGATCACACCTTCTTTGAAAACAAAGATACACGGGTCACCTGCTCTGATACCAAATGTAATTTTCAGTACGTAGGAATACTTAAATAAACACAAAGATTAAAAACAAGAACCAATCAGAGACACTCAAGACTTGGTAATGCAGTTCGTGCACACACCTATATCTGCGGGGCCACGCCCAGAAAATCAGAATACTCCACTAAAATAATCAATGAGTACAATCACTAATTATCGCGATTCTATTAGAAGGAACAACCTCCCCCTCAATACAAACCGTGATGGGTGGTCTCTACCAACCCATGGAGTATTCTCGGCAAGCTCCCCTTGCCCGCAAGCTCCCCTTGCACAACCAACTAGATCAACTCCCTTGATCCTACGTGCGTAGCCGTCGGCCTCCTCCCGGAGTTCTTCAAAAACTTTCGTAAAAGCAGTCCCTTTTCTGCAAAACCGCACGCACCTCTATCTACCCCGCTCCCCCTCAATCGCGGAGTAGTTAAAGTAGTTCGCTCGACGGATCTCGTGTAGATCGGCAGCCCACAATCTCTGGAACTACTTCCGGCAAGTAGTTCAACATATCTCCAAGGATCCGATCAATAAAATATTGCGGGAAAGAATCTCTCTAACCGATACAACAATAAAACCAAGAGATTGCAACTTCCAAATGTATCTTCAACAGAATATACCAGAATACCTAAAAGAGATAACATGAGATCTGAAGTAATCCACCTTTGATAACCGCCGAAGTCCGTCATTTGATTTCAGCCTTTTGAGCATTAATGTTGGACATTATGTTGTATAATTACGTTCAACATATCATCCAACATTGTCACCAGACGAGATCTCTCATACCATATTTGCAGATTAATACCTTCAACCACATCGTCAGCAAATCTTATGCGAACCAGCATCCAACAGAGTATCTGGAGAAGATCTAAACAATACTCCAAGATCTGAAAACATTCATATATAGAATCTTCAACCGCACATATCTTCAACCGCACAACCATTCAGATATGAACCCATTTAGATTTTGTAACCACTATTTATGGGTAAATAACTTCCTTTTTAAAGCAGAATATCCGCTAATATTTGTAGGATCACTTCGGGAAGAAATCTCATATTCAAGGAACCACCGAAACTATTTCGGGTAAAATGATTGAAACAAATCTCATGTGGATATTTTGCTCATAGAATAAGGATCTATTTATGGTAAATATTTCCTCCCATCAATTTAGAAACTAACCAGATTTCCAAATATTCTCAACAAACTTCCATCAATTAAGGAACTAATCCGGGTAAGAAGGAGTATAAAAACCTCACCAATATCTGGAATCAATCAAATCAGGAACCTCCAATATTCTAGGCTACAAGTCAGATCTGAGATCACCACGACAGATTTGAAGACCAAAGCAGTGTTTCTGTATACGAATAATTATTCCAGATCCCGAATGTTGAACATAATGTCATTCAACATAATGTTCAGCATTTTGCTCAAACTGCTCAAAAACAATCCAGATTCCACAAACTGAGCTCTCCAGATATAGTGCCACTAATGCCAACAAATATCAGCAGAAATTCAACCCTAACAGGACCAAATACTATCATGAAGTCTACTTACTCGATGTTAGCACATACTACACCATCGCTAAGGGCATGATAGCCTAACCAACAAGGAAGACAAATGCATTACTTTAATTGAGATATTGCTTGCCCTTAAAGCCTCTATATATCTTGAGAAAATCTGACGAATCCATCCATAATGATGTGTACTTTTACATAGAAAGTTTAAGTCATCTAAACTAAGGCTACCAATTCTCAATTTCTTTCTCATTTGTAAGTCTACAGCACTAGGGTTTCTAATCAAATTAGGAAAAAGGTGGAAGCATGGAAAAGCACAGGTCCCAGAAACATATAGAAAACATAAATTAAATCCTAAGAATAAAAAGCATACCTTTGTATGGATATTCTTATATGATATCCGCTTTTCAAAACTTTTCCTATGAAGACCTTTGATGTCCTCACCAACCAGGTGCGATAATGGTTTCACTTTGACGATGAAATTCCTCATTATCCATGAGCCCTCCAAGAACTCAAACTCGGTTCTATGTGTTGCTAGCGCTTGAGGGAAATAGAGGAAAAAACTTTTTATTTGTAGCAGAAAAATTCTATCTTTCAGCCAAGTCTTTAAGATTATTTTTCTCTCTTGATTTTTGGATGCTTAGATGCCTTTGAGATGAGGAGATGACCATTTATAGAGTTCAAGGAACCCAAGATTGATTTCATCTTATTAGATGTGGGATTAAAGAAAATTTCTAGAAATCTTATTATCTAAAGTAGTTTTAGTTAGGGTTAACCTCTATCTAATAACATGTAGAGAAATTCTTTAATATTTTTTAATCATTATGAGTTTTAGTTAGAGTCAAACTCTATCTAATAACATGTATGATTAAAGAAGAGATCCGTAAAAATGTGGATTGAAGAAGAAATCTCTAAACACAACAAGAGGGGTGATTGGTAGAAGCGGATCCCAAATCCGTTACTAGCGGGTCGTAACCGCTACTATCGCAGTTTCAAGCGGTTCTGGAAACCGCTACTAATAGGGGCATGAGTAACGTAATTAATGGCGGTTACGACCCGCCAATACCAAACCGCCTGAAACATGTATTGTGGCGGTTTCACACTGCCACAAGCTACATTTCTGGCGGGTAATTCATTACAAAAAATTAATTTAATACCATTAGTCTTTGATGGTTAAGAACCGCCACAAAGCTTGTGGCGTATTTCTGACGGTTCCAAACAGCCAAAAAGAAATCGTTTTGCAACGGTTTTGAACCGCCACAATATATGTTTTGGATGGCTTTTAATTTGAAAAATTGTTGTGTTTATGGCGGTTACTAACCGCTACAAACGAAATTAAATTTAAAAAAATGAACTGTTCAACTGCGGTTCTAAACCGCCGATAACGAAAATAATTATCAAAAAAAATAAAAACAGGTATTTAAAAACACAAAATATAACCACAAGATAATATTTAATACAAAAAAGTAAATCTTCAACACAACTTATTCCACATGATAATATTTAATAAAAAACGCTAGTCTTTAACACAACATACACCACATAATAATATTTAATAAAAAACGTAAGTCTTCAACACAACATACCACATCCATAACAAAACATACACGACATCCACGTGATAATATTTAATAAAAAATGTAAGTCTTCAACACAACATACACCACATCGACACGATAATATTTAATAAAAACGCAAGTCTGATGATATTTAATAAAAATACTAGTCTTTAACAAAAAAAGAAACTAAGGCTGGGACGACGTGAAGAGATTTCGAACTTGAGGGTCTTCCTGTAATTTCTGCAGTTGTTCTGGAGTATAGTGCTGCGTTACTCGATGTTAGCACATACTACACCATCGCTAAGGGCATGATAGCCTAACCAACAAGGAAGACGAATGCATTACTTTAATTGAGATATTGCTGGCCCTTAAAGCCTCCATATATCTTGAGAAAATCTGACGAATCCATCCCTAATGATGTGTACTTTTACATAGAAAGTTTAAGTCATCTAAACTAAGGCTACCAATTCTCAATTTCTTTCTCATTTGTAAGTCTACAGCACTTGGGTTTCTAATCAAATTAGGAAAAAGGTGGAAGCATGGAAAAGCACAGGTCCCAGAAACATATAGAATACATAAATTAAATGCTAAGAATAAAAAGCATACCTTTGTATGGATATTCTTATATGATATCCGTTTTTCAAAACTTTTCCTGTGAAGACCTTTGATGTCCTCACCTATCAGGTGCGATAATGGTTTCACTTTGACGATGAAATTCCTCATTATCCATGAGCCCTCCAAGAACTCAAACTCGGTTCTATGTGTTGCTAGCGCTTGAGGGAAATAGAGGAAAAAACTTTTTATTTGTAACCGAAAAATTTCATCTTTCAGCCAAGTCTTTAAGATTATTTTTCTCTCTTGATTTTTAGATGCTTAGATGCCTTTGAGATGAGGAGATGACCATTTATAGAGTTCAAGGAACCCAAGATTGATTTCATCTTATTAGATGTGGGATTAAAGAAAATTTCTAGAAATCTTATTATCTAAAGTAGTTTTAGTTAGGGTTAACCTCTATCTAATAACATGTAGAGAAATTCTTTAATATTTTTTAATCATTATGAGTTTTAGTTAGAGTCAAACTCTATCTAATAACATGTGTGATTAAAGAAGAGATCCGTACAAATGTGGATTGAAGAAGAAATCTCTAAACACAACAAGAGGGGTGACTGGTAGAAGCGGATCCTAAATCCGTTACTAGCGGGTCGTAACCGCTACTATCGCAGTTTCAAGCGGTTATGGGAACCGCTACTAATAGGGGCGTGAGTAACGTAATTAGTGGCGATTACGACCCGCCAATACCAAAACCGCCTGTAACATGTATTGTGGCGGTTTCACACTGCCACAATCTACATTTCTGGCGGGTAATTCATAACAAAAAATTTATTTAATACCATTAGTCTTTGATGGTTAAGAACCGCCACAAAGCTTGTGGCGTATTTCTGACGGTTCCAAACCGCCAAAAAGAAATCGTTTTGCAACGGTTTTGAACCGTCACAATATATGTTTTGGATGGCTTTTATTTTGAAAAATTGTTGTGTTTATGGCGGTTACTAACCGCTACAAACGAAATTAAATTTAAAAAATGAACCGTTCAACTGCGGTTCTAACCGCCGATAACGAAAATAATTATCAAAAAAAATAAAAACTGGTATTTAAAAACACAAAATATAACCACATGATAATATTTAATACAAAAAAGTAAATCTTTAACACAACATATTCCACATGATAATATTTAATAAAAAACGCTAGTCTTTAACACAACATACACCACATAATAATATTTAATAAAAAACGTAAGTCTTCAACACAACATACCACATCCACAACAAAACTTACACGACATCCACATGATAATATTTAATAAAAAATGTAAGTCTTCAACACAACATACACCACATCGACACGATAATATTTAATAAAAACGCAAGTCTGATGATATTTAATAAAAACACTAGTCTTTAACAAAAAAAGAAACTAAGGCTGGGACGACGTGAAGAGATTTCGAACTTGAGGGTCTTCCTGTAATTTCTGCAGTTGTTCTGGAGTATAGTGCTGCGTTACTCGATGTTAGCACATACTACACCATCGCTAAGGGCATGGTAGCCCAACCAACAAGGAAGACAAATGCATTACTTTAATTGAGATATTGCTGGCCCTTAAAGCCTCTATATATTTGAGAAAATCTGAAGAATCCATCCCTAATGATGTGTACTTTTACGTAGAAAGTTTAAGTCATCTAAACTAAGGCTACCAATTCTCAATTTCTTTCTCATTTGTAAGTCTACAGCACTTGGGTTTCTAATCAAATTAGGAAAAAGGTGGAAGCATGGAAAAGCACAGGTCCCAGAAACATATAGAATACATAAATTAAATGCTAAGAATAAAAAGCATACCTTTGTATAGATATTCTTATATGATATCCGCTTTTCAAAACTTTTCCTGTGAAGACCTTTGATGTCCTCACCAACCAGGTACGATAATGGTTTCACTTTGACGATGAAATTCCTCATTATCCATGAGCCCTCTAAGAGCTCAAACTCGGTTCTATGTGTTGCTAGCGCTTGAGGGAAATAGAGGAAAAAACTTTTTATTTGTAGCAGAAAAATTCTATCTTTCAGCCAAGTCTTTAAGATTATTTTTCTCTCTTGATTTTTGGATGCTTAGATGCCTTTGAGATGAGGAGATGACCATTTATAGAGTTCAAGGAACCCAAGATTGATTTCATCTTATTAGATGTGGGATTAAAGAAAATTTCTAGAAATCTTATTATCTAAAGTAGTTTTAGTTAGGGTTAACCTCTATCTAATAACATGTAGAGAAATTCTTTAATATTTTTTAATCATTATGAGTTTTAGTTAGAGTCAAACTCTATCTAATAACATGTATGATTAAAGAAGAGATCCGTACAAATGTGGATTGAATAAGAAATCTCTAAACACAACAAGAGGGGTGACTGGTAGAAGCGGATCCTAAATCCGTTACTAGCGGGTCGTAATCGCTACTATCGCAGTTTCAAGCGGTTATGGGAACCGCTACTAATTGGGGCGTGAGTAACGTAATTAGTGGCGGTTACGACCCGCCAATACCAAACCGCCTGAAACATGTATTGTGGCGGTTTCACACTGCCACAATCTACATTTCTGGCGGGTAATTCATAACAAAAAATTTATTTAATACCATTAGTCTTTGATGGTTAAGAACCGCCACAAAGCTTGTGGCGTATTTCTGACGGTTCCAAACCGCCAAAAAGAAATCGTTTTGCAACGGTTTTAAACCGCCACAATATATGTTTTGGATGGCTTTAATTTTGAAAAATTATTGTGTTTATGGCGGTTACTAACCGCTACAAACGAAATTAAATTTAAAAAAATGAACCGTTCAACTGCGGTTCTAAACCGCTGATAACGAAAATAATTAACAAAAAAAATAAAAACTGGTATTTAAAAACACAAAATATAACCACATGATAATATTTAATACAAAAAAGTAAATCTTCAACACAACATATTCCACATGATAATATTTAATAAAAACGCTAGTCTTTAACACAACATACACCACATAATAATATTTAATAAAAAACGTAAGTCTTCAACACAACATACCACATCCACAACAAAACATACACGACATCCACATGATAATATTTAATAAAAAATGTAAGTCTTCAACACAACATACACCACATCGACACGATAATATTTAATAAAAACGCAAGTCTGATGATATTTAATAAAAACACTAGTCTTTAACAAAAAAAGAAACTAAGGCTGGGACGACGTGAAGAGATTTCGAACTTGAGGGTCTTCCTGTAATTTCTGCAGTTGTTCTGGAGTATAGTGCTGCGTTACTCGATGTTAGCACATACTACACCATCGCTAAGGGCATGGTAGCCTAACCAACAAGGAAGACAAATGCATTACTTTAATTGAGATATTGCTGGCCCTTAAAGCCTCTATATATCTTGAGAAAATCTGACGAATCCATCCCTAATGATGTGTACTTTTACGTAGAAAGTTTACGTCATCTAAACTAAGGCTACCAATTCTCAATTTCTTTGTCATTTGTAAGTCTACAGCACTTGGGTTTCTAATCAAATTAGGAAAAAGGTGGAGGCATGGAAAAGCACAGGTCCCAGAAACATATAGAATACATAAATTAAATGCTAAGAATAAAAAGCATACCTTTGTATTGATATTCTTATATGATATCCGCTTTTCAAAAACTTTTCCTGTGAAGACCTTTGATGTCCTCACCAACCAGGTGCGATAATGGTTTCACTTTGACGATGAAATTCCTCATTATCCATGAGCCCTCTAAGAGCTCAAACTCGGTTCTATGTGTTGCTAGCGCTTGAGGGAAATAGAGGAAAAAACTTTTTATTTGTAGCAGAAAAATTCTATCTTTCAGCCAAGTCTTTAAGATTATTTTTCTCTCTTGATTTTTGGATGCTTAGATGCCTTTGAGATTAGGAGATGACCATTTATAGAGTTCAAGGAACCCAAGATTCATTTCATCTTATTAGATGTGGGATTAAAGAAAATTTCTAGAAATCTTATTATCTAAAGTAGTTTTAGTTAGGGTTAACCTCTATCTAATAACATGTAGAGAAATTCTTTAATATTTTTTAATCATTATGAGTTTTAGTTAGAGTCAAACTCTATCTAATAACATGTATGATTAAAGAAGAGATCCGTACAAATGTGGATTGAAGAAGAAATCTCTAAAATCCTACAAGACATAGGAGTTCTAATTTGAGTCAAACTCTATCTTTTGAGTTAATCTTGATTCAATAATTAGATCATACCTGTTAGGTTTTGTCTCTACTGCTAGTATATGCTTTACTTGTCATTTGTGGCACTCCGATAATCGTCTCTCTCTATGTACTCCTTGAAGTGTTTAGACAAATTATCTGGGGATGTTGGACATCTTGTTGAACGTTTTGTTGCGTCCGAACCACATTTTCTGAAGAAGAGACAAGTCTCAGCTGAGCTTGTTGGATGTATTGTTGAACAGATTGTTGAACCTCCGTGTTCAACATGCTGTGTCTATGCGCGACTGTTGTAGATCGAAGCCTGAGGTCCGCGTGATCTTAAGTCGCCATTTATATCAGTTCAGGTATTTATGATGGTTAATAACTGCTGAAGATTTGATTGGCTAAGAATATCTTTCAGTACCATTCGTGAAGAATTAGTTGAAGATATCTTCGCTGGCGAGATCCTGGCAACGATCTCCTGCGGAGATTTAGGGATCTCTTTCCATCTATGGGAGTTGCGGTTATTGCTGTTATTATGTCGCCTCTAGATTGATTGATCTAGTGCTGATTGAACCGAGATTGACGGCGTCGCTGGCTTTAAGGGTTTGAGAGCATTGGCGGCTAGGTTTAGACTTTTGCGGAAGAAGTCCTCTGATATATACTCCGGGAGGGGGGCCGGCAACCACGCACGTGGGATCAAGGGAGTTGATCTAGTCGGTGGTGTAAGGGGAGCTTGCAGGAAAGGGGAGCTTGCCAAGAATACTTCACGGGGTTGATTGCGATCACCCCTCGCGGTTTGTTTTAAGGATGAGTGTGTTCTTCCTTATACAAGCGTGAATTTTAGAGTTTGTATTCTCTGATCTTTATAGTGAAGTATTCTATTTTTCTGGGCGTGGCTCCGCAGATGTAGGTGTGTGCACCGAACTGCGATACCAAGTCTCTTGTGTCCCTGATTGCTGTGTGTCATTTTGTTGTTCTTTATGTTCACTACTGCGTACTGAATTACATTTTGTATCAGAGCAGGTCATCCATATTACTTTGATTTTTTTTCAAAGTGGGTGTGATCTTGTGTGTCAGTACGCTCATCATGAATACAAAAGAAGGTGCCTCTGTTACTCGTCCCCCTTTGCTCACTGGATCGAATTACACTTATTGGAAGTCTCGTATGCGAGCTTTTATCAAATCCCTGGATGAAAAGGCTTGAGTTGCTACAGTTGAAGGATGGAGCCCTCCGGTTGAAGTCAACAAAGAAGGCAAGGAATGCATCAAACCTGTGAGAGACTGGAATCCTGATGAGGAACATGCTGCCTTAGGAAACTCAAAAGCGGTGAACGCCATCTTTACTGCTGTTGATGAAGAGCTGTTCAAGTTTATATCAACTTTTGAGCACGCTAAAGAAGCTTGGGACATTCTTCAAAACGTGCATGAAGGAACCAGCACTGTTAAGGCCTCAAAATTGCAAATGCTCGCCTCTCAGTTTGAAAATCTGAGAATGAATGAAAACGAGACGGTTGCAGAATTCAATGGAAGATTGAGGGATATTGCAAATCAGGCGTTCCAACTGGGTAAGAAGTATTCACAAAAGAAACTTGTTGAAAAGACCCTGAGGTCCCTGCCAGAAAAATTTTCAGCAAAGATTGCTGCGATAGAGGAAGTAAGGAACACATCCACCATGAGATTAGACGAACTCATGGGCTCCCTACAAACTTATGAGATGAATCTCAAACAAAACAAAAAGGAGAAGGGAGTTGCCTTAAAGATTGAAGCCAATGAATTGTCAAAATCCGATAATGAGTCAGAACTTGAAGATGATATTGCTCTACTCACCAAAACCTTTAGTAGGATGATGAGAAAGATTAGCAACAGAGGTCAGAATTTCAAAGCTACTAATAAGATGGTGCGGTCAGGTCCTCCTGCTGGTGAAAAGAGTGCTGGTCGCCCTACTCAAAGGTATGATTCTAAAAACAAAGGAAAGGGAATACAGTGTAGAGAATGTGAAGGGTTTGGTCATATACAGGCAGAATGTGCAAACACCCTTAAGAAGCAAAAAGGGAAATCCCTCGCCAGCACCTGGAGCGATTAAGACTCTGGAGGGAGTGTGGAAGATGAAGACATAACTAGTAATTATGTTGCATTCACAGCTATTCTGAATGACAAATCTGAAGGTAAGTCCTTCAGTCATGTCGAACATAATGTTGCAACATGTGCTTCAACATCCAAGCACAAGGAAGGAAATGTTGTACGAAATGTTGTGACAAATGGTACAACTTGTGACAGTGAGGTTGAATCAGAAAATGAAAGTGAAGAAGATATTGATGATGAGGAAATTCGCACAGCTTATCAAATTATGTTCTACAAATGGATGGAATCTGTGCAGTCAACAAGAAACTGAAAGATGAATGCTCTAAGCTGAGAAGTGAGAGGGATGCGACTCAAGCCAAACTTCTGAAGACTGAAACAAGCCTCCGAAACTGTGAGAGAAATATGAAGAGAGATTTACTAAGAGCTAAGAAGGCAGAAAGCACTGTCAACAGGTGGAACTCAGGAAAAACCAAACTTGATGACATCCTCAACATGGGAAAGGTGGCCGGAGATCGAACAGGAGTTGGTTACCACAGAGGAAGTCATCTACACACACTCAAGACCAGAAGCAATCTCAATGTTAAGGAGCATGTTAAAAGGAGTCTACATGATGAGGACAAGTCAAGAGGGAAGAACAGAAAAGGTACTACATTTAGGCAGCCTATATGCAATTACTGCAGACAAATAGGACACAATGATTGGAGCTTTTTCAGGCGCATGAAGCACTTGAGTGAAGGAAGAAATGTTTATCATCCGCAACAGCGAACAAGTATGAAATGGATTAAGAAGTCTGAGCTGATCAGTATGGTTGCTTACACATCTTTGGCTACCTTTGCAGAAAATCAGTGGTATTTTGACAGCGGTTGCTCTCGGCACATGACAGGGAACAAGGGTCTCCTATCTGAGTACATTGCTGGAAATAAAGGCCATGTCACTTTTGGGGATGGACAGAGAAGCAGGGTTGTTGGAAAAGGAAATCTGAATATGACAGAAACTCTGAAATTGAAAGATGTGATGCATGTTGAAAACTTAAAGGCTAATCTCATAAGTATCAGTCAGTTGTGTGATCAAGGTCTGCTGGTTCGATTCAACAAAAATGAATGCCTTGTGTTTAATGGTGATGAAGTGTGCATTCTTTCCGGAAAAAGATCCAGCGACAACTGCTACCTGTTGCAAGGGCCTGACAGATGTCTTATTATCACCACGGATGCTTCTGAACAGTGGCATCAGAAACTAGGACATGTAAATTTCAAGACCTTAATGAAAATCTCTAAAGCAAGAGTTGTCCGTGGAATGCCAACTTTAATCAAGAAGAAAGAAGGAGTGTGCGAATCTTGCCAACTGGGAAAGCAGAAGAAAGTGAGTCACAAGCAAATTCAGAATATCACAACTTCAAAAACTCTGGAGCTGCTACACATGGATCTGATTGGACCTACTTCAGAAACAAGCGTCGGAGGTAAGAAGTACATCTTTGTATGTGTTGATGATTTTTCACGGTTCACCTGGGTGGATTTTCTAAAGGAGAAATCAGATACTTTCGATGCTTTCAAGAAATTGTGTACTCGTCTTCAAGTTGAACGAGGAGACAACATTGGGAAAGTCATCCGGATTCGAAGTGATCATGGAAAAGAGTTTGAGAATCACTCATTCTCTGAATTCTGTGAGGCACAAGGTATAGGACATGAGTTCTCGGCTCCTAAGACCCCTCAGCAAAACGGAGTTGTTGAAAGGAAGAATCGAACACTTCAGAAAATGGCACGAGTTATGCTGAATGCTCGAAAAGTGAATGTTAAGTGGTGGGCTGAAGCTATTAACACTGCTTGCTACACCATCAACAGAGTTTACCTTCAGCCACGGACTGAGAAAACTCCATACGAAATTTGGAAAGGACGAAAGCCTGATGTCTCCTACTTCCATATCTTTGGAAGCAAGTGCTACATCTTGCAAGATCGGACACCAAGACGGAAGTTCGACACCAAGAGTGACAAAGGAATTTTCTTGGGGTATTCTACAAGGAGTCGTGCCTTCCGTGTGTTGAATGAACGAACAGATGTCATGATGGAATCCATTAACGTTGTGGTTGATGATTTTGATCAGGGAGAATCTATTCTAACTGGAGAAAAAGGAGTTCAAGAAGACGGAAATGAGGATGATTTTCGTGTTGAAAGTGATGTTGCAACAAACAAAACCAAACCGAACAATGTTGAACAAATTGTTGCAACACAGGACACTGCAACCACGAAGACGGTTCAAGTAGAGGCTGAAAATGCTCAAGATGCTGTGGGAATTACAAAGATTATACGAGACCATCCGCCGGAGCTAATCATTGGTGACGTTCACGACAGTCGTCGCACCAGAGGTGCTAGTCGTGTTAACTACAGAGATCTGGCTGTGTATGCTTGCTTTCTCTCTACTATCAAACCCAAAAATGTGAAGGAAGCAATTGTTGATGATTTCTGGGTTTCGGCTATGCAAGAGGAACTGAACCAATTCCAACGAAATGATGTCTGGAGTCTTGTGGAGAGACCAAACGGAACAAATGTCATTGGGACAAAATGGATATTCAAAAATAAGACAGATGAGAAGGGAAATTTTACTCGCAATAAAGCCCGGCTTGTAGCTCAAGGGTATACTCAAGTGGAAGGAATTGATTTCGATGAGACATTTGCTCCAGTAGCTCGGTTGGAATCTATTAGACTATTGCTAGCAGTTGCCTGCAGTTTAAATTTTAAACTGCACCAAATGGACGTGAAAAGTGCCTTTCTGAACGGGCTGTTGAATGAAGAAGTGTATGTTGAACAACCCAAAGGCTTTGCAGATCCATTTCTTCCAAATCATGTTTACAAGCTAAAGAAGGCGTTGTATGGGCTGAAACAAGCACCAAGGGCCTGGTATGAAAGATTGACCACATATCTTCTTAAGAAGGGATACGAAAGAGGAGGAGCTGATAAAACTCTATTTGTTCAAAGGACAAGATCAAGTGTCATGGTTGCACAGATTTATGTTGATGACATAGTCTTCGGTTCAACATCTCAACAGCTAGTGCATGAGTTTATTAATCTCATGCAAAAGGAGTTTGAAATGAGCATGGTAGGTGAGTTGAATGTGTTTCTTGGGCTCCAAGATAAATAGTGTCCAGATGGTCTATTCATCTCGCAGAGCAAGTATGCAAGGAATCTTGTCAAGAGATTCGGTTTAGAAAGTGCAAGACATGTTCGGACTCCCATGAGTACGTCTGAAAAACTCTCCAAGGATGAAGGAGGAAGAGATGTTGAAGTTACTCTTTACAGAAGCATGATAGGTAGTCTTTTGTATTTAACAGCTAGCCGACCGGATATCAGCTTCAGTGTTGGAGTCTATGCTCGTTACCAAGCAAGTCCCAATGAATCTCATATTACTGCCGTAAAGAGGATTATCAGGTATATCAGTGGAACAACAGACTATGGTATATGGTATACAAAGGATACGAATACTCTTGTCTCAGGATATAGTGATGCTGACTGGGCAGGGAATACAGATGATAGGAAAAGCACTACCGGAGGATGTTTTTATGTGGGGAACAATCTGGTTTCATGGTATAGTAAAAAACAGAACTCCATATCATTATCTACAGCAGAGGCTGAGTATATTGCAGCGGGAAGTTGTTGCACACAACTGCTATGGTTGAAGCAAATGTTGACAGACTATGGACTGGAACAAGGAATTCTGACTATTTTATGTGACAACCAGAGTGCTATAAACATCTCCAAGAACCCTGTCCAGCATTCCAGAACAAAACATATCGACATCCGACACCACTTTATTAGAGAGCTGGTTGAGAAGAAGTCCTTTGCCATGGAGTATGTAGCTACAGGTAATCAACTAGCAGACATGTTTACAAAGCCTCTAGACTCCACCAGTTTTGAGGAATTGCGACAAGCCTTAGGGCTGTGTCGTATCTGATGTTGTTCACTTTGTTGTGAACATTGTTGCAACTTTAGGTTGCAACAATAAGAGAATTGGGCCGTCTTGGGCTATCGGGTTTGTTCTCTTTTCAAGTTCGTTACCCGATATTTAATTCCTTCTTTTCATATCCCGTTCCCAAGGTGCAATTCTCTACTCTATTTAAAAATCAAATATCTTCAAGATTCTCTTGTCTGATCTTCTAGGGTTCTTGATTTGATCTTTGTGCCTGTGAGATAATTTCTCTTTTCTTGTTCGATTATGGTGAGAGATCATTCAAAATCGCCTTCGCAGCCTCCTCGACGGTCCTCTCGTCGGACTGCCTCCGCGAGGAAAAATGCTCCACCGTCTTCTTCCTCTCCTATCAAACAGAAAAGAGGGTCTTCTCGCTCCAGGCACGGGTCTCCCATGGGTACTACCTTCTCTCCTCAATCCCCTGGCCTTTTCTCCTACATGCACTCTTATGGAACTTCAAATTTGGAGTTAGTCAAGTTTTCCCCAATTCTCGAAATTCCCGTTTGTCGAAACCCTCCTGATGTTGAAGTTTCTGATGATGAAGAATTCCCTGAACCTGTTACAATTCAAGACTGGTTTTGGTATTTGCGGAGAACTGGTAAGAGATTAGACCTTTCTTCTATGGATGTCTCTCACATTCATATCAAAAAGCCCATGCACAAGAAGATTAAAGGGAAAGTTATGAGCGTAGAAGTGCCTCGAGATAGGAAGGTTGTGATTCGAACTTGGAATCCCAAAACCTATGTGAAAATCTCTGAAGTTGAAATTGTGGAGATTTCGGATTCAGAAGACCCTCCAGTGTTTGCTGAAATGCCTAAGTCAAGGGATACCGTTAAAGATTCCACAGCTAATTTGTTCTCTGAGAATTCTTTTGAGCAAGGTGATGTAAAGATGAACAAGGATGTTGATATGGAGGTTGTTGTTGTTGATGAAACTGTGCCTTCTATCCCATCTCAGGAAGAGGCCTCTGTCCCTCTGTCTCCTATGGGTGTGGATGAGGATATCCAAAATGTGGCTAATGATAATGATCGTGGTACAAATGAAGGCGTTCAATCTGTGTCTTTTGACTCCTCTCAGCATGTGACTGAGACTGAAGGAGAATCTAAGAAAGATGACTGTGATCAGGGTGTATGTCTTGAAGATTCCCCTCTTGTGGGTCAAAATGTGACAGGTGTAGATGTGGATCCTGCTGGTGATTGTTTAGAAAAGAGGCAGTCTCTCAAAGATGCAGTGGGATCGATACCTGATTCTATGAATTTAGACATCTTTGGAGAACCACTGGATCTCCCCTCTGATCTACCCAAGACTGAAGGAGGTGGTTTGCAGGTTGGTCAAGATGATGATGCAGTTGTTGTTGAGACTGAAATTGGTTCAGCTGATGTTGGGATGAATGTCGTCATGAACTCTGATCGTTGTGATATGACTCAAGGTTCTTCAGAAGCTGGTGGTGACATTGCATGGACGAATATTGATGCTATTCCCTTGGTGGAGGAAGCTGATGAAGATATTGTTGTACAAAATGTTACAACAAGTCCTACAACATGTGGGACTTCTGATCAAAATGAACCACCCCTGTCTTCCTTCATGCGCAAGGGTAGATCTGTGTCCAAAAAGCGTCCTGTTCCTCGCCCTTCCAGTAGTGCTGAGACTTCTCCTTCCAAGCGGCCTAAACTTTCAGCTTCTGCTCCCTCTCGCTCTCCCTCGTTTACATCTTTAGATGCCCTGAGCAAAAGCTTCTTTGACAAAGCCCGTAAGAACAGATGGCCATCTTACGCAGAGAGATCTCTTATATCTGAGAAAGTCCTCAATCTGTCATCGTTCGATAAGACTCAGTTGGTTTCTATTCTGAAGGATCTTGGTCTTGTCCATGCTGCTACATGCTTCCGCGTCTACTATCCTGTTTTGGTGAGAGAATTTTACTGTAATCTCTCCAAATCTGCAAGTGATGGATCCTCTCGGTGGAGTTTCAAAAATTATGTTCGAGGGAAGATAGTCACATTTTTTCCTGCATCTCTGAACAAATTATTAGAATGGAAATGTTCCCAATCTGTTCCAGCTTTCGGTGACTCATCTGGAGTGAGTTTTGACAGACTGATTGAGGTCGTGACTGCTGGGAAGTTGAAACGCTGGCCTACTAAGTCATCTGTTTTTCCCTCGTCTGCTCTTACAGCAAAGTATTTTATTCTATTCAGGGTTGCTACACGAAACTGGCTCCCTGCCTCAAATGTTTCAGTGGTTACAAGGGACATGTGCAAACTGCTGTTCTCTGCTGGCACGTCTCAGGTCTTCAATTTAGGTAGAATCATTTTCGATTCTATCTTATCTTTTGCTGAATTATCATCCTCCGGGACCTCTTTACCTCATGGAGCTCTCATATCCATGATGCTTTTGGCTCAAAAGGTGTCCCTGTCTCCTTCTGATCTTCCCTCTACCTGTGACAGTATCTCGTATACAACAAAGTCTGTGGCTGGAAAATACAATGACATCACTGAGGTGTTGCCCTCTCTGCACGGTGGTCCTTCTTCACCTCCTCTGTCTAGTAATGCTGCACCCGAGTCCTCTCTGCCTCCTGAATCTCAGCCTGCCAGCTCCTCTCAGTCGAGTGCAGTGGACATTGAGTTCCTGGAAAATGCCCTTCAAAATGTCAATGATCAGCTTCTTATTCTTGATAGCCAGCGGGCTCTTTTGGATCGTCACAAGGTGCTGTTGCAAGATAAGCTGTCCGCTCTGAGGCATGGCTCTTCTGCCGACCTCTGATTGTTGTTCTCCAGATGGTTCTTTTGTTTTTAGTGGCTCAAAAGGGGAGATAAAGGTATGATTATATATTTTTCTGGAAAGGTTTGGTTTGTATGGTTGATATCCTGTTGGCTGTGTGGAGGTCTTGGTCTTGTTCTATGAAGATAGTAGGCAGTCTTTCTGTGGTTCTTATGGTGAAGGGGAGTACCTCAGTTCTCCTTCAGACTGGTATGTTGTTGAATATCATACTGTATTGTGCCACTAAATGACAAAAGGGGAGATTGTTAGGTTTTGTCTCTACTGCTAGTATATGCTTTACTTGTCATTTGTGGCACTCCGATAATCGTCTCTCTCTATGTACTCCTTGAAGTGTTTAGACAAATTATCTGGGGATGTTGGACATCTTGTTGAACGTTTTGTTGCATCCGAACTACATTTTCTGAAGAAGAGACAAGTCTCAGCTGAGCTTGTTGGATGTATTGTTGAACAGATTGTTGAACCTCCGTGTTCAACATGCTGTGTCTATGTGCGACTGTTGTAGATCGAAGCCTGAGGTCCGCGTGATCTTAAGTCGCCATTTATATCAGTTCAGGTATTTATGATGGTTAATAACTGCTGAAGATTTGATTGGCTAAGAATATCTTTCAGTACCATTCGTGAAGAATTAGTTGAAGATATGTTCGCTGGCGAGATCCTGGCAACGATCTCCTGCGGAGATTTAGGGATCTCTTTCCATCTATGGGAGTTGCAGTTATTGCTATTATTATGTCGCCTCTAGATTGATTGATCTAGTGCTGATTGAACCGAGATTGACGGCGTCACTGGCTTTAAGGGTTTGAGAGCATTGGTGGCTAGGTTTAGACTTTTGCGGAAGAAGTCCTCTGATATATACTCCGGGAGGGAGGCCGGCAACCACGTACGTGGGATCAAGGGAGTTGATCTAGTCGGTGGTGCAAGGGGAGCTTGCAGGCAAGGGGAGCTTGCCAAGAATACTTCACGGGGTTGATTACGATCACCCCTCACGGTTTGTTTTAAGGATGAGTGTGTTCTTCCTTATAGAAGCGTGAATTTTAGAGTTTGTATTCTCTGATCTTTATAGTGAAGTATTCTATTTTTCTGGGCGTGGCCCCGCAGATGTAGGTGTGCGCACCGAACTGCGATACCAAGTCTCTTGTGTCCCTGATTGTTGTGTCTCATTTTGTTGTTCTTTATGTTCACTACTGCGTACTGAATTACAATACCAAAACCAAATCTGACCCGAAACCCTTTAAGCCAAACCCATACCTAGGCAGTGGCATATCACTACCATGAGCCATTGGATGGCTACCGCTGGCCGTCATGAGTAGCAGTCTAGCAGTAGCCAGCCAGCAGTCTGGCCGCAATCAGCTGGCTGCTTACTGGGCAGCCGTCAACTATCGGTTGACCGGTTATCCCTCTGATGATGACATTTCATCATTGAGGAAGCCTTTGGTGTGGTTTTGATGGGATTCGTATCTTTCTATGTGGATCAAGTGTTTTCAACTCTTTACATACATCTTTTGCTCGCATTCGTAACACTTTGTGATGAGCTCCTCTTCTTAGGTATTGGTGTTTTAGACCAATATTATTTTGATGATGATCAAAACATTATGTTGTTGCTAATGACTCTCATTGTTTTAGTATCATGTTTAACTATTGAAGCATTCATTTTGGAGACTAAATGCTTGGTGCAAGGATGGACATCAAGTGGAGCATTGCCAAAGCTTGGAGCTTGATGAAGGGAAGCTCATCAAGAGGTGCCAAAGCTTGGAAGATAGTGGGGAGATCAAGAATACTCAAGCTTGATGGCTTAGACTCTTTGAGAAGCAAATTGTAATCCATGTAATATGTTATTACTTGCTTTTGTCTTTTTGAGTCTAGGACTTTGTAATGCCTTGATAGATGGTCATACTCATTCATGCATTTGCATCTACCATCTTAGTGAACCTTAGGATCATTATAGAGTCCAACCCAATAGGTTCCCCATGCAAAGAACTCGTATTGGAGTATCTGGCCTTCCAACAGGCACCTGCTAAAGGCAGGACAGGCGACTGGTGATCACCAGGCGCCTGATCGCGTCCGGATGTGCACCTAAAAAATGATTTGTAGTTTTACCGCAAGCGCACGGTGTAGCGGCGAGCGGGTATCGAACTCAGGGAGGACAAATGACCGTGTCTTATTCAAATCACCTTAGCTATCAATAGATCAATATTAGTTTGGTGTAATAGTCACAATCGTTCAAGTATCAAGAAAATATCAGTATAATAAAACGCGTCTAGGGATAGGAAATCCCCACTACGGATCGTCTCTCATCCTGTGATTCATAAATTTCATTGTTGCTAAGCTTGAATATAGGTGAACTAGTCGCAACTTAATGTAGAACCAAGCTCACGCTCTCGCGCTATTGCCGGTCTATAGCAAACCTAGGATAGGGTCCACTCTCGTGCAAAGCCTAGCCTAAGCCGCTAGCGTGAAGAATGATATCATTGTTCAATCGTATCTCGAGCCCACTCTTGTGCAAACTCGAGCTACGACCTATGTTATGATAGTTCTTATTCGTCCAATCTCTTGCAAACAAATATTAGTATAGATTCACAATTAAAAATCCTAGCTTTGGTCCAATCTCTTGCAAACCAAATCTAGAGAAATCCAATTGTCAATCTAAATCGAATATCTAGGCCTTCCTATCAATTGGGATCCAATCTCTTGCAAATCTCAATCGATATGAATTCCTAGCTACCCGTAATCAATCAATCGCAACCTAACCATTATCAATTCTAGCAACAAATCTACAAATTCATCACAATTCAGAGATAGGGTCCATAGGGTTCATCCCCATGCCCTAGAACAACGGCACTACTCACTAAGCATCATGCAAATCTCAGAAATAATAACAATAATCGCGGCACAATTCATTGAAAAAGAGAAACAATGCATAAAAATTGAGTTTTTAATAAGAATAGACAAGCCAATGTCGACGCCAACGATCTCCAGCTGAGATTTCATAAAAGAGTAGCCGTCAAAATCCTAAAAGAAAGTCTAAAAAATATGGTTCAAGTCTATCTAAACTAGGGTAAAAACAGGGTTTAAATACCCTCTAAAATCGTCCAGAAAATCGTGACCAAACTGACCCTGCGCAGCCCAGAATTCGCAGCCCTAACAGCAGTCGGAGAGGGTCACTCGGCCGAGTGACCCTTGTCACTCGGCCGAGTGACCCTTGTCACTCGGCCGAGTGACAAACCCTGCAGAAAAACAGTAACTTCAGGGGTTTTCATGGTCTGTCTTCGGGGGTGGCTCGGACGAATGGACTTCTTCACTCGACCGAGTGAGCATTCATGCTCGGCCGAGTAGGCCTCCTCAGGATCTCTGAAAATTCCAGTAACTTGGGCCTTTCTCTGGACGAATTTCCTGTACCACTCGGACGAGTGAACTTTCTCACTCGGCCGAGTGGGCTTCCATTGCTCGGCCAAGTATACGCTAAAAACATCGTGTGCGTATCCGTTCCGTTCGGCCGAGTAGGGCTTCTTGCTCGGCCGAGTGAGTGGTCTACTTGGCCGAGTGGTGTGCTGTTGAGCTCATTTCTTCTTCTTCTCGCCTCCTCGTCGCTCCTATTGATTTCCTTCTTCTTTTGCTCATCCTCTATCGCTGATAAGTCCTCGAATGAGCCGTGGGCGACACTCCTAAGAGCGTGCAAATCCTTTGATCTCAAATTCGCTCCAGATCGCTCCATATTTCCTGAAATACGAAAAAACAAGAAATAGTGAAAAGCAACGCAATATCGTCGAAAAATCGTGAAAAACGTGATATTAGCGATCAAAACGACATGCAATCATGCAGAAAAAAGGTATAAAATATGGAGTGATCAAAATCCCCCAAGCTTACCTCTTACTGTCCTCGAGGAAGGTGAGTAAAAGGCGAACTTGATGGATAAAAAATAATGAAAAGGAAAAAGAAAAAGGAAATAGGAAAGAAAACAGAGAGAGATGTGCTAGATTATTTTCTCAGGACGTGGGTTTTGCTTACTCATATAGCACACTGCGAATATAAAACACTTGCCAAAGATTTTTATCTCGATATCATGGTATAAGGATGCATTCAAAATAGAAACCCAAGAATATCGAAACAATATGAAATATGGAATCATCCTAGAATTAACATCGTCTGAAGCATCTAAAACGGTATACGTAGTCATAGACCACACACTTTTCAATTGAATGCTTTCTATTTGGAGTATAAGATGTATCACACAATATGAAGCAATAAGAATAGAAAGGTATGTTTTTCATGAAATGCATGCTAAGTTTCAATTCCTGGATTTCGTAAAACTTTTGGGAATCTCACCGAGTATAGAAAATTACTTAGCTTAGGTTATCATACACAGTCAAGTAGTCGCTCTCACACGCATCATTGGATCCTCTCCCATAAGCTTATCCATAAGCGTGGTGGCATTAGATAAATCAATAAGTACATTCCCCATTTTTGGAGCTCCAATAAAAATAAAAACAAAAGAGAGAAGAAAGAGAGAAAGAGTATGGGATGGGATCATGTATAAGCTTATTTTCTCTTTTCTTTTCTTTTTCTTTTTTTCCTCTCTTTTTTTCTCTCTTTTTTTTCTTTTTTTCATAGCATATATACATCTGAGATCCCAAATCAAAAGATATCAAGATATTCATGTATTTTTTCTTTTTGATTTTGGCGGTATTAGAGCATGGAATTTAATAGCGGGGGAAATGCCAATATAGGATCCGCTAAAGGGAGATTCACCAATAAATATAAGTATAGAAATAATGCTCAAGATATGTGGAGAAATAAATATATGTAACACTCGGTTCACTCTATAAGACGTGCACGACAAATTTCAGCAGAGTAATGTAATCTACTCAGTTTAATCTCAGAAAGTAAACTAATCCAGTTATATCAACCTAACATACATTCATTCAACCCGAAAGTGAAGCGTACAATTTCATGCAATAAGAAGTAATATAAGAAAGCAAAGCAGTACTCCAAATTTAAGCAATCAATGCGTGAAGCTTGGTGTGTTTTCTACGAAGAGTATACATATAAATTATCACACTCAGCTAATAAAAGAATTTCATCCATACTCATACCTGAAAGTGCGGGTTATATTTCAAATGCATAGCAAGGCATAGCATATGATATCTGAAATAAGAACTATGGCATGACAAGATAGTATGCATATAAAGATAAGCTAACACCACGTCATCATCATCACAGAAAAATCATCTCTAGTAAAAAGATGAAAGAAATAAGGATAAAAGAAAATAAAAACTACTGTACAATGCAGCACACTCGAGAAATAAAAAAAAACGTGATGCATGATAAAAGAATGAAAAAGTGGGTGAAAAAGGTGTAAAAACGAAGAAATGTGAGAAAATAAAATAAAATGCGACAAAAAAATGAAAAGTGTGAGAACTCACTCCCCCCAAGCTAAAGTGCACAGTGTCCTCAATGTGCGAAGTGTGGCACACCGAGAGGAAAAATATGGATGGGGAGGGTGAGGATGCATGCATGATGGAAAGATAAATAAAAGAAAATGATATGGGAATGCAGGCGATGCATGCAGAGATCAAAATAGTGCAGATATGAGTGTCCCCAAAAAGTACTCCCTCTCTACCAAAAATATATAGACAGATCAGACCAAAATGTGACCAAAACAGTGTGTGGAGGAGGGGTGCAAAATCATCAGGCTCAAAACATCAGCAGAACAGCATCAAAAATATGGAAGGCATCCAGTATGTGCCTAGGGGGTGGTGGTGGTCCAGCACTGTCCTATGGCGGAGGAGGTGGTGGGCGTGGTGGCTACTGGGTGGGTGTGGGTGGCTGAGGCAGACGTGCAAGGATCTGATTCAGGCAAGCCTGAATACTGGAAAGTACAGCGACGCGGGTCTGCACAGCACTGACGGTGGCGGAGAGAGCCCTAAAATCTCCTCTGAGTCCACTAACTGCCCCCTCAAGAGCACGTATGCTCTGAACAAGGGTGTCAGGGGGAGGTGGAGCAGAGGGTCGAACAGGTCGAACAGGTGAAGAACGGGGCTGTCTCACACGGCCACCGTAAAGGATAAGTGCAGCTATGGGGTGGTGCTGGGGTGCTGTGCTCGCTAAGTAATGCCCAGCCTCTGTGGGAGGCTGAGACGCAGGAAGAGTAGACGAGGGTGGAGCGACAGTTGAAACGGAAGTGAAAACGGACGACGAGGCGGGCAGAGAGGTCAGTGACACAGAAGTGGGGACAGACGTCACGACGCTATCAAAGAAAACAGCAGCAGTGGGGACAGACATGTCAACAGCTGAGGAGGCCGTGAAGGGTACAGAAAGTGACTCCCCAGGAGTCAAGAACAAAAGTGAGGATAGGGCCACCAATGCGGCGGTAAAGGAGGTCTCACCACTCTCTAAAATGGTGGTGGGACGCTCAGGGCTCATGGTGGTGATGGGGTCTATCGAAATGGGCACAGTGGTGGCGGTGGTGTGGGTGGACTCAGCTGAAGTGCTCCCGACACTAACAGAAGTGTGGACAGAGGTTTCGGGAGACACTACTATAAAATGGACCTTTAACAACGCTTAAATAAGGTCTTTAATAGCGCTTTACAAGCGCTGTCTATCCCGCCGCTGCTAAAGGGGGGCTGGTTTTAATAGCGCTTGTAAAGTGCTGTTAAAGGGGGCCTTTAACAGCGCTTGTTTGTGCAAGTGCTGTTAAAGGGGGCCTTTAACAGCGCTTGTTTGTGCAAGCGCTGTTAAAGGGGGGCCTTTAACAGCGCTTGTTTGTGCAAGCGCTGTTATGGGCGGACCTTTAACAGTGCTTGTACTAAAGAAGCGCTATTAAAGGTGGACCTTTCACAGCGCTTGTACTAAACAAGCATTGTCTATTGGGACCTTAGCCAGTGCTTCTTTAGTACAAGCGCTGTTAAAGATCCACCATAGATAGCGATTGTACTAAACAAGCGCTGTTAAAGGTCCTAGATAGACAACGCTTGTTTCAATTCATTTTATTGTTTCTCCCTACGTTTTATATTTAAATAGATCCATTTAATGTTCAAAATGCTTAAATAAACCACCAATAACATTAAATTATAAGAAACAATCATTACAAGAAACAATCAAATTAAATTGCTTTTATTCAACAATCACATAAATTAAGACAATATGCATTGATATTGGAAGATGATCTGTAATACAAATAAGAAACATTATCACATATAAAACTTATCAGTCATTATCCATTAAATCACTCCTTGAACAATACATTTCCCGACAGCAGTATATACATTCCAGAGCGTTCAACCTACACATGACCAAAATTGTAGAAGATTAAAAAAATGGAAAAAAAACACCACTGAGCCCCATCCTACAGGTTGTTGCATCCTGCCTCTTTGCTTGATTGCATTCTACAGATTCAGCAGAACATAAACATATTCTTGTCCGAGGACACCATCCTCTTTGCAGCAGCGGTTCCTACGATCCTCTCCAGCTGCAAGTATTTCCATATGTTAGCATGGTTTCTTCGAAACAACAAACATGGATCAGGTTCAAACATGAAGAAAACACATCATTACAAGGCAAAAAAACAGACCAACGTTAACACAATTAGGATTGAAAGGACCCATTTATGGGATTAGCATACCAGAAGATGATCAAAGCGTGAAAAGAGCATATTGCACATCATGTTGTTTGATTCTCCAAGCATATTGATAATCTGAAAGCACGCACGGGATCAATTATGGTCAATTCCCAGGCCACGTGTATATGAAAAAATAATTGCTTGGTAGTTCAACGAGTTTACTACACAACCTCAAGGTAGAATTCCTTTCTCTCAGGCAAAGAGTAGATGAACAAATTCTTTATTCCACGAATCTGCATTAACAGAGAGATTAGTAAAACATCCAAAAGAAAATTCATATACACTACTTTTCACACTGCAAGTGATGGGCTTGTTTATACAATCTACAAAGAAGGGATCCTATTCCTCGGCAATTTCTTCTTTTTCTTTCCCCTCCCAAGTGCATAAAATTGAGCATGATCCCTTCAACATAGACCGGATTAGTTTGGCTTCTTAAGTTCTGTCATTAAATGCAATGTGGTTCGACATTTTTATATCCAGTTCACATGCATCCAAAGAAGCAGGAAATTTGAAGAAATACAGAAGTTACAATCCTATAAAAATTTAAATCCAAAAGCATCAGCAAGACCTTGTATCGAAGATAAAAATGGGCTCTTTAAGTGTAAAGCATGATCTTCCGCTTTCCCTTGAAAAACCATACACGCGCACGAGATATATCACTTGGCTCTGCATAACTACAAGGAAGAAAAGGGGAATAATGCGATAAAGAAGTGGAGTAACACTGTGAGAAGATAGCTGCCGCCCTTATCCAATGATTGGCCAACAATTTTAAAATATACAAACTTTTAAGTTATTCAACTATTGATTTGTGACTTACTCTCCAAACAAGCAGAAGGAAGCGTCTTGAGACGTTAAGAAATTTCAAAGTCAACAAAAATGCAGCATTATATCCTTGTAAACTCCTAATAGAGCATAATTAATCTATGTACAACAACAATTTATCCTTTTCCAAATGATAAATTAGAAAAGGATGAGAATATAAACATTTTACAGTAATAACAAATAGCACACGATCTGAGTCAGAGATATACCTGCTCCAAGTTCAAGTGGCTGAGACAACACTGGAGACATGATGCTATTATCCACCAGAACGATAGCTCCTTGTGCATGAACGAGCTCAGTGATTTTCTGAAAAGAACACAGAGAGTGAGGTATCCATTTTAATCTGTCAAAATATACTTGTCACTGAGATAGGAAATTTATAGCAACGAAGCAATCTTACGAGATGTGCATGTATAATATCCGCAAGATATAGCATATATATCAAAAACAGATGAAAAACCCTAAATTTAGAAAATACCCATGCCAGAGAACATGTACCATACAAAGGTGTATGATCAAGCAAAACTGCAGCCTAATAATCTAAAATTATTGCCGGTTGTATAAGAAATCTTCACAGATGTGGTTCAGCTGCCCTTGCATATTGATATAACAATAACCAACATCATTTGCACTGTTTCAGTTAGATAAACAGAAAATTTTAAACATGTGTGCTCTTATTAATAACTTCACATACCTGACAAGCAAAATGGATGACAAATAATACATAAAAAAAGCAAGAACAAAATAATTTTTGAAAGAAAATTTTTAGTTGCGCATACATAGAACCTTTAACGTCATTTAAAGCCACATAGATAATTCATGTTTCACCATGATGTCCCGCAACAAACTTGCAGACATAATGCATCCATGCAAGCAAAAATAGTTGGTTGTATATCCGACACAATCAGGTTGAACAAATTTCATAAGGAGTAATGTAGATGGTCTCTAGCAATCCACAAATAAACGCTTTAACCAAAATGAAGTTCAGACATAAATCCAGATGCAAAGAGATCATACTTTGGTGTGCATTTATACGAATTTTCATGCTTCGGGATAATAGTTCAAGATTGTAATGGAATTTAATTATCTATACTAAAATATTAAAATTAGTAATCAGAGCAACAGAAAGAATGCACGACATAGTATCTTACAAGAACATCTTGACCAATCCACGCAAATGAGGCATGCTGGTTTGCTGCCTAAAAAATAGCAAAGGCTGTGCACAATGGCAAAACCACAACAGATAAACTTGAGACTTCACCAAACAGGGGTAGATTTATAGTATTACGACTACAGTCTCTTGAGATCCTGTTCATGAGGAGACAAAACAATGAAGGACAAATTATAAGGAAATGTATTCGAACATAAGCTTCATCTGACATACCTTGAAATGATTGCAACCAAATAAACATGCATTCTGTTAGGATCCAACAAAGATACGATTTTTAATCGAGAAAACAATAGAAATAACAAGATATTTGAACACAAAAGAGATGTGCTCTCCTCCCAAGACGCTGGAGAGGACGTCCGCACTCGTTTAATCTAAGAACTACTCATAATGACGCTCAATAGAATAATCTCAATATCAAGCATGCATCAAATGACGGCTAGCCCTAGTTTAAATAGAAAAACCTTCCTTGCTGTGCGCAAAGTAATTTCTCCATGACTTGCTATGCGCAAAGTAATTTCTCCATGACTTGTTGTGGGCAAAGTAATTTCATACCCTCTTTAGCCGCACACGGATCTAACATTACTCCGTCCCTGAAAATCCACCTTGTCCTCTAGGTGGTGCATGGAGTGTGCATGCCATCCATTCCACGTATTGCATATCTCCTCCCGGATCAAAATGATGAAATTAATCTCCACCGCTTTCACTGCCGTTCTGAAGAAATCCAGATCTGAAAGTATCAGATCTGAAAACTTGAAGATCTGGATCTGAAAATTTCAGATCTGAGACTTTCGGATCTGGATCTAAACCTTTCAGATCTGGATCTGAGAATTTCAGATCTGGATCTGAGAATTTCAGATCTGGATCTGAGAATTTCAGATCTGGATCTGAGAATTTCAGATCTGGATCTGAAAATTTCAGATCTGAGACTTTCAGATCTGGATCCGAGAATTTCAGATCTGGATCTGAAAGATCTCAATGTGAGAATTTCAGATCTGGATCTAAGAATTTCAGATCTGGATCTGAGAATTTCAGATCTGAATCTGAGAATTTCTGATCTGGATCTGAAAATTTCATATCTAAGACTTTCAGATCTGGATCTGAAAATTTCAGATATGGATCTGAAAGATCTGGATCTGAGAATTTCACATCTGGAATTTTTAGATCTGGGCCTTTCTCGTCCAAAGATGTCGCCTTTGACGTCGATTTAGGGTTTCCTTCACCTTGTGTAATAGCCGCCAAGAGGGAGAAGATCTTTGCAAATTGTTCGTCGTGCTTCGCTTGATTTGCTGTTAATTGGTCGATAGATGTCGTCAATTTCTTTACGGCCTCCTCGTTCCTCGTCAATGATCTCTTTATCCCCTCGATCTAGCCGTTGAACTTCTCCTCCAAAGCTTCAATTCTTTTGGTGGTAGCCACCTCCATGGATGCCAAGATCGTCGCTCTGATACCAAAATGTAAGGAACTAAGATAAAAAGACAATTTTTATAGAGAAAACAATAGAAATAACAAGATATTTGAGCACAAAAGAGGTGTGCTCTCCTCCCAAGACGCCGAAGAGGACGTCCGCACTCGTTTAATCTAAGAACTACTCCTAATGACGCTCAATAGAATAATCTCAATATCAAGCATGCATCAAATGACGGCTAGCCCTAGTTTAAATAGAAAAACCCTCCTTGCTGTGCACAAAGTAATTTCTCCATGACTTGCTGTTCGCAAAGTAATTTCTCCATGACTTGTTGTGGGCAAAGTAATTTCCTCCCCTCTTTAGCCGCGCACGGATCTAACACATTCCCTGAAAAGAAAGCATAACAAACAGTGATAATTAATGGTACATCATTGATTCAAAATGAATATGGACAAGAAAACAGCAGCTGCTAGCTTACCTTAGTACCCGATTTTGACTGAATGACATCCCACATGATTTTCATAAATTTTTCACTTTCTTCCCAATTATTTGCACCCACAAAAGTGGTGATCGCCAAGCAATCTAGTACCTACAATTGTATGTGAGAATATTAAAGCAGAAGTATGAAAATTCATGGTTTGGTAGGCAATACAAGTAATAAATTAACGTAAGTAATCTATAAGCAAGGCATACAGATATCTTAAGGGCGTCACTCCCAGATAAAAGAGCCCTCTCAAGATGTGGTAATGACTGTTCCAGTATTTCGTTTGCAGTTTTTCCGGTCCGAACAGTAACGGCCAGCAGTCCTGCAAACAAAAGAACAAAAATCGGAAAGTGTGTTAGAAGTTGTAAACACAAAAATTATTAGAGATTAGGTTTGAAGATCCACCAATAGCTCTGGACGCTAAGCATGCCTCTGTTGGGGATCCCTTCCCTTTTTTCAGAGAAGTGATGTATTCATTTAATATGGTGATGCACCTGCAGCAAACAATAGTAGCAATATAGAACAAAAATATAGGGAAAGGCAAGAAATCAGACAAACCATATCTTGAGACAGCAGGAAAGAAAACAATCACATATAAGATAAAAGGACAATGTATTCTATAGATGTGACAAGTTCCTAGATTTAGGGACAGCCAATGTCTACAAAAAACACAAAATCAGAACACTAACCAAAATGCATCATATCACATATAACAAAGCTACCCATTTTCTAATGTTCACTGTATGGCTATTGGAGTTAAATAACTTTAGACGATGTTATAATACAGACCAGAACTCAATACATTCAGCTCACTCAAATCCATAGAAAACATCAAGACATTAACTGGAGGGCATGAAACAAGATCAATATGACATGATACCAAACTTCCAGTCACGTAAAAACTGACCAATCCTTAAAACAAAGGTGATCAGTCAGATGGAATAGCATCAGTCGAATGGCAATTCTTTTTTAGGCAAATATAATAACTGTACTTGTAAAGTTCTCCTCGACAATCCTAAATAATCTATTCGATATCATTAAAAAAATTACAAATGTCAGCACAAAGTTATGAAATCCCCAGGAAACATATGGAAAGCAACCTTCACTGGAATGACATGGACAATGTGATCGGATAAAAAACAAACAGCAACCTTGAAAACCTAGGATTTTTAACAGGAATAAACAATGGATATACATGTTAAAATATATATAGAAGCACCACATTATGTTTTTCTTCATTTAAAGTATGAAAGTTAAGGATCAATATGATTAACATTTGTTCAAAATGAATATAATCAAAGTAAAACATTGATTCAAAAAGAACAAACTGCATCAATATATTGCCAATACAATGCAAGTCAGAAAGAAACTGGTATACCACTAGCAAATAACACATTGCAATCCTATCATAATTTTGTATGAAAAATGTAAATAAAAAAATTGAATTAAAGAATTTCAAGGCTGGAGGCACATTGAATCAACCAAAATAGAAGAGAAATGGATATATGAACAGATCAACAGAATGGAGATAATGCTTGTACTATCATAGACCTCATCAACAAACCTAAACAAAGCTTCTGAGCATACGGAAAGAACTGGCAGATAACAACACAAAAAAGATGACAAGAAACCAATCTCAAAAGAACATACTAGAAGATGCTTGTACTATCGTACCCAATCGGCATTTCGAAGCACTGGCCCAAGATGGAAGCGTAATTGAACCCATCGAGGGGCATTCCCTCGAGATTCTGCTTGGTGAGTCTCTTTACGGCCTCGCATCGAACACCTATCGCGCGTCTACAATCCCCCAACTTAGACTCCAGGGAGTAACAGGGGATCTTCCCCGCGACCACACATTCGACAATCTCTTCGTCCTTAACAGGGATCGGCACAATGTAGTCGTGGCCTTCTCTTTGTTATCATCTACGAGAAGAGGGCAAGGGACAGGAGGCGGGACGAATCGCTGCGACGGCTGTTGATGGTGTTGCTAGGATTCTACCTCTTCTTCTTCTTCGAAGTTTGAGACGATGGACTGGACGAAGGCGATGCCGAAGAATGAGAGGAGGTAGATGAGGGAAGCGACGACGGAGATGATTGAGACAATCTCGAGGAATCTGACAACGTGGAGGCGTGTGGAGTTGCGGATCTACTCACGCCATTGGTGCATCAGGAAGAAGAAGGACTCCATGAACATGAAGGAGAAGAGGAGGTTCGTGTGGAGGATCGCTAGGGTTATGGTTTTGGGAGTTTTTTTATGGTTTTGAGGATGGTGGACTTTTGGGAATTAGAGGTGGAGAGGCTAAGAAGGAAACACTATGATGGGTGGTGAATTGTGGAGCTTTCTTCCTTCCCATTGCTAAACCAATACCCTGTAACTCAATAGAGGAAAATTCAGGGAGAATTACAACGCAATTCTTATACAAATTGAAGAATAAGGAAGAATCAAAGAATGAATTAAGAATCAAAAATGAAGGAAACGTAATTGTTCAGCAAATTGCTGCAACCAGTTTCATTTAATCGATGCCCTTCAAAATATCAACAGATTTCCTTTTATAGTCAAAACCTAATAAAGTTTGTTAAAGTAGCTCTCCTCAGATCAACGGCTCAGATAGGACTTCCCTCTCATCTACGGTTGTAAATAATTCCCAGCTCAACGGTCCATATCTCCTCTTCATTGAAACACCCTTCGCAATCCAACGGATCCCAGCTCTCTTCTCCAACGGCTCACTACTCCTTACCCAGCAGCCTCAGACATTGTTGGAAGGCAAAGACGACAGCTCCCTCCTCCAGCGGAGATCACCCACACATGTCCTAGGGTTGCCAACATTCCCTTCCCCAAATTTTGACCTTGTCTCAAGGTCAAAGGATGGAAACCTTTTAACAAGGTTCCAATAGTTCTCCCACGTTGCTTCTTCCTTGTCTCTCTGCTTCCATTTAACTAGGACTTGGGGAATAACATTGTTCTTCCCTAACACAAATCTTCTATCCAAGATTGTCTCAGGCTCATCTATTAACTCCTCTATATAACAGGGTTGATTAACCTGCACTGAGCTTTTTCTGCCAAGTTTTCCTTTGAGTTGAGAGACATGAAACACATGATGAATCTTAGCTTCAGCTGGCAGTTCTAATTTGTAGGCTACATCACCAATTTTCTTGATTACATGGTAGGGCCCATAATATCTGGGTGATAGCTTATGGGGTCGTGATGAGGCCACTGATAATTGTCTATATGGTTGCAACCTTAAGAGCACCCAGTCACCAATCTCAAAGGACCTCTCTGATCGATGGGTGTCTGCATATTTCTTCATCTATTTCTTCATCATGTCATGGGCCTTCTAAAGGTTATCTTTGAGGAGCTTCAACACCACCTCTCTTGAGAACAAGGCTTCATCAACCTCCTGCAATTTTGAGGTCTTAGGAATGTATGAAATTAAAGCGGGTGGCTTCCTCCCGTAGACAGCCTCATATGGTGTCATCTTGGTTGAGCTACGCCAAGTGGTATTATACCAATACTCCGCTAGGGTCAGCCATTTAGGCCATTCTTTGGGTTTGTGGCTGCAGAAGCACCATAAATAGCATTCCAGTCCTTTGTTCACAATTTCCGTTTGCCCGTCAGATTGGGGATGATAAGCGGAGCTCAGGGCTAATATGGACCCTTGTAGAGTGAATAATTCCTTCCAAAATGAGCTTGTAAAGACAGCATCCCGATCACTCACTATGGCCCTTGGTAGCCCATGGAGCTTGTACACTCCATCAAAGAAAACCTGTGCCAATGTCTTTGCTGTATATGGATGCTTAAGGGAAAAAATGAGAATATTTGGAGAGTCTATCTACCAGTACGTAAATGACACTCACAATGTTGCAACTGGGTAACCCTGATATGAAGTCCATCGAAATTTCTTCCCAGACTTGATTTGGAACTGGTAATGGCTGGAGCATCCCAGGGGAAGCTACGCTTTCAGACTTACTCCTCTGACAGGTCTCACATTCTCTAACAAATCTGGAAACTCTGGCCTTCATCACTTCCCAATGGAACGACTGCTTCAGACGATGTAAAGTGCGGTGGGAGTCTGAATGCCCCCCAATGCAGAGCAATGGTGCTCCTTCAGTAACACCTCAATGACTCCCTCTGCTGTTGGACTAACTAGCATTCTCCCTTTGTAGTAATACAGGCCATCAATCTTGGTATATCTTTGGCCTATTCTACTGCCGGCATCCATCTTGGCCTCTACAGATTGATAGTAACTGTCCTACATGACCAGTTTCTTCAATTTTGTCACCCAATCACACTGGACAGTGGAAATTGGGCATAAAGAGAAGAAATCCTCCTGTGCATCTTCATCATCATCCTCCTTCCTTGATAGTCCATCTGCCGCTTGATTTACTCTTCCAGGTTTGTATTCAACCCTATAATCAAACTGCTGAAGCTTCATCAACCATTTATTTTGGATTCCAGTCTGCAGCTTTTGCTCAAGTAGAAATCACAAGCTCTGGTGGTCAGTCCTAATGAAAAATTTCCTCCCCATCAAATAATGATTCCATTTCGTAATGGCTAGAATAAGAGATAACAACTCTTTTTCATAGGTAGAAAGAAGCAAATTACGACCCTTCAATTTTGCACTTAAAAATGCAACGGGCTTCCCTGATTGCATCAACACAGCTCCCACACCTTTGCCAGATGCATCACACTCCACTATGAACTCCTTCTCAAAATCAGGTAAGGCTAATACTGGGGCAGTAGTGAGGGCATTTTTTAATTGATCAAATGCCCGTGTTGCTGCTTCATTCCACTCAAACCCTCCCTTCTTCAACAAATCTGTCAGGGGAGCCGCAATAGCTCCAAACCCTTTGATGAACTTGCGGTAATACACAGCAAGTCCTAGGAATCCTCTCAATGCCTTGGGGGTTTTTGGAGTACTCCAGTGTGTTACAGCCTCAATCTTTCTTGGATCTACAGCTACCCCATCTCTTGAAATGACATGGCCTAAATACTCCACTGATTCCTTGTTGAACTGGCATTTAGATATCTTAACAAATAGTTGGTGCTTCCTCAGTACTTGAAATACTTCCTCCAAGTGACCTTGATGAACCTCCTGGCTTGGGCTGTAGACAAGGATGTCATCCAAAAAAACAAGAACAAAGTGACGCAATTAAGGCTTGAAAACCGTATTCATGAGAGATTGAAAGGTGGATGGAGCATTGGTTAATCCAAAGGGCATCACCACAAATTCAAAGTGGCCATCGTGGGTTTGGAAAGCTGTCTTGTAGATATCTGGAGGGTAGAGTCTGATCTGATGATACCCTGAGCGCAAGTCAAGCTTTGAAAACACTACAGCTCCGTATAATTCATCCAAGAGCTCACCAATGATGGGAATTGGAAACTTGTCCTTGATTGTTTGCTGATTGAGTGCTTGATAGTCTACACATAGTCTCCAGCCTCCATCTGCTTTCTTTACCATTACTATGGGAGACCCATAAGGGCTTGAACTGGGTCTTACTACCCCTGCTTCCAACATCTCATTGACTTGCCTTTCAAATTCACTCTTCAGGAAATGAGCATGCCTGTAGGGTCTCATACACACAGGTTGAGCTCCAACTTCTAGTGGGATACGATGATTGCAGCTTCTTTGTGGAGGAAGCTCTTTAGGTTCTTGGAAGATGTCTGCATATTGTTCCAACAGAACTTGAATTCCAGGCTGTACTTCATGTGCTTCAGCTGAGTTGTTGTGCACTCCTGTATCTTCTAGCAACAAAGATTTCAACTGGAGTATATATCCTTCCCATTGTTGCCTTAGTGTTTTACACATCTGTCTTTCTCCTGAGAGATCTGACTTGGGTTTAATTCCCTTCCAGATGCAACTTTTGCCCTCATATTGAAAAACCATCTGCAATTTCATGAAGTTGAGCACAATATCCTCAAGTTGCTCCAACCAATGAGCACCCAGAACTATTTGGTTTTCCCCCATGGGTAAAACTAGCAAATCCACCAATAGCTCTACTCCTTGACAATGCAACTGAACTCCCCTACAGATTCTAGCTCCAGTTAGTTTCTCCCCACTAGCCACCCACACATCCAAAGACTTGGACTCCTCTTCTAGCAAATTCAAGGATTTGGCCAATCTAGGGTGTATGAAACTATGGGTGGACCCAGAATCCACCAATATGCTAACTGAATGCCCTTTGATGGTTCCCTCCAACCTGAGTGTATGAGCAGCTGGGATTCCACACATTGCTTGCAATGAAATAGAAGTGGGTTCTGCTGGCTCTTCATTGAGACTAGGTAGCAATACTCCCTCTGTCATTTTATCCTCTTCAGAACCACAGTCCTCTCCATTCCACATTCCTTCTAGGATAAACAAGTTTTTCTCCTTGCACTTATGGTCTCTATTCCACTTCTCATTGCACCAAAAGCAAAGACTATTTTGTCTTCTGTTTTGGATCTCCTCAAGAGTTAACCTCCTAGCCTGACCACTATTGGGGCCAGTAGAGCTCTTCTGGGGTAATACAGCTGAACCTCCTGCCACTGGAGCTCCCACAGTTGAGATTGAACTACTCCTTCCTGTTACCCATCTAGAACCATGTCCTCTGCCAGTTCTTCTCATCTGGATGGCCTTCTCTTCAAAATTCGTAGCTAATAAAACAGCCTCTTTAAAAGTTTGTGGGATAGAGGCCTTAACCTCAAACTTAATCTCATCTTTCAACCCACCAATAAATTTGTCTAAGATATACTTCTCTGGCAGCTTGTCTAACAACCCCATTACTTGCTCCAGCTTCTCCAAATAATCCCTCATAGTACTAGTTTGTTTTGAATTGGCAAAAGAGGTAAAGGGTTCTTCAAGGTCAGTGGGGCCAAACCTTGCAAGCAACTCCCTCTTGAAAACATCCCATTGAAGAAAATTCTCCAAATTAATTTCCCCCCATTCATACCACTGGAGAGCCGTATCCCTGAAATAAAATCTGCAGACCTTGACCCACATCTTATTATCAAGACTGTAGTATTCAAAAAGTTTAAGACCCTGGTTAATCCAAGGAAGAACATCCTCAGTTCCTTTGAAAACTGGAAAATCAGGTCCAAAATTTTCATATTACCCAGCTTAGCTCCCTGATGACCTCCTTGATTCCCAGAACCACTAGCATTCCCTTCAAAAAATGGGCCAGCATTAAAGCGAGAGTTGTTACCGTGCTCATTTCTAGATCCCTCTTCCGACGGACTCTTACCCCCTGGAGAACCCTAATTTGCTTGGCAATATATTGGAACTGGGCATTAATCAAGGTGAACTGTGTTCGGAAGTCGGCATTCTCTCGAGCTAGATGTGCCTTCAAATCCGTCCGGTCACGGATGTATTGCATCCTGAAATCAGTTTGGTCCCGATCAAACTGAGCCTTAAAATCAGTGTAATCGCTCACCATACGACCTTGATTAGCCGCTTGCAACTCGATCATATCTTCAATCCGCTTCAGCCTTTCATCAGTTCGATCTTCATGGCTGCTTCCTTCCTCATAGAGATTGTCATCCCCATGGCTCGTAACAGGCTCTGGTATCAATTGTGGAGCTTTCTTCCTCCCCATTGCTAAACCAATACCCTGTAACTCAATAGAGGAAAATTAAGGGAGAATTGCAACGCAATTCTCATACAAATTGAAGAATAAGAAAGAATCAAAGAATGAACTAAGAATCAAAAATGAAGGAAAAGTAATTGTTCAGCAAATTGCTGCAAAAAGTTTCATTTAATCGATGCCCTTCAAAATATCAACAGATTTCCTTTATAGTCAAAACCTAATAAAGTTTGTTAAAGCAGCTCTCCTCAGATCAACGGCTCAGATAGGACTTCCCTCTCATCTACGGTTGTAATTAATTCCCAGCTCAACGGTCCAGATCTCCTCTTCATTGAAACACCCTTCGCAATCCAACAGATCCCAGCTCTCTTCTCCAACGGCTCACAACTCCTTACCCAGCAGCCTCAGACATTGTTGGAAGGCAAAGACGACAACTCCCTCCTCCGACGGAGATCACCCACACGTGTCCTAGGGTTGCCAACAAGGCAGAGGAGGGAGGCGACGAGGGAGGGGAGGGGGAGGCCAGAGGAGAAGACGACGATGCCGCCTTTGGGGTCATCAAGAAGATCGGATTCAAAAATTTTGGGAGATGAAAAAATTCACCCGCACTCGCCTGCTCTCGATGGTTGCAAAGATTTTTTGCAAATTTGCCACGAATCAATGACAACGCTGGGAGAAAAGAAGCGATGCTATTAGCTGATCTTTAACCGCGCTTGTAGAAAGAAGCGTTGTCTATTATCCGATTTTTAACAGCGCTTGCAGAAAGAAGCGCTGTTTATTATATGTGCCTCTAATAAACATCGCTTGTAGAAAGAAGTGCTGTCTATTATCTGACCTTTAACAACGCTTGCAGAAAGAAGCGCGGTCTATTATCCAACTTTTAGCAGCGCTTGCAGAAAGAAGCGCTGTCTATTATATGTGCCTCTAATTAATAGCGCTTATAATTGGCAAGCGCTATTAAAGGTGTGCTATTAAAGGTCTTTTTATAGTATTGAGGTGCAGACGAAGCAAGGACAGGCTGAGGAATCATGGGGTCCTGGGGTGGAATGAGGGGCTCCTGCTGAGTACCCTCAGGCTCTAGCACGTATACGACGGGGATAAGGAGATCCATCGCTGGAATCTACTCACCGCCCGCGGGTCCTATATGTGTCCGAGCAAGGCTCGGGAGAACCATGTAATCTGCAGTGAAAGGACCGTGGAGCCACACCCAGTGCTGACGACCATGAGGACACATCATCCTCATCTGGGCCACAACGTCTATCGAAAGTGAAGTGGGGCCCGGTGGTCGAAGCAAGTCAGCAGGTTGGTCGACGCCGGTCATAAGGGCCAAGAGGGTAATCAGACCGCCGCAACAGATAGGCGTCCAAGCGCTGACAGAAATAACGATGCGGTCGATGTACCAACTGGTAATGTCAATCTGGACGGCGGGGACCAGAACGTCACTACCCCTATCGAAGACCCTAGGCCGTGTCATCGCATAATTCATGTAGAGCTCTGACGTCGACAGTGTCCCGGGCTCGTACCTCGCAAGAAAAGTGATCTCCATAAGGCGCTGTGCAATGCGGAGGTAGGTGTGGAGAATGGCAGATGCCTTGGCCCTACTAGGGTCAAAGGCAAGTGGTGATCCCGTGATCCATGTCCAAAAGGCATGCGTGTCGAACGACGGGGGTGGGATGTGCGCGTGAGTGTAAGCTTGGTCTGGGATAGGTACAGCGGGCCACTGGAAGAACGCTCTAAGCATGTCGAGAGTGACCTCGCACTCTCGATCCATCAGTCGAAATAGGCATCCCCCAGGGGTCCGGACAATGGAACTAAGGACCTCTAGTGTCGGGCGAATATAAGTGTCCACCGACACCGACAAAAAGTCACACCATCCCACGTTGTCATACAACGTGAGAAGCCCCTCGAGTACCCCTAGGCGATCAAAGTCAGCTAGGTGCCCTAGTGGGTACAATCGATCCGTGGGAGATACGCTCAAATCTGGCACGGTGTGCGTCATCCCTGAACATAATCCCCATCGCATCGATAGCGGGGGCGGGCTGTGCAGGTGGTGGAATGGGATCGGCAGGAGGCAGCTGTGTAGGTTGGGGTGGGCTAGGTGGCGGGGAGTCCGCCCTAGCAGAAGATGGACCAGGATCACCTGACCTCTTCCACTTGGAAGTGGGCTCCCGAGTGCATGGCCTAAGGCGTGGCGGCAGGTGTGCCGCGAGACATGCCCACCCAAGTAATATGCGAAGTGATGAAATAAGTAGGGAACGAGTGTACCCGAGCACGACACGAGAGCAAATGATGGAAGTGTACGAAGAAACGCCTCCTCCACGAAGCTTCGAGTGTCCAAAATCTCCCCAAAGCTCCCCCAAGCTAACCTGAAACACAAACAATGAAATCAGCAATGTATATCAATAATTATGGGGAAAAATGGAGGATAATAGATGTATATGGGAATTAATTAGGATATGGGGCGTAATGGGCGTACGGATTGGAGAATGGAGAAGAAATAGGCGTTTAGGGGCGAAATAGGGGAAGAACGGCGAGCTGGCGGCAATCGGGGCGATGCCGGTGAAGAGCGACGGTGCGGCACCGACGAACGAAGACTGGCGGGGAGTCATCGGTCGGCGGCAGCGCAGTGCTCGGGCGAGGGAGTAGGGGGCACGGGGTGTGGGAGTCGAAGAGATTCGGGCTCGGGCGAATGAATTGGGAGATTTTGGGTTTTTGGTAATTTGCGCAGCGCCGACGCTTATATATAGAGATGTACGACTCGGCCGAGTGACGAGGTTACTCGGCCGAGTGGGATGTCATAAAAAATTTCGAAAAAAAACTCTCACAACTTACGACTCGGCTGAGTAGCTTTTTTCACTCGGCCGAATGGACAATTTCCACTCGGCCGAGTGGCAAGGCCATTCAGCAATTTTTAGGGCGTGGAGGGTATCTGATTCACTCGGCCGAGTAACAAGTCACTCGGCCGAGTGGCAAATTATACTGTAAATTGCAGAAAATAACAGAAAGTTGGTCTGTAGGATCTTCCCTGATTGGTACTCTACTCGGCCGAGTAGAGTCTTTGCTCGGCCGAGTGACATATGTCACTCGGCTGAGTGGCTTCCTATTTTCTGCAACGGCTCTCTGTTTTCGCACCACTCTCTGTTTTTCTTCCTCCTGTCAGTCTCTTCCTTCTCCTGGGGCCTGAGCACATTCCTGGAGCACTCTCCCTTACCATGGCTATCCTCCATATGAATGATTTCTCGTTCTCCATCTCCTGTCATTAAAAATAGAGCCCGTTGTCACGATTTTTATAGACGCTAGACTCTAAACACTAAGAAAAATCTATAATAAAAATAAAAATCAACTAAGAATGATATAGAACCGTCGGGTTGCCTCCCGACAAGCGCTCGTTTAAGGTCTTGAGCTCGACCCCTTATGATTTTTGTTTAGTGCGTGATATTGGGCGCATGCGAGATGCGCCCGTCAAATTTTCCGGGAAGGCCACTTGAATTTGGATGTTGATGCTCGTGGGCTTTCCTCGGCGTCCCCTCATCATGGGTAGAGTTGGGGGATATGTCCCCCAAGCTTGAGCTAGTACCAATCTTCTTCTTCACCGGTGACACCGACCTTTTATCCGGCGGAGCTTTCTTTGAATTGTTGGCCATGAAGAGCTTGCATAGCTCCCTAATCCTCACGACGTCAGCGTCATCTTTGTCGTCGGCCATAGAGCTATCCGGAGGGTCTTCCAACTTTTCTCCATTGCTAGAAGATTGGCCTTCTTCAAGGCCGTCATCATGTAGAGCGCCAATAGAATGTGGAATGGCTTCATCGATCACCTCGTCAAGGAGGTCCACATAGTCCAACTCCTCTTGGTAGGGCATATGCTTCATAGCTTTAGGGATATGGAACTCAACCTCGATGTTTCCTACATTCAAAGATAAAGTACCCTCTCTCACGTCGACTATCACGACGGCGGTGGCTAAGAAGGGGTGTCCGAGTATAAGTGAAGTGTCGCCCTCCTCCTTGATGTCTATAATGACAAAGTAGCACGGCAAGAATATTCTTCCCGGTACTTGGATCGGTATGCCCTCCGCAATTCCCACCGGCCTAGTAACCCGACCATCCGCAAGTTGTATTCTCATATCCGTTAGCATCAAGTCGGTCCCCGTATTCAATTTTCGAAACATGCTAAGGGGCATTAGGCTCACACTTGCTCCCAAGTCTACCAAAGCCTTTTGTAGCGGGACTCTTCCAAGTGTGCATGGGATGCGAAAGCTTCCGGGATCCTTGAATTTCGTAGGCTCCTTTTCCCTTCGGGTGAACCAAGTTCCTTGCTCGGCAAGCATTATTTTCTCCTTTCTTTTCTTCCCCGAAATTAAGTCCTTCAAGAACTTGACGTATGACGGGATCTTTACGATAGCATCCAAGAAAGGTATATTGAGGCTTACCACTCGCAAGTACTCAAGGAATTTAGCAAGCCGCTTCTCAATCTTTGCTCTCGCCAACTGTTGCAGAAAGGGCACCGGTGGCATGTAGGTGCGCTCCTCATTTGGCTTATTAGTTTCATAATTTCCACCTTTTAGCGGCTCTTTTGGGCGCTCCTCTTCAATAGCCAGCTCTTTGTCATCCAAAATCTCTTCCACGGGCTCCTTGGTTTGGACCATGGCAGGAGTGGTATCCTTCCCGTCCCTAGTAGTAATTGCCACCACCACATTTATGTGGCCGGTATTGCTCTGTGGATTGGGCTCCGGTTGAGCCAGCAATTGTTGAGTGTTTTTGTTAAGCAACGCAAGTTGCTCTCCTAGTTGCGCAACGACGGTATTGAGCGAGTCTTTTTGCGCCATCAATCTAGCATTTATTTTTCTTTGCTCCGCCATGAATTCCTCCACCCTAGCTTCATGATCCGATCTTGGTTGTGCTTGTGGTGGGTTTGGAGCTCTCCAACTTTGGTTATAACCCGGCGGCCTATATGGTCCCGCTTGTTGTCTAGGCGGGTAGCTTTGTTGTGGCGGCCCCCTCGGTTGGTATTGAGCTTGTGGAGGTGGAGGCCTAGCTTGAGGTTGTTGCGATGGCAGGTTTAGAGCTCTATCATTATTCACATATGAAAATCCTGGATGATTCCTTGCGGTCGGGTTGGCCTAATAACCGGTGTTCCCCGCAACATATTGCACTTGCTCTAAGGCTCCTTCTCCATGCTCTCCTTCTACGAACATAGCTTGAGATTGGTCTTGCCAATCTCTCATATTGCCTCCCAGCGTAGATGTGGCAGGAGCTCCATGCGGCTCGGTGATCAACTTTTCCAATCTCTCCACGACTTTGTGGAGAGAGTCAAACTTAGTGGAAAGCTCCGCTACGGCCTTGGCCTCATATATGCATGTTGGCTTCAAGGAGGTAGAAGATTGCCCTCGCTCGTCGTCCCATTGTTGATTATTAGAAGCCATCTCCTCTAATAGGTCCGTAGCTTCATCCGGGGTCTTGGATAGAATGTCTTCATTGGCGGTTGCATCTATGATTTGCTTAGTGCCTGGTTGGAGTCCATTATAAAAGCTGTGTACTAGCTCCCATGCTTCAATGCTGTGATGGGGGCACTGATGCTGGAGATCTTTAAAGCGCTCCTATGCCTCGTATAGAGTCTCATGCAGTCCTTGCTTGAAGGACATGAGTGCGCTCCTTATCTTCACCGTCTTGGATGGTGGGTAGAATTTATCAACAAAAGCACTAGCCAACTCATCCAACGTAGTAAAGATTCCTTCCGCTTGCGTCCTCAACCAATATAGATCTTTGTCTCTGAGGGTGAAGGGGAAGAGTCGCAATCGAATAGCATCGACGGAAACACCCGGCATTTGAAAGGTGGCGCACCTGGACAAGAATAGCTGAAGATGATAATGCGGATTCTTATGGGAGTTTCCATGGAATGGGTCTTGTTGCATTAAGACCACTAGCCCCGTTTTGAGCTCAAAATTCTTATCCGCCGCCAACTCCGGCATAGCGATGTAAGAAGTAGTGGAGGTAGTCTTAGGCCAAAGCCTATCTCTGATAGATATTATCCTCGCCATATGTGTCGCTAATTCTTCCGGTGTCTCCAGTCGGTTCATACAATCGTCCTCTATGTTAAGTCTCTTTTCGGCTCTGATCCTCCTTTCAGTACGTTCGATCTCCAGATCAAATAATATATCCTCTGGATTCGCCGTAGATCTCGTGTACATGCACATAAAAATAGAGCTTCGATGGAATTGTTAGCACGATAGAGGAGTAGAATAAAAAAATAATATAACAAAAAGGGAATAACTAAGTAAATCAAATAAAACACTGTCGCCTCCCTGGCAACGGCGCCAAAAACTTGATCGCGTCCGAATGTGCACCCGAAAAACGACTTGTAGTTTTACCGCAAGTGCACGGTGTAGCAGCGAGTGGGTATCGAAATCAGGGAGGACAAATGACCGTGTCTTATTCAAATCACCTTAGCTATCAAGAGATCAAGAATAGTTTGGTGTAATAGTCACAATCGTTCAAGTATCAAGAAAATATCAATATAATAAAAAGCGTCTAGGGATAGGAAATCCCTACTACGGACCGTCTCTCATCCTTGTGATTCATAAATTTCATTGTTGCTAAGCTTGAATATAGGTGAACTAGTCGCAACTTAATGTAGAACCAAGCTCACGCTCTCACGCTATTGCCGGTCTATAGCAAACCTAGGATAGGGCCCACTCTCATGCAAAGCCTAGCCTAAGCCGCTAGCGTGAAGAATGACATCATTGTTCAATTGTATCTTAAGCCCACTCTCGTGCAAACTTGAGCTACGACCTAGGTTATGATAGTTCTTATTCGTCCAATCTCTTGCAAACGAATATTAGTATAGATTCACAATTAAAAATCCTAGCTTTGGTCCAATCTCTTGCAAACCAAATCTAGAGAAATCCAATTGTCAATCTAAATCGAATAGCTAGGCCTTCCTATCAATTGGGATCCAATCTCTTGCAAATCACAATCGATATGAATTCCTAGCTACCCGTAATCAATCAATCACAACCTAACCATTATCAATTCTAGCAACAAATCTACAAATTCATCATAATTCAGAGATAGGGTCCATAGGGTTAATCCCCATGCCCTAAAATGACGGCACTACTCACTAAGCATCAAGCAAATCTCAGAAATAATAACAATAATCGTGGCATAATTCATTGAAAAAGAGAAACAATGCATAAAAATTGAGTTTTTAATAAGAATAGACAAACCAATGTCGACACCAATGATCTGCAGCTGAGATTTCACAAAAGAGTAGCCGTCAAAATCCTAAAAAAAAGTCTAAAGAAATATTGTTCAAGTTTCTCTAAACTAGGGTAAAAACCGGGTTTAAATACCCTCTAAAATCGTCCAGAAAATCGTGACCAAACTGCCCCTACACAGCCCAGAATTCGCAGCCCTAACAGCAGTCGGAGAGGGTCACTCGGCCTCCACCACCACATGTGTCACTTTAACGTTGGTGTTCCTATACTTGCAATTATAATAAGCATGACTAACACCACCACATGTATAACATTTAGCAAACACTCTTCTTCCTACACCAGATTCTTTTTGATACTTTCTATTACTTCTAGGCCTTTCATCAATTTTATTTCCAAAGCCCAAACCACGCCTATTATTTCCATGTATCTGATTACCTAGAATAATTTCTAATGAATGCTTTCCAACACCAAATTTTCTAATAGTTAATTCAAGATCAGATATTTTGGATTTTAAGAACATGTTCTCATTAACAAGCATGGTACATTTACTAATAAAGGCCTTTTTGTTCTCTTCCTTGTTCTTTTTCAAATTAACCATCTTCTTTTCTAGCTCTTTGTTTTCATTGGTTAGCATGCAAATCTTTTCATTAAGCAATTCATTTTCAGTTACTAGCTTAATCATATTTTGTTTAAACATGTTAATATCATTAAGCAAAGTAGAACAATTAAGACATTCAGTTTCAGCATGCTTAGTAGATTTTCCCTTTTTCAAAGAGGTAATAGTAGAATTACATGCAACAAGTTTTTCTTTTATTTCATCATTTTCTAATAACATATTATAATTGTCTTGTTGCAATTCAAAATTAGCACATTTAAACTTTTCTACATGGGATTCAAGGAACTTTACATTTGATTCCAAGCTTTGAATTCCATTTTGCATTTCTTTAAAAATAATCATAAGTTCAGCTTTGGTGCAAGTTTGTACCTCATCAAGTTCTCCCATCAAGCAAAGGGAGGAGTGACCAACTTCCTCTTGTGATTCATCCTCGCTGTCCATATCGCAGGTTAGCACTAGGGATTTCCCCTTTTGATCCACAACATTGTTTTTATATTGAGGACATTGCTTCATGAAGTGTCCCTGTTTTTTACACTTAAAACATATAACTAGATCAGTAGCAGTCTGCTCAAAAGATTTATTAGCATAATTAAACTTGTTAGAACGATTAAACCTTTTTAGCATGTCTGATATGCCATTTCTTGTCCTGATATATTTCCTAAAATTTCTTACCAAAAATGCCTCCTCCTCAACCCCAGTTTCATCTTCCTTAGCCCGAAGGGCTAGTGCTTTTGAAGTCTTGATCTCATCTTTCTCTCTAATATCAACGCTCTGTAGCTCGAGCTCATGAGACATCAAGTTTCCTATCAGGTCTTCCACCCTCATCTGTGATAGGTCCTTTGCTTCTTGGATGGCTGTGATCTTCGGACGGAAGGAGCTAGGCAATGCTCTCAAGATCTTTCTGATTTGCTCCAGAGTTGAGTATGGCTTTCCAAGAGCGCTAGATTTGTAGACAATGTTTGTGAACATCGCAAACATTGCCTTTATTGACTCTGATGGAAGCATGCAGAAGCTTTCATATTCAGTGCTGAGTAGCGCAAGCCTGGACTCCTTAACCTGCGATGTACCCTCATAAGTCACCTCCAGGGTATGCCATATTTCATGTGCAGTATGACATTGAGATATACGGTTAAACTCAGCTTTATCCAAAGAACAAATCAGAGCATTCATAGCTTTATTATTTAATGAAAAACTCTGTTGAGTATTGGACTCTCCACCTTGATTTTGATGATGATCAAACATAAATCATTGTGACTAACTCCTGTGATTGCAGTTAGCTAGAAGTCACCAATTACATTCAAGAATATCAAAAGTGACGACACGTGTTGATTCAAGTGGAGGACTTAGTAGATCAACAAAAGTGAAGCAGTGGCTTGAAGAACTCAAAGGGCTACCTCAAACCTCAAGCCAATGGTATCAACAAAGGAATGGATGAGTCAAAAGCTTCAAAGACTATGGCGTTGAAGATTTTCAAGTCATTCACTCAAAGACTCAAGTCCATGAAGAATTATGGAGATCATCGCCAAAGTACTTCGTTCATCTCAAGCGACGTCCCAAGTCTTCTCAAAGCGCGTGATCGTGTGCCTGAAGCTTCGTTGACGCTCAAGGAGTAGTATTGAAGTCAAGGAATTCGGATTGAAGATTTGAAGACGGTTTGTCAAGTTATTTACTTTGTCTTCTAGCTTCATTTCATAGAATGTTAAGCCTAGAGTAGTACTTGCCTAGATATCTTCTTTCCTATCATATCTTAGATCTAGGATTGCCTTAGAAGCCCATTAAATCTTTCCCGAAGCTTATCGCTTCATTCTATAGCTTCATATGCATCTTCGTTGGTTCAAGTAGAAGAACCAACCGATTAGATGACGATCTAATCGGTTGGCAATTCCTCTTGAACCGACTAACTATCCTTGCTCAATTCAGCCCAAGTACTGTTGATCAATTAGTCGGTCAAAGAAGGTTCACCGACCGACTAGATGACGATTTAGTCGGTCAGAGATCCTTCTTAGACCGACTAGCCATACTTGATTATTCAACCTTTGTTCAGCGGACCAATTAGTCGGTCCAAGAAGGTTCACCGACCGACTAGTTGTCAAACTAGTCGGTTTGGAATCCTTCTTAGACCGACTAGTTATACTTTCATTTCTTCAGCTTGAGCTACTGTTTACTCTTAGTAGGTACAAGAACAACCATCGACTGACTAGTTATGAAACCAGTCGGTTGGAATTTGTTCTTAGACCGACTAGTTCTCCTTGAATTCAGCCTATTGTGTTTCAAATCTTAGTCGGTCAAAGAACACTCACTGACCGACTAGTTGTCAAACTAGTCGGTTGGTAAGTCTTCTTAAACCGACTAGTTCTATCTTCTGAATTTATTGTCTTCGCTGCAAGCCTCTTAGTCGGTCCATGAAGAATCACCGACCGACTAGTTGAGAAACTAATCGGTCAGTGATCCTTCTTAGACCGATTAGCGGCTTCAGAAATAGAGCCGTTGGGAAATTTTTCAACATGATTTTTCTTGCCTCTATATATATAACCCCGATTCATTTGACGTAAAATAAGAGGTCCATTATCAAAGTTATTTCAGACCTAAGAGAAGAGATTTCTCAAACTATTTCCAAGCCCTTTCTCTCTTGCAATATCTCTCTCTTTCTCTTTGAAGCTCTAAGTTCTTGAGAGAGATTGTCATTCTTTGAGAACTCCTCCATCCAAGAGTTTGAATCACAACCAGCAACCTCACCATAGCCATCTCTCGCTAATCATCTTAGTGGTGCTAGGGCTTGTGATCTCTTCCTTCTCAAAATCCATTCTTGCCCTAATTTGGTAAGTATTTCTCAAGGCATAGGATTTTGTGGTAAGAAGCTATTTATTTCATCTTCAATACATTTATATTATTGTTTACTCATGGTTGATGAGAGTGTTGGCTTGATCCCAAGTTGTGGGAGTCAAGATTTAGTTTTGCTCTCGGTTTGTGAGAGTTTGCCTAAATCCCAAGTTGTGGGATTTAGGGTTTTGCGTGTTCCCGGGTTGTGGGATTTACAGACATCGATTGTAGGTCGATTGCACTTGTGGGGTTTCTGCAAGTGGGCTAAAGGATATCTCTAGCGGTTTGCTAGAGTATCCGGAGGTGATCCGGGTGTTGCTGGAGTAGGGCACTGGTAACACGTCTGGGAGACTTGGGTGGCACCGAACCAGGGTAGATTGCTTGTTTGCATTGCATTATTCCTTGTATTGTTGTTCACTTATTGTATTCCGCATTTGTTGGTTAAGTAGGGTTTTATTTGGCATAAATTCCTTATAATTCTATAAAACACTATTCACCCCCTCTAGTGTTTGTTCCTCATCGCACATGGTCACTACAATTGGTATCGGAGCGAGGTTATAGCTATGGCAACCAACAACAACACACGATGCCCTCTTACACCATATCTCCTCGGGCCCAATTATCAAATTTGGTGTGTGAAGATGAAGGCTCATATTCAATCCATCGATGAGGATTATTGGAAGCTTGTGGAGAAGCCTTTTCGCGCACCTACCACTTCCGTACATGAATGGACAAATGAGCAAAAAGAATTGGTGGGAAAACATCAAGAGGTAATGTATAGCTTGCTTGATTTATGACATTCTTATGCATGTGTCCAAGGCAACAACATCATATCAAATATGGCACATGCTAGCGGAGCAAGAAGAGTCCACCTCGGAGTGTTCTTCCTCCAATAATGAAAGAGATTCATTCATGGGCTTGATGGCACGAGAGGACGACTCTAGTGACGAATCAAGCGACTCGAGCGAAAGCGATAGCGACGATGAAGAGGTAACGACGGATGAGCTTAGAATTGAACTTAAACAATTATTTGATAAATATCAAAAGCTTATGCATAAATATTGTGATGCTAAGAATAAGATTGCTAGTCTCTCTAACACATCTTCATGTAGCACCTCTAACAATGACACCATTGTTGAGACACTCGCTATTGAGAAAGCAAGTTTGCTTACTCAAAATGGCATGTTGAGAAATGAGGTGGAGTCCCTCAAATATAAACTTGATCGTGTTTCTATTGTGGATAGTAACGATCTTGAGTTTGAAAATCTTCAATCTCAAAACACTTGCTTGGGCATTGAGAATGAGGATCTCAAATCCCAAGTGCACGAGCTCACCACACGTGCATCCATCGTGGATGCCATTATTTCTTCAATTTCGAAGAAATATGAGCTCATGTCCTCCATTGTTGAGAGATTCAACAAGGGAAAGGACAATTTGGATGATTTGCTAAAGAATCAACTACCGGCAAACCATCGTGTTGGCCTTGGTTATTCTAAGACAAGTGCATCCAATGCACACACCTCCTATAGTGAAGTAACTATAGATTTTGTGAGGCCATCCTCCGGTGCATCTATAACAACTTGTGTAGTTCTACTACTAAGGAAACCACCACTCCTATTCCTCCCTCCTTTGGAAAGAAACCCACTTTGGGTGGACCTCCAAAGAAGGGTCATGCATTTATGTACACCAATACTATGCCACGTAGGAACACACCTCCTACTCCACATGTTCACATGAATGATGGTTTTTATGTTCCACACCCACGAGCACGTGCAAACACTCATTTGAGACGCTCTCATGCACGTACTCATGTTCATGCACCTTCACATGCTTATGATCACACATCAATCCACATGTGCATGCTTATTCTCATGATCATCCTCATGCATACACACCTCATATTCATCCACGTATGTATGCTACACCACACCATGGATCAAATGCTCATCATCATGCTTTTGCACAACAAAATGTTCCACACACATTTCCTCATGCTCTTGCTAGATCTCATGTTCCTAGGCCACATGCACCACGTAGAAATCAACCTTTTGTGCATGCAACCACTAGGAAGAGGATTCCCAAATCATACACAATTTGGGGTCCGAAGAACACTAGCAATCATGCTAAGGATATGTATGTGAAATCTTATATTCATAATATTATTTTGAATGATGATTATGTTGGGAATCACGGTTCTCTTGGACTTGGTTTCCAAAGGGTTAGTTTCTGTTGACCCTTCATTGCTTGGTACCATAAGTTTATATTCATTTTATGGGTACTAAAGCATTTGTGTTAAGAATAGATTTACTCTTTTTTTGCATGTTGGTCTTAGATGCTCATGTTTGTTAGAAACTTAAATTCATATTGAATTTGATTTCTATTGCATGTTTATTAATAAATCATTGTGTTTATGATTTTCATGTCTAAAATATTTAATATTTTTATGCAACACATGCTTTGGTTCATATTTATGTTTTGTTGCATGTGATGCATGTCATGCTTTTGGATTAATATACATATTTATTTTTGGTACATATGGTATATGCATGTATTTGGTTAAATATTTATCTAGTAACATGATTACATGCAACATAAATATTATATATGATTACATTAAGATATGTGTTACAATAATTTGAATTTAGTTTGTTAAACCTGTTGACTAACCCATAGGATCCAAAAAGGTTTTTGGATACCAAAATTATGTTTTCTAGGTTCAATCCACATTGGGATACCAACCCTACCAACTCTTTGATTTGCAAAGACTTTCATTCAAATGGAGTTGATGGTGATTAAGTGATGCACCAAAGTAGGGGGAGCCTAATGTTGTAAGTATATTCTTACATTTGGTATCCATGTGTGTTGGATGCATGTAGAAGTCTCTTTGTGTTTGAGACTATCTCATGCATAGCCTATGTTTGCATATTGTGTGTCTTGTATGTCATTCATGTCTATGTATTTCACGTGTGTCAAATTCTTGACTAATGTGCATTGTGTATTCATAATCCTTACTCATATGTTTATTCAAGGATTATTTATAACATGTGGCTTAAAAATTTTCATGTTAGAACTAATGCTCATTTGCATGTTTCACACACGGGACACGCGTATATTTATGTTCCACTTCACAAGCGTGCATCCCAACTTCATACTCATGCCACCTCCTCTTCTTAAGAATCCCAAATCACAATCTTTTGGATTCCTAAGATTGTTTCTAGGCACGATATGAACGCACATATAGAATCGTATATTAGGAATGACATATTCTCATGCGACTATATATGAAAATCAAACTCTAATCTTTATTTGATTTCCACCTTGCTTACTCACTCATATTGCACTTCATTGCTTGGGTACCATGCTTGTATGATTACTTTGTGTACCCATATATATATATATATATATATATATATATATATATATATATATATATATATATATATATATATATATATATATATATATATTATAAAAGAGGGATGTTATCAAGAGAAATTGGATAAGAGATATTGGACAAGATAAATTGGATAAGAGATATCTATAATATAAGAGAGGGATGTTATCAAGAGAAATTGGATACGAGATATCTATATTATAAAAGAGGGATGTTATCAAGAGAAATTGGATAAGAGATATTGGAAAAGAGAAATTGGATAAAAGATATCTATATTATAAAAGAGGGATGTTATCAAGAGAAATTGGATAAGAGATATTGGACATGAGAAATTGGATAAGAGATATCTATATTATAAAAGAGGGATGTTATCAAGAGAAATTGGATTAGAGATATTGGACAAGATAAATTGGATAAGAGATATCTATATTATAAAAGAGGGATGTTATCAAGAGAAATTGAATAAGAGATATTGGACAATAGAAATTGGATAAGAGTGATGTTATCAAGAGAAATTGGATAAGAGATATCTATATTACAAACGAGAGATGTTATCAAGAGAAATTGGATAAGAGATATTGGACAAGAGAAATTGGATAAGAGATATCTATTATATAAAAGATGGATGTTATCAAGAGAAATTGATAAGAGAATTTGGACATGAGAAATTGGATAAGAGAATTTGGATATCTATTATATAAAACAGGGAAATTGAATAAGAGAAAATATAAGAGATGAGATTTTGAGGGATAAAAGAGGAGGTGGGGAATTTTGCACATACAACCCCGGTTTTTGTATTTTTGCCTATGGACCCTCCCCACACACACACCCACACTATTTATTCTCACCATTCCGGCCATTTTATTTCCAGTACTATGAAGATTTTGAATCGTATCCTACTAGGACAAAGCTTTGTCCTACGTGGCAAGTTTGTCCTAGGTGGTAATGACAATTTTGGGGGGGACTTAAATTTTGGGGGGAAAACTTAAATTTGGGGGGAAACTTGAAATTTTGTGGGAAAACTTGAAATTTGGGGGAACTTGAAATTTGTGGGGGAGAAAAACTCAGCCATTAAATAAACCGTGCCCTATGGGCACGGGTAATGACTAGTATATATATATATGTGAGTTCGTCCACTACTCCCAAGTTTGCTTAGTTGTATGATTGTGTGGGAGTATGACATGTTTCGATTGCTATCATGTTATGCTCATCTATATGTCATTGCATTTCATTCGTATTATGTTTGTGCATATAGATTAGTTGATTTCTTTAACCTTTGGTGATTTATTATCAATTTGCATCTTCCTATCTTGTTGATATGCCAAAGGGAAAGAGAAATTTGGTTTTGAAAATTAATACTTTATGCTTTTCATGGACACTCTTTGTGGTATTACTTTTCATGCCTTCCTACAATATGTGTTGTGCCATGAATGTTTATTTTGTGCACATATGCATATTGAACGAGGAATCTTTCTTGGACACACTATTGTATTAGATGTGTGTATTCATATTGATGATTGCTCGTATAATGTATTATGATTAAATCATATGCATAGGAATTATTTGTCTAGGTGTATCTAATTTCTAATGATTTAGAATTGTTAATTCCTTATATGTATGATTTTCGTAATTAAAATATCTCTTATCATATGCCTGTCATGCATTTCTATTGATGAGTGTTATTTACAATTGGTAAATGATTGGTTATTGGACTACTTGATTTTTGTTCATTAACCTATTGGATCCAAAAAGCTTTTGGATACCACCAATTGTTGAATTGTCAGATTGTTGTGCAAGATGCTTACCCTACACATTCCTTGGTTTACAAATGATGGATCAATTCAAAGGAAAGGATGGTGCATTGGAGATGCACACATATAAGGAGAGCTAAATGGTTGTAAGTATGTGTTTTGTACAATTGGTATTTTAATATATTGGTCTTGACTACCATGTTTATAATTGGTATTTTAATATATTTGATTTGTGTAATATAGCATACTTCTTCATTAGCTCATTCTTGTCACACCCTCATGAAGATTGTTATATGTTATGGATATGATAACTGATGTGTATAACATGCTTGCTTGTTTATTAGATTGTATTAAGATTGATTGTTGTTTTGATTCTACCACTTGTACCTAATTGTCATAAGATGACTATGATCATGGTTTATTTAGACCATATCATGATTTGTCATACCATTCTAGTAGAATCATTCATTTCTTTATGGCATGCTATACTTCATCACGTTATACATAATTCATGCCATGTATAAGATTAATGATTTAGGATCTTTATGCGTATTTGGTCATTGTATCACCACACATCTCATAGTTTTCTGATGGTTTGTATGATTATCTTTATGAGATGTATTGATATGATTTGCGGTGATCAATGTATGTTACTTGTCATTTTTAATTACTTCATGACTGATGTTTAGCTATAATTTTATTCAAGAGATCTTTCATGTCTATAGCTAAATCATTCATGTATGATATTTTCACATGTGACATAACATTCATTCACATTAGTTAGTGATCTTCATGCTATATTTCTCACTATGTCATCTCTCATCTCATACTAATATTTTATGCTATTTTTATGAGATGATAGAGATAACTTGTGCTATACACGATCACATAAGCTTTATATTATGTTTGATGATATGTATATTCTGTCATAGATATTCTTCCATGAATATATCTTGATGCACTATGACTACTTTGATGCTACCTCCGATTAAATTGTGCTTTCACAAGTCTTTTATTCTATTCGCACAATTGGTATGCATGCATGCGATGTTCATGACAACTTTATTCGTTTATGTCATACCTTATGACTTTAATCGTAGACTATCTTCATGCCTTTGCTCAAAAGATATTTTGTCACATTATGCCTCATGTTGAATCTTTTGTGATAATTGAGCTAGGATGAGATCATGTCTCTATTTGTTCACTTGGTTTCCTTCTCAAGTGATATCATGATCTTGACATTATTTGCCTGCTTTGCATACTTTATTAGACTACAATTGGTATCATCTCTACATATCATATTTTACATTTGGTATCATATTTACAATTGTTAGACTATTTATATTGGATATCATCTCTACATGATCTTGTTTGATGCTAGTTTTGAGCGTATGATATAGTGCTTATCTTCCTTATGCTCATGACATTCCATGCTTATCTTTGACTCATTATGTGAGTATCTATTTTTGGAATGCATGCTAGTACTATGGTTCTTTTGAACATTGTTTAAATTAGTATCCTAGTGTACTAGATTTGTGTATGCCATACGTTTTATGAAGTTACTATCTCTATTTTGGCATAACACTTTTGCGCGATATAAATATATGATATTCATTTTCATTATATCACCTTGTCACCCCACATCGCACACTTCACTTATATTTGGTATGCTTACTTTTGGAGATGCTTTGTGGAGTTTAGCTGGAAATATTTTTTATGACTTGGTATGTCTTCTATTGATATCACATGCCATTATACTTAACTTGTGTTATTATTATAACATAACATTGTACACATGGTTAAGAATTTCCATAGTCATGTTTGTTTACTTCGTTGCTCGACGATTATATTGTTTAAATAGATTTGCTTGTAAGAAAGCATAGAATTGTTTTCCATGCACTAAATTATGCTTAATATATCTTGCCAAGTATACAATTGGTGTCACAGGACAGTCTATCACATTATGGTTAATGTTATAAATTTTGTGATAATTGAGTTAATGTTTGGGTATTTGACACTATTTGATCACTTGTTTTTCTTTTACAAGTGATGTCATGTTATTTGCATTGTCACTTTTCTAACACTACTCACACTACTCTTTACAATTAGTATCTATTGTAATCTTTTATCACATATGCTTATTGCTTATCTTTTTGTGATAATTGAGGGTGATTGAGTTGTTGTTGGATATGTGCTCTTGCAATTGATATCTTTATTTTGATATCTAGTTTTTCAATTGGTAACTTTACATTAGAGAACTTTACAATTGATATATCTTTATGTTTTCCTCTCTATTGTTGCATTTCTATACCCCCATATCTTTTTGTTTATGACAAAGAGGGAGAGAAATAAACAAGATGTGCTTATTAAATGTTGAGTGTTAAACATTAACTTGAATCATATAGACTTTATGTATGATCGTTCATGTATATGATTCAGGGGGAGCATTGGTGATTACCTTGGTTTATATTGATTACATTATATATATATATATATATATATATATATATATATATATATATATATATATATATATTGGTAATCATGCCATGTTTATGATGTGTATCACCTATATGATTTGTATTGTGTACGCATTCTTTTTAATTGGTTATTCATGCGATATGTACACAACCACATGTGATACACACACTATTAACTGCTGAATGATGCTATTGATTATTGATATTAACTTGATTGGCATCATTGCAGGGGGAGTAAGTATATTTAATGCATAATTATTTGTTTTATTTATTTTTGGTTTGTCATCATCAAAAAGGGGGAGAATGTTGAGTATTGGACTCTCCACCTTGATTTTGATGATGATCAAACACAAATCATTGTGACTAACTCCTGTGATTGCAGTTAGCTAGAAGTCACCAATTACATTCAAGAATATCAAAAGTGACGACACGTGTTGATTCAAGTGGAGTACTTGGTAGATTAACAAAAGTGAAGTAGTGGCTTGAAGAACTCAAAGGGCTACCTCAAACCTCAAGCCAATGGTATCAACAAAGGAATGGATGAGTCAAAAGCTTCGAAGACTGTGGAGTTGAAGATATTCAAGTCATTCACTCAAAGACTCAAGTCCATGAAGAATTATGGAGATCGTCGCCAAAGTACTTCGTTCATCTCAAGCGACGTCCCAAGACTTCTCAAAGCGCGTGATCGTGTGCCTGAAGCTTCGTTGAAGCTCAAGGAGCAGTATTGAAGTCAAGGAATTCGGATTGAAGATTTGAAGACGGGTTGTCAAGTTATTTACTTTGTCTTCTAGCTTCATTTCATAGAATGTTAAGCCTGGAGTAGTACTTGCCTAGATATCTTCTTTCCTATCATATCTTAGATCTAGGATTTCCTTAGAAGCCCATTAAATCTTTCTCGAAGCTTATCGCTTCATTATATGGCTTCATATGCATCTTAGTTGGTTCAAGTAGAAGAACCAACCGACTAGATGACGATCTAATCGGTTGGCAATTCCTCTTGAACCGACTAACTATCCTTGCTCAATTCAGCCCAAGTACTGTTGATCAATTAGTCGGTCAAAGAAGGTTCACCGACCGACTAGATACGATTTAGTCGGTCAGAGATCCTTCTTAGATCGACTAGCCATACTTGATTATTCAACCTTTGTTCAGCTGACCAATTAGTCGGTCCAAGAAGGTTCACCGACTGACTAGTTGTCAAACTAGTCGGTTTGGAATCCTTCTTAGACCGACTAGTTATACTTTCATTTCTTCAGCTCGAGCTACTATTTACTCTTAGTCGGTCCAAGAACAACCATCGACTGACTAGTTGTGAAACCAGTCGGTTGGAATTTGTTCTTAGACCGACTAGTTCTCCTTGAATTCAGCCTATTGTGTTTCAACTCTTAGTCAGTCAAAGAACACTCACCGACCGACTAGTTGTCAAACTAGTCGGTTGGCAAGTCTTCTTAAATCGACTAGTTCTATCTCCTGAATTCATTGTCTTCGCTGCAAGCCTTTTAGTCGGTCCATGAAGAATAACCAACCGACTAGTTGAGAAACTAATCGGTCAGTGATCCTTCTTAGACCGATTAACGACTTCAGAAATAGAGCCGTTGGGAACTTTTTCAACACGATTTTTCTTGCATATATATATAACCCTGATTCATTTGAGGCAAAATAAGAGGTCCATTATCAAAGTTATTTCAGACCTAAGAGAAGAGATTTCTCAAACTATTTCCAAGCTCTTTCTCTCTTGCAAGATCTCTCTCTTTCTCTTTGAACTCTAACTTCTTGAGAGAGATTGTCATTCTTTGAGAATTCCTCCATCCAAGAGTTTGAATCACAACCAGCAACTTCACCATAGCCATCTCTCGCTAATCATCTTGGTGGTGCTAGGGTTTGTGATCTCTTCCTCCTCAAAATCCATTCTTGCCCTAATTTGGTAAGTATTTCTCAAGGCATAGGATTTTGAGGTAAGAAGCTATTTATTTCATCTTCAATACATTTATATTGTTGTTTACTCTCGGTTGATGAGAGTGTTGGCTTGATCCCAAGTTGTGGGAGTCAAGATTTTGTTTTGCTCTCGGTTTGTGAGAGTTTGCCTAAATCCCAAGTTGTGGGATTTAGGGTTTTGCGTGTTCCCGGGTTATGGGATACACAGACATCGATTGTAGGTCGATTGCACTTATGGGGTTTCCGTAAGTGGGCTAAAGGATATCTCTCGCGGTTTGCTAGAGTATCTGGAGGTGATCCGGGTGTTGCTGGAGTAGGGCACCGGTAACAAGTCGGGGAGACTTGGGTGGCACCGAACCAGGGTAGATTGCTTGTTTGCATTGCATATTCCGCATTTGTTGGTTAAGTAGGGTTTTATTTGGCGTAAATTCCTTATAATTCTATAAAACACTATTCACCCCCCTCTAGTGTTTGTTCCTCATAGCACAGGGTCACTACAAACTCTTCTTATCAAAATCATCCCACTTATCTTCTGGGTTTAATATTTCATTATCACCAACTCACATGGTGGGATGTTTATAGCCTTTTTCTACAATGCTCTATACATCATAATTAACTGCAGTTAAGTAAATCCTCATCCTAGTTTTCCAGTAAGCAAAATCAACACCGTTGAACTTATGGGGATGAGAAATGGACTGACCTTCTGCAAATGCAGAATCAGACATATTCATAGACATCTAGGCAAGATCCTCTAAACTGGCTCTGATACTACTTGTTGGATCTGGATCTAAGCCTAAAGGGGGGTGAATAGGCTTCTAAAAATATTTGTGTAACCCACATGAATTCTCAGGCAGATATAGCACAATCAGTCTGATGCAAGGTATAGATAAACAATCACAGCATGCACAAGCAATATACACTGGTTCGGTCGTCCCAACGACCTACGTCCAGCCCCAAAAGTAATACTAGATTATTTAAGTTAACATGGTACAACCTGTAGCTAGAGCACCAACTCTACACTAACCTGGCTCTAGTACCTGCACTCACCAAAGTGCCAAACTAAAACAATCCTAATAATGCTCTCTCTTGGCTAGTCCCAACTAGCCAACTCCCCATAATGATAATAAAATTGTTCTACAAAGACTACAACACCAATAACACAAATATAATCCAATAAGGGTTCAGAATTTCTCAGTTGTGTTGGCATCGATGTCTTTGTCATTCAGTACGTGGTCAGATGCAATCTGACATGTAGTAGTCGTCGTCTCATCTACTCCTCAATAGCACTGCAACTCAATAGTTCGGCTCCCCAATAATTTGGCAACTCAATAGTTCGGCTCCCCATTAATTTGGCAACTCAATAGTTCGGCTCAGTCCCTCAGTCGGTCGCATTGTGGTTGGCACAGGTTGCTGACTGGTCGACAGTGTCTGTGGCTCAGCAGATGGGGTCGGTCGTTATTGGTTGATGGGTCGTAGCTTCGACTGGTCGACAGCAGCTTGTGGCGATGGTTGATGGCACTTGGCTGAGCGGGTCGGCAGTGCTTGGATGGGCTTGGAGAACTCGGTCGGCAGCGGCAGTGAGGCACGAACGGCAGAGCTTGTAGCTTGAAAGGCAGTGGGTCAGCGAGAGCTTGCGGGCTAAGCTGAGGCTGGGTCGATAATGGCACATGCACTAGGCTCTAGCGGTCGGCAGCCAAAGATGTTTGCGTGACTTGTTGTTGATGGTGATGGCACCCTAATGCAACTTCTCCTTCTTAGCAAAGCTCCATGGTATCTCCAAGGGTGTGGGGATGATAATGGCAGTAGTATTTTGGTCTTGGAGATGTTTGAGAGGGGTGAGAAGCGGCTAGGAGATGGAGTATATGGCAAGAGATGCTCTTGGCTTACTGTCCATTTTCTTGTGCGTGACTTCTCTTTTTAACTGTGAAGAGATGGCCGATTTTTTTTGCCTCATGAATGCTTGGGCTCTATAAGGACCCCCTATTCAATAGTCAACCTCTCATATGTTTGTGTCTTTGACTATTTCACTCCAAGTGAAACCAAGTGTAACCAAGTGGCGGCAATGAGATGAAATGGGAATAAAATGCACTCAGCTTGCTCTTTGCTGATTGCTTGAAGCCCCCTAGTCTTTTGCTTGACCTTTTCACTCTTATTCTCCATATGGTAGGACACTCCATTAGTTGACCATTTGAATGCATGGGAACCCCCTAGGGTTAATGATCAAACACTCTAATGTTCTTGTCCTTGACTACTTCAACTCAAATGAGAGCAAGTGTCGGCAAGGCAAGTTATCAACCAAATTAGAATTCGGCAAGATGAATGTTTTGTTTGTCCGACACTTCTTTTTGCCACTTTGAAACTAAACCTTTCATAATGGACCCAAATTAGCATCCCATTGACCAAGTCTCTATTTGTGTATCTGTAACGACTGGTTTTCATATACTTGGATTATTTATATTATATATATATGTTTTGGTGGATTTTCTCCTTACGTGTGGTTTCCGTCTCCGTAGCTTTCATTTTCGTTCGTTTCGTCGTGATTTTCTAGCTTCTATCTTAGATCGTTGAGTTTGGAGTAAGTCATTCGTGACGAGCTTCATATCGCTCATATTTTAGAGTTAGAGTGATCTTAGAAGCCGTAGGAATCATCCTAGAACTTCGCGCTTCAATTCGGCACTTTCCGTGCACGTTAGTTGGTTCAAGAAGGGGAACCAACCGACTAGATTCCAATCTAGTCGGTCAGGGACTCTTCTCAAACCGACTAGTTCATTAAATCAAAAACTCAGAAGTTACTGTTTACTCTTAGTCGGTCTAAGAACAACCAACGACCGACTAGATGTGAAACTAGTCGGTCAGAACTTGCTCTCAGACCGACTAGTTTCTGTCAGTAAATTTCACCTAAGTTACTGTTTATCGTTAGTCGGTCCATGAACACTCACCGACCGACTAGGTTGCAAACTAGTCGGTCGACGGGCCTTCACAGACCGACTAATTCATTACCCAGATTTTTCCCTACTTTTGTTGTTTGCTTTTAGTCGGTCACAGTTGGTCGACCGATCGACTAGTTCTTAAACTAGTCGGTCAACAACTCTTCTTTGACCGACTAACCGCTGTCGTAAACCTAGGGTTTGCCCAGCTGTCGCACGAATTCTATTTAAACCCTCGATCGTTTTCTTTTCTTTCTTTCTCTTCTCCTGGCCATTTCCCTTCCCCCTTGACCTCTTATCTTCCCCAAACTTTCCCAAGCCATTCCTCCTTCCTCAAGAGCCCCTCTCCCTCTCCATTTAGGCCGGCCACCATGCTTTAGGCATCCTCCAACCCCCAAAACCCCACAAAACCCCATTTCTCCAGATTTTCTCCCCATTTCCAGATCTGAACCCTAGTTCTCCGGATCGTTCTTCCGTTGCCATGCTTGCTCGGCATCGTTCTTCCGCTGCGATACGGTAGTAAATCGATCTCTTAATATGCTCATAACCCATTTTGTGATTTTGTTAAACCCTAATAGAACTGATATTTGTTTTGCCATGGTAGCGAATCCCACTCCATAGAATAGAGTTGTGAGACTTTTTACCGTCGATCATCATCGTCGGTATTAGGCAAGTGAAACTTGCCTCTTAGGGTTTTAGGCCATGTCCTTAGGCCATTTACTTGTTTTAGCGTAAAAGCGACTAAGCAGTGAAAGGATAGCTGCCTAGACGCCCTTTGATCTAGCTTGACAACGAAGCTAGATCCGTCACCTTCATCATGCTTGCATGTCATGTTTAATTTCAGTTGACGGTACGCGAATATCTGTTCCTGTCATTGCATACATTGATTGTTCATCGTGATTGTGTAGCACACGCTACTTTAAAATGTAAGCTGTGGCGAGTAGGATTTTGACTCCTACACAATGATCGGCTAGGTGCACCCTTATGCCAAATACACTTCCTGGCTCGTGATCCAGAAGCGAGCATAGTGTGTTGCTGACCCCAACGCTCGATACACGTGGAGGGGTAGGGTTAAACGATCGCTTGAGCGTAGAAGTTAGCCCGTACAGCTACTTCAGCCAAAAGACGGAAAATCTGAGCACAAAGTGAAAATAGTGATAAGTGATTCGTGATTAGTGACTTGGTAGCTTTTGCTACATCGTGCGTGCTTGTATTTTCTTTTAACTGTTGCAACATACTCAACTGCCATGTCATTGCATCTTACTACAACTGTTAGGTTGTTAGTTACTTTCAGTTTCCTTGCCCAAGTCTTTTAGACTTGCTGACATGTGCCCCTTTCTCTTTGGGTGTCACATGTTAGATCCTGAGCCAGAGTTCGTTGTTGAGGACGAGGTGTTTGCGGACGCCGAGCCCGAGCCTGTGCTTGACGAGGACTTTGTGGACACGGGCAATCAGTCATAGGGACTGCTGTTTTGTTGTTTAGACTGCTTAGTTGTCAGTGCGTAGCACCAATACTTTGTGCCGTGTTGGCTTTTGTTGGCCATGTTTTGGGCCTAGACTCTTTCTTTTAGCCTGGTGGCTTTTCTGGATGTTGAACTTAATTTCTAATGTTTGGACATTGCTGAGATTTGGAATTTCATTTCTGTTTCTCGTGTGTTATTATCTTTGTTCTGTTCGTGGTTACAGGGACCTGCATATGATTTAGTGACGCTTATCAGGCGTGCAGCTTCACAGCTCCACGTTTGAGCAGACCTTCTCACGTCTCGCCTCCATTTTAGGGAAGCGGGGCATGACAGGTTTTGTTGGTGGCCCATGCAGGTCCTTCTTCTGTAACTGCAATTATCGGAATAACGATAATAATAATAGAATGTCCAATAAGCTAAGTTCGACATCCGAGTCATAATCTATGAGTCTAATTATTTCGTTTTCTGTGTCATTAGATGGCAGGAAGGGGATTCACCCGTGGTGGTGGTAGTGGTGTGCCCCCTCATGACGAGGAGCCTGAGCGGGAGCCCACCAATGGGGAGATGATGCGGATGATGCTTCAGATGATACAGGTGCAGCAAGGCATGCTCCTGCAAGTCCAGAATGCTCTAGTTGGTCGAGCTGCTCGGGCGATTTCGGAGGCCCCTCGCTCCGAGCCTGGAGCGAAGCAGTTTTGGGAACTGGGTCCCGCTTATTTTGATGGGTCTGAGGGTCCTCTAGCTGTCGATGAGTGGATTCGGAATATAGAGGATAATTTGTAGATGGCGAAGATCGGCCCGGCTGGATGGGTTGATTTGGCGAAGAGGCAGCTCAAGGAGAATGCCCGGAATTGGTGGGATGCGGAAGAGAAGATGCTGGTGGAGCCGATAGCTTGGGCTACCTTTAAGTCCAGGTTTGATGAGGAGCTCTTTCCGAAGGCTGCCAGGAAGGAGATGCTGCATCGTTTTATTGATCTGAAGCAAGGGAGCTTGACGGTGGACCAGTACCACCAAGAGTTTACTAGGCTGAGTCGGTTCGCACCGAAGATGGTGCAAGATGCTGAGGAGAGGGCTCAGAGGTTCCTGCAGGGACTTGCTTTGGAGCTTCAGAGTTTTGTGTCTTCCTCTGATCTAGAGTCTTATCAGAAGGTTCTAGTGGCTGTGAGGAGGCAGGAGCTGAACCTGAACCAGAGGAAAGGACATGTTGCTGGAGCTGGGAAGATGCCTATGGAGCAGGCCAGAGCGGTGGTTAGGCCTGGTTTCAAGCCTAATCAGCCGGTGCAGTTCAAGAGGCCAGGTGGGCCTGTTCTGAAGACTTACAGCCATTGCGGCAAGACGGGCCATGTGAGGGACCAGTGCAGGAGACTTTTGGGGCAGTGCTTGGTCTGCGGCGATGCTTCGCATACTCTGAAGGATTGCCCAAGCGTCAAGTAGCCTTGGAAGGCACCTGTTGCAGCTCGGTCGTTGCAGCAGAGAGCACCGATACCTGCTGGTCGCGGAGCAGCTCTCGTGCCGCAGAGGCAGGCTTTTCAGCGGGCCGTGCAGCCGAGGAGGCAGGCTTTTCTGATGACCGCTGTGGAGAGCGAGGCAGTGGATGAGGTTATCGCAGGTAACCCTCAATCTAGCTGTTTCCTTCCTTAATTAGTTTTAGTTATTAGATCATGTTTGGTTGCTTGCATATGATTGTTTGCTAGAATAGGATTTGATTGTTAGATTGCTTATTAGGTGTGATTCTGGTGTGCACATTTCCTGCACGAGTCCTCTTTGACTCTGGTGCATCAATGTGCATTATTTCTCGGAGCTTCGTGGAGAAGCATTCCTTGTCGACGTCCCCTCTTCCCAAGAGTTGGAATATCGTCACAGGAAATGGCGCGATCTCGGTGCATCGTGGTCGCAATTCTTGCCCGTTGGTGGTCTGTGGACATGAGCTTTATGCTGATTTCATTGTCCACGACATCATCAACTATGATGCGGTCCTTGGGATGGATTGGCTTGCGAGCTTCTATGCTACGATCGACTGTCGGAAGAAGAAGGTGGTGTTCGAGATTCCCGGACATCCAGTATTTGAGTTCAGCCGAGGTAGCAGTTCGCTTGGCCCTGTCAGATTTCGGACCAGACCGGTGGAGATTGTGGCTATGCAGATGGAGCAGGAGAGGCCTGCTGTAGTGCGGGACTTTGATGATGTCTTCCCCGAGGAGATGTCTGGATTGCCACCCGATCGAGCTCTCGAGTTTTCGATTGATCTTATTCCGGGAGCGCAGCCGATTTCGAAGGCGCCCTATCGTATGGCACCAGCTGAGTTGGAGGAATTGCGGAAGCAGCTGGATGAGCTTCTTTGGAAGGGTTTCATTCATCCTAGTGTGTCTCCGTGGGGAGCACTGGTTCTGCTGGTGAAGAAGAAGGATGGGTCGCGTCGCATGTGCGTGGACTATCGGGAGTTGAATGCGGTGACCGTGAAGAATCGTTATCCCTTGCCTCGTATTGATGATATTTTTGATCAGCTTGGAGGTTCGAGGGTGTTTTCTAAGTTGGATCTGAGGAGTGGTTATCATCAGCTGAAGGTGAAGAAGGAAGATGTTCCGAAGACAGCGTTCAGGACGAAGTATGGACACTACGAGTTTGTGGTTATGCCCTTCGGTGTAACCAACTTTTTCGCAGTTTTCATGAATCTGATGAACTTGATTTTCTATGACTTTTTAGATAAATTTGTCGTTATCTTTATTGACAACATTCTGGTCTATTCTAAGTCAGAGGAAGAACATGCATCGCACTTGAGGATAGTGTTGGAGATCTTGAGTAAGCATCGTTTGTATGCCAAGTTTTCGAACTGCGAGTTTTGGCTGGACAGAGTTGCTTTTCTCGGGCATGTGGTGTCTGGAGATGGTATTTCAGTGGACCCCGAGAAGATTAAGGCCATCAGAGAGTGGCCTGTTCCGCAGTCAGCATCTGAGATCCGGAGTTTCCTTGGGCTTGCTGGTTACTATCGGCGCTTCATTAAGGACTTTTCCCGTATTGCCGAGCCGATGACCAGATTGACGCGGAAGGATGTACCTTTTGTTTGGTCGGGTGATTGTGAGAATGCCTTTGGTGTTCTGAGGGAGAGATTGACGACTGCCCCTATTCTTGTTGTGCCTGATCGCAGTGGAGGATTCGAGATCTTTTGCGATGCTTCTAGCAAGGGTCTCGGTTGTGTGTTGCATCAGCACGGGCATGTTGTGGCATATGCTTCTCGTCAGCTCAAGACTCATGAGAAGAATTACCCGACGCACGACTTGGAGTTGGCTGCTGTCGTGTTTGCGCTCAAGATTTGGAGGCACTTCCTGCTGAGTGAGAAAGTGAAGATCTTCACCGATCACAAAAGCTTGAAGTATATTTTTACTCAGAAGGAGCTCAACATGCGACAGTGTCGATGGTTGGAGCTCATGGCGGATTATGAGATTGATTTGCATTTTCACCCTGGCAAGGTGAACGTGGTTCCTGATGCGCTGAGTAGGCTTCCAGCGGTGATGATTTTGACCTCGCAGTGGAGATTGCAACAGGATTTTTGCGAGTCTGGTGTTGAGATTGTTCTTCCTGGGGAGGCTTCTTCATTGATGTGTATGCAGATACAGTCAACGATCGTGGAAAGAATCAAGGCTAGTCAGGCTGGAGACCCGAAGTTGGTTAAGATTCGGGAGCAGGTGGAAGCCGGTCTGCGGACTGACTTTTTGATTCATGAGGATGGTTCGTTGAGATTTGGAGCCAGGTTGTGTGTGCCAGCTGGAGACATTAGAGAGGAGCTATTAGTTGAGGCACACAGTTCGCCGTATTCTATGCATCCTGGTGGCACCAAGATGTACAAGGATCTTCGTCTGAACTATTGGTGGCATGGTATGAAGAGGAGTGTGGCTCGGAGTGTAGCCAAGTGTCTGGTTTGCCAGCAGGTAAAGGCGGAGCATCAGCGTACGGCAGGGTTGCTACAACCGCTTCCGATTCCGGAGTGGAAGTGGCAACACATCAGTATGGACTTTGTGACTGGACTGCCTCGGAGTCCGAAGCAGAATGACACGATTTGGGTGATCGTAGATCGATTGACCAAATCCGTGCACTTTATTCCGTTCCAAGTGGGACAGTCCACTGAGGCGCTAGCGAGGAGATACATGGAGGTAAATTCTTTTACTCTCAGTTTCTATTTCCTTTTCCTAGTTTAAATAGTGATGTAACGTGAATCATGCAGGAGATCGTACGACTTCACGGAGTCCCTGTGAGTATCGTGTCAGACAGAGACACGAGGTTCACATCTCAGTTCTGGCAGAGTTTGCAGAAGAGTTTGGGTACGCGTCTGAGTTTCAGCACGGCGTACCATCCGCAGACAGATGGCCAGTCCGAGAGGACGATTCAGATCTTGGAGGACATGCTGAGGGCGTGCATGTTGGATTTCAAGGGTTCGTGGGAGGACCATCTACATCTGGTAGAGTTCTCTTACAACAACAGCTTCCAGGCGAGTATTGGCATGGCGCCTTTCGCCGTGCTGTATGGGAGGAAATGTCGATCGCCGTTGAGTTGGGATGACGTTGGCGATCAGGAGCTGTTGGGACCTGAGATGATTGTGGAGGCTGTGGATGTTGTCAGGAACATTCGGGAGAGGTTGAGGATTGCTCAGGACCGTTTTAAGCATTGGATGGATGCTAAACGCCGTCCTTTGGAGTTTCAGCCGGGTGACCATGTGTTCCTGAAGATTTCCCCGAATCGTGGTGTGATTCGCTTTGGGAAGCGAGGGAAGTTGAGCCCGCGATACATTGGACCGTTTGATATTCTGGAGAAGGTTGGTGAGGTAGCTTACTGCTTAGCCTTGCCGCCGTCTTTGGAAGGAGTTAACAATGTTTTCCATGTGTCGCAGCTTCGTCGATACATTAGCGATCCATCTCATGCTGTGGATTTCTCGGAGATTACCGTTCGCCCTGATATGACGTATGACCAGCAGCCAGTGCCGATTTTGGACAGGCGTCAGAAGTCACTTCGGAACAAGGTTGTCAATCTTGTGAGGGTGATGTGGTGACACGGCTCGCCATGAGAGTCTACTTGGGAGAATGAGGATGAGATGAGAGAGCGCTACCCACTTTTGTTTCCGGACACGTGAGTGTTGGGAAATTCCGAGGACGGAATTTTTTTTAAGTTGGGGAGGATGTAACGACTGGGTTTCATGTACTTGGATTATCTATATTATATATATATATGTTTTGGTGGATTTTCTCCTTATGTGTGTTTTCCGTCTCAGTAGCTTTCATTTTCGTTCGTTTCGTCGTGATTTTCTAGCTTCTTCCTTAGATCGTTGAGTTTGGAGTAAGTCATTCGTGATGAGCTTCATATCGCTCATATTTTAGAGTTAGAGTGATCTTAGAAGCCGTAGGAATCTTCCTAGAACTTCACGCTTCAATTCGGCACTTTCCGTGCACGTTAGTTGGTTCAAGAAGGGGAACCAACCGACTAGATTCCAATCTAGTCGGTCAGGGACTCTTCTCAAACCGACTAGTTCATTAAATCAAAAACTCAAAAGTTACTGTTTACTCTTAGTCGGTCTAAGAACAATCACCGACCGACTAGATGTGAAACTAGTCGGTCAGAACTTGCTCTCAGACCGACTAGTTTCTGTCAGTAAAGTTCACCTAAGTTACTGTTTATCGTTAGTCGGTCCATGAATACTCACCGACCGACTAGGTTGCAAACTAGTCGGTCGATGGGCCTTCACAGACCGACTAATTCATTACCCAGATTTTTCCCTACTTTCGATGTTTGCTTTTAGTCGGTTACAGTTGGTCGACCGACCGACTAGTTCTTAAACTAGTCGGTCAACAACTCTTCTTTGACCGACTAACCGCTGTCGTAAACCTAGGGTTTGCCCAGCCGCCGCATGAATTCTATTTAAACCCTCGATCGTTTTCTTTTCTTTCTTTCTCTTCTCCTGGCCATTTCCCTTCCCCCTTGACCTCTGATCTTCCCCAAACTTCCCCAAGCCATTCCTCCTTCCTCAAGAGCCCCTCTCCCTCTCCATTTAGGCCGGCCACCATGCTTTAGGCATCCTCCAACCCCCAAAACCCCACAAAACCCCATTTCTCCAGATTTTCTCCCCATTTCCAGATCTGAACCCTAGTTCTCCGGATCGTTCTTCTGTTGCCGTGCTTGCTCGGCATCGTTCTTCCGCTGCGATACGGTAGTAAATCGATCTCTTAATATGCTCATAACCCATTTTGTGATTTTGTTAAACCCTAATAGAACTGATATTTGTTTTGCCATGGCAGCGAATCCCACTCCGTAGAATAGAGTTGTGAGACTTTTTACCGTCGATCGTCATCGTCGGTATTAGGCAAGTGAAACTTGCCTCTTAGGGTTTTAGGCCATGTCCTTAGGCCATTTACTTGTTTTAGCGTAAAAGAGACTAAGCAGTGAAAGGATAGCTGCCTAGACGCCCTTTGATCTAGCTTGACAACGAAGCTAGATCCGTTACCTTCATCATGCTTGCATGTCATGTTTAATTTCAATTGACGGTACGCGAATATCTGTTCATGTCATTGCATACATTGATTGTTCATCGTGATTGTGTAGCACACGCTACTTTAAAATGTAAGCTGCGACGAGTAGGATTTTGACTCCTACACAGTGATCAGGCTAGGTGCATCCCTATGCCAAATACACTTCCTGGATCGTGATCCAGAAGCGAGCATAGTGTGTTACTGACCCCAACGCTCGATACACGTGGAGGGGTAGGGTTAAACGATCGCTTGAGCGTAGAAGTTAGCCCGTACAGCTACTTCAGCCAAAAGACGGAAACTCTGAGCACAAAGTGAAAATAGTGATAAGTGATTCGTGATTAGTGACTTGGTAGCTTTTGCTACATCGTGCGTGCTTGTCTTTTCTTTTAACTGTTGCAACATACTCAACTGCCATGTCATTGCATCTTACTACAACTGTTAGGTTGTTAGTTACTTTCAGTTTCCTTGCCCAAGTCTTTTAGACTTGCTGACATGTGCCCCTTTCTCTTTGGGTGTCACATGTTAGATCCTGAGCCAGAGTTCGTTGTTGAGGACGAGGTGTTTACTGACGCCGAGCCCGAGCCTGTGCTTGACGAGGACTTCGTGGACACGGGCGATCAGTCGTAGGGACTGCTGTGTTGTTGTTTAGACTGCTTAGTTGTCAGTGCGTAGCACCAATACTTTGTGCCGTGTTGGCTTTTGTTGGCCATGTTTTGGGCCTAGACTCTTTCTTTTAGCCTGGTGGCTTTTCTGGATGTTGAACTTAATTTCTAATGTTTGGATATTGCTGAGATTTGGAATTTCATTTCTGTTTCTCGTGTATTATTATATTTTTTCTGTTCGTGGTTACATGGACCTGCATATGATTTAGTGACGCTTATCAGGCGTGCAGCTTCACAGCTCCACGTTTGAGCGGACCTTCTCACGTCTCGCCTCCATTTTAGGGAAGCGGGGCGTGACAGTATCCATAAGCTAGTCAATCCTGAAACACTTAACACACACGTTAAAAACGTTCAAAAATGTTTGTTATCATCAAACACGAAGATTGTTGCTACCAACCGTTTCATCCGATGCATATGCTCTAGGAGGATTTATAAGAACCACCAAAACACCGTCGACCATTACATCTTTAACATAAAAACATTGTGTTGCTTGCAATGCAAACATGAACTTCTCTTGTGGATAGATTTCTTTCGTCAGATTAACGACCGTGAAGCCCAAGTCGTCCTTCGTCTCTCCTTGCTCACACCATTGCACCATAAACATAACATGGCTCAATTCCTTCTGATAGCCATAAAAAATCTCAACCACATCTTCAACCTGGCCATAATAGAAGATTTGACCTTCTTTTGGTTGTTGATCTTTGGAACTTGCATATGACAATTGTGAAAAGGAGGAGAAGATTCCATTATTTTGGGTGCATCGGTCCTTCTCGACTTCAATGGTATTAAATCTATAACCATTGATAGAATAACCTCCATAACGATGTACTGTGTCGTTAGGACCTCTGGCATAGTTTTGGATCTCCTCGGATAGTTGTGCACCGCGAACACATTGCTCTGCCACCTTTAAGATAAATAAGAATTGCATTCATATACGCACGTTCTCGATATTGATTCTTCGATAGGTATGTATCTATCATGAGAAATCTATGCGCATACCTTCATTTTCAGCCATGATGTAAATTCTTTAAAGTGTGCATCCGCAACCTTTTTGTTAAGAGTTTTTGAACGCAATATGGCTTTGACTTCTTCTATATGAAGACTGAGGGACGAAAGATATTATAACTTAGGAATTAAACCACTTACAAAAGCGAATAACACAGTTTTATTACCTCCGATATGAGTCAAAATGGATAGATTATTTAGAACATATGAATGTGCTTGGTCAAGCTCAATTTTACTAAATCGTGTGTCCTCCCTATAATCATTATAGAACACCCCATTAGGAACTCTTGCCTGACAATTTAACCTTGTGTCTACAACCCGAAAATAACGAGATATAAACATCAAGGTCTCGTTTGACGTATAATTCTTAGATATTGACTCTTCTGGACGTGCACGATTATGCACAAGTTGCTTCACGAACCCTAGATACCCGCGGGTCAAAAATCATAAAAAGATTCAAAGTCACGTTTAATTTTGGTTCGATCAAAATAGAATATTATATGGCATAAGTGTTTCCCTTTCAACGGGGTACATCCACCAATATTGTACCGGCCCTGCAATGCAGGCCTCCTGTGCCAGGTGCACAGTAATATGAACCATGATGGTAAATAATGAAGGCAGAAATTTTTTTCATATTGCACATTGTACGGATAACCTGCGACTCTATATCTTCAAACTCACCAACGTCTATCACATTCGAGCAAACCTGCCTGAAGAACCCACAAAACCGTATCAGAACTTTTGCCAGCTTATTATCGACATGACATAATGCAACCAGAAGCAGCTGATGTAGCAAGATATGATAATCATGTGTCTTCAATCCAAATATCTTCATATGATCTACGTGCACACATCTTGGTAAATTTGAAGCATATCCATCGGGTGTCTTCAAGGACTTGAGAAACACATAAAGGTTATGAATTTCATCTCTTGAACGGGTGACCCGAGAAGCTGGCATGTCGTACTTGTAATTTTCCTTTTGTACATCCTGTAATTCAGGCTGTATATTCAATTCTTTTAAGTCAAGCCGTGCCTTTACTCCGTCTTTCGACTTGTTGGTGTCTTGCATCAATGTATACAACAGATTTTTACAAAAGTTCTTTTCGATGTGCATGATATCCAGGTTGTGACGTAATTTCAAAATCCTACAATATGACAATTGGTTGAAAATACTGAACTTTGACCAACCACTAGGTAGTATTCAAGCATCTGCTGTGTTAGAATCTGTGCGAGACATTCGAGCAGTTCTTTTAGTTTTGCCCTTGCCCTTGCCCTTTCCTTTTCCCTTTGTAATCCACCTTCTAACACCAATATGGGTCTCTTTGCTATATCTATTCTTTCCAAACTTCACTCTCCGCAAAGGGTGAAGTGCTTCAAATATGTCCTCTCTGCTTAGCTGTTCTGGTGGTTCTCTGCGTTTGGTTTTACCGTTGAACAACTGTCCCTATCTCTTATAACTATGACCTGCATGCAACCATCTTCTGTTGTGCCAAAAGTAAAACTTACGGCTATATTTCAGGAATGTGTCCTCATAACTTCTCGTGCAAACCGGACATGTCGTCCTACCTTTTGTCGATCAATAAGATAGATTAGCATACGCTGGAAAGTTGTTTATCGTCCATAAAACAATAGCACGCATGCAAAAACTTTGCTTTGTCAAGGCGTCGAAAGTGACCACACATTGTTCCCATAAAAGCTTCAAATCATCAATTAATGGCTGTATGAAAACGTCGATATCATTTCCAGGTGAGTATTTTCCATGTATTAATAGTGATATTATCATGTATGGTTTCTTCATGCACATATGAGGCAGGAGGGTATACGGGGTCAACACCACGGGCCAAGTGGACCAACCAAAGTTCATCACTCCAAACGGATTAAATCCATCACTTGCGAGACCAAGGCTAAGATTCCTCAACCCCCTTGCAAAGTCGGGATAAATACGATCGATATGCTTCCATGCTTCCTTATTGGTAGAATGCCTCAATTTTTCGTCATCTATGCGGTCGGTTGCATGCCATCGTATTTTTCTGCCATTTCAACAGACACAAAAAACATCTGCAACCTTGGTATAATTGGGAAATATCGGAAAACCTTCGTCGGAGTCATCGTCTTAGTTTGGACTTTATGACCATCCCTGCTTGAACCTGTTCTTTGTTCTACTTGCCACTGGGGCACATGACACATTGGACATTCGTTTAGGTCATTGTTGTGTTTGTAATATAGAATGCAATCATTAGGGCTTGCATCAATTTTCTTGTAATCGAGCACTAACATATTAATGATTTTGCTAGCTTCATAATGAGTAGCTGGAATGCTTTCCTTACCACCGGGAACTGCCCTTCTGAAAAAATCCATCATCTCAAAATGTGTAATCGCCATTCCGCTAAGTGTTTGGATATGTAGAAGTCTAATCATGAATGATAGCCTCGTGAACTCAGTGCATCCTTCTATAAATCTGACTCATTATCCTCAACTAATTGTAAGGACCCTGTCTATGGGGAAAACACTAGAAGGGGGGTTGAATAGTGTTTATGCAAATTTAAAAGGAATTTACGCCAAATAAAATGCAAACCAACAAATACTGCAGAATAGAAAAACAACCCAAAGAGAAACACACGCAAACGCAGATATGTTTCAAGGGTTCGGATTACCCAAGTCAACTCCCGACTTGTTCCCGGTAATCCTACGTCCCTACCACCCGGATACCACCGGATACTCAAGTTAGAACCCTAACTTGAGGTTTCCTTAAAACCCACTTGTAGCAACCCTACAAGTGCAATCGAATACAATCGATGTCATTGTCTCCCACAACCAGGGAGCAAGCAAAAATCACTCTCACAACCGAGAGCACAATTCAAATAAAGAAGTTATGAAATCTGAAAGCAACACTTACAATCACCTATGCCTTGAAGTAGAACTTGAAGGAGAAGTGTGATGTGTGTTGAAGAACTCTCTTGGAAGAGCGAAGAAAAGCCCTTTCTCTTGACTGCACCAAATGCCTAGAAGATCAATCTTTGGTTCTAGGTTGGAGAGCAAGAGAACAAGATTTGGAAATACTTAGGGCTTTGGATTTGAAAGCTTTGATCTTTGGAAATGAAAGCTTGAAGGATTTTGCAATGAATGAGTATTCCAATGAAACAGTAGAAGCTCTATTTAGAGCTTTCTCAAATCCACAAAACAGTTTAGGCAAAAACCCAATCGATATCCGTAAGAAAAATCTCAATGGATATAATCTGAACTTGCGACAGTCGACTGTTGCACAGTCAGCAAGGGTAGGTGAGAATTCATAACGGTAACTTACCGCGTTGACAGTCGACTGATGAAGCCAAGACAGTCGTCTGTAAAATCAACAGGTGACTGTACATTCTTCGACAGGCGACTGGCCGAGAGAAGAGTAAGTTAGATAAAATACTGGAAATCTCACAAGATACAGGACAGACGACTGATGCAAGGAACACAGTCGACTGCCAATCAGAACAGGCGACTGCATATCCTTAAACAGACGACTGTCACAGACAGGAGAAATTTCTAGAGAGCTGAGTCAAAGAATAGACTTACAGACAGGCGACTGTTACATCATAGACAGTCGACTGATCTAATAGACAGTCAACTGTATATACAGCATAAGTCGACTGGCTGTAGAAATCGAATCAAACAGAGTTTGGGTAAGGAGAGACAGGCGACTGATGAACCATTTACAGTCGACTGTCGCTAAGACATGCACCTGATAAACGTTCACCAGTAGCCTGTGCGAGATAATCAGAGAGGACCCAAAAACTGCATTGTAATAGTCTGTGCATAACAGGCGACTGTAGAATAAAACACAGTCGACTGTTTTTAAGACAGGCGACTGTAAACTGTTAAGAAGTCGGCTGTTATGAACAATCCTAGCACAAACAAAAGAGAATTGAATTGAGATCAAAGGACAAAGTTCTAGAGATGTCTTATGACCGAAAGTAGATGTGTGTGAGTGCTCCATCATAGTTCTACTTCTAAGCTACATACTAGAAGAGATAAAAGAAAAATTACATCGACGAATAATCTCTTCTTTCCATCGTATGAGCTTGAAGTCTTTACGGAGCTTCAATCAACAATCTACGATCATCCAATTCATATCATTTGCTTTCAATCACGTTTGAGAGTCATCCATTGCTAGTTGATCTTCATAGTAAGCTTAGGCAATGGATTAACTGCAAAATAGGGGATTAGTCACAAGTATTTATGTTTGCTCATCATTAACACCAAGTAGGGAGAAGTCTAATACTCAACATTCTCCCCCTTTTTGATGATGACAAACAAACATAAATAAAAAGATAAATAGTTGTGTGCAATGAAAACTTACTCCCCCTACATAGATGCCAATCAAGTTAGCCAACAAATATTAGAGCATCTACATAGCAATTGAAGCAAATGAGTAAGATATGAATGAATTTAATTCAAGAAATCTAGGAAATAAAATCCCGATTCATTGTAATCTTACTCCCCAGAATCTAAGGCAACGAAAATCTTAGATTCAAGCGTTAGAACATACTTAGCACATCCATTATGTTGAGTATTGGACTCCCCGGATTTGGTTTTGGATGATGAGCAAACATAAATAATTCATGTACTAACAATTTGTGAGCGCAGTTATGGAGATCGTCGCCAAATTCACGAGAACATTCAAATCGACATCTCAAGACTTCTCAAAGCTCGTATTCTGTGCCTAAAGCTTCGTTGAAGCTTTTGGACCGTTTTGGAAGTCATGAAGATTTGATCGAAGCTCTCGAAGACCGTTCCTTAAGGTTTTATTTATAGTCTTTTAGCTTCGATCTATAGAATGTTAAGCCTTGAGTATATCTTACATTTCTATCTTCGTAACGCTCCTATCTTAGCTCTAGGATCATTGTAGAAGTCCATTCTAACTTCCTCGAAGCATCGCGCTTCGATTCGGACTTCTTGTGCATGTTAGTTGGTTCAAGAAGAAGAAATGACCGATTAGATGGTGATCTAGTCGGTCGGCAAAGCTTCTTGGACCGACTAGTTTGTTTCCTTAATTTCATGCACTTTACTGTTTACAGTTAGTCGGTCTACGTTGACTCACCGACCGACTAGTTTGTGAACTAGTCGGTCAGCGATGCTTCTTTGACCGACTAGTTGAGCTTTACTGTACATGCTAATTTTCTCCTGAGCTACTGTTTATCGTTAGTCGATCTAAGAATGTTTGGTGACCGACTAGTTGATAGTCTAGTCGGTCAACATTTGGGTAACGACTGCTTTTCATGTATCTGGATTTATTATAATATAATATATGTTTTGGTGGATTTTTTCCTCTTGTGTGGTTTTCGTCTCCGTAGATTTCATTTTCGATCGATTCGTCGTATTTTCTCGTTTCTTCCTTAGGATTGCCGATTTCGAAGTATGTCGCTCGTGACAGACTTCATAACGGTCGTATCTAACTGTTAGATCAAGCCTAGGAGTCTTAGGAATCGATCCCGGGGCCCCGCGCTCCGTATCGGAACTTTTTGTGCTCATTAGCCGGTGTAAGAAGGGCCACCGACCGACTAGATGACGATCCAGTCGGTCGGTAATCCTTCTTGGACCGACTAGTTAGCCTTCTAAATTTCTCAGGAGTTACTGTTTATCGTTAGTCGGTCTAAGAACGTTGGTTGACCGACTAGGTTGCAAACTAGTCGGTCGGCAATGCTTCTTTAACCGACTAACACATCATCTAAATTTGACACTAGTTACTGTTTACTCTTAGTCGGTCTAAGAACGTTCATCGACCGACTAGATGCTAAACTAGTCGGTCAGTAATTGTTCATGGACCGACTAACTCTAAAATCCTATTTTCGTTCAGGAGTTATTGTTTGCACTTAGTCGGTCTACGTTGGTCGACCGACCGACTAGTTGCCAAACTAGTCGGTCAGTGGTTGCTCTTTGACCGACTAACCAGTGTTGAAACCCTAATTTCTGGGCAGCCGCCAGCTCAACCTATTTAAACCCAACCCAAACGATTTCTTCTTCCCCAACACGACCCAAAACCCTAAAATCTTCCCCTTTGAGCCCCCATCTTCTTCCAAGCTTCATTTCTTCATTCCAAGCCCTAGAATCATCATCCAAACCATCCATCCACTCTATCTACCTCTCATCTTCCCCAAAGTCTCATCAAATCCATCAAAATCCCCAAATCCCCCAAAACCCTAGTTTCCCCAAACTTCTCCAATCTTTTCCAGATCTGATCCTAGGGTTCCCCGGAGTGTTCCTTCCGTCTCCTCTTGGTAAGAAATCGATTCCTCTATGTTTTCATAGTCTATTGGTATTTTTATGAAACCCTAATAAATTTCATGTTGTTTGATGGTTGTTCCCCCATAACAGTGATTTCCCCATAGATTGGCATCCGTGTGACGAAGTAGTCGCCATCCCCGGTGCTAGGCAAGTGAAACTTGCATCTCTTGATTTGGGCCATGTCTTAGGCCATTTACCTTGCTTTAGCGTAAAAGAGACTAGACGGTGAAAGGATAGCCGTTTAGACGCCATTGACCTAGCTTGACAACGAAGCTTGGTCCGTCACCCTCATCATGCTTGTATGTCACGTTTAATTTCCCTTAACGGTACGCGTATTAAATGTTCATGTCATCCATGCATCCTTAACTGCTATTGCATTTTGCCTGTCATGTTTAATTTAAATGAACGGTACGCAAATATCTGTTCATGTCATTGCGTTTTGCCTGTCACGTTTAAATACAATTAACGGTATGCGTATTAACTGCTCATGTCATTGCATGCTTGAATACTCATCGTGATTGCGTAGCTTTGCTACATACTTGTACTATCGTTCCGGCTAGGCCCCCACCTTGCATGGGCACAATCCTATGCCACTTGCACTTTCTGGCTTGTGCTCCAGAAGACGAGATTAACACAGCCTGCGGGTAATAGGGCACTCGTTGAGTGACCCCTTGTACTTGATACTTGAACACAGTCTGCGGGCAATAGGGCACTCGTCGTGTGATCCCTTGTACTTTACCTGTTACTTGACATTACATGTCACCCCTACCACTTGATACTTGCCACTTGTACTCTCCTTTACCTTACTTGTCACCACCGTACTTTACTTGCCATGCACCATGTTTTAATTGCTAGGTTGCTAGTTTACCATTATTCCCGTTTCCTTGCACAAGTCTTTCGACTTGCTGACATGTGCCCCTTTACTCTTTTGGGTGACACATGTTAGAGCCCGAGCCTGAGTTACTTGCTGAGGACGAGGTGTTTGCTGACGCCGAGCCCGTCCTTGTGTTTGACGGGGAGTACGTGGACACTGGGGACTAGTCCTAGTGTCTTCGTTGTGTTTTACTTTTGTTGGACAGTTGTTTTGTTATCGGTGCGTAGCACCTATACTTTGTTGTTGTTGTTGCTTTTGTTGGCCTTGTTCTGGGCCTTTAGACTCTTCTCTTTTAGCCTGGTGGCTTTTCTGGATGTTGAACTTATTTTCTTATTGGACAATGTATGAGATGAGAGATTTTATTTCAGTCTCTCCTTGTGTTATTATTGTTATTCTGTTGTGGTTACAGGGACCTGCTTATGTATTATTGACGCTTATCGGGTTTGGGGCTTCATAGCTCCTCTCCCTTGCGGACCTTTTCACGTCTCGCCTCCATTTTAGGGAAGCGGGTCGTGACAGGTTTTGTTGGTGGCCCATGCAGGTCCTTCTGTTACTGCGATTTTTGGAATAGCGATAATAATATTAGAATGTCCAATAAACTAAGTTCGACGACCGAGTCATAAGCTATGAGTCTAATCTGATTCGTTTTCTGTGTCACTAGATGGCAGGAAGACGTTTCACCCGTGGTGAGGGAAGTGGCACGATCCCTCATGATGAGGAGCCTGAGCGGGAACCCACCAGCGGTGAGATGATGCGGATGATGCTCCAGATGATGCAAGTTCAGCAGGGCGTGCTTCTGCAAGTCCAGAATGCTCCACTTGCTCGAGCTGCCCGGGCTCTTCCGGATGCCCCTCGCTCTGAGCTGGGAGCGAAGCAATTTCGGGAGCTGGGTCCCGCATATTTTGATGGTTCTGAGGGTCCTCTGGCTGCCGACGAGTGGATAAGGAACATTGAGGATAACTTGGCAATGGCGAAGATTAACCCGGCTGGATGGGTTGATCTGGCTAAGAGGCAGCTGAAGGACAACGCCAGGAATTGGTGGGATGCAGAAGAGAAGATGCTGGTGGAGCCGATCGTTTGGGCTACCTTCAAGTCCAGATTCGATGGAGAGTTCTTCCCGAAGGCTGCTCGGCAGGTGATGCTGCAGCACTTTATAGATCTGAAGCAGGGGAGCTTGTCGGTGGATCAGTACCACCAGGAGTTCACAAGGCTCAGTTGGTTTGCACCTAAGATGGTGCAGGATGCCGATGAGAAAGCTCAGCGATTTCTCCAGGGACTTGCCTTGGAGCTTCAGAGCTTTGTGACCTCTTCTGACTTGGAGACATATCAGAAGGTTCTGATTACTGCGAGGCGGCAAGAGTTAAATTTGAATCAGAGGAAGGGACATGTTTCCGGAGCTGGGAAGAGGCCTATGGAGCAGGCCAGGGCGGTGGTTAGGCCTGGTTTCAAGCCTAATCATCCGGTGCAGTTCAAGAGGCCAGGAGGGCCTATCATGAAGACTTGCCATTTCTGTGGCAAGACTGGACACCTCAGGGATCAGTGTAGGAGGTTTCTAGGACAGTGCATTGTCTGCAGAGATCCTGCCCACACCATCCGGGAGTGTCCGAAGTCGAGACAGCCTTGGCGGGCTCCTATTGCAGCATAGCCGTTGCAGCAGTGAGCTCCTGTGCCCGTTGGACGTGGAGCGCCCCTTGTTCCACAGAGACAGGCCTTTCGGCAGGCTGTTCCGCCGAGAGGGCAGGCCTTTCTGATGACTGAGGAGGAGAGCATGGCCGTGGATGAAGTTATTGCAGGTAACGCTCATTCTAGCTATTTATCTTCCTTATTTAGTTTGATTTTTGATTATATTGGTTGCTTGCTCATGATTGTTTGCTAGACTAGGATTTGATTGTTAATTGCTTGTTAGGTGTGGTTTTGGTTTGCATGTTTCCTGCACGAGTCCTCTTTGACTCTGGTGCATCGATGTGCATTTTGGCCCGGAGCTTCGTGGAGAAGCATTCCTTGTCGACGTCCTCTCTTCCTAAGAGTTGGAATATCGTCACAGGGAACGGTGTAGTCTCGGTGCATCGTGGGTGCAATTCTTGCCCGTTGGTGGTTTGTGGACGTGAGCTTTGTGCTGATTTCATTGTCCACGACATCATCAACTATGATGCAGTTCTTGGGATGGACTGGCTTGCGAGCTTCTATGCTACGATCGACTGTCGGAGAAAGAAGGTGGTGTTCGAGATTCCCGGACATCCAGTATTTGAGTTCAGTCGTGGTAGCAGTTCGCTTGGTCCTGTCAGATTTCGGGCCAGGCCGGTGGAAGCTGTGGCTATGCAGATGGAGCTGGGGTGGCCAGCTGTGGTGCGTGATTTTGGCGACGTCTTCCCCGAGGAGATGTCTGGTTTGCCGCCTGATCGGGATTTGGAATTTTCTATCGATCTTGTTCCAGGTGCGCAGCCGATTTCAAAGGCGCCGTATCGTATGGCACCTGCAGAATTGGAGGAGTTGCGGAAGCAGTTGGATGAGCTTTTGCAGAAGGGTTATATTAATCCTAGCGTGTCTCCGTGGGGAGCACCGGTGTTGCTAGTGAAGAAGAAGGATGGTTCGCGTCGCATGTGCGTGGACCATCGGGAGTTGAATGTGGTGACCATTAAGAATAAATACCCGTTGCCTCGCATCGATGATATTTTTGATCAGCTTGGAGGTTCGAGGGTGTTTTCAAAATTGGATCTGAGGAGTGGTTACCATCAGTTGAAGGTGAAGACGGATGATGCTCTGAAGACGGCGTTCAGGACGAAGTATGGACACTATGAGTTCGTGGTTATGCCTTTCGCCGTTACCAACGCGCCCGCAGTTTTCATGAATCTGATGCAACTGATTTTCTACGAATTTTTGGATAAGTTTGTCGTTATCTTTATTGACGACATTCTGATCTATTCGAAGTCGGAGGAAGAGCATGCCTCGCACTTAAGGACGGTGTTGGAGATTTTAAGGAAGCATCGTTTGTATGCTAAGTTTTTGAAGTGCGAGTTCTGGCTGGATAGAGTTGCTTTTCTCGGGCATGTGGTGACTGGAGATGGTATTTCAGTGGATCCCGAGAAGATTCGGGCCATCAGGGAGTGGCCTGTTCCGTCGTCGGCGTCTGAGATTCGGAGTTTCCTTGGACTTGCTGGTTACTATCGGTGATTCATTAAGGACTTTTCTCGTATTGCTGAGCCGATGACCAGGTTGACGCGGAAGGATGTTGCTTTTGTTTGGTCGGGTGATTGCGAGGGTGCTTTTGGTGTTCTGAAGGAGAGGTTGACGACTGCCCCTATTCTTGTTGTGCCTGATCGCAGCGGTGGATTTGAGATCTTTTGCGATGCTTCTGGCAAGGGTCTCGGTTGTGTGTTGCATCAGCACGGGCACGTTGTGGCGTATGCGTCTCGTCAGCTTAAGGTTCATGAGAAGAATTACCCGACGCATGATTTGGAGTTGGCTGCCGTTGTGTTTGCTCTTAAGATTTGGAGGCACTTCTTGCTGAGTGAGAAAGTGAAGATTTTCACCGATCACAAAAGCTTGAAGTACATTTTCACTCAGAAGGAGCTCAACATGCGACAGCGTCGATGGTTGGAGCTTATGGCGGATTATGATATTGATTTGCAGTTTCACCCTGGCAAGGTGAATGTGGTTCCAGATGCTTTGAGTAGGCTTCCTGCGGTGATGGTTTTGACCTCGCAGTGGAGATTGCAGCAGGATTTTTGCGAGTCTGGTGTGGAGATTGTTCTTCCTGGGGAGGCTTCGTCGTTGATGTACATGCAGGTACAGTCGACGATCGTGGATCGTATTAAGGCTGGCCAGGCTGAGGATCCGAAGCTGGTGAGGATTCGGGAGCAGTTGGAAGCCGGTCTGCGGACTGACTTTTTGATTCATGAGGATGGCTCGCTGAGGTTCGGAGCCAGGTTGTGTGTGCCAGCTGGGGATATCAGAGAGGAGCTGATGGTGGAGGCACACAGTTCGCCGTATTCTGTGCATCCTGGTGGCACCAAGATGTACCAGGATCTTCGTCTGAATTATTGGTGGCATGGTATGAAGAGGAGTGTGGCTCGGAGTGTAGCCAAGTGCTTGGTTTGCCAGCAAGTGAAGGCGGAGCATCAGCGTACGGCCGGGTTGCTACAACCGCTTCCGATTCCGGAGTGGAAGTGGCAACACATCACTATGGATTTCGTGACTGGACTACCTCGGAGTCTGAAGCAGAATGACGCGATTTGGGTGATCGTAGATCGATTGACCAAATCTGCGCACTTTATTCCGTTCCGAGTGGGACAGTCCACTGAGATGCTAGCGAGGAGATATATGGAGGTAAAGTTCTTTTACTCTCCGTTTTATTTCCTTTTCCTAGTTTGGATAGTGATGTAACGTGAATCGTGCAGGAAGTTGTGCAACTTCATGGAGTCCCCGTGAGTATCGTGTCTGACAGAGACACGAGGTTCACATCTCAGTTTTGGCAGAGTTTGCAGAAGAGCTTGGGTACGCGTCTGAGTTTCAGCACGGCGTACCATCCGCAGACGGATGGCCAGTCCGAGAGGACGATTCAGATTTTGGAAGACATGCTGAGGGCGTGCATGTTGGATTTCAAGGGTTCGTGGGAGGACCATCTACATTTGGTGGAGTTCTCTTACAACAACAGCTTCCAGGCGAGTATTGGCATGGCGCCTTTCGCCGCTCTTTATGGGAGGAAATGTCGATCGCCATTGAGTTGGGATGACGTTGGTGATCGGGAGTTGTTGGGACCTGAGATGATCGTGGAGGCCGTGGATATCGTCAGGAATATTCGGGAGAGGTTGAGAATTGCTAAGGACCGTTTTAAGCATTGGGCAGATGCTAAACGTCGTCCTTTGGAGTTTCAGCCGGGCGACCATGTGTTCTTGAAGATTTCCCCGAATCGTGGTGTGATTCGTTTCGGGAAGCGTGGAAAGTTGAGCCCGCGATACATTGGACCGTTTGACGTTTTGGAGAGGGTTGGCGAGGTAGCTTATCGCTTGGCCTTGCCGCCGTCTTTGGAAGGAGTTCACAATGTTTTCCATGTGTCGCAGCTTCGTCGATACATTAGCGATCCGTCTCATGCGGTAGATTTTTCGGAGATTACCGTTCGCCCAGATTTGACGTATGACCAGCATCCAGTGCAGATTCTGGACAGGCGTCAGAAATCGCTTCGGAACAAGATTGTCAATCTTGTGAGGGTGATGTGGCGACATGGCTCACCTGGAGAGTCTACTTGGGAGAATGAGGATGAGATGCGAGAGCGTTTCCCACTTTTGTTTCCGGACTTGTGAGTATTTGGAAATTCCGAGGACGGAATTTTTCTTAAGTTGGGGAGGATGTAACGACTGCTTTTCATGTATCTGGATTTATTATAATATAATATATGTTTTGGTGGATTTTCTCCTCTTGTGTGGTTTTCGTCTCCGTAAATTTAATTTTCGATCGATTCGTCGTATTTTCTCATTTCTTCCTTAGGATTGCCGATTTCGAAGTATGTCGCTCGTGACGGACTTCATAACGGTCGTATCTAACTGTTAGATCAAGCCTAGGAGTCTTAGGAATCGATCCAGGGGCCCCGCGCTCCGTATCGGAACTTTTTGTGCTCATTAGCCGGTGTAAGAAGGGCCACCGACCGACTAGATGACGATCCAGTCGGTCGGCAATCCTTCTTGGACCGACTAGTTAGCCTTCTAAATTTCTCAGGAGTTACTGTTTATCGTTAGTCGGTCTAAGAACGTTGGTTGACCGACTAGGTTGCAAACTAGTCGGTCGGCAATGCTTCTTTAACCGACTAACACATCATCTAAATTTGACACTAGTTACTGTTTACTCTTAGTCGGTCTAAGAACGTTCATCGATCGACTAGATGCTAAACTAGTCGGTCAGTAATTGTTCATGGACCGACTAACTCTAAAATCCTATTTTCGTTCAGGAGTTACTGTTTGCACTTAGTCGGTCTGCGTTGGTCGACCAACCAACTAGTTGCCAAACTAGTCGGTCAGTGGTTGCTCTTTGACCGACTAACCAGTGTTGAAACCCTAATTTCTGGGCAGCCGCCAGCTCAACCTATTTAAACCCAACCCAAACGATTTCTTCTTCCCCAACACGACCCAAAACCCTAAAATCTTCCCCCTTGAGCCCCCATCTTCCTCCAAGCTTCATTTCTTCATTCCAAGCCCTAGAATCATCATCCAAACCATCCATCCAATCTATCTACCTCTCATCTTCCCCAAAATCTCATCAAATCCATCAAAATCCCCAAATCCCCCAAAACCCTAGTTTCCCCAAACTTCTCCAATCTTTTCCAGATCTGATCCTAGGGTTCCCCGGAGTGTTCCTTCCGTCTCCTCTTGGTAAGAAATCGATTCCTCTATGTTTTCATAGTCTATTGGTATTTTTATGAAACCCTAATAAATTTCATGTTGTTTGATGGTTGTTCCCCCATAACAGTGATTTCCCCATAGATTGGCATCCGTGTGACGAAGTAGTCGCCATCCCCGGTGCTAGGCAAGTGAAACTTGCATCTCTTGATTTGGGCCATGTCTTAGGCCATTTACCTTGCTTTAGCGTAAAAGAGACTAGACGGTGAAAGGATAGCCGTTTAGACGCCATTGACCTAGCTTGACAACGAAGCTTGGTCCGTCACCCTCATCATGCTTGTATGTCACGTTTAATTTCCCTTAACGGTACGCGTATTAAATGTTCATGTCATCCATGCATCCTTAACTGCTATTGCATTTTGCCTGTCATGTTTAATTTAAATGAACGGTACGCGAATATTTATTCATGTCATTGCGTTTTGCCTGTCACGTTTAAATACAATTAACGGTACGCGTATTAACTGCTCATGTCATTGCATGCTTGAATACTCATCGTGATTGCGTAGCTTTGCTACATACTTGTACTATCGTTCCGGCTAGGCCCCCACCTTGCGTGGGCACAATCCTATGCCACTTGCACTTTCTGGCTTGTGCTCCCGAAGACGAGATTAACACAGCCTGCGGGCAATAGGGCACTCGTTGAGTGACCCCTTGTACTTGATACTTGAACACAGCCTGCGGGCAATAGGGCACTCGTCGAGTGATCCCTTATACTTTACCTGTTACTTGACATTACATGTCACCCCTACCACTTGATACTTGCCACTTGTACTCTCCTTTACCTTACTTGTCACCACCGTACTTTACTTGCCATGCACCATGTTTTAATTGCTAGGTTGCTAGTTTACCATTATTCCCGTTTCCTTGCACAAGTCTTTCGACTTGCTGACATGTGCCCCTTTACTCTTTTGGGTGACACATGTTAGAGCCCGAGCCTGAGTTACTTGCTGAGGACGAGGTGTTTGCTGACGCCGAGCCCGTCCTTGTGTTTGACGGGGAGTACGTGGACACTGGGGACCAGTCCTAGTGTCTTCGTTGTGTTTTACTTTTGTTGGACAGTTGTTTTGTTATCGGTGCGTAGCACCTATACTTTGTTGTTGTTGTTGCTTTTGTTGGCCTTGTTCTGGGCCTTTAGACTCTTCTCTTTTAGCCTGGTGACTTTTCTGGATGTTGAATGACCGGCGCCCCGCTTGCGTCGTGGCGGCGCGGTGTCGTTTACCGCAAGTTTCACGGTTAGTGTAGGGTGCGGGAATATCGAACTCAGGGAGGCGAGGTTGTGCTTGGATCAGGTAGGACCTGAATCACCCCGAGGGGCGAGCTAGCCCGAATCGGTAGATGGTTGTCACGAAAGAAAATAAAAGCGTATGAACAAAAAGAAAGTAAACCTGGGACTTTGGTTTCCAACCCGACGAGAGACTCTCGCCGATATGGCCTACGGGTATGGATAGCGATCGGGATTAGGGTCTAATGGTGAGACGTTGCCTCTGAAAGTGGTACTGGCGTCCCATGGGCCCGATATTCCGGTCGGTGCCCAGGATGATACACCGGACTTCCCGGATTCGATCAGTGGGCACTCCCGTGTCCATTAACACTGATCGATCCCGGGAGCACTAAGTCCGCAACGATATCTCCCAACGTCTCATCCTGCCGCTCCCGCGTGCTAGGATTTGGCGTCTACGTTAAAGGCGTAAGCTATGGCTAGGGAGTCAACCGCCAAGTTTATTCCCCCTTGGCCCGACGGTCAAAGGCGGTCTTTTTCCCGCTGATGACAATGAAACGCCCCGCGTAACCGTTAGATTCCCACTCCCTATCGATTTCCTAACCCTATGGACGCATCGGGAAGAGCCCCCGAAGGGGTTTACACCAAAATCCCAGATTTGGGAACTACTCACAAAAATTCATGAAAAAGCAATCTAAATGAAATTTAACCGTTGAAATCATAATCGGACAATTGCAATGCGGAAGTAAAGGAGTAATAAAGACAATACTAAAATTTTAGAAAGATCTGAAAACTTACTTAAGAGTAACAATTACAGCCGTCACAAGGAAATAAAACAGTAAAAAATACAACTCTCCCGTTTCTGGAACCCTAGGGGTTCTATATATGGACTTACGCATCAACCGATCGGTTGACAAGTCAACCGATCGGTTGATCCGTTACAGATAAATTACAGAAAACGACGAGTTTTCACCCGATCTCATGAACCGATCGGGTGAGTTCTTGAGCGACCGGTTGGATCTTGGAGCAGTCGGGTGAACCGGTCGGTTCGGCGCCCGTGTCTTCAGCTCTTTTTCTCAGCTACAGATGAACCGACCGGGTGAGAGTCACCCGATCGGTTGGAATTCTGCTCGAAAAAACAGAGAACAGCCGCCCGCAGAACCGGTCTGTGAACCGGTCGGGTGACTTCTTTGTGAGCTGCGGTAGAGACCGGGTGGTGCACGCGTGCATCACCCGATCGGTTGAAGATGATCAACCGACCGGGTGAGGGGCTGAAAGATGAATTCTTCGACGTTTGACCCCCTGGATCACGCGTGACTTCTCCCGTTGCTCCGGGGACTTGGGATATCATCGTAAAACGTCCCCTACGTGGTCGAACTCCTGCAATCATGGACAAACAAAGAAAAGTGAAAGAAAACGGGAAAATATACGAAAACGAATAAGAGACGGCAGAAAACACGGAGAAACACAAAAGAAAACGTGCGTGAATATATGAAATATAAGCGCACGTCAAAATCCCCTAAGCTGAACTCTTCCTCGTCCTCGAGGAAGACGAGTGAGAGTAGGAGCTCGGAAGGGGAAAATAGAGAGGAAGAAAGAAAAAGAAAACTCTAGACCCTAGATCGTCCATCAGAGCCGCCAAAATCAGAAACGACACACCAAGCAAGCAAACGCCAAATCACACCACTAAATCTAGGAAAGCGAGTCCAAATAAGTGTCGTGGGTCCACGCAGTGAAGCGCGAGTGAGCGTCGTCGTGTGCTAGCAAACGGTGATGCTTTCTACGATGTGCTGTGATGTTCTATATACACAAATCCAAGGTATGACCCAAAATATCGATCCGAATTGAAATAAGCGGTGAATATAAGTTCAAGCATGCACGAGAAGAGTTAGAATAGAAGCGTATCATGCATCGGGGACTCCACAACTAGGGTTAAGGAAATCACGCCACTATAGCCTAGATACTAGCTAAAAAGTTCCTAAGTCAAGTGTTTTTTTGATAACAACGGGGGTTGAGATGATGTGGAGAAGAACACTCGGTGCAAATTCTCGCCTTCCCTTTATTCTTGGCAAGTATGAAAAAATATTCACACGGGAATTTTTTTGGGTTTTTGGGCTTTGTATTTTTTTTTTGAATTTTGGGCTATACAAGATTTTTCTTTTCTTTTCTTTTTGGGTTTTTCTTTTCTTTTCTCCTTTTTTTTGGATTTTTGGGATATTGGCTATACACATGTGTACTCTCCCAAGTGGGAGAACGGTACACGACGAGGGGATTTGCACCAAGTAAAACAAAAAAGAAGTCGAAATCTAAACACTTGGGCAAAGGAAACTATTCTCGCTAAATAGAGCGTAGGCTAAATGGGTTATCCTAGTCCTTAGTTGTGGAATCCCGACGCATGTGAATTGAATTATACGATATAAATATAGCATGCAAACAGTGGAAACATATACCGCATATTCAGATCGGAGCATGACAATCTAGGGGTCATTCCTGGACAGGTATATAAAGTAAAATCACAAAGCAGAAGCACACCAAATGCTAGTCACGACACACGACTCACAAAAAGCTAAGTGGACCTGCGACGCGTGAAATGCAAGAGGACTCGAAATCCTAGGGTTAGTGAGTGTGATCATCAACGCAATGCTAGGTGTGTGTGACTTTGTGGCGATTCATCATAAGAGTCATTTCTAGGAGAAAGAGCTAAAAAAAGGAAAAACAAGAAAAAATAAAAACACGATGAAAACGACACAAAAATACGAAAAAGGATTCAAACGACGCACACAGTGCGACTCCCCCAAGCTGAAGTTTGCATTGCCCTCAATGCAATATGAGTGAGCACGGGAGGGCAATGAAAATGGGGGGAGGATACGCACTGACACAAAAAGAAATAAAAACGAGGAAAACACATAGATAAAGCTGAAAAAGAAAGAAAGAACAAAATCAAAATCAAACAAAACGAAAAATAAAAAGAAAACCACACGACACGACAATAAAAAAAAATGAAAAACAAGCACACACACACAAAAAATGAGAAAAACAAACAAAACACGACAGCACACCAAAGTAGACGTCCCCCAAGCTAGACCAGAAAGAGCTAGCGAAACGATATGATTAATGAAATCCAGATATGTGCAAGGGGGAGTCAAAAACAAAAGGGGTGAATCTAGAAAACAACACGCAAATAGTCCCCTCCCTCCGACAGAGACAAAGCGGGGCCCCGAAAAGACAGATGGGCTCAAAAATGGGGGGGGGCAAAAGCGGGAGAGAAAAATCAAGCAGGGGCACCACCCTCTGGGGGTGGTGACGGGGGCCTGCGCTGGGGACCAGGGGTCGTGGGGGGTGGAATGTGGAGCTCGGAGACGTCGGGTGGGTCTTCGCGGATGTGGCGAACGAAGCTTTGAAGGAAGGGGAGGTCACGGTCGAAGGATTCCTGGGTTATCCGACCACCCTGACCAGCAAGGAGGACCATGGCCGTGAATCGGTCGGCATGGTCATCGGATTGGAATTGCATCCCATATTCGGGATCGTAACCGGGAGGTGGGGAAGTGGTGCGTGGTGTGGTGGATGGGTTAGAGGTGGTGGGCTGTGTGCGACGGGTACGACGGGTGGGCCTAGGGTTCGAAGAGCTAGCGTCGGTGGGTTTAATACGGCGGGGAGGCATTGTGTAGGTGTTGTTTGTGCGCGTAGGTGTGTGATAGTACAACGAATTCAACACAAACACAAAATACGACCAACAAGCAAACAGAATATTTGGGAAAAGATTAAAATTAAGCAAAGGAGCGAGGTTACCCAAAATGAGATGAAGATAGTTGCTCGTGGATGCCCCGATGCTGCTCGATTGGAGCACGATGTGAAGCCGCAGCGATCTCTTCAACAAGTTCCGAAGCGGGGGGGGGGGGGGGAAATGGGGGAAATCTAGGGTTTGTGTGTAGGGAGATGACGGGGGAATGGAGAGAAATGATGGTGGATGGGTAGGGAAATGGTTGGAGAAGAAGATCGAGGCTGATCTTGGGGAAGAAAGCAGGAAGGCGCACGACGGGAGACGAAACGACAGAGGTTCGGGCGATCGGGCGAGGGAGAAAACGAACGGGTGTCGGGGGGGGGGGGGTTATATAGGGTTTTAAGTCGAACCGATCGGGTGACTTGTCACCCGATCGGTTGACTGTTAGGTCGAAAATCTTGCCGAAGAAATGCTACAGGCGAACCGATCGGTTGAATTGTCAACCGATCGGTTGGCCGCTCCACTCAATTTCCCGAGAACTTAGGGCTGCTCACCCGGTCAGGTCAACCGATCGCGCTCGAACTCAACCGATCGGTTGATATTCCCCAAAATTTCCCGAGAGTTCTCCCCAGCTCACCCGGTCTGCCACCCGGTCTCTTCATTACTCAACCGATCGGGTCATATGGGGACAGATCGCGGCATGTATCTGATACATCCCAACCGATCGAGTGAGTTGTCACCCGATCGGTTGGGGCTTGTTTTCTGCAAAAACCAATAGATTTGATTAAGTCCCCGAACGGATGTTCTCGCGGCTGATTTTATTTATAAAAATAGATAAAATAAAGTAAAAAAAATAACGCTAAAAGTTAGAGAAAAAGTTTAGAACATGGGTTGCCTCCCATGAAGCGCACTTGTTTAACGTCGTTGGCTCGACGCCCGCAAGAGATGCTCATGGTGGCTGATACGGGTGATGCCCAAATTTCGGCATCTCTTCCTCGCTGGAGCTGAAGGCACTTGGAGTAGTCAGCGGCTGGAAAAATACTTGCTCGACTACCCTTCCCTTGTTCTTGGGGTCCGGGGGCTTTTCCTTGGTGTTGGTGCTTCCCGCCATCTTTTTCAGGATCCGGACCTCGTCTTTAGTGAGATCCATGGGCTCTTTCCCCGTTCTCCTCGCAGGAGGAGTCTTGGGGAACCCGGGAGGGGTCGTTCTCGCTGCACTTGGTTTTCCAGCAGCTTCTTTGTCTTCGGGGCCTTCTTCATCTTCTAAATCCCCCAAGTCATCGGGGGGGGGGGGGGGGGGGGTTTCTCAGGAGAATCTCCCAGGAGCTCTCCTCTACAGCTTTTTCTTCTTCTATCTCAAGAAAATTGCATCCAGGGTCATCAGGGGGATCGGGGTGCTTCATAGATAATCCCAGGTCAAACTCAACTTTCTCTCCGCCGACGTTCAAAGATAGTTTTCCGTTCTTCACATCTATTAGAACGCCAGCAGTGGCCATGAAAGGCTGTCCCAGGATAATGTGGGTGTGTGCGTCTTCGGGCATGTCCATGACCACAAAGTCCACAGGCATATGCACCCCTCTCACATTCATGGGAAGGTCATCCACAACTCCCACCGGATATTTTACCGACCGGTCAGCTAGTTGTAGGGTCATCCTGGTGGGTTCCAAATCACCCATCCCTATCCTTCTGTACATCGACAAGGGCATCAAACTAACACTCGCTTCGAGATCGACGAGTGCACGATGAATCTTCACTGCCCCGATCGTGCAAGGAATGGAAAAGCTCCCCGGGTCTTTAAGTTTCGGCGGATTTGCCCTCTGGATAAGAGCGCTACACTCCGCCGTCAACACTACTTTCTCCTTTCTGGACCCTCTAGTCACCAAATCTTTTAAGAATTTTGCATAGAAGGGGATTGTTTCGATTGCTTCTAGGAAGGGGATCTGCAAACTCAGGTCCTTGACCATGGCGAAGAACTTGCCATATTTCTCATCAATTTTTGCCTGAGCCAACCGTTGGGGAAATGGCACAACGGGTTTATACACTTTAGGGCTCTCTTCCTCCTTCTTCTCTTTCTCTTCTTCAGAGACTCCCTCTGGAGTCATAGGATTTGATGACGAAGCACCGGCGTCGTTTGATTTTTCGATCGGTTTCTCAACGACCGACGGTGCTTCCGGGTTGCTAGGGGGCACTCTAGTAGGAATTTGTGTCCCACTTCTCAGAACGATAGAGGACACATTTGCGTGCTCGTGCAAGAGTTCCGATGTCTGGGTAACTCCCCTCGGGTTCACCTCCGGTTGTGGCGGTAATTGGTTTTGTGACCTTGCAAGGTTCACCACTTGTAACCCCAGCTGGGTTACTTGGTCCGTGAGGGTCCGCTGACCCATTTCCAGCTTCTGGTTGATCCTCTCCTGGTTGGTAATATATTGAGTCAAGAGAGACTCAACCGGAGAGACGGCCCTCTGTTGGCCATACTGCTGCTGCTGCTGGAACGGCTGCTGATTCCTGGGGGCGTAGGATTGTTGCTGAGATGGTTGCTGCTGATATTGTTGCTGTTGAAACTGACTCTGCTGTGGCCTAGACGGCTGATATGCTTGTTGCTACGGCTGCTGAGGCGGCGAGGGCTGAAATGGTGGCCGGTAACTGAAGTTCGGGTGGTTCCGGTTGTTTGGAGAGTAGGCCGGGTTGGAATTTGTCCTTGGCGGGTACAGCGCATTTCCCGTAGGGTTGTAAAATAGTGCGCTCGCCTGATCCAACGGTGGTGAGATGTCACCACCGTCGAATTCCCCGAAGAATCCGGACTCTACTGCTGAAATCTGCTGTGTATCGGCCCCACCGGCTCCAACCATTAGTGCGGAGATCTGGGTCGAAAGCAAGTCAAACTTGCTTGAAAGTTTGTCGACGTCCTCGACTCTGTGTACACCCCCGGATCTTGGTGTGGCTCTCTCGTCACACCACCGCTCATTGTTGGATGCCATAATTTCTAGAATATGCCCGGCATCCTCCTCACTTCTAGACATGAAGGAACCCCCAGCCGCGGCGTCCATAGAAGATTTCAGGTCATCCCTCAACCCATTGTAGAACAGATTAATAATCTGCCACTTCGGAAGCTCATGGTGAGGGCATCTTCTTTGCATATCTTTATATCTCATCCAAGCTTCATGCAAGGACTCGTGGCTGGCCTGGGAGAAGGATGAGATTTCACTCCTCAACTTCATGGTCTTCCCCGGAGGAAAGAACTTTGTCAGAAAAGCGTTGGAGAGCTTCTCCCAGGTGTTGAAAGTGTTGGGGTCCTTCCCCCTTAGCCATTGCTTTGCTTTGTCTCGCAAGGAGAAGGGGAACAGCTTCAGACGGATAGCCTCTGTCGTGACACCATTGATCCGGAAGGTGTCACACTTCTCCAAGAAGGAGTCTAGATGCTCGATCGGGCTCTCCATGGGTGCACCCGCAAACTGATCCTGCTGGATCCACGTCACCAATGACGGCTTTAGCTCAAAGCTTTGGGCCGTGATAGCTAGAGGACGGATGGCGGAAGTGGACTCGATAGATGGCATCGAGTATTCCAGCAGAGACTTCTGAGGTGGGGTGTTCTCCTCCATGGATTCGGGATCTTCCCTTCTCCGCTTCTCGGCGGCCAAGCGCCTAAGGGTGGCGTTAATCTCTGGATCGAGGGGGATCAAGTCGTCAAGACTCCTTGAACTCCTGCGCATGAAAAACAACAAACACCCGTGAAGCGACAAGTGGGAAAGAGACAGATAAAATAAGAAATAAAAATAAGAAAAATAAAAAGAAAGAGGAGAATGCGAAAATTATCGCGAGGTAGGGATGTGAGCTAGAAACGAGGGTTCATGAGATCCTAAAATAACAAGCACGTTGCCTCCCCGGCAACGGCGCCATAAACTTGACCGGCGCCGCGCTTGCGTCGCGGCGGCGCGGTGTCGTTTACCGCAAGTTTCACGGTTAGTGTAGGGTGCGGGAATATCGAACTCAGGGAGGCGAGGTTGTGCTTGGGTCAGGTAGGACCTGAATCACCCCGAGGGGCGAGCTAGCCCGAATCGGTAGATGGTTGTCACGAAAGAAAATAAAAGCGTATGAACAAAAAGAAAATAAACCCGGGACTTTGGTTTCCAACCCGACGAGAGACTCTCACCGATACGGCCTACGGGTATGGATAGCGATCGGGATTAGGGTCTAATGGTGAGACGTTGCCTCTGAAAGTGGTACCGGCGTCCCATGGGCTCGATATTCCGGTCGGTGCCCAGGATGATACACCGGACTTCCCGGATTCGATCAGTGGGCACTCCCGTGTCCATTAACACTGATCGATCCCGGGAGCACTAAGTCCGCAATGATATCTCCCAACGTCTCATCCTGCCGCTCCCGCGTGCTAGGATTTGGCGTCTACGCTAAAGGCGTGAGCTATGGCTAGGGAGTCAACCGCCAAGTTTATTCCCCCTTGGCCCGACGGTCAAAGGCGGTCTTTTTCCCACCGATGACAATGAAACGCCCCGCGTAACCATTAGATTCCCACTCCCTATCGATTTCCTAACCCTATGGACGCATCGGGAAGAGCCCCCGAAGGGGTTTCCACCAAAATCCCAGATTTGGGAACTACTCACAAAAATTCATGAAAAAGCAATCTAAATGAAATTTAACCGTTGAAATCATAATCGGACAATTGCAATGCGGAAGTAAAGGAGTAATAAAGACAATACTAAAATTTTAGAAAGATATGAAAACTTACTTAAGAGTAACAATTACAGCCGTCACAAGGAAATAAAACAGTAAAAAATACAACTCTCCCGTTTCTGGAACCCTAGGGGTTCTATATATAGACTTACGCATCAACCGATCGGTTGACAAGTCAACCGATCGGTTGATCCGTTACAGATAAATTACAGAAAACGGCGAGTTTTCACCCGATCTCATGAACCGATCGGGTGAGTTCTTGAGCGACCGGTTGGATCTTGGAGCAGTCGGGTGAACCGGTCGGTTCGGCGCCCGTGTCTTCAGCTCTTTTTCTCAGCTACAGATGAACCGACCGGGTGAGAGTCACCCGATCGGTTGGAATTCTGCTCGAAAAAACAGAGAACAACCGCCCGCAGAACCGGTCTGTGAACCGGTCGGGTGACTTCTTTGTGAGCTGCGGTAGAGACCGGGTGGTGCACGCGTGCATCACCCGATCGGTTGAAGATGATCAACCGACCGGGTGAGGGGCTGAAAGATGAATTCTTCGACGTTTGACCCCCTGGATCACGCGTGACTTCTCCCGTTGCTCCGGGGACTTGGGATATCATCGTAAAACGTCCCCTACGTGGTCGAACTCCTGCAATCATGGACAAACAAAGAAAAGTGAAAGAAAACGGGAAAATATACGAAAACGAATAAGAGACGGCGGAAAACACGGAGAAACACAAAAGAAAACGTGCGTGAATATATGAAATATAAGCGCACGTCATTGAACTTATTTTCTTGTTGGACAATGTATGAGATGGGAGATTTTATTTCAGTCTCTCCTTGTGTTATTATTGTTATTCTGTTGTGGTTACAGGGACCTGCTTATGTATTATTGACGCTTATCGGGTTTGGGGCTTCATAGCTCCTCTCCCGTGCGGACCTTTTCACGTCTCGCCTCCATTTTAGGGAAGCGGGTCGTGACAGGTTTTGTTCTTGGACCGACTAAATCAATTAGTATTCAGACTATTTGTTTTTGACTCTTAGTCGGTCTAAGTTCACTGACCGACCGACTAGTTGTGAAACTAGTCGGTCAGAAAGTCTTCTTGGACCTACTAGATTTCTAGGTCTGAAATTCTATCTCTTCACTGTTCCTCACTTAGTCGGTCCATGTTGTTTGACTGACCGACTAGTTGATGAACTAGTCGGTCAGTGGTTGTTCTTTGACCGACTAGTTGCTTCAAATTTCTAACCGTTGGGATTTGACCTAACTCGTTTTTATGGGACCCTATAAATACGAAGATTGGTCATTTCTCTAGGGTTAAGAGCTGCCATTAAGAGATTCATTGAGATTGAAAGAGATAGACATTCTCACTCATTTCCAAAGCTCTTTTCCTCACAAGAAATCCATTCTCTCACTTTCTAGATCTAGAATCCATCTTGAGAGAAGTTTGTTCTTGGTGAGCCTTTCAAGCTCTAGCTTGATTCAAGTCTCCAAATCACTCCTAGGCACCCATTGCTGGTCATTTCTTTGGTGCTAGGTCTTGGTGACTTCATCTTCCTCAAATCCATCCTTGCACCTATTTGGTAAGAAAACTCAAGGTATATGATTTTGTGGTAAGATTGTTTATTTCATTATAAACTCGTTTATATTGCTTATTGATTCTCTCAGTTGTGAGAGAAGGTTGTGATCCCGGGTTGTGGGATTCACTATTGCCATTGCATGTATGATTTGATCTTGTGAAGGTTTTTCACAAGATATCATAGTGGAAATCTTGGGTTAGGGTTTCTAACCTAAGTATCCGGAGGGGATCCGGGTGGTTGGGACGTAGGATCACCGGGAACAAGTCGGGGAGACTTGGGTGGATCCGAACCCAGTAACATCTTTTGTTAGCATTGTTAATTTTGTTGTTGTCATCAATTTAAGCTTCCGCAAATTGATTCGGTAGGTGTTTGCACGATAATTAGGAATTATACTCCTCGTTATTTTTAAAGTACTATTCACCCCCCCTCTAGTACTTGTGCAGTAGCTTGTAGGGCATTACATTTGGTATCAGAGCCAGATACTTAGCTATGTCTGCCAACGACAACAAGACCGTTCGTCCACATGCGGATTATGGATCCTTCAGGAACCGTGAAGGAGTGTCTTCGGTCATGGAAGGACATTCCTCGACTAGGCCTCCATTCTTCAACGGCGTCAATTATGGATATTGGAAATGCCGGATGGAAACGTTCCTCCGGAGCGCCTCCTTGTGGAGAATTACCATGTCGGAGTACAATGTGCCTACCGAAGAAGATTTCGACAAGTGGACTACCGCGGAGGTCGCCGCGGAGATTGCAAATGCCAAAGCAATGAATGCTTTACAATGTGCATTGGAACCCGAAGATTTTAATAAGATATGCACATGTAAGAGTGCATATCAAATTTGGAATTCGCTCCTCATTTTGCATGAAGGAACGAGTCGGGTAAGAGATTCTAAACTCGTGGTAGTCAATAGAGATTACGAATTGTTTCATATGGAACAGGGAGAAAAGATGAAGGAGTATTATGCTCGCTTCGTCGACATAATGAACGAGTTGGAAGCTCTTGGCAAAACCTACACCCAAAAGGAGAAGTGTTCGAAGCTTATCGAAGGACTTCCTTCTTCTTGGGAGAAACGTACCTTCGCCATCGAGGAAGGTAATGACATGAATAAGTATACCGTAGTTCAATTGATGGGTACTTTGATGTCATACGAGGTACGCAAAGATAACAAGGTGAAGTTACAAGAAAAGATGAAGTCCTATTTGAACCAAGACGTGCCTAAGAAAAAGGCGATTTCATTCAAGGCGGCTTCATCCACCTCTACCGATGATGAGGACTCGGAAGAAGAAATGGACATGGAATCCATTGCACTCATGGCAAAGAAGTTCAATCGCTTCTTCCGAAAGGGTAACTTCAAACAAAAATCTAAATTTACTTCTACTAACGCCTCTCCACCTTTGTGCTTTAAATGCAATAAGCCAGGACACATCAAAGCGGATTGTCCTCAAAACAAGCAAAAGGAGAAGTGGAAGGCGCCGAAGTTCGACAAGTCCAAGAAGTAAAAAAAGGGGTACAAAAAGGGGCTTGTCGGAGAAACATTCACCGACTCCGAGGATTCCTCAAGCGGAGAGTCGGACGATGAGAAAGTGGAGCAAGCGCACATGTGCTTCATGGCAAGAGAGGAGCATGATCAAGGATCTTCCTCCTCCGATGATAGCGACAACGAAGGCGATAAGGTAACTATGGATGATCTTAGGGATGCTAACTCTCAATTATGGTCTAAATACACTAAATTAGTAAATAGATATACTAAAGTAAAAGATGACCTAGCTAGCATTCAAACCTCGCCTAAGACTATCATCACCAACAACGACACCGTTGTTGAAGAGTTAAGAAATGAGATTGTTAATCTCAAATCTAAACTTGAACATGTTAGCATTGAAGATCCGGAAGAACATAGGATAGCGGATTTGACTTCTCAAAACTCGACTTTGAGTATTGAGAATGAGAATCTTAAATCTCGTGTTTATGTGCTCACATCGCAAGTATCCAATTTGGATACTTCTATGCGTTCTCTCAAAGAGAAATATGAGAACACATTAGGCCGAATTAATAAATTCAATAAGGGTAAGGACCATTTGGATAAAATCCTAAGTGACTTACTTCCGGCCAATCACCACATTGGCTTGAGGTATACGATGGGATGTCCATCCAAATCGGCCACTACTTTTGTTAGGCCAAATTCCGGTGACTCAACGAGTGGTAGCAAATACTCTATTGGTAGTTCATCTACCAATGGTGCTTCCACCTCGTCCACACCCTCTTTCGGAAAGAAACCCATTTTGGGTGGACCTCCAAAGAAGGGGCATGCTTATATGTACACAAATACCATGCCACGTAGGAACACACGTCCTACTCCACCGGCTCACACATATGATGATTTTTATGCTACACGTTCACGGGCACGTGCACACCATGTGAGACACCCTCACGCACGTGTTCCCACACATGCATATGTTCACCCACCTCATCATATGAATAATTCTCGTCGTGCACCATTCCATCATGTTCCGTATGCCTATCCACAACATGCATCACGTAGAAATCAACGTCGCATGCATGCACCTAATAGGATGAGGGCTCCCAAGATTTTCACTATTTGGAGTACAAAGGACACAAGCATGGATGAAAAACAAGTGTATATGAATGCTTATTTTTCGGATGTTGTGCATAGTAGAAATTATGTGGGGAAGTCTAAGTCCAATTGGACTTGGCTTCCAAAGGTCTAACCTTTGAGGACCCAATGACCTTGGGTACCATGATATGAAATTTTCTATCTTTAGGTACTCAAGGAAAAGAAAAAGAAAAGGAGCAACAAATTTAAATTTAGCTCCAAGTGGAATTGGATACTCGATAGCGGGTGTTCAAAACACATGACGGGCGATGCTCAATTGCTTTTCGGAGTGGTGCCCATTGCTAATGGGAACCGGGTAGTCTTTGGAGGCAACGAGAGCGGAACCATCGTCGGTGTTGGTAAAGTGGGTAACCCGTCTAAACCCTTAATTAGTGATGTTTATCTAGTTAAAGGTTACAAAGTTAGCTTTGCGAAAGGATTGTGTCATATTTTGAATGATAATAATGATTTATTATTTTCCGGCACACGCCATAAAGATATTTATATTTTGGATCTTCCTAAGTCATATGAACAATGTCTCGTTGCCAACACAAGTGAACAACACTTATGGCATCGACGCTTTGGACATGTGAACTTTGGAACACTTTATAAGCTTTCAAAATTAAATTCCATTAAAGGTTTTCCGAAGCTCGTTTTTGAAAAGAAAAGTTTTTGTGATTCTTGTCAACGTGGCAAGCTTCCTAAATCTTCATTTATACCTAAGAAAAGCATTTCTACTAAACGGCCACTAGAGCTATTACATCTAGATTTATTTGGGCCAACTAGAGTTGCTTCCTTAGGAAATGCAAGATATGGACTTGTCATCGTCGATGATTATTCTAGATTTACATGGGTATTTTTCTTATGTAATAAAAATGAAGCTTTTGAAAACTTCACAATATTTGTGAAGAAAGTACAAAATCTCATCGGAACCACCATTGTCACTAGGGTGAATTTGAGAATGAGTCTTTCTCAAATTTTTGTGATGATCTTGGAATTACTCACACGTTTTCTTTCCCTTGCGCACCTCCTCAAAATGGTGTTGTTGAGAGGAAGAATAGAACGCTTGTGGAGTGTGCTCGCACTATGCTCAAAGATAGTCAACTTGGTTATCAATTTTGGGCGGAAGCGGTACACACCGCTTGTTATGTGTTTAATAGAATACTTTTGAGGCCCGGCACCAAACAAACTTGCTATGAATTGTTGTTTGGTAGATTACCTCAAGTTAAACATTTTCGTGTTTTCGGCGCAAAATGTTTTATTAAAAACACATATGATAATTTGGACAAGTTTGATCCGAGATCGGATGAGGGGATATTTGTTGGGTATTCCTCTCGTAGCAAGGCCTACCGGATATACAACAAAAGATCCTCTACGATCGAGGAATCACTACATGTCTCTTTTAATGAGAATTTTACTACTTCTAGAGTTTCAAATGATTATGATTCTATGGATGTTTTATGTGATTCGTTTGAAAATTCTAAGTCTATTGATTCAATTGATTCTATTGATACTAACCCGACTAATGAAGTTGTTGAGAATGTTTCTAGTGATCAAGGTATTCCCAAGCGGCTTCATACCGTTCGCGACCATCCTCATGAGCAAGTCATTGGCAATATTCAAGATAGAGTCAAGACAAGATCGCAAGTCCACCACTTCGCCAATTGTGCCTTTGCCTCATCGATAGAGCCAAAGAATATAGTTGAAGCGTGCGAAGATAGTGCTTGGATCCTTGCCATGGAGGAGGAACTCATTCAATTCGAGAGGAATGCGGTATGGGAGCTTGTTCCTTTGCCATCGAAGAACCACACCGTCATAGGGACAAAGTGGATCTTCAAGAACAAAACCGACGAAAACCAAGTCGTCGTCCGGAACAAAGCTCGGTTAGTAGCTCAAGGCTATCGACAAGAGGAAGGTATCGATTTCGAAGAATCCTTCGCTCCGGTAGCTAGATTAGAATCAATTAGACTATTATTGTCTTTTGCATGCCATAAAAATTTTAAATTATTTCAAATGGATGTTAAAAGTGCATTTCTAAACGGAGATGTTGTTGAGGAAGTTTACGTTTCTCAACCTCCGGGCTTCATAAGTGAAAATTTTCCAAATCATGTTTTTAAACTAAAGAAAGCTCTTTATGGTTTGAGACAAGCTCTTCGAGCTTGGTATGATCGCCTAAAGAATTTTCTTTTGGATTTGAATTTTAAAATGGGCGAAGCCGATTCTACACTTTTTGTTAAGCATTCGAATAATGATATTTTCTTAGTTCAAATTTATGTTGATGATATCATTTTCGGTGCTACTAACTTCACTCTTTGCGAAGAGTTTTCTAATGTTATGAAGGAACAATTTGAGATGAGCCACATGGGCGAACTCAAATATTTCTTAGGTCTCCAAATTCGCCAATTGAACGATGCAATCTTCATCCACCAAACGAAATACACGGTGGAGTTGCTAAAGCGATTTGGAATGGAGAATGCCTCCGGGAAAAAGACTCCTATGAGCACTACAACGCATCTTGATAAAGATACGGGCGGAAAAGATGTAGACATTCGTCTATATCAAGGTATGATAGGTAGTTTACTTTATCTTACCGCAAGTAGGCCCGATATTATGTTTGCCGTTTGTATTTGTGCTCGTTATCAGTCTCAACCTAAGGATTCTCACTTAGTAGCGGTTAAACGTATTTTTCGCTATCTAAGTTACACTTTAAATTTTGGATTACTTACCTGAAATCTAGCACATATGAGTTAGTCTCATATAGTGACGCTGATTATGCGGGATGTAAATCCGACAGGAAGAGTACTAGTGGCACTTGCCATTTTCTAGGAAATTCCCTTGTCTCTTGGTTTTCCAAGAAGCAAAATTCGGTATCACTTTCAACCACCGAGGCGGAATACATTGCCGCCGGTGCCGCTTGTGCCCAGGTTCTTTGGATGAGACACACACTGAAGGATTTTGGTATTTATTGTGATACTAGCCCTATCATGGTGGATAACCAAAGTGCTATTTGTCTTTCAAAGAATCCGGTGCACCATTCCCGATCTAAACACATAGATGTCCGACACCATTTTTTAGATGATCATGTTGCTAAAAAGGACATCATATTAGTGTACGTTGAAACCCAAAAGCAAATCGCCTATATTTTCACGAAACCCCTAAAGGAGGACTCCTTTGTGCGGTTGCGTCGAGAATTGGCGATTATGGGTGAATCCGAGATATAGGATTCATGTTTCATTCAATTATCTTGCATGCTATTATATTTTGCAATATTTCCTTCATGCTAGACTTATTGAATTTTTCGGGATTTTATGTGATATGTTTGAATTTTTGCTCGAATTCTTGCTTGAATGTCGTATTTGAGATTTCGATGTATTATGGGGTAGTTTAGATGACTTATGAGAGGGTTAAGATGTTTCGTTCAAGTGTTTTATGGAGAGAACTTATTTATCAATTTTGGACTCTTCTAGTCGGTTTCAGTTCATCAGCCAACCGACTAGATGCACATCTAGTCGGTCAGCTAGTGAACTCAGACCGACTAGTTCAAGCTTTGAACTTTCCCTGTCATTGACTTCTTTTAGTCGGTCACAGTTCACTTACCGACCGACTAGATTGAAAACTAGTCGGGCAGTTATTGAACTGTGACCGACTAACTCTAGCCCTAGATTTTTCGTTTTGCCTCTGTTTCGACTTAGTCGGTTTAAGCTCATTGACCGACCAACTAGATCGTAATCTAGTCGGTCAGTGCTTGAACTGTGACCGACTAAGTGCTCTAGGGCATTCACGTCTTTTTGCATTCTCGACCGACTTATACCAATTCTATCCGATTGTTTTGCCTTCCAGTCGGTTGTTTTTGTTCTCCAGCTCGAAAAACTCCCAAACCCCGATCGTGACCTTTCGACTTCCGTCGTTCTCCGGCCATTTTTCCGGCCAACTCCGCCGCCAGTCGCCGTCGATCACTCCCCTAGGTAACTCCCTCCTTCCTAGGTCTCGTTTTCATCCCTAGGGTTTGTCTTAGGACTTGTTTTCACCTCTAGGGTTTCGGATTCAATCTTAGGGTTTGTTGTTTTAGGTTCTAGGGTTTGAGCTTAAGTTGATTGATCTTCTCCCGTTGCTTGATTGAGCTCGTTGTGCCGCAATCATGGCACGAACGAGGATCCCGATTACCTCCTCTAGGGTATCCCCCATGACCATAGAGGCCGCGACCGCTTCGACCCCTCCTAAGCGTAGGGCCAAGACCACTCGTCCCCCCTCTTCGTCTTCAACACTGTTGAAGAGGAAGAGGACATCCAAGCCCAAACCTACATGCCAATCTTCCAAGCCCAAAGCTAAACCCAAAAAGTTCCGTGCACCTACTCCTCCCGATGAGCGTTCAGATAGTGATTCCGAGGATGATTCCGAGGAAGAATACACTCCTGAGCATCCCGAGAAGGCACCTACTCCACCCCTCCTCCACCTCCTCCTCCACCTCCTCCTAAGACCCGTAAGGCTAAGGGTAAAGGCCCGATGCCAGTCGGCGGTGTTGATATATCGTTGTGTCGTGACGACCCTAAGTGTCTAGCAGCTTACAACCGTATAGAGCACTGCCCACTGCTGTTGGAGCATTACGTTCAATTTTCTGATTTCCTTGGCCTTGCGGATCTGCTCTCCTATAGTGGGCTCCTTGACTACCTTCGCTTCGACCCTAAGGCGAACCCTAGACCCTATCCTCGCCTGGTCAAATTATTCTATGCTAATCGTGTCCGGGGCCACTACGATGAGAGTCACTCCATCGAGACTACTGTCTTGGGAACTCCTATAGTTCTCACGGCAGAAATCTTGGGGGAGGTGCTTGACTGTTCGTCGTCTGGTCTCCTCCCGTCGGACATTTCGGTTGATGATATCTCCTCCTTTGATCAGTCTGTTCTATCTGATATCTTCCATGTGATCCCTCCTGCCTTCATTGGTGTTCCTTCGAAGTCGTTTAAGCCAAATGCATGGGTGCTCAATCTCATTCTGAAGTCGTGCTTGCTTCCCAAGTACGGCTCATCTTCTCTGCCATCCCAGCCGTTCCTCAAGTTGATTTACGCTCTATTCTTGGGTTGCGAGATTAATTGGGCTCGCGTTATACTCGATAAGATGGACTCTTTCAAGTGTATTTGCAAGACCACTAAATCTGCGCATATCCCGTACCCATGTCTGTTGACCTTGGTTTTCCGTCATTTCTGTGTCCCTCTGCCTCCTGATGATGAGCGTCCTCTTGGTCCTCCACTGAACATGACGGCCGTAAAGAAATCTCTTGCGGCACTCCGTCACATGCAGCGGACGACTCCTTCTGTGTCACAGGGCACTTCTTCTGCAGCTGCTGCTTCTCGTCCTCCCACCACACTTGATGATGTCGTTCGGTTACTTCGTCGTCACGAGTCACGTTTGGCTCGTATCGAGGAGGTAGTTTGCCGTATGGCTAGTTTGATGGGCGTTCAGCTTCCTCCTCCTGTTTCTGAGGATGAGGAGATGGACGATGAGGATATTGATGAGCTTGTCACCTCATTTGCTCGTGGCGCTGAGGCCACTGCTTCTGCTGCTGCTACCACATCTGCTCCTGGAGCTGCCACCTCTTCCGGTGCTCCAGAGACTTCTGTACCAGTGGATCAGCCTCCTGATGCTGTTGCTGCTCCCTCTGACGACCCTGCTCCAGTTTTGCCTGCTGATGTTCCAGTTGATACTCCTGCCGTTGAGCCAGTCGTCGATGTTTCCACACCTGCCCCGACGATCCCGTCTGTTGACACGCCTGTCCTCCCAGCAGAGCCTGAGTCCACTCCCTCGACTGGACCCACGAAGACTGCTGATCCTGCCACTTCCTCGTGATCGTCTGTTTCGAGGCCTCTCCTATGATCTTTGGATGATGCATCTTTTTGAGAGTGTTTTGAGTTAGGATGGAGTGTTGTCGTTGTTTTGATGTACTTTTGATTTTGTGGATATCAGTGTATTTGATGTATTTTGGATGTTGATGATGGTGTTCCTATGATTATGTTGTACCTTTTTGATGTTGATATAGATGGTATGTTGCACTTCTTATGATGTAGTCGATGTGTTTTTTGGATGTACTCATTGTATTCATATATATATACATCGATGTTCTCTTTTACCTCGTCGTGCACATTTAATATTCATTCAATGTCTATGATATGTGAAATCGTCGCTCGTCGCTTAAAAACTTGGTTAAATATATTATATTTCTATGATTGTATAGAATTGTTTTCCATGCACAAATTTAACCAAGAATATTGAATATTGGAGAGTATGTTCCTTTATTCACTAAATGAATTAATATTTGGTATTTTTGATGATTTTAATTTTCGCTTTTTGATAATGGACAATTTGGCACACCTTGATTTGATTTCATCATTTTTCCCTTGGTGTCAATTAGGTCCATCGTCAATTTCTAAGACTCCCGATGTTGGATTTTCCTTTTCCTAGTTGTTGTCGTTGTATGCCCCCCATTTTTGGGATAATGCCAAAGGGGGAGAGATAATGATAATAAATAGGGCAAATGAAAATTTAACTCAATTTCCAAGAATCTAATTTGTTGTGTTAGATTCAGTGGGAGTTAAGCTATATATAAGGATTTTCAAAATCCGATATTTCAAAAATCGATTCTCGTTATATATCTTACTCATCTCATTGATGCAATTTATATATATTCATTTTGGAATTAACGTGTCATCAATGCAGGGGGAGTAAGTATTTTACATTTGAATCATTATTTTTATGTTGGTTTGTCATCACCAAAAAGGGGGAGAATGTTGAGTATTGGACTCCCCGGATTTGGTTTTGGATGATGATCAAACATAAATAATTCATGTGCTAACAATTTGTGAGCGCAATTATGGAGATCGTCGCCAAATTCACGAGAACATTCAAAGCGACATCTCAAGACTTCTCAAAGCTCGTATTCTGTGCCTAAAGCTTCGTTGAAGCTTTTGGACCGTTTTGGAAGTCATGAAGATTTGATCGAAGCTCTCGAAGACCGTTCCTTAAGGTTTTATTTATAGTCTTTTAGCTTCGATCTATAGAATGTTAAGCCTTGAGTATATCTTACATTTCTATCTTCGTAACGCTCCTATCTTAGCTCTAGGATCATTGTAGAAGTCCATTCTAACTTCCTCGAAGCATCGCGCTTCGATTCGGACTTCTTGTGCATGTTAGTTGGTTCAAGAAGAAGAACTGACCGACTAGATGGTGATCTAGTCGGTCGGCAAAGCTTCTTGGACCGACTAGTTTGTTTCCTTAATTTCATGCACTTTACTGTTTACAGTTAGTCGGTCTACGTTGACTCACCGACCGATTAGTTTGTGAACTAGTCGGTCAGTGATGCTTCTTTGACCGACTAGTTGAGCTTTACTGTACATGCTAATTTTCTCCTGAGCTACTGTTTATCGTTAGTCGGTCTAAGAACGTTTGGTGACCGACTAGTTGATAATCTAGTCGGTCAACATTTGTTCTTGGACCGACTAAATCAATTAGTATTCAGACTATTTGTTTTTGACTCTTAGTCGGTCTAAGTTCACTGACCGACCGATTAGTTGTGAAACTAGTCGGTCAGAAAGTCTTCTTGGACCTACTAGATTTCTAGGTCTGAAATTCTATCTCTTCACTGTTCCTCACTTAGTCGGTCCATGTTGTTTGACTGACCGACTAGTTGATGAACTAGTCGGTCAGTGGTTGTTCTTTGACCGACTAGTTGCTTCAGATTTCTAACCGTTGGGATTTGACCTAACTCGTTTTTATGGGACCCTATAAATACGAAGCTTGGTCATTTCTCTAGGGTTAAGAGCTGCCATTAAGAGATTCATTGAGATTGAAAGAGATAGACATTCTCACTCATTTCCAAAGCTCTCTTCCTCACAAGAAATCCATTCTCTCACTTTCTAGATCTAGAATCCATCTTGAGAGAAGTTTGTTCTTGGTGAGCCTTTCAGGCTCTAGCTTGATTCAAGTCTCCAAATCACTCCTAGGCACCCATTGCTGGTCATTTCTTTGGTGCTAGGTCTTGGTGACTTCATCTTCCTCAAATCCATCCTTGCACCTATTTGGTAAGAAAACTCAAGGTATAGGATTTTGTGGTAAGATTGTTTATTTCATTATAAACTCGTTTATATTGCTTATTGATTCTCTCGGTTGTGAGAGAAGGTTGTGATCCCGGGTTGTGGGATTCACTATTGCCATTGCATGTATGATTTGATCTTGTGAAGGTTTTTCACAAGATATCATAGTGGAAATCTTGGGTTAGGGTTTCTAACCTAAGTATCCGGAGGGGATCCGGGTGGTTGGGACGTAGGATCACCGGGAACAAGTCGGGGAGACTTGGGTGGATCCGAACCCAGTAACATCTTTTGTTAGCATTGTTAATTTTGTTGTTGTCATCAATTTAAGCTTCCGCAAATTGATTTGGTAGGTGTTTGCACGATAATTAGGAATTATACTCCTCGTTATTTTTAAAGTACTATTCACCCCCCCTCTAGTACTTGTGCATTAGCTTGTATGGCATTACACATTATGAATCTTGTATGTTTATTTCTCTCCCCCTATGGCATTATCCAAAAAGGTGGGAGCAAATAACAACAACAATAATAGTGCTAAAATACAAACTAACAACAATCAAGGAGTATAAAGATATATCGAATCAAAAACTCATAAAATCTCATCATATACACATGTGAGTAATGGAATTGAAATCCAATATCAACATTTTAGATATTCGTAATAAAAATAATTTTAACAAATTCATCACATCAACGAAAGAGCATGAATTAACCAATATCAAATTCGTGTATTGTCTCAAAAGCACATCAAGAAGAGTGAAGCATACATAGAGACAATATATCATACATCACACAGAAGTTAATCAATATAGCATAGTGTGACACAAGAGAGGGATGCAACATCATATATATAGATATAAAGCAGCTGAGTACATCATCAGATGGTCATCAACATGGCCACCCCAAAAAGATACATCAAGAACAACCAAAAAATAACTACTTCATGACGACATCAAAGAGTATATCATCATACATATATAAAAGTGTCACATACAGCATCATCCATCATACAAAGACAAAACATATATCATCACTTAAAAATAACATCACTCAAAATCATCGATCTAAGGGTGAGCGTCTCCAGGGGCTGCGGACGAGGAAGCAGGCTCTGAAGCAGCAGGAGTGTACTCTGGAGAAGGGTCAGAAGGAGCAACAGAAGCAGCAGCAGCAGCATCCTGTGTAGAAGCAACACCAGGAGGCTCAACGACACCAAAAGGCTGAGGAGGCACATGAGGCAGAGGAAGATACTGTCTCAAATCCTCAGGGAAGGGAATTCCCTGATGGAGGAGAGAGAGAGACAGCAGCCGGTAAATACCAGAGATCATCGACAAAAGAGTATCCTGAGACGGTGGAGCAGATGATGGTGAAGGCAAATCAGCTGGAGGCACAGTGGATGAGGATGGAGCTGAAGTAGTCTTCCTCTTCTTCGAGGTAGTCTGCAGAGCCGAAGAGGATTTCAACTTCGCAGAAGCATCGAGGAGAGGGCCAAAGGGCATGGGCTCGTAACGAGTCAAGTCAATGCCAAAGTGACGGAAGACATGAGTCAAAAGACCACCAAAGGGAATGTGAGACGAGGAGGACGTGAACTCAACCTTGTCCATCCTGTCAAGGAGGACACCGGCCCAGTTCACGGGCATGCCAGAGAAAATAGCATACATACACTTTAGTATATCCTGAGACGGCTGATCGGACGATCCATATCTCGGCAGAATGTTGGACTTCACCACTAGGTGAACCGCCCAACCCCGTGCAGAGAACATGGATGATCTGACACCCGAATCAAGAGCTAAAGGAACCTCTCGAAACATATCCCGGAGAACAGACTGGTCAAGATCGTCAATCTCGGAAAAGCTGATATCAGTGGGGAGGGAACCGACATAAGGAATCCTAAGAATAGTCCCTAAGAGAGAGGGAGTGATCTGAATGTGGGTGCCCTAGACGACAGTATCAAGGATGCCGGTAGTCGAATACTCATCGCGAACGCGGTTCGCATAGAAGAGCTTCACCAGAAATGGATAGGCTCTGGGGGACTCGCTCTGAGAGAAGCGAAAAAGATCGGCCAGGTGAGTAGCGGATAGAATGTCAGAGAGTCTCTCAGCAGTGAATGCGGGGAAAGCAATGTACCGCTCCCTAAGTAGGTTGATCCTTAGGAGAGAGTGAAACTTTGCCAGACAAAGATCGTCTCGGCAAACAGGAACCAGGGGATCAGAGGCAGGAGTCTCTTCAGACGAACTGGATGCAGAAGGAGATACATGAGGGATCTCAGCAGCAGGCTCACTGATGTGAACACCAGTAGGCTTGCGCTGACGATGAATCAAGGGCTGAGCATCGCTAGAAGAGGCAGAAGGTGAGTAACCCAACGAAGACGAACGCACGGGAGACCGAGCATGCTTGGTTCGAGCTTTATAGGGTTTCTTTCTCTTGGCAATGAGTTTCTTAGGAGCCCTAGGTTGTTTATAAGCAACGATCTTCTCTTTTCCCTTAGGTTTAGGAGCCATGGAAACAAGAGAAGAAGAACTAAAGCAAAAAAAAGGAAACAACGAAGATCAAGAGAGAGAAAGCAAACCAACTGACGGAATACCGACGATCGCGGAGAGGAAGATCAAAGACGACGGTATACCACGATCGACAGCGACGATTAGGAGGAGATCGACGGTTGAAAAAACGAAATCGATCGTTTTTGTAGAGAGAAACGAGCGGGAAGTTGAACGGTCGAAGCAGAGGAGAGAGAAGATCGACGTGGGGAGTGATCGCGTCGACTGAATATAAAATCGGGAAAATCAATCTGAGCCGTTGGATCAAGGAATCGACGACTCGGATCAAATCACATGAACCGACATAGCAGAACACAGTCGACTGGAGAACAAAAGTCAGTCGACTGTATAAAGTGATAAAATTAAAGCTCAGAGAGTTGGGCAGTCGACTGACAAGTATAATGCAGTCACCTGTTCGCTGGACAGTCGACTGACAGATACACAACAGTCGGCTGGCCGAGAATTAATACAGATCATAAGAATAACAGAGAACACTGTAAAAATTCGACAAAGAGTACAGTCGCCTGATAGCTAAATTGCAGTCGCCTGTTAAACTAACAGTCGACTGTAAAACAGTCATCAGTCGGCTGTGCGAAAGATATCAATTTTCATAAAGAGGATATAGAGTAGGGCAGTCGACTGTCAAAAGAAAAACAGTCGTCTGTCCTGGTCCAAAAAAGCACAGTGATATAGAATTCCAGAGAATAAGAACACTCACCCTAGGACCTATACTCTAATCACAAATACATCTTAAAATCATTATGAAACCAATAAATCCATTGAAACACAAATTATTCCAATCAAATTCGAAAACTCATGAAATCAAATAAGTCACAATTGCCTTTCTTAATCTCATAAAACAATAAAGCACATGAAGAAAGACAATTAAGAATATGAGCTCAATAAGGAGTTATATCATGAAAATTGAGCTTCTAGATTTCAGATTCACCCATAATTCCCAATTCTCCACGTAACCTCACAAATGAATCTTCTTTAAGAGCTTTAGTGAAGATATCGTCAATTTGTTTTTGGGTTTCAATGTACTCTAAGATGATGTCCTTCTTAGCTACATGATCATTTATAAATTGGTATTTTATAAAATGTTGTCTCACGTCTATGTGTTTGGTACGGGAGTGGTGTACCGGATTCTTGGAAAGACAAATCGCACTTTGATTATCAACCATGATAGGGCAAGTATCATAATTGACACCATAGTCACTAAAAGTGTGTCTCATCCAAAGAACTTGTGCACATGCAAGACCCGCGGCAATATATTCCGCTTCAGTCGTGGACAATGACACCGAATTATGTTTCTTAGAGAACCAAGAAACTAAGGAATTTCCTAAGAAATGGCATGTGCCACTAGTACTTTTCCTGTCGGACTTGCATCCGGCAAAGTCGGCATCACTATATGAGATTAACTCCTACGTGCTAGACTTAGGGTAAAGTATCCCATAATCTAGGGATTGATTGAGATAACGAAATATTCGTTTAACCGCAATCAAGTGTAACTCCTTAGGTCTTGCTTGATATCTAGCACATATACATATGGAAAACATGATATCGGGCCTACTAGCGGTTAAGTAAAGTAAGCTACCGATTATACCTCGATATAGACGAACGTCTACATCTTTTCTGCTTTCATCCTTGTGTAGATGAGTAGTAGTACTCATGGGAGTCCTTTTGCTTGAAGACGATTCCATCCCGAATCGCTTAATAAGCTTCCTTGTGTACTTTGTCTGATGTATGAAAGTGCCATTCTCCATTTGTCGAATTTGCAATCCAAGGAAGTAGGTGAGCTCTCCCATGTGGCTCATCTCAAACTCATCCTTCATAGACTTGGAAAATTCTTGACAAAGATTAAAGTTAGTAGAACCGAAAATAATATCATCTACATAAATTTGAATCAAAAGAATGTCATTTTCATAATCTTTAATGAAGAGTGTAGAATCAACTTCTCCTATTTTAAAACCTAAATTCAAAAGAAAGGTCTTAAGGCGATCATACCAAGCTCTAGGAGCTTGTCTCAATCCATACAACGCTTTCTTAAGTTTGAAAACATGGTTTGGAAATTTCTCATGAATAAAACCGGGAGGTTGAGAAACATAGACTTCTTCATTTACAAATCCATTTAAAAATGCACTTTTAACATCCATTTGAAATAATTTAAAATTCTTATGGGATGAAAAAGATAAAAGCAACCTAATAGCTTCTAATCTAGCTACGGGGCAAAGGATTCTTCGAAATCAATACCTTCCTCTTGCCGGTAGCCTTGAGCTACTAACCTTGCTTTGTTCCGTGTGATTACCTCGTTTTCATCCGTCTTGTTCTTGAAGATCCATTTGGTCCCAATAGCTTGGTGACCACTTGGAAGAGGTACATGTTCCCAAACTTTATTTCTCTCGAATTGCGCTAGTTCTTCCTCCATTGCCACTATCCAAGAGCTATCCTCACAAGCTTCTTGAATGTTCTTTGGCTCAATGGTAGAGACGGATGCGCAATGGGAGAACTCTTCAATTCTTGATCTCGTTCGAAAACCCACACCAATATCTCCAATAATTTGGTTATGGGGATGGTTGCGAACGGTTGGATAAGCTTTGGGTAAACCTGGATCACTAGGAACAACTTCAACAACTTCGTTAGAAGTGTTAGTCTCAACAATATTATCATTAATCTTAACATTATTAAGAGAATCACAAAGAATATCTACATTATCATCATCAACATGAGGAAAGTCAAAATCTTCATAAAAAGATACGTGAAGTGATTCCTCAATCGTTGAAGAAGTTTTGTTGTATATCCGGTAGGCTTTGCTACGTGTGGAATATCCAACAAAAATTCCTTCATCGGATCTTGGCTCAAATTTGTCTAAATTACCAAAGGTGTTCTTTATAAAACATTTTAAACCAAAGACACGGAAATATTTCACTTGAGGCTTTTTATCTGATCACTCCGTATTTTACACCTTTTTTCTGCATGTTTGCATGCCATTTAGATCGCTCAAATCGTGTTTTTTCACGTTTATTCGACAGTATTGCGATGCTTTTCACGATTTGTTGTTTTTGTCGTATTTCAGGAGATTTGGAGCGATTTGGAGTGATTCTGAGATGCACCCACTCTGGAGTGTCACCGACGACTCTCTCGAGGGGTATTTTGCAATTGGAGAGGAGTAGAAGAAGAAAGAACGTCGTAGGAGCGACGAGGAGGCAAAAACATGAAGAATGGGCATTTTCAGCATGCCACTCGGTCGAGTGAAGGAGTCACTCGGCCGAGCATAGACAGCCCGCTCGGCCGGCCAGATCGGACACGCAACAGAGCCAATTACAGCGTGCACTCGGCCGAGCATCGCCACAACACTCGGTCGAGCACCAAGTCACCCCTCGCCAGAGTGCAGCCAAGACGACGACAACCAAAAACGTCCAACTCTCTGAAATCCGTCAGTCAGTCCCGATGACCGACTCGGCCGAGTGGTGAAAGATCGTCCGCCCGAGTGAAGAACACCCATCGGCCGAGTGAAGAGAAGTCACTCGGCCGAGTGACCTCCGAGGAGACGACCCCCAAGACCCCCAACTCTCTGGAATCCGTCAGGGTCTCGCACTCGACCGAGTGACATTTGTCACTCGGTCGAGTGAGCCGCACTGCCTGTAGCGTAAACTGCGATTTTTAGGCTGCGCAGGGGCATTTTCGTCAGGATTTTTTGGGCGATTTTGGGGGGTATTTAACACCAGTTTTTAACCTAGTTTAGAGAGCTTTTTCAGAACTTTTTGCAGCCTTTTTAGATTAACTTTTTAGGGATTAGATTGAGCTTTTAGGGAGGAGAGAAAAGGGTTATTTTGTTGGATGCTATCTTGTTCTTCATTGGTTTGTCTCTCTTTCTCTCAAAAACTCAATTTTTATTGATTTATTGAATATTGCTATGAATTCCATTCATTTTACTTGTGAATTTCTATTGAATTTGATTATGAATTGTGAGTAGTTCATCGTCTTAGGGCGTAGGGATGAACCCTACGAACCCAATTTCGAATTTGTGATGAATTGGTGAAACTATTGCTAGGATTGATTAGGGTTAGTTTGGGATTGCTATAATACGAATAGCTAGGGATTCATACCGATTGGGATTTACAAGAGATTGGATCCCAATTCGATAGGAAGCCCTAGATATTCGGATTGGGTTACCATTGAATTTTTCTGGAATCGGTTTGCAAGAGATTGGACCGAAACTAGGGTTTTCGATTGCAATTCTATACCAATACCCGTTTGCAAGAGATTGGACGGGTAGGAACTATCCCAACCTAGGTCGTAGCTCGAGTTTGCACGAGAGTGGGCTCGAGATACGATTGAACGATGATGTTGTTCTTCACGCTAGTTTGCCTAGGTTAGGGTTTGTAAGAGATTGGACCCTACCGTAGGTTGGCTATAGACCGGTAATAGCGTGAGAGCGTGAGCTTGGTTCCACATTTAGTTGCAACTAGTTCACCCGAATTTCAAATCTAGCAATTGTTAAAACCTACGAATCACAATGATAAAATACGGCAATTAGCGTGGATTCCCTATCCCTAGGCGTCTTTATTAAATTGTTAATTCTTTTATACATTTGAACAACTGTGACCGCATATTTGCGAACATTTCTCGACTTTTCCTATAGCCAGGTGATTGAAGAAGACACTGTTATTAGGCCTCCCTGTGTTCGATACCCGCTCGCCACTACACCGTGCGCTTGCGGTAAGACTACAGTGTCGCCGCTCTGGGACGTGTATCCGGGGTGCGATCATTATCGTAAAACAACTCAAAAAAAGTTTTGTTTGTTCGGGGTCTCACTAGGATTCTATTGAGCACATAACATGCCGTGTGCACCGCTTCTGCCCAAAATTGTAGTCCTAAATGACTATCATTGAGCATAGTGCGAGCACACTCAATAAGAGTCCTATTATTTCTTTCTACAACACCATTTTGTGGTGGTGCACGAGGAAAGGAAAAGTTATGAGTTATCTCGGAGTCATCACAAAACTTAGTAAAAGACTCATTCTCAAATTCTCCTCCATGATCACTACGAATAGTGATAATGGTGGATCCTAAAAGATTCTGAATCTTCTTTGCAAATTTGGTAAAATCTTCATGAGCTTCATTCTTATTAGTTAAGAATGAAACCCAAGTAAATCTAGAAAAGTCGTCAACGACAACTAGTCCATAATGAGCATTACCTAAAGAAGTGGTTCTAGTTGGCCCAAATAAATCTAGATGTAGAAGTTCTAGGGGCCTCTTAAAAGTAATCCCTTCTTTAAGCTTAAATGAAGATTTACTTAGTTTACCTCTTTGACATGAATCACAAAAATTTTTCTTATTAAAAACAATCTGAGAAAAACCTTTGACTAGATCATGCTTAACTAACTTATATAAGTGCTTGAAGTGAACATGACCAAAACGGCGATGCCATAATAGTTGTACACTTGTGTTAGCAACTAAGCAATGTTCTACGGTTTTAGGCAAGATTAAATAATAAATATTTTTATGCCTAATACCGGAAAATAAAACATTTGAGTCACAATCAACAATAGTACACAATCCTTCTCCGAAGTTAACCTTGTAACCTTTGTCACAAAGTTGACTTATGGAAATGAGGTTGTGACATAAACCACTAACAAGATAAACATTAGTAATTAGGGGTTTGGAAGGATTACCAACGATACCTACTCCAATGATGGTTCCCTTTTGATTACCTCTAAAAGTGACCGTTGCACCATCTTTGATGCTAATCACTTCGGAGAGCAATGAGGGATCTCCCGTCATGTGTTTGGAGCAACCGCTATCAAGAATCCATCCTTTCCCTTTAGAGCTAATAAGGCATTTATTGCTCTTCTTCTTTCTCTTGGGTACCTATATAATATACCATAAGCTTATGGTACCCAATGTTTGTTGGGTCCAAGGGGATTAGCCCTTTGGAAGCCAAGTCCAAGTGGACTTCCGCTTCCCAACATAGTTACTATTTCTAATGACATCATGAAAGTAGGAATCAACATAAGCATTCCTAACATTTAGACTAGTGTTCTTAGGACCCCAAATAGTGTACATCTTGGGAGTCCTATTCCTAGTTGCATGCATATGAGTTGGATTTCTATGTGGTGCATGCTTCTTAGGAACATGATTTCTATCATAGATATGAGGTGGAGGATATGCATTGTACATTCTTGAATGATATGTATTCTTGGGAACATGCATATTATATGAAGCATATTGATCATGCATGACATGTGGAGAATTAGCATACATGAAAGAATGATGCGTATGAGCATATGGGTGTGTGGGAGCATGTACATGAGTATTTCTCATGTGTGGTTGTGTACGTGTCCGTGGGTGCGGAGCATAAAATGTGTCATGATTATCCATTTGTGAAGTAGGATGTTTCCTACGTGGATGAGTATTAGTGTACATATAAGCATGACCTTGATTTTTTTTTCCACCCTTAGTGGGTTTCTTGCCAAAAGGAAGAGAACGTGATGTGGTGACATTCTTGGTAGGATTGCTACCTATAATGTCTTTGACACCACTTGTGGATGCACCGGAGGAAGGCCTCACAGAATCTATAGTGACACCACTATAGGAGGTGCGATCATTAGATGCATTCGCTTTAACAAATCCAAGGCTAACACGATGTGTGGCCGGAAATTTATTTGCAAGCAAATCATCCAATTGTCCTTGTCCCTTATTGAATCTCACAATACGGGAGGACATGAGCTCATATTTCTCCTTTAAAGAAGAAATGTTGGTATCCAAGGTGGACACCCGTGCTTTGAGCTCGTGCACTTGGGTTTTAAGAGAATCATTCTCTAATCCCAATTGTGTGTGGCATGTAACTAGATCACTATTTTCCATGGGATGTGTTTGTTCTAGTTGAGATTTGAGGGAATTCACCTCATTTCTCAATGTGACATTTTGAGAAGCTAAGTTTGCTTTCTCAAGGGTTAAAGTATCAACAATGGTGTCATTGTTGATAATGCATGTAATGGATGACTTGCTAACTTTTGATTTCTTTAAGCTAGAGTATCTAAGCATTAAAGATTGGTATTTAGCAAATAGTTCTTCATTAGCTATGCGAAGTTCATCCATTGTTACCTCGGTGTTATCCGTATCGGAATCACTCTCATCCGAGAGTGGGTCTTCAAGTGCCATTAAGCAGATGTGGGCGCTCTCACCCTTCTCATCATCGAAATCGCTTGATGAGTCATCACTTGAGTCATCAAAGGTACCGACGAGTCCTTTCTTCTTGTCTTTCTTGTTCTTCTTGGACTTGTGGTACTTTGGTGCCTTCCACTTTTCTTTGTTGTTTACCATTGGGCAATCCCTCTTGATGTGCCCTGGCTTATTACACTTATAACAAAGAGAGGAAGTAGCATTAGTAGATTCAAAACGTTTGTTGGAGGAAAATTTACCTTTGCGGAAGAAGCGTTGGAACTTCTTCGCTATTTGGGCCATTTCACCCAAATCCATCTCGTTCTCGGATTCATCACTTTCGGAGGATGCCGAATTGGCGTTGAACACTAGCGCTTTCTTCTTGGCCTCCGAGGGATTCAACATGGCTCGAATCTTCAATCGGTTATCCCGTCTTACTTCGTAAGACATAAGAGTCCCGATGAGATTCACCACGGTGTAGTTCTTCAAGTCATTGACCTCCTCAATGGCGATTGCTCGTCTTTCCCATTTGGAGGTCATCCCCATGATAATCTTCCTTACCTTTTCAGGTTCGGTGTAGATTTGGCCAAGGGCTTCCAATTTGTTTGTGATGTCGGTAAAGCGTTCGTACATCGACGCAATGCTCTCATTTTCCTGCATGTGAAACATGTCGAAGTTTTGCACGACAACATATAAATTTGAAAGCTTTACCTTATTCGTTCCCTCGTGGGTAATGATGAGATGGTTCCAAATTTGATATGCACTCTTACACGTGCATATCTTGTTGAACTCATTCGGGTCCAACACACAATGAAGAGCGTTCATTGCTTTAGCGTTGTTGACTTCGGCGGACTTCTCAGAAGTTGTCCATTTCTCGAAATCATATTCGGAGGGCTCGACGTACTCCTTGTGGAGAGTTCTCCAAAGAGAAGCACTCCTAAGGAACGTCTCTATCCTACACTTCCAATAACCAAAGTTAGTACCATTGAAACGTGGAGGACGTACCGTAGATTGACCTTCGAAGAGTGTGGATGCCCCATCACGGTCGTGATTGTTGTACGTAGGCGGAGGAGGAATGTTGTTGTTGTTGGATGCCATAGATAAAACCTTGCGCTCTGATACCAATTGTAAGGACCCTGTCTATGGGGAAAACACTAGAAGGGGGGGTTGAATAGTGTTTATGCAAATTTAAAAGGAATTTACGCCAAATAAAATGCAATCCAACAAATAGTGCGGAATATAAAAACAACCCAAAGAGAAACACACGCAAACACAGATATGTTTCAAGGGTTCGGATTACCCAAGTCAACTCCCGACTTGTTCCCGGTAATCCTACGTCCCTACCACCCGGATACCACCGGATACTCAAGTTAGAACCCTAACTTGAGGTTTCCTTAAAACCCACTTGTAGCAACCCTACAAGTGCAATCGAATACAATCGATGTCCTTGACTCCCACAACCAGGGAGCAAGCAAAAACCACTCTCACAACCGAGAGCACAATTCAAATAAAGAAGTTATGAAATCTGAAAGCAACATTTACAATCACCTATGCCTTGAAGTAGAACTTGAAGGAGAAGTGTGATGTGTGTTGAAGAACTCTCTTGGAAGAGCGGAGAAAAGCCCTTTCTCTTGACTGCACCAAATGCCTAGAAGATCAATCTTTGGTTCTAGGTTGGAGAGCAAGAGAACAAGATTTGGAAATACTTAGGGCTTTGGATTTGAAAGCTTTGATCTTTGGAAATGAAAGCTTGAAGGATTTTTCAATGAATGAGTAACCTTCCAATGAAACAGTAGAAGCTCTATTTATAGCTTTCTCAAATCCACAAAATAGTTTAGGCAAAAACCCAATCGAAATCCGTGAGAAAAATCTCAACGGATATAATCTGAACTTGCGACAGTCGACTGTTGCACAGTCAGCAAGGGTAGGTGAGAATTCATAACGGTAACTTACCACGTGGACAGTCTACTGATGAAGCCAAGACAGTCGTCTGTAAAACCAACAGACGACTGTACATTCTTCGACAGGAGATTGGCCGAGAGAAGAGTAAGTTAGATAAAATACTGGAAATCTCACAAGATACAGGACAGACGACTGATGCAAGGAACACAGTCGACTGTCAATCAGAACAGGCGACTGTATATCCTTAAACAGACGACTGTCACAGACAGGAGAAATTTCCAGAGAGCTGAGTCAAACAAAAGACTTACAGACAGGCGACTGTTGCAGCATAGACAGTCGACTGATCTAATAGACAGTCAACTGTATATACAGCATAAGTCGACTGGCCGTAGAAATCGAATCAAACAGCGTTTGGGCAAGGAGAGACAGGCGACTGATGAACCATTCACAGTCGACTGTCGCTAAGACAGGCACCTGATAAACGTTCACTAGTAGCCTGTGCGAGATAATCAGAGAGGACCCAAAAACTGCATTGTAATAGTCTGTGCATAACAGGCGACTGTAGAACAAAACACAGTCGACTGTTTTTGAGACAGGCGACTGTAAACTGTTAAGCAGTCAGCTGTTATGAACAATCCTAGCACGAACAAAAGAGAATTGAATTGAGATCAAAGGACAAAGGTCTAGAGATGTCCTATGACCGAAAGTAGATGTGTGTGAGTGCTCCATCATAGTTCTACTTCTAAGCTACATACTAGAAGAGATAAAAGAAAAATTACATTGACGAATAATCTCTTCTTTCCATCGTATGAGCTTGAAGTCTTTACGGAGCTTCAATCAACAATCTACGATCATCCAATTCATATCATCTGCTTTCAATCACGTTTGAGAGTCATCCATTTCTAGTTGATCTTCATAGTAAGCTTAGGCAATGGATTAACTGCAAAATAGGGGATTAGTCACAAGTATTTATGTTTGCTCATCATTAACACCAAGTAGGGAGAAGTCCAATACTCAACACTAATTTCATCAAGCGATCTAAGTCTAAGTGAAGATCATTATCTGAATGGTTTTCGCTCGGAGCACCAATATCTTCCAGCATTGTATCTATGTCATCTGCCTTTGATCTCCATGCATAATACGCTCTTCTGCCCTTAACATCTCCACTGTTATGGCACCTTCATCATGGTATCTCCAAAATTTATAATTGGGGTCGAACCCTTAAGAAACCAAATAGACACGAACAATGTACTTATGAAGGATCTCATTCTTCTGGCACCTCTTGCAAGGGCAATGGATTTTTCCACTAGACATGCGTAGTGGGTTGTCATCAGCGTACGCTAAGAACACATCTATCTCCTCTATATATCGTTGGTTTCCAGTCATATTTGGATCCGATATTTCATAAACGACTTGTCAGGAACCTCTGCATCTGTATTTGACATTGAAATTTACATCTGTTATTTCCAAAATTTACATGTAAGTGTATCAACCATCTATGTGCGAAAATCAAATTTTCATTTGGAATTTAACTATTTTGAGATCCATTAAATGGAATTCGACTCTTTCACAAAAATAGTCGGCTATCATTGTGATACCTAGAGTGTATGTTTTCACATAGCTAGGTTCTCACTAATCTAAAATTAAAATAAATTCTATTTTTCCATTGATATCGACAATATATGTAAAATAAATTCTATGATTTAAAAATGATTTAAAAATGATTTGATAAAATATGAATAAAAATTTAAAAATATCCCAACCCTAAGACTAATATAAAGAGCTTAGGAAGAAACTATGCATCAAATATACATCATTTTAATAAATATTTGATGTAATTTTATTTCTTTTGTCTTGTCTTGTTAAGATCTTGCTACACACACACACACACACACACACACACACACACACACACAGAGAGAAGCACTAACACTAACCCCAACCATAACTCCAACCCTAACCCTAAACCTAACCATAACCCCAAACCCAACCCTAAACCTAACCCCAACCCTACACATAACCTTTAACACTAACCTCAAACCTAACCCTAGCCCTAACCCTAGCAACCTAACCCTAACCCCAACCCTAACACTAACCGAACATTAACCCAAACCATATTCCTCAACCCAACCCTAACATTAACCCAAACCATAACCCTAACCCTAACCCAAACCCAAACCCAAACCCATACCCCAACCCCAACCCCAACCCTAACCCCAACCCCAACCGAACCCTAACCCAAACCCTTTTCCTAATCCCAACCCAAATCCCTATCCCAACCCTAACCCTAACCCTAACCCTAACCCTAACCCTAACCCTAACCATGAACACATTGCTCGAGCAGGGGGGGAGGGGGGAGGGATAGGTCGGGGGGTGACCTCGTAGGGGGGATTGGGGAAGTAGGAGAGAGAGGGGTCGGAGGGGTCGTCGGCAACCGCCGCCGCCCGAGCTCGAGCTCTCCTTCTTACGATCTGAAGGAGGCGAGGGGACCTGGGGCGCCGGCGGGGGCCGACGCCCCCTCTGAGCCCTCTCTCTTCCAAATTAGGGATAACCTCCGTTGAAGTTCTTGAAGTAGTAGGTAGAATTACCTCTACTCGGTGCCGCTGATAGAGGCTGACGGCTTCGGCTTCGGCTTCGGCGGTGATCGACGGTTGGGGTGTATATATATATATATATATATATATATATATATATATATATATATATATATATATAGGAAAATTTTCAAATGAGAACATTTCGCACCGTGCGAAAATGTTTTTATTTTTTTTTGAAATTTTTTTTTTCAAAAATTCTTTTTTCCACCCTCATTATATGTTGTTATACCCCTCTCAAAAAATAATCATTGAGAAATAATGTCATTTGGCCTTCGATCAAGGCATTTCATCAAATTCGCACGTTTTGAGACCGTTAAATTTGTAACGGGTGGATGGGTGCTCTAATGCCCAACGGGTTCACCCATTATTTTCCCTGGGGTATATATTTGTATGGATTAAACATCAAAAAAAAAATTTTTGAAAAAAAAAATTTCAAAAAAATAAAAAAAATGTTTTCGCACCGTGCGAAAACCCCTTTTTTCGCAACCGAAGATCACTATATATATATATATATATATATATATATATATATATATATATATATATATATATATATATATATATATATATATATAGTAATGCTATTATGAGATGGTGAGCTCAAATCCTTATCGTGAGCTAGCACAATCGGCAACACCAATTAACGATTGGCACCGTTCATCTTCAAGAGCATGTCGATAGATCTATACCCTAAAAAAATTAGAGATTATAAACCCCAAAATCCTATGGATCAACCCGTTCAAATTTTGTTACATTTACAGGCAGCTTGTAAACCGTTCATCTTGCAAAACACTTGATGGATCTGATAGAAATGTCCAAATGACACAAAAAATTATACATAAAGATCACTTGATAGATAGAAGAAGATGGACGGTTCCGATTGATGATTTGGCAAATAGTTTTGGCTAGTTCGAGATATGAATATCTCATCTCACCATCTCACCATCTCATATTAGCATCTTTCTATATATATATATATATATATATATATATATATATATATATATATATATATATATATATATATATCTCGCTATCGATCGCTATTTTATGAAATTGAGTGCGTGGGGGGGAGGGGGCTCATGCGGGCTGCCCTAATTTAGATTAAATTTTTTTGAACAACAATAGAACTTTAGCCACGGACATTTCCGTGGCCGTTACATTTAAAGGCAACAGAAATATCCCTAGCTAATGATTTAACGTCACAGTAAATTTCCTACCAAAAATCTATGGCTTATACTTTAATGCCACGGGCAAACCCGTGGCCAATAGTCAATGAAGGCCACAGAAATATCCCTGGCTAGTGATTTAACATCATGATAAATTTCCTACCAAAAGTCTGTGGCATAAAATCTAAGGCCATGGGAAAAACCGTGGCCGATAGTTACTAATGGCCACGGAATATTCCGTGGCCTTAGATTTTCTGCCACGTATTTATTTTTAACGATATTTCGTGGCAATAAAGTTTTGGCCACAGACTTTCTCGTTGCCGATAGTCAAGTATCGACCACGGATATATCCGTGGAAAATAACCTGTTAGCCTTTTTTTGGCCACTGAACCCTTTCCATGGATTTTTCCATGGCCGATAATCAACTTCGGCCACGTATTAGTCCCTGGCCAAAAATCCGTGGCTGAAGACCCTTTTTCTACTAGGGAAGGATTTTCCATAGATACATACTAATTCCTTACGACAATAACATCATATACCAGAAGATACGAATCATTTCTTGACTGCCACCTCCCTTTGCATGCTTTGGATTATAGCCAACGAGTACCTCAACGATCACACTTATCATTGAGTATTAAAATCCAAAGCATAGCATTTCCACGTGCAAAGTTCTTTAGCATCTCAGGTCTATAAACTAACTTGCATAAACTACTAATTGAGAGCTTTTATTGACAGCGAGAGTATGTTTACTAATATAGAAGCTTCTTGACAAGTCGTTTTGTTAACTTGTTCTCCAACAAGCACATGTGCACTGTCTCACGATGTCTCCACATCAAGTGGCTATGAGACCAACCACTACCATCTATATGGTAAAGATAAGTGCATAATGGTCTCTCTAGGATAAAAGTCTCATCTTAATATTCCTACAACTAGGAATATTTTTGATTTATCCTTAAGGAAATCAATCAGGTATCTCATTATGATCCTAATGTCTGCACTCAATTTGAGGACTTTATCCATTCAGACACGCACTAACATACACATATATCAAAATGTATCAAGAATTCCCACGGATAAATATTATCAAATAGCTTACTATTATTTTGAATAAGATATATCAATTATAATAATTGACGTAAGGGCATACATATTCTAACATCTCTTGCTTGCACTTATAGTCAATCATTATAGTATACCATACTGGTTTTATCCACTAAAATTTTTAGACAGTTTTGTGGAAGTACCTTCATGATTAGAATTGCCTATATATCACATTAATCTTGAATTTCATATATAACATGAAGCATCCTAAAGATATATTTAAATCTCTACATCTAAAATGCCCCTTATAAAGCATCATTTATTATGATGTGTTGGATATTGGTCATCCCAATATATATTTTAATGATGAGCAAACATAATACTTACACTAATGTGTTTTGTGCAGCTATTAGGAGATGTTTATCTTAAAGCCTTGACACATAAGCTCAAGAATGGATGACAAAGACTTGGATGCTAGTGATCGGTCCATATTTTACACCTTTTTTCTGCATATTTGCATGCCATTTCGATCACCCATATCACGCTTTTCACGAGTATTCGACGATATTGCGTTACTTTTCACTATTTCTTGTTTTTGTCGGATTTCAGGAAGTATGGAGCGATCGGGAGCAAAAAAGAGCTTAAGGGACTTGCACCCACTCCGGAGCGTCACCCAAGGCTCTTTTCAGGGCTATACGGCGATGGGAGACGGGTGGAAGAAGAAGGAACTCCGTAGGAGCGACGAGGAGGAGAAACGGAGAAGATTGGGCATTTTCAGCATGCCACTCGGCCGAGTGAAGGAGTCACTCGGCCGAGCAAAGAAGCCCGCTCGGCCGGCCAGATCGGACACACAGTAGATTGAGTATCAGCGTGCACTCGGCCGAGCATCGCCATCCCACTCGGCCGAGCATGAGGAAACCACTCGCCCGAGTGGCATCACGACGACGGCAAGCAAAAATCTCAGACTTACTGGAATCCGTCAAGCGATTGAGGGTTCCGACTCGGCCGATTACCGAATGCCCCTCAGCCGAGTGAGTAAAGCCACTCGGCCGAGTCACCTCTGAAGACAGGCCCCCAAGACCCCTGACTTACTGGAATTTTACAGGGTCTATCACTCGGCCGAGTAGAGAAGCCCACTCGACCGAGTATAGAAGTCAACTCGGCCGAGTGATGCCGAGGACACGCAGCGCCCAGATTTTCAGACAGCCTCCCACTCTTTTAAAATCTGCTATCATTCCAGTAATCAAAGTATTTTTCTCATATTTTTTATGGATAGTAGACTTCATGACGGTTCCAACACCGCCAAGAACGCGAAAATCGGAGGTCGGATGAAATCTGGGGAATTTCTGCAAGTTGATGCTACAGTGCTGGAATTTCCACTCGGCCGGGTCACATATTCCACTCGGCCGAGTGCGGCTTGGGCCCAGATTTTAAGTTGCGGTTTGGGCTGTTTTTGGGCACGAATTTGAGGGGTTTTCTAGGGTTAGTTTTTAGGGTTTTGGGAGAGTATTTAAGGGGTTTGTAGCCACCATTAGACCAGAGCCCCATTATGTTTTCTTAGCCCCCATATGTTTTTCTTAGGATTATTTTAGAGGTTAGGCCATGCCCTAGGCCCCCTCTTGGATCTAAAAGCTTGTATTTTGGATTGAAGATCTTCATCAAGCTAAGTATTTTCTTCTTTTTATTTGAATCTTTGTTTTTCTATCTTTTTGTACGCAAGCAATGAATTCTATTGATTCTCATATCCTTGTTGCTATGCTAGAGTAGATTTGTTGTTCTAGGGTTTGGGGATGAACCCTATGGATCTAATTTCATATTTGTGATGAATGAATTTCCAAATTGCTAGAATTGCTAGGAGGTTAGGTTGTGATTGATTTACTACGGATAGCTAGGGATTTCCATCGATTTGGGATTTGCAAGAGATTGGATTCTAATCGATGGGAAGGCCTAGATATTCGATTTAGGTTTACAATTGGGTTTCTCTAGATTTGGTTTGCAAGAGATTGGACCAAAGCTAGGATTTTTAATTGTAAATCTATACACATATTCGTTTGCAAGAGATTGGACGAATACGAACTATCACAACCTAGATCGTAACTCGAGTTTGCACGAGAGTGGGCTCGAGGAGCGATTGGGCGATGATGTCGATCCTCATGCTAGTGGCTTAGGTTAGGGTTTGCAAGAGATTGGGCCCTAACCTAGGTTTGCTATAGACCGGCAATAGCGAGAGAGCGTGAGCTTGGTTCTCCATTAAGTTGCGACTAGTTCACCTCAACGCAAGTCTAGTAATATTGAGATTCACTATTCACAATGATGCATGACGGTCCGTAGTGGGGATTCCCTAGCCCTAGACGTCTTTATTTGATTTTATATCCCCATACTTTGCCCGACGATTGTGACAGGATCGCCGCAAGGCAAATTCCCTCTTTTATTATATTGTATTTGAATCGATATTTGACCGATTTCTTTATCATCGACACCGACATCCACCACCATTTCCATTATATCATACCATAGCCATCTCCACCAATAAAACCATCGTAGTCAAACCAACCTAGGATAGATTGGAGCCAACACCACCTCCTCGTGTTCGATACCCGCTCGCCACTACGCCGTGCGCTTGCGGTAAAACTACAATCGTTCTCCGGGTGTGTATCCGGGGCCGACCAAGTTTTTGGTTGTGCTCTTGGGTTGCATTTCGGGGCCGATCAAGTTTTTGACGCCGTTGCCGGGGAGGTGTTTCCCGTTGGGTGTCAATTTGTCACAATTAGGTTGATTAGATTACATTGAAAAAAAATCAAAAAAAAAATCAAAAAAAAACATTGAGAGAGATTTTTTCCCACCACCTGCTATTATTATCTTTATCTCTCTTTGTACCACTGACGTCTTTTCCAGGTTGTTTACTTTGATTGAACAGGTACAGTTGTTGCAGCGATGGTGCTTCCAAAGAAAATGCGAGCGGGCTCTATACAATCCTACATATATCTCGCTGCATTCTATAAGGCTGATGGAGAATCCTTCGGGGAAGCCTTGTCTAGGTTTGAAGGAATGTTAGAAATGTTCCAGACGGAGTCAGACCATGAGTGGAATGACTCCACGCTATTTGATATCTTCACTAGAAGGCTAAAGGGACCCTCACGTGAGTTTTTGAAGAGGATGCAAGTGGGGAAGTTCAGTGATCTACAGTTGGCAGCATCCTTGGAGCAAATGATAGATGATGCTCGATCTACCGGTTCACTAACCGTTACGGTAAGTAAACCATACGACCAAGTATTCATCGATTTTGTTATGGCTAATGTGTCTAGTGCAGGTACTATCATAGATGGAGTGTATGCTTCACTTGAAGGTGATCATATCCACCTTTATACCATCAACACTCCACAAATAGAGACATCTGAGTTGCCAAAGGAGGACACGTACTCGGACCTATTGAGAAACATTGTCGATATAGTTCGAAATTCCGGTCCATTGACAATAACGGCAGGTGATCCTTTTGAGCTTGAATTTCAAAAATTTATTACTCATTGTATCTCTTCCACAGGCACAATTGATGATGGAGTCTACGTTCTAATTGAGGGGCACAAGACCCATTTTTACACCATGGTCGAGATACATGCGCCTATAGAGCCACCTTATGCCGTCGCCGCCTCCCCTTGCCACCCACCTGAGTCAGAGCAGCCTATACCATCAGAGGATATTATTGTGGAGGTCATGCATACAGTAGTAGAGTAGACCATCGAGGAGGACGTGACTTTGGACGATGACATCTGCACACAGATGGAGCCCGACTCGTGCCCCCTCCTTTCGAGCTACCGCAGCCATCCCCACCTTCTACAGAGGCTGAGCATCCCTCAGAGGACCACGCTTCCACTGATGCTGAGGAAAATCCCACAGAGCTTATGGCTCCCCTTCAGGGAGATCTCTTTACTCCCTCATCTCCTACATTTGATTCTCCTCCAGTGTATGATGTTTTTTATGATTCAAATTTTGGCGACTCATCGTGCCTTTTACAGGATTCATGTACATACGATCAAGAGGTACGATGGGACGTATACGAGGAGGAGAGAGAGGAGTTAGCACCCATGGATGCTATTGAATATGATCAGGAGGTGCGATGGGATAAGTCTGACGATGATGAGGAGCTGCCTGATGAGACCTACGTTTATATGCCCAAGCTACCTGAACAACCTGAGGCGAACAATGAGGAGTTGATCGACGTGGTATACGAGAGTGGAGATTTATTTCCAGGGAAGTGTTGTCACCCGTCTTTAATTTTAAATACTTATGTTGATGACCCTCTTTGGAATACATTTTTTTAGGGAAGAATTATCCACATCAGATTGATGCGGCTTATCTCTTGCAGGGTACAGGTGGAGTCCTTGTAGAGGTGCTGGGAGCCGCATTGCTGGAGTCTGATGGAGTCCGTGGACATACGCGCTTGGCGGAGCCACGGAAAGAGCAGTTGGAGCAGTTGCCTGCACCGGCAAAGATATTGGATCCGCCTTTTGCTATATGTGATATCAATCCAGTAGTGTAGAAATTTTTATGCTTTCAATAAACCCGAATCCTCTCGACAGCAAGGGGACCGTATAGATTTGATTGAATAAATATCACCTCTTATGACGGCAACAAAAATTTTTACACCCCAAACCCATTATATATATTAATTGCCCTCTCCATATTTTGATGTGTCACATCCTTTTGCTCACCACATTCGAGCATTTCTTTCAAGTGAATACTCACTTTCTTATTCATTTGACTTGATCACGCTTTGCAAAGCCATGACATTTTTGATTGAGTCATTTGAATAGGATTGTTTGGTATAAGCTTGGGGGAAAGCGCTATCATAATTCATTGTATGCGCATGTAGTTGCATTAGGATTTCATGTCATTCATTTCATCATTTTTCATTCACCCCCTTATTATTATCGTTGTTCCTCATATTCTTTCATTATGATCACATTGAGGACAATGTGAAGTTTAAGCTTGGGGGAGTGCATTTCCATGCCATTTAGATGCATTAGTTGCATTTTTACTTTATTTTACGGTTTTTTTTAGAATTTTTCAAAATTTTGCATCATCTTTTTGAATTTTCCATCTTATTTTCCTTTTATGTGTGTTCATGCATCATGTTGTGTGCTTGTTTCCTCTCTTTTATTCTTTCTTATTTCTTTATTTTCCTTTCTCTTCTTTTGCTAGATGCGTTCCTTATGATGATATCTCTTATTGCTTTAGCAACCATCACGATGCTTATTATTCCTTGCCATGCTACTGAGAGTATTCCATAGTCTTGCTATTCACATGTGCTTGCAAATCTATTTCTTTTGATGATTCATCTACATAAATGCATGATATTAATTGAAGCTGAATGTATGGCTTAGTGTTTGGTATGCTTTTGTTGGAAATGCACCAAGATTCACGCATCATTAGTATATCTGAAGCATCAGCTTTATTGTCTTATTCACCTTCTGTTGCATGCTTGATATGATTGTGCGCTTTACCGCTTGACTTCACTTTTTATTGAGATGATTGAGAATATCCATGCTTACATATGAGTTTTAGTTGGAGTATTATTTTATTGAACCGTTCGTGCACATCTTATAGTGAACCGAGTGTTACATTATTTCTTTCTCCACATATATCTTTTTATTCTCTACATGTCACTTGAGTTCACCTCCTAAAGCTACTTATATCGCATCTATTTCCCAAAAATCCCCACAAAAGAAAAAGTTAGCTCCAAAAAGTCCAAAAAGCCAAAAAGGAGCCAAAATCCAAAAATACAAATCATATAGCTCCTACAAAAATCCAAAAAAAGAAAAATGAGAAACAAAACCCAAAAGAAAAAAAAAGATATTTCTCTATCTCATTATTGGAGCCATAAAATACTTGGGAAAACCAAGGCAAAAATCCCATTTTCCACTATCATATTCCTTTAGATGTGATGCCTCAAGCTAAGCTTGGGGGGGGGGTTAATTCATTTGACCATATGAGTGAGTATGACATTAGAGTGGAGACGTGCATGAATGGGAATATTCGATAATGCTTAGACTTTGCAAAATATATTAGATATGGTGATTTTTCATGATTTGAAATAAATATGTGAATGCCATGAATTTTATTCTATTCTCTATTGCATGCTTGGTGTATATCTTATATGCTTCATTTATAACTTTTGATTGAAAAGTGCATCGCCAACATTTGTATATTAAATTCTATGAAATGCGTGATGTGGATATGAATTGATTGTATGAATTTAGAGAGTCCCTCTTATTGTTCTTAAAAGCTTGCAAGTACCATGTTTATGAAAGATATGAAATCCTTATAGCATGTGATTTGTATTTTCCAAGTCATCGTGATGTGTAGCTTATGGCTTGAGATCTGAGAGTATAGTCTAGCGACCCCTTCCACTTCGTATTCTTTTATTTCATTTCCCTTATTTTTCATCTCCCGAGTTCGTCTTTTTACTTATCTTCCTCGAGGACGAGTAAGAGGTAAGCTTGGGGGATTTTGATCGGTCCATATTTTACACCTTTTTTTTTGCATATTTGCATGCCATTTCGATCACCCATATCACGCTTTTCACGAGTATTCGACGATATTGCGTTACTTTTCACTATTTCTTGTTTTTGTCAGATTTCAGGAAGTATGGAGCGATCGGGAGCAAAAAGGAGCTTAAGGGACTTGCACCCACTCCGGAGCGTCACCCAAGGCTCTTTTCAGGGCTATTCGGCGATGGGAGACGGGTGGAAGAAGAAGGAACTCCGTAGGAGCGATGAGGAGGAGAAACGGAGAAGATTGGGCATTTTCAGCATGCCACTCGGCCGAGTGAAGGAGTCACTCGGCCGAGCAAAGAAGCCCGCTCGGCCGGCCAGATCGGACACGCAGTAGATTGAGTATCAGCGTGCACTCGGCCGAGCATCGCCATCCCACTCGGCCGAGCATGGAGACACCACTCGCCCGAGTGGCATCACGATGACGGTAAGCAAAAATCCCAGACTTACTGGAATCCGTCAGGCGATTGAGGGTTCCGACTCGGCCGATTACCGAATGCCCCTCGGCCGAGTGAGTAAAGCCACTCGGCCGAGTCACCTCCGAAGACAGGCCCCCAAGACCCCTGACTTACTGGAATTTTACAGGGTCTATCACTCGGCCGAGTAGAGAAGCCCACTCGACCGAGTATAGAAGTCAACTCGGCCGAGTGATGCCGAGGACACGCAGCGCCCAGATTTTCAGACAGCCTCCCACTCTTTTAAAATCTTCTATCATTCCAGCAATCAAAGTATTTTTCTCATATTTTTTATGGATAGTAGACTTCATGACGGTTCCAAAGCCGCAAAGAACGCGCAAATCAGAGGTCGGATGAAATCTGGGGAATTTCTGCAAGTTGATGCTGCAGTGCTGGAATTTTCACTCAGCCGGGTCACATATTCCACTCGGCCGAGTGCGGCCTGGGCCCAGATTTTAAGTTACGGTTTGGGTTGTTTTTGGGCACGAATTTGAGGGGTTTTCTAGGGTTATTTGCTAGGGTTTTGGGAGAGTATTTAAGGGGTTTGTAGCCACCATTAGACCAGAGCCCCATTATGTTTTCTTAGCCCCCATATGTTTTTATTAGGATTATTTTAGAGGTTAGGCCATGCCCTAGGCCCCCTCTTGGATCTAAAAGCTTGTATTTTGGATTGAAGATCTTCATCAAGCTAAGTATTTTCTTCTTTTTATTTGAATCTTTGTTTTTCTATCTTTTTGTATGCAAGCAATGAATTCTATTGATTCTCATATCCTTGTTGCTATGCTAGAGTAGATTTGTTGTTCTAGGGTTTGGGGATGAACCCTATGGATCTAATTTCATATTTGTGATGAATGAATTTCCAAATTGCTAGAATTGCTAGGAGGTTAGGTTGTGATTGATTTACTACGGATAGCTAGGGATTTCCATTGATTTGGGATTTGCAAGAGATTGGATTCTAATCGATGGGAAGGCCTAGATATTCGATTTAGGTTTACAATTGGGTTTCTCTAGATTTGGTTTGCAAGAGATTGGACCAAAGCTAGGATTTTTAATTGTAAATCTATACACATATTCGTTTGCAAGAGATTGGACGAATACGAACTATCACAACCTAGATCGTAACTCGAGTTTGCACGAGAGTGGGCTCGAGGAGCGATTGGGCGATGATGTCGATCCTCATGCTAGTGGCTTAGGTTAGGGTTTGCAAGAGATTGGGCCCTAACCTAGGTTTGCTATAGACCGGCAATAGCGCGAGAGCGTGAGCTTGGTTCTCCATTAAGTTGCGACTAGTTCACCTCAACGCAAGTCTAGTAATATTGAGATTCACTATTCACAATGATGCATGACGGTCCGTAGTGGGGATTCCCTAGCCCTAGACGTCTTTATTTGATTTTATATCCCCATACTTTGCCCGACGATTGTGACAGGATCGCCGCAAGGAAAATTCCCTCTTTTATTATATTGTATTTGAATCGATATTTGACCGATTTCTTTATCATCGACACCGACATCCACCACCATTTCCATTATATCATACCATAGCCATCTCCACCAATAAAACCATCATAGTCAAACCAACCTAGGTTAGATTGGAGCCAACACCACCTCCTCGTGTTCGATACCCGCTCGCCACTACGCCGTGCGCTTGCGGTAAAACTACAATCGTTCTCCGGGTGTGTATCCGGGGCCGACCAAGTTTTTGGTTGTGCTCTTGGGTTGCATTCTGGGGCGATCAGCTAGCAACATAAACAAGGAAATAAGAATTAAAGATTCACATATGACACGATCATGGAGCCAAAAGAAAAGAACAACTTGTATCAAGCGTAATGTTCGTACATTTGTTAGTTGATGTAATTGTTGTTAATTTCTTACTTGTCATATACTGTTAAAGCCCTAAAGATGCACTTACACACACATAAAACCCTATGAAAAGACATAGAATTAATATAGACTATATCCTTGACAAAACCTTAGCTTTCTTCTTAAAACTATGAATTTAAAAGCAAACTAGTTGACCAATATATGACTTTAGTTGACTAGCATATCAGAAATTAACTACCCATTTTTTGTGTTATTAGTTGACCAATGAAGGACCATTAGTCGACTACTAAGACTTCATTATTCGACTAGCACACATCCATTAGTTGATTAATAAAGACAAAAACTCTAGCCAGATAAGTTTAGTCGACTAACAGAAGCTATTAATCTACTAATGAAGAACCATGAGTCGACTAATACAAGTTCATTCATTGACTAACAGTGTTTTCTAGCCCAGTTCATCTATGAACTCTTAGTCAACAAATAAAGTTTATTAGTCGACTAATCAACTAGCAGTTGGCCAAAACTAGCCATTTTCTAGTGGTTGGAAGGGGAGTTTTGGAAATCTTATTTCTTAGTATTTTTCATGTATAAATATGGAATATTTCTTAGATGTTTAGACAATTAAAAAGCAAAAGAAAATTAAAATTAAAATCCAAACTTTGCCAATCTCATGCTTTGAAGTCCTATCTTTCCAAAGCCAAAAGCACTAAATTATATTGTCCAAAGATAAAATCCTATATAATAGAAATTTCTACTCCTAATCCTTCTTTCCATCAACAAGCACATATCTTCAAAGGTTACAAGAGATTGCAATCTTTTTTTCTCATCAAAGTTTTTCCTTGGTTCTGAGGTGTTTTTTCTCTTGGTTGGAGAGTGGTGTTTTTTCCCATCTTAGGGTGTTGAGATTGGAGATTTTGCAATTGGGACATGTGTTTACCAAGTTGCAATTCTCTTACAGTTTGCAAGAGAGGTATAATAACATATTAAGAGAGGAGCTTGTGGATTGGAGTAGTTTAGAGAGACTGACCAGGATAAAATCTATTGTGTTTGTGATTGTGCTTCACTGATTTAATTGTGATATCTTTATTTCTATTGTTATTGCAATTGTGTGTTTTATTTTCCGCTGCAAATTCATTATATACAAGTGTAAGTTGTTGAAAAAGATTCTAAGTGGTAGCTCACGTAAAGATCTTTGTGGAACTTTTATAAAACAGTATTTGCCCACATCTATTGTTCTATTCGACCATCAACTAGATCCAACACTTGGTTTCGGAGCCAATGACATCAACCTCTTAGTGATACCAAGATCCAACACTTCGTATCAGAGTGGGTAGAGGATGGCATCAACAACCATAGTTCACAATTTTTCGAAGGACACTCCACATCAAGACCATCAATATTTGCTGGTTCCAATTATAGTTACCGGAGAAGAAAAATAATGATCTACCTTTCGTCCATCGACTATGATCTATGGAACATTGAGGAGATCCGCTACAACAAACCGACCACTTACTTCTCATAATGGACAAATGAAGAGAGATCTACAAGAACCCTCAACTAAAAGATAATGAATATATTATTCTATGCTATATATTATAATGTTATCAATTGTGTGTCAGGAGCTATATCGACAGATCAAATATAGCACACTTCAAGAAGCACATGAAGAGTTTTAACCAGACGAAGAGGAGAAACACCATAAAAATACCTACATGTGTTTCACGGCTTAAGAGGTACCTCAGATTTATATTCTGATGATTTATTAGAAACTTTTAATGACTTGTTTGATAAATATAAAAAATTAAATATGTTGTATAAATCACTGAAAAACGAACATGAATTGTTAAAGAATGAACATATTACTTCTTTAAATAATTTAGATAATGCTAATTTAACTAATGAAGAAGTAGGTGTTGAAAATAAAAGTCTTAAAGAAGAAAAATACTTTACTTATAACTAAATGTAAAGTGTTAAAAATTAGGATAGAAAAGCTAGATAAAAAACATATCCTCAATTAAATTGAAATATGATGAAATAGCCAATAATGTTTACAAGTTTAACAAATGGAAAGAAAATTTGAATCACTTATTAATTAACCAACATGTTTCTAATTCCAAGGAAGGACTCGGTTTTAATAATATGAAGAAAAATGTTAATAGTAATGTGCACGCAAATCAATTTACGAAAAATCATGCCTTTATGTCTAAAAATTTATGCATAAAATAGAAAAATAAAGTCCACCATACTTGAAAAATTGCATAACATAAATATGTGGATTCCAAAGAACTTGTATAAACAAGACAAAATGTAAAACCAAAAATTTCATAAAAACTATGCATAGCTCTATAAATCATATGCTCTACACCCTAGGAAAACAGATCCAAAATGAATTTGGGTTCCAAATGATGATTTCTTTGAATCCACTATAATTTAAGTATCTAAGTTAAATCCTTATCGTTTGAGACACACAATATAAAAATAATATTAAGAAAAATATTAAAATGTGAAATCAAACTTAAACTATTCTTGAGTAATAATGAGTTAAATGTAATAATTTAATAAAAAATAATTCATGTAGATATTGGTCACTTATATTCTAGTAAAACACATATTAGTCTACCAATACATTTAGTAGCCGACTCATGACCACAAAGTCAACTGATAAACATGACTAGTCGACTAATACAGTTTAGTACTGTCAATCGATTTTCATTCTATATTTTTATTCTAAGATGTTGGTTTCAAACTTGACTCGGTCAATTTGGATTATAAGTTCCAAAAGACTAACCCCTAGGACCCAAAGTAAAATGAGTACTAATTTTCATGATTTTTAGGTACCCATAATAAAAGGGGAAGCATGCAAATTGGTGTGCCTTCCTAGACTGATACCATGATACCAGCACTTAGTATTATAGATAAGAAGAATACCCGAGATTACCAACATTTGGTAACACTTAGTATTACAGCTTTTGTATGTACCTAACACTTGGTATTGGAATATTACTTCCTTCTTTTTTGGTGATGCCAAAGGGAAGAAATGCTCGGAAGCATCAAAATCAAGGGAATCATCAATTCATGGGAGTATGTTAAAAATTTGTTTAAACTTATTAAATTTTTGATGTGTGTGTGTGTGTGTGTCATCATTAAAAAGATGGATAATTTTTGATATTGTCAACCAATATATGTTTTGACGATGAGCAAACATAATGCTTGCATTAATGTGTTTTTTTAGTTACTAGGGGATGCGCATCTTAAAGCCTTGATACATAAGCTTAAGCATAGATGACAAAGACTTGGATGCTAGCAATATAAACAAGGCAACAAGAATTGAAGATTCACATATGATAAGAATATGGAGATGTCACGCCCCGCTCTCCAGAATACAGAGACACGTTGCATGACGAGGCCGCCGTAGTATTCAAACGTTGGACTTCGAGTCCTTAATATTCAAATACAACTAGGCATTAATTGTGATAAAATAAAACCAAGTACACAAGCCACTGCAATACACTGGAATAATACAACCAAAAAGTAAAATGCTCCAACAAAATTAAAATCCACAAGTATTGAAAAGGAAATACTACACATTACATTATATGAACAAGAGTACATCATACATACTGCGATTTTTACAGGGGTACAAAAGTACAAAAGGGGGGAGGCGGATAGGTTACAAAGAGAACCCCAACCCTAAAAAAGAAACCAAATGGGTCCATAGTCGGTACAATGCAACTTGTAGTCTACCCCGGGAAAATCTAAGTTGTAACGCCCCATTCCCCGGTTACCTGGGAAGTATGAATCTGTTCTAAGTATTTCCAGATCAACGAGTGTTACGTAGAAAGAGAGAAGAAAAGAGTAAAAAGAATCGACAGGTCACTATGCATGTGCTGGGAAGTGCAAGTAAAGCTCCATCAAAAAGATTAACACAGAAAATTTGAATGTAAATACAAGTCCAAAACATTTTCATTTTATTTATACAATGATACATCATTTACCTACATCATTTCTGTACAAAGGTACAACTGTAAAAACCCAAAAGAAACTCCCAAAACCCACAAAAAATAAAAGTACTCCCACTCTGTACAAAAGTACAATCCACTCCCTAACTACCCCTGAGAACCAACTGCGCCATATCACCTTTTATGGACTTCATCTTTGAGTTTTCTTCTGGGTTAAGTTCTCATCTAATTTCTCTGCTCCTAATCCTGGAAAAAGTAAATGGGACACGTCAATGGGTAACCCAGTAGGATACCTAACTAAACTAGGTAGGACCCAGTTTTAGAACTGGGCTGCCTCTCTAAGAAGGGTGGTCTAAAAAGTAAAAGTTCAACAGAGCAGACATAAGTGTTCATATCATAACATGCAAGTATTGGAAAGAAACTGAGAATATGTCAGCATGATGGCAGCATTTAAGAACACATTATGACAAGTAAGAGCGGGAAGTAAAAACATTAAAACATGAGACATCAGCATTAATGAACTGAAGATAGTGGAATTAAGTTAATAGTTACAAATTCGGGAATCCGTATAAATAATAGGACCTTTAAGGAGCTGGACTTCACCCAGGGTGGGTGAAAAGTGGTACCTCAACCAGCGACACGAGCACTGGAGGGGCCTCTCGTAACTCCTTTGTCGGGAGTGAGAAATCTCGGGTTTTGTGTGGGGAATAGAGAAACCATCATTGCCTCCATAGTGCATCACGAGTACACCACTGGCTCATCAACCCTGTCTACTCCCCTTGCAGGCTACCAGGAGTGTGAGTGAGAATCATTATATGTGTCCACTCTTTGAAGCCTACTTTTTACACTTACTCCCCACAAAACCAATATCCAGGACTTCATCCATTTTTGTAATGGACTGAAGACTCCAGACTCTTTCTCTTACCTCACTCTTAATTTCGTTGTTTCGTAATATCTTTACTTTTAGTGGTCTTAATACCACTTCCACATCTCATATGGATATCCTTTCAAATCCATTCATCATTATTATGTACTTTCTTTTCCTTCTTTAATTTCATATGAAAATCACGTAATAAACAACATGCCTTCTTTCTCAACATTACATTATGAATCATGGATTTCATGCCCTCAACATGGATTGTTGGTACAAAAACTATATAACATTCATATCATGATTATCATAACAACAACATCATGGAGATCAATACTTCTACATGAAATGTTAAACAAGAAACTAAACCATAGCTTATCCCGTATATAACATCCACAACATGGCAATGTCTAATAATAATAACATCAAACTTAATCAATTTAGAGTTCTATCAAAACCGAGAAGAACAAGGCCACACAACCATTTAATCATTCTCATATTCATCATATAGAAACTTGCATATAAGAACTTTCATTTTTAACTTCATATAGAACTTGCATATAAGAACTTGCATATAATTTCTCATTAATTTTCCATAACATCAACATGAATTTGGTGAGATAGAACTAGCATTTCATCACATGGTAGTTATCACTACATATCATAAAATTTTAATAATGTTGTGAAGGAGAAACAGGTTTGGAGAAGGGTGAGATCTAGGAAGCCCCTAGCCTCCTTTATATAGTATTCGTATTGGTTACTCATGTGGGTGGATACCCAATAGGCCCAATGTGTCATATTCATATCACTTCCCCTTATCTAACCAACGTGGTATACTCGACTTATGAATACTGAATGATTCATTAGTACTAATGAGTATCTTAAAGGGTGGATACTTCTAGATCCAAGTTAGGGATACTTGCCTCGTTAAAAATCTTTAGCTATGGAAAACCCTGTGAGAAAAAACCAATAGCGAAGGGAAAAGAGTACAACACTCCATAACTTTCCCTGATTTGGGGATGTGTCGAGGGGTGGATACTTCTGGATCCAGAGTCAATGTGGTTGCATCGTTAAAACCTTGACTATGGAAAACCCTGTGGGAGAAACCACTAGCCAAGGCAAACAAGTACAACTCTACAGTTAACTCCCCCTTATCTGATCAAGCTTCATACCTGCAGATATCCTATATATCTATACATTAATCTCCTATGCGTCTATACATCCATCTCATCTACAACATTTCGAAAGCAAATGTAAAGTACAAACATCACTCATCTATACAAGTTTCACTCATATAAGGCAGTGGCTGAAACTAAAGGAGTGCTGCAAACTTGGTAGACAGCTCCACGTCTCAATCGTCGTTGTCTATGAGGTACTTCAGGACCTGGCTTTGTATATTCTTGAACTGCTTCTTGGATGATGATCTTCTCGAGATGGTAGGAGGATGTAAACTTGGGAGGATTTTGTGTAGATCTTCAGGATGTTGACGTCCCTTTTATTCTATTCATCATGATGATATGTAACCTGCATTTGCAAATACATTTAACATGGAGGATTTTTCCTCGACCCTTTGAGATCGCGCAGAAGCTACATATCTCTGGTCTAGTGGTACGCTGCAGGCGCTGCACTGTATCGGGCTAATAGCTATACTGCTAACACTCAAAATAGACGCATGCAATTGGACAGGTAACAGAGTGTTTCAAAGACACTTAAGGTACTTCTGGACCTTATATATTTTTTCCCTCTTCCAGCTAACGGAAAGGGGTCTTTTAATGTGTATCCATACAACCAAAAAGGTGTATTTAGTGGAGAAATGATTTTCATGTTTCTTCATCAATCGTCATTGTATGAAGTTTTCATCTTCGGGATGATTAATAATAGTTCATCTTCGGGATGATTAATAATAGTTCATCTTCAGGATGATTAATGTCATCTTCAGGATGATAGTTCATCTCCAGGATGATAGTTCATCTTCAGGATGATTAATGTCATCTTCAGGATGATAGTTCATCTCCAGGATGATAGCTCATCTTCAGGATGATTAATGTCATCTTCAGGATGATAGTTCATCTTTATGATGATAGTACATCTTCAGGATGTTGTATTCTGTAAGCCAAGAATTTATTCCTAGCTAGGACTTGCATATCATATCATATCATACTTGATAGATAGGCTTTAACAGATATTTCGGTATTTTCTCTTCAGGAGATCCGATAATATTTTGAGTTATTAAAATAATCTCAATTCTTTTAATTTGCTCTCTTAAAAATTATATTGTTTTTAAGAGGTGAAAACAACAACATTTTACTATGAGTCCTTTAAGGATATCTATCTAGGTTGTCTTTCTTTTAATCATATTTTTAATATATGTCCCAGAAAAAAAGGAAAGTAAAGAAAATTTTTATACATGTAGTTGAAGAAATTTTATATAGGTAATGTTGTCACATCCAATAGCAACATCAACAAAAAATCCTTTCTTTTTTCCATTTGTTGGGTTACGCCTTTACATAAACCAGTCGATGCATCAGATTCATCTTGTAAGTGTGTTCAGCTCATCTTACTTGATTACTTCGTGGTTTAAGCGATTTATACCTCTAAAGCTATAGCAAATTAAAATGCTTATAGCTAACGATTTTATTATAATTCTTCTACAATACTCAGTTATCCCATAGGATTTGATATCATTTTTGATATCAGGACTTCAGGTCCATACACCCCATATTTCATAAGTGAGTCCATCTCACCTTATTATTACCTCATTCCACATTATTATAATTTGGCCACATCTCTATGTTTGCTTCAGGTAAAGCAGAGTTGTGGAAACAATACTTTATCCCAAAAATGAAATATGAAAGAATTTGTCGACAAAATGTGTTCTTTCTTGCCCAAAACTCACCCCGTACGTACTATAATCATTTGATTTCTCCCAGAAATGTCTCCTTCACGACGCGTTGAAGAAGTGAAGGTTCTGGGAAGGGTAAAGGATATGTACAGATCCAGAATGGGTCCTTAGTAACCAAGTTGCAATAAGGTTCTGGATTTGAGCTTACTTTCCTGTGGTTGTATTGCTTTTTCGGTGTCCAGGAGTAGATTTCTCTCTTTAGAGCCTAGTGATTTGTCCTCTCATCTCTTAAGGACATCCACTTCTGCTGCTAGTAGATTGCATCTATGTCAATCCTAGCTGGATTATTTGCAGCTGGGATGTGAAAGTTTGACAATTTTAAATTGTCAGTCTGATTATAATCAGATCATATGTATTTACTTTTTAAATGGTCAATTTGAGCTTCAGGCTCATAGATGATTTGAACCAAATAGGGAATTGAAGGATCTTCATGATCCTCATTACCATCAATACACAATCTATAAGATGTGTACTAATGCCTTACTCATACGAGATCTCAGAATCTATTCATCAAAGGTGGTTAGTCCTGATGAATGTGTTCACTTTATGGCACCATAACGGTTTATATAGTGTTGCTTCAGGGACACGGACACAACGTTGTAGACGTGCCATTTTTAAGATGTGCTCTAAAGTCATTTTTAGAAAATGTTTATATGGAGTTGATCAGGCTTATATAAAAAGGTTCTACTGGTGTGTTTAGCTGAGTGTATGTAACCACTATTGCTAATTATTTATGATTTCCCATTTTTATCCAATGTTACCACCATTTTTTAAAAAAAATGTGGTTGGAGAATGACCATTTTACAGGATATATTGATGAGTACACTAAAGGTACATCATCAGTCCTATTAAGGGAGTGGACAAAGCCTATTTATATCCCTTAAATACTCTCAAGAGACCTAAAGGTCTTCATTATCTTTAATGATGATAGCAAATATATCATCTATTTTATTTTTGAGGATGTTATGAGGGTCAATGTCCTCATGAAATGGATATGATTTCATAATCTTTTTGCCCATTTATATGGGATAAAGAAAATGCACCCATCTGAATAAACATTGTTTTCTTCAGATATATAGGATTTGTTTAAGCAAACATCAATCCTGGGCAGCATGTTTATCGTTTCTAAGTTAAGACTTGGACGATTTTGACACTGCAGGTGTTCCAATTTTTCCTCCTTTTGAATTTATTTTGGGACAAAGATTCAGGCTTTATTTATTTGAGAGTAATAGACATCCTCTTTTTAGAGTATTCAGGCTTAAAAAGTCCTGAATTTTAAAACAGAAGTCACAGAAAAGGTTTTCTAAATGACTTATACTGTAAAATACTTTTTAAAAGTATATATAAATACTTAAACTCAATAAGAAATATGTTATGACAACAGATTAAAAATTATGTTTATAAAGCAAGTGAAATAACTCTTCATAACTTGTAATACTGCATATGTTGCTACTAAAGCAAGTGAAAGGTTGTGATGTTGCTACTAAGCATAATATTGCATATGTTGCTACTAAAGCAAGTTATAGGGGATAAATCCCAATGGGTCCTATTCGTAACAGATAACTCTTTATGGCCAATAAAGCAAGTGAAATAACTTGTAATATTACATATGTTGCTACTAATCATTCTCACAAACTCAAATTAGTTCTTTTATTAAGGGTGTTAATATCAAGCTGTTGGTGTAAAGGTTGTGATGCAACATGATATGTTTCATATTTCTTGCTAAATGACCCCATGTTCATATATGAGTAACTCTTATTATAGACTGTATTAAATTCTAAAAAAATATATTTGTAAAGGTTATCAAATTCTACCCCATTTTCATATATAATATCATGTATGTTTCGGCCAACACCTAGGGTTAATATGGCTTGGACTGTGACATAGCAGATTCTGTCAATTTGGACACCCTTCGCCATTTCCCTTTTAATTACTACTGTAGAGATGAAAATCATGAGTTCTCGGACATTATGGACATTTAAACATCCTAATATACAATTTATATGTTGTGCTTTTACCCCAGATCTGATTGGAACTGTTAGGAATTCAGTGTTTTAGTTGAAGCAATTTTCACCTTTTAACCAGAATTTCTATCTTTTACAATATTTGCCACTGTAATTCACACTCATGTGAATTTTCTGAAAATTGGTATAGCAATGTAAAATTGATATATCAACGATCTTTAGTTGTAAGTTTCCTAAAATTCACACTAAAACTTTCTGATGACAGTCCCACATGGTCGTGTGGCAGGGTCCATACGGTCATGAGGACTGGGGAAGGCTCAAGGGTAATAGGAGGGGCATACAGCAGTGTGGTCGTAGCTGCATGGTCGTGTGGTGCTATAATGGCAAAGACAACATTGATTACATGATCGTGTCCTTTATGGAAATTCAACCCAGTGTCTAAGTCGACACGGTTCAGGACTAAGGGGTCGACACAGTCTTGTCGTTGATCGACACAGCTGTGTGGGCTAAAAAGTCTGAGACACGGTCGTTTTGTGGCCATGTGGTTCTTATGGTGATCAAACGACTACCACACGACTACCTAACGGTTGTGTGGTGATGACACGACCTCCATACGGCCTCTAAACGGTCGCGTTGTCTCATCAGCTGTCAATTTCGACAGCGTTGAGAAATCTAAAAACTCTACGACCTTAAAACTTGATCCTGCTAATTTAGTTAGGCTCATACCTCATCAAGTCCTTCATTTTAGAGTCTTGGCCTTCTTCTCCTTGATGACCACAACAATTCTCAAGTCCACCTTCAATGGCGAGAGTAGCTAGGGTTTGTATTAAAGGAACTGTGAGGGGGTGTGGTTGCCTGATGGGGTGACGACATGGAAGAGGAGATGGGAAGGGATTGATTTGTCCCAAGAAGGATGAAGGAGGAGTTGGTGCTGAGAGGTGCATGAGATCGAGAGAGGGGTAGCGGGTCTTGCGTGAAAGTGGGGAAAGGAAATTAGGTTCTGCTTCTTGTGTGAAGGGGAAGAGAAGAGAGAGAAAGGTGAAGTTTTATTTTCATGTTCTTCTCTTTTTTCCGAAAATCTCCTTAACCCTCATCATCCCAAGCCTCACTAGTTCATGCCATGTGTGTATGAGGTGGCAGGAGGTGGTTTAAGTGGGTTAATACCATGACACACAAGGGTACATGTGTCTTACTAATAAATTTCAAAACTTAATATTTTGAGAAATTAAAAATACCCCAAAAATACTAAATGTCACATACCATACATTATACTTTATAATCAATAATGTTTTCTAAAAATTATTAGAACTAATTATATCGTTATAAATCGAGGAAAAATTCTTTGAAAATACATGATAATAAAATTCGTAAGAATACGATCAAGAATACGTATACAATGCCCGTATACGTAACTACATGGTATTACATTCTACTCACCTTAAAACAAAGTCTGTCAGTGGACTTTCTAATGTTAAGGGTCTAATCGGATCACACACAGTTATTTAAAAATCTAGGGTCGTTCTACCCATGGAATATTAACATACTACACATATTCAAACCACATAAAACTATATGCATCACATGTTCTAGGGAATACGTACAAACCCTAGTATTCCTATACCATATTTTTTTTCAAGTCATAGTTTTACAATAAACATATATATACAACATATACACAATAGACCCGCTCCTTAGACACAAGTACTTTCAAGTTCACGTATACAATTACCTCATATCTATATCTAACCATATGTAATATATTATTCATATGCTAACATTGGCTATCTACATCACCCTACTAATCATATATACATCCATGTTAAAAATGTATTATATAATACCAATACACATACGTATCCACCAATAAGGCTTCTGTCATTATTATATATGATCTCACATGTCACTTTACTAAGATAGGTACATGCAATAAATATTCATCCAATTCATACCATGTCTATATCATTACAATACTTATCAAATACAATACAATTATACGTACCATAAGTACATTCAATATAAAACTAAGCATATACGCTAATACATACATATGCCTTCCTTCACCCGTCTTCACTTATCCAATTATACTATACTCATACAACAATTTTTATATAAACTATTTACATACCTAGCATAGGCAGATGCACTCATATTTATAATCACAAATACTAAGGTAAATATATACAATAATACATACATATATGTACTTCACTTCACATATCTAATTTCACATATAGATCTTAAACCAATCATACACACACACCCACATCTAGATAAAACTATATCCAGACACATAGTTATATGTATGTATGTATGTATGTGTGTGTGTATATATATATATTGGAGAAATAGTGTGAATCTTTATTAAAAACAAAATATACAAAAATTACAACCGGCAGTGCACAGGGAGGGGAATTGAGGGAGAGGGGAGAGGGCACAAGCGCCGCCACCTTCAACCCACAACCCCCTCACCCTTTACCTGCCCAACAAAAATAGATTACAAAATTTGGCCTTGGCCTTACATAACACTCCAACCATCAACTCTAACCAGCATCTCTAAATTCCCACATTTCCATAGCTTGTTTTGCCTCCTGGGTATTGGCATCCAGATGATGGAGTATATCTCTAACAGTTGTAGCAATATTATCAAACAACACTGTCTTAGGCTTCTTGAGACCCTAAAAAATCCTTTTGTTTCTTTCCTTCTAGATGTTCCACACTACTGCGGATAGCACTGTTCTAACCAAAATACCCATCGTCTCCTTCTTACCATATCTTGACAAGAAGTAGTCTCCAACCTTAACTAGCAATGGCTCTGTGAGGTCAGATATTCCCATTTTGATTAAACTCCTAAGAAGGATGTATTTAGTATAATCACATCTAAAAAACAGATGATCAATAGTTTCGGCTTCAACCCCTTCACACAACACACACCCTGTCTCCATATTAGGCCACCATTTAATTAAAATGTCCTTAGTTGCTAGTCTCAGTTGGAAAGCTTTTAATAAAGTTATGCTCATTTTTGACACACTGTGATTAAACCAAACCAGTGAGTAGTACCGAAATGGGGGTCTCTGTACACGGATTCCCTCCCACGCCGACTTGAAAGAGAAGCAGCCATTTTCCACCCAGCACCAGGAGTCTTGACCCGGAGCAAGTGAAATATTGTGGAGCAAGGGCAATATCGGTGCTATTTGTGGATTAGTGGACCAGCCGCACCCATTCCAGTAATCGCTTACCCGCTTAGAAATTGCATCTTGAGGAATGTCATGTAAATCAGCTAACGGACCACATGGAAGCTAGTTGTCTTTCCAGAACAGAGTAGATGTGCCATCCCGTACTCTCCTCTTGATAAGTTTTTTAGAGAAACTTCTACAGTAGAGTATGAACTTCTAGGTTCCAGATTGTGAAATTGTACTTTTAGCTCCAAAGAACTGGGATATATCTTTATAATTTGTACGCATGTAACTTGCCCAAAGGCCTTCAGTAGACAAAAGCCGCCATGTGAGCCTCACCCCAGCCGCTAAATTTATATCATTAAGCAATCTCAATCCAACTCCCCCTTCTTTCTTTAGGATACACATATCTTTCCAGGCCCATAAATGAGAAGAGCAACAAATAAATTTTCTGCAAGCCGATGTGATAATCCGAAGAACAGATTTAGGAATACGGTATACAAGAAGCCGAAAATTAATCATACCGTAAATGACAGTTCTGACAAGCTCGATGTGCCCAGCTACAGATAGCATACTAGATGTCCATCCCATCAGCCTTTTATTGCATTTGTCAATCAACCTAGCAAACATAAAGAATTTTGGGTATTTTGTGGACAAGGGAAGACCCAAGTAGGTAGTGAAGGAGGTGCCAACTTTAATCCCCAACATGTTGCCCAACATCATCGGTTGTCTTGTACCTTTGCTGAAGATAGCAATACTTTTATCCCAGTTGATCTCCAAACCTGTAAAATTTGAGAAATTATCTAGCATAAATTTATGACCAGTGAATGAATGTCCATTAGCCCTACAAAACAACAGAAGATCATCTACAAACAGCAGATGCGATATAGCCCCCCTCCTTCTCATAGGATGGATTTTGCCTGAGGAAATAGAATTTTCAATAAGCAGTGAGAATGCCTCCATAGTAATGACAAAAAGATATGGGGAAAGGGGATCCCCCTGCCTGAGACCTCTGTTACCCTCAAAATAACCAACTGGTGAGCCATTGACCATTACAGAAAATGTTAGGGTGGAGATACATTCAGCAATCCATGAGATAAATTTTCTAATGAACCCCATACGGTGCATAATGTATAGTATAAATTCTCGATTTACACTGTCAAGAGCTTTACGCAGATCTAGCTTAAGGCAAGCTCTTGATCCCATGGGATTATTGAAGTCTCGGATTTGTTCGTGTGCAAGCAAAGCACTATCCAAGAGCAGTCTACCCTTCAAGAAGGCCGACTGATTGGGGGATATTAGTTCATGCACAACAGTCTTAAGCCTATTACAGATGATTTTACTGATAGACTTATAAATTACATTGCAACAAGCTATAGGCTTAAAGTCTCCCAGGCTAGAGGCCGAGGCTTTTTTAGGCACCAGGGTGAGGTTAGTATGATTAAGAGGGTGCATGAGAGAGCCATTGCGGAAGAAAGAATGAATAGAATCTTAAATATCATTACCTATTGTGCTCCTGCAATGTTGATAGAAGTACACATTAAAGCCATTTGGTCCAGGGGATTTTTCCACCCCTATTTGAAAAACTGCTTCTTTAATCTCGTCATTGGAAATATCACGCTCAAGCCAACTAGATGCCTCAGATGTCAGTATCTTCTAAGTAACAAGCCTTGGAAATACATTCCAGTAGGTAGATTGATGGTAGAGATTAGCATAGAATATTGGAGCACTGGTTCTTAAATATTCAAAGACATTGGAATGTACCCCTGTAGCATCAACAAGATGTCCCAAATTGTTAAAACTCTGTCTTGCCTTCATAGCATTGTAAAAGAATTTTGTGTTCTTGTCTCCAAGAGTAAGCCAGGATTGTCTACTTTTTTTCCTAAACACAGCCTCTTCCTCCATCAAAAGCCCACAAAGCTTTTGGGAAAGCCCCTGTTCTTCCTTTTGGAGAGAGATATCACTCAACAGATTTTGGTCATTTCGCACCTTCTCAAGTGAGGCCCGACATTCATCAATGTTAGGCTTACTGTTTTCCGCCCAGCTCCTAAGAGCCTGCTTCAAATTTTGCAATTTAATGAAGAATCTATGCATTGGAGAGCCACCCACATGTTGATTCCAAACCGAGTCCAATACATCCTGATAACCTTCTTTAGTGACCCAAATATTAAAATTTTTGAAAGGTTTTGGGTAAGATTTCACCTTGGTGTACAAGTTGATAAGCATCGGGGAATGGTCACTTGTGCACGGGTCCATATACTCACCAAAGGAGCTCAGTAGAACATCCAGAAAGCCTGCATTACATAGGACTCGATCAAGCCTGGCTGTTTTCCTCTCAGGGCCTATACGACGATTACACCAACTCATAGGAGAACCAATAGATTTGAGGTCAAGCAAGGCGCATTTGTTGATACAATCAGTGAATTCATCCAATAATTTCATCACACAACGTCTCCCACCCGACTTTTCATTTAAGTAACTGACGCAGTTATAATCTCCAGCAAGAAACCAAGCATTTCCCTCGATATTTCTCGCATCCGCCGCCAAATGGTCCCATAGTAGAAGTCGCTCACTGCGCAGGTTAGAGGCATACACACCTGTAATAGCCAATGTCAATCCCCCTTTATTGGAACACCTTAAGGTAATATGTTGTCTAGAAGTGGAGAAAAGAGCCGCCTGCCAAATATCATTGTCACAGGCTATGAGGATACAGCCATTTGAGCCGGCCATGAAATTCCCAAAAGAATTCCAATTTCTAGTAAAGTACGATTTCCACTTCCCTCCCCCCTCTTTCAACTTCGTCTCAAGCAAAATAACCATGGCTGGTTTAATTTTCTGGAGTCTGTCCCTAAGGTCTCTCCTTCTAACTGAGTTGTTGAGACCTCTAGTGTTCCAGAAGAAAATAGACATTAATTTAATAATGAGTTTTGCCTCGGTAAGGCCCCATCCTTCAGCCGTGAACTTTTACGTAAACCCCCCCCAATTGTCGTATTTGACATTTGCGACTTCTTTACTGTCATGCTATCCTTGCCAGCTTCATGAACTTCAACTCGAGTGGCCTGTAAACATTGCTCCTACTCCCATTCAGGGTTAATAATAGTTAGCTTATCAGGCATTGAATATTTTAAGGTATCTGCGAGAGGCGCTACATCAGAACTGATGCATTCCACAGGTGCTGCAGAACTATTGTCAATATTAGCAGTCTGTTCCCTGAGCGTAGTGCTACAAGAATTGTTTCCCTCTGAACAATAAGGCCGGACTGTTGGAGAATTAATAGTAGGAGGATTCTCATTGGAGGGATTAGCCACGGGCATAGCATCCTTTTGATCTTCTCTATTGGGAAGTGCAGGCAGTTCAGGCTCCTTTGGAGGAGAATAGAGCAGCTCCCCATTCTCAACTTCAGGCGGACCCTCAGAAATGGCCGGTTCTGTTTGAATGTCTGATAGTGGGTCAGGAGCATTAGTTTCGGTCCCCGAGTGAGTTTTGTCTGTTGGTTGGATTGAAGGGAGCTTAGGTTTGTTTGGACATTTATCATCCGAATGTCCAAAGCAGATGCACTTGCTACACCTTGGGGGCTCGCCCTCGTATTTTGTATCAATACTAACTATTGATCCATCATCCAATTCAAGACTCACATTTTATGGAAGAGCCTTCTTTGCATCAACCTCCACTAGACATCTGGCGTAAGACAAACGGTCAAGTCTGGCTATTGATCTGTCAAGACAAATTGGGGACCAAATTACCGAAGAAGCTACATTTAGAATCTCCTTAGTCCACATGCCTAAGGGAAGGCCATGGAATTGGATCCAAACAGGTACAGATGATAGCATATCTCTATCATGCCGAAAGGTTGGGCTCCATTTCTGTAACACAGTCAATCTCCCATCAAATAGCTATGGACCACCATAAAGCACACGCTCACACTCCTCTGGACAATCAAACCTGAAGTAGAAGAACCCATTCTCTCGACTATATATATGAACCCCTTTCTTTAATTTCCATAACCGGTCAACCCAGGCACGCAATTGACCATAATAGGGAACGTCACCCAAGACATATCCCACCAAAGTGTTTTTCCAACGTTCCACCCCCTTCTCCAGCATAGAGCTTAGGACCCTACCAACACAATCTCCACTTTCTTTAATTAAGGGTGGAACGAACGACATGGTAAGTGAATCATCGTAGGTTCTACGATTAGCATATACATCAGACCAAGAGGGCTTTGGCCCTGAAGTGTTAATGTGAAGCGGGATATTAGGTCTAATAGGAATTTTGTCAAATACCTTCTGGTTATCAACATGGTGGCCATCAGTTTTCCCCTTCACCGCAGGATCATAGTGCCTTGGGCGAGACTTTGCCCCTCCTCCGTGTGGCTGTGTCGTACATCCTCCGTGTGGTTGTGCCGTACCTCCTCCGCGTGGTTGTGTTGTGCCTCCTCCACGAGATTGGGTGTTAATATTCAATCTGATTCCATGCGATTGAGCCCCCGTGCCTACTCCTTTTGGTAGCAGCTTTACCTTTTCCTTTTCAAAATGAGTGTCGAACTGTGCTCTGCCTTTGCGGGATACAACCCTCCAGTCACCCTCTCCCAGATCTGAATTAGGGTTAGAGTTTCTAGATCCAGTTGCAATGTTGCTTAATACTTTCGCATCTTTCCGAGTGTTGTATTCCTCACGCCGAAGTTGGGGACATCGCCTAAACCGCCGTTAATGCAAGAGGAGCCGCCAGCAATTTTGGGATCTCCGGTGTCGCCAGAGCCGCCCTCCTCCATATATATATATATATATATATATATATATATATATATATATATATATATATATATATATATATATATATATGACGAATAATGTTAGTCTTTATTAATAATCCAAAGAAAAGATTACAGCCTAATAACACTAGTTAGTAACAGGAGCTAATAATAAGAGTAGGGAGAGGACACGAGCGTCGTCACCAACTACAGATTATTTTCACCTGATAAAAACAAGTGTGAAGAGCTCTATACAAAGGAGGAGCTATACAGATATGTTACACAAAAGTTATCTAGAGTCAATAAAACCCCAATTAACAAATGGAGTAGCATCTGACGCTTCATCAAGGTCCAGATTACAGAGAGAGCTTCTGACATCCGCCTCGATGTCCACAAATAATGAGACCTTATCCTTCACATATTTTTCAAAAATACGCTTATTGCGCTGCTTCCATATGTGCCAAATCATAGTCGCCAGAAAAGCTTTAGCCAACACCCTCACATGGTCCTTCTTATTGTAGCGTGACTGGATAAGATCACACACTCCCTATAAGGTTGTCGGTACGACCCCCTTGTAATTCAACTTTAAAAGGCCGCGCATTAAAATATACCTTGTGAAATCACACTCAAAAAAGATATGTGAATGTGTCTCCTCCACTGTAGAAACACAAAGGACGCAATTGCTACCGGAAGTCAGCCCCCATCTGCGAAGGAGATCACAAGTCGGAAGTTTAGACCTTAACGCTCTTAGCAAACACAGTGCCATCTTGGGGACATGTGATTTAAACCAAATGATATCAAAGTGACAGTAGGCGGGCCCTATAACACGTGCGCCATTCCAGGCATCACGTAGTGCAAAGCTCGGCCCAGGTAGCCAAGACCATGCGTCCTGTCCTTCGGTTACATTGAACTGCTGTAAGATATAATGTAGGCCGGCTATACTAGTATCATTTCTCCATCACGTAGCCGTCCAATAGTGACTAACAGTGTAGAGTTTTGATCCAGGGGGAGGATCCTGTAGCAGGTGAAGAGGACCCATAGGGTGCCAATTATCATACCAGAAAGAAGTAGATGTACCGTCCCTCACAACGCGCTTTATAAGTTTCTGAGAGAATTGGCGACATTTCAGAAGGAATTTCCAGGATCCTGACTGGGTTGGCTTAACTTTAGCTTCATAGAATCCAAGAGAGATGTCATCATAGTGTGTACGCATATATTGTGCCCAAATCCCCTTGTTGGAGAGGACCCTTCAGGTTAACCTGATACCGGAAGCAACATTCAAATCGGATAATAGTCTCAAGCCCACTCCACCTTCTTTCTTAGGAGTGCACATATCCTTCCATGCCTAAGTATTGAGTTTACCCCAAATAAATTTCCTGCACGCGGAATTAATAAAGCGGATAACAGAGCGTGGAATGCAATAAGCTTGCATCCAGAAGGCCACCATGCCGTATATGATAGAGCGAACCAACTCAATTTTCCCAGAGATAGATAGCATAGATGAAGTCCAACCCAGGAGTCTTTTTTTACACTTATCCACAAGACGGCAAAATAAGGAAGGTTTAGGGTATTTAGAGGAAAGGGGTAATCCCAGATAAATAGTGAAAGAAGGTACCATTTTGATTCCGAGAATATCTGCGAGAGAGCTTGCATTTCGAACACCCTTACTGAAAATAGCCGAACTCTTATCCCAGTTTATTTGGAGTCCCGTTAAGCGGTTGAAATTCTTAAGCAAATCTTTTAGACCATTAAGGGAGTGTGGATTAGCCCGACAAAAAACTAAGAGGTCATCAGCAAAAAGTAGGTGAGATATAGCTCCGGACCTGTGCAAAGGTTGAATAGCTCCTGAAGATTCCGCTCGGGACATAAGAAGAGAAAATGCTTCCATTACCAAGACAAAAATATAGGGCGATAGAGGGTCTCCCTGCCGCAAGCCTCTATTTGAAGTAAAATAGCCCTCTGGCGATCCATTAACCAAGACAGAGAACGTAGGAGTGGATATACATTCAGTAATCCAATTTATGAATCTGTGGCTGAAACCCATTTGGTGAAGGAGGAAGAAGATAAACTCTCGATTAACACTATCAAAAGCTTTACGGAGGTCCAACTTAATGCAAGTTCTTGCCCCCATAGGGTTGCTAAAGTCACGGATTTGTTCATGGGCAAGAAGAGAGGAATCTGCCAGCAACCCGTCTTTTAGAAAAGCAGCCTGATTTGGAGAAATTAACTCAGAAATAATAGGCTTCAATCTGTTACAAAGGACCTTGCTAATAATTTTGTATAGGACTTTACAGCAAGCAATAGGCCTATAGTCGCCTAGGCCTGTAGCATTAGCATTCTTGGGAACCAGAGTTAGGAATGTATGATTAATATTGGGTAATATTTTCCCAGTACTGAAGAAAGAAGCAATACCAGAAGTAATGTCCTTACCAATAATCTCCCATTTGGTTTGGAAAAAGAATGAGTTAAATCCATCAGGTCCCGGAGCTTTGTCTTTATTAATTTGAAACACTGCATTCTTAATTTCAGAGGGGGAGACAGGCCTATCCGACCAGCCAACAGCTTCCAGAGTGAGTTTACGCTTCGGAATAACATTAGGGAAAACATTCCAATAATCATTTTGCTGATACAAATTCTGGAAGTAGATTCTTGCTTCATCACGCAGCATGTCAGAGTTGGTGATAGCTTTACCATCCGAGGAGATAAGGTGGCCAATATTATTATGAAAATATCGAGATTTTAATGACGTGTAGAAAAATTTAGTATTCCTATCACCAAGTAGCAACCAGCTCTGACGACTTTTTTGCCTCAAATCCTCCTCCTCCAAATTCAAAGCCTTCACAAGATTTTTAGAAGCTCGCATTTCAAGCTCCTGGGTATTAATGTCTGAGCAAACCCTCTGATCGGATTGAATTAGCTCCAACTCCTTACGACAATAATTAACATCCAGATTCTTTCTGTGGTTGGCTGACCAAAGTCTCAGCTTTTGTTTTAAGGATTTAAGGATGGGAACAAGGTTATTCATAGCAGAACCGCGAGTGGGAAAATTCCAGTGCTTGCTAATGAGATCATGAAATCCTGGCAAAGAAACCCAAGAATTATAAAATTTGAAAGGCTTTGGGTAAGAGATTACTTGCGGGAGTAAATAAAGATACATAGCAACATGATCGCTAGTATTGGCTGTGAAGTACTCGTAGTAAGAATGCGGCAACATAGTAATCCACTTGGGGTTGCATAGGATGCGGTCAAGACGTGCAAATATACGAGAGCTCCCAAGTCGCCTGTTATTCCAACTGTAGCTCTCACCCATGCTCTTCAAATCGATAAGCTGGCAGTTACTAAGGCAAGAATTAAAATTATCCATAGCCTTTACATCGACCGCACGGCCGCCAAGTTTCTCTTTGGCACTCCGGACACAATTAAAGTCACCGCCAACCACCCAAGGAGTGTTATTATACATTGTAGAACTAGCAATGAGGTTATTCCAAAGATCCGCTCTGGAGTTAGATGTATTGAACCCATAAACGGCAGTGATTCCTATAACCAAGCATGCAGTATTAGAGAATGTAGCTGAAATGTGCTGGGCAGAGGATGAGTTAAGAATGCAGCTCCATGTTGTCAAATTATAACAAATAATAATTCTCCCCCCTTGTGTGTGATCCTGTTGTCGACGCAACCCCAATCCTTAGGAAAGCAGTTCACAATTCTATTAGCATTAACACAATCGACCTTAGTCTCAAGGAGGCACATAATTGATGGGTTTAGCTTCCGGAAAAAGTACTTCAGATCTGCTCTACGAGTAGCATTATTAAGAACCCGAGAGTTCCAAAAAAATATAGTCATAATGATAATAGCCGATATGGGGAAGAAAGCACCTGATCAAGGCGCCTGATGCCTAGAACTACGGCGTACAGCAGATGGTTGGCTCGCTGCATTCTTGGATTTTCCCTGGGATTTTGCAATTCTAAGCATTGAGTGTTCCGCTTCCCAATCAGGATTGAGAAAGGTAAGCTTCTCTGGGGGGTAGGCTCCTCAGCAGCAGGATCCTCAGACTCTGCACTCCTAATCTCATTTACCACATCCGACCTGTCACATTGAGGCCCCGGTTGACTATCAAAACATCCATCGGATATGGGTTCCTCTGTTGATATAGATTCCTCTGCTGATATAGGTTCCCTTGGCCTTCGAAATGTTCGAAAAACATGGACCAGGCGAACAATGTGCAATAGGAAATTGCTCAATCTCCCAGGACGTTTGCTACATGGCAGGACAGTGGCCATGCCATCCACCTGATCCAAGCCAGATGGGTTGCTACATTCCCCCTCTTCAAGCATCACCACTGGAGGGTTAGATAGCATAGGCATTGAAGTCTTAGCTACCTGCTTGTTTCCTACCGAATCAATAGTGTGATCATTTAAATTTGGAGTAGGAGCTGCAGTAAGTCCCTTCATAGGGCATTGGACATCATGATGACCAAAGCTAGCACAAGTACCACACCTAGGAGGTTCCCCCTCATATTTAATGTCAATAGAAATAGTAGACAAGTCATCAAGCTCTACCGGGATGATTCTCTTGAGTGGGCACTTAGCATTAACCTCAACGAAGCATCGTGCGTAGGAGATTCTATCCAGATTAGCAGTAGCTTTATCAAGACAAATCGGCTTTCCCACGACACTAGTAATGGAATTCAAAATACTCATCGTCCACATAGGCAGAGGGAGGTTATGAAGATGAATCCAGACAGGCACCGCCGTCAGGATGTCACGGTTGTGTTGTACAGAGGGAGACCAATTTTGGAGAACAACAAGCCTCCCATCAAAGAGCCAAGGCCCGCCGTGTAGGATAGAGTCCCGATCTACCTCCTTCTCAAACTTGAAATAAAAGTATCCATTATCACGAGAAAATATACGGAGCCCTCCCTTCAGCCTCCATAGTCTCTCGGTCCAAGCTTTTATCTGCCCAAAATAAGGGACATCACCAACAACATAGCCTACAAGAGTGTTCTGCCAGCGAGCAGAACCTTCAAGTATTTCAGGCCATCGAACTTTAGCTTTCTCAACCCCATCCTCACTGACAATGGGTGGTAAATAGCTCATCAGCAAGGGGTCAGCATATTTCTTGCGGGATGCACAGATGTCCACCCAGGACCGCTGACCTTCAGACGAAATAATTTTGAATTGGGTATTAGGTCTAACAGGGGCTTTCACAGGGCCATTAGAACACATCTGCTCATTGTTACGCCGAGAATTTGGACGCACACGATCAACGCCACCCAAAATGCGAACCTCATGGTTGTTACGGCTTCGTTGGTGAAGACGGTCGCCACCCAAATTTAGACGGCCGCCACCCAAATTCCGAGGCCGTGGAATTTGTTTCGGATAGGATCCACCACCAAGATTCTGGAAGGAACTGTCGTGAGACCCCGCCACAGCCTTTCTTTTGCACCGATCAACCCTATTCCATCCATCACCATCATCAGCCAAGGCATCCGAAGAGCCGCCGTCAGCCTTGTTTGAAGCTCCAGAAGGAAACTTAGAATCGCCTGAATCGCCAGCTCCGAAACCCTCGCTCCCCATATATATATATATATATATATATATATATATATATATATATATATATATATATATATATATATATATATATATATATCGCTATAATCGTTAAGGATACGTACAACTATCAAATCATTGAAATATAAGTATGCACCTAAATATGCCTATAACATATATTTATGCAAGTACACATATAATATAAGGTACATTTATACACACGAGTTCTCATACATAAATATCCATATGTACACATATACATATATCATTCCTTCACATTACACACTAATATACTTTATCTATATATATGTACAAATGTCTTTACAGATGACAAGAATACACGCTATTACTTAAATACACATATGAGTATGCTTAGATACATACATTCATGTACGAAATCACATGACACTCCATGTATGTATACATATCTATATATGCACATATATGCTCACTATATATTTAAGCATACAACAATTACTTCATAGGTCTTAGTGCTAACATACCCATACATATACACATCTATATCTATATCTAGGTACATCCGAATATAATTATAAGTATACAATCAAGAATGCATCTATCTAAAAATACTAGTATCACCAATAAGGGTTACTTAATATCAACTATAAGTATACTTACTACCACATACATCATATTCAATCCACATAACACTTTACTAGCATACATGCGTAAATTTAAAATCCATTCAAATATTAATACACATATAGTAAACACATACACCCTTATGTATACACTAGGATATACTACACTATATACAATTATATCACTTAAGCATATACATACACACTTACAATCATACTTTCAATCATTTGATCGTTCATATACATAGTATATATGATCACATATCTATCACCACATATCTATATGTAACACATAATACACTAGTATATACATAGCATGTCTACTCCAACGTAAATGGTATATATAAATCCATTCATGGACCTATACATAATGGCCATAATATATACATATCAATCTATATAAATAGTCTTATATGCCTCATAGTTTATCCACATACTAACTTTGTATATATAAAGTACAATAGAAATAGAGGCAGTTCGACAGATATACACAAATATTTTACATGTAGATATAGTCATAGATATATACACAATTATATGACATTGGCACATATCCACACACACACACACACACACACACACACACACACACACACACACACACACACACACACACACACACACACACAACTACTGTCCTCATCTACCCCACCCAAGAACTCCGTACTTCGGGCCTTCTATGCCAGGGTTCTATCCTAAGGCTGGATATCTACCCACCTTAGAACTTAACTACCTCTATGGAACATTACCTGCACTTTCCTTACGCACATCGCAATGTGGAGACCTGCATGGACCACCAAATGTAATGCCTCGTTCCCCAAGAAACCTGGGAAGTACGAATTCGTCCCATGTATTTCCAGATCAATGAGTGTTACGTTGAAACATAGAACAGAAGAGAGTAAAAAGAGTCTGCAGGACACTACGCACGTGCTGGGAAGTACAAGTAGCTCCATCACAAAGATTAACACAGAGAATTTGAATGCAAATACAAGTCCAAACATTTTATTTTATTTATACAATGATACAACATTTACCTACATCATCTATGTTCAAAGGTACAATGGTAAAAACCCAAAAGAAATTCCCAAACCCCACAAAAAGTAAAAGTACTCCCTCTATGTACAAAAGTATAACCCACTCCCTAACTACCCCTGAGAACCAACTGCGCCATATCACCTTCTGTGGACTTCATCTTTGTGTATTCTTCTGGGTTAGTTCTCGTCTGACTACTTTGCTTCGAATCCTGGAAAAAGTAAATGGGACATGTCAACGTGTGACCCAGTAGGATACCTAACTAAGCTAGGTAGGACCAAGTTTTAGCACTGAACTACCATCTAAGAAGGGTGGTCTGAAAAGTAAAAGATCAACAGAGCATACATAAGTGTTCATATCATACCATGCAAGTATTGGAAAGAAACTGAGAACATGTCAACATGATGGCAGCATTTAAGTACACATTATGACAAGTAAGAGCTGAAAGTAAAAACAGTAAAACATGAGATATCAGCATTAATGAAATGAAGTGGCATTAAGTTAATAATTACATATTTGGGAATTCGTGCAAATAATATGACACTTAAGGAGCTAGACTTCACCCAGGGTAGGTGAAAAGTGGTACCTCAACCAGCGACATGAGCACTGGAGGGGCCTCTTATAACTCCTCTGTCGGGAGTGAGAACTCTCTGTTTTTGTGTAGAAAACAAAGAAAACCATCATTACTGCCATGGTGCATCACGAGTAAACCATCGGCCTCATCAACCGTATCTACTCCCCTTACTACCTGCCAGGAGTGTGGGTGAGAATCATTATAATTGTCCACTCCTTAAAGCATACTTTTTACACGTACCCCCTAAAACCAATATCTAGAGCTTCACCCATTTTTGTAATGGACTGAAGACTCCAGACCATTTCTCTTACCTCACTCTTAATTTTGTTGTTTCGTAACATCTTTACTTTTAGTGGTCATAATACCACTTCCACATCTCATATGGATATTCTTTCATATCCATTCATCATTATCATGTACTTTCTTTTCCTTCTTTAATTTCATATGAAAATCACATAATAAACAACATGCCTTCTTTATCAACATTACATTATGCATCATGGATTTCATGCCCTCAACATGGATTGTTGGTATATAAACTATACAACATTCATAACATGATTATCATAACAATAACATCATGGAGATCAATACTTCAACATGAAATGTTAAATAGGAAACTAAACCATAGCTTATATCGTATTTAACATCTACTACATGGAAATGGCTAATAATAATAACATCAAACTTAATCAATTTAGAATTCTGTCAAAACTGAGAAGAACAAGGACACATGGCCGTTTAATCATTCTCATATTCATCATATAGAAACTTGCATATAAGAAATTTCATATAAGAACTTTCATTTTGTACTTCATATAGAACTTGCATATAAGGACTTGCATATAATTTCTCATTCATTTTCCATAACATCATCATGAATTTGGTGAGATAGAACTAGCATTTCATCATATGGTGGTTATCACTACATATCATAAAAGTTTGATTACTCTTTATGGCCAATAAAGGAAGTGAAATAACTTGTAATATTGCATATGTTGCTACTAATCATGCTCACAAACTCAATTTAGTTCTTTTATTAAGGGTGTTAATATCACGTTGTTGGTGTAAAGGTTGTGATGCAACATGATTTTGTTTCAGATTTCCTGCAGAATGACCACATGTTCATCTGTGAATAACTCTTATTGTAGAATATATTAAATTCTGGAAAAAAATATATTTGTTAATGTCACGCCCCGCTTCCCAAAACAGCGGAGGCAAAGCGTGACTAGGCCCGCTTAGGCCAGAGTTACGGAGCCCTGACCCAATAAGCGTCTGTGTGGTACCAAGACGAAGGTACAAGTCCCTGCATGTTAGTACAGAACAATAAAAGTACAAGAAGGAAATAACATCACATTTTATTCCAACATATCAAATGTACCAAGTCTCAACGCCCGAAGGGCTACAACAGCAGAAAAGTAAATCTAATGGTGCAAGCACCCAACCTAGACAAGAAACAAAAGGTGCTACGCACCCAACTAAAAGTAATGAACTTCTCTGGAAACTGCAACGAGGTGTCTCTAGCTCTGGTCCTCCTTAGGGTCGTACTCGGGATCGACGCTCTCTGGCTCCACGTCAGCTGGCAAGTCAGTCTCCTCCACGTACTCTGGCTCAATCCCTGACGTACAACACCAAAAGAAGGAACTGTACGTCAGGTAAGGTCTACAAGAAAAAGTTAGAGAAAACTGCAAGTGTACCAATTACTTAACAACGTTTTACTGGTTGATTTAACATGCTAAGGTTTTAACAACAGAAGTACACGCAACAGGAAAGTAAACACGACAAGTAGTGGTCGTAGCGAGTGTTACCGACCACGGGACTAGCCTACAGGTGTCAAGGCAAGACGGAACACGGAAAGCCAGACAAGACAAGACAAGACACGAAAGGGTTCACGCCTGTTCGGTTTGAGGGGGATCAGACCCTCTTGCCGCTTGCACGCTCAACCCTACCCCAAAAACCCCAAGAATCGTGATAGGACAAGGGATCAGTTGCTCTAGCTTGACAAGTGCCCTATTGCTCTCTGAGCTGTGTATCAATACATGGGATCACATGCTCTAGCTTGACAGGTGCCCAATTGCCCATCGGGCTGTGAACTAGTACAAGGGATCACTCGCTCTGGCTAGGCGAGTGCCCTATTGCCCAGCGGGCTGTGCAGACGGAACGGGACAAGGCAAGACAAAAGGGACATGACACGACACAACGGGAAGGTTGTACTAGGATGTCCACAACTCACGCACACGCATGTCAATCCTATGACGTCAAAATTGTTGATGTTGGATTCAGATTTCGTTGTCAAATCCGAGCCATCAAGGGCGTCCCGGACGCTATCATTTCATGTCCGGTTCTCATGGTTCAAAATGTCTAATCTAACAAGACTAAGGCCTAATCATGGCCAAGAACGCAAGTGGTACACTTGCCTGTGGTGGCGAGTGCGTCGTCTCCCTGGTATGTCTCGTCCGAACGTCTCGTCGGCGGAAGAGCGTCTGAAAATCGTGACACGGCGACGGTGTCAGATCACGATTCAGAAATCCTATTAGGGTTGTGTCTAGGTAATCGGGGCTATCCTACTCATAAAAATCACATTTTTAATGCATTTAACCTAATCGACGATCTATCCTATGTGCACATGCGAGAAGTCCATTCGTTGAATTATCTACGGTTGCACAACGTTTTAAGAGGAGCGGAAAGTAAATTTAGTTTGATTAGGTTGCTGATTTTAATTAGGGTTTGATTATCTATTGTGTGGGTTACTACGAATTTAGGGGACCAACCTAAAAACGACGGTTGCACGGAGATCCGGCGTCGGATCTGGAAAAGTGGAAGCTTTGCGTCGTCCGAAAACTCCTAGGCTGCGGGTAGCGCAGCGAGGAATGTTGATCGCCGGTGAGGGTGAAGATCCCAGCGTCTCCCGGTGTCGTTGCTGCTGGATCTGAGATGGGAACATCGTACTAGGACAATAGGGAGAAAAGAAGGAAGAGAGAGTGCCGTGGGGAAGATGGAGTGCGCAAGGATGGAGGAGGAAGAGCAAAGGGAAGAACGTGGGAGGATGGGGGATAGGTTGGGGAAGAGGATGGTTCAAAACAATGAGGGAGAAATGAAAATAACCGTGCGTTTAAATAAGAAAACGAAACGGCGGCTAGAGCAAAATTAGGGTTTCTGGGTCATTTAGTCGGTCAGGGAAGGGCGGGCGACCGACTAGTTTGAGAACTAGTCGGTCGGTCATATAACTGTGACCGACTAAAAGCAAATAGTGAACAATGTTGTTGTAGGATTTATAGAGTTAGTCGGTCTGTGAAGACTCGTCGACCGACTAGTTTGCAACCTAGTCGGTCGGCCAGTGTTCATTGACCGACTAATGGGTCGAAGTGATCGTCAATAAGAATAGAAGGATTAGTCGGTTTAAGAAGAAAGCCTAACCGACTAGTTCATCAACTAGTCGATCGGTTTTCATTCTTTGACCGACTAACGGTAAACAGTAACCTGGGTGCGAAATAAATGATCTCTGTACTAGTCGGTCTGCGAAGAAGTGTTGACCGACTAGTTTGAAAACTAGTCGGTCGGTGGATGAACTTAGACCGACTAAGCGTAAACAGTAGCTCAGGGAATAATGAAAGAGAAAACTAGTCGGTCCATGAGGAGTTGTTGACCGACTAGATTGACATCTAGTCGGTCGGTTCCTCAACGTGAACCGGTTAATGATCACAGGATGTCGCAAATTGAAACGTGAAGCTTCGGAATGGGTTCTATGGACTCCTAAGATGGGTCTGGCTCCAAGACAAGAGCGTCATGAAGCACGCTCAGCTCCAGATAAGGGAAAGAATACGGAAAAGAAAAGAAAGAAGACGAACAATCACATATATATATAAATAAATATCATCACACAAAAACCAGCCGTTACAGTTAACGTTATCAAATTCTACCCCCATTTTCATATATAATATCTTGTATGTTTCGGCCAACACCTATGGTTAATAGGGCTTGGACTGTGACATAGCAAATTCTGTCAATTTGGACACCCTTCACCATTTCCCCTTTAATTACTACTGTAGAGATGCAAATCATGAGTTCTTGGACAGTATGGACATCTACACTTCCTAATTTACAATTTCAATGTTGTGCTTTACCCTAGATCTGATTGGAACTATTAGGAATTCAGTGTTCTAGTTGAAACAATTTTCAGCTTTTAACCAGAATTTCTATTTCTTACAATATTAGCCACTATAATTCACACACTGTAACGGCCTGTTTCCGATCGTACTTTCTTCGTGCACGTGCTCTTGATCGTGCACGTGTTTATTTTAGACTTTATTAGATTTTGATCATTTTTGTGTGATATGTCGTTGTGATCGTCTCTGAGGGTATTAGATTGTGGAACAACTTGGGAACGATATATCTCGAGTCGTTCTTCCGCGATACTATCTTATTGGACGTGACGTCACGACTTTCTGTTTTGACGCGAGACGTTTCTATTTTTAGTTTCGTCTTTCGACGTCGAAATTTAGATCCGTCTTCTCCACTCTCTTTCTTTCGTCGCCCCGAACACTCCAATATTTATTTTACAATTTTTGGACTTATTTTGACCTATTTTCCATTTTTTTTGAAAGTTTTAAATAATTTTAAAACCAATTTTTATAAGTATTTTAATTATAATAAAATTACTATATTAAAATAACGCTTTAAAGAATTTTTTGACCAAATTTCAGAATTTTTGGCCGCACCCATCTTGCGTGAGGGAGAGAAGAGTAAATTTGTTTAAAATTAATTATTTTAATTATTTTAATTACGTTTTCTTAAACCCTAGACCTAACCCTAGCTCTAATCTATTTAAATAAACCCTAGGCTAGCTTATTTTTGCAGCCACCAAAACCCTAGCCGTCAAAAACTCCAACCAAAGCTTCGTCGCAACGTTGCGACGGCCGCCCCGTGCACGACTGACAGCCGCCACCGCATCGGGCTGTGTCTGACCGAGGCCAAGCCCCGCACCCGCACTCCGCTCTGCTTCGTTGCAAGTTGCAACGTTGCAACCCGCAGCGCCCCCGCTTCGACCAAGGAGATCGCCCGCTCCGACCGAGAGAACAGCCCGCACCCCGCTTCGTCCGCACGCTGCAGCGCTTCGTTGCAGCCGCTCCGCATCTGCCCCGCACCCGCTAGCGCCCGACCGACGAGATCTTCCGCACCGATCGAGAGGCTGCTCCGCATCGCTCCGCAGCGCTGCACGCCCTCACCCACCGTGTCCGACCGAGAGGCCCGCTCGGTCTGACCAAGGATTTCCCTCGCACCGCACCACGACCCGCCTCCGTTGTGCTGCATCACGCCCGACCGAGATCTTCTCTCGGTCTGACCGAGAGGAACCCCTGCACCGACCGTGCCCGACCGACGACAGTTCGTCGCAACTTGGTTTCTCCCACACCAACTCCTGTGGTGGGCCCCCCAGGTTCTCCAGAGGTGTTGTGGGTCCCCCATTGACCCCTAGCACTGCTGTGGGCCCCACTTGGGTGTGCTACTTCGTAGATATGCCGTCTACGATGTTACGACACGTCGTAGGCCTTCGTCACAAGTTTCGACTTTTGGGGAATCGTGCGAGGACCAGATCTGAAGCTGAGGAGTTCTCCGATCAGACACGACTTCCATTCTACGACAAACTCCGGTTCAGGTTGGTTCCCCGAAACTCGTAGAAACCCCCACAATAGCTGACTGAACCCTAAACTAAAAATCGATAATTTGAACTAAAGTTAATTTTCCAGCACCAGTAAAACGTTGTGCGAATATAGAAAATCGATGAACGGACTTTATTGACTGTGCACATAGGATTAGATCGTCGATTAGGCTGAAACATCAAAAGTGACTTTTGACGAATAGGATAGTCCCGATAACCTAGAAACGAACCTGAATATGATTTGATGAAATGGAGACCTGCCCCCGTCACCGTGGCGATATTTCAGACGGACTTCCACGGACGAGACGCTTGGACGAGACGCTTCGAGAGGACGACACACTCGCCATCGCAGGCAAGTGTATCCACTTGCACTTTTGGCCGTGCTTAGGCCTTAGTTGGTTAGAACTGATAACTGTGAACAAATAGAACCGGACGTGAAATGATAGCGTCCGGGATGACTCCTGACGGCTCAGACTTGACGACGAAGTCTGAGCCTGACAACAACAACTTTTGATATTGTAGGGCTATCATGTGTGTGCGTGTGTGTGGACACCCTAGAATAACCCTTCCCGTCTTGTCACGTCACGTCCCGTCTTGTACAGCCCGCTGGGCAATAGGACACTCTCCGAGTGATCTCTTGTACAGATTCACAGCCCGTTGGGCAATAGGGCACTCTCCGAGTGATCCCTTGTACAGATTCACAGCCTGCGGGTAATAGGGCACTCTCCAAGCTAGAGAGAGTGATCCCTTGTACGGATACACAGCCTACGGGCAATAGGGCACTCGCCAAGCTAGAGCGAGTGATCCCTTGTACTGTTGTCTTTTCTTGTCTAGTCTTCCTTGGGGTTTGGGGTTGGGTTGAGCGTGCGCACGGCAAGAGGGTCTGATCCCCCTCGAACCGTAAGGCGTGAACCCTTTCGTGTCTCACTTGTCTTGTCTTGTCTTGTCTTGTTTCGTCACGTCTCGACTTGTCTTGACACCTGTAGGATAGTCCTGTAGTTGGTAGCAAAGGCTACGCTTACTACCTGTCCCGTTTTACTTTCCTGCTGCGTTACTTCCTGTTGTGATACTCTGTTATAACCACAGCATGCTAATCAACCAGTAAACTGTTGTGTAATAGAACCTCAGCATGCTAATCAACCAGTAAACCGTTGTTTAAAGTTCGGTGCACTTGCAGTAAAGTCTAACCCTTCTTGTAGACTTTACCTGACGTACAGTTCCTTTCTCTTGGGTGATGTACGTCAGGTGTTCAGCCAGAGTTCGTAGACGAGGTAGACTCACTGGAGTACGTGGAGCCGAGGAAGTCGACCCAAAGTACGTGCTGACACGGACCAGACCTTTAGGTCTTTTTAGTCGTCACTTTCAGATGTTACTGCCTTTAGTTGCTTTTAAATATTTTGTTCCCATGCTTAGGCTTCTTTTTAGACTTTGTACTCGTTGGATATTATATCTCTAATTTAATGAATGCAACTTCCTTTCTGTACTTTCTGTTGTTTCGAACTTTATTAATGCAAGAACCTGACATTTTAAAAATGGTACCCCTACAGACGCTTATTGGGTCCGAGCTTCACAGCTCTGGCCTAAGCGGGCCTTAGTCACGCTTCGTCTCCGTCCATTTTGGGAAGCGTGGCGTGACAGGTTTTAGTGGTGGCCCATGCTGGTATTGCAAAAGTTCGAAACAATAAAAGTACCGCATTCATTTAATATCCACGTACAAGTCTGAATTAGTTTCACAGTCTTAGATAGTAGGAAGACTTAGGTAGACATCCCAATTTGATAGTCTGATGCCTTGGTTAGGAATTAGTCATCCTCGTCCTAGAATACCTTAGTAGCCACTGGACTCTGACCGTGTTAAATTTCCAGAACCCTTCTTTTAGTCGTTCGTTCGGGTCCATCGACTTTGGGCCCAGTAGAACTAACCTGGATTCTCTTAGGAACTTTATCTTTAGATCCCGATTATAGACTAGCTCATTAGGAAGTCTTAGAGCTGAGTTATCCTAATCTTTAGACGACCCGATAATTAGGACCCCTGATTTCTATCGTCTCTTTGATCATTACACTTTTGTGTTATCTGCCATAGAGTCCCATCATAGTTTCCGTAAATCATATCCTGTGTGTAATTGTCATGCGGTCATCTTTCTTTTCTCCCGATTCACGTGATCATTTCCTGAGGATCATCGTAGGTCCTTCGAATCTTTCTCTTTGCCAATTTTGCCTCCTCTAAAAGTATTTTCGAAATTCCTTATTCAGTTTCTTCGCTCAGCTTAATTTCTTTGAAAACCCCTATACTACATATTTAAAATTTCTTGTTTTTCGGTTGAATTAAAATTCTTTTATTGACTTGAAACCTTCTTGGTCGTAAATTCTTAAGTTACTATCTTGTACTCGCTTTCGAATCATTATCTTTCGAATTTCGGTTTTAAAACTTGTTACCATTTTGAAAATTCAATATTATTCTTTTTATAAAAACTACCAAAATTTCTAACCACTTAACGTACATACTTTTTAAAAATATTTTCTAAACTAGAGGGAACTCCAATTATTTTATTATTATTATTATACCAGTTCTATGTTCTTCGTGACCACATTTCAAAATCTTTGTGTAAACTTATTTTCATTTGCAAAACAATCGTTTCCCACCCTACCCATCCTTCCTTCGTCTTACTTTTTCCAAAATTTTAATTTGCTACATCTGCTCACTTTTAAGTATGTAAACATATATATTTTTAAAGGTATATGATACCATATTTTGCACACAAATAAATCCTTCTTTCATCGTTAAATCATTTTTTTAACAATATTTTTGTTCCGTCCATCCGACTATCTTCTTATCCTCGCCTTACCTGACTTCGTTCTTTCGATCTTGTTTCGCATCGTTTTTGGTTTCGGTCTCCCTCTTGTATGTAGACATCAGCGCCTGTAGTTGCCTATGTCATCTCTAGCTAGGAGTAGGCCCTTGGTAGGTGATGTTGTCGTGATGCATGAGTATAGGTAGAGTGTGTAGACCTGTATGAGTGTGTCATCTTTAGGATCCTGATAATTGCCTTTTGTGTCTTGAATGTGTACTCAGTGTTTACCATGATATGATTGAAGTTGTCTGAATGACGGTATTCATACGTATATGAATAGGGTCATAGCAGGCAATTTCCTTAGACGTGGTTTTTCGCAATTATAGAATAGCTTAACTTTGACTGCATGTGATTGTATCAAAACTTTGTTTTCTTTTAAACCAAATCTTTAAAGTTTTTGGAACTAGCTCACAAGATCACAGATCAATTATCCTTCCTCATCCATTACCACGACTCCACACGTTTTTCCAAATGTTTTAAAAATGTGTCACAGGTTTTAATTTCCTTAGACGTAGTTTTTTGCGATTATAGAATAGCTTAACTTTGACTGCATGTGATTGTATCAAAACTTTGTTTTCTTTTAAACAAAATCTTTAAAGTTTTTGGAACTAGCTCACAAGATCACAGATCAATTATCCTTCCTCATCCATTACCACGACTCCACACGTTTTTCCAAATGTTTTAAAAATGTGTCACATGTTTTAAGTTTCCCTTTCTCTTCTCTCTCCCTCCATTTAGAAATGTTATGTTATGGTTGTTATAGTTTGGGACTAGCTATTGTTGTTGTAGGATTTTGTTTGCGGGTAGGCTTAGGGAGAGATGAGATATGTTATAGCAATGATTAACCGATTCTGGAATAGTAGGATATTGGAATAGATTTCGTTCGGAAGAAAAGAATGAGCCGTCCAAGACTTATTTATAATACCGATGTGAGACAGACTCAATGGGAAATTCTGGTCGGATGAAATTATATGCGAGGAGATGATAACTTATCTGACTTGAGGCTTAGACGGGTGGTAGATAGGAGTAACTGCGGAGTATAGTATGAGTTAGGGTGAATCATAAGTAGAGCTTTTATTAGCATCGAGACTTGATTGATGAGTTGACGTGAGAAGACATTGGGAGTAACACGACACGTTGAGATAAATGTATGGTTAGGTAGTCGGACTTAATATTGCTTGGGATTAGTTTTTGTAGGTAGGTTGAGACGTGATTTTGATAGTTCAATTATTTGGCGGATAAATTTGTGGGAAGATATGACAAGGAATGTATTAAGGACACGGTAATTGTTGAATTGCGTAAGGTGTGATGAGATAGACAAATGTTCGTCTTGGAATGGAAATCGACTAGAACATAAGTTTAGCGATTGATTAATATTGGGAAGAGATTGAGAAATTTAAAGAATGCTATGGAGCGATGATGTCTAATAGAGTGGTATGGTATGGGAATATGATTATTATTCTTTTATGTGAACTTGGAGTTGGAAATTTTAACAACAGTGATGGATCTATGGTTGAGTTTTAGGATGTGAGTTTAGTCGTAGCATTGTCCAGTGAAAAGATGTGTTATGATGGATTAATTGAGGAACGATGTTGAAGTTATAGGATTAGAGATCATTGAGGGGAAGATGGGGGTTATAGGTTTAAGTATTTACGGATTTTATAATTAGTATTAGTATGAGTGATTCCGAGGACAGAATCATTTCTAAGGTGGGTAGAATGTAACGGCCTGTTTCCGATCGTACTTTCTTCGTGCACGTGCTCTTGATCTTGCACGTGTTTATTTTAGACTTTATTAGATTTTGAACATTTTTGTGTGATATGTCGTTGTGATCGTCTCTGAGGGTATTAGATTGTGGAACAACTTGGGAACGATATATCTCGAGTCGTTCTTCCGCGATACTATCTTATTGGACGTGACGTCACGACTTTCTGTTTTGACGCGAGACGTTTCTATTTTTAGTTTCATCTCTCGACGTCGAAATTTAGATCCGTCTTCTACACTCTCTTTCTTTTGTCGCCCCGAACACTCCAATATTTATTTTACAATTTTTGGACTTAATTTGACCTATTTTCCATTTTTTTTGAAAGTTTTAAATAATTTTAAAACCAATTTTTATAAGTATTTTAATTATAATAAAATTCCTATATTAAAATAACGCTTTAAAGAATATTTTTGACCAAATTTCAGAAGTTTTGGCTGCACCCATCTTGCGTGAGGGAGAGAAGAGTAAATTTGTTTAAAATTAATTATTTTAATTATTTTAATTATGTTTTCTTAAACCCTAGACCTAACCCTAGCTCTAATCTATTTAAATAAACCCTAGGCTAGCTTATTTTCGCAGCCACCAAAACCCTAGCCGTCAAAAACTCCAACCCAAGCTTCATCGCAACGTTGCGACAGCCGCCCGGTGCACGACCGACAGCCGCCACCGCATCGGGCTGTGTCTGACCGAGGCCAAGCCCCGCACCCGCGCTCCGCTCCGCTTCATTGCAAGTTGCAATGTTGCAACCCGCAGCGCCCCCGCTCCGACCGAGGAGATCGCCCGCTCCGACCGAGAGAACAGCCCGCATCCCGCTTCGTCCGCAGGCTGCAGCGCTTCATTGCAGCCACTCCGCATCCGCCCCACACCCGCTAGCGCCCGACCGATGAGATCTTCTGCACCGACCGAGAGGTCGCTCTGCATCGCTCCGCAGCGCTGCACGCCCGCACCCACTGTGTCCGACCGAGAGGCCCGCTCGGTCTGACCGAGGATTTCCCTCGCACCGCACCACGACCCGCCTCCGCTGCGTTGCATCACGCCCAACCGAGAGCTTCTCTCGGTCTGACCGAGAGGAACCCCCGCACCGACCGTGCCCGGCTGATGACAGTTTGTCGCAACTTGGTTTCTCCCACACCAACTCCTGTGGTGGGCCCCCCAAGTTCTCCAGAGGTGTTGTGGGTCCCCATTGACCCCTAGCACTGCTGTGGGCCCCACTTGGGTGTGCTACTTCATAGATTTTCCGTCTACGACGTTACGACACATCGTAGGCCTTCGTCGCAAGTTTCGACTTTTGGGGAATCGTGCGAGGACCAGATCTGAAGCTGAGGAGTTCTCCGATCAGACACGACTTCCATTCTACGACAAACTCCGGTTCAGGTTGGTTCCCCGAAACTCGTAGAAACCCCCACAATAGCTGACTGAACCCTAAACTAAAAATCGACAATTTGAACTAAAATTTATTTTCCAGCACCAGTAAAACGTTGTACGAACATAGAAAATCGACGAATGGACTTTATTGACTGTGCACATAGGATTAGATCGTCGATTAGGCTGAAACATCAAAAGTGACTTTTGACGAATAGGATAGTCCTGATAACCTAGAAAAGAACCCTAATAGGATTTGATGAAATGGAGACCTGACCCCGTCACCGTGACGATATTTCAGACGGACTTCCACGGACGAGACGCTTGGATGAGACGCTTCGAGAGGACGGCACACTCGCCATCGCAGGCAAGTGTATCCACTTGCACTTTTGGCCGTGCTTAGGCCTTAGTTGGTTAGAACTGATAACTGTGAACAAATAGAACCGGACGTGAAATGATAGCATCCGGGACGACTCCTGACGGCTCAGACTTGACGACGAAGTCTGAGCCTGTCAATAACAACTTTTGATATTGTAGGGCTATCATGTGTGTGCGTGTGTGTGGACACCCTAGAATAACCCTTCCCGTCTTGTCACGTCCCGCCCCATCTTCCACAGCCCGCTGGGCAATAGGGCACTTTCCGAGTGATCCCTTGTACAGATTCACAGCCCGCTGGGCAATAGGGCACTCTCCGAGTGATCCCTTGTACAGATTCACAGCCTGCAGGCAATAGGGCACTCTCCAAGCTAGAGAGAGTGATCCCTTGTACGGATACACATCCTGCGGGCAATAGGACACTCGCCAAGCTAGAGCGAGTGATCCCTTGTACTGTTGTCTTGTCTTGTCTTGTCTTCCTAGGGGTTTGGGGTTGGGTTGAGCATGCGCACGGCAAGAGGGTCTGATCCCCCTCGAACCGTAAGGCATGAACCCTTTCGTATCTCACTTGTCTTGTCTTGTCTTGTCTTGTTCCGTCACGTCCCGACTTGTCTTGACACCTGTAGGATAGTCTTGTAGTTGGTAGCAAACGCTACGACTACTACCTGTCCAATTTTACTTTCCTGCTGCGTTACTTCCTGTTGTGATACTCTGTTATAACCACAACATGCTAATCAACCAGTAAATTGTTGTGTAATAGAACCTCAGCATGCTAATCAACCAGTAAACCGTTGTTTAAAGTTCGGTGCACTTGCAGTAAAGTCTAACCCTTCTTGTAGACTTTACCTGACGTACAGTTCCTTTCTCTTGGGTGCTGTACATCAGGTGTTCAGCCAGAGTTCGTAGACGAGGTAGACTCACTGGAGTACGTGGAGCCGAGGACATCGACCCAAAGTACGTGCTGACACGGACCAGACCTTGAGGTCTTTTTAGTCGTCACTTTCAGATGTTACTGCCTTTAGTTGCTTTTAAATATTTTGTTGCCATGCTTAGGCTTCTTTTTAGATTTTGTACTCGTTGGATATTATATCTCTAATTTAATGAATGCAACTTCCTTTCTGTACTTTCTGTTGTTTCGAACTTTATTAATGCAAGAACCTGAAATTTTAAAAATGGTACCCTTACAGACGCTTATTGGGTCCGAGCTTCATAGCTCTGGCCTAAGCGGGCCTTAGTCAAGCTTCGCCTCTGTCCATTTTGGGAAGCGGGCGTGACACACACTCTTGTGGATTTTCTGAAAATTGGAATGGCAATGTAAAATTGATAGATCTACAACTATTTTGTTGTACATTTTCTGAAATTCACACTAGAATCTGCTGATAACAGTCCCACACGGTCGTGTGACAGGGTCCACACGGCCGTGTGGACTGGGGATGGCTCAAGTTTAATAGGAGGGGCACACGGTCGTGTGGTCTTAGACACACGGCTGTGTGGCACTATGGTGGCGAAGATAACATTGATTACACGGCCGTGTCTTTTATGGAAATTCAACCCAGTGTCTAAGTCGACACGGTTCATGACTAAGGGGGTCGACACAGTCGTGTCATGGATCGACACATCCGTGTAGGATAAAAAGTCTGAGACACAGTCGTTCTACAGCCATGCAGTTCTTATGGTGATCAAACAGCCACTACATGACTACCAAACGATTGTGTGGTGATGACACGACCTCCACACGATCTCTAAACGATTGTGTGGTCTCATTAGCTATCAATTACGACAACATTGAGAAATCCAAATATTCTACGACCCTAAAACTTGATCTTACTAATTTAGTAAGGCTCCTACCTTATCAAGTCCTTCATTTTAGAGTATTCTGCTCTTCTTCTCCTTGATGACCCCAACAATTCTCACGTCCTCCTTCAATGGCGAGAGTAGCTAGGGTTTGTATTCAAGGAACTGTGCGGGGGTGTGGTTGCCTGATGGGATGGAGACATTGAAGAGGAGATGGGAGGGGATTGATTTGTCCCAAGAAAGAGGAATAAGGTGTTGGTGCTGAGAGGTGCGTGAGATCGAGAGAGGCAGAGCGGGGTCTTGCGTGAAAGAGGGGAAGGGAAATTGGGTTTTGCTTCTTGCATGAATGGGAAGAGAAGAGAGAGAGCTGAAGTTTTTTTTCGTTTTCTTCTCTTTTTTTAACCAAAATCTACTTTACCCTCATCATCCCAATCCTCACTAGTTCATGCCATGTGTGTAGGAGGTGGCAGGAGGAGGTTTAAGTGAGTTAATACTATGACACACAAGGGTACATGTGTCTTACTAATAAATTTCAAAACTTAATATTTTTAGAAATTAGAAATACCCAAATACTAAATATCACATACCATACATTATACTTTATAATCAATAATGTTTTCTAAAAATTATTAGAACTAATTATATCATTAAAAATCGAGGAAAAATTCATGAAAATACACGATAATAAAATTCGTATGAATACGATCAAGAATACATTTACAATACCTGTCACGGTCTGTTTCTGAACGTACGCTTTTCGTGCACGTACTCTTGTTCGTACACGTATTTATTTTGGACGTTTCTTGTATCCGAACCCTTTGATGTAATATGCCGTTGTGACCCTCTCGAAGAGTATTAAATTGTGGAATTATTTTGGAACGTCATTTCACGGGTCGTTCTCCCACGATTTGACTTTGTTTGAAGAGGCGTCGTGATTCTCACTTTTGTCGTGAGACCTTTTTATTTTTATTTTCGTTTCTCGGCGTCAAACTCGTGATCAATTTTCTTAGTTTCATTTCTCTCATCGACACGGTCGCCCCGGTATTTATCTCATAATTATCTGGTACCGTTTGACCCACTTGTGCAATAGTTTCCCCCATTAATCAATAAATAAGCCTAAGTTTAACATGATATTTTCTCTCGACTAGGCTCAACCTCTTTCCCCCTTGACTGAACCCTACCCTCTCACACACTCTCTCCCATTTACCCTCAAACTACCCAAATCCCATCGTTGAATAGCAAATGAGGAATCTCTCATACGTATCACACCCAAAAACAAATTGACTATTCCCACCTCTATTTCAACTTCTTCCTTATTTCCACTCACATCAAATTCCTTAAGTGTACCCCAATACAAACCCTCTTTAGCAAATCCAAGCCCAATTTTCAACCCGTAAGCCCTAGGGCTTCTCCATCACGTTTCTTTTCCTACAGCGCCATCAACATCTCTTTCGACCAAACCCCAACTTCCTCTCACCCTCTCCCCATGGCGACCGGATCCCCGCCATCTAGCCCTCCCCACGACGACTCCCTGCCGTTGAAGCCGCCGAATACCCTCGTCGTCGCAAACTGCACACGAGGGCAGCAGCAGCGGCGACGGCTGTCAAATGCCGCTGCCGCCGCCCACAGCCGCCGACCGCGGCTCCGACCATCGCAGTCGCCTACATCGACACTTCTCCGACCCTCTCCAATCGTTAACCGTCGTACCCCCGCCGTTATCTCGCCAGAGAGCGCCTCCCTGGGCGCTGTCAAGAGCAGCGGCTACTGTTCTTCGCTGCAACATCGTTTCTTCTCGTCGCAGCGACTCTCGGCCTTCTCTCGCGTCCCTTCGACGTCCTGCACCCACCTGTCTGTCGCACTGCAACCCCTTGGCAACGTAGGGGAATTTCTCTCAACGGTTAGTAGAATTCACTAGAATACCCTAAGTTTAGTTGCTAATAGTTTATGAGCTATTAAAGGATCATGATCAGTTAGTAACCTTATTATATTGATGTTAACTATATCATTCGTAGGGCTATTAACTTGTTTACACAACTTTTAGTTAAAGTGTTAGCCTAGGTTGCTCATTATTATTGTTGTGTATTGTTCGTATTAGCAACTGGTTGTAGTTAATGTGTTAATTGTTAACGATCGTTAATAATGATTTGTTGCCCATTTAGAATACGCTTATATCTTTTACTAATAGTTTTTGAACCGCTAATAGTTGATGATCTGACTTAATAATGATGTTAGCATGCTAGCTATAGGGTAGACATCTTGTTTACAACTTCTAGTTAACATGTTAGTCTAGGTTGTTTCAATAAAATTATTGTACATTTTTGTACTAGCAATGTAGCATAGTGAACATGTTAGTAATTCTAACGATCATTTATATTGATGTGAACCCATCTTAGGATAGAGAACTTAAGTAAAATTGGATCATTAGACGTTTTTGGATGGTCTAATAATTCTAGTTCCGTCGTTACGTACTTATTCGTGCATGTATTTTATCACAGAGAACCCGCCGTTCCGTACCATTTGCGAAACTGGAATCCAACCCCTGACGTCGCTACCCGACGTCAGAGTAGCTCTGGCGTCATGTTGAGGTAAGTCTCTCTCCGTAGGAACCCCACACCTCGCCTGGTAATCAACTTAAAATCATAGTTTCCGATTATTTTGTAACTCACTAATCAAGAATAATAATTGAGATTGTAGGCCGGACTGCGAACTGAACACATAGGTAAACTCGGACTGATTGAGCAGGATCGTAACTTGGTTGTTTTTAAGGCAAGTGATACTTGCCGGCTTTCTGTTTAGGCCACGTCTTAGGCCATTTTTTACAGTAGCGTAAAAGAGACTAGGCAGTGAAATGATAGCTGTCTAGACGACACTTTTTAGATCTAGCTTGACAACGAAGCTAGATCTGACACCCTTATCATGCTTGCATTCATGCTACCATGCCATGTTTAATTTCAATTAACGGTACGCAAATTATCTGTTCATTGCCATGTCATTGCATGCATCCAATGTTCATCGTGATTGAGTAGCACACGCTACACTTATTGTAATGATTGAGGCTAGGCACCCGCTTTGCGGGCACAACCCTATGCCAAAAACACTTCCTAGCTCGTGATCCTAAAGGTGGGCATCAGTCCATAATGAAAAACACTTCCTGGACTCGTGATCCAGAATCGAGCTCACGTACTTGGGAAACCAAGGCTCGACACTGGGGAGGGGTGGGGTTAAGCTATCACGCAGCGTAGAAGGATGCCTGATCCGCTCCTTCAGCTGTAAGGAGTAAACCCTGTGCATATTGTGAAATGATAATGTTCGTAACTCGTGAAAATAGTGTTTTTCGTATCTTCTGCTACGACGTGCATGCATGTCATCATGTCATCTTAAATTCTTTCATTCTTTAAATGTCATGTCAATTCATTATTTAGAACTGCTAGTCGCTCTTTTATTATTTGTATCCTTGCATAAAAGTCCTCCGTTTTCTTTGGGAGACTTTTGCTGACATGTGCCATTTTCTCTTTGGGTGTCACATGTCAGGTTTTGAGCCTGACTTAGTTTCAGAGGGCGACAGGTTGCAGACGTTCAGTTTGAGGATTCCGGTCCTACCCATAGTCTTAGCCGGTGACTCTCTTTACTTTTGTTTCGGCCATGCTTTAGGCCTGTTGTTCAGACTTGTACTTTCATGACTTTTCTGTCATGTTGGAATAATTGTTGGATGTTTGTTGGTGGATGATCTTTTATCTGTTTTATTATTGTTGTTGTTTCGTCGCAATACAAGGACCTGCCTTGATTTGTAATTTTTACAGACGCTTATCAGACTGCAGATTTACAGCTCCACGTCTGAGCGGACCTCCTCATGTCCCGCCTTCCATATTAGGGAAGCGGGGCATGACATGTTTTGTTGGTGGCCCATGCAGGTCCTTTTTGCATCCGTGAAATACCGGAACAACAATAATGATAAACACCATCCAATTAAATATTCGGAACATCCAAGTCATGATTAAGTCTAATCTGAACATTTTTCTGTCTTAGATGGTAGGAAGACTTAGGTAGATATCGAGATTTGATAGTTAGAGCCTTCGTCAAGATTAAGCTGTACTCGTCCTAGGTTGCCTTAGCAGTCTCTAACCCAGCCCTGACCATATTAGACTTCTAGAGCTTCTCTTTTAGCCGTTCGTTTGAGTCCAACAATTTCGGGCCCAGCAGAACTTAATCTTGACATCTCTTAGGACCCTTCCCTGAGACCTCTATTACAGTCTAGTTCATTAGAGAGTCATAGTGTTAAGTTCCTCTCGATCTCCAGCCGACCCGATAATTAGAACACCAGATTCTATCATTTCCTTGATCATTACACTTCTGGGTTATCGACCGTAGAGTCCCATCGTAGTTTTTCATGAATCGTATCCTATGCGTATAGACCTCGCGATCATATTTTTTTGCCCTCGATACACGTGATCATTTCCCGACGATTATCGTTAAATTTTTGAATCTTCTCCGTTGCAAATCCTGATTCCTCAAAGTTATTTTCGATTTCCCTTATTAAAAGTTTTTGCTCAGTTTAAATTCAGTTTTAAACCTCCTTCCTATATATTTAAATTCCTTACTTTTCGATTGAGTTAAAAATTCTTCGTAGATTTTGAAGTCTATTGGTTGTAATTTTAACTACTATCTCATAATCATTTCCTGACCTAGATCTTTCAAATTTCAGTTTTAAAATCTTATTACCATTTTTGATAATTCAATATATCTTTCCTTCCATTTCTATACTACTAAGTTATTATTAAATATTTCACTTATCGTACTTACTTTTAGATTGTTTTTTAAGCTAAATAGAACTTCAATATATCTTTATATACAAGAACTATATTAATTGTGCTCATACTTCAAATTTTTTTGGTATAAACCTAATTTCATTTACAACACGATCACTGCCTCACCCTACTCAGTATTTCTTCGCCTAAACACTTTTTCGTGTTTTCAATTTTCCAGTCTGCACCCTATTCCTACATATTTCATAAGAATATATATATATATACGACATCATATTTTACACATGACTCTCTTTCGCCTATTTAATTATTTAGAGCAATATTCTCATCTCACCCAACCAGCTATCTCCTTATCCTCACCTTATCTTGACTCGCTCTTTTCGATCTTGTTCGTTACGCTTTTGGTTTCGGTTTCCTTTCTATTGTTTAGATGCTAGTGCTTGTCGTTGCCTATGTCAACCTTAGTATAGTAGTGAGCATATTGATTTTATTGCGATGTCGTTGTGGTGCATGTATAAGAAGAGTGTGTGAACCGTATGTGAGAGCCCCGGCGTATCACTCACGTATGAGCGTACTCCTCTGTAGTATATTAATGTTTGCCTCTTGTGTGATATTTACATACCAGTGTTATTCATGATATATATGAAGTTGTATAAATGATAGTGTTTATATATAAGTGTGTGGATAGCTATACCACCTTAGAAATGTCTGTATATATATTGGAATTTGCATGGGAGAATATACTAGTAGTGTATGTGTTGGAGGCAACGATCTCGGATCTTGGTTTGATGATGACAAACATGTCGTTATATCTGACGTGTGTGCTTGTGTGTTTCAAGGAGTTCTTCTCTGACGCCGTCGTGAGGCGAAGCAACATTGAAGAAGACCATTATCATCGTCGCTTTGGGTTGCCGCCGTCGTACTCATCGCCTCAGAAGAACTCGCTGCCGGAAGCTGCGGCTGGACGTCGCCTTATCGCTGAGAGATCGCGCTGCCATCGCCATGAAGCAGTCGGAGCGTAGCGTCATCGCCTGCATGCCCTAGAACAAAGAGATCGTAGCTGCTCGTGGAAATTAAATCAACGGTGCAGATCGAAGTTCAAACGGACGTGGTTTCCGCTGAGTGAATCAAAAAGCAAGCGGATGGCGGAGATTGATGCATGCCGTTAAAATCGAACGAAACAGAGCGAGCCTGGGATTATTAAGGAGTTGCTCTGTGCATTGACCGCTTTATTAAAGGAGTTCCTCTGTGCACCGACCACTTTATTTAAGGGAATTACTGAGCGCATAGACCGTACTTTAATTGATTCTGAACTGAATTGCTATGCGCACAGACCAGTGCGCTATTTGACATTCATGAGTCGGATTGAGACACCGTTTGCGTCAGATTGGAGCTGACGACGTGCTGATTGACAGAGACGCCTACACGGACACGAACTAAGCATTCATAAACCCTTAACTCTTTTATTTTTGTGTCTTAATGTAACGTTCTCTGTAGGGAAAACTTTACCTATCGTTGGGGATTATTTTGGGACTTGTCTGGTTGGGGCTAGACAAGTGGGACCCAGCTAGTTTGGGACTAGCTGGTAGAAAGCGTTACTAGGATTGATAGTGAGAGAAAACACAGTGAGTGGGGTACTGAGAGCCTGACGAGTGTAGAGACGTAGAGGGTGCTCTGAGCGTGCTCTAACTTGTGGTTTTGTACATATTGCACTATTCAATACTAGTATCTGCTTTGGGGGCTGGAGTAGGTCATTGGGACGACCGAACCAGGGTAAATATGCTGTGTACTCTGTGTCTGCATTTTATTTACTCTGCTTCTGCTATAACTACGTGAGTTTCTTCGTGGGTTGCACGAATTATTTTATAAGCCTATTCACCCCCCCCCCCCCCTCTAGGCTAGGATCCAGATCCAATAAGTGGTATCAGAGCCAGTTAGAGGATCTAGTCTAGTCTAGCTATCATGAAAACCCCAAAGTTAGTCTTTCCCTATGGCATGCCTATTGATCGTCCTCCTCTTTTTAGTGGCCATGATTATATATACTGGAAGGCTAGGATGAAAACATTTTTACTATCCGTTGATGTTGATACCTGGTACATTATTGATAACGGATACTCTGTGCCTGAAAGTAATCTGAATTTAAATGATAAAAATGTGTGTACTATAAATGCTAGAGCAATGTATATCTTATTGTGTGGGTTGAGTAGAATAATATTTGATTGTATCTCACATTGCTCTTCTGCGCAGGATATATGGAGGACCTTGGAAACTGCATATGGAAGTGAGAAATCCCTCAGCCGCAATGAAAAGAATCAAAAGGGAAGAAACGCTCCTTTAACTAACTTTGATGCTCCATCTTGTGACAATACTAAGCATAAAGTTATTTGTTTTAAATGCAGAAAGCAGGGACACTTCGCGAAACATTGCCCACAAAAAACAGCTCGAGTCGTAGAAAAGAAAGGAAAAGATGCAGTGCGAACGTGGGATATGGAAAGTGGAGATGAGCTCGAGGAGAATGAAGCACACTCCTCCCTCTACTTGATGGCAAAACATAACAAGGTAAAATCTGGTAGTAAAGCTGAACTCCTTATCCTTTGTAAAGAAATGCAAGATAAAATAGTAGAGCTTGAGTCCACTATAGATGATTATCAAAATGAGAACTTTGAAATGCAACAATCTGAATATGATATATCTAAGGAGATTGAAAAATTGAAAATTGAAATTGTTGCTCATGACTCTACTTTTGACATATTGAAAAAAGAAAAGTCCAGTTTTAATGATGAAGCACCTTGTCTCTCTTGCTCTTCCTTGATGAATAATATTAGCATGCTTAAACTTGACTTGATTAAGCTCAAAACTGAAAAAGACTATGTGATTAGAGAGCTTAATGATAAATTCTGCATGTTGGATAATGACTTTAAAAGAAAAATGATTGAATTTGAAAAGAAGGAAGAGGAAAACAAGAGAGCTTTTATAAGTAAATGCACATTGCTTGTGGATGAAAATAAATTGTTAAAATCTAAAGTTTCTAACCTTGAATTGGCCATTAAGAAATTCTCTATGGGAAAACAATCGTTCGATACCATTTTAGAGAATCAATTATATGGCACTAATAGAAGAGGACTTGGATTTGGTTTGAAAAACGTTGAAAAGCCAAAATTCAAGAAATTCCACAATGTACCCTCTATTGCAAAGAACTTACATGCAAAGTGCTTTACTTGTGATAGTGTTGGTCGCACATCATACTATTGTAAATTTAGGAACACAAATATAAAGTTCAAACAAGTGTGGGTTCCTAAATCTTTAATGGCTAACACTCGTGGACCTTGTTGGATTCCAAGGTCACACTTAAAACCTTTCATGTAGGTGAGGTGGAGATTTGGCGAGGAGTAATAAATTGGAAGCTTCATTCTTTTAGCTCCTTAGCCAAATAGCAACGCGAAGGTATAGTTTTTATCCCTCTTTGCATTCCATTGCATACCTTCATAGATTGTTTTGTGTGCTTGATTTATTTTTGTTTTTGAGCTTGTTTGCATGTTTTTTTAATGTTTTTATTTCTGACAAAAACAAAATTTAAAAAAAAATATTTGAGCTTGAAAGAATACCCTTTATGATTTATCTTAAGTGGTATTGTATGATTGATCAACTCAATCCCTTGTAGAAGTCAATTCATTATTGTTGTAGCTACATGAACATGATGTTATTCTTTTTAGTAGACATGACATGTCTCATAAGTTTTAAACTTGACTTCTACATCTACATTTGCACTTTCACGATAATTGACCTTTTAGTGCTTTTGGAGATTCTTTTGAAGAATAATGGAAAGTGAATGTAGGAATGATTAATTTCTGAATTTTCTAATGGATATGAAGTGTTTAGCCATGAATTAAAATTGAGCACAAAAGAATTGAAAATTAAAAAAAAATATACTATATTTGCTCTGTATGAAAAATGGATACACTTCAGGGCTAAAACACAACCCACGAGTATCCAACTTATGCTACATGGGTAATCATTAGAGTTGGTGTAGATAACTCATCAAGCAATGCCACCCCACATTAAAAGTCCTTTTAGGCCATGTTTTGGGTTTGGTAACTTGAACTCATCTTTAATGAGGTGGGAAAAATCAATCCTAGTGATATTCATGAAAATTGGAAAATGTGGATTGATTTGTTTGATTTTCTAAAATTGAATCTCCTCTTGTACTGTTTTGTCTATATCATTACACTTACACAAAGGTGGAGAAGTCTTGTTATGAAATTCTATGAGCTTGGATTGTCTATTCTTTGGAAAACTCATGCAAATTGCACGCTACATTTAATAATGGTTTATTTTTGCATGGAATATTTTTGTGACTTCATTAATCAACTTTTGGTGATTACAAAAGGGGGAGAAAGAAAAGATAAAGAAAAGATTTGACTTGATGTCGGTATTACTTGTTGAAGGGGGAGCATGAACAATACTTGAATAAATGTTGAAGAGGGAGCTTGAGAGAAGGGGGAGCATGCTTTTATTTGGTATAATGTTGTGCATGCTATGATGTAATACTTGAATATCTTATTCCATGATTCATATTGAATTACACCCTTCAACACACTTCACACACCCATACTTATTGCTCAAATCTTTTATGGGGTTGTCATCACCAAAAGGGGGAGTTATTGGAGGCAACGATCTAGGATCTTGGTTTGATGATGACAAACGTGTCGTTATGTCTGACGTGTGTGATTAGTGTGTTTCAGGATTAGCGAAACGATGATTCTGTCAAGATTTGTGGAAATTGCTAATCATATAGCAACTTAAGAGAGGATGAAGTATTGTGCGCAAAGCAATGAGGACTAGTTCCAATATGAGATGACTTGGACTTGGTCCTATATGGGATGAGGTGGACTTGGTCAAAATATTTCGCTAGATTTGCAATTATCTAATTCTACCAATTCCTATCCTTATTCATATCAAATCAAAATCCCACAAAATCTTCATCAAAAAATCACATATTCAAATCCAATTCAAATTCAAAATTGGTTTCAATCCCTATCTCTTAGGGGATGTGATATCTTTCCAAGAGATACCCTACCATCCCCTATATAAGAAAACACCATAAGGAAGCTAGGGTAGCGCAAAATAAAAAGAGGACGGCTATACAAGTTTTCGAAGTGTGAGGCTTACAAAAATTTTTGGGTGTCACGTAAAAAATTCAGGCGGCTGCATATACATCCCAAACATATAAGAAGTAATAGAGCCTCAGCCTTCGTTACCTATTACAAATAATATTTCTCCGAAGGCAATTCCTCATAAGCTCCTATTATTAAGTTGCGGCAGCCAACAGACCCCTTCAACTTTACGCAATCCCCATCTCAAAGTGATCATCTTGCTTGTTCACCAAGTCCATCTCTGCATCGAGGACAACAATTCCAAGCCGTCAACGTTCTTGTCGTCATCGACGTTTCCTCACCGCTCATCGCTACCGGAGTTCGTCGAAGTCGAGAGATCGAACGACGGAACTGCAGCTGTTCACCTCGTCGCCATATCTCCATTACATGAAGGCCATCGCCGTCGAGCTCTTCGAAGAAGATCACACCGAGAAGACGCTGTTCATCCCCGCTGCTGCTGAAGACATCAATGCCGCTGTCGAAGTCTCGCCGTGAGGTGTCGTCGCTGTCATCTACACCATCGAGAGCGCTGCCTGCATGCTCTAACGAGAAGAGGTCACCACCTTGATCATTATATCCGCCGCCGTCGGAGTGGAGCACCAGAGCCGTAGACGAAGTCGAATGACATTGAGGAGCAATTGCCGTAGCCCACACACCGTGAAGAAGGAGCACTTGCTGCCGAACTCAGATCAACACGCCGCCGCTCAACACCCCGTCGCTGGAGTCATCGGAGCTTTTCTCACCGTCGAGGAGTTCTTCGCTGACACCGTCGTGAGGCGAAGCAACATCGGAGAAGACCATTATCATCGTCGCTTTGGGTTGCCGCCGCCATACTCATCGCCTCAGAAGAACTCGCCGCCGGAAGCTGCTGCTGGACGTCGCCTTATCGCTGAGAGATCGCGCTGCCGTCGCCATCAAGCAGTCGGAGCGTAGCGCCATCGCCTGCATGCCCTAGAACGAAGAGATCACAGCTGCTCTGGAAATTAAATCAACGGCACAGATCGTAGTTCGTACGGACGTGGTTGCCGCTGAGTGAATCAAAAAGCAAGCGGATGGCGGAGATTGATGCATGCCGTTAAAATCGAACGAAAAAGAGCGGGCCTGGGATTATTAAGGAGTTGCTCTGTGCACCGACCGCTTTATTAATGGAGTTCCTCTGCACACCGACCGCTTTATTTAAGGGAATTGCTGAGCGCATAGACCGTACTTTAATTGATTCTGAACTGAATTGCTATGCACACAGACCAGTGCGCTATTTGACATTCAGGAGTCGGATTGAGACACCGTTTGCGTCAGATTGGAGCTGACGACGTGCTGATTGATAGAGACGCCTACACGGACACGAACTGAGCATTCCTAAACCCTTAACTCTTTTATTTTTGTGTCTTAATGTAACGTTCTCTGTAGGGAAAACTTTACCTATCGTTGGGGATTATTTTGGGACTTGTCTGGTTGGGGCTAGACAAGTGGGACCCAGCTAGTTTGGGACTAGCTTGTAGAAAGCGTTACTAGGATTGATAGTGAGAGAAAACACAGTGAGTGGGGTACTGAGAGCCTGACGAGTGTAGAGACGTAGAGGGTGCTCTGAGCGTGCTCTAACTTGTGGTTTTGTACCTATTGCACTATTCAATACTAGTATCTGCTTTGGGGGCTAGAGTAGGTCGTTGGGACGACCGAACCAGGGTAAATCTGTTGTGTACTCTGTGTCTGCATTTTATTTACTCTGCTTCTGCTATAACTGCGTGAGTTTCTTCGTGGGTTGCACGAATTATTTTATAAGCCTATTCACCCCCCCTCTAGGCTAGGATCCAGATCCAACAGTATGTAGTTTGAAGATACATGTAAATGCCTGATATAGATATGTTAGTAAGTCTGGTGCATGTTAAGTGTAATGATAATAGATGTACTTATAGTTAAGTGAGTATGCCTATTATATGACCTATATGTTAGTACGTGTGAGCGTGTGCTCGTACGTAGATATGTCTTGTGCTTTGACGTAAGTAGTTATGTATTTGCTGCATGAGTATATATGATATATGTATGGTAATAGGATTATAATTTTGTTAATATTGCTTGCCTTGATGAGATGTTGTGCGTGTGCGTGTATACCATGAGGTATACACGATCATGGTATGTCTTAAACTATGTATGGATAAGTAGATGTGTTGGTATACTAATTATAGGGAGATGGCTATGGTGTGGATGTATATTACAGGTATGTGACTATACGATGAATGCATGTATTAGAGAGTGTATTAAAGTTATACGTGTACTGGTATTGGTAATATTACTATTGGGTGAAAAGCGTTTACATTATGTGGGCTTTACTTGACTAAATATAGTGATTGATATTATGGTATGTATGTGGTTATGTTAGTGGATGAATACATATTGGAGTGGTATTGGTATACGTTTAGATACTGTGTTATATATATATAGTGTTCTGATGTGGGTTTTGGTGTCTCACTCAAGCTTGAGTGGGTACAACAAGTATATTGTTACATATGTCTGTGGATTGCGTGTAGTACTATGGATGTAGTAATGTATGATGTATGTATAATGATAGGATTGGTTGTGTCTGGTGGTGTTACGCACATGATTGTGGGTGGCTGTACCATAATATAGTTATAGGTGTTGGTCTTGTGGTATAGTTAATTACTAAGGACTTGCATGTTGAATGTATATGTGCTAGCTGAACTAGGTGTGCAGTTGTGCTAAGTATATAGTGGTATGAGTGTTATGTATGAGTGTTATGATAGCGTGTGCGGGTGTGCACCGTGTGCGGGTAAGTATGTGCTTAGTTATATATATTTGTAACTATGGTATGTGTGCCGTGTCTTGAATATAGTTATAGGACTATGTGTGATGTGAATATATATGGTGGAATACTTGTGTGCATTTGAATAACTATAAATTTGTGAAAGTATAGTAGTGGTGAATGTATATTAGATATAGTAAGCCTGATTTAATATTATGTGGTGTGATTACATGTATTGATGCGTTGGTGTATACTAGGAGATATAGGAATTAATATATCTATGTTTGTTTGTACATAGGTATTTATCTATATGTGTAGATTTACGATGGTATTTGCTAGTGTGAAATTATTTTCAGGAAGATATGAGAGACTTGGTTATGTGACAGTGTGTGATAGCTACATAGGGGATGTACGTGACTACATAAATGATTGAAGTATGTGTATGAATTTGACTGTCTATGATAGGTATAAGTATAGAAAGTGCATATGTATGCACGTATGATGTATTAATGTTTGACTATCTAGTCAATATTAGCACTTGGAGTGACTATATCTGGTTTGAATTATAATGTGATATGATTGGGGTAGCTACTAGAGTGACTAGATATATTTATAGTTAGAAAGTCCGAGGACGGACTTTATTCATAAGGTGGGTAGGATGTCACGGTCTGTTTCCGAACGTACGCTTTTCATGCACGTACTCTTGTTCGTACACGTATTTATTTTGGACGTTTCTTGTATTCGACCCCTTTGATGTAATATGCCATTGTTACCCTCTCGAAGAGTATTAAATTGTGGAATTATTTTGGAACGTCATTTCACGGGTCGTTCTCCCACGATTTGACTTTGTTTGAAGAGGCGTCGTGATTCTCACTTTTGTCGTGAGACCTTTTTATTTTTATTTTCGTTTCTCGTCATCAAACTCGTGATCAATTTTCTTAGTTTCATTTCTCTCGTCGACACGGTCGCCCCGGTATTTATCTCATAATTATCGGGTACCGTTTGACCCACTTGTGCACTAGTTTCCCCATTAATCAATAAATAAGCCTAAGTTTAACATGATATTTTCTCTCGACTAGGCTCACCCTCTTTTCCCCTTAACTGAACCCTACCCTCTCATATTCTCTCTCCCATTTACCCTCAAACTACCCAAATCCCATCGTTGAATAGCAAATGAGGAATCCCTCATACGTATCACACCCAAAAACAAATTGACTATTCCCACCTCTATTTCAACTTCTTCCTTATTTACACTTACTTCAAATTCCTTAAGTGTACCCCAATACAAACCCTCTTTAGCAAATCCAAGCCCAATTTTCAACCCGCAAGCCCTAGGGTTTCTCCATCATGTTTCTTTTCCTACAGCGCCATCAACATCTCTTTCGACCAAACCCCAACTTCCTCTCACCCTCTCCCCACGGCGACCGGATCCCTGCCATCTAGCCCTCCCCACGGCGACTCCCTACCGTTGAAACCGTCGAATACCCTCGCCGTCGTGCCCTGCACACGAGAGCAGCAACATCAGCGGCGGCGGCTGTCAACCTCCGCTGCCGCTGCCCGCTGCCACCGCCCACTACCACTGACCGCGGCTCCGATCGTCGTAGTCACATGTAGCGACACTTCTCTGACCCTCTCCCACCGTTAACCGACGTACCCCCGCCGTTATCTCGCCGGAGAGCGCCTCCCTAGGCGCTGTCGAGAGCAGTGGCTGCTGTTCTTTGCTGCAACAGTGTTTCTTCTCGTCGCATCGACTCTCGGCCTTCTCTCGCGCCCCTTCGATGTCCTGCACCCACCTGTCTGTCGCACTGCAACCCCGTTGGCAGCGTAGGGGAATTTCTCTCAACGGTTAGTAGAATTCACTAGAATACCCTAAGTTTAGTTGCTAATAGTTTATGAGCTATTAAAGGATCATGATCAGTTAGTAACCTTATTATATTGATGTTAACTAGATCATTCGTAGGGCTGTTAACTTGTTTACACAACTTTTAATTAAAGTGTTAGCCTAGGTTTCTCATTATAATTGTTGTGTATTGTTCGTATTAGCAATTGGTTTCAGTTAATGTGTTAATTGTTAACGATCGTTAATAATGATGTGTCGCCAATTTAGAACACGCTTATATCTTTTACTAATAGTTTTTGAACCACTAATAGTTGATGATCGGACTTAATAATGATGTTAGCATGCGATCTATAGGGTAGACATCTTGTTTACAACTTCTAGTTAACATGTTAGTCTAGGCTGTTTCGATAAAATTATTGTGCATTTTCGTACTAGCAATGTAGCGTAGTTAACATGTTAGTAATTCTAACGATCATTTATATTGATGTGAACCCATCTTAGGATAGAGAACTTAAGTAAAATTGGATCATTAGACGTTTTTGGATGGTCTAATAATTCTAGTTCCGTCGTTACGTACTTATTCGTGCACGTATTTTATCACAGAGAACCCGATGTTCCGTACCGTTTGCGAAACTGGAATCCAACCCCTGACGTCGCTACCCGACGTCAGAGTATCTCTCGCGTCGTGTTGAGGTAAGTCTCTCTCCGTAGGAACCCCACACCTCGCCTGTTAATCAACTTAAAATCATAGTTTCTGATTATTTTGTAACTCACTAATCAAGAATAATAATTGGGACTGTAGGCCGGACTGCGAACTAAACACATAGGTAAACTCGGACTGATTGAGCAGGATCGTGACTTGGTTGTTTTTAAGGCAAGTGATACTTGTCGGCTTTCTGTTTAGGCCACGTCTTAGGCCATTTTGTACAGTAGCGTAAAAGAGACTAGGCAGTGAAATGATAGCTGTCTAGACGACACTTTTTAGATCTAGCTTGACAACGAAGCTAGATCTGACACCCTTATCATGCTTGCATTCATGCTACCATGCCATGTGTAATTTCAATTAATGGTACGCAAATTATCTGTTCATTGCCATGTCATTGCATGCATCAAATGTTCATCGTGATTGAGTAGCACACGCTACACTTATTGTAATGATTGAGGCTAGGCACCCGCTTTGCGGGTACAACCCTATGCCAAAAACACTTCCTGGCTCGTGATCCTGAAGGTGGGCATCAGTCCATAATGAAAAACACTTCCTGGACTCGTGATCCAGAAGCGAGCTCACGTACTTAGGAAACCAAGGCTCGACACTAGGGATGGGTAGGGTTAAGCTATCACGCAGCGTAGAAGGATGCCTGATCCGCTCCTTCAGCTGTAAGGAGTAAACCCTGTGCACATCATGAAATGATAATGTTCGTGACTCGTGAAAACAGTGTTTTTCGTATCTTCTACTACGACGTGCATGCATGTCATCATGTCATCTTAAATTCTTTCATTCTTTAAACGTCATGTCAATTCATTATTTAGAACTTCTAGTCGCTCTTTTATTATTTGTATCCTTGCACAAAAGTCCTCCGTTTTCTTTGGGAGACTTTTGCTGACATGTGCCATTTTCTCTTTGGGTGTCACATGTCAGGTTTTGAGCCTGACTTAGTTGCAGAGGGCGACAGTTTGCAGACATTCAGTTCGAGGATTCCGGTCCTACCCATAGTCTCAGCCGGTGACTCTCTTTACTTTTGTTTCGGCCATGCTTTAGGCCTGTTGTTCAGACTTGTACTTTTGTGACTTTTCTGTGATGTTGGAATAATTGTTGGATGTTTGTTAGTGGATGATCTTTTATCTACTTTATTGTTGTTGTTGTTTCGTCGTAATGCAAGGACCTGCCATGATTTGTAATTTTTACAGACGCTTATCAGACTGCAGATTTACAGCTCCACGTCTGTGCGGACCTCCTCACGTCCCGCCTTCCATATTAGGGAAGCGGGGCGTGACAATACCCGTATATATAAATACATGGTATTACATAAGTGGACAATGTCTCCGTCAGTCTCCATCTGTACCTCGGTAGATGGACTGATCTGCCAAACATGAGCCTGCTCTGGAGTCTTGATAGGTTGTTTTTATATAAAGTTTTCACGTTCATTTCATTTACGTTTTATTCCACTTCGCCTCGATTTCCGTGCCATTATTATCGCTTTTGTTGCTTTTTACGCTTTTGGTCTCCCTGGTGCTTTTCAGGTGCATTTGGGGGAAGTTTAGAGCTTAAGAACGAGATATTGTCTTTTTGTGCGAAAGTGGGCATTTGGATCTCCACTTCAGGGGTTTGGAGCATGATATAGCATTTTGGGAACATGGAGCAAAACCTCGTGTAGTTGGAGCCTTGGAGAGAAGCGGGAATGCTGAGCATAGAGGAGAGCTACAATTGAGACTGAAATTAATGATGGAGAGATAGCTGGGAGCTTGATCTATCTGCATAGAGCTAGAGTATTGGACACTGGAAGGTAGCTGGAGTGTTGGTAGATCATTGAAAAGCATTATGCAGATGGAGCATTGTATTGAGCTGGAGCACTTAAAGTTGGAGTATTGAGCCTAGAATGAGTAGCTGAAGACTTGGAGGGAAGTTGGAGCTCATTTGTAGGAGATTGTTGATGAAGCCTGGAGCTCTGTAGCTGGAGCACCTGCCATTGTAGATGGAATGTTAGTTGAAGGGTTGTGAGCTCAGAGAAGAGAGGCTGGAGCATTGTTGTGAGCATGGAGCATTGAGGAGCTTTCTCGGGATGTTGATGGAGTTGCTGATGGAGCTTGATTGAAACTGGAGCACTTGGAGATGATGATGGAGTTAAAGGAAGACCAAGGCTACACGGTCGTATGGAACCCCTCTATACGGCCATATCATTTCCCTCAGCAAGACCAAGGCAACATCACAAGAAATTCTTATGGCCATATGTACTAGCTCCATATGGTCGTATCATTTCATCCGACAACAGTAATCTGATTGCCCACTACCGTATGGACTAGCTCCTTACGACCGTGTCGTTTCTCCTTCAGCTCAAGCAAACATAACATTCTTAGGACGACACGACCGTGTCGAATGCGGGTCTGGAGCTACAGATGCGGATCCATGTAGATCATAGGGTTGTATATATGCATCGGGGATGCCTTCATTGGAGACAGAGCCGAGCTTTAAGTTCGTTTTTGTATCCCTTTACTGTTATATGGAGTTTTTAGGAGTAGATTTAGATATAGGGTTAAATTTTGGAAGGGATTTTTGGGATTTCCACTAGATTTTGTAAAAGGGATTGACAACCCCCTTTGTGGATGAATGAGATAAGATTTTCCTTGCATTTTTCTTATTTCCATTGATTTTTTTGTTAATTCTTGTTGCATTCCGTGGTGTTCATCCATTTTGATCCTCATTTCTTGCCCATTATTTTGTTTATATTGGTTGTCCTGGTGTTGTAAACTTCATTTGCACTTTTACTCCATTATCTTTGTTAACCCCCGTATACTATGTCTCCCCTTCTATTTGGTTAACGTAGCTAGCACAAAACCCCAAATCGAGCTAGTACGCTATCAACCTGCCTCCCTACTGACGACGCGTTAAGCGCTACGACGACACCGTGTGCTTGCGGTTATAAATTGTAAAACGATTACAAGTTTTTGGCATCGTTGTTGGTGACATTCGATTTGATTAATATTAGTTAGATTAGGGTTCACTAGACTATGTTTTATTCAAAAAAATTATAAAAATCTTAATAACGAAATTTTACCCACCACCAGCATTCATTTATACCACTGACGCGCTTGCCTTAGCATTATATTTTACATTTCAGGTGCTATTTGGAGATTATGTGGATGCCCGATGGATCCTATATGGAGATTTTTAGTGATTTATCATCATGAGATGCTCAGATATGAGGTTACAACCATGTTCCACAGGTTGCAGCACTTGTATAAGATGTTCGATGCAGGGGCAAGTCTTCACCCAATGCCAAAATTATACATACCCCTACGACCCACCATCATATACACGCAACCTATCTTGTGAACCCTCCTTCCTTAACCCACCACCACCACCACCACAAAAATCCCATCTTGAGTTTCTTTTAGAAACCAACTCCAAGATGAAGCTCGATGGCTCGAAACCCAAACCATTGCCCAAGCCTAAATCCATGAACTTACCCAAAGTGTGAACCAATTGGTCATATCACAGGGGCAGTCACATTTGCATAGTAGGGATTCGATTGCTCTATAATCACCATCAGGATAGGATAGCCCTCGTGGAGGAGCCACCTCTTCCATAGGAAATCAGGCGAGGCAACTCCACACACCATGGGATCAGATAGCTACCTTCACCCAACTCGCTGAATAGATTCTTTGGCAAGCTTGGGAGAGATTCCTCACATTGGTGGATGGATTGCTAAAGCATGGGATAAGCATGAGCTGCTCTACATCTTCAGTGGAGGATTGCACTTTGACCTGCAAGAATCCATGGTAAAGATGAATGGAGGGTGATTCTTTGACATGCTGCCTGAGGATGCATGGCAATTTATAGAGATTGCAGCCGCATCTCACGTATCTTTGAGAAGTAACTCATACGATTTCAATTTGAAATTTTTTGATATAAGTTTGTTTTCCCATGCAGATACCATCCATGCGGCATGTACCTCCGAGGGCCACGTCCGTCACCACACTCCAGACAATGTACCTCAGAAGGATGATGGGTCGCACTTTGGTCCATGGGTGGACACGATTTTTATTGGAGAAGTTGGCAGCGAGCAAGGACACACCAGAGCATCATCGAACTCAAAGGCGGTGATGATATGGATGATGGGACCTTTGTACGACTTGTGTGGAACACAATTCACCACTATTCCACCACAGAAGATGGGAGTGAAGTGTTCTTGGACGAGAGCAAGATCTCAGACATTGAAGAACCCAAGTCAATCTTCCCGTTCGATCGCATCCCCTACTTTGTACAATGAGAGAACATCGAGGAGACTGTGGAGGATGTTCACATTGATGAGGAGGATGAGAATGAGGCCATGCCTCATTTCAGCAAGTCTGACGCCTCTTTACATCCATCATCACCTCCATAGGACACTCCCACTCCACCAGAGACATTGCACCCATCAGAGCTTACCGCTCCCGTTCAGGGAAGTGTTTTAAACTCCACTTCTAAATCATCCATTCTATTTCATAACTCTTCCGATTAAGATGCTATTTACTTAACATACCCCTCGCAGGATACAGAATTTCATTCAACGGAGGTGTGTTGGTCCATAGTTGCGTCTAAGGAGTATGTATACCGGATTAGCAAAGCAATGAATGCATCATCATAGAGAGATTGCACTCCATTTCCAGGGAGTTTTCGTCACCCCATTCCATGCATTTCATTAATTATTTATGATTACATCTGGGATGCATTTAATTTGGGAAAAACTTCGTCATCACAGACTGATGCTGCTTTTCTTTTGTAGGACATAGGTAGATGTCCTCGAGAGAAGCTGGAGGGAGCATTGCTAGGGTCCGTTGGTATTTCTGGCACCATTACATTTACAGAGCCACGAAAAGAGCAAATTGAGCAACTTCCTGCTCAAACTAAAGTGTTGGATCCACCTTTTGAAAACAGGCGTACTCAACACAGTAATGTAGGAAATTTTACGTTTTCTAGGACCCTAATAAATTTGCCTCAGCTCGATAAAGAGAGGATGGTATTACTATTTAGATTTCTTGAGTTTATAGATTTTCATTACCCATTTGAATAATTTCTCTCTCTCCTCGATTGGCGTGCCCCCAAAATCATTGAAACCCTAAAACGATATACTTAAATTCTTAGTGGTTTTAAAGCCCTTATCTTGAAGATTTTTGATCTTTAACTTAATGGATTTTTAATAACCCATTTGTTAGGATTTTTGATGCCAACAAATTGCTCATTTTCTTGTGCTGCAAGATGATTTGAGTAAGAGGAGCAAGGAGCAAAAAGGAGATCAGCTAGAGCAGGAGCTACAAGCCTAGAGCGACGCAAGGGAGCTTGAGAGGGATTGGGAGGTGAAGCCAAGGCAATGGGGAGAGCAGCTGGAAGCAAAGGGCTGAAGGAGGAAATGGGAAGAGGAGCTGCTCAATGGGAGCAAGCTCAAATCCACGCGGTCGTATGGTTTCATCCCATACGGTCGTTTAAAATTTCAGCCCCCCTTCATTTGAAATCAACTTCATGCGACCTTCTCGATTCCTCGAAACGGCCACATATCTCTCAGGAAAAAGTTGGAGAAAGGAGGGGGTTCTGCAGCTTTACACATCCATTTCGATTTATCGAAATGGCCGTGTGAATCTTCTCTAAAATCAAACTCCACGCGACCGTTTGGAATTTTTCCAAATGGCCACGTCATCCACTTCAATGGCCTCTAATTAAATAAATTCATACGGACTTATGGGTTTTTCCCATACGGACGTATCCACTATATAAAGCCACACCCCCTTCCATCATACGGTCGAACAAGATGTAATTTTCGAAGCCGTTTCAAATCTTCCTCCTCTTGTCTTCTTCCTCGATTAAGACCCTTTCCGATGATCCTCTCTCCCAAGCACCTCCAACATCAAAACTCACCTCCCTCTCACTCCAACATCGTCGACAATCTCCCCCCTCAACAAACCCTAATTGCTCTTTTACAGAGGGAGTTTGCGGGGTCGATTGCCGTGATCATAAGCTAGGGATGGAATTGAAACATCGGCAGCTAGGGGAGTGATTTAAGCACAGATAGCACGGAATCCCAGCGACATAAGGGAAGATGCTTGGGTAAATTCTCCCCACTGCCCTAAAATTTCAATTTTGCTCGTTGTTACTGCACTTTTTGAGGCTTATCTGTTGTTGCTTTCTTCTTCACTATCACTCCATCACATTTGCACTGCACACACACCCACTTCCCACACTCACACACACATACCCTCATCACCTTGCACTTTCACCTCCACCTTCACATTTTACTTCACACACATTCTCACACATCACCTTCACCTTCACCTTCACCTTCACCTTGCACACACGCACACTTCACACATCACACATTTTTCATCTCACTGCACATACACATTTACCCACACTACTCACCCACTGACATACCCCCTACCTATCACCACATCACTCACCTCACACACCACTTCACACATCTACACAAACACACTTCATACACTCCCATAAACTCACATACACTCATTTTGACCCCCACACTCCCACATTCACACTACACACACATCATGCCTCCCCGTATGAAATACCCACATCCACCACCCCGCGACTCCCAACTAGGGAGGTTTTCATGGCAGCGCACTTTAGACCAGCCTTCCACGTCTGCACTGCCTCCATCACCACCGCACGTGACCCTATCACAGATAGACACCCTGGGGATCGCATTCACTTCTGAGGCCCAAAAGGACCATTTTGCCTCCCTCTCTCGACGAACCCTGCTCACCACGAAGTTTGCGAGCATTCATGCTCTCGACACTTTAGGAGTCACCGAGGGTGTTAGACGCCTATATACCAATATAGGGTGGCAAGATTTCGTCGGTTTCCCAGTCCCGACCTATCAGCGACTCACACTTGAGTTTCTCAGCTCCATAACGGTCGATGGTTCCAGTATAGAGTTTAGGATCTTTGATACTAATTATACCCTGTCTTTTGATGACCTGAACTTTATTTTACATTGGCATGCCACCACGGTAAATGCCATCACCCACAGTAGCAGAACTCACCCATCTTCTTTTAGAGCCTCCTATTTTTGGAAATTGATTGTTGGGTTGAGTCCATTCCCTCACACGGCGGGAAATAAATCTTGCATCATTCACCCATCTTTATGCCTTGCCCACCGTATCCTAGTGAGCACACTCTTCTACAGGAAAGAGACTGGGACGGTCACACAACCTGAGCTCCTCTTTTTATGGGCCATGACCTAGCCCGTGTTCTACAACACCATGGAGGCTTGTGATGTGTCCATATTTTCCATCTTTTCATGGCATCATTCCATTGCATTTCATGTCATATTCGCATCCAAATCCCGCATTTTCCTACGATATTGCAATTCTAACGCCATATTCTTGTTTCGTAGAGTTTTGTGGATTTTCAGGGATTTTGGAACGATTCGGGACCACTTTTGGATATGGACACATCCAGCATGCCCGTGGGCCCGTTGGCGAAGCTCTACAGGAGTTCGTCGAGTTTTGGAAGCTTATGGGAGGAGTGGAGGAGGATCTGGCAGGAGAAAGGAGCTCTTCTGGATTTTTCCCAGGCGACTCGACCGAGCAGCATAGGCTGCTCGGTTGAGTTGATGCACGAAGCGCAGCTGAAACGCACCCTGCTCAACCGAGCAGTGTGGTGACTCGGTCGAGCCACTTCTACTTTCGAAGATCCACCCATCAACATCCTGCTGGACCAAGCAGGACTTGCTTGACCGAGTCAGATGGCAACTTGACCGAGCAAGGCCTACATAGGCTGAGTAGACAGAACGACATTTTTGGAAGAAGCTCGATCCACTGACAAACTCGACAGAGCAAGTGGGCTGCTCGACTGAGCAGTCCGGATCCTTTCGGCTGAGCAAGGCTCTGCTCGACCGAGTCACTGACTCGATCGACGACAATGCGGGTTAATTTCAGGATTTTCTTGATGGGCCCCAGATGGATGCGCGGAGCGAGAGTGAAGAGAGGATCTGGGAGACGAAATAAAAGAGCTCATTTTTGGATGTTTTTGAATGATCTTTGATAAGGAGAGGAGATTGAAAAAACGTTGGTAGATCTAAACCTAGTTTTCTTGGATAATCGAATTATTTTGGGAGAAAGTTCACGTTCTATTGTTCTTTGCATTTTGGAATCTGCGGAATCTCTTGGGATTGCTATTGGTTACTCTGCTTTCTCGTCTTCGGTAAGTATTTCTCGCTTGATCTAATTGCTACAATGTTTTCCCTGATAAAAATCGTATTTTTATTCGTCATAATCACTATGTGTGAGTAGTCTCTTCTAGGGTTGATGGGTTAGCCTTAAGACATTAGGAAAGAGATGTAGATCTGGATCTCTAGGTTGTATTGGGAATAAAGAGGAGTATTTCGGTCGATCCATCTGAATCCCTAGGATAGCTTGTACTGAGATCTTACCCACGGTCGGTGGAATTGATGAGATTAAGGAGTACCCTTGGGATTTAAATCGGGAAATTAGTGGATCCAACCAAGGCTTGTGACCATACCCAGCTCATGCATTTAGGGGATCCATCGACGAACTATATCGCTACATTGACGGCTATCGCCATTGCGTCAATGAGAGCCACCGAAATACCTCGAAATTCTAACCCACGAGACTGGTATGAATTGGGAGATCAATTCCCTAAACCTAATGCAACTTAAGGATCCCATTCTAACATCAACCTCCGACAGTCTTAGCAGTGATCCATACGACCATAGTTTCCTTTATTATCGAGCCAACAACACCATCACAACCAATCTTTTCAAACCGACTGCTATCTCACCATGAGATCCAAAACTAATCTGAGACCTCAAATACATTGTCACTATCCCTGTGGGATTCGACAATCTTTTATACTACAATCTGACACCATCTGCTTGCAGATAGAGCCCAGAGCTGACACCTAGGATCCATACTACGCCTAGCAACTGTGACACCGCTAGGTGGAATTTAGGTGTAAGTTCGGGGTGTGTCAGCTGGTGTAGTATACCGGGCCCCAAAAAGGCTTTTCCATGCGGGCTCATGGTTAGCACATATACTTATGAGAATCTCTACGTCCTCCATAGGCAAGATTTGTTATGGCGGTCTCATCACATTTATAGCCTACCAGCTTCCCCTATCCATTTGGATGGTAGCACTGACACCATCCCTGGCCCTACCTCTTTGGATCTCTCAGTTTTGGCTCACATTCATATGAATAAGGTAAACTTGAGAGGTCAGATCGTTTGGCTTTATGGGCCAAAGTGTGCTCCGTATACTACCTTGCCTAACCCCTTATGCACAGAGGTCACCAGGATTACGTAGTGGACATTTCTAGCTAATCCTATCTTTCCTATCCATGTGCAGCCCCAGTAGCCTAAGCCACAGCCACAGCCTCACCCTCAGCCATCCACTTCACCCCCACCACCACCATTCTTATGACCACGGCGGAGCCTGTCACCACATAGATTCCACTTACCACCGATGGCTCTGGACCATCTGGTCCCCCTCCTCCTCTTGATGATCACACACGTCTTCTTATTCTAGAGGAGATGATTCGGGGATTCCAGGGCCGTATGGATATCTTTCAGGAGACACAGAACCAGATCATACCTTATGTCTCCGATATCCATCGGCACCTTTTCCCACCCCCACCCCACCCCCACCTGTGGCTGGCACTTCTAGTTCTCCTCCACATGCCTCTACACTCACCGAGTCTGCACCCTAGCATCACGTTAGCTTGGGGGAGACCTTTCCCTTTTTCACTCTCCCCCTACACTTTTTATATCCTCGCATTTCATTGTCTATTTTGCATTGAGGACACTCCAGATTTTAGCTTGGGGAAGTAGCACCTACACTTTTTCTTTTTCCTTATTATTTCCTATATCCACTTCCACCCCTATGTTTTTATCCATATGTTTATATCATTTTTTCCTTTTTATTTTTGCTTTCATTTCCATGCATCATGCATCATATTTTATCTTCTTTCATTTTATTTTTATTCCATGTTCATGCATCATGTTTCCCTTTTACATGAATAAAAAAATCAAAAATAAAAAATATTTGCATCGCATCATGCATCATTTGTATATACATATTTCGAGAATTTTCTAAAATCGAGCTATATATGCGTGGTTTTCAAATAGGATTTCCTCGATATCGGTTTGACTATAAGACTATGACTGGTTTTTGGCCTTAAATCCCATCTAATTTGCTTGTTATGATCATTCTAATATTCTCTAGGATAGGAGTACTCAAAACCGACCTATGCCCCTTAGAGATCCACTTTATGCATGGCCAGTAAAATTGATAGTTGAGTATAATGGTTTATAACCCATCGAAATTTGGATAACAACATATTAACGAGTACTGAGGAGTGACATAACCTTACTTATTCACGCTTTCCAATTCATATATATATATATATATATATATATATATATATATATATATATATATATATATCTATTCTATAAAATAGGGATGTTATCAAGAGAAATTGGATAAGAGAAATTGGACAAGAGAAATTGGATAAGAGAATTTGGACAAGAGTATATACATACATATATAAACATACACACACACATACATACATATACATACATCAATTCTATAAAATAGGGATGGTATCAAGAGAAATTGGACAAGAGAAATTGGACAAGAGAAATTGAATAAGAGAATTTAGACAAGAGTATACATATACATATATACATATACATACATACATATACATACATACATACATATCAATTCTATAAAATATGGATCTTATCAAGAGAAATTGGAGAAGAGAAATTGGGCAAGAGAAATTGGATAAGAGAATTTGGACAAGAGTATATACATCTATTCTATAAAATAGGGATGTTATTAAAAGAAATTGGATAAGAGAAATTGGACAATAGAATTTGGATAAGAGAATTTGGACAATAGTATACACATACGTATATATACATACATATATACATATACAAACATACATATACATACAAACATATACATACATCTATTCTATAAAATAGGGATGTTATCAAGAGAAATTGGATAAGAGAAATTGGACAGGAGAAATTGGACGAGAGAATTTGGACAAGAGTATATACATACATATATAAACATACATACATACATACATATACATACGTACATATACATACATCTATTCTATAAAATAGGGATGGTATCAAGAGAAATTGGATAAGAGAAATTGGACAAGAGAAATTGGAGAAATTGGATAAGAGAAATTGGGTAAGAGAATTTGGACAAGAGTATTTTTTTGGTACGCGACAAGAGTATTCATATACATATATACATATGCTTACATACATATCTATTCTATAAAATAGGGATGTTATCAAGAGAAATTGGATAAGAGAAATTGGACAAGAGAAATTGGATAAGAGAATTTGGACAAGAGTATATACATATCTATTCTATAAAATAGGGATGTTATCAAGAGAAATTGGATAAGAGAAATTGGACAATGGAAATTGGATAAGAGAATTTGGACAAGAGTATATACATCTATTCTATAAAATAGGTATGTTATCAAGAGAAATTGGATAAGAGATATTGGACAAGAGAAATTGGACTTGAGAATTTGGACAAGAGTATATACATACATATATATATACATTTACATATATACATATTCATACATACATATACATACATACACATACATACATCTATTCTATAAAATGGGGATGTTATCAAGAGAAATTGGATAAGAGAAATTAGACAAGAGAAATTGGATAAGAGAATTTGGACATGAGTATATACATACATTTATATCTATTCTATAAAATCGGGATCTTATCAAGGGAAATTGGATAAGTGAAATTGGGCAAGAGAAGTTGGATAAGAGAATTTTGACAAGAGTATATACATCTATCTATTCTATAAAATAGGGATGTTATCAAGAGAAATTGGATAAGAAAAATTGGACAAGAGAAATTGGATAAGAGAATTTAGACAAGAGTATATACATACATATATTTACTTACATATATACATATACATACATACATATACGTACATACATATACATACATCTATTTTATAAAATAGGGATGTTATCAAGAGAAATTGGAGAAGAGAAATTGGACAAGAAAATTGGATAAGAGAATTTGGACAAGAGTATATGCATCTATTATATAAAAGAGGGATGTTATCAAGAGAAATTGGATAAGAGAATTTGGACACAACAAATTGGATAAGAGAATTTGGATTTGTATGATATAATAGATTGATGTTATCAAGAGAAAGTGGATAAGAGAATTTGGACAGGAGAAATTGGATAAGAGAATTTGAACAAGAGAAATTGGATAAGTGATGAGATTTTCAGAGATAAGAGAAGAGATTGGGAATTTTGTGATCAGATTTTGAGAGATAAGAGAAGAGGTGGGAATTTTGCACATACAAACCCAAGTTTTGCATTTTTGCCCATGTACCTTCCCCACACCCACACCCACACTTTTTATTCTTCCCCACCCTTCCCGACCATTTTTTTAGTCCACGTGCACGTGTGCACGGGTTATTTGCTAGTATATATATATATGAGAAAAAGAATAAAGCATGGACCGTTCCCCCAACGAAACTGAGTAACCAGATCCCCACGATAGAAACCGTCAAGGCCTCGCGTCAAAAGATTTAGCTTGGAGGAGTACATGAGAATAAGAATGATGATTGGTTCGAGCAAGTAGGTCTGAGGGGTCCTTCTTGGCCTGATACCCTATGGTCGTCTGACCTGGGAGTCATCGACCCAACGCATCTTACACAAACCAAATAGAATCCAAATGCAAAAAAAGAAAAAAAGAAAAAGAGAAAAGATTTAGTAGCATGAATAGATTGTTGATTTCACGAGTCATGGGAAGTTGAGGTGTTGTCAGTGCCACTTCTTCGATGGATCAATAACATGTTATCTCAGATTTATCACTTCCTTGACCATTGCATAGCTTTGATCCCTTTGTTTTTGGCCTAAGAACGGGTTAGAGGAAATATTCTAGGTTTGGGCTTGATCATGGCATATTATATTATTTGACGATTTGAGCTAAAAATCATGTCTTAAGGTTAAATTCTTATCGATAGAGAGGAGTCGGTGTTTTAGATTTCCATGAATTTGAAATTCCTATTTGTCCACATATATGTGCTCGATGTTATAAATTTCTCGAAACTCATATCATCACTTGCATGCTTGATTGCATACCCAATCATTTACTCTTTCTTCGTCATCCTCGAGGACGATGCTGAGTTTAGCTTGGGGGATTTTAATCGGTTGTTTATATATGTAGTTTTCACGTTCATTTCATTTATGTTTTATTCCACTTCGCCTCGTTTTTCATGCCATTTTTATCGCTTTTGTTTCTTTTTACGCTTTTGGTCTCCCTTGTGATTTTCAGGTACATTTGGAGGAAGTTTAGAGCTTGAGAGCGAGATTATTGGCTTTTTGTGCGAAAGTGGGCATTTGGATCTCGACTTCATGGTTTTGGAGCATGATAGAGAATTTTGGGAACATGGAGCCAAACCTCATGTAGTTGGAGCCTTGGAGAGAAGCTGGAATGCTGAGCCTGGAGGAGATCTGCAACTGGGACTGAAATTGATGATGGAGAGATAGCTGGGAGCATGGGAGCTTGATCAGTCTGCATGGATCTGGAGTATTGGGCACTGAAATGTAGCTGGAGTGTTGGTAGATCATTGAAGATCATTATGCAGATAGTAATTGTTTTGAGCTGGAGCACTTGAAGTTGGAGTATTGAGCCTAGATTGAGTAACTTAAGACTTGGAGGGAAGTTGGAGCTCATTTGGAGGAGATTGTTGATGAAACCTGGAACTCTGTAGCTGGAGCACTTGCCATTGTAGCTGGAATGTTAGTTGAAGGGATGTGAGCTCAGAGAAGAGAGGCTGGAGAATTGTTGTGAGCATGGAGCATTGAGGAGCTTTCTTGGGATGTTGATGGAGTTGCTGATGGAGCTTGATTGAAGCTGGAGCACTTCGAGATGATGCTGGAGTTGAAGGAAGACCAAGGTTACACGGCCGTATGGAATCCCTCTATACGGCCATATCATTTCCCTCAGCAAGATCAAGGCAGCAGCACAAGATATTCATACGGCCGTATGTACTAGCTCCATACGGTAGTATCATTTCACCAGACAACAGCAAGCTGATTTCCCACGGCCGTATGAACTAGCTCCCTACGGCCGTGTCGTTTCTCATTCGGCTCAAGCAAAAGTAACAGTCTGAGGACGACACGGCCGTGTCGAATGCAGGTACGGACTAGCTCCTTTACTGTTCTATTGAGTTTTTAGCAGTAGAGTTAGATATAAGGTTAGATTTTGGAAGGGATTTTTGGGATTCCTCCTGATTTTGTAAAAGGGATTGACAACTCCCCTTGTGGATGAATGAGATAAGCTTTCCCTTGCATTTTTCTTATTGTCATTGATGTTGTTTTTGTTAATTCTTGTTGCATTCCATGGTGTTCATCCATTTTGCTCCTCATTTCTTGCCCATTATTTTGATTGGTTGTCCTGGTGGTGTAAACTTCATTTGCACTTGTACTCTATTATCTTTGTTAACCTCCGTATACCATGTCTCTCCTTCTATTTGATTAACATGGCTAGCACATAACCCCAAATCGAGCTAGTACTCGATCAATCCACCTACCTGCGGACGACCAGTTAAGTGCTACGACGATGCCATGCGCTTGTGGTTATAAATTCTAAGACGATAACAAGCCTCTACATTTGAACTTGAAAAACTTAGATGGTACACGTCAATGCGTGACCCAGTAGGAAACCTAACTAAACTAGGTAGGATCCAGTTTTAGAACTGGATTACCTATTTAATGGGGTGGTCTACTGAAGAACAGGTCCACAAAGTATGCATAATAACAAATCACAACAAGCAAGTGTTGAAAGTAAAACTGAGAAACATGTAACATATGGTAACAACATTCATGGCATAAAGACAGTTATATTAAAGTAATCATTCTAAATATTTGGGAACCCGGGAAAATCATAGGACACTTAAGGAGCTAGACTTCACCCATGGGGGCGCAAAGCAGTACCCCGAACAACGACACGAGCACTTTAGGGGCCTCTCGTAACTCTCCCTTTTGGGAGTGAGACAATTCTTAGTTTTTCTGGCAAAATAGAGGAAACCATCAGTTACCTAATGGTGCATAGTACACAACTGGCCTCTCTAACTCTAGCCAACTCCCCCTTTCGGGAGCGCGAGTGCTAATCAAATCTGTGTCAACTCCTTAACGTCTACTTTTTTACACGTGCTCCCCCCAAACCCATATCTAGAGTCTCACCCATTTCTGAATGGACCGAGGACTCCAGACTACTTACATGCATCTCACTCTCAATTCTATCAGGTAATATTACTTTATTTTAACTTACATCTCATTCGATGGTCTCATTACCGCATTCACATTTCATTTCATGAACATCACTTTCACATGAACATTTCATTATGTCCTCTTTCTCAATTCATTTGCATGCTTTTCCACAATCAAGTTTCCACACATGAATTACTTCAAAATAACTTGAAGTTTTCCTTTCAACATATAAAACAAGGGTGTAGCATAATAAGCATGTCAATTGCAACATGAACATGATTTTTCCATAATGACATCTTAAGTTAATCATTTCAGAGAATGGTAGTCAACATACTGTCAGCATATATAACATGATAAGAAGCATAAAATTCAACATGAGGTTCATATGGCTCATATCACAACTAGACTCAAAAATTACATGCTGTAAAGTAATCCACATGGTCGTGCGGGATTTCCACACGGCTGTGTGGAGCAGATCAATGTCAATTCAGAAAAAACAGCAGAACCACGCGATCGTATGAGATTTCTACACGGTCATATGGAGGCATCAAGCTTAACCAAATTGGCCACACGATCGTATGGAATTTCCACACGGTTGTGTGGAGTTCCACAGCCTACCGTTTAGAACAACATGCCACACGGTTGTTTCTAGGTGACATGACCATGTGCTTCGGAGGTGTTCCACTCAACTCGTCTGTGTCTATGTTGATGCGTTATGAGGTACAAGGGTTGACACAACCGTGTCGACTTCGACACGGCCGTGTGGGCCTAACCTTTAACATAATCAACTACACGGTCGAAGACAAACCATATGGCTTCTCTATTAATCGAACGACCACCACATGGTCAAGACACGACCGTGTGGGTAAGAACACGACCCTCACATGACATTGACTTGGCCATGTGGTTCCTTCCTGCTGTCAAGTTCTACATTGATAAAACTAAAACTTACGCGATTTTAAACTAATCTTATCTAATTTAGTTAGATTCCTACCTCAACTTGTCCTTCAAATGGTCAGGGCCCTTCTTAATCCTTGATGACCTTCTGAAGCTATCTTCTTCTCTGATCAGTGAAACGAGGCTTGGTGAACTAAGTGTTATGGGTTATTTGGGTTCGCTGAAAGGGAGAGTAGTAACAAGGGATGTTTTCACCTGGGCTCAGCTTGAGTAGAGAGAAGAGGGAATGAGGCTTCTTCTTTTTCTCCACTTTTCTTTTGATTTTTCTCAAATTTTCTCCTTTTTAATCTTTTGATTAGCCTCATCACTTCCCCCTAATCCTCTAAGCATGCCACTTGTCCCATGGGTTAGTTGGGGTTGAATATGCTGATGACACCTCTAGCAAGAGGTGTCTCTATTAGGGACTTTTGATATTTTTATTTTAAGAAATTAATTATTCCCATTTAATACTGAATACTCTCTTACATACTTGTATTTTCACCCATATACTTCATTTATCTAAATCCAAATAATGTTTAAAAATTATTAAAAATAATTTTAGCATCCCAAAAATTAAGGAAAAATCATGGAAACACTCAAGAATTTCATACGTACACGTACGTCCAAAAATACGTACTCATACACGTATATTCACATTAGGGTTATTACATCCTACCCCACTTAAGATAAATTCCGCCCTTGGAATTTCAAAATAAGGAGAGATATACATCTTCACATCATCTTACATATACATATATAGCAAAAGATAATCATCATTGTACAAACAAGTGAGGGTATTTCTCTCTCATCTCGTCTTTGAGTTCCCAGGTAGATTCTCCTAGAGATTCTTGGTGCCACATTATCTTCACAAGGTGATAGCCTTCTTCCTCAGCATCTTCTGTCTTCTATCCAGAATGGCTATAGGCTGTTGATCATATGTCAAATCTGGTCGCACTTTAATCTCCGAGAAGTCAACAACATGATTGAGATCTTTGACGCCCCCTAGACTTGAGCATACAAGTGCAATAGGATCGGGGATACCAGATTTAAATATTTATACCGCAAGCACACGGTGTTGTAGTGTGGCTTGGGAGTCGAACACAGAGAGGCGTGTGTTGTGCTTGTGTCAAAGAGAAACCAGTTCACCCAATGGGTGTGCTAGCCCGAACGATCGATGGTTGTTACAGAATATAGATACGAAGGATAAACGATATAAAAGGAAACCTAGGACTTCAGTTTCCATCCTATCACGTGTTCTCACTAGTACGACCGACTGATAGGAATACGATAGGATTTAGGGTTTAGTGGTGAGATGTTGCCTCTAAGAGTGATACCTAGCATCCCATGGGCCCGATATTTCGGTCGATGCCCAGGATGATACGCTAGGACTACCCGGGTTCGGTCGGTGGGCATTCCAATGTCCATTAACACCGACCGACTCCGGGAGCACTAAGCTCGCAACGATTACTCCCAACATCTCATCCTACCATTCCCACACGCTAGGATTCAATGTCTACGCTAAGGGCGTGAGTTGTGGCTAGGGAGTCAACCGCCAAGTTTATTCCCCATTGGACCGACGGTCAGAGGCAGTCTTTCTCCCGCAAATGACAATTAAACACCCCGCGTAACCATCAAAATTCCTAATCCCTATCGAAATCCTATTCCTATAGTCGCTCTAGGGAGAACCCGCGAAGGGGTTTCCACCAAAATCCCAGATTTGGAAACTACTCACAATTCATAGCTAAAACGAAATCTAAACAAAAATCAATGGTAGAAATCATGATCAAGCAATAGGAATGAGATACTAGCAATGGTATTAAGATAATATTAAAGTTTTGAGTCAATCGGAACACTTACAAATCAGGAAAAAATTCTAGCCGTCGCAATACAAAAAAGACAGAAAAAATAACAGCATCCGTTTTCAGAAAACCTACATCCATTTTCAGAAAACCTAGGTCAGCTATTTATAGAAATCGATGTCACCCGATCGGTTGAAGCATCAACCGATCAGGTGAGCTGCTTGACGCTTCGCTATCGGGCTTCAGAACTTCAACGGGTCGCAGTCCCCGAGCGGGTGGTGCCGTCGGTTCACCAATTGAGGAATTGCGGCTACAGATGAACCGATAGAGTGATACATCACCCGATCGGTTGGAAATCAGCTCAAAAAATAGAGAACTCTGTCAGGTTCACCTGATCGACGAACCGGTCGGTTGAGCTCTCCGGGTCATCGTTTGGAAAATTCAGCTACAAATGAACCGATCGGGTGAGATGTCACTGTTAGTTCTTGGTTTCAAGACTAATGTTATTTTGATGATGATCAATATATTATGTTAGTGTGCTAATCATTCTTATGTTTTAGTCTCAGTTTGTCTTAATGATTATATGTTGATGAGACAAAGCATAAGGCTTGGAGGATATTACAAGGGATATCTTAAAGACCTCCAAGAGTGATGGTGTGCTCAAGCTTGGATGAAGTCATGTAGATCATCTAATGAAGCCAAAGCTTGGAGCATGATGATGGATGGACATCTAGAGGAGCAATGACAAAGCTTGGAGTTTGATGAAGGGAAGCTCATCAAGGAGTGCCAAAGCTTGGAGACGATGGAGAGCATCAAGGCATTGTGAGCTCGAAGACTTAGACTCTAGGAGATGCAATTTGTAATCCATGTAATTTCATTTACTTGCATTTCTCTTTTTTGAGTCTAGGATTATTGTAATGCCTTGATAGATGGTCATACTCTCATGCATCTGTATTTCACCATCTTAGTGAGCCTTAGGATTATTATAGAATCCAACCTAATAGGTTCATCTTGTCCAAAGACTCATTTGGAGTCTCTGGCTCTCCTGCAGTCGCCTGCTGAAGGTTTTACAGTCGACTGGGTGATTTCCAGTCGTCTGTCGAGCCTTCTACAGCTGACTGTGATGCACAGCTCAAGTCAAATTTTCTATTGACTCATCTTGAGCTTTTCGCATCAGTCGACTGATGTTCAATTTGTAGTCGCCTGTACCCTTACAGTCGCCTGTGAATTGGTCGACAGTCGCCTGTGCGCTTCTTGCATTTTCTGGGCTTTTTCCCATGTTGCAAGACAGTCGCATGTTGCTGTTTTTACAGTCGCCTATAGATTTACAGTCACCTGTGAAATGGCCTTCAGTCGTCTGAAAGGCGTAAGTGCGAAATATGCATCTCTCTCTGTCTTTTCTCCATCTTTTAAAGCAGTCGACTATTGAAGGTTTTACAATCGCCTGGCTAATAGACAGTCGACTGTATTATTGATATCAGTCGCATGTGTGTAAATTGGAGAAAGAGTGCAGCTCTCTGTTTCTTGTCCATCCCTGCTGCAGTCGCCTGATGAAGGATATACAGTCGACTGTCTGTTTTACAGTCGCCTGTGTAGTCTTCTACAGTCGACTGTCCTGGCTCAGATTATAGCCTTTGGGATATTTTCTAGCCGTTGATCAGTCGACTGTCTAATGATCATCAGTCGACTGTTCTTGCCGTAAACTGCCAAAATCTAGTCGTTGCAGATTTCTTCCCGTTGGGGTTTTGGCTGGTTTTATGGGTTCCTTTGGCTTCCTATATATAGGGATTGGCTTAGTTCATTTAGACTTCTGAAAAAGGGCTAGGAAATCATAGAAGATCTTTGAATCTCTTCTCTAAGCCACTCCTCCCACTTTCCCTCATTAGAGCTTCAATCTTATGATATAGCATCTAAGCTCTAGGGAATTTCTCCAAGGGATTTCAATCTCATTCCTCTTCTTGGAGAACATCTTTCTTCTCTTCATTTCATACACTCAAGTGAGAAGTGTTAGGATTCATTCCTAGAAGAGAGAAAGATCATCAAGTGCAATCAAAGCTAATCTCAAGCACTTGGCCATTCACTTGCATGCCTTCTTCTTCACATTGGTAAGATCATATCAAGGCATAGGTAAGTGTTGTTTCGGTTTGTTTTATGTTCGAAACCCTATTTCTCTTTGTGGGATTAGGATTCTCTCTTTGTGGGAGGTTGTCTCTTTGTGGGACTTAGGATACTCTCTTTGTGGGAGTAACTCTCTTTGTGGGAGTTTGGTGTCCTAGTGTAGGGCTAACCCTAGTTCTCTGAGTTGGAGTTAGTGATTCTCTTGGTGTGAGTCTTAATCCTCGTGTAGGATTGGTTGGGTCCTTGTGTAGGGCATAAATCCTCTTGGTGAGGTCTCTCTCTTTGTGGGAGTGTATCCCTTTGTGGGATTTGTATTCACTTCTCTTTGTGGGATTATAGTGGATACTGGTGTGGCTGGATGTACCCAAGTTTTGGGGAACCAGGGTAAAATCTCTGTGTTTGCGATTGTTGTTGTTGAGCACTCTGTTTAATTTTCGCTGCTTATTGTGCTTTAATTTTAGTAACTTTTAATTAAGCACTTTGCTTGCTATTACACTATTCACCCCCCTCTAGTGTGTGTGTAGCCCCGCAGGGTCCCTTACAGTTGGTATCAGAGCCTTGGTTTGGTGGCTTTTGCAAGCATGACTTCTAAGTCTCTACAACATCCTCCCAAGTTTGATCTGGAGAACTATAGTCAATGGAGGAGCAAAATGATCAATCACCTCAAGAAGAACAATCTCTTGGATGCGGTGACTTCGGATGTCTCAGATTCAAACTTCGTGATGGACGTCCATGCCAAAAGGACCATGAAAATGAAGATGTTGGATCCATGGAGACGTCACATGAAATGTGGAGATATCTTGAGACCAAGTACACCGAAGGTGATGAGATTGAGTAAGGCGATGAAGAGGTATCTCAAACTCAATCTACTTATGAGCGTAATGATTTTAATGATAAAAATTCTTTAATTGCTCATAATTGTAGTGCAAATGCTTTTCATGATGATTCTCATAATTGCACTTCGTTGCATGCTTCTCATATTAATATGATTAAATCTTTGCATGCTGAGAAAGAAGTTTTTCTTTCTCAAATTCGTGAGTTACGTGAGGAGAATGCTTCACTTAGTCGTACTCACGTTTCGGATTATGACTCCGTCATTCTTGAGAAGGATTCTCAAATTGACGCTTTGAGAAATGAGACATTGGCTCTCAAATCTCAATGTCTTGAGCTTAGCTCACGTCTATCCGCTAGGGATGACGACATTTCTTCACTTTTGAAGAAATGTGAGCTATTGTATACTCAAATTGAAAACTTCAAATTGAGTAAGAACAAGATTTTGGGATCCTCTACTTTGAAGGTGAACAAACCAAGCTCTTCCCCTAGAAGCACCCAAATAAATTTTGTGGGGGAGCCTTCTAAAGGGTTAGTCACATCTAAGTCTTCTTTTTGGCCAAAAATCAACTTTGAATATTAAGCCAAGAAGAATAATGCATTTATGTACACCTCTTTGCATAAGAAGTCTATTCAAAAACCTATTGGTGTGAATATTTCTTCATATGTTCATATGCATGATAAATCTACCCATAGGAAGAACTTACTTTGCTTGCATGCTAAACTTGATGCTAAATCTTTGCATGCTTCACATGTTCCTATGCATGGTAGAATTACTTGTGTGAATGCTTTTAAAGCTAAATTGCATGTTTCACACACGGGGCACGCCAATGTTTATGCTCCACCTCATAAGCGTGCACCCTCACCTCCTACTCATGCCTTGACCAAACCTCTTCTTAAGAATCCCAAATCACTTTCTTTGTGGATTCCTAAGAATGTTTCTAGGCTTGATAGGAATTCGTATATAGACTCATATGTTCATACTGTTATATTTTCATATGACTATATACGGAAATCAAACTCCACTTTTGTTTGGTTTCCAACTTGCTAGCTCACTCACATTGTTATTCATTGCTTGGGTACCATGCTTGTATGTTTACATTTTGTACCCACATTTGTGTGAGTGTGTCCATTGCTTCCATGTTTGCATGTTTCGTATGATTATGGGGGAGTATGGAATTTTTGCTTGCTAGCATTATTTTTTCTATTCATATGTCACATTGAATTTCATTCATATTATGTTTATGCATATGAGATGGTTATTTCTCTTGCTCTTGGTTTTCATGTTTGGCTATTACCCATCTTTTTGATATGCCAATGGGGGAGAGAAATAGGTTATGTAAAAATATACCTTGTGCTTGTTCATGCATTATTTTCAATTGGTATGTTTTTGCATAACAACCATCAATATGATTTGTGCTTTATATGTTTATATTTTGTGCACATTTGTATATTGATTGGGCGAGTTTGTTAGCACACATTGTTTATTTCAATGTTTATTATATTTTGACATAATGGATTGTCATCATCAAAAAGGGGGAGATTGTTAGTTCTTGGTTTCAAGACTAATGTTATTTTGATGATGATCAATACATTATGTTAGTGTGCTAATCATTCTTATGTTTTAGTCTCAGTTTATCTTAATGATTATATGTTGATGAGACAAAGCATAAGGCTTGGAGGATATTACAAGGGATATCTTAAAGACCTCCAAGACTGATGGTGTGCTCAAGCTTGGATGAAGTCATGTAGATCATCTAATGAAGCCAAAGCTTGGAGCATGATGATGGATGGACATCTAGAGGAGCAATGACAAAGCTTGGAGCTTGATGAAGGGAAACTCATCAAGGAGTGCCAAAGCTTGGAGACGATGGATAGCATCAAGGCATTGTGAGCTTGAAGACTTAGACTCTAGGAGATGCAATTTGTAATCCATGTAATTTCATTTACTTGCATTTCTCTTTTTAGTCTAGGATTATTGTAATGCCTTGATAGATGGTCATACTATCATGCATCTGCATTTCACCATCTTAGTGAACCTTAGGATTATCATAGAATCCAACCTAATAGGTTCATCTTGCCCAAAGACTCATTTGGAGTCTCTGGCTCTCCTGCAGTCGCCTGCTGAAGGTTTTACAGTCGACTGGGTGATTTCCAGTCGTCTGTCGAGCCTTCTACAGCCGACTGTGATGCACAGCTCAAGTCAAATTTTCTATTGACTCATCTTGAGCTTTTCGCATCAGTCGACTGATGTTCAATTTGTAGTCGCATGTACCCTTACAGTCGCCTGTGAATTGGTCGACAGTCGCTTGTGCGCTTCTTGCATTTTCTGTGCTTTTTCTCATGTTGCAAGACAGTCGCCTGTTGCTGTTTTTACAGTCGCATGTATATTTACAGTCGCCAGTGAAATGGCCTTCAGTCGTCTGAAAGGCGTAAGTGCGAAATATGCATCTCTCTCTGTCTTTTCTCCATCTTTTACAGCAGTCGACTGTTGAAGGTTTTACAGTCGCCTGGCTAAAAGACAGTCGACTGTATTATTGATATCAGTCGCCTGTGCGTAAACTGGAGAACGAGTGCAGCTCTCTGTTTCTTGTCCATCCCTGCTGCAATCGCCTGATGAAGGATATACAGTGGACTGTCTGCTTTACAGTCGCCTGTGTAGTCTTCTACAGTCGACTGTCCTGGCTCAGATTATAGCCGTTGGGATATTTTCTAGCTGTTGATCAGTCGACTGTCTAATGATCATCAGTCGACTGTTCTTGCCGTAAACTGCCAAAATCTAGCCGTTGCAGATTTCTTCCCTTTGGGTTTTTGGCTGGTTTTATGGGTTCCTTTGGCTTCCTATATATAGGGATTGGCTTAGTTCATTTAGACTTCTGAAAAAGGGCTAGGAAATCATAGAAGATCTTTGAATCTCTTCTCTAAGCCACTCATCCCACATTCCCTCATTAGAGCTTCAATCTTATGATATATCATCTAAGCTCTAGGGAATTTCTCCAAGGGATTTCAATCTCATTCCTCTTCTTGGAGAACATCTTTCTTCTCTTCATTTCATACACTCAAGTGAGAAGTGTTAGGATTCATTCCTAGAAGAGAGAAAGATCATCAAGTGCAATCAAAGCTAATCTCAAGCACTTGGCCATTCACTTGCATGCCTTCTTCTTCACATTGGTAAGATCATATCAAGGCATAGGTAAGTGTTGTTTCGGTTTGTTTTATGTTCGAAACCCTATTTCTCTTTGTGGGATTAGGATTCTCTCTTTGTGGGAGGTTGTCTCTTTGTGGGACTTAGGATACTCTCTTTGTGGGAGTAACTCTCTTTGTGGGAGTTTGGTGTCCTAGTGTAGGGCTAACCCTAATTCTCTGAGTGGGAGTTAGTGATTCTCTTGGTGGGAGTCTTGATCCTCGTGTAGGATTGGTTGGGTCCTTGTGTAGGGCATAAATCCTCTTAGTGAGGTCTCTCTCTTTGTGGGAGTGTATCCCTTTATGGGATTTGTATTCACTTCTCTTTGTGGGATTATAGTGGATACTGGTGTGGCTGGATGTACCCAAGTTTTGGGGAACCAGGGTAAAATCTCTGTGTTTGCGATTGTTGTTGTTGAGCACTCTGTTTAATTTCCGCTGCTTATTGTGCTTTAATTTTAGTAACTTTTAATTAAGCACTTTGCTTGCTATTACACTATTCACCCCCCCCCCCTCTAGTGTGTGTGTGTGTAGCCCCGCAGGGTCCCTTACAGTCACCCGATCAGTTGGAATTCAGCTTCAAATGGCAGAGAGCTCTGTCGATCTCACCCGATCACTGAACTGATCGGGTGAGCTACTATTCACTTCAGACTGCGTCCAGGTCGGATACGCGTGCATCAACCGATCGGGTGGCTGGTCCACCCGATCGGTTGAGGGCTGAGATATAGCAATCTTCATCGTTTGACCCTCTGGATCGCACATGACTCCTCCCGTTGCTCCGGGGACTCATGATATATTCTTTATATGTCTCATCCTGCATTTACACAAAAACACAAAGAAGTGAAAGAAAACTAAAAATCACAAGAAAATGGGTAGGGGACAATGAAAAACAACGGAAAATCATAAAGAAGACGTGCGTGAATATATAAAATATAAATGCACGTCAAAATCCCCCAAGCTAAACCCTTCCTCGTCCTCGAGGAAGACGAGTGAGAGTAGGAGCTCGGAGGAAAAAATAGAGAGAGAGAGAGAGAGAGAGAGAGAGAGAAATAAAACAAAAATCCTAGATCGCCCGTCAGAGCCAACAAGATCAAACACGCCACACTAAGCAAGCATGTGACAAAACACAACACAAAACTAAGGAATATGAATCTATACAAGTGTCGTAGGCCCACGCGGTGAAGCGCAAGTGAGTGTGGTCGTGTGCTAGCAGACGGTGTTCCTATCTACATTGTGCAATATGGCTCCATATACACATACCCAAGGAAAGACCCAAATACCGATTCGATTTGAAATAAGTGGCGAATAAATAGCTCAAGCATGCATGAGAACAGAGGAAGAATCGAAGCATATCATGATCAGGGACTCCACAGCTAGGGACTAGGAAATCACCACACTATCGCCTAGATAACCGCTGGAAAGATCCTATGCCAAGTGTTTTCGAAAACGATGGAGTTTGAGAAGGTGTGGAGTAGAACACTCGGTGCAAATTCTCGCCTTACCTTTATTCTTGGTAGGTAGGGAAATATTCACACTGGAATTTTTTTGGGTTTTGGGCATTTGTATTTTTTTTGGATTTTTGGCTATACATAGTTTTTTTCTTTCTTTTCTCTTTTCTTTTCTTTTTGGGTTTTTCTTTTCTCTCGTTTTTGGATTTTTGGATTTTGGGATATATACATGTGTACTCTCCCAAGTGGGAGAACGGTACATGACCATGGGATTTGCACCAAGTAAAATAACAAAGAAATCGGATTCTAAACACTTGGGCAAAGGAAATTTTTCTCGCTAATCAGAGCATAGGCTAAATGGGTTATCCTAGTCCTATTTGTGGAATCCCGACACATGTGAATTGAAGTATACGATATAAATATATTCATGCATATAGAAGCAGACAGTAGAAGAAAATACCGCAAATTCAAATCTAAGCATGATAATCTAGGGGTCAACCAAGGACATGTATATAAATCAAAATCACAAAGTAGAAGCACACTATAAGCTAGTAACGACACACGACTCACATAAAAGCAAAGTTGTAACGGCTGGTTTTTGTATGATGAATATTATTTATATATGTATGCAATTGTTCGTCTTCTTTCTTACTTCTCCGCGCTCACATCTTAGTATAGGATCACTCTTGGAACTCATTAGAATCGTCCCGAAGCTTTCTGCTTCTTTTTGCGACTTCCTGTGCAAATTAGTCGGTTCACGTTGAGAAACCGACCGACTAGATGTCCATCTAGTCGGTCAACAACTCCTCATGGACCGACTAGTTTTTGTCAGGCCTTTTCCCTTGAGTTACTGTTTACACTTAGTCGGTCTAAGTTCAACCACCGACCGACTAGTTATCGAACTAGTCGGTCAACACTTCTTCGCAGACCGACTAAGTACAGAGATCATTTTTCGCATCAGGTTACTGTTTACCGTTAGTCGGTCAAAGAACGAAAACCGACCGACTAGTTGACGAACTAGTCGGTTAGGTATCCTTCTCTGACCGACTAATCTTCAAAATATCTTGTTGACCATTTTCACCCTTTAGTCGGTCTATGAACACTGGCCGACCGACTAGGTTGTAAACTAGTCGGTCGACTAGCCTTCACAGACCGACTAACTCTATAAATTTTACAACAACCCTGTTCACGGTTTGGGTTTTAGTCGGTCACAGTTATACGACTGACCGACTAGTTTCCAAACTAGTCGGTCGACCGCCCTTCTCTGATCGACTAGTTGACCCCGAAACCCTAATTTTTGTGCTAGCCGCCGTTTCTTTTCTTATTTAAACGGGGCTTCTTTCTTCATTTCTCTTGATAGATTTCAGTCTCCATCTTCCCCAAATCCTACTCCCCTACCTCCCACGTCCTTCCCTTGCTCGTTCCTCCATCTTTGCGCCTTCCATCTTCCCCAAGGCTCTCCCTCTTCTCTCATTTCCCTTCCTTTTGCCCTAGCATGGAGTTCTCATCCCAGATCCAGCAACAACGACGCCGGGAGACGCTGGGATCTTCACCATCTCTGGCGATCAACGTTCTCGCTGTGCTACCCGCGGCTTGGGAATTTCTGGACGACGTAAAGCTTCCACCCTTTCCAGTTTGGACACCGGATCTTCGTGCAACCGGCAATTCCAGGTTGGTGCCCTAAATTCTTATTAACTCCCATAATAGATGATCAAACCCTAATTAAAATCAGCAACCTAATCAAACTAAAGTTATTTTTCGCGGATCTTTAAAACGTTGTACAACCGTAGAAATCGACGAATGGACATTATGCGTGCACACATAGGATAGATCGTCGATTAGGTCAATTCATTAAAAATGTGATTTTTAACTGAATAGGATAGTCCCGATAACCTAGACACACCCTAATAGGGATTAATGAATCGTGATCTGACACTGTCGCCGTTTTTCAGACACATTTTCCGCCGACGAGACATTTGGACGAGGCGTACCAGGGAGACGACGCACTCGCCACCACAGGCAAGTGTATCACTTGCGTTCTTGGCCGTGTTTAGGCCTTAATTTTGCTAGAACTGTTAGTCTTGAAACATGAGAACCCGGACGTGAAATGATAGCGTCCGGGACGCCTTTGGTGGCTCAGATTTGACAACGAAATCTGAGTCCAACAACAATAATTTCTGACATCATAGGATTGACATGCGTGTGTGTGAGTTATGGACACCCTAGTATAACCCTTCCTGATTTGTCGTGTCTTGTTCCTTTCCGTCTGCACAGCCCGCTGGGCAATAGGGCACTCGCCAAGCCAGAGCGAGTGATCCCTTGTACTAGTTCACAGCCCGAGGGGCAATTGGGCACCTGTCAAGCTAGAGCAGGTGATCCCATGTACCGATACACAGCTCAAAGAGCAATTGGGCACTTGTCAAGCTAGAGCAAGTGATCTCATGTCTTGTCACGATTCTTGGGGTTATGGGGTAGGGTTGAGCGTGCAAGCGGCAAGAGGGACTGATCCCCCTCGAACCGAACAGGCGTGAACCCTTTCGTGTATTGTCTTGTCTTGTCTGGCTTTCCGTGTTCCGTCTTGTCTTGACACCTGTAGGCTAGTCCCGTAGTCCATAGCACTCGCTATGACTACTACTTGTCTTGTTTACTTTTCTGTTGTGTTTCTTTCTGTTGTTAAAACCTCAGCATGTTAATCAACCAGTAAAACGTTGTAAGTAAATGGTACACTTGTAGCTTGGTCTAATCTTTTCTTGTAGACCTTGCCTGACGTACAGTTCCTTCTTTTGGTGTTGTACATCAGGGATCGAGCCAGAGTACGTGGAGGAGACTGACCTGACTGCCGACGTGGAGCCAGAGGGCGTCGATCCCGAGCACGACCCCGAGGAGGATCAGAGTTAGAGACTTTTAGTAGCAGATTCCAGAGGCGTTATTATCTTTGTTGGGTGCGTAGCACCTTTCATGTTTCTTTGTCTAGGTTGGGTGCTTGCACCATTAGATTTACTTTTCTGATGTTGTAGCCCTTCGGGCGTTGAGACTTGGCACTCTTGATATGTTGGAATAAAATATGTGATGTTCTTTCCTTCTTGTACTTTTATTGTTCTATACTAACATGCAGGGACCTGTACCTTTGCCTTGGTATCCCACAGACGCTTATTGGGTCAGGGCTTCGCAGCTCTGGCCTAAGCAGGCCCAGTCACGCTTCGCCTCCGCTGTTTTGGGAAGCGGGGCGTGACAAAAGTGGACCCACGAAGCATGAAATGCAAGAGGACTCGGCTTCCTAGGGTTAGTGAATGTGATAATCATGGCTATGCTAGGTGTGTGTATGATTCTGTGGCAATTCATCATATCGTGTCATCTCTAGGAGAGAGGACAAAAGATGGGAAGAAAAAAAGAAAACACGAAGGAAAACGACTCGAAAACGAAGAAAAAGACACAACTGACGCATGAAGTGCGACTCTCCCAAGCTGAAACTTGCATTGCCCTCAATGCAATAGTAGTAAATACGGGAGGGCAATGAAAATGGGGGGAATACGCACCTACACAAGAAAATGAAAAACTTGGAAATCACACAAACGAAACTGAAAAATAAAAAGGTGAAGAAAAAGAAACATAAAAAATAAAAGGTAGAAAAGCACATCTACACGACACGTATAAACATGCACACATCAACGAAAGCACACGACATCACACATAAAAATCGACTTCCCCCAAGCTGGACATGACAATGCTAGCAATATTATATGATCATGATGATGCAGAAATATGCTAGGGGGAAGATCGGAAAAGAAAAAGAAATCAAAATGCAGGAGAGGAACTGTCATCGTCCTCCTCGGTAGAGGATGAAGGTGTGTGGAAGGGAGAGGAGGTGGGTGTGCGGAGAAGTGGAGAGAGAGATGGATGGATGGGTGCGGTGGTGGTGTGAACGATGGGTGTAGTGTTGGTGGTAGTGGGAAGTGTGGGAAGTAAGGCGATCAAAGCGGTGGTAGATGGGATAGATACAACGATGGGAGAGGATGGAGGGGGAAGTGATCTCGAGCGCACCTGTAGTTTCTTGCGGCGCGTGTATGGGGTGACGGAAGTGGAGGGTGACTGAGGTGGTGGGTCAGAAACGATGTGTGGGGAGGAAGTGGTGGGAATGGAAGTGGTGGTGGGAGGGGATGATTGCCGAGTAGGTGACGGAGGAGGTGAGGAATGTGATGGTGGGGGAGAAGATCGAGATGGTGGAGGTGAAGATCGAGATGGTGGAGGTGAAGATCGAGATGGAGGTGAAGGAGTTGGTGAAGGGGGAGGGATGGCGGCCACGTTTCGCTCTAGTGCGAGGAAAAGTGGGTGCGAGAAGAAAGAAGAGGAGGGGTCTGAGGAGGTAGCAGAGGATACGCCAGCACGCAGAAAGCTAACTCAGTCTCTAGGGCGAGACGAGCGGAGGAGGCTCGATGAACGGAAGAAGTGGTGGCCAACCGTACAGTAGAAGTGGTGCCGGCACCGGAGGCTAGGCCTAAGAGGGCCTCAGTGAATGCCTCAGAAGTGATAGGGACAGAAGCCGGGGTGGCGCTACTAGGGCCAGCCCCGGGGTCTCCTCTGGACACAGGGATGTCCTCCATGCCTAAGTAGGAGGCAGGGGGAGGTGATCTGGGTGCGCCCGGGATATGGAACTGAAGATGTAACCCTCTTAAAAACTCTGGGTCAGGAGGGAACGTCCAATCTGCCTCAAGATGTATAGACATATGACCAGGATTGGGCAGAATGGTGTAAGAAGTAGGGGATGTCCATAGTAAAAAGAAAATCGACCATCGGGACTGGGTTTGATCATGTGTGCCGTAGGACATCAAGATCTAGATATGTAGATCCTGCGGCACGTGGCAAATCTCTGGGGATAATGATATTGAATGTGGGATGCGAAGCAATGATGGTAATGAGGCCCCCGCAGCAATACTAGCCTTTACGGGCGCGGCTAATATCGACGAGTTTTTGAATAAGCCAAGCACTGCCATGAATGGGAATGCGAGGGGCCTCGAAGGCGATCCCGTCATCACCGCGAATAAAATCAAATGGCATAACCCACAGAATAAAATGGTCAGGGATGGTCACGGTCCTGGACTCATCCATGGGGAAGAATGTGCTAGATATGATGCGGTGGGCCAGACAAAATACGGGGTGAATGATGTAGGAGGCCTTAGCCTTACCTCGAGGATATCGGTCGTGGACGGTGAGGTTACACAAAAAATGATCGACATCGAAGTCGTGGTGATATTCGTAGGGACGGATAGCGTTGCCGTCGAGAATGGGGAAACCGAAAATGTTATTGATTGTGTTCAGGTGGGTGCAGATAGTTCGGTTTCGGATGCGAAAATTGACGATCGATCCCGCCTCACAATTGAGGGAAGATAGGAATTCTAGTGTGAGGACGGGATATGAGGGTGCGTGGGCATTTAGGAATCCTACCCAACCTAGGTTTGCAAATAATAACTCGACACCAGAGAAAACTCCGTGATCGATCAGAGTTTGGGCATGTGCGAACTTAGTGGCTAGATGTGACCGTTCGTTGAGTCGGTTGTAAAGTTCTTCTTGTTCACGACTCAAGAAACGGTATTACCGCGGTCCCATCAGTGGGTCCACAGGAGGGATAATTGGTTGGGGTGGGGGTAGGGTAGGGGATTGGGAGGAGCACGTGAACTAGGTGGACGTGTAGACTTGCGTCTCTTGCGAGACGGCTCCTCCTCATGCATGTTAGCATTACCGTTACACGTGTCCTTGGCCATGATAGTGTGTGATGCAAGTGAATGCAAGTCTATATGGATGCACACGACCGAAAGACAAACGAGCAAAAATATATCACTAGGGCAAAATAAAAAATAGAGCTCAAGAACGAATTTACCCAGTAGCGAAGTGAATCATTGCTCGCAAAACACCCAACACTGCGCAATGGAGGGAAGTGTGAGGCCGCATCACTTCGATCCAACAAATTTTCGAAATGGGGGAAGCACAGCTAGGGTTAGGGCGAAAACTTGGGATGTATGTTGAGAAGAAGAGAGTGGGATTGATGGAGAGAGAGAGAGAGATGGAGGAAGTGGGGAGATCGTTTGAGAGAGAGTGGGGATCGTGCGGGGGAGGGAGGTGGCCGGTTGAAGGAGTGGGGAGATGAAACGCAGGGGGAAAATCGAAGTCGGGTGAGAGAAAATGAATCGGTTCGGTCGGGGGTATTTATAGGGTTTTAGGCAAACAAATCGGGTGAGATCTCACCCGATCGGTTGGGTAAATTTTCAAAATATATTTTTGGAAGGCAGCTACAGGCGAACCGATCGGGTGAGTTTTCACCCGATCGGTTGGCCGCTTCACGATTTTCTCGAGAGCACTGTCGACTTCACCCGGACAGCCACCCGGTCACAGCTCCAGATCAACCGATCGGTCGAATTAATCCCCAAATTTCCCGAGAGCACTGAAGATCTCACACGATTTGCCACCCGGTCAGCCATTTTTCCACCCGATTGGTTGGATGATATTCAGATACAGGCCATCTTCAGACATAGCCCACCCGATCAGTTGATACATGAACAGATCGAGTGGGGCTATTTCCTGCAAAAAAACACAAAATTCATCTAAGTTCTTCCGACGAAAGCTCCCGTTGCTGAATTTATTCACCAAAAATAAGAAAAATAATCCTAAAAATAAAGACGAAGGTTTAGAACATGGGTTGCCTCCCATGAAGCGCTGTTGTTTAACGTCGTTTGCTCGACACCTGGTATATGATTTTCAAAGGGGTTGACACAGGTGATGCCCAATGTTTGGCATCCCTTCATATTTTGGAGTGGTGGCCCTTGGTGTTGACAGTGGTGATAAGTAGAGGCTATCGACGATCCTTCCGCTGGTGATGTCCGGGGGCTTCTCCCTCACATTGGAGTCGACCGCCACTTTCTGTATGATCCGGATCTCATCAGCGGTGAACCCCATGGGCTCTTTTCCTTTTCTCCTTGTCGGAGCGGCCTTCTGGAATCCGGGAGGGGACGATACGGAGGAAAAAACTTCTCCGGTAGCTTCTTCTTCTTCCACCCCAACATGCTCCTCAAGGTCCCCCAAGCTGTCGGGGGGTTCCTCGAGAGACTTTCCCAGGCTCCAGCTTCTACAAATCTTTCTTCCTCAGCTTCGATCACATTGCAACTCTGCTCCTCAGGTGGGTGCTTCATAGACAGCCCCAAATCAAATTCGACCTTCTGGTCACCCACGTTAAGGGATAGCTTCATTTTCTTCACATCAATCAGCACGCCAGCGGTGGCCATGAAGGGTCTCCCGAGGATGATTGGTGTATGAGTGTCCTCCGGCATGTCCATCACAACAAAGTCAACAGGCACATGCACCCCACTGACGTTTACTGGCAGGTCGTCCACAATCCCCACCGGGGTATTTGACTGATCTATCTGCTAGTTGAAGGGTCATACCGGTGGGCTCAAGGTCTCCCATTCCTATCCTCCTGTATAGTGACAGAGGCATCAGGCTGACGCTCACTCGCAAATCGACGAGTGCACGATTGATCCTCACTTGTCCAATCGAACAAGGAATAGAGAAGCTCCCTAGGTCCTTGAGTTTCGGCGGGTTCGCTCGCTGAATCAGAGCGCTGCACTCCGCCGTGAGAATGACTTTTTCGTTTCTGGAACCTCTCGTCACCAAATCTTTCAAGAATTACTCATAAGAAGGAATAGTCTCTATGGCCTTGAGGAAAGGGATCTGTAAGCTCAAGTCTTTGACCATAGCAAAGAACTTGCCATATTTTTTATCAATCTTTGCCTTGGCAAGTCGTTGTGGGAAAGGCACAACGGGCTTAAAGACTCTCAAGTTTCCCTCTTCGTTCTTCTTCTTTTCTTCCTCAGAGATTCCCTCCAGAGTCAGGGTCTTTGCTGACGAAGCTCCGTTGTCATTAGCTTGTACATTTGGTCGACCATCGACCAAGGAGCTTCATGTTCCTTAGCGGGCACCCTAGTTGGAATCTGAGTGCCACTCCTCAATACTATAGCAGACACGTTGGCATGATCATGCGTTAAGGCCAACGTTTGATTCGGCCCCCTTGGATTTACTTCCGGCTGACCCGGCAGCTGGTTCTACGACCTCTGAAGGTTCGCCACCTGCAACCCCAGCTAGGTTACTTGGTCGGTTAGGGCCTTCTGCCCCATCTCCAGTCGCAAGTTAATCTTCTCCTGGTTCGTAATATATTAGGTCAAGAGGATCTCGACCTGGGAGATCACTCGCTTCTGGCCATATGGCTGCTGCTGCTGCATGGGCTGCTGGGGGGATACTGCTGGTGCATTTGTTGGGGCTGTTGCTGTTGCTGGTACTGTTGCTGCTGTTGCCGAGGCGGCTGATATAATTGTTGCTGCGGTTGCTGGGGCTGCTGATAAGGTGCCCTCTAGCTCAGGTTGGGGTGGTTCCGGTTATTGGGAGAATAAGCCGGATTTGAGCTAGTCATTGGTGGATAGGGCACGTTACCAGTGGGGTTGTAGAAAAGTGCGCTAGCTTGATCCACCGGTGGTGAGATATCACCACCATCGAAGTCTCCCAGGACTTCAACTTCCACCGCTGCTACTTGTTGGATGTTGACACCACCAGCTCCTACCGTAAGCACCGAGATCTGACTCGATAGCAAATCAAATTTGCTAGATAATTTGTCGACGTCCTCGACTCTATGAATGCCCCCAGATCTGGGTGTGGCATGCTCATCACACCTTCTCTCATTATTTGATGCCATGTTTTCCAGAATTTTATCGGCATCTTTCTCGCTTCTAGACATAAAGGACCCCCCAGTCGTGGCATCCATCAAAGATTTCAATTCGTCCCTCAACCCATTGTAGAACAGATTTATGATCTGCCATTTTGGGAGCTGGTGGTGAGGGCATCTCTGCAGCATCTCCTTGTATCTCATCCAAGCTTCGTGCAAGGACTCGTGGCTGGCTTGGGAGAAGGGGGAGATCTCACTCCTCAACTTCATCGTCTTTTCCGGGGGAAAGAACTTGCTCAAGAAAGCGTTGGAGAGCTTCTCCCAATTCATGAAGGTGTTGGGGTCCTTTCCCCCAGCCATTGCTTGGCATTGTCCCGCAGAGAGAAGGGGAACAATTTGAGCTGGATAGCTTCAGTCGTGACACCGTTGATCCTGAAGGTGTCACACTTCTCAATGAAGGAGTCCAGATGCTCGATGAGGCTCTCCATGGGTGCCCCAGAAAATTGATCCTGCTGGATCCACGTCACTAGTGACGGCTTTAGCTCGAAATTCACGGCCGTGATGGCTGGAGATTGGATGCTGGACGAGGACCCGATGGATGGCATCGAGTACTCCAGCAGGGACTTCTGGGGAGGAGTGTTTGCCCCCATGGTTTCAGCTTCTTCCCTTCTTCTTCTTTCTGCGTTCAGACGCCTTACAGTGGCGTTAATCTCTGGGTCAAGAGGAATCAAGTCGTCAAGACTCCTTGTATTCCTGCGTATGTAGAATCAACAAACACCCGTGAAGTAAGTATGGGATAGAAACAGATAAAAACAGAAAAAAGAATAGAAAAAAATAAAAATGAAAAAAGTAGAATGCGAAAATTATCGTGAGGTGAGGATGTGAACTAGACTTAAGGGTTCACTGGGCCCTAAAATAAACAAGCACGTTGCCTCCCCGGCAACGGCACCATAAAGCTTGACGTCCCCTAGATTTGAGCATACAAGTGCAATAGGACCGGGGATACCAGATTTAAATATTTATACCGTAAGCGCACGGTGTTGTAGTATGGCTTGGGGGGTCAAACACAGGGAGGCGTGTGTTGTGCTTGTGTCAAAGAGGACCCGATGGGTGAGCTAGCCCGAACGATCGATGGTTGTCACAGAATATAGATACGAAGGATAAACGATATAAAAGGAAACCTAGGACTTCGGTTTCCATCCTATCACATGTTCTCACTATTACGACTGACGGATAGGAATACGATAGGATTTAGGTTTTAGTGGTGAGACGTTGCCTCTAAGAGTGATACCTAGCGTCCCATGGGCCCGATATTCCGGTCAGTGCCCAGGATGATACGCTAGGACTATCCGGGTTCGGTCGGTGGGCATTTCCATGTCCATTAACACCGACCGACTCCGGGAGCACTAAGCTCGCAACGATTTCTCCCAACATCTCATCCTGCCATTCCCACGTGCTAGGATTCAATGTCTACGCTAAGGCCGTGAGCTGTGGCTAGGGACTCAACCGCCAAGTTTATTCCCCCTTGGCCTGACGATCATAGGCAGTCTTTCTCCTGCCAATGACAATGAAACACCCTGTGTAACCATCTAAATTCCTAATATCTATCAAAATGCTATTCCTATAGTCGATCTAGGGAGAACCCACGATGGGGTTTCCACCGAAATCCCAGATTTGGGAACTACTCATAATTCAAAGCTAAAACGCAATCTAAACAAAAATCAACGGTAGAAATCATGATCAGGCAATAGGAATGAGATACTAGCAATGGTATTAAGACAATATTAAAGTTTTGAGTCAATCAGATCACTTACAAATCAGGAAAAAATTCCAGCCGTCGCAATACAAAAGAGACATAAAAAAATAACAGCATCCGTTTTCAGAAAACCTAGGTCAGCTATTTATAGAAATCGATGTCACCCGATCGGTTGAAGCATCAACCGATCAGGTGAGCTGCTTGACGCTTCGCTATTGGGCTTCAGAGCTTCAACCGGTCGCAGTCCCCGAGCGGGTGGTGCCGTCAGTTCACCAATTGAGGAATTGCAGCTACAGATGAACCGATCCGATGATACATCACCCGATCGGTTGGAAATCAGCTCAAAAAACAGAGAACTCTGTCGGGTTCACCCGATCGATGAACCGGTCGGTTGAGCTCTCCGGGTCATCGTTTGGAAAATTCAGCCACAGATGAACCGATCGGGTGAGATGTCACCCGATCGGTTGGAATTCAGCTTCAAATGGCAGAGAGCTCTGTCGATCTCACCCGATCACTGAACTGATCGGGTGATCTGCTCTTCACTTTAGCCTCCGTCTGGGTCGGATACGCGTGCATCAACCAATCGGGTGGTCCACCCGATCGGTTGAGGGCTGAGATATAGCAATCTTCATCGTTTACCCTCTGGATCGCGTGTGACTCCTTCCGTTGCTCCGGGGACTCATGATATATTCCTTATATGTCCCCAACGCTGGCAATCTCCTGCATTTACACAAAAACACAAAGAAGTGAAAGAAAACTAAAAATCACAAGAAAATGGGTACGGGACGACGAAAAACAACGAAAAATCACTAAGAAGACGTGCATGAATATATTAAATATAAACGCACGTCAATCTTCGACACATCTCCGAGCTGAGATATATGAAACACGTTGTGCACACCCTCAAGAGATGGTGGTTGTGCAAGTCAATAAGATACCTCACCAACACGAGCTATGACCTCAAATGGTCCGATATATCTCGGGCTCAACTTTCAACGTCTGCCAAAACGAATCAATCCTCGTGTAGGTGAGATTTTCAAGAACATCCGATTACCTGGCTAAAACTCCAAGTGTCGTCTCTTCTTATCTGCCCAATGTTAATAATGGTCTTGGATGATACGAAGATTATCCCTGACAGCCCTCACCACATCCACCGTCTCAACAATCATTTCTGGTCCCAATAGCTCACGGTCGCCCACGTCATCCCAACTAAGGGAGAGTGACACTTCCTTCTGTACAATGCTGCAAACACCGCCATGCCTATGATCGCCTAGTATTTTTCTTGTACACGAACTCCACTAAGTGTAGGTGCTCATCACAAGAACCCTTGAAGTCTAGCATACAAGTTCTCAACATATCCTCTAGGATCTAAATTGTCTGATCCCACTGGCTGCCTATCTGCGGATGGTATGCAGTGCTGAAACTAAGTCCAGTTCCCAAGCTAGCATGCAAACTTCTCCAAAAATGAGACATAGACCTACTGTCTCAGTTGGAGACTATGCACTCAGGTACTCCATGAAGTCTCACGATTTCCTGTATACAAGACTCATATCAGAATCTACACTAACAAATGAGTCTGTCGAAGATAAAATGAAAGAAGGAATCTTACCTCCATGTATCTCTTAGCAAAATGGTCGGTTGACTGGCCAACCTTAAAAGGTATGAAATGATCCAATTTGGTTAATCGACCGACGATTACCCAAATAGCGTCATGTCCTTAAGGAGCACGAGGTAACCCAGTCATAAAATCCATTGTCACGTGCTGCCACTTCTATTCTAATATATGAAGAGGTTGTCGCAGTCCTACCGTCCTCTGGTGTTCTGCCTTCACTTGCTGACATACCACGCACAAAGCCACACTCCTAGCTACACTACGCTTCATTCCATGCCACCGAAAATGTTGTCACAGATCTCGGTACATTTTGGTGCCCCGGTATGGATAGAGTAAGGAGAGCTGCGAGCCTACCTCAAAAGTTCATCCTGAATGTTACCGGCTGGCACAAAATCCTTCTTCCAAAGCGTAGAGACCCATCTTCGTGAATATGGAAACTCGTGCAAATTCCAGTCTCTGTCTGCTCTCAAATCTTCTTCAACCTTTCATCTCCAGATGGAGCAGCCTTGATTCTCTCAACTAAATCAGACTGGATTTGTAAACTCATCATCATTGCTGGTGTGCCAGGAAGAACAATTTCAATCTCCATCTGTCGTATATCACCACAAAGTTCTCTTTACGTTGTGATCATCACCACTATTGGCATATGACTAAGAGCATTAGATACAACATTAATCTTCCCAGAATGATACCGAAGATTGATGTCATAGTCAGCCATCAATTGTAGACATCGTCGCTACCTCATATTGAGTTTCTTCTGAGTGAAAACATACTTCAAGCTCTTGTGATCCGTGAATATCCTTACACGTTCACCCAAAAGAAACTGTCTCCACAAATTCAATGCAAATATCACTGCTGCCAATTCCAGATCACGTGTATGATAATTCCGCTCATACACCTTCAATAATCTGGAGGCATAAGCTACTACCGTACCATGTTAGTGGAGAACACATCCAAGTCCTCTGCAAGACACATCATAAAATATCTTAAATCAGCCCGAGTGATCTGGGATCGCCAATAATGGTGTAGTAATCAATCTCTGCTTCAACTCATCAAATGCTCGTTGACATTCTTTAGACCAATGGTACTCAACATTCTTCTTGGTAAGATGAGTCAACGATGCATCAAGCTTTGAAAAATCCTTGATGAATTTCCTATAATATCCGGCCAATCCCAGGAAACTTCTGATCTCCGTGGCTGACTTAGGAACTGGCCACTTTTATACTGCAATAACCTTCTCTGGATCCATGGCTATCCCATCTCCTGATACTATATGTCCAAAGAAGGCAACCTTAGATAACCAGAACTGGCACTTACTATATTTGGTATATAACTGATGATACCTCAAGGTCTCCAAGACTGTCTTCAAATGTTCAGCATGGTCTTTCTTAGTCTTCGAATATATAGAAATATCATCAATGAAGACTACCACAAACTTGTCTAGGTACTTATAAAAGACTTGGTTTATCAACATCATGAAGGTAGCTGGTGCATTAGTAATGCCAAAAGGCATCACTAATAACTCGTAATGGCTGTAACGAGTTCAGAAGGTAATCTTCAGAATGTCATTTCCTCTGACTTTCACCTAGTGATACCCACTTCTCAAGCCTAGCTTCGAATATACTCGTGATCCACCAAGCTGGTCAAAGATGTCATTAATACGAGGAAGCGGATACTTGTTCTTCTCTGTAACCTTATTTAATTCCCAGTAATCGATGCACATCCTCTGGGATACATCCTTCTTGTTCACCAAAAGCAATGGTGCTCCCCACAGGGACACGCTAGATTGAATCAGTCCACGCTCCGACAAATCCTTCAACTGATTACGAAGCTCAACTAGTTCTGGAGGAGCCATACGATACGAAGCCTTCGCAATCGGTTGGGTGCCCGGTATCAAATTGATGGTGAACTCCAAGGATCTGTCTGGATGAAGTCCATAGATGTCATCTGGAAAGACATCAGGAAAATATCTGACAACCCTTGGTAAAACTAGTTCAGCTTCCATCGCCATCACCACATCTTCCACTGGATTGGCCTTGAACTTCACTGGTCTAAGTGAACTAATACCACTAATAAGATCAAACTCTGTATCACCTCGAATCTGGAATACTATCCTCCTGAGTCTATAATCTATCGTGGCATAGAACATTCATAACCAATCCATAACACAGCTTCAAAATTGGGCATCTCTATTACTAGAAAATCAGCTACAATTCTCGTCCACAAATCTCCACAGGACACTTACAACATCCTGAAGAACTGCAAAGCACTCCGTTCCATGTGTGGATATTCCAACCGATGGCAAACAAATCTATGACAATAGAATGTATTCCCACAAATTGTTGATACATAAAACAATGGAAAGATCTCAAATCAAAAAGTGATAGGGCGGGAAAATAATCAACTCTAACAATACCTAAGGAGATACAACAAAACTAGAATAACGGTGTAACATCCTAATCATAGCAAACATCATGTTATACTAAAACAGAAATGAAAAGTCAATCATCACTTAAAGAAAGAATGGATGAATACCAGTGATGACTCGCTCGGTATCCTCTACCTCCACAGCTATCATCGTAAAGGCCTGACGCCTCGATGCCACCTTCCTAGAGGTCTACTTCTGAGGAGGCAAGGAGGGTCCTCTAGGAGCCATGACACTAGAAGCTGGCAGTGCTGGTAGTGGAAGCCTCTGTGGAATAGGCAGAAGGGTCCTCTGCTGTATCGGCCTGGCTGTTACTGGTGACACTGGTCCCAAAGTCTGACCCTACTGAGGACATTACCTGCTGAGGTGTCTAGTCTGACCACATATGTAGCACCGCCTGGTAAGGTATCTACAATCCTTCTTCGCATGCCCTGGCTTGTCGTAGTACTGGCAAGACACTCTCCTATGAGATGCTGGTGGAGCTCCAGGCTTCCTGAATTGAGTGGTCTATACTAGCCTCGTGATGCTCCCCTACAATCCAGTAGGGCGTCTCTTTGCTGCTGCTGGTGACCTTCCCACACTCTTCAAGTGTGTCTCAAGCATCTTGTCTGCCTTCAGCATGGCCTCATTGAAGGGTTTTGATGGACCCTTGGGCATTATTCTATGTCCATCCGAGACCCTTAGGGCATTATTCTATGTCCGTCCTACGTCGGATGGACGATAGAGCAGAAAACATGCAGCTGAAAAACAACTGTTAAACTATTTAACGAAAGCCCTAAGGATTCAAGACCCTAGCCATGATCTTTGCTATCTTGAGGTGGATCTGACCACCCCAAGATAAATCTAAACTACTTCAATATAATTAAATGAAAGCTTTTAAACTACATACCCGGAACTTTGCTTGCACCGACAAAGTGTACCGAACCGCCTTCTGCTCCCACCAGCTAGTTGCCTCTACGCTCCTGAACCAATCCACCTGAAACGAGCCAACACTGCGCCTCTGGGCCAACCACTAGCCAAAGAAGATTCACTTGAGTGCGATCCAACGTCTTAGACTTTGGATCGAATCCAAATCCTTCTCGATGTTTTGCTTGAACGCGAGTAAAGGAAACGGAAGAAAAAAGGAGATGATAATTTTCGTCTTGAACTGAGCGTGCTCAAAACTTTTTGGAGCTTCTCAATTCAAAGACTTGGTGCAAGTTTTCAAAGAGAGTGTTGGCCCCTATTTATATAGGTAGCCGACCCCTCCCATTCTCATCACATCCGATGTGGGACTAAAGATATGGAGTGAGAAAAAAATAATTAAAGTTTGCCTTTCACAAAGGCAATCTTTAGCGAATTGTTTCTCCCTCGCCGTTGAGCGTCGTAATTGATACAATCTATCAATTCAAAGCGCACTGAATGTTGAACGCATAGAAATAAACGACACTCAATTTCGACTCCGTTTGGCCCCTCAAAAATTGTCACAAAGTTTAGCAAAAAAATTTTGCTTGGAAAACCAGCCGTCAAAGAAGAACAAAAACCCTAGCAGGTGGGGCCCACTGGCGGGCCCCACCCGCTCAGATCTGGGCACCCAGATCTGGGTGCTCAGATCTAGGCACCCACGGTCGCCCCAGCCCACATGCGGGCTGGGCGACCGCCCACTTTTCAGCGGACCGGCGCCCGCCCTTTCAGGCGGGCCTGACCCGCACAGTTCCGGCGGGCGGGCCCCGCCCGCTGGAGTGAGCGCCCGGGCCCAAAACGGGCCTGGGTGCCCAGCCCAGTTTGGGCTGGTGCCCCTAGCCCCATTTTGGGGTTGGGTTTGGGCCTAAAAAGCCCTCTCTTGAATTTGTTCTTCTCCTATTTAAAATGCCTTTTAAATATGTTTTGTGGACCAGTTTGGACTCCGATTTGAGCGTGGTTTTCTACCCGACTTTCGTGGAAAAATCCTCTTCGTTTCTGTGCCTTTATAAAATATATTTGTAAACATTTTACAATATATATATACTAGTCATAAACCGTGCCCTACGGGCACGGTTCATTTTAGATATCCCTCTCAAAATCTTAGTTCCTCCAAAAATTTAGCTCATCCAAAGGAATTTTGTTGCCCCGAAAAATCGTAGTTCCTCCCAAAATTTAGTATCCTCTAGATTTAGTTCCACTCCAAAATTTTCGGGTTTTTTCTTCTAAATTGTCACTTGCAAAAAATTTTAGTTTCCCCCCAAAATTTAGTTTCTAAAGAGAATTTCGCTCCCCTCAAAAATTTTAGTTCACCCCAAAAAATTAATACATACCAAATTTAGTCCCCCCAAAAGTTCCATCAAAAATTTGATTGCCTCTAGATTTAGTTCCCTTAAAATTTTAAATTTTAGTTTCCTCAAAAATTTACTTCCACCAAAATTTTAAATTTAATTACCCCGAAAATTTTAACTCCACCTCAAAATGTAATGCCCCATAATTTAATTCCCCCAAAATTTAAAATTTTAGTTCACTGAAAAATTTTAGTTCTCTGTATTCTGTCTTCCAATTTCCTGGCATCGAGCAAGGGTGAAGATCAGCGCATAATGTAGTAGCATCAATTTCATCTATCCGAGCAAGTTATTGAATAAAAGCATGATGAGTGCCTGATCCCATTAAACCAAATCAGGTACCCAATGATCCAAGGTGGGATCGCGACTACGAAAGCTACAGTGAAGACCAGTTGCTACGAAAGATGAAGTGAAGACCACATGATTGTCCATGCAATGACATAAATTATTTCATGAAATGGCATAAATTTGATATCACTTATACAAATTTTATATCACCAGAACAACATTTATACAACCTTAACTGGCATGAATGCAACCAAAACAACATTTAAACAATCAGAATAAAATAAAAGCAACCAAAATAACATTTGATAATTAGCAACATTCAGTATGCAAATCCTATATCATATTTCAGCTCAAAAAAACCAGCACAACAATATACAAATTGAAAAACATCCATATTGTATTCATAGTCCAGAATTGGCAACAAACATAACATCCACTATTGTATTCATAATCCATAACAACCAGAGCAACAAAAAACCAGCAAACATGATCATTCTTAGCATACATGTTCATTCTAAGCAATATATCACTTGTAAACATTTGTATCAGTAATATTCCTTGTAGTCAAGTTCACCAATAATCCAGTATATATAGTCCACTTCACCAAGTACACATTCAATCATCAATCAGTAAGTGTACCACCAACATTTTCATCCGAAGTCTAGTTCAACAATACGTTGACAATATCATAGATCGGTTGCCTCTGGACCACCAATCTCCTCATGGCATAATCCAAACCCTCCTATCCCACATCATCTTTATCGTAATGACTCACAAAACTGCCACAAGATTCAAGAAACCAAAGAAAAATTCAGACATTTTGTAGACCAAATATAAAAGGAGTGGAAGTCATAGGCGTACCATCCATTAACCTCTGCCCTCATCGACGGGTCCTCCAGCCCTACGTCAACCCCGACACACTTTAACTGATATCCACTTGCAGGAACTTCCATTAATCATTGCTGAAAAAGCTTGAAACTTTAAACCTCTAGGTCAAAATCCACTGAACCTACAAACACAACCCACAGAATCAACAAAAATTTCACAGAATCTGCCAAGAATTATTGGTTATGTTGAACCAAATACAAAGCACCAATCTGTGTATTATCCTAACAAAAAATAAATATCAAGCTTGCTATTGTAGTGTACTTGTATGTAATCTGCGGTAAAATTTCATAAACGACCATGGACTTTGCACATGTTTCCAAAAACGAGCTTGTGCTTTGAAACATAAAAAACCTACCATATCATTTGAAAAATACAGAAACCATCACAAATTTTCCAGTTTCAAGTAACCACCATATACTTTGAAAAAATACACAAAAACAATTTGCAGTGTCCATAAGTGCTTGCTGATGCCCATGAACTTTGGAGTACAGTTTAGTTATTTGAACCTATAAATATGTAGAACTTTTTTGGTATTTCGAATGTATATGGCAACTTTTTGTTATATTCAAAGTAGATTATATGTTTTAGAAATATGGTCAAAGTTCATGGGAGGTTTTCAAAATTTATTTGCAATTCGCAAACATTGACAGTAATTAACATAACCTTCACTCCTAGTGCCAATGAAAGGTACCCATCAAAAGATATAAAACCTCAAATGAAAGGAAAGGTCTCTAGTTTCATTAAGAAAGAAAAAATGCATGTAAACTAAAATATCAACAAATCACAAATATAAAGTCTTACCAATATGTTCGCATGACGCTCGACATAGCAACATGTCAAAAAAATTTCTTTGACATTAAGCTTGCAGTATAGCATAGGAGGGCACAAAGTACAACCACCATCAAACATGAATCTTAGAACACATTGATTAGAAAAACACATATATCCAACTTAATTAGTTAATAAGAGGTCCAGCAAATCATCCATGTAAGCCGAATGAGGAACGCTACACCCTTTATTGTTGCACTTCAAATTCAGAAAAGGTTTCTTTTGCCTAATCAGATTGACAGAACTTCTTACAATGAAATTAGACTAAACAGATTATCGATACAGTTAAATGCAATTTAAAAAAATGAGAGATATAACGTAATTCATACCTTTATCACTTCACTTATTTGCCACAAAATACATAGGTCATATTCGAAGTCATGAAACTTTGCCACTTTATACAAATCCAAAAGCAAAACTAATGGAAAAAATCATGCACATTAATAAACCCAAGCTAAGATTTTAGTTGTGAATATAATATGAGGACAACACATGACAAATTTTAAACTATGGAATATTATAAATATCATTTTCATATATTAGCAAAACATCAAAAAGTCTCACCTTTTTTGGCATTGGCGTTAAAACCATATGAAATCAGACTGGAACAGAGTTTATGGTATATATCTAAGCCGAGATAGGAGCCCATTAACTTCATGTCAACCAAAAGTAAGAATTCATTTAAGAAATCAGCTGTGTTTCTACTTCATGCACGTTCTTTAAAGGAATCAAGGACATTAATATGATCAACACGAAGCACCTTGTCAGCCAACTCTGTCTCATTAGGATCGAGAGCTGCCGCTTTTCTGACATCGTCCCCTTTTGGCTTGATGTGTCTTCTATAGTCACTATTGGAATCATGCTATCCTAAGTAGGAAATCGTTGGATCGTAGAAATTCTTGGTTCTACTCAATGTGGAAGAAACATGAAAGAAATGCTTTATTTTCAAATTTTCTTCGAATTCATAAATGGAAGGATGAAATTTGTTCATCTTGGTTTGCAGCAGTTGAAACTGCCAGTGATTGCCCCTTCTTTCCTATATGGGTCATCTATGGGAGGTAATTTTACTATATGCCATATTTATAGCAATCCTGGAGGCATGGTTCTGATAAGAAATGAAAAGAAAATCCTCAATCACTATAGAAACATCATAATGAATAATGTCATTGGGTGTAAATACAAAACAACATAAGAAACTTGATATCTCAGCAAGATCTGTGAAATACAAAATATTATGTCTTTCACAATAATGTTTTTTGGTAATTCATTCACAATAATGTTAATATGATATAAACACTAACATCCTACTCCTCAATAAATATCAATAAATTTTATCTAGAAGAAAGAACATCACACAAAACTGTGAAAGATACATTTGTTAACGTGCGAAATGTCGTAAGGAGCCTGCAATGTTGGCCACAATAGTCAAAGGAAGTATAGTGTACTGATAAGTGTCCACATAAAAATAAATATTAGAGACTTCAATTCATTAATGTCCAGGTTTTAAACAAAGATTTAAAAATTGTTTTCTGCCTCCAGACACTTTGGATCCTAACTCGGTTGCTTTTTCTAGAACTATTAATAATTAATGAATCAAGTGTAAACTGAACAAAAGAAATTGATGACACAAACTCGACCCCCTTCAAAATCATAACTCAAACCCCAACAATGGTCAAAATCATAACGCAAACCCCATCAATATCAAAACTTTTTGATAAAATCACAACCAAACATCAACAAACAACAACAAAGAAAAAAAGCACACGTCCAGATCAACCAACTACATCAACAAAAAAACCAAATTTAAGATAAAACCTGCAACCAACCGATCAACACTCAAGACCCATGAGAGATAATCATCAATTTGAACAATTCAAAGAGCATCCATGATAGTAAAAGGGCAATAAACATCAAAGTACCTGATAAATGTGGTTTTTATCAGAAGTTCCCTATTGCTTTGATGCTTTATCTGCCTTCTCCATTTCTCCATCTGCAGTGTTGCAATTAAGCAACTGTAGAAACTAAATTCAGCAACAGAAATAAATATATAACATTGTAGCAAAGTAGAGCTCTTGCATACCATTCTTTATCAGAAGATGACTCCACTTCCCTCCACAAACATTCGTGTGCCCTAAAATCTGACAGGTCATCTCTATCCAAAGATGACTTCTCTGGAAAAGGAGGAGCCCGTGGTTGGCGACGATGACGGTGGTTATATAGTGAGGCTGGATGGCTGTTCTTTTTCCTCCCAATCACCCTTACCCATTCGCACATCTTCTCCCAAACTACTGCAAACAAAAACAATTAGTGGTCTCATTAAACATAAGTAATTATAAACAAACTTACTACAAAACAAAGAGATGTGTTAAATAGTCTGACTTCACACATAATTTGCATGAAGCAAATACAATAGCACCCAATACATAACAAAGAAAACATATATCTCTGCCAAATTCTCCTTCTCGTAAAACTCGAAGAACATATAATTGGGAGACCTCGCGTGAGTCGTAACCTATTTTGCTAGCCAAGATGAAGCTGTACAACTCCAAGCTTCATAGAATAATAATATTGAAAACGAAGATAACGAACAAAGGAAAGTAAGAAATATCAATTTGCAATATTTGAATTGATGAGTTAATAAAAATCCAAATGATGTATAATAATTCGACATAGATTTTCTCTGAAATTGTGCTTACTGAGCTTTGATCAATCACACGACATCAACCAAAGAGTTAATTTGGAGTTTGACACCAATGCAGTGCTCTTCAATTAAACCCCATCCAATAGCAAAAAATAAGAATGAGATCAAATATGATGGGTACTACAAATGATTCCAAAAACAGAATGTAATCCACACCAATAAAGATGGAAACATAAATTGAAAAAACAGAACAGACCATGATGGGCATAGACATAAGTAGTCCTCCATGAATAGATGTGATCCCTAAGCTTCAAAGCCGACCTTGTGATCCTATCAGCAATCATCATTCATATTGGGAAAAAACTCAAATCAATTAGAATTGGGATCAAAATAATTGAAACAAAACCCAAAAAAGAACAGAAAAAAGTTTATCAATTCTTTCTGGTGTTTATTTCTGTAATGCCATTGCAAGTTTATGGTGTTTGTTTTGTAATACCAGTGTTTACTTTGAAAGTGAAACAATGAAATTTTGTAAGCTGTTGCTTTTGCAATGTCATTGTCTTACTGTCGTTTCTTTTGTTTACTGCAGTGGCAAGGAGACATAGTTTACCATCGAGCCTGAATTAACTTTAGGGTTACTGATGACAGCTAATTATATACATACTTTATATTTGAAAGTGCTGATTATTTAGGCCATTCAACTGTTAACATTGATGTATATGTGTAGATGTTGGCTATGTGCATCTGTGTTATGCGCCGATGTTCTATAAAATGATCTATTGCAGTGGCAAGGACGCAATGTTCTATCGATGTGGGAACTTTCAAATTGTTATATAAAATAGCTTGCGTCTTGATGCTTGGTTCTTCTGTTGGCTTGATGTCATGCCTAGCAATATGTTATAATAATGTACAGTCTCATGAAACTATATCAACTTTCAACTTTTGGATGTATAAAGATGAGAAACAAACTTTAGGATTACTGTGCATTGCCTGATTAATAGTTATATAAACAACAAAAAACAAAAAATTACAGGGGATCACATTCAGATCATTATAGTTAGTCTCATATATCAAAATAAAAATTAAACGTGATCACATACGACTATGGAAAAAATTATCCCTTCATGGAAAATCTTGAGATTATATTTGTTCAGTTGATTTGTCAACCAAAAAGATTAGCATGTAAGTTGATTTGTTAACCAAAATTAATTTTGCATGTTCAAATAAACAAAAAATTAATTAATAATTCAAGGGGTAACCAAGAAACTTGATCTTGAGGACCTGTCGATCTCAAGAGCTAATGAAGTAGCAGTTGATCTCCAGCAAGATCGAAACTTTGCTCAACCCAATTGATATCCAGCATCTTGGACAGCTCCTTCCCATAGTCATAAGCCCTAATGAACTGATCCTCGATGTCCCTCAGTGAATCGAGTAGATCCCTTCGCTTCTCAGGCGACTCCGCCACTGTCAGCCCCCTCTCCTCGCCCACCGTCTCAACATTCTCCTTGATCACAACCTCGCCATTGCTCACTGTTTTACCGTCTCTCCGGCTTCTTCGAGCTCCGATGGAGGTGGCGAAGGGGAGGGCGATAAGCAGGGGGGCGAAAGGGGAGGAGTGGCGGACGATGAAGATCTTGAGGGCGGTGGCAGGGAGCTCAGTGGAGAGGGGTGGCCGTGGGCTGAGGGGCTGCGTAGGGGAACGATGGGGGAGGGGGTCGTGGTCACAGCAGGGGAGATTGATGGGGTTTGGGTGAGTTTTAGAAATAGAGAAGAGGATGGCTGCGTTTGGAGTTCCCCCTAAAAAAATTTATTATTTGGAGTTTCCCCCCAAAATACAACTTTATCCCAATTGTTTTTCAAATTCAAAAACATCCCTCAACCCTTCCCTCCAAATTACACAACACTTTATCCCAATTTCTCTTTTTCCAATTTCTCTTATCCAATTTCTCTTGTCCCTTATCCAAAATGTAATAACCACCCATTGTTTTACCCAATATCTCATCTCTTATCCAAAACCTCTTATCCAACTCTTATCCAATAACCCATGATAACATCCCTGTTTTATAATATAGATATTATTTTCTATTGCATCATACACAATAATTCATATCTTTAATGTTAAAATCTATTTGCATCAAATACAAATGAACTTAAAACAATCCCATACAGCATTCTACTTATGCTGAAGTCGCAAAAAATTATATCTCATTTAATGTCAAAAAATTATGCGACCCTATTAAATCCTATTTAATATAGATCGATTTAATGTCACTAAATCTTAGTGACTTCATTTATTCTCGTGCACCTGAGTGCACTCCTTCTAAATACTTCCTATTACTAAGACGCAAACCGAACTCGGTGTGAGACCTTACAACCTGACCCTACTATAGGTTGGGGCTCGAAACCCCTAGATGACAGTAACCACGAGTAGCAGGTGTCGTCCCTGTTTCAGCATCATAATTACGTGATTGACGCATCAATAAAAGTGTCGTCGGGTTCATTCTGACTGTGTCAGTGGTGAATACCGTAGTTTTAGTCCCTTCAGTATGACTATGTCCCTGCATGGCCTAAGATATGGTAAACGGTCAACCCTAATGGCCAGCATCGGTCAGCATACTTCGGTCTTTGTTATATACACGTTTTCCATCTTACAACGTACCCCGGTCGAGGTTTAGCACAAAGAACAGTACTGAGCCTGTGACACTAACTTCCCTTTAACGGAAGAGACGAATCCCATCTTAGTCATTTACTTACCTCGTATGCTTCAAGTGTCACCCAACGTAAGACCTTTCAGTAGGCCTGGCCTTGAAGCTAGATCATAGATCTAAGTGACACTATTCACGCACAGGTTCGTACAAAGGCTTCAGGTCTTAAAGACCAACTTACCTATCATCACTATAGAGTTATTAATAACAGTTTAGTTAAAGTTTAACCATTTAATAACTCTTCATCGGGTCGTTCAGTGGACTCATACTCCAATGAGCACATATGCCTTGTCTCCGACTTCGCCAGGTCGAATGACTATGAGATCATCATCACCCTTTGGGGTACGACAAAGACACAATGGTTTGTCTGATGTGCTGATATCCCTTTCTCGACACATCTATGACCATGAACGTTTTAAGACTTAAGTTTCTATCGGTCATTCACTTCCCATAATTAAGATCTCCATCTAGATATGTAATGACCTCACTTAAAGTCTAAGGAAATTATCCAAGTACATAATTCATTGAATTTATACTAAGGTAATTAGTACTATTTATATTTTGAACAAGATGTTTCTTAGGATAAATTGCCTAAAGGGCATATATCTTCCTATATCTCTCACTTGCACTTAAGCTATTTATCTCGGTATCTTATACCGCTATAGCATATCAGTCACTACGGACGTTCATATGTCAAACCTAAAAGGGATCAGCTAAAACGTATTTATTATGTAGTTTTATGGAGTCTAATTATTTACATATCATTTTGTCACACCGAGGTGATCCTTCGAAATCGTCTTTGGATCGCATCCAAAGATTTTCCTTCTTGTATAGCTAACTATTAGCATGCACAACTTGATGTAATATTTATTATTCCTACAAGTCAGTCATATCATAGCATATTCTAATTATTCTTGTGTCAATTCTGTCCAGTACATTAATGACACCAAAGTTTCTATATCTTTCACATAATCAAAACACTTTTGATTTGATGTCACATATATATGGTTTTATAACTTGGAACTTTTATTTAGTCAAACAACGGAACTAAGTAATATGCTTGCTCCCACTGACTTCGAGAACCGTCTGGTTAAATACTTCAACTTATATTTCTAAATCTTATTTAGAATACTTATTAAGTATAACCAGCCCATTCGTGCTGAATTAATTAAAGTGGATTGTACCAGTGTCAGGTTGGTTTGACGAATAAGTCATATTAAGATCCATCTATAGGAGTCTTGATGACAACTTACTCAATCAAAACTTCCTACACTGTTATTTCCTTTAATTGCATTAATCTTCTTACTTGAAGTATTAAATGTAGTCCAACAAGAACTATTTTCATTGTGTGCATAATTAAGATCATATCTAATTTATACGCTCCTGGGCTTACTTATTACTAAGGATTAGTTAAATATACCGACAACTCCAATTAATCTCATTAACTCAGAAGCATCTACGACAGCTCAAGGAAACATACTCAACAACTCAGATAGCCATACACAGCAAATAACCATTCACAACAAATCATATTTCAACCAGAGCATATATTGCCAAGATATCAACGATTTAATACAGAATGAAAAACTTGTTCATCACAGAAACTTTGAGTGAAAATCACTCAATCATTATTTTAAAACAAAACATCGATAATTTATTCAAAAATAAAAAAGTATCGACTGCTTCTTGATATCTTCTGAAGTCCCTAGACGGCCCCCGCCGCAACGATTACTCTGATTGCCGACCGTGTTGGGAACTTCTTCCATCCTTTGCTTCATGCACCTGTAGACAGTATACAGATGTCTTAGTAATCATACTGGTATTTTATACCTTGTAACAAAGCTTTTATGGAAATTTATATGCTCTTAAATACGATTTGTACCTGAGGTAAAGGCATCACCATGCCCCTTCTTCTTTGCAAGGTAGACCTTGCAGTTCCTCTTCCAATGACCCAGTTTGTGGCAGTGGAAGCATTCAGATTTCGATGGTGTCCCTTTGTTCTTTTTCTCCTTCTTCCCTTTCGCAGGTTGAGGGGTCTGCCTCTTCTCACCCTTTCTCTTAGGTTGGTGAGAAGGGGTAGATCCAACAACTAACACTACTGTTGGCTTCTCCTTGATCTCCTTGAACTGCCAGAGCATGTTCAGGAGACCAGGAAGATCCACTTCATTGTTGTTCATTATGAAACTCGTAATGAACGGGTTGAAGTCAGGGGTCAAAGGTCTAAGGATTATGTCCACGCTCATGTCATTTTCACAGACAAATCCTAGTTGGGCTGCATCTTCTATGTAGCCGATCATCTTGATAACATGACCATGCACAGGGCCTGTCGTCATCTTGACTCCCCAAAGGTAGCAGGTGGCCTCAAAACTGGCAGCTCTAGAACGCTTGCCATACAATTCCTCTGCGTTCAAAAACATGCTTCAGACATCCATATTTCGTGCTTTCTTTGCAGGTCATTGGTCATAGAGGCCAGAGTAAGGTACCTGGCCTTCTCTGCATTCCTTTAGTACTGCTCGTATGTTTCCCTCTCCTTGTTGGTGGCAACCTCATCGGGCCTTTCCAGAGCATTCTCCGTCAGAATGTAGCCTATCCCAGCTAGCAAGAGGACCAGCTTTATGTTCCTCAGCCAGTCTTTGTAGTTCGTCCCATCTAACACTTGTCCTCGATTATGAATTTTTATCCTGACTCCATACTGCATTATTAATATACATTGAATTAGCATATGTTCTTGTATAGTTTAAGAGGTTTTTAATAAGCTATATTCTCCCACTATTTTTAAAGAATTTTAAGCCATAAAAATAAACAATTTATTATAATTAAAAAAATTTGTGGGAGAGGGATCCAACCGCCCTGAGTCTCACAACCTTGGTGTGCTCAACAAGTTGTTTGACTCGGCAGTCAGTAGATTAATTCTTCATAAATCATATCATACATGACTCCCTATTTGATTTTACCCTTAGCCACTTAAGATCATGAGTGTGTTCATCCAAATCATAATGACGAGCCTAGTCAGACCCTTGTTTTCGTGTCTAGCTTAACTTGCGCCGGCGCTCGGTGTATTCACGACACGACAGTTTGGGTCAAGGCTAGACTACATCATATGTGATCAGAAGTTGGTTTTTATAAGGTTGCCCTGTCACAGCTTGAGTATGCTTAACAACTGTAACATGGTTCCTATGCTGTAAAACAAGGAGGGCTACATTTTATCTCGAAAAAGATTATTAACATATTAGACTTAGGTATAGTTGAGGGTGTCATATAATCATGATTCGCATCATTGCGGACCAGCAGACACGACCAGGGAATTGACTAAGTCAGATCACTTATCACCAGTCTAGCTAGGGTGATCCAACAAACTTAGCCAAGCACATTGACCAGATCATGGTCCATTGAATGAAACTTATCATTTATATATGCGTGCCATCAACTAAAAGGATTTTATTAGAACTAATTAATCCTATCAACTAGTGGAATCCTTAAAATTCAAAATTTATTAGGATTCGTTAATAACTTTTATTAAGTCCTTATCAACTATAAGGTTTCATTTGTATTAACGTGCTATCCTAATCGTTATTAGGATTTTAATAAATACAAATTACAACACTTTAGTGCATCCTTTAATGAAAATTATTATTATAACAGTTAAAATAATAATCGTCGTCAAAAGGGGCTACCCTAATCAGGAATTAGGTATCTTACAAGTTGTAACAATTTATTAAAACATAGCATGTTATTTTAAAATTCATCGCATAAATTTTAAATGTGTTTTTAATGGCTAACCTAAAAGGGTTTTATTGAATCATCAAATAATAAGCAAGAATTTAGAATGGCCATTAAAACATAAACTAAACTAACTTATCACATAAAATTAACATGCATTTATCAACTTAAATATCACGTAAAAAAATTTCTAACTATTTAATAATTATCAAATAATTATTAAACATGCACAACATATTAAAATTTATCCGATAAATAATTAATATGCATCTTAAAATTTCACACTTAAATCATAAGGATGATTTTAAAAACATATAATTTTTATCTAATAAAAATTAATAGTTTCATAAAAAATTATCACATAATTTTTATTTCAAAAAGAAACATCTTAAAATCATCATCTAAATTTCATGCTACAAAAATTTTATGACATAAAACAATTTTTTTAAAAGCATATCAAATTAAGGGGTTTCATTTTAACAATATCGTATAAAGTTAAAATATATGTATCTTAAAAGCATACAATCATTTTTAAAAATATTGCAGTCATTAGATCACATGCAGACTTAATGCTCTGATCTACTGAAGGGTTTTGATGGACCCTTAGGGAATTATTCTATGCACGTCTTACGTCGGACGGACGATAGAGGTAGAAAAACATGCAGCGGAAAAACAATCGTTAAACTATTTAACAAAAGCCCTAAGGATTCAAGACCCTAGCCAGGATCTCTGCTATATTGAGGTGGATCTGACCACACCAAGATAGATCTAAACTACTGCAACATAATTAAATGAAAGCTTTTAACCTACATGCCCGAAACTTTGCTTGCACTGGCGAAGTGCACTGAACCACCTTCTGCTCCCACCAGCTAGTCGCATCTGCGCTCCCGAACCGATCCACTCGAAGCGAGCCGACACAATGCCTCTGGGCCAACCACTTGCCGAAGAAGATTTAACTTGAGTGCGATCCAACGTCTTAGATTTCCCCTAGCCCCATTTTGGGGTTGGGTTTGGGCCTAAAAAGCCCTCTCTTGAATTTGTTCTTCTCCTATTTAACACACCTTTTAAATAGGTTTTCTGGACCCGTTTGGACTTCGATTTGAGCACGGTTTTCTCTCCGAATTTCGTGGAAAAATCATCTTCGTTTATGTGCCTTTATAAAATATATTTGTAAACATTTTACAATATATTTTATTTTCTATTGCCTCATATGCAATAATTCAAATCTTTAATGTTAAAATCCATTTGCATCAAATACAAATGAACTGAAAACAATCACATACAACATTCTACTAATGCTGAAGTCGCAAACAATTTGCCACATTATTAAATCTCATTTAATGTCAAAAACTTAGGCGGCCATATTAAATTCTATTTAATATAGATCGACTTAATGTCACTAACTCTTAGTGACTTCATTTATTCTCGTGCACCCGAGTGCACTCCTCCTAAATACTTCCTATTACTAAGACGCAAACCGAACTCGGGATGAGACCCTACAAACTGACCCTACTACAAGTTGGGTCTCGAAACCCCTAGACGACAGTAACCACAAGCAACAGGTGTCGTCACTGTTTTCGCATCATAATTACGTGATTGACCCATCGACAAAAGTGTCGTCGTGATCACTTTGACTGTGTCAGTGATGAATACCGCAGTTTTAGTCCCTTCATCATGACTATGTCCCTGTATGGCCTAGGGTATGGTAAACTGTCAATCCTACTAGCCAACATCAGTCAGCATACTTCGGTCTTTGTTATATACATGTTGTACATCTTACAACGTATCATGGCCCAAAGAACCGTACTGAGCCTGTGACACTAACTTCCTTTAACGGAAGTGATGAATCCCATCTTATTCATTTACTTACCTCGTACGCTTCAGGTGTCACCTAACCTAAGACCTTTCAGCAGGCCTGGCCTCGAAGCTAGATCATAGATCTAAGTGATACTATTCACGCACATGTTCGTACAAAGACTTCAAGTCTTAAGGACCAACTTGCATATCATCACTATAGAGTTATTAATGACATTTTAGTTAAAGTTTAACCATTTAATAACTCTTCATTGGGTCGATCGGTGGAATCATTCTCTAATGAGCACATGTGCCCTGTCTCCGACTTTGCTAGGTCGAATGACTATGAGATCATCATCACCCTTTAGGGTAAGACAAAGGCACAATGGTCTGTCCAATGTGCCGATATCCCTTTCTTGACACATCTTTGACCATGAACGTTTTAAGACTTAAGTTCCTATTAGTCATTCACTTCCCATAATCGAGATCTACATCTAGATATGTAAGGACCTCACTTAAAGTCTAAGAAAATTATCCAAGTACATAATTCATTGAATTTATACTAGGGTAATTAGTACCATTTATATTTTGAACAAGATGTTGCTTAGGATAAATTGCCTCATGGGCATATATCTTCCTACACTCATGTATATACAGAAAGTGGACATAGCTGCTCTATACTTTGGGTCAAGACCCATCCTGAATCACCTAGCCCTGGTGGCATTTTACTTCACCAACTCCTGAGCGAACTTGCACAGCAATGAGAACTCTGCATCGTAGGGATCCACACTCAGTCACCCTTGTGTCAATTGCTCGAACTATAGACACAACTCATCCTTCTTCATCTCTGGGAGAAACTGAGCCTTGAACAATTCCTTGAACTTATCCCATGAAATAGATCCAGTCAAATGTAACTCATGTGCATCCCACCAATCTCTAGCTTTGTATGTCAACTGCCTCTTTGCATCATCTACCCAACCATCCCAAGGATATCCAACTACTGCCAGGTCATCGTCCATGTGTCTATTCCACTCGTCAACCTCCAGAGGACTCTCCTTACCCAAAAAGGACTTCAGATGCAAGGCCCTAAACTGCCTGAAACCTCCCATCTAGCTAGCTTCTCATCTTGCCGACTCAGATGCTCCAGTATACCCATCAGAACCTTTACCATCAAAGCTGACTCAGAAGAGGCCACATCTGAAGCAGACGTCCCATCCCTAGACATCTCATTCCTGCTATCCAGTCTGCAAGAAGGAATATAATAAAGAAGATTCAATACAAGAATTACGTATTATAGTTTGGAGCTTCCTCTGAACTATTCTTACGTATATTGCAGTGTAATCTGACCTGTATGGGCCATCACAAAAACATGTCATGCCTCGCTCCCCCATAATATGGAGACACGTAGCATGACGAGGCTGATGTAGTATTCAGGCACATGACTTCGAGTCCTTAATATCCAAATACTACTAGGTATTAATTGTGAGTGAATAAAACCAAGTACACATGCCACTGCGATACACTGGAATAGTACAACAGAAAAGTAAAATGCTCCAACAAAATTAAAATCCACAAGTATTGAAAAGGAAATACTAAACATTACATCAAGAGTACATCGTATATACTAAGGGGGAAAAGTCAAAAAGAGAACCCCAACCCTCAAAAAGAAACCAAAGGGGTCCACACCCGGTACAACGCACCCTCTAGTCTACCCCAGGGAAATCTAAGTGGACAATGTCTCTGTCTGTCTCCATCTGTACCTCAGTAGATGGAGTGATCTACTGAACACAAGCCTGCTCTTCAGTCTTTACCTCTGAACCTGAAAAACGTAGATGGGACACGTCAATGCGTGACCCAGTAGGAAACCAAACTAAAATAGGTAGGACCTAGTTTTAGAACTGGATTACCTATCTAAAGGGGTGGTCTACTGAAGAACTTGTCCACAGAGTATGCATAATAATAAATCACAACAGGCAATGTGCTGAAAGAAAAACTGAGAAACATGTAACATATGGTAACAACATTCATGAGTTAAAGACGGTTAAATTAAAGTTATCACTTTGAATATTTGTGAACCCATGTAAATCGTAGGACACTTAAGGAGCTGGACTTTACCCACGGTAGGTGAAAAGTGGTAACCCGAACAGCGACACGAACATTATAGAGGCCTTTTGCAACTTCCCCTTTTGGGAGCGAGACAATTCTCGGGTTTTCTGGAAAAATAGAGGAAACCATTAGTTACCTAATGGTGCATCACGAGTACACCACCGACCTCTCTAACTCTAGCCAACTCCCCCTTTCAAGAACACGAGTGAGAATTAAATCTGTATCCACTCCTTAAGGTCTAATTTTTTACATGTGTTCCCCTAAACTCACATCTAGAGTCTCACCCATTTCTGAATGGACTGAGGACTCCAGAATACTTACAGTCATCTCACTCTAAATTCAATCAGTTCATATTACTTTATTTTAACTTACATCTCATTCGACGGTCTCATTACCGCATTCACATTTCATTTTATGAACATCACTTTCACATGAACATTTCATTTTGTCCTCCTTCTCAATTCAATTGCATGATTTTCCACAATCAAGTTTCCACACATGAATTACTTCAAAATAAATTGAAGTTCTCCTTTCAACATATAAAACAATGGTGTAGCATAATAAGCATGGCTATTGCAACATGAACATGATTCTTCCATAATGACATCTCAAGTTAATCATTTCAGAGCATGGTAATCAACATACTATCATCATTTATAACATGATAAGAAGCATAAAATTCAGCCTGGGGTTCATATGGTTCATATCACAACTAGACTCAAAAATTACAGGCTGTGAAGTAATCCACACGGTTGTGTGGGATTTCCACACGGCCATGTGGAGCATATCAATGTCAGTTCAGAAAAAATAGCAGAACCAAACGGTCATGTGAGAGTTTCACACGGTCGTATGGGGCATCGGGCTCAACCAAATTGGCCACATGGTTGTGTTGGATTTCCACACGGCCTTGTGGAGTCCCACAGCCTACCGTTTAGAACAACATGCCACACTTTCGTTTCTAGGTGATAAGACCGTGTGCTTATGGGGTATTCCACTCTGCTCGTCAACATCTACATCGACGTGTTACGAGGTTAAAAGGGTTAACACAACTGTGTCGACTTCGACATAGTCGTATGGGCCTAACCTCTTACGCAATCAACTACACGGTCAAAGACCAACCTCGTGGCTTCTCTATTAATCGAACAACTACCACATGGTCAAGACACGGTCGTATAGGTGAGAACACAACCCTCTGATGAACTTGACTCATCCGTGTGGTTTCTTCCTGCTGTCAAGTTCTATAGCGATAAAACTCAAACTTACATGATAGTAAACTAATCCTATTTAATTTGGTTAGGTTCCTACCTCAACTTGTCCTTCAAAATGTCTGGGGCCCTTCTTAATCCTTGATGACCTTCTGAAGATAGCTTCTTCTCCGATCGATGATACGAGGCATGGTGAGCTAAGGGTTAGTGGTTGTTAGGGTTTCGGCAAAAGAGAGAGTAGCAGCAAGGGATGTTTTCACCTAGGCTATGCTTGAGTAGAGAGAAGATGGAACAATGCTTCTTCTTTCTCTCCTCTTTTCTTTTGATTTTTCTTAGATTTTTCTCCTTTTTTAATCTTTTGATTAGTCTCATCACTCCCCCCTAATCCTCTAAGCATGCCACTTGTCCCATGGGTTAGGTGGGGTTGAATATGCTGATGACACCTCTAGCAAGAGGTGTCTCTTTTAAGGATTTTTGAGATTTTAATTTTAAGAAAATAATTATACCCATTTAGTACCGAATACACTCTTGAAAGTTTAACCCTGTATGGATCAATACACTAGAGGGGGGTGAATAGTGTATATAGTAAAAATTGTTGCAATTAAAGAGTTACTTCTAATTGCTTAAGATGTGCAGAAATTAAAGTACAAGAATAATGTAAATCAAACGCAAACACAGATATGTATCCTGGTTCGGATCCTCTTGATCCTAGTCCAGTCCTCTACTCCCAGTAGAGATTTTCCACTATCAACACTTGCAAAACTGCAAGCAACAACTTTACAAAAATGGCGAAACTCTCCGTGTCCCAAACTTTGTACAATCTCAATAACTAGAGATTCAAACCTGTAAAAGAAATAATGAAATAACAAACACCTATAGCCTTGTAATGAATATGAATTCAAAGGTCGGTGTTTAGAGGAGAGACTTCATTGTTTCCAGATATGAAATGGTGAAACACAATTGAAGTTCTTCCGTTCTTAAATGAAGAGAGAAATCTATCGATTATTTCTTACAAATAAGAATTGAACAACTTTCCTAAGAGTGTTGAAATCCAAGTTCTTCCATTCTTAAACAAAGAGAGAAATCTTTCGATTTCTTCTTGCAAATAAGAATAGAACAACTAATGGCAAAGTGCTTAAGAACTTAATTTCAACTTAATCAAAAAACGTGAGAGAGAGAGAAAGAGAAAGTTGTGAATGAAACGTGAGGGTATGGCCTTGTATTTATAGGCTTTGAAAACGGTTGTAAAGACAACGGCTAGAAACTACCAAGGCAACGGCTAGAAACCAACTTAATAGGATAAAATGAAATTAGCAAGCTAAAAGACTATTTAGGCTGCTAATTCGGAAATGATTGGTTTTTTTGGTGAGTAACGGCAAGAAACTAACTTAATGGGTTAAAAAGATTTTTAGAAGACTAAAAAGAAATTAGCAGGCTAAAAAATCTATCAGGCTGCTAATTTTGAAATGATTGGATCTGTTGTGATTGTTGGAGTACAACTCGTAATGAATGAACAAAAGTATCTTTCAATCAATGATTGTCAAAATTAATAGTCAATGAATTGGATGGCTAAATTTTGGAGAGGAATTATTTGTGATATGAGTAATAGGGATGGAAGAATGAAATGACCTATGAAGCTAAGATAGCTCATTATAAGGCTTTAACAATCTATGAAATATACAACAGTTCTTCTTGATACAGAAAGCCGTAGATATTGTATCTTGAGCAATTAGCAGATGATCCTTGTCGCATATATTCAAGCTTTGAGTTGTTGTTTGTCCAATGTTGTATACTGCATAAATGTTAGTATACCTACATAGATAGAGTTAGTATAAACAAAATATGTTTGTCACATCAAAACTTATATGGAGATAGAGATATGGAATTGTGAAATTCCAACATTCTCCCCCTTTTGATGATGACAAACATTAAGAGATATGAATGTTACTCCCCCTGAATAGTTGCCATAGGGGAATTCGTAAGATCTCCCCCTTTGTCATCCACAAAAAGTGGAGGGGAAATTTAGCAGACTAAATGTGGGATATAACAGAAAAACAAAAAAGACTAACATCATGCAATCAAACAAGGACAGAACCAAAGTACTTATATTGGATACGAGCAAATACTGACAGAGATGTAATACAAGGTTATCAAGACAAACAAAAGCGAACCAAGTGACAAAGTGAACCAACCTAACATATTCAGCATACTAACAGAGTTTATCAAACAACACCACAACAGAGTGACAGAGTCATCCAAATTAACAACGAAACACCAAAACATCAAAATAACAAAACATCAAACTGAAAGTCTGCATCAAAACAGGAGAACATCAGCAACGGAAATCATGGAAAACGAAAGTGATCACGGACGAGAGGAAGATCCGGGTGCACGGTCACGGTGGGATGGCCAAGGGAAAGACTCGAAAGCAGTGAGAATCTGGCCTTGTGATATCTTCATGGCTTCCATCATGCGGTTATGCTGCTGCATGGTTGCATCATATGCACTTAGATAGGTCTGAATCCCAGTAAAGCCAGCATGCATCTCCTTCTGGAGATCCGCAAGAGATTGATTGACAGAGGTTTTGAAATCTGCAAACTCAGATGCAAAGGTAGGACGGGCAGTGGATCTATAAGAGAAGTCAGGCTTGTGAACAGTTTGCTTAACCGACTTGTACCCACCACATTTAACACCACTTGTTGAACCGGGAGTGGATGATTGACAAGTTTCATGAGCGGCCGCAGGTTTGGCCGTATGATGAGGACTTGGGGTGGTGTCGGCCTCAGTGTCGACATCATCGTCGGATAGTTCGAGGTGCATGTTGTGGAGGGTAGTGTAGTTGAAAGAGACTGGATTATAACGTTCGATAGCATTGGCAGTGGTGATTTGAAAAGCTCGGATGATTTTAGTGATGAGGCATGGAAGGAAGATGTATTTCTTAGGGCGTTTGACTAAAGTTTCCATCAAAACATTATCCCACTGAACGGGTAACTTGCCCATGATTGCATACAAACAACGTGCTACATTGGTGCTAATATAGTTCAAAGAGCCAGTTTTCGGGACAAGATTGTAAATGATGAACTTGACAACCAAACGGGCAGAGGAAGAAAGATCGGAGGCCGGTTGATGTTTCGGATCAAAGTTAGGGGCTAGAAGTGCTCGGATCTTAGGGTCTAAAAAGGAATTGGGAAGAGGAAGTAGATGACTAGCGGGTAGGTTGATTATGGTAGTAAGCATCTCACCGAAAACACTGATGGCGTAGCCATTGACGATGGTTGATAAGGTGAGGACCCCATTGATGGTTGCCGAATCCAAGTTAGCGTAAAACTCACGAACAAGGACGGGATAAAATGGAACGCGGTTGGTGTAGTTCCAGAGGTGGACGAGACCCGCTCCTTCAAGTAAGTCGAAGAGCTTCAAGAAGAGAGGATCATCGAATTCAATCGAGCGTTCGGGGTAGATCTGAAAATCCGAGAGTCGATCAAACTTCCATTCGGCCTCTGGAGTGCGAAAACGCTCGCCGAATGATAGAGGGACGAAGTCTAGGTAGGAGTGATCCATGAGGAAGATGAGGGCTTCTGTTGAAGATAGGGATGAAAAGAGATGGAATATCCTAGAAGAAGAACGGTAGGATTTAAATAAGAAAAGAGAAATACAAGCCATGGAGGGAATGGTTACCGAAGTGGTGCCATAAGAAGTTGTAAAAACCGAACAATTTGAAAACAAAACTGAAAGCACCGTTTGAAACAAACGGGTGGAAGAAACTGATAAAAGGAACACGCGGGGAAGACAAACAGTTATATAGGAGAAGTCCCGAATTGGTTTTGAAAATAGGTTGCTAAAAATTAAAATTAGTCGGCTAAAAAATAGATTTGTGTAGAAGAAATCCGAAAATAATAATAAGAAAATCTAATTGATAGCCATTAAAAAAGAGACAACCCATGCTAAAAATAGATATTTTGTAAAGGTAATAATGAGATGTTGTCATATGTAAGAGTGAAGTGACATGGTGTAAGTGATATGACACTAATTAGATCTTAATTGATATGGTGTAATAGAGTGATTGACATGTGTAAGAGATATTTGTTTTCATGTCATGACAAAAATTTAAGAGATGGGATTTAAAAAATAGATTAGGTGAAGACTAATTAGAGATGTATTAAAAGAACAATATCACATCCCTTACGTATATGTGACCAATTAGTACATAAGGAACAAAAAATTTCGGCCAAATAAAAAAAAAAAATAATAATAATAATAATTTAATAAAATTCTAAATAGGAATATGATATGTATATTAAAATTCAGATTCCTTGATAATACCTAAGTCTTCTAAATTTAATAAAAGAGTCTTCTTTTAAGGGCTTGGTGAAAATATCAGCAAGCTGATTTTCAGTAGAAATGAACTTCAAAACAATATCACCCTTCTGAACATGATCATTTAAAAAATGATGACGAACATCAATATGTTTAGTGCGTGAATGATGAACTGGATTTTTAGAAAGATTAATAGCACTAGTGTTATCACACATAATTGGACATGTGGAACAATTAATGCCATAGTCTGATATAGTTTGTTTCATCCATAGAATTTGAGCACAAGCTAATCCAGCGGCAATATATTCTGCCTCTGTGGTAGATAATGAAATAGAATTTTGCTTTTTGCTAAACCATGAGACCAAAGCATATCTAAGAAAGTGACATGTGCCACTAGTACTTTTCCGTTCTGATTTGCAACCAGCAAAATCTGTGTCACTATATGATAATAAATCATATGTGCTAGTTTTAGGATAAAACAATCCAAAATCAAAAGTATGTTTAACATATCTAATAATCCGTTTTACAGTAGTAAGATGTGACATTTTAGGATCTGCTTGAAAACGTGCACACACACAAACTGAAAATATAATATCTAGTCTGCTAGCAGTAAGATAGAGTAGAGAGCCAATCATACCTCTATAAAGACGTTGATCAACACTCTTACCATTTAAATCTTTGTCTAGTGATGTAGATGTACTCATTGGAGTATGTTTATCTGCAGAATTCTCTAAGCCAAAACGCTTGATGAGTTCTTTGGAATATTTTGATTGATGGATGAAGATGCCTTCCCTCATTTGTTTGATTTGAAGTCCAATGAAGTAGTTTAGTTCACCCATGTGACTCATCTCAAATTCCTTCTGCATAATTTTAGAAAAATCTAAACAAAGAGATTTATTAGTAGAACCAAATATTATATCGTCAATATATATTTGAATAATAATAATACCAGATTTAATGTTCTTAATAAATAAAGTGGAATCTATTTTACCAATAGAATAACCAGAATTTAAAAGATAGCTTTTTAAGTCCTTCATACCAAGCACGAGGTGCTTGTTTGAGACCATATAAAGCTTTCTTCAATTTGAAAACATGATTTTCTAAATTTTCATGAATAAAACCAGGAGGTTGTTCAACATAAACTTCCTCCTTGAGAAAACCATTTTAAAAAGCACTTTTGACATCCATTTGAAATAATTTAAAATCTTTAAAACATGCAAATGATAACAACATTCGAATAAACTCAAGAACTAGTGCATAGGTTTCATCATAATCAATACCTTCTTCTTTATTATAACCTTGTGCAACCAATCGTGCCTTGTTTCTTGTTACCTGACCAAATTCATCCAATTTATTTTTGAATACCCACTTGGTACCAATAATTGAATGATCTGGTGGTCTGGGAACTAATTCCCAAACATCATTTCTCTGAAATTGATTGAGTTCTTCTTGCATGGCCATGATCCAAGAACTGTCTTTGCATGCTTCAATGACGTTCTTAGGTTCAATGGTTGAAAGGAAAGCACAATGCGCCATTTGTTCTATTTGACGACGAGTTCTAACTCCATATGTAATATCTCCAATGATTAATTCCGATGGATGATTTGGAACTTGTGCAAATACCTTAGGAAGATCTGTATTATCTGAAATAGACTCAATAGAGGGTTTAGTAGCATTAATTTCATCAAATTTAATATTATCTAAAGAATTAGATAAAGGTAATATAATCTCTTCATCATCAATGATGGGAGAATTAGATGAGGGGTTCTCATCAAATGTGACATGTAGTGATTCTTCAATTGTTGAAGTTCTTTTGTTAAATACTATGTAGGCTTTGCTACGTGTTGAGTATCCAACAAAAATACCTTCGTCAGATTTTGAATCAAATTTGTCAAGTGCATCTTTAGTATTAAGAATGAAACATTTACATCCAAACACTTTAAAATATGATACACGTGGAATGCGATTAAAGAATAGTTCAAAACAAGTTTTATTAAGAAATGGCCTTATGAGAACTTTATTCATAATGTAACAAGCAGTTGCGACAGCTTCTGCCCAAAAATATTTCGATAACTTACTATCACAAAGCATTGTTCTTGCACATTCTTGTAAAGTTCTATTTTTCCTTTCTACTCTCCATTCTGAGGAGGAGCACGAGGAAAAGAAAAATTGTGAGTAATGCCATTATCATTACAAAACTTGGTAAAAGATTCATTTTCAAATTCTCCTCCATGATCACTACGAATAGTGACAATGTTAGAAGATTTGAACTTTTGTATCTTTTTACAAAATATTGAAAATTCTTCAAACGCATCATTCTTGTTTTGCAAGAATATAACCCAAGTGTATGTTGAATAGTCATCAACAATGACAAATGCATATATACTTCTATTCAAAGAAGCTACTCTTGATGGACCAAATAAATCCAAGTGTAGGAGTTCTAATGGTCTCTTTGTTGAGATAACGTCCTTTGATTTAAAAGAAGATTTGTACATTTTTCCTTGTTGACAAGCATCACAGAAATGTTTGTGTTTGAAAGAAATATTTGGCATTCCATTTACTAACTTGTGTTTTGAAATACGTGCTAGATTTTTGAAATTAGTGTGTCCAAAATGTTTATGCCATAAAAGTGTATCATCTGATGTAATCATTAAACAATGATTATGAATGATAACTGACATGCATAAGATATAAATGTTATTCTTACGCTTACCACGAAATAAAACAGATGACATATCAGAATCATAAATAATGCAATCATTTTGTTCAAATACTATTTTGTAATTTTTATCGCATAACTGACTAATGGAAAGCAAATTGTGTTTCAAACCGTCAACCAGGAGAACATTCTCAATGATAGGCTGATTTAACTGTTCCAGTGCCTATGATTTTGCCTTTGTTGTTGTCACCAAAGGTAACTGTGCGTCCATCTTTATATTTAACGGTTGAAAGCAAGTTGACATTTCCCGTCATATGTTTTGAACATCCACTATTCAAAATCCATCTTTCCTTTTTAGGTACCTGAAAGATAAAACATTAAGCATTGGTACCCTTTGTTTTAGGGTCCTTGGGATTAGATTTTTGGAAGCCAAACCCAAGTGGAATTTGGCTTTCTAATGTAATTACTAGAATGAACAATTGAATGTTTATAATGAGAAATATAACTGTTTCTATCTTTTAAACAGGAATCCTTAGGAACCAATATACTAATCGTAGTAGGTTTCCTAGGAGAAGGTTTTGAAATGTTAGTAATCGTGAAGAAGAAGTAGGAATGTTTACTTTCTTCGTGTAAATGAATGCGTGATTCTTCTTCTGTGGTTTAACAAAAGTAATTTTTCCACAAGATAAAGATGTATTACAAGAGTTGGGTGCATTCTTATGAGAATATCCCAGTCCTTGTCTATGATTTGCTGGATATTGAATTTTTAGCAAATCATCGAGATTAGTCTTTCCTTTGTTAAATTTATTAACATTGGATGACATCTCGTTGTATTTCATCTTTAGTGATGAAATATTTTTATCCATTTCGGATATTTGTGTATGCAATTCTAGATTCTTAGTTTTGAGAATATCATTCTCTTTACTAAGATCCAAAACTTGAGAAGAAATATGTATGGAATCTGATGTAGTGTTTTTAGAAGAAGATAATTCTTGATATTTAAGAAGGAGATCATCATTATTCTGTTTCAAAGATTTATGTTGACTATTCAACTTTTTGAAACGAGAATAGACATCTTTTAATACATCTAGTATTTATTCGTTATTAAAAACACTAACCTCCTCTTCTTCATCGTGTGCCATAAAGCACATGTTAGCACTTTCACTATGATCATTATCTTCATCATCTGAAGAATCATCCCAAGTTGCTGCAAATGCTTTCTTCATCTTATCAAACTTCCTTTCTCTTCTGGATTGATCGTTGTTGTTGGAAGTTATGAATTTGGCCTTGAGAAGCGGACAATCTTTCTTCATATGTCCAAGCCTATTACAATTGAAGCAAAGAGAAGAATCAGTATTTTTAGATTTATTATACTTACCTTTTTGGAAGAATTTTCTGAAGTTCTTGCAAAGAATGCCATATCATCATCTGAATCTTCATTATCTGATGTTGTGTTGAAGGTGAGTACTTTCTTCTTTAGATCCGATTCTTCTTTCTCATCTTGTAAAGTAACTTCATAAGCCATTAGGTTACCAATTAGATCTTCCATGGATAATGTGGAAAGATCATTGGCTTCCTCAATAGCAGTCATCTTTGGACGCCATTCTGGAGAGAGTACCTTAAGAATCTTGCATACCTGATCATGAGAAGAATAAACTTTTCCAAGAGCATTAAAGTGAATTAATAATGTTAGTGAACCTGGTGTTCATTTCTCCAATTGTCTCTTTGTCCTGCATCTTGAAGAACTCATACTTATGAACCAAAGAGGAGATCTTAGTTTCCTTTACTTTATTGGTTCCTTCATGAGTTACCTCGAGTATGTGCCAAATCTCCTTAGCACTTTTGGCCTGAGATACCCGATTAAACTCATGTTTATCCATGGCACAGAATAAAGCATTCATGGCCTTTGAGTTGTTGGTCTTGGCAGATTTGTTGTCAGTGGTCCAATCAGCAACAGGAGTTGTTGGCTTAGTGTATCCTGTCTCTATGATGTCCCATATCTCATAATGCATACTTTGGAGATGAATCTCCATTCGTATTTTCCAATATGAGTAGTTAGAACCATCAAATAGAGGAGGACGAACTTGAGAGTGCCCTTCAGGATGTTGATTTGCGGTGTACTTGTGTGGAACGGCGTTCATGTTTGATGCGGAGGAACTTCCTGCCATCTTAACCTTGCTCTGATACCAAATGAAAGTTTAACCATGTATGGATCAATACACTAGAGGGGGGGTGAATAGTGTATATAGTAAAAATTGTTGCAATTAAAGAGTTACTTCTAATTGCTTAAGATGTCCAGAAATTAAAGTACAAGAATAATGTAAATCAAACGTAAACACAGAGATGTATCCTGGTTCGGATCCTCTTGATCCTAGTCCAGTCCTCTACTCCCAGTAGAGATTTTCCACTATCAACACTTGCAAAACCGCAAGCAACAACTTTACAAAAATGGCGACACTCCCCGAGTCCCAAACTTTGTACAATCTCAATAACTAGAGATTCAAACCTGTAAAAGAAATAATGAAATAACAAACACATATATCCTGGTAATGAATATGAATTCAGATGTCGGTGTTTAGAGGAGAGACAACTAATGGCAAAGTACTTAAGAACTTAATTTCAACTTAATCAAAAAACGTGAGAAAGAGAAAGAGAAAGTTGTGAGAAATCTATCGATTTCTTCTTGCAAATAAGAAAAGAACAACTAATGGCAAAGTGCTTAAGAACTTAATTTCAACTTAATCAAAAAACGTGAGAGAGAGAGAGAAAGAGAAAGTTGTGAATGAAACGTGAGGGTATGGCCTTGTATTTATAGGCTTTGAAAACGGTTGTAAAGACAACGGCTAGAAACTACCAGGGCAACGGCTAGAAACCAACTTAATAGGATAAAATGAAATTAGCAAGCTAAAAGACTATTTAGGCTGCTAATTCGGAAATGATTGGTTTTTTTGGTGAGTAACGACAAGAAACTAACTTAATGGGTTAAAAAGATTTTTAGAAGACTAAAAAGAAATTAGCAGGCTAAAAAATCTATCAGGCTGCTAATTTTGAAATGATTGGATCTGTTGTGATTGTTGGAGTACAACTCGTAATGAATGAACAAAAGTATCTTTCAATCAATGATTGTCAAAATTAATAGTCAATGAATTGGATGGCTAAATTTTGGAGAGGAATTATTTGTGATATGAGTAATAGGGATGGAAGAATGAAATGACCTATGAAGCTAAGATAGCTCATTATAAGGCTTTAACAATCTATGAAATATACAACAGTTCTTCTTGATACAGAAAGCCGTAGATATTGTATCTTGAGCAATTAGCAGATGATCCTTGTCGCATATATTCAAGCTTTGAGTTGTTGTTTGTCCAATGTTGTATACTGCATAAATGTTAGTATACCTACATAGATAGAGTTAGTATAAACAAAATATGTTTGTCACATCAAAACTTATATGGAGATAGAGATATGGAATTGTGAAATTCCAACATTCTCCCCCTTTTGATGATGACAAACATTAAGAGATATGAATGTTACTCCCCCTGAATAGTTGCCATAGGGGAATTCGTAAGATCTCCCCCTTTGTCATCCACAAAAAGTGGAGGGGAAATTTAGCAGACTAAATGTGGGATATAACAGAAAAACGACATGAGCAGATGCCAAGTGAGGCGTACACCAGAAGCTAGTTAAGATCAGAGATAAGGCGCAACCAAACTCCCCCAGCTTTAAGGGCACAAAGATCCTTCCAGGCCAATTGGGGGGTTTTGCCCCAAATAAACTTCCTAAAAATTTTAGAATCATCAATAAGACTTTTATTATCGATTTTCAATTGTTGGTTCTCATTCCTACGTATTTTGTTTTCATTTTCTAATTCTTGATTAAAAATAGTTAATTCTTCAGGGTTCTCCTTTAGTGTGGTAAGTTCCTATATTAAAATATGATTTTCTTCTTCTACAACTTTTACATTAATACAATTTTTATGTAACCTTTCTACTTTACGGCACTCCCTAATCAATTTCTCTTGGGCAACACACAAATCATCATAAGCATTATTAACATCAAACTCAAAGCTATCATCATCACTATTGCTATCAATATTACAACTATCATAATCACTATTATAAGTAGACGTACTTACCCTGTAAGTAGAGACCATAAAACACATATGTGCTCTCCGTTTCCTTTCTTCTTCTTCATCCGATGAGGAGGAGGATGAGTCATCCAAGATATCCTCTCCATCACTTCGGTCCATGAAGCAAATGCCTTCTTCTTAGGCTTCATTCATTCCTCTTAATGGCTTCTTCCATTTTCTTCGCCATGTGTTTATCCTTGCTTTTGCCATTGTCCTTGTTTTTCTCCAAGAGATAATCTCTTCTTACATTTCCTAACTTATTACACCCAAAGTAAATAATATCATTAGTAAAATGGGGTTTTTGTTAAAAGTACTTACTTCAGAGAAATTTCTTGAAATTTCTCAATATGAGGGGGATCTCATCTTTGTCACGATCAGAATCTTCATATTCAGAGTCATTAACTTTAGCTTTGAAAGCTAAGTTCTTTTAGGGCGAGCTTCTTTCTTATTTTCACCTTCAAGCTCAATCTCATATGCCATGAGATTTCCTATTAGTTCCTCTAAAGTGATCTTGCGCATGACATTTGCTTCACGAATGGACTTGGTCCTTGGCTTCTATTTCACACTCAGTGATCAAATCATATGTCGGATCATATGGATGTCAGACAACACTAGAAGGGAGGTTGAATAGTATTGTATATAAATAATAAAACTTTTTCACAATATAAAGTCCTTTCATTTAATTTCCTAAGTCTCCATGAATATTTACATATCTTGCTACTTAATCAACACAAAGATAATTACTTGCAATAATATAAGATGCACATCAGAAAACTTGATCACAAGCAAGTAAGATATGATAAGTAATAAGAACAATCACATCACAAACACATAGATTTTATCCTGGTTTTCAACCACTGGGTACGTCCAGTCCTCAACCTCCCTCGGGCTTTAATCTACTATTACAATAAGCAATATAAACACCTAGTTTCACTTACTAGGAATTTCCTACACACCTAGTTTAGACCAAAACCATGATTTCCAACCAACACCCCTTTCACAAGGGAATATAAACATCATCTTGATCTTACCGATCAACTTACCAAATGCCTTTCTTTAGGCTTATAAACCTTTGAAGATGATGAAGATTACACCTTTGATCCTATAGCCAAAAATGGAGCTTTAAATGCTTTTGTTTGGCTATAAGAAAAATCAAATCTTTTGATCTCAAAATATATAAGTGAAGGATAGGAGATCAAAAAGAAAACGTGAATCAAAATCTCTTAAAGATAGATATTAAAATGGATAGTTTTAAAACAAGATTTTCAGACCAATAAAATGATTAAAACAGGTTAAAGAGAATAAACACAAAGACTTTAAAGACAATGGCCAAAAGTGAGAGCTTTAAGATCTATAGAGAGCTTGCGAATTCTTTTCAAAAATGATAGAAAATGCTTAGAAAACCCTTAATAATAATTTTGAACTCTCTAGTATATATATAGAGTTAAAATATTTCAAAACGCGTCCCTAAAATGCTCTCCTAAAGGCTAGAAACAACATCATCGTGGAAATCATGTTCTATGATTAAATTAGCCGTTTGATCCAGATAGTCGGCTATCCTAAGTGATAGTCAGCTATTATATGGCCAATAGTCAGCTATCCTAAGCGGATAGTCAGCTATTACAAGATAGAATTCTCCAGTTCAATTTCCACTACAAGATATTCTGCTATCAGGGTGTGGATAGTCGACTATTTTGTGATACGTGGGGTTTTCCTATCAAAATGACCTAGAAATTTGTTAAAACTTTTATATAATATTTTAAAACATATTAAGATGATTTAAATTTATTTTTGTGATATTTTAGAGTTTGTGTAGCTACAAATCTAAAGCTTTTACAAACTGAGACTCAACTTAATGAACTTGACTTAGTCTTGAATCTTGAGTCTTGTTCACTTTGTCTCGAGTGTTTACAATTCATTTGAGTCTTCTTCTTGAGCTTATAATTTTCAGTTCTTAACTCGTGACTTGCTCCATGTTTATAGCGTGATCTACACCACATCCTTGTTCTCCATGGATTTATATTATCTTCTAAAGCTATGATCATCACATTGTTCATATCCTACACACTTGATTGAAATTATTAGTACCATACTCATTTTGTGAACATAAACAGAACTTAACTAGGGTGTCTCAATAACCCAACACTCTCTCCATTCTTGATGATGACAACAAATTATATAAAATAAAATTATAATATGAGAATTCAAAAAGATAACTTACTTCCCCGGCAGAGATGCATGATTTCTTTGGACAATTTACTCCCACTGCATCAATGCAGGTTAGAGATAAGAAGAAATATGCACATTCATTTTATACCTCAAGTATGTTATCAAAAACTGTATCATATGCCATGAAGAACAATAACACTATTTTATATGCATTTCTCCATTTCCCCATTGTCTCATCAAAAAGAATAATAAGCACATGTCTAATAAACGGAGATATATTGAAGGGTGAGTAATAGCACGTGAATAGTGCTTGCCTCAAATGGTTGCACCCCAAGCATATGAGGCCAAAATTTTAGTAAATCTGGTGAGTCATGAGTTGTATTGCACGAGGAGATTGTGGCACAAATCACAAATAAAATCAGTAGGAGAAAACGATCAATAAGTGGGTCACCACCTTCAAATGGGGTTCGAATTGTTTTGAGAGAATGATTGTACTATTGAGATTAAGCTAAAATTAACTGTGTGGGACGAAAATGTTGAGAAATCGAGAGTAAAGGCATGTGTGTGATGTGAGTCCAATTAAGGTGTTCACTTAGCACGACATGATTTCTAATGCTATGACATAGTTCAATGGTGAGCCTACACCGTCAACCAATTTTCTTGTGGAGATTCCTTTGTGGGATTCCTTTGTGGGGATTGAGCAATACTCCAAATGAAGTTTTAATTGGATACGGAATTCCATGAAGATAAAAATGATCAATCCTTGTAGGATGATCCTACCCCCTGGCCTTAATCTTGTGAATCAAAAGTGGAGTAGTTAAGTGGAGATTTATCATCCAATCCATAAACAAGTCAAATGCAATAGGAAATCATAAATTGAAGCTAAACACTGCCTAATTTTATCACACCGCACCACATAATAATCTAGCCAAGCATGGTAGAAGAAACAATATATTTCATCCAAGAAAACATCATTTCAATCATCCAAATCAACAAGGTTATCAAAAGTAAGAAGATAGTTTAGGATTATGTCACCAAATCTCGAGTTACAGAGCCTCAGAGCAGAATTCTCCCCTTTCTTCTGCTCACGCAAGAGGAAAACGTCTAACAAAGATTAGAAAAAGAATAAAACTAACCTAGCTATAATGAGGAGTGGTTTTAATAATCTCCATCTCCATTTGACTCCCCTCACTTAGATCTAGGATCAATGGTCAAAAATACACTGGATTACAATTGGGTTTAGGGCGAAATTCGTTGAAAATTTGGGCAAAAACCATTACATGATTCGGCAGCTTAATCGCGACAGAGGCTTGGTGTTGACCGACCTGGCATTTGGCGCATGGGCTTCAACGCTTGCAAAATTTCTCTCGACCAGACGTCTGATGTTGTCCAGTCAAACGTCTAGGGTTTCGTGACTTGGTCCTCGCAACTTGCAGACAGGCACCCGATATTGTGGTGCTGGGCATCTGGGGCTTGGCCTGGCATCTGGGGTCCAGATGTCTGGTGGCCAATACCTCAATTTTTGGCGTTCTATTTTCATTTCGAGCACACTGATAGATCAACTAGAGCTTACTTCTTAGGTGTATGAACAGTGGACAATACTCATGGGAAGTGTTCCCAAATGCATGTCGTATCTGAAAATAAAACATTGAAATATCAGTGTTGGCCAGATGTCTAGTGGCTTACTGGAAGAGTTTTACGAGTCCTTAGGGCAATAAAATCGACGTCTGGCCTAAGTCGGTCGAACGAAGTTCTAAAATAAAGCAGCAGAAAAACAGATTTAAAACTAATTTAAATAAAGCCCTAAAAGGAACAAACCCTAACCACGAACTCTACTATCACAAGGTTGGGTCCGACCAACACCTAAGGATAGATCTATCTAACATTTGCAATTTATAAATGCATATTTAATTTAAACTACATACCGTTCACTTTGTTTCTGCAGAATATGAAACATCATTTTCAGCAACATTTCTTTGGCCCCCGTGCCGCTTCTCCCAAGTCGAATTGCGTCCCGAGCCGCACTTTGTCCCGAGCTAAACCGCTTCCCGAACCACACCACGTTTCGAGATGAGCAACACCCTTGTCGCCGAGCCAACCACTTATCAAAGAAGATTTCACCTTGAGTGGATCCTTCGTCAAGACTTCGGATCCGATCCGAGCTCCTTCGTAGCTTTGCTAGAGCACGAATAGGAGCAATGAAGAAATTTAGAGAGCATATTTAATTTAAGGTCAAGTCCGGGCTTGCTCACCTTAAATGGAGCTACTCAGATCTGGAGCTTGGGACGATTTTCAAGGAGGGGTGTAGACTCCTATTTATATAGGTGGCTGACCCCTCCCCTTCACTCCATATTCGATTTGTGAGTAAAAATTTGGGAGAGAAAATTAAACAAAAGCCAAACTTTAGAGAATTTTTCATCCCTCACCGTTGAGCTTTGTAAGTGATACAACCTATCAAATCAAAGAGGGTTGAACGATGAACGCGTAGGAAGAAACATCACGTCATTCTGAGTTCGTTTAACCCCTCAAACGAGTATCCAAACATAGCCCAAAACTAGTTTTTCGTAAAAATTGCAGCCGTCACACAAAACTGGGTTAAAACCCCCTATTGTGGCCTCTAGGCTGGTCGGGCCCTGCTAGGCAGGCGCCCGACCCGCAATGCCAAATTTGGCTTTTTTCACTGTTTTGGCTCTATTTTGTGCGTTTGGTGTCCGTTTTCGACGCGGTTTGAACCTGCGTTTAGATCGGGACGATTACGTCATCCAGATAACCATTTCCACACGTTTATTATATTAAATATGCACGTAAACATTTTACGACACATTTAGTTCCCTTTGCATCATATGCAAAATTTCCACATCTATTATAAAAAATCATTTGTATCAAATACAAATGAACTGAGGGCATACATCCCCCAAAATCTCCCACTTGCACTCAGGATCATTTATCCCAAATGCAAAAGCTAACTGCAAACTCTTTGCAGTTTCTATCCCTTGCATCAAATGCATATTCTCTCTAATTTCTACTTATTACATGACGAAGGTCTCACTCTGTGTGAGGCCCCTACAGCCTGACCCTACTACTGGTGGGGCTCGAAACCCCAAACGCTAGAGACCCCTAGCAGCAGGTGCCGTCCATGTTTCGGTATCATACTTTTGTGGTTAACTCATTGACTTGAGTATTGTCAGGACCACTCAGACTGTGTCCGTGATGAATACCGCAGTTATAGTCTTTTCGTCAAAACTATGTCGTCTAGTCAAGATTAGGGTATGATCAACTGTTAACCCTATTAGCTTGAACTTTGTTAGTCTCAATCGATCTTTAGTCAAATAATGTTGGACTTCTTCCAACATACTCTGCCCAGAGTTTTCACTAAACGATCGAATAAATTCTACGACACTAAATCCCCTTGACTATGAGAGACGAATCCTATCTAGGTCATTACTTTTCTCGCACGCTTCAAATGTCACCTAACCAAAAACCTTTCAACGGGGCTTGTCCCGAGGCTAGATCAGTGATCTAAGTGACATCATTCACGTACATGTTCGTACAATGACCTTAAGTCAAAAGACCAACTTGCCTATCATCACTAAGAGTTATCATATGATATCTCTTGTTGGGTTGTTCAGTGAACTCATTCTCCAATGTGTAGAGAGATATATGCCCTCGTGGCTATTTATCTTAATAAAACATATTGTTCAATAAATGAAAGTATGCTTTCTGTTAAAATATTGTCTGAGTTATTTATTACTTGGATTATTCCCTTGGATTCAAAGTTAGGTCACATATGTTTTGCGATGTAGATTGTGATTATGAGAAATGTCTGACCGATAGCAGCTTGAATCTAAAAAGGCGTTCGTGGTCATAGATGTGTCGAGATCGGGAATATCGGCACATTGGACAGACCATTGTGTCTTAGTCTAGTTGGTCTCATAACCACGCTGTGTGTAAACATTAATTGACATTAATTAACTGAACGACCCAAACAAAGAGTTATTAAATGGTTTAACATTAACTAACTGTCATTAATAAATCTAAGTGATGATAGGTAAGTTGTCCTTAGGACTTGAGATCATTGTACGAAGTTGTGTGTAAACGGTGTCACTTAGGTCTAAAGATCTAGCTTCGAGGCGAGGCCTGCTGAAAGATCTTAGGCTGGGTGACACTCGAAGCATACGAGCTGAAAAATGATCAATAGAGGATTCGTCTCTTCCGTTAATGGGAAGTTAGTGTCACAGGTCAGTATGGCTCTCGGTAAAAACTTGGACAAGGTATGTTGTAAGATGTACAACATGAATGTACCAGAGACCGACGTATACGGACCACTGCTAGCTAGTGGGGTTGACAGAGTTCCATACCCTAGGCTAAGCAAGTGACATAGTTATGATGAAGGGACTAAAACTGCGGAAATCATCATGGTCACAGTCAGAGAGATCATGTCGGTACTCTTGCCAACGAGTCAATCATGTAATCGATGATTCTGAAACAGGGACGACACCTGCTGCTAGTGGTTACTGCCGTCTAGAGACTTCGAGTCTCAACATGTAGTATGGTCAGGCTGTAGGGTCTCACACTGAGTAATATTCACGTCTTAGTAATAGGAAGATCGTTAAAGAGGAACGCATTAGTTGCAATGGAATGATTAAACTCACAAGTCAGTTGTGAGATGAAAAGCTAAAGAGTTTAACATTTGGGACATATTAATACTTGGTATTATATTGACTTAGATGCATGGGAACGAAGGGGACTTCCTGAGAAATCCACAGGAAGAAACCGTGTCCAAATCGGAGCTCTAACGGGCCCAGAAACGCAAAAACAGCTGAGGATAGGCCCTTATTGGGCTTGCGGGTGTGACTCGCACCTAGCAGGTCAGACCCGCCAGGAAATAGCATGTTTGTGCTTTTTTGCAAAAATAAGATTTGGAGTCTATTTTCGACATTTGAGGGGTCAAATGATGTCACGCCCTGCTTCCCAAAAATGTGGAGGTGGGACGTGAGAAGGACCGCTCAGACTTGAAGCTGCAAAGCTCCAAGCCCGATAAGCTTCAATCAATAATAAATTGGCAGTTCCTTGCAACGCGATACGAAATAAAGATAATAATGAAGGGAAATGCGACAAAGGCAAATCTCAGAATATCCATCATATTAAATTCCAACATCACAGAAAAAGCCACCAGGCTTAAAGAGAAAAGAATCTAAGGGCCCCAGCATGGCCAACAAAAGTACAAGGTACAAAAACAAAGTACAGGTACCACGCACCGACAACTAACGACAACCTAAAGCAGAAAAGAGCCCAAACGATCACTAAGACCTATCTCTGGTGACCACAAATTCCTCCTCGGCAAACGTGGGCTCGGGCTCAGCGTCAGCAACCACTATGTTCTCTGCAACGATCTCTAGCTCGGAATCTAATATGTGTCACCCAAAAGAGCAAGGGGCATATGTCAGCAAGTCTACAAGAGACTTGTGCAAGGAAACTAAAAGTAAAGTAAGGCAACCTAGCAGTTCTAGCATGATGTCATGACATGGCAGTTATAGCATGAGTGCAACAGGTAAGTAAACAATAAGTGCAACGAGTCAACTAGCATGGCATGTCAAGAGTAGCAAGCTACTGATATTTTCACGAGTATACAAGTCACGTTTTCATGTCACTTTTCACTGATTATCACTTGTCCTCAGAGTTTCTGTCTTTTGGCTAGAGTGGCTGATCGGGCCAACTCTTACGCTCAAGCGACCGTTTAACCCTACCCCTCCACGTGTATCGAGTGTTGGGATTAGCAACACACTATGCTCGCTTCTGGATCACGAGCCAGGAAGTGTATTTTGGCATATGGGTGCACCTAGCCTGATCACTGTGTAGGAGTCAAAATCCTACTCGCCGCAGCTTACATTTTAAAGTAGCGTGTGCTACGCAATCACAATAACATTCAATGTATGCAATGACATGAACAGATAATTCGCGTACCGTTAATTGAATTTAAACATGACATGGTAGTATGGATGCAAGCATGATAAAGATGTCGGATCTAGCTTCATTGTCAAGCTAGATCAAGTGAGCATCTAGACAGCTATCATTTCACTGCCTAGTCGCTTTTACACTACAATACAAAAACGGCCTAGGACATGGCCTAAACAAAAGTTGGTAAGTTTCACTTGCCTGGCACCGACGAGGACGATCGATGAGAGCACGTCACAAAATTGTTATTCTATGGAGATAGGATCGCTGTTATGGCAAAACAAAGTCAGAAACAATATCCAATCCGTATTTGTAATAGAATCCTACGTCGTCTAATGATCCATTTTTATTAGGTTTAACAAAATCACAAAGTGGGTTATGAGAATATTAAAAGGATCGATTTACTACAGTATCGTAGCGGAAGAATGATGCCGAGCAAGCACATCAACGGAAGAACGATCCGGAGAACTATGGCTCAGATCTGGAAATGGCAAAGAAATCTGGAGAAATTTGGGATCGTGGGGTTTTGGGGTTGGCCGACGGCCTAAGGAAGGTGGCCGGCGCTAATGGCGAGAGGGAAGCTCCAAAGGGAGAAGAATTGGCTTGGGGAAATGTTGGAGGATGATTTGGGGAAGAAAATGGCTCAGAAGAAATGAAAGAAGAATGAAAAGAGTCGGGGGTTTAAATAGAAATAACCCGGCGACGGAAATGAACCCTAGGGTTTCGGGGTCAGTTAGTCGGTCCATGAAGGGCGGCTGACCGACTAGTTTGGAAACTAGTCGGTCGGTCGTTCAACTGTGACCGACTAAGACCAAACAGTAACTCCTGAAGAAGAAATGAACTTTGATTTAGTCGGTCAAAGAAGAGCTACTGACCGACTAGTTTCACAACTAGTCGGTCGACGAATGTTCTTAGACCGACTAACGATAAACAGTAACTTAGGTGAAATTAATCAAAGGAACTAGTCGGTCGGAGAGCAAGTTCTGACCGACTAGTTTCACATCTAGTCGGTCGGTGGTTGTTCTTAGACCGACTAGGAGTAAACAGTAACTTCTGAATAATTGATTTAATAAACTAGTCGGTTCCAGAAGAGTTCCTGACCGACTAGATTGGAATCTAGTCGGTTGGTTCTCCTTCTTGAACCAACTAAGATGCACGAAAAGTGCCGAATTGAATCGCAAGGCTTCGGGAAGAATCATATGACCTCTAGGATCACTCTAGCTCTAAAATTAAGACGCTATGAAGCTAATCGTAAGAACTTCTAAGGGGAAGAAACGCACAAAGAGGGGAAACATCCAGTATTATTCATATAATCGTCATTACGAAAACCGGTCGTTACATCCTACCCACCTTAAAATAAAATCCGTCCTCGGACTTTCTAACATATCTAGTCGCTCTAGTAACTACCCCAATCATACCACATTATAATTTAAATCAGGTATAGTCATTACAAGTGCTTATATATATATGCACTAGATAGTTAAACATAAACACCACTAACATGTATTCATTCACGCACATTATACTCTTATACTTATCATAGCCATTCATACTCATACACGTATTTCAATCATATATATACATCCATTATATAGCTACTACTTACCTAGCACAAACAATAGTTCAGATACTCACATAAGATTAGTCTCACACTAGCAAATACAACCATCGCTCTACGTATAGACAGCTACCTATGCATCAAGCAACCATGGGTATATTACTCCCTAATATCTCCTAGTATACATCCAATACCAACACCGCGATACATGTAGTCGCATCATACCATTATTCAAAACAAGTCATTACTATATCTAATATACATTCACCACTACTATAATTTCATAATATATAGTCATTCAAAATGTATGTAATTATTTCACCATAATTTCACATCACATACGGTCCTATAACTATATTCACGACACGCCACACATACCATGGTCATCAATACTTATAACTAAGCACATACTTACCCATGCATGGTGCACACCCATACACGCTAATATTTCATTCACATATACCCGTCGTACCACATATACTTAGCACATCTACTCCTAGTTTATCTAGCACACATACGTTCACACAAGCAAGCCCTTAGTAAATAACTATACCACAAGACCAACACTTATAATTGTATATTGGTATAGCGACCCACAATCATGTGCGTGACACAACCAGGCACAAACACTTGTATCACTATATATACATCAAACATCACTATATGCAACCACCGACATACATAACAATATACTTAGAGTATACCCACTCAACTTGAGTGAGACTCAAAACTCATATCATAATACTTTATATACGTAACACGGTATTTATACTTATACCAATACCACTCCAATGTATATACATCTACCAATACAACCATATACATACCATATGTCAATTACACTTAATATTTAGTCAAGTAATACTCACATAGTTTAATCACTCTATATATCATAATAATAATACAACATCATCACACGTATAATTATAACGCCTTCCCTAACACATGCATTCACCTTATAGTCACACATATGTAGAGCATATATTCACACCATATCCTTCCATCTATAATTAGTACATCAACACATGTACTTCTTACATAGTTAAGATATGCAATAGTCGGTATACCTCATGGTATACACGCATACAACATCTCATAAAAACAAATAATACCAATCAAAATTATAATTCTACTATCGTATGTATATCACATTTATACTCCTGTAGTTAATACATAACTACCTACACAAGGTATATAAATAACAACACACATACTACTTCATATACACCATGTAATTAAATACACTACGACGACATAACAACTTATACTAATGGGCCCACCAAACTATATTACGGTTGACATAGGCAACGACAAGCTCTATTGGCTAGACAAAAGGAAAGAACCGAAACCAAAAGCGTAACGAATAGAAAGGTCGAAAAGCATGAGTTCAGCTAGGACGAAGATAAGGAGCCAGATTGGTTAGGTGAACTAGAGATAAAATTGTGAATGTTTAGGTGGGAAAAAAAATGTAATGATACCCTTAAAGAATACGTAAGGAAAAATAGTGCAAATAACATAAGCTGAAATACGTGAAGTTTGAAAACTGGTGTTCTCCAAAAGTTGGAGTCCACGTCTGTGTAAAAATATTTGGAGGTCGATAAAACAAGTTTGAGTCGAATATACCTAATGAGAGGAAATGGTTTATTGGCTTATATAAAATTATCAGGAGGGTAAATCATTTACACGAACACTAAGGACATAGGTTAGAAAATGCCACTCGACAGCAATTTAATAATTTTGGAAAAATTTTCGAGATTCAAGGAATGAAATCAGATCAGATATATTGTGGAGAATTTAAGCCCAAGCTAAAAGTTTTCCAAGTCTTAAAACTGAAGATAAATTGCAAATAACCATATCGAAAATACTTTTTAGAGAAATCCGGATTCGCCAACAGAAACTGATTTATATAAGGATCTTAACGTACGAGCACAACGAACCTAGTACCGATACAAAAGTAAGTGAAGTTATATTTTAGAAATCATTTTAAAAGTGTGTTGGTGAATGGAAAGATGATAATAACTTAGTAGTAGAGTTATCAAAATTGGTAAATAAGCTTTAAAACCGAATTATGAAAGGTCTAGATCAGGAAATTGTTACGAAAAGTAATTTTACAAAAATATGAAATAGGGAGAACGTTGAGCATAAAATCGATTTGCTAAAAGCCGAAGTCCCACGTGACTTGAAAAGTACGTTAAAAGTAGGCACGATGTGTTATCGAATAAGTTTTAATGGCATAAGTAAAAAAAAATTATAAATCGGGTTAGGAAAACAGAGGTACGGTTTAGAATAAAATTGGTATATGCAAAGGGACAAGATATTTATATCGGTACGAAAAGCATATGCTGGAAAATATTATAAACTAGTAATCTAAAATCTCGACAAAGGTTTCGAAATTTCCAGAATGAATTTAGATTATCTGGAGTGTAGGGAATTTAAGCTCACATTAAATGCTTTCAAAGTCTCTAGACTGGAAAGAAGTTTAGAATAATTAATTTTGAAAGTACTTTTAGAGAAATAAGGATTTGCCAAAAGAACTAGTTTGCATGAAGACTTTTGAAGTACGAATACGACAAACCTATAATTAGTATATAGTCATAAAATAATTGGAGTTCTATTTATCTTGGAAGAAGTATTTTAAAGTATGCATGGTAAATAGTTAAAATGAATTTCGTAATTTAGAAAAGGTGCAATATCGAATTACCAAAATAGTAATAAGGTTTTAAAATCAAATGCGGAAGATATATGTCAGGAAAATTAGTTACAAGATTGTAATTTTAAATTACGACCAAATAGTCTTCAAGGTCTAAGAATGACCTTTAGCTCAATCGGAAGTAAGGGAAATATATTAAAGGGGGTTTTAAAAAAAACAAAATTTAAATTGAGTGAAAACTTTAATTAAGGAAAGAATTCGAAAATGACTTTGGGAAAAATCAAGTTTGCAACGGAAAAGATTTGAAAGGTCAACGATAAAAGTAACGAGGTGGTCATTTGAATCGAGAGCAAGGAATGTGGTTGTGTGATGAATGCACCTAAATTACGATTCAAGAAAACTACGATGAAAATCTATAGTCAGTAATACCGAAGTGCAGTGGTCAGGAAAAGATTGAATCAGGGGTTCTAATTATCGGGTTGACTAAAGGCCAAGGGAAACCTAACACTAAGGCTTCCTAATGGATAGAGTATATTAGAGACCTCAGGGAATGTTCTAAGAGAATCCAGATCATGTTCTGTTGGGCCCGAAATCGATGAACCCAAGCGAACGGCTAAAGAAATCCTAGGAGTCTATCATGGTCAGAGCTAGACAGGGACCTCTAAGGTGACTCTTAAGACGATCATATCAATCACTAGAATGGAGTCTATCTAACAATCAGGGACCCCTAACTAGCCTGCACAAATGTCTAACTAAGTCTTACTATAGTCCTGATCTAATGGATTTCCTACTAAGCTGAGACAGATGCTCAAACACGTCTACCAGCCACCTAAGACATAGGAACGCTAAAAATCTAGACTCCGGGCTTACGATTGGATGTTTTAATTTATTTAATGGACATTCTATCCTCATTATCGTTGTTCCGATAGTTTGCATTTGCAAATGGACCTACATGGGCCACCAACAAAACATGTCACGCCCCGCTTCCCAAAAAATGTGGAGGCGGGACGTGAGAAGGTCCGCTCAGACTTGAAGCTGCAAAGCTCCAAGCTTGATAAGCGTTAATCAACAATAAATTGGCAGGTCCTTGCAACGCGATACGAAACAAAGATAATAATGAAGGGAAATGCGACAAAGGTAAATCTCAGAATATCCATCATATTAAATTCCAACATCACAGAAAAAGCCACCAGGCTTAAAGAGAAAAGAATCTAAGGGCCCCAGCATGGCCAAAAAAAGTACAAGGTACAAAAACAAAGTACTTGTACCACGCACCGACAACTAACGACAACCTAAAGTAGAAAAGAGCCCAAACGGTCACAAAGACCTATCTCTGGTGACCACAAACTCCTCCTCGGCAAACGTGGGCTCGGGCTCAGCGTCAGCAACCACTATGTTCTCTGCAACGATCTCTAGCTCGGAATCTAACATGTGTCACCCAAAAGAGCAATGGGCACATGTCAGCAAGTCTACAAGAGACTTGTGCAAGGAAACTGAAAGTAAAGTAAGGCAACCGGGCAGTTCTAGCATGATGTGATGACATGTCAGTTATAGCATGAGTGCAACAGGTAAGTAAACAATAAGTGCAACGAGTCAACTAGCATGGCATGTCAAGAGTACAAGCTACTGATATTTTCACGAGTATACAAGTCACGTTTTCATGTCACTTTTCACTGATTATCACTTGTGCTCAGAGTTTTCGTCTTTTGGCTAGAGTGGCTGATCGGGCCAACTCTTACGCTCAAGCGACCGTTTAACCCTACCCCTCCACGTGTATCGAGCGCTGGGATTAGCAACACACTATGCTCACTTCTGGATCACGAGCCAGGAAGTGTATTTTGGCATAGGGGTGCACCTAGCCTGATCACTGTGTAGGAGTCAAAATCCTACTCGCCGCAGCTTACATTTTAAAGTAGCGTGTGCTACGCAATCACAATAACATTCAATGTATGCAATGACATGAACAGATAATTCGCGTACCATTAATTGAATTTAAACATGACATGATAGTATGAATGCAAGCATGATAAAGATGTCGGATCTAGCTTTGTTGTCAAGCTAGATCAAGTGAGCGTCTAGACAGCTATCATTTCACTGCCTAGTCTCTTTTACGCTACAATACAAAAATGGCCTAAGACATGGCCTAAACAAAAGTTGGCAAGTTTCACTTGCCTGGCACCGACGAGGACGATCGATGAGATCACGTCACAAAATTGTTATTCTATGGAGATAGGATCGCTGTTATGGCAAAACAAAGTCAGAAACAATATCCAATCCGTATTTGTAATAGAATCCTACGTCGTCTAATGATCCATTTTTATTAGGTTTAACAAAATCACAAAATGGGTTATGAGAATATTAAAAGGATCGATTTACTAACCGTATCGTAGCGGAAGAACGATGCCGAGCAAGCACAGCAACGGAAGAACGATCCGAAGAACTATGGCTCAGATCTGGAAACGGCGAGGAAATCTGGAGAAATTTGGGATTCGTGGGGTTTTGGGGTTGGCCGACGGCCTAAGGAAGGTGGCCGGCGCTAATGGCGAGAGGGAATCTCCAAAGGGAGAAGGATTGGCTTGGGGAAATGTTGGAGGATGATTTGGGGAAGAAAATGGCTCAGAAGAAATGAAAGAAGAATGAAAAGAGTCGAGGGTTTAAATAGAAACAACCCGGTGGCGGAAATGAACCCTAGGGTTTCGGGGTCAGTTAGTCGGTCCATGAAGGGCGGCTGACTGACTAGTTTGAAAACTAGTCGGTCGGTCGTTCAACTGTGACCGACTAAGACCAAACAGTAACTCCTGAAGAAGAAATGAACTTTGATTTAGTCGGTCAAAGAAGAGCTACTGACCGACTAGTTTCACAACTAGTCGGTCGACGAATGTTCTTAGACCGACTAACGATAAACAGTAACTTAGGTGAAATTAATCAAAGGAACTAGTCGGTCTGAGAGCAAGTTCTGACCGACTAGTTTCACATCTAGTCGGTCGGTGGTTGTTCTTAGACCGACTAGGAGTAAACAGTAACTTCTGAATAATTGATTTAATAAACTAGTCGGTTCCAGAAGAGTTCCTGACCGACTAGATTGGAATCTAATGGGTTGGTTCTCCTTCTTGAACCAACTAAGATGCATGAAAAGTGCCGAATTGAATCGAGAGGCTTCGGGAAGAATCCAATGACCTCTAGGATCATTCTAGCTCTAAAATTAAGACGCTATGAAGCTAATCGTAAGAACTTCTAACGGGAAGAAACGCACAAAGAGGGGAAACATCCAGTATTATTCATATAATCGTCATTACGAAAACCGGTCGTTAAAAATAATATCGGAATTGGATGCCGTTATTTCTATACGATCGTTGTCTCGAGATCTTTGATTTGACAGGTTCTTTGAAAGTTTATACTTCTAGTGAAATCAATCCCTATTTCCCAATTTATTGTCCCACATTGCTCGTAGCAAGAGAGGAGGACCGGCTCCCTATATAAATAGGGGGTAGCCCTCCTCATTGAAAGGTGCACCAAGTCTCTGATTAAGGAGCTCCGGAAAATTTGAGCAAACTTAATCAAGACTTAAAATTATTCTTTTCCTCTATTAATTTTCATTTCCTCCTACCGAGTCCTAGCAAGGCAACGGGGAGGTCCGAATCTGATTCGAAAGTCTACGACGCAGGTTTACTCAAGTGAAACTTTCTACGGCTTGTGATGGGCTCGGAGGCAAGGTGCGGCTTAGGAGCTGATCTAGTTCGCGACGAGGAGCGACGCAATGCGGTTCGGGATGCAGCTCAGATTTTGGAGCAAAAGACGATGCGGAACATCTTGCCCGATCCAAGGCAAGATTCCGGGTGAGTCATAATGCATTTCTTTTAAGAAGTATTAGAACTTTCTCCAGTTGGTCAGACCCAACTCGAGTCAGTAGATTTTCCTGGCATAGGGAATTTTTCCTTAGGGCAGTAATTATTAAATAGTTTAATAATTGTTTTTCCGCTGTTTATTTAATTTCGTTCGTCCGACTTAGGACGAATAATTTTAAATTAGCCCTAAGGGACCTTGAAAACCCCTACAGTGGTATCAGAGCCAGATCTACTCTGTTCTTATACTGCTTCTTTATGAACTGCAGGTTTTAATTATGTGATAATTAGATTAATGGCATATTCTTGTTTATTTGATAACACAAGAGAAACTTACTAGGTTAGCCATTAATGAATCCTCAAATTTTATAAGATAAATTTTGACACCATGCTATAATATTAAATTGTTTAAAATTGCCTAATGGTGATTAGGATAGCCATTAAAAAATTCCTCAACTTTTTATGAGATAATTTTTGAGACTCTGCTATGTTTTTAAATTGTTTAAAATGCCTATTGGACGATTATGCTAGCAGCACATTTATTAAATCCTTATAGTTGATAAGGACCTAATAAAAATCGTCAAATAAATCCATAAAATTACGAATTTTAAGGATCCACTAGTTGATAAGGATTAACTAGAGTTAATAAAAGCTTTTAGTTGACGATACACATATAAATGACTAACAACCTTCAATGGACCATGATATCGATCAATATGCTTAGCTATGTTTGCTAAACCACCCTAGCTAGTCTAGGGGCCAAGTGGTCCTGGCTTAGTCAATTCTCTGGCCGTGTCCGCTGGACCGCAAGGACTCGAATCATTATTATGCAACGCTGTCAACTATATCTAGTCAAATACGTTAATAAATCTTTTACAAGATAATTCGTAGCCCTCTTTGTTTTAGACGATGGAATCTGTAGTATCCATGTTACAGTTGTTGAGCTACACTCATGCTGTGACATGGCAACCTTACAGAAACTAATTTTTTCATACATGTGTCTTAACCCAAACCGACGCATCGTGAATACACCGAGCGTTGGCGTAAGTTAGGCCAACGATGTAGTCTAAGACTTGACCCAAACCAACGCATCGTGAATACACCGAGCGTCGGGGCAAGTCAAGCTAGACACGAAAACAAGGGTCTGACTAGACTAGTCGTTATGATTTGGATGAGCACACACATGATCACAAATGGCTAGGTGTAAAAATCAAATATGGAGTCATATTCGATATGATTGACAAAGAGTTCGTCTCCCTACAGCTGAGTCGAACGACTTGTTGAGCTACACTCAAGGTCGGGCGACTCAAGGTTGTTGGATTCAAGCTCCCATTTAATATTAATCATGTTTTAGCTTAAACGATCTTTAAATTAATGGGATAGTATAATTGGACAAAAACCATTTTAATTATATTTTAAAATATTTTGAACATATGCTAATTAGGAGTTCTAATATTTGCAGCATGACGAGTAAGATAAATAATATCCGAGATAAGAACTTATTAAATGATTATAATAAAAATAATGACTGGTCAAAGAAATCTATAGAAGAAAGGGAACAAATGAAGGAAGGGTGAGTTTATGCCTTAACTTCTAAAATGCAAAGTGTAGTTCTTTCGGTTAATTCTAATGCATGTGTGTTAGACACCGGTGCAGGTTCTCATATCTGTAATCAGTTACAAGGAATGAGAATCATTAGAAAACTCGAAAAGAATGAGATCATTCTCCAATTCGGCAACGCAGCAAATGTTGATGTTGTAGCCGTGTGAGATCTTAAACACACATTAGCTGGTGGAGCTAACTTGCTTTTGAAGCAATGTTACTACATCTCAAACTTCCTGTGCAATATTATATCCGTCTCGGCTTTGGCTAGAGATGGTTATAATTTTACTATCAACGGAAATGTCATGAACATTTCTTTTGATGGAAAGTTGCTAGGTTTTGGAACACTTAGTAATGGTGTATACACTTTAAGCAATAAGGTTGTATTAAACGTTAATACAAGAAAACGTAAGTGTTGTGTATTGATTCCCCGGATTTGGTTTTGGATGATGAGCAAACATGAATAATGTATACTAACTTATTTGTGAGCGCAGTTATGGAGATCGTCGCCAAAATACCACGTACATCAAAAGCGACATCTCAAGACTTCTCAATACGCGTGATCGTGTGCCTGTAGTTTCGTTGAAGCTCAAGGAGCAATATTGAAGTCAAGAATGAAGATTGAAGCTTTGAAGACGGTTCGTAAGGTTTAATTTATAGTCTTCTAGCTTCATAGATTAGAATGTTAAGCCTTGAGTAGGACTTACATTATAAACTGCATTTCGCTCATATCTTAGAGCTAGGATTATCATAGAAGCCATTAGAAACTTTCCCGAAGCCTATCGCTTCTTCCCTCGGCTTTGAGTGCATGTTAGTTGGTTCAAGAAGAGTCACCAACTGACTAGATGACGATCTAGTCGGTCAGCAACTCTACATGAACCGACTAGATGCCTTGCTAAATTCAGCTCATTCCAGGTTGATCAATTAATCGGTCAAAGAAGTGTCACCGACCGACTAGATGACGATCTAGTCGGTTAGAAATCCTTCTTGGACCGACTATTTGAGCTTGCCTCTGTACAGCCTGAGTTACTGTTTCGAGTTAGTCGGTCAAAGAACGTTTGTCGACCGACTAGTTGAGAAACTAGTCGGTCAGCATTTGTTCTTAAACCGACTAATTCATCTTGAAGTCAACCTACTCTATTTCGACTGTTAGTCGGTCAAAGATCATTCACCAACCGACTAGTTATGAAACTAGTCGGTCGGCAAGTCTTCTTAGACCGACTAGTTGTCATCTCCTGTACTTCGACCTTTTGGCTGTTCAACCGTTAGTCGGTCTACGTTGTATCACCGACCGACTAGTTGATGAACTAGTTGGTCAGTGATCCTTCTTTGACCGACTAGTCTGGTTCAGAATAGAGCCGTTGGGATCTTTTCCAACACGATTTTCCTTGCCTCTATAAATACAAACCTGATTCGTTTGAGGCAAGGTTAGAGGTCCTATTTCCAAGCAATTTCAGACCTAAGAGAAGAGCTCTCCCAAGCTATTTCAAAGCTCCCTCTCCCTCACAAGAATCTCTCCCTTCACTCTTTGAGCCATCTTCCTCAAGAGAGATTCTCTCCATTGTGAGCTTCTCAAGCCAAGAGCTTGATCCAAGCCATCATACTCCATCCTAGGCTTCCATTGCTGGTCATCTTCTTGAAGCTAGGGTTTGGTGACATCCTCTTCCCCAAAATCCCTCCTTGCCCTAATTTGGTAAGTATACTCAAGGCATAGGATTTTGTAAGGTAAGAGTTTATTTCATTTCATATTTGAATTGTAAGTTTCACTCTCGGTTGTGAGAGTGTGGTTGTGATCCCGGGTTGTGGGAGTCACAAATTACTTTGTGTATGATTTGACTTGTGAAGGTTTTTCACAAGTACTTCATAGTGGAAATCTTGAGTTAGGGTTGCTAACTCAAGTATCCGGAGGGGATCCGGTTGGTTGGGACGTAGGATCACCGGGAACAAGTCGGGGAGACTTGGGTGGATCCGAACCCAGTAATATTGTTTGTTTGCGTTTGTTTTAATTCTTGTTGATAGTTGTTTAATTCCGCATTGTTGTTTGTTCATTGCACAATAGTTAGGAATAACTCTCTTAATTATTTAAGTACTATTCACCCCCCCCCTCTAGTACGTGTGCAGTAGCTACCACAGAGCACTACAATTGGTATCAGAGCCAAGGTTAAAGCTACAAGTTCAAAGCTATGACGAACAACGACTACAACGTCTTCAAGGATCGTCAAGGAGCTTCCTCAGTTTTGGAAGGGCAATCTTCATCTAGGCCTCCTTCCTTCAACGGTACCAACTACGGGCACTGGAAATGCCGAATGGAAACGTTCCTCCGGAGCGCTTCACTTTGGAGAGCCACGATGAATGAGTACGTCGAGCCCTCCGAACAAGATTTCGCAAAGTGGACTCCCGCGGAGGTCTCCGCGGAGGTAAGTAATGCATAGGCAATGAACGCCTTGCAGTGCGCATTGGAGCCCGAGGACTTCAATAAGATATGCACATGTAAGAGTGCATATCAAATATGGAACTCCCTCCTTATCTTACATGAAGGGACGAGTCAGGTAAGAGATTCTAAACTCGTGGTAGTGAATAAAGATTTCGAATTATTTCATATGCTGCAGGGTGAAAAGATGAAAGAGTATTATGCTCGATTCGTCGACATCACAAACGAGTTGGAAGCTCTTGGGAAGACCTACACCCAAAAGAAGAAAGTCTCGAAGATAATCGATGGACTTCCTTCTTGTTGGGAGAAGCGTACCTTCGCCATCGAGGAAGGTAATGACATGAAAACCTATACCGTTGTTCAACTAATGGGTACTTTAATGTCATACGAGGTACGCAAGGATAGCAAGCTCATGATGAAAGAAAAGATGAAGTTGTACTTGAAGCAAGACGAGCCTAAGAAAAAGGCGATTGCATACAAGGCCGCTCCATCTACCGATGATGAAGAATCGGAAGAAGAATCAGACGATGAGTTGGACATGGAAGCTTTGGCCGATATGGCAAAGAAGTTCCTCCGATTCTTCCGACAAGGTAAGTTGAATCGTAAATCTAAATTTATTTCGACTAATGTTTCTACTCCCGTGTGTTACAAATGCAATAAGCCAGGACATATCAAGCCGGATTGTCCTCTCTACAAACACAAGGGAAAATGGAAGGGATCCAAGCACGACAAGTCAAGAAAGCACAAGAAAGGGCTTGTCGGCACTTTCACCGACTCCGACTCCTCAAGTGGAGAGTCGGACGATGAAAGAGTGGAGAAAACACACACGTGCTTCATGGGAAAAGAGGATCGTGATGAAGAGACTTCCTCTGATGAAAGCGAGGATGGAAGCGAGGATGAAGGCGAAGAGGTAACCAATGATGAACTTAGAATAGCCAATGAACAACTATGGAATAAGTTTTCTAATATGGCTACTAAGTTTATGAAGACTAAAAATGAATTAGATAGTCTTAAAAACTCGCCTAAGCCTTTCATCGTCAACAACGACACCGTTGTTGATGGGTTGAGAAATGAGATTGAAAATCTCAAGTCTCAACTTGAGCATGTTCATATCGAGGATTCGGATGAACATGTGATAGCGGATTTGACGTCTCAAATCTCAACTTTGAGTATTGAGAATAAAAATCTCAAATCACGTGTTTGTGCACTCGCATCGCAAGTGTCCACTTTGGATGCTTCTTTGCATTCTCTCACCGAGAAGCATGAGAGCACATTAGGCCGAATTCATGAATTCAACAAAGGTAAGGGCAAGTTGGATAATATCCTAAATGACTTGCCTCCGGCCAATCATCACATTGGCTTGGGGTATAAGATGGGAGATTCATCCAACTCGTCCACCACCTTTGTTAGGCCAACGTCCGATGCTTCTACTAGTGGAAGTAAACACATCATAGGTAGTTCTTCTACCAATGGTGCTTCCGCTAGGAACACGCCCCCATTTGGAAAGAAACCCACTTTGGGTGGACCTCCAAAGAAGGGTCATGCTTTCATGTATACCATGCCACGTAGGAACACAAATCCTACCCCACATATTAGCACATATGCTGATTTCTATGCTCCGCATCCACGAGCACGTGCACACCATGTGAGACACACTCATGCACGTGTTCCTCCACATTCATATGTTCATCCTCATTCTCATATGAATAATTATCGTCATGCACCATTGCATCGCATGCCATATGCTTACCCACGACATGCATCACATAGAAATCAACAACGTATGCATGTTCCCAATAGGATTAGGACTCCCAAGACATACACTATTTGGGGTCCGAAGAACACAAGCATGCATGATAAGAATTTGTATGTGAAATCGTTTATAAATGATGTGATTTTGAATGATGATTATGTTGGGAAATCAAGTTCCTCTTGGACTTGGTTTCCGAAGGGTTAGTTCCCTTTGACCCTTCATTGCTTGGTACCATAAGTTTAATTTCATTTTATGGGTACCAAAGCAATTGTGGTTTGTATGGGTTACATTTAATTTGAATTTAGTTAGCTAAATTTATTGCCTAACCCATAGGATCCAAAAATATTTTTGGATACCAAAATGATATTCTCTAGGTTAAATCCACCATGAGATACCAACCCTATCAACTCCGTGATTTGCAAGGATTTTCATTCGATTGGAGTTGATGGTGCTTGAATGATGCACCAAAGTAGGGGGAGCTTAATGTTGTAAGTATGTTCATACTTTTGATTCATATTGGTATCCATTGGTAGAATATATTACGATTGGTATCACTTTGCTTCATTTGGTATGCTAGATTAGTGTATGCCATTGTTATATGATGTTCTATCTATTTTTTGGCATAACATTCTTGCATGCTACATTTAGTATGCACATCGGATTATTTTTGTCTCTGATGTTGATTTCGTCGTTCGACGATTTTATGGATTTAATAGAATTCTTTCTATGGAAACATAAAATTGTTTTCCATGCATTCTATTGATTTTGGAGAGTATGTTCCAAAACTCAATAAGTGAAATCGATTTGAGTTTTGATGATTTCGGATTTCGTTTTCCGCCTATGGCTTGATGATTTCGAATTTCGAATTTCGCCGATGATTTTATGATTTCAGTTTTCGATTTTTGCCTATGGCTTGATGATTTCGTATTTCGATTTTCGCCGATGATTTTATGATTTCGGTTTCCGATTTTCGACTTTGGTCTCCTTGACACGCTTTGCTTTTATTCGGTATTTTACATTTGATATTTTGCATTGGTGTTAGTTTGGACCTTGGTCGTAGTCTTCGACTCCCATGAGTTATTATTAGCCATTGGTTTTGTCGTTGATATCCTCCCACTCTTTTTGCTAATGCCAAAGGGGGAGAGATATAATAATGACAATGTGCTATTTAATAATTCAAAGGAATTTATCATGAATCTAATTTGATGTGTTAGATTCAGGGGGAGTGAAGATATAAAATGGATTTTGATCCTATATGTGCAATAGTAGGATTCATATTTTATATTTCCCTCGCTGCTTGATGCATATGAATATTATTGAACATGGAACTAACGTGTCATCAATGCAGGGGGAGTAAGTAAATTTCAATTGAATCATTATTATTGTTATTATTTATATTGGTTTGTCATCACCAAAAAGGGGGAGAATGTTGTGTATTGATTCCCCGGATTTGGTTTTGGATGATGAGCAAACATAAATAATGTATACTAACTTATTTGTGAGCGCAGTTATGGAGATCGTCGCCAAAATACCACGTACATCAAAAGCGACATCTCAAGACTTCTCAATACGCGTGATCGTGTGCCTGGAGTTTTGTTGAAGCTCAAGGAGCAATATTGAAGTCAAGAATGAAGATTGAAGCTTTGAAGACGGCTCGTAAGGTTTAATTTATAGTCTTCTAGCTTCATAGATTAGAATGTTAAGCCTTGAGTAGGACTTACATTATAAACTGCATTTCGCTCATATCTTAGAGCTAGGATTATCATAGAAGCCATTAGAAACTTTCCCGAAGCCTATCGCTTCTTCCCTCGGCTTCGAGTGCATGTTACTTGGTTCAAGAAGAGTCACCAACCGACTAGATGACGATCTAGTCGGTCAGCAACTCTACATGAACCGACTAGATGCCTTGCTAAATTCAGCTCATTCCAGGTTGATCAATTAGTCGGTCAAAGAAGTGTCACCGACCGACTAGATGACGATCTAGTCGGTTAGGAATCCTTCTTGGACCGACTAGTTGAGCTTGCCTCTGTACAGCCTGCGTTACTGTTTCGAGTTAGTCGGTCAAAGAACGTTTGTCGACCGACTAGTTGAGAAACTAGTCGGTCAGCATTTGTTCTTAAACCGACTAATTCATCTTGAAGTCAACCTACTCTATTTCGACTGTTAGTCGGTCAAAGATCATTCACCGACCGACTAGTTGTGAAACTAGTCGGTCGGCAAGTCTTCTTAGATCGACTAGTTGTCATCTCCTGTACTTCGACCTTTTGGCTGTTCAACCGTTAGTCGGTCTACGTTGTATCACCGACCGACTAGTTGATGAACTAGTCGGTCAGTGATCCTTCTTTGATCGACTAGTCTGGTTCAGAATAGAGCCGTTGGGATCTTTTCCGACATGATTTTCCTTGCCTCTATAAATACAAACCTGATTTGTTTGAGGCAAGGTTAGAGGTCCTATTTCCAAGCAATTTCAGACCTAAGAGAAGAGCTCTCCCAAGCTATTTCAAAGCTCTCTCTCCCTCACAAGAATCTCTCCCTTCACTCTTTGAGCCATCTTCCTCAAGAGAGATTCTCTCCATTGTGAGCTTCTCAAGCCAAGAGCTTGATCCAAGTCATCATACTCCACCCTAGGCTTTCATTGCTGGTCATCTTCTTGAAGCTAGGGTTTGGTGACATCCTCTTCCCCAAAATCCCTCCTTGCCCTAATTTGGTAAGTATACTCAAGGCATAGGATTTTGTAAGGTAAGAGTTTATTTCATTTCATATTTGAATTGTAAGTTTCACTCTCGGTTGTGAGAGTGTGGTTGTGATCCCGGGTTGTGGGAGTCACAAATTACTTTGTGTATGATTTGACTTGTGAAGGTTTTTCACAAGTACTTCATAGTGGAAATCTTGAGTTAGGGTTGCTAACTCAAGTATCCGGAGGGGATCCGGGTGGTTGGGACGTAGGATCACCTGGAACAAGTCGGGGAGACTTGGGTGGATCCGAACCCAGTAATATTGTTTGTTTGCGTTTGTTTTAATTCTTGTTGATAGTTGTTTAATTCCGCATTGTTGTTTGTTCATTGCACAATAGTTAGGAATAACTCTCTTAATTATTTTAAGTACTATTCACCCCCCTCTAGTACGTGTGCAGTAGCTACCACAGGGCACTACAGTAAGGAGTCTAGTTTTAATGAAACCTATCTTTGGCATTGTAGACTAGGCCATATCAGAGAGAAGAGACTCAGCAAGTTACATAAAGAAGGGCTCTTGGGCCTCTCGAATTATGAGTCATTCGACACTTGCGAGTCTTGCCTCAAAGGTAAGATGGCCAAAACTCCGTTTGCAAGTCAAGGGGAGAGAGTTATCGAACACTTGGGTCTAGTACATTCCGATGTCTGTGGACCCATGTCTAAATTAGCCAAAGGTGGATTTTCATATTTCGTCACGTTTACTGACGATCACTCAAGGTTTGGACATGTGTTTTTGATGAAACATAAGTTTGAAACCTTTGAGCAATTCAAAGAGTACCGTGCCGAAGTCAAAAACCAGACTGGCAAAAGTATTAAGATCCTTGATCAGATCGAGGAGGAGAATACTTAAGCCATGAATTCCTTACTGACTTAAAAGAGAATGGGATTCTCTCTCAGGTCACACCTCCTTACACACCTCAACATAACGGTGTGTCAGAGAGGAGGAACCGCACCTTGTTAGACATGGTGCGGTCCTTGATAAGTGAAGCTGAGTTAACTACTTCCCTCTGGGGCTATGCCCTGGAAACTGTTATATACATTCTAAATAAAGTTCCATCAAGATCTGTGCATATGACACCATATCAGATATGGACTGGCAAGAAACCCAGCCTTAATCACTTAAAGGTATGGGGTTGTCCTGCATAGACAAACTAGAAGACAGATCTATATTGTGTAAATTCATAGGGTACCCGAGACATTCATTAGGTTATGTCTTTTACCATCCAGAACAACAAAAGATTGTTGTTTCTAGACATGCCACTTTTCTGGAAAAGGAATTCCTTGTGAAGGAATCAACTGGAAAGGTAATTGATCTGGATGAATGCTCGGAGGAAGTACTTACATAGGAACAAGTGTCAGAACCAGTGGGAGAGTGATAACTTGACATCTCCAAACCAGTCAGTATGAAGTCCAATAGGGTTCCTCGAGTCCCCGAAAGGCACTATGGTTTTCTCGTAGACGGTGGGATTGAGGATAGCATCATATTAGATTATGACCCTGTTAGCTTCCAGGAAGCCATAAAGAGTATAGACTCTAACAAATGGCTAGATGCAATGAAGTCCGAAATAGATTCCATGCACGTGAATAAGGTATGGACCATAGAAGACGTGCCTAAGGGAAATGTTTCCATAAGCTTCAAATGGATCTTCAAGAAGAAGATTGGTGCAGATGGAAAAGTAGAAACGTACAAGGCTAGGCTGGTTGCAAAAAGGATATCGTCAGATTTTAGGAATAGATTATGACGAAACCTTCTCACCAGTGGCCATGCACAAGTCTATTTGGATCGTACTCGCTATTGCTGCCTACTACGACTATGAAATCGGGCAAATGGATGTGAAGACTGCTTTCCTAAACGGCGATTTAGAGGAGCAGATTTACATGACTTAGCCAGAAAGCTTCAAAGTCAGTGGGAGTGAAGGAAAAGTGTGTAAGCTACATAGGTCCATCTATGGTCTTAAGCAAGCTTCAAGAAGTTGGAACATCCACTTCGACAAAACAGTCAAAGAGTTTGGTTTTGTCAGAAACGAGGATGATCCCTGCATCTACAAAAGGACCGGTAATAATAATTCTTTAGTCATCCTCGTTCTATGCGTGGATGACATTCTGATAATATGCAACAACATAGAGATGTTGAAGTATGTTAAAAGATGGCTATCAACCAATTTCTCCATGGGAGAAGCATCCTACATACTGGGTGTGAAGATCCATAAAGATAGATCTAAACGGATGCTAGGACTCTCCCAAACCAGGTACATTGAAACCGTGTTAAAACATTTTAGCATGGAAAACAGTAAGGGTGGTTTAATACCAGCCAATCATGGAATAACCCTTTCCAAGAAAATGTCTCCATAGACTGACTTGGAAAAGGAACAGATGACCAAGATCCAATATGCTTTTACTGTGGGATCTATCATATATTCCATGATCTGTACTAGACCCGATGTCGCTTATGCACTAGGTGTAGTGAGTTGATATCAGTCTAACCCTGGAGAGAAGTACTGGAAAGCAGTCAAGACAATACTTAAGTACTTGAGAAGGACTAAAGACTTGATCTTGGTTTATGGAAGTGAAGACTTGAAAGTTGAAGGGTTCACAGATTATTGCTTTCAGAGTGATGTGGATGATAGCAAATCGATTTCGGGATATGTTTTCACTCTCAACGGAGGTGCAATCAGTTGGAGGAGTTCCAAACAAGTCACGGTTGTAGACTCCACGATGGAAGCCGAATACATAGCGGCCAACGATGCAGCAAAGGAAGCGATCTGGATGAGGAAGTTCATCAACTAGCTCAGGATGGTACGTGCTATTGAAAGTCCAATACCATTGTATTGTGATAATAATGCAATCATCAGCCTGGTTCAAGAATCGAGATTCCATAAGAGATCCAGACATATTCTTCGCAAGTATCACCTGATACGGGAGATCGAGCAGAGGAAGGACATAGAACTCCTTAGAGTCTCTTTAGAAGACAACTTAGCAGATCCATTCATGAAGGTGCTGGCACGCGATCATCTAGAGAAACTAGCGTGTAAATATGGTATGAGATACCAAAATAAATAGGTCTGAGTGCAAGTGGGAGATGTAGAGAGATGTATGCCCTCGTGGCTATTTATCTTAATAAAACATCTTGTTCAATAAATGATAGTATGCTTTCCGGTAAAATATTGTCTGAGTTATTTATTACTTGGATTATTCCCTTGGATTCAAAGTTAGGTCACACATGTTTCGCGATGTAGATTGTGATTATGAGAAATGTCTAACCGATAGCAACTTGAATCTAAAAAGATGTTCGTGGTCATAGATGTGTCGAGATTGGGATATCGGCACTTCGGACAGACCATTGTGTCTTAGTCTAGTTGGTCTCATAACCATGCGACTTGGCAAAGTCAGAGACAAGGGCAGGTGGTCATTAAAGAATGAGTCCACTGAACGACCCAAACAAAGAGTTATAAAATGGTTTAACATTAACTAACTGTCATTAATAACTCTAAGTGATGATAGGTAAGTTGGTCCATAGGACTTGAGATCATTGTACGAAGCTGTGTGTAAACGGTGTCACTTAGGTCTAAAGATCTAGCTTCGAGGCAAGGCCGGCTGAAAGATCTTAGGTTGGGTGACACTCGAAGCATACGAGCTAAGTAGTGATCAATAGAGGATTCGTCTCTTCTGTTAATGGGAAGTTAGTGTCACAGGTCAGTACGACTCTCGATAAAACCTTGGCAAGGTATGTTGTAAGATGTACAACATGAATGTACCAAAGACCGATGTATACTGACCACTACTAGCTAGTGGGGTTGACAGAGTTCCATACCCTAGGATAAGCATGTGACATAGTTATGATGAAGGGACTAAAACTGCGGAAATCATCATGGTCACAGTCAGAGTGATCCTGTCGGCACTCTTGCCAACGAGTCAATCACGTAATCGATGATTCTGAAACAGGGACGACACCTGCTGCTAGTGATTACTGTCATCTAGAGACTTCGAGTCTCAACCTATAGCATGGTCAGGATGCAGGGTCTCACACCGAGCAATATTCACGTCTTAGTAATAGGAAGATCGTTAAAGAGGAATGCATTCGATGCAATGGAATGATTAAACTTACTAGTCAGTTGTGAGATAAAAAGATAAAGAGTTTAGAATTTGGGACATATTAATACTTGGTATTATATTGACTTAGACGCATGGAAACGAAGGGGACTTCCTGAGAAATCCACAGGAAGAAACCGCGTCCAAATCGGAGCTCTAACGAGCCCAGAAACACAAAAACAACTGAGGATATGCCTTTATTGGGCTTGTGGGTCTGACTCACACCTAGCGGGTCTGACCTGCCAGGAAATAGTATGTGTGTACTGTTTTTTGCGAAAATGAGATTTGGAGTCTATTTTCGACATTTGAGGGGTCAAATGATATCGGAATTGGATGCCATTTTTTTCTATGCGATCGTTGTCTCGAGATCTTCGATTTGACATGTTGTTTGAAAGTCGAAACTCAGAAATGGATTTATGGTTGATTTTAGAAGTTTAGACTTCTAGTGAAATCAATCCATATTGCCCATTTTATTGTCCCACATTGCTCGTAGCAAGAGAGGAGGGGCCGGCTCCCTATATAAATACGGGGTAGCCCTCCTCATTGACAGGTGCACCAAGTCTCTAATTAAGGAGCTCCGGAAAATTTGAGCAAACTTAATCAAAACTTAAAATTATTCTTTTCCTCTATTAATTTTCCTGTCCTCCAACTGAGTCCTAGCAAGGAAATGGGGAGGTCCAAATCTGATTCGGAAGTCTACGACGCGGGTTTACTCAAGTGAAACTTTCTACGGCTTGTGATGGGCTCGGAGGCAGGGTGTGGCTTAGGAGCTGATCTAGTTCGCGATGAGGAGCGATGCTGCGGTTCGGGATGCAGCTCAGATTTTGGAGCGCAAGACGGTGCGAAACATCTTGCCCGATCCAAGGCAAGATTCTAGGTGAGTAATAATGCATTTCTTTTACGTAGTACTTTGAACTTTCTCAAGTTGGTCAGAACCAACTCGTGTCAGTAGATTTTCCTGGCATAGGGAATTTTTCCTTAGGGCAGTAATTATTAAATAGTTTAATAATTGTTTTTCCACTGTTTATTTAATTTCGTTTGTCCGACTTAGGACGAATAATTTTAAATTATCCCTAAGGGACCTTGAAAATCCCTACACAATGAGCATATGTGTCTTGTCTTTGACTTCGCCAAGTCGATCATGAGTTCATCGTCACCACTCCATGGTGAAGACAATGACATAATGGTCTATCCGATGTTTCGATATCCTTTTCTCGAAACATCTATAACCATGAATGATTTTAGACTTATGCTACTAGCGGTTAAACAATTCTCTATGATCGAGATCATCATTTCGATACTTGTTAAACCTCGCATTAAGTCTTAGGAATTTACCTAAGTTCTAATGTCGACTATATTTTTATTAACTTAGATAAATTCTAAACATACAACTTACTGTAATTTTGAACAATATGTTTGTATACTTTCATAGAGATAAATTGCCTCGAGTTCGAGGGCATACCTATTTTCCAACATCTTTCACTTACACTCAGGCCCATTTATCCCGGGATCTCATACCGCATTTACACATAAGTCTCTATAGACTTTATGTGACAGAGCCTTCGTGAGTGAATCTGCTAAACCATCTTTAGTTTTAGACTTACGGAGTTTCTATGTTCATTTTAGACCACATATTTGAATTTCATCCAAATAATTCACTTGGTCTCTTGGAATCCATAATTAATGTCTTGCCTAGATCTCATCCAGCTCATTGTACCTTACGAGAATAATCCAAATAAGTTACTGGTCATTTAGACGGTCCATAATCATTTCTAATAAAGTGTCAAACTCTTTGACCACTTTGTCAAAACATATGTTCCAGCTCCTTGATGCCTCGTTTGCTTTTTATTTGCTCCCACTGACCCTGAAAACTCTTTCGCCGATTCAAATATGTTCGTTCTTCTAAATCATATTTAGAAAACAGACTATACATGAATGCTACAGTTTCATGGTCATCATGAGCATTTACATCGAGTTTGGTCAAAGTAGATCTGCACACATCTGCTGGTGAGACAGTTTCATTATAACCCGATTATATGAGGTAAGATGATAACCGTTCTCAACCAACATACGTTAGACTTCACTATTTTCTTTCTGCACCAATCTTTTTTCTTGAAGATTTTCTTGCAGCCAATAAGGAACATTTTCTTTGGGCTCGTAAACTAAAGTCCATACTTTATTTACATGCACGGACCTTTTCAAATTGCATCAAGTTATTAATTAGAGCCCCTACTCTGAATGACATCCTTGAAGTTGTCTAGGCTATCATCAACTATGATATCTTACTCGACTCTTCGTCTTACGAGACTCGAGTAATCTTTTAACTTCCTAACGATTGATTTAATGAATATCTTATTGATAAGATCCTCATAGAACCTTATCAAAAACCTAGGCATTACTATCAGGGACTTAACCTAGATGGGGGATTGTAACTCAGAGTCACTTGCCATGCATCACACCATGTCTAACAAAGTGTGATTCATGCTCTCCAATACACCGATGTGTTAAGAGACTTAACCTGAGAGGAAATCACATTTTCTTTTAATTACGCAAGATTTATACTGCTAAGTATTCGACTCTTCGATCTGATCGAAGCAGTTCAAATACTTTTGTCATTGTGTTATCTATTTTATCAGACTTGTGTTTCAACAAGAACACGTGTTGTAATAAAATAGGAACAACTTATCCTGGCTAACTTAGACTTGGGTCCAGGTACATCTGTATGTACGAGACTGTTCACCAACTCATTCTTCCACTGTCTTACAGATGGAATTACGGCCATCATACCTTTGAAACAAGATTCACAAGTGTATATTGACTTCATAATACGAGAGGTCAGCCCCTCTTTATGTGACTTGTGAAGCTTAGTTTCTTCGGTACGGCCTAGTCTATTTTGTCATATAAGTTTTGCTATTATCTTAATTATTCATGTATTAACATTTAATACATTATCGTTATACAAATTTCTCATTGCTTCAGAAGCAAGGTGACGACATTCGCAAAAAATGTTAGATGTCATCTATGGTCCAAGAAACAACAATTGCTCATTTTTCCAACATTTATGACAATCTATTTTGTATAACGATTATCCTGAAGTCGTGACATCAAATATGTCACATTTTCAGTTCCTCCTACTTTTGCCTTGTCTTATGATAAACCAAATATTCTTTCTCAATGAATTTTTCCTTAGTGCCTTCTTATTTCTAAATCACATTTAGACATTTCATGTCCTAACACAAATATTAGCTGTGCGAGCATCACATATAACCAAACACTTGAGCTTTGCAACCTTGAGGAGACTCAACAAGTTGATCGTCTCAAGATCTAATTTGGATACATTGTCTTGCACCGCTCTTACACTCATCTTCGAGTCAAGCTGTTTGATCAAAATTTCAAACCTTGCGGATTGAAACTGTTTCCATACAACCTTGAGGAGACTCAACAAGTTGTGCGGAGAAACGTGCTTTAAACATCAGTATGTTCAAGCTGCCCATGTTAAGTAGCTGCTTTTATTGTGTTAGATTTTAGAGCTTAAGGAAATCTTTGTCCTTAACTCAGTACTAGGAAGGGAATTTTAATATCAGTGAGAATATAGTTTGGTTTATCAAATATTCCTTAACTAATAATTTTGTCCAGTTGACTTATTTCTTTTAAGGATATTATAATTTTGGATTCCATCCGGTAAAACATAGAACATCACTTGTTTAGCATTTGTTCATGATTTTTAAATATAGTTAAAATGGTTTTTATTCAACTATATCCTCCCACTATTTCTGCGATAATCTTTAGCCATATATATGAATGAATATAGTTATTTAATGGGATATGGACCCAACTACACTGAGCTTCACAACCTTGAGGAGACTCAACAAGTTGATCGACTCTGCAGTTGGTAGATAATCTCATTATCACTCACATGACATGTGACTCCCTATTGGTTTTTACCCCTTGTCACTTATGATCTTGAGGAGACTTAACAAACCATAATGACTAGTCTAGTCGAACCCTTATTTTCATATCTAATATTAACTTACACTGATACTCGAGGAGACCTGACGTAGCAGTTTGGGTTAATACCAGACTACATCTCATATATGATGGAGTCGGTTTCTAAAAGAAACCATGTCATAACTTGAGAAGACTTAACAACTATGACAGGCATCTTTTAGTCCCCTAATCCAAAAACTAGGAGGGCTACGGCTAAACTTGAAGAAGATTTTTAACGTAATTAACTAGATATAATCGACGATGTCACATAATCATAATTTGCACCTTTGCGGTTCAGCAGAACACGACCATGGATTTGGCTAGGCCAGTATCACTATCCTAAGTCAAGCTAGGGTGATCCACAACACTAGCCAAAAAACACTAGACCGGATCCTGGTCCATTGAAGGAAACTTATTATTCATATGTGTCACATCGATTAGATGGCTTCATTAAAACTAGTTAATCCTATCAACTAGTTGAATCCTAAAATTCGACATTATTAGGATTGGTTAATAATTTTTATTAATGTCCTTATCAACTATAAGGATTATTATGGTGTTATCCTAATCATGTATTAGGCATTTAAAATTCAAGTTGCAACAATTTAAATCATAGCCTTTTGTTCGAAATTATTATTAGAACAATTAAAATAATAATTTGGAGAGGGCTATCCTAAACCGGCATTTAATATGTTGCAACAATTTTTAAATCATAGCATGTCTAAAAATTATCTCATAATTTTCTTAAAAGTTTTAATGGCTATCCTAATAGTTTTTCTTGAATTATCACATAATCAAAATTAACTAATATAACCATTAAAAATATTAACTAAACAATTTAGCATGATAACAAAGCAATTGAAAATTATCTCATAAAATTTTCTTGCTAAACATGCAACTTAAATTTTATCGCATAAGTTTAAGTTACATCAATAATTATCAAATAATTATAAATATCTAATTTTTGAAATTATCACATGATTTAAAAGTGAAATCTAATTTCCAAAACAATTTTCGTAAATAAAAAACATTGTATTCGAAAACGACTATTAAATAGTTTAAATAAAACCTCCATCTAATGGAGAAACATGCTGTATCATATAATTTTATAAATTCAAATCATAGATCAAGTAGACTGGCTTTGATACCAATGAAGGGTTTTACAGGTCCTTAGGGCAATAAAATCGACGTCCGGCCTACTTCGGTTTGATGAAGTTATCAAATAAAGCAGCGAAAAAAAGATTTAAAACTAATTTAAATCAAGCCCTAAAGGGAACAAACCCTAGCCAATATCTCTATTATCCCGGGGTTGGGTCTGACCAACTCCTAAGGATAGATCTATCTAACATTTGCAATTTATAAATGCATATTTAATTTAAACTATATACCGTTCACTTCGTTTCTGTATGTTGCGGGTAAAATCCGCTAACACTGAATTTATATTGAAATGAGAATCATGGGTACAATAATTACATGTTTCGGAGGTTAGACGAGCCTAATCGCAATTGGAAGGCTCTTCGCAGATGAAAAGCCCGAGGTCGCCCTTCAATCGGTGGAAGTCACCCGTCTACTGGAGTTGGTCGTCCAAGGTTGCTTCAACCACTGGCAGCTGAAGCAAACTACCTGCAAGGAGAACAACTCGTCAGAAAGGCTGGGCTGGGAGCCAGCCCGTAGCCTATCCGATGCTTAAGTCAGCGAGTGACTGTAAGGAGAGCGTCGAACACCCAAGGCGATCTTAGAAGCAGATTTGCACTTGTGTGGAAAGCTGGTGTGGAAGGCACGAATATGTGGAAGATATTCGACCTTATGTATAGATAGATGTGTTAGGAATTCTTACAGATTAGCCAGCCTCTTTCTCGTTGGAGGAGAAGGAGTATTTATAGGTTGCTAGAGTTGGTTGCTTTAGCTGAGCTGGCAGTGACAGGGGTCCGGTTGTCGATGTCAGAGCCGAACGTGTCAGGCACACTTTTGTCAGGCCGTCAGAGCTGTTTAATGTCAAGTGTGCTTTTGTCAGGCTGTCTGGCGACGACACGACCAATCATGCTTTCGGTAGGCGTCAGGCAGTGAAGCGGCCAGGAGCCCTTTTGTCAAAGTTGTCTGTAGTGGAACTGCTAGTGGCGTGTTGTCTTCCTCCTTGGGCGAACTGGTAGGTGAGAGGCGTCTGGGTGAGCTTGTTATTCCGCTTGGTGAGCTCCTCTAGACCTCGACGAGCATTGGCAAACTAGGCTTCATTATGGAGATTCGGTGGGCCAAGATTTGGGCCTTGGAGATGCGGGTCTAAATCAGCTGGGCCGATCTTGAGGTCGTAACAATTTCCCCCGTCATTTGAGTTCGAAACGAGAAGTTCGGACCGGCTTGAATGACGCACTTCACTCTACTTGATGACAGCTGTAGCATTAAATGCGAGTCGACCACCGAATCTCTGAAGTTATCATGCCGATTCGGTAGCAGGGAGATATCGAAGTGCCCCCGCCATTCGGTATACGACACGTGCCACGTGCGGCTCTGGGGAGAATCTGAGGTGACACCTTCTCTTTGAATCTTGCCATATGGGCCACTATCAATGGCAGTGATCGCCTGACGCTTTTTACATATCCAGGAAGGGGGGAACGGTCGAAGGCTCTTGCTTTTGAATTTGAAATTTCTCTTCGGTCTTCGTCTTCATGCGTTTGTAGCCAATCTTTCTTCGTCGGAGCTCCTGTGATCTCTCTCTCTCTCTCTCTCTTAGGTATTTCTTTCTTCTTCTTATCAGATGACTTGTTTCGGGTCTTCTTCTTCTAACAAACACGCCGAGAAGCGCTTCGACGAGTTCATTGATGTTAGCTTCGAGGGGGCAGAGGAACATGTGGTATCATCGGAGTCTTGGCCAAAGGAGTAGGAAGCAGCCCCCACTGTCCCCTCGATGTCGATAGCCCCTGAGAAAGCCGAAAATAAGGGTCCAAGGTCGACTGTCAGTGGGGCTACAGTAGTTGCTCTGGTGGAGTCCTGGCCATAGCTCCTAAAATAAAGCACATCAGCCGCACCAAGATTCGTTCCAAGTATATTCGGCTGCCCTATGATGTTTGCCTCCCCGTCCCCGATGAACGGGTTAGTTCGCCCAGGGACAACGAAGTCAGGATCTATGTCCTGACCATCGATCTTGGGCTTCGATTTTTGTGCCACCCCTTTCTTCTGCTCATGTTGAATTTCCTTGAGCTCTCGATCTTCCAATTGATACCTAACTCGATCAGCGCCATGGTTGGATTCCTTGTTACCTGCTTCGATAGTGGCATAGATCTGACCCTACCACTGTTCTGGAATTTCTTCGAAGCGAAGCGGTGAGGAGCGTACTATTATGTCAGTGTGAGAAGGGACCGGCATCTTGTCGTCGACATGCTGGTTAAAGTAAGGGAGTGGAAAGAGAAGTTCGTCTTTATCTCGATGTTGACAGACTTGTCTCTGCAGACGAACTGGGGAAGGTTGAATCCCGCCATGCACGAGGAGGTGTGTAACGATCGGTTTTTGTAATGACTATTTTATATGAATAATATTGGATGTTCCCTCTTTGTGTGCTTTTCCCGTTAGAAGTTCTTACGATTAGCTTCTTAGCATCTTAATCTTAGAGCTAGAGTGATCCTAGAGGCCATAGGAATCTTCCCAAAGCTTCGCGCTTCGATTCGGCACTTTTGGTGCATCTTAGTTGGTTCAAGAAGGAGAACCAACCGACTAGATTGCAATCCAGTCGGTCGGCCATCTTTCAGGAACTGACTAGTTCAACGAAATAATTTCAGCTAAGTTACTGTTTACGTTTAGTCGGTCTAAGCACATTCTTCGACCGACTAGTTCCTAAACTAGTCGGTCAGGACTTGTACTTAGACTAACTAATTCTGAGTCCTTCTGTATTGTCGAAGTTACTGTTTATGGTTAGTCGGTCAAAGAACATCTACCGACCGACTAGTTCCCAAACTAGTCGGTTAGAATTTCTTCTCTGACCGACTAACTCTCAGTGCTTAATATCCATCTAATTTTGCCCTTAGTCGGTCTATGAACAAACACCGACCGACTAGATCGTAGACTAGTCGGTCGACGGGCCTTCGCAGACCGACTAAATCTGTCTACCTTGTACCGACCCTGTTCACTGTTTGATTTTAGTTGGTCTCAGTTAGACGACCGACCGACTAGATCCCAAACTAGTCGGTCGACCACCCTTCTCTGACCGACTAAATTGCCCAGTAAACCTAGGTTAAGTCGTAGCCGCTGCACTTTTTCTTTATTTAAACGCTCGACCATTTCTATTCTTTCTTCACTTCTACAAGCCAACCTTCTTCCCCAATCATCCCACAATCATCCTCTTACCTTCCTTCATCCTCCCGAGCTCCCCTCACCCTCTTTTGCGCCGGCACCACCCTAGTTGGCCGCCGACCGACCCCAAAACCCTAAAATCTCCTTTTGCTCCAGATTTTCCCGATGAACTCAAATCTCCAGATCTGTATCAATTCGGTCGCGAGGAATGACGTGCCCCCAGTTTGCGAGCTGCAAATGGCCGGGGGACCCACGTGAGGGTTTAGATATTTGTAACCGCAAGCGCACGGGGTTGTAGTGTGGCTTGGGGGTCGAACACAGGGAGGCTAGGATGTGCTTGTGTCAAGGAGGACCGAAATCACCCTGTGGGCGAGCTAGCCCAGATCGAATGATGGGTTGTCACGGTAAAGGAATGCAGGGTATAGACAATAAGAAAATAAAACCCGGGACTTTGGTTTCCACGCCAACGAGCGACTCTCGCCGATACGGCCTACGGGTAGGATGGCGATCGGAATTAGGGTCTAATGGTGAGACGTTGCCTCTAAAAGTGGTACCGGCATCCCATGGGCCCGATATTCCGGTCGGTGCCCAGGATAATACGCTGGACTTCCCGGGTTCGATCAGTGGGCACTCCCGTGTCCATTAACACTGATCGACTCCGGGAGCACTAAGCTCGCAACGATAACTCCCAACGTCTCATCCTGCCGCTCCCGCGCGCTAGGATTCGGTGTCTACGCTAAGGGCGTGAGCTATGGCTAGGGAGTCAACCGCCAAGTTTATTCCCCCTTGGCCCAACGGTCAAAGGCGGTCTTTTTCCCGCCGATGACAATAAAACACCCTGCGTAACCGTTAGATTCCTAATCCCTATCGATTTCCTAACCCTATGGACGCATCGGGAAGGGCCCCCGAAGGGGTTTCCGCCAAAATCCCAGATTTGGGAACTACTCACAAATATTCATTAAAAAGCGATCTAAACGAAAATGAACCGTTAAAATCATAATCAGACAATAGGAATGCGAAGGTAGTAAAGCAATTAAGATAATACTAAAGTTTTACAAAGATCTGAAAACTTACAAAACCTGGGAAATTACAGCCGTCACAAAATGAACAAAACAGTAAAAAATAACCAACTCCCGAATCTGGGAACCTAGGGTTCTATTTATAGAAAACGACATCACCCGATCGGTTGACAAGTCAACCGGTCGGGTGAGCCGCTTCACAAAATCACAGCGCAATGCGGGGGTTTCACCCGGTCAGTATGAACCGATCGGTTGGAACTTGGTGCGGTCGGTTGGATCTTGGTACCGACCGGTTGGATCTTGGAGCGGACCGGGTGATGAGATCGGTTGGAGCTCTGAGTCTTGGCTGTTGAAATTCAGCTACAGGTGAACCGATCGGGTGAAGGTCACCCGATCGGTTGGAAATCATCTTCGAATTTCCAGAGACTTTGAGCTTTTGACCCGGTCACTGAACCGATCGGGCGACTTCTCGTGAGCTCCAAGCTGCGTCCGGGTGATACACGCGTGCATCACCCGATCGGTTGGAGATGACCAACCGACCGGGTGAGGGGCTGAAAGATGCAATCTTCGTCATTTGACCCCCTGAATCACGCGTGACTCCTCCCGTTGCTCCGGGGACACATGATATCATCGTTTTGCGTCCCAAATGCCAGCAAACTCCTGCAAAACACGGAAAATACGGAAAAGTGAAAGAAAACAAGAAAATACAAGAAAACACGAGAAAACAAATAAAAGACGGCAGTAAATACGGAAAAACACGGAAGAAAACACGCGTAAATATATGAAATATAAACGCACGTCAAAATCCCCCAAGCTGAACTCTCCTCGTCCTCGAGGAAGACGAGTGAGAGTAGGAGCTCGGAGGGAAAAATAGAGAGAAAGAGAGAAAAAGAAAACTCTATATCCTAGATCGCCCGTCAGGGCCAACAAAATCAAAAACGACACACCAAGCAAGCAAACGCCAAATCACATCACTAAACCAAGGAATACGAGTCCAAATAAGTGCCGTGGGCCCACGCGGTGAAGCGCGAGTGAGTGTGGCCGTGCGCTAGCAGTCAGTGTCGCTATCTACGATGTGCAATAAAGCTCGATATACGCAAACCCAGGAAATGACCCAAATATCAATTCGAATTGAATTAGGCGGTTAATATATGTAGTTCAAGCATGCATGAGAATAGAGAGAGAATCGAAACATATCATGCGTCGGGGACTCCACAACTATGGTTAAGGAAATCACCACACTAAAGCCTAGATAGTAGCTAAAAAGTTCCTAAGCCAAGTGTTTTCGAAAACGATGGGGGTTGAGATGATGTGGAGTAGGACACTCGGTGCAAATTCTCGCCTTCCCTTTATTCTCGATAGATAGGAAAAATATTCGCACAGAAATTTTTTTGGGTATTGGGCATTTGTATATTTTTTTTGGTTTTTTTTGTTTTTTTGGCTATACAAAATTTTTCTTTTCTTTTCTTTTTGGGTTTTTCTTTTCTTTTCTCTTTTTTTTGGTTTTTGGCTATACACATGTGTACTCTCCCAAGTGGGAGAACGGTACACGACGAGGGGATTTGCACCAAGTAAAACAAAAAAGAAGTCGGAATCTAAACACTTGGGCAAAGTAAACTATTCTCGCTAAATAGAGCATGGGCTAAATGGGTTATCCTAGTCCTTAATTGTGGAATCCCGACACATGCGAAATGAAGTACACGATATATATATATATATAGCATGCAGAAGCAGACAGGGGAAATAAATACCGCATATTTAAATCGAAGCATGATAATCTAGGGGTCATTCCTGGACAGGTATATAAAGTAAAATCACAAAGTAGAAGCACACCACACGGTTAGGCACGACACACGACTCACAAAAAAGCTAAGTGGACCCACGATGCGTGAAATGCAAGAGGACTCGAAATCCTAGGGTTAGTGAATGTGATGCTAGGTGCTAGGTGTGTGTGATTTTTTTGGCGATTCATCATAGGGTTCATCTCTAGGAGATAGAGATAAAAAGAAGAAAAGAAGAAGAAAAACACGATGAAAACGACACAAAAACGAAAAAGAAAAAACTCAAATGATGCACAAAGTGCGACTCCCCCAAGCTGAATCTTGCATTGCCCTCAATGCAATAAGAGTGAGTACGGGAGGGCAATGAAAATGGGGGGATATGCACCGACACAAAAAGAAATGAAAAACGAGGAAAACACAGATACCAAACTGAAAAATAAAGAAAAATCAAAATCAAACCACACGACGCGAAAAACGAAATAAAACCACACGACACGACAAAAAGCAAATAACACGACACTCAAAAGGGGAAAAACAAGCACACACACACAAAAAGAAGAAAAAAAAACAAAACACGACAACACAGCAAAACAGACTTCCCCCAAGCTAGACATGGCAGTGCTAGCAAATAAAATGTGATCGTGAAATGCAGACATATGCAAGGGGGGTCAATCGGATTCGCTGGTACTAGAATGGTAGGGGGAGGGAGAGGAGGGTGGGGAATAGCGAATGAAAGAATCCTCGGAGGATGAGGAGGGCGTGCCTACAGGGGAAGGAGGGGCGACAGGCTGGAGCACGGGTGGATCGATATGTACCGGTGGGCTGTGGTGGATAAAGATTGTACCGGGTGGGCCGACAGTTGGGTGCCAATCGGGAGGATCCAAGGGTGGCAGATGCACTAATGGAGAATACCAAGGATCGGGGTAAAACTCCCATGGCAGATGAGACGGGGGGTAGGGTAGCCGCAAAGGTGTTAAAGGTGGCAGGATCGCGAAAGGTGCGCAGGCGGGGCTATAGAGATAGACTGCACGGTCTTCACCGAAGGGGGTGAGCATATTGATATCGATCAAGTAATCACGATCGATACGGCTACGTCTAGGCAAAATAGGGAGGTCGGGCGGCACTCTCAAAATACAGCTGACAATAAGAGTGATCATCCCACCACAACAGATGGATCCAGAATTGGCGCGACTAACAGCAAAAATTTCGTGGATGATCCAATGAGCGGCGTTTATGGGCATAGGGATGTGCCCAAGGATCCTGTCTTCGGACATGGCATAAAGGAAGAAAAGCTCATCCCTAGATACAGTGGACACATCCACGCGGGCAAAAACAGTGTTGTCGAGGATGCAATGGGCGAGGCGGTAACACGGGTGAATAATGTAGGAGGCAAGAGCCTCAGGTGGAAAGGCGGTGTACCGGGTAAATCATTGCCAAACACCATCAGCCCGAAATTGAGAGTAGATGTCAGTTCGATCGTGGGTGGAATGTTCGGTATTAAGATCGGGGTGACGGAGATTGAGGATATTGTTCAACTCGATGAAACCCAGAGAAAAATCGCAGTTGAAAGCGCGGAAGGAGAAACCCCCGTCAAACACCTCGAGGGAACTGAAGAATTCAAGCGTGAGATTTCGGTGTGTGTGAGCATGGATGTAAGAAAGGGTATGGCACCCGATACAGTTGAAAATTCTGCCGACGCCGTTCGAAAGCCCTAGAGCTTCGAGTGTGGGGCGATCGGCAAAGAGTGTAGGTCGCATCGGGCGATGAAGTAGTGCTCGCAAACGGTCAGACTGCTCCTCCGTAGAAGGGTTTATGCCAAGGAAAGAGGGCGAAAAGGGGCCGTAGAGCGGATCACGGCGCGAAGATGAGGCAATCTCATTCCCTTTCTTAGACATGACGACTATGTGGGTGGCGAAAAGGAGAGTGGGAGCGTGCCTATGATGATTATAAAGCAGGTGAAGCAGGTATAACACCAACTCAGGACAGTACAGATAAGGTAAGAGATGTGTAGAGTGGAAAAGTGTTACCCATCAATGTAGCAAGATAAAGCTCCCCGGGGACTCGCGTAGTAGGAGGAAGCAATTCGGGAAGCCGCCGCTCGCTGATCCGACAAGAAACAGGTTTTCAAAAAATTTGGGGGCTAGGGTTAGGGTTTGGGTGTTTTGATGATGGAATGTCGACGATGGCAAGGTGGCGAGGGTGGGGAAGTATGGGAGTGAGTGGGGATGAGGGTTTAGGGGCAGTATGTTGGGTGGAGGAGGTCGATTCGACAGTTGGAGGGTGTGTAACCGCGTGAAGGGGATTTTCGGGGGTCGGGTGGCGGTCGTCGTGCGGTAGGGGTATTTATAGGGGCGAAACTGAACCGATCGGGTGAGTTCTCACCCGATCGGGTAGGCAAATTCCGAAAGTTTCCTGTCGGCCAACAGCTACAGGTGAACCGATCGGGTGAAGGTCACCCGATCGGTTGACCGCTTCCCAAATCTTTCCCGAGAACATGTGATATTTCACCCGGCCACTCACTCGATCGCGATATTACTCACCCGATCGGTTGATGTGATCCCCAAATTTTCCGAAAGTTCAGCACTACCCACACGGTCAGCGACCCGGCCTCGGCTATTGTCACCCGATCGGTTGATGAACTCTGAAATTTTTCCGAGAGTTTCCCCAGGTCACCCGGTCTGCTCACCCGGTCTCATCATTCTCCACTCGGTCGGTTCATTTGGTGACAGACACGGCCGTATGCTGATACATCCCAACCGATCGGGTGAGAACTCACCCGATCGGTTGAGGCCTTGTTTTCTGCAAAACCCAAAAATCGCCTAAGTTCCTTCACGGAAGTTGTTTCGGCTGGATTTATTTATAAAAATAGAGAAAAATAAAGTAGAAAAAAATCCTAAAAAGCGAAGCAAAAGTTTAGAACATGGGTTGCCTCCCATGAAGCGCTTTTGTTTAACGTCGTTTAGCTCGACGCCCGTTGATGATTTTCATGGTGGGCGGTACGGGTGATGCCCAAAATCTGGCATCTCTTTAGCTCCAGAGGTTGTGGCTATCGGTGTAGTCGGCGGCTGTAAAAAGATTTGCTCGACTACTCTCCCTTTGTTGACAGGATCCGGGGGCTTCTCCCTCAAATTGGCGTCCACGGCCATCTTTTTCAGGATCCGGACCGCATCACCGGTGAGGTCCCTGGGTTCTTTTCCTTTTCTCCTCGTGGGAGGAGACTTAGGAAACCCGGGAGGGATCACATGTCGCACGACCGCCTCATTAGCCACTTCGTTCTTAGGGGAGCCAACTTGCTCTCCAAGGTCCCCCAAGCTATCGGGGGGATTCCTCGAGAGTACTTCCCACGCACTCGTTTCAACAGCTCTATCTTCTTCATTCTCCAGCACATTGATACTAGGATCGTTCGGGGGGTTTGGATGCTTCATTGACAAGCCTAAGTCAAATTCTACTCTTTCTTGGCCCACATTCACCCATTCTTTACGTCTATCAACACTCCGGCGGTTGCCATAAAGGGTCGTCCAAGAATAATTGGTGTATGCTTGTCTTCCGGCATGTCCATCACCACAAAATCAACTGGTACATGCACCCCTTTCACATCGACGGGGAGGTCGTCCACTACTCCCACCGGATACTTGACCGAACGGTCAGCAAGTTGCAATGTCATGCCGATGGGCTCTAAATCTCCCATCCCTATTCTCTTGTACAATGATAGGGACATTAAGCTGACACTCGCACCAAGATCGACGAGCGCCCTCTGGATTTGCACTTCCCCAATGGAGCAAGGGATGGAGAAACTTCCGGGGTCCTTGAGCTTGGGCGGATTTGCACGCTGAATGAGAGCGCTGCACTCTGCCGTTAACACGACCTTTTCTTTTCTAGATCCCCGTGTCACCAAGTCTTTCAAGAATTTAGCATAGGAGGGGATCGTCTCTATGGCCTCGAGGAAGGGGATTTGTAAACTCATATCTTTCACCATGGCAAAGAATTTGCCATACTTCTCATCGATTTTGCCTTGGCAAGCCGTTGTGGGAAAGGCACAACGGGCTTGAATACCTTCAAATTCCCTTCTTCTTTCTTCTTCTCTTCTTCGGGGGTTCCCTCCGGAGCCACAAATTTTGGCGACGGGGCACCGTCGTCATTAACCTTTTCAATTGGCCGCTCAACGGCCAGTGGTGCTTCCGGTTCTTTGGGTGGCGCTCTAGTAGGAATTTGTGTCCCACTCCCCAAGACGATGGTGGACACGTTCTCATGCTCATGTGTGAGCGCCAAGGTCCGATTTACCCCCCTAGGATTCACCTCAGGCTGTGGCGGTAGTAAATTCTACTGTCTCTGAAGGTTCGCCACTTGCAACCCCAGCTGGGTCACCTGATCAGTGAGCACTCTTTGTCCCATCTCCAGCTTCAGATTAATTTTCTCCTGGTTGGCTATGTATTGAGTCAAGAGGGACTCAACCGGAGAAATGGCCCTCTGTTGGCTGTATTGCTGCTGGGCGGGCTGCTGATTCCTAGGGGCGTATTGTTGATACTGTGGTGGTGGTTGTTGCTGCTGAAACTGCTGCTACTGCTGGAACTACTGCTGGGGCCTAGCCGGCTGATAAGTCTGATGTTGTTGCTGAGCCGGCTATTGGTAAGGTGCCCGGTAGCTGAGGTTCGGATGATTCCGGTTGTTGGGAGAGTAGGCTGGGTTTGAGTTGGTTCGTGGTGAAAATGGCGCATTCCCCGTAGGATTGTAAAACAATGCGCTCGCCTGATCCAACGGTGGTGAGATGTCACCACCGTCGAACTCTCCAAAAACTTCGGATTCTACCGCAGCAATCTGTTGTGAACCGGTGCCACCGACGCCTACCATCAATGCGGAGATCTGGGTTGACAGCAAGTCAAACTTGCTTGACAATTTGTCGACGTCTTCCACTCTTTGGATGCCCCCAGACCTTGGTGTGACTCTCTCGTCACACCACCGTTCATTGTTGGATGCCATATTTTCCAAAATTTGCCCGGCATCTTCTTCGCTTCTTGACATGAAGGACCCTCCAGCGGCGGCGTCCATGGAAGACTTTAAATCGTCCCTCAGCCCATTATAAAACAGATTTATAATCTGCCACTTGGGGAGCTCATGGTGGGGACATCTTCTCTGCATCTCCTTGTATCTTGTCCAAGCCTCATGCAAGGACTCGTGGCTGGCCTGGGAGAAGGAGGAGATCTTACTCCTCAGCTTCATGGTCTTCCCCGGAGGAAAGAACTTCGTCAGAAAAGCATTGGAGAGCTTCTCCTAGGTGTTGAATGTGTTGGGGTCCTTCCCCCTAAGCCACAGCTTGGCCTTATCTCACAAGGAGAAGGGGAACAGCTTCAGTCGGATCGCCTCAGTTGTGACACCGTTAATCCGGAAGGTGTCACATTTCTCCAAGAAGGAGTCTAGATGCTCGATCGGGCTCTCCATGGGTGCACCCGAAAACTGATCCTGCTGGATCCACGTCACCAAAGATGGCTTAAGCTCTAAGCTTTGGGCCGTAATAGTTGGAGGACGGATGGCGGAGGTGGACTAGATGGAAGGCATCGAGTACTCCAGCAGGGACTTGTGAGGCGGGGTGTTCTCCCCCATGGCTTCAGGATCCTCTCTTCTTCGCTTCTCGGCGGCCAAACGCCTAAGGGTGGCGTTTATCTCTGGGTCAACGGGGATCAAGTCATCGAGACTTCTTGAACTCCTACGCATGAAAAACAACAAACACCCGTGAAGCGACAAGTGGGAAAGAAACAGATAAGATCAAAAATAAAAAAATAAAAATGAGAAAATAAAAAGAAAAAAAAGGAAGAATGCGAAAATTATCGCGAGGTAAGGATAAGAGCTAGACACTAGGGTTCATGAGATCCTAAAATAACAAGCACGTTGCCTCCCCGGCAACGGCGCCATAAACATGACGTGCCCCCGGTTTGTGAGCCGCAAATGGCCGGGGGACCCGCGTGAGGGTTTAGATATTTGTAACCGCAAGCGCACGGTGTTGTAGTGTGGCTTGGGGGTCGAACACAGGGAGGCTAGGATGTGCTTGTGTCAAGGAGGACCGAAATCACCACGTGGGCGAGCTAGCCCAGATCGAATGATGGGTTGTCACGGTAAAGGATTGTAGGGTATAGACAATAAGAAAATAAAACCCGGGACTTTGGTTTCCACCCCAACGAGCGACTCTCGCCGATACGGCCTACGGGTAGGATGGCGATCGGAATTAGGGTCTACTGGTGAGACGTTGCCTCTAAAAGTGGTACCGGCATCCCATGGGCCAGATATTCCAGTCGGTGCCCAGGATGATACGCCGGACTTTCCGGGTTCGATCAGTGGGCACTCCCGTGTCCATTAACACTGATCGACTCCGGGAGCACTAAGCTCGCAACGATAACTCCCAACGTCTCATCCTGCCGCTCCCGCGCGCTAGGATTCGGTGTCTACGCTAAGGGCGTGAGCTATGGCTAGGGAGTCAACCGCCAAGTTTATTCCCCCTTGGCCCAACGGTCAAAGGCGGTCTTTTTCCCGCCGATGACAATAAAACACCCTGCGTAACCGTTAGATTCCTAATCCCTATCGATTTCCTAACCCTATGGACGCATCGGGAAGGGCCCCCGAAGGGGTTTCCGCCAAAATCCCAGATTTGGGAACTACTCACAAATATTCATTAAAAAGCGATCTAAACGAAAATGAACCGTTAAAATCATAATCAGACAATAGGAATGCGAAGGTAGTAAAGCAATTAAGATAATACTAAAGTTTTACAAAGATCCGAAAACTTACAAAAACTGGGAAATTACAGCCGTCACAAAATGAAGAAAACAGTAAAAAATAACCAACTCCCGAATCTGGGAAACCTAGGGTTCTATTTATAGAAAACGACATCACCCGATCGGTTGACAAGTCAACCGGTCGGGTGAGCCGCTTCACAAAATCACAGCGCAATGCGGGGGTTTCACCCGGTCAGTATGAACCGGTCGGTTGGAACTTGGTGCGGTCGGTTGGATCTTGGTGCCGACCGGTTGGATCTTGGAGCGGACCGGGTGAGGAGATTGGTTGGAGCTCCGAGTCTTGGCTGTTGAAAATTCAGCTACAGGTGAACCGATCGGGTGAAGGTCACCCGATCGGTTGGAAATCAGCTTCGAATTTCCAGAGACTTTGAGCTTTTGACCCGGTCACTGAACCGACCGGGCGACTTCTCGTGAGCTCCAAGCTGCGTCCGGGTGATACACGCGTGCATCACCCGATCGGTTGGAGATGACCAACCGACCTGGTGAGGGGCTGAAAGATGCAATCTTTGTCGTTTGACCCCCCTGAATCATGCGTGACTCCTCCCGTTGCTCCGGGGACACATGATATCAATGTTTTGCGTCCCAAATGCCAGCAAACTCCTGCAAAACACGGAAAATACGGAAAAAGTGAAAGAAAACAAGAAAATACAAGAAAACACGAGAAAACAAATAAAAGACGGCGGTAAATACGGAAAAACACGGAAGAAAACGCGTGTAAATATATGAAATATAAATGCACGTCAAGGAACTCTTTTCAATTGTAGTTCTTCCGTATTGCTTTTCCGTTGCCGTGCTAGATCCGATTTGGCGACGACAATCCGGAATCCGACGAGATCTTCTCCTACTGCAGATCCGTAGGCGTCTCGATCTCCGCTTCGTAAACGGTTAGTGATCTATCGTTAATTCCCTGTAACCCACACTGTAAATTAGAAACCCTGATTAAAAATGGATTACTAGACGACGTAGGATTCCAATACAAACCGGATTAGAACTCCCAATCTAATTTTCTATTTTGCCATAACAGCGAACCCAATTTCCGTAGGATACCGATCTCGTGACTCACGTCGAACAACAACTTCGGTACCAGGCATGTGAAACTCGCCAACCTTGCTTTAGGCCATGTTTTTAGGCCATTACTTTGTTTTAGCATGAAAGAGACTAGATCGTGAAATGATAGCGGTCTAGGCGCAAATTCAAATTCTAGCTTGACAACGAAGATAGAATTTCCCTTGTCATATCATGTCATACAATTGCCTGTCATGTTTAATTTTCTTTAACGGTACGCAATTTCATTTCAAATAATTGTCATGTGCATCCATTTTACATATCATGTTGCATGTTGCATCGTAGCATACGCTACAAATCCTTGTACAAATCCGTGTTTCCGTGTTACCGGCTAGGCACCCATTATGCGGGCATAACCCTACGCCATACGTGTTAAAAACACTTCCTGGATCATGATCCAGAAGCGAGCATTACGTGTTCGGGGTAATGCCCTGGCTCGACACACGTGGAGGGGTAGGGATAAACGGTCACTTGAGCGTAAGACTTTGCCCGTACAGCCACTCTAGCCAAAGGGCGGAATCTCTGTGCACGACGTGCTTACATACTTGTACTTGTCTTTGTTCATGTTAATTGTTCCATGCCATGTTTACTTGCCATGCTATAATCATGCCATATCATAAACTGTTATTGTTCTCATTGCATAATATATCATGTCATAACATACTCTAGACTGCTAGGTTGTTTTTACTTTTCTTTAGTTTCCTTGCACAAGTCTTGTAGACTTGCTGACATGTGCCCCTTCTCTTTGGGTGTCGCATGTTAGTTGCTGAGCCAGAGATTGCTGTTGAGGGTGACGAGTTCGTGGAGTTCGTGACCGATCCTGTTGTTGACGTGGAGTACGAGGACACTGGTGACCAGTCTTAGAGGCTGTTCAGAGTCGCTTGTTAGTTTGTTGTTAGTTGTCGGTGCGTAGCACCATTGTTTTTACCTTTGTACTCTTGTTTGTTGGCCGTGTTTGGGCCTTAGACTCTTTCTTTAGCCTGGTGGCTTTTCTGGATGTTGAAACTTATTATTATGGACAATTCTGAGATTTGAGAATTATATTTCTGTCTCTTCCTTTATTATTATTTTTGTTCCGTTCGCTTTTACAGGGACCTGCATATGATTTATTGACGCTTATCAAACTGCAGCTTCACAGCTCCACGTCTGAGCGGACCTTCTCACGTCTCGCCTCCATTTTAGGGAAGCGGGGCGTGACAAGGTGACTCTAGGGGCGGGATCTTGAGATCTCCAAAATCCTGACGGAGATCCCCCGTGATCTTCGGATACATGCGAAGCTGGCCAAAGAGCACCAGATCGCCCTTCATATCTGGCCCGAAGATACTGCGATTTAAGCGATCTTCTTTGTGTTTGCTCACCCTGATCTCTTTTCTTTTTTCAGGTGTAGACATGAGTTTGTCGAGGGACGAACTGATGAGGATGGCCATGGAGGGGGAGTCAGCCGAGGGATCGGCGCCCAAGGAGCAGGAGGCCTCGGTCAAAGGCAAGGCAGTCCTGTCGAAGAGCATGTCGAAGAAGGCCAGGCAGAAGCGAGGCCTGGAAGAGGCGTCCACTGCCCGGTCTGTGGAAGAGGATCGGGGCAAGAGGCCGAAGAAGAAGGCGCCTATTGTAGCTATTTCCTCCCCCCTGCGAGCGAGGTTGCGTCGGGTAGCTTGGCCGAACCCGTAGCAGTCGAGGAGACAGTGGCTGATCTGACGATTGCTACGCCCCAGGGCCCGCCGGCCCAAGCCAAAGCTATAGGGGTCGAGCAATGGCCCTTTGGATGCCCCACTGGAAAGCAGGAGAAGCCAGGCTCGATGACGCCAGGGCATCCAAGTTGCGAGGCGGTGCTCACCTTCTTTAAAGCCAAGAAGGCCGAGGTACTGGCGATCCCAAAGATCGAGCTCTATCGGCCGGGCTACCCGGTGGGCACCTAGGAGTCACGGTTTGAAGATGCCGGGGTCGCGGCTCGTCTGGCGGAGAACAGTTTGCTGCCCAGGGACCAGGAGTCCCTGTACAACGTTGGTCCCCAGCGGCTCTGCAGCACGGCGATCTGGCACAGCATGCAGGTTTGATGCTTTCTCGGTCCCAGGTCGCCAATTTGCATTCTCTCCCGTAGGCTCATGTATTCTTTTGTTTTTATAGGTGTTGGCGGCGATGACTTCCTTGCAGCACCACACAAACGTAGGGGCGCTACAGGCGACCCTCAATCGAAAGAAGGCAGGGCTCCAGGTGTCCACTAGCGAGCTGCAAAAGAACGACACTGAGGTCAAGGCGGTCGCAGAGCAGCTGAAGATGTAACGCCCTGCTCCCCCGGATACCCGATAAGTACGAATCCGTATCTGTATTCCCGAAGAGGCGAGTGCTACGAATGAAAATGCAAAACACAAAACAAACTGCACACTGCTGCGATAATATCTGTAGCATTCCAGATACCAAACACAGAAACACAAAAGAGACAACAGCTCAAACACTGAAATATATACACATACAAAATGTCCAATACAACATCTCTTACACAAATCCCACATACAGCATGAACCCATATCTCAACATTGGTACAAGCACCCACTCCCAAAATCACTCACACACTCACACACCTTCATCTCCAATCATCTGAGCTAATGGGCCTCCAACTCCAACTCCAAGGTTCTCCAACTATCAGCTACCTGAAAAATATCAACGGGGACACGTCACATCGTGCCCCAGTAGGATATCCAAAACCAACTCACATGGTGCAAAGGAAAGCAATGTGATATTCAAAGAACTGTTAATGGGCTCACGTCATATCATTGAAAATGTTTTGCATAACCACATAACCACATCACATCAGAAAATGCACATGACATAAATAATGTAAGCACGTACCTGCGGTGAAGGATAACCTGCAAAACAAAGTGAGTGCTACAAATAGAGAAGTAAGTATAACTGTTCAAATACAACATTATTATACAACACATCCATACATAATCTCATACACGAAAAATCATTCACATCCCACCAATGTACAACAACACACCCAAGTCACTATATTCATGTCACATCCACAATGATGTGATGCTTATGATGACATGCCACCCCATGATGCAAATGATGCAAATGCCAATGCAATGCAAGGCATGCCTATGGATCCCATTCTTATTCCGGCGTACAAATGCAAGTGATTCTACTCCGTTATCAATGTGGAGCCATCTAATGGATCAAGAGGTTGCCCACGGCGACTTCTCCCGCCTCCAACCGCGGCAACTTTGTCCATGCCCATGCACTCCACCTTCGTGTCCCTAATAACATCATATCATCCATTCCATATTCCTCATATATCCAACAACACATAGCCAATTTCCCATCTCAATTCATTTTCATACAAGTCCCATTTGTCATACAAGGGAAGTTACATAAATAAGCCTCCACATTGCAAATAGGAACAATTTCTACTTAATTAATGAAATACGACAATCAAGGCAAAATGAATCTAAAACATAGCATCAATTAAAGTCGACACATCATATAAATTTATTCACACAATTCCCATTTCCACATACAAAGAAAATTAAATATAGACTTCTAACATACGAAAAGAGAGCAATTTCACAAACACGGAAACTGTTTCATTGAAGCAAGCCCATGGCAACAGCAATAATTCGATTATTTTGTACTTCACATCAAAATCCATGTCAAAGGGGTTTGTAGCCCCATGAAGTATCTTTCAAACCTCACTGGTTTCATTCAAAAATTCCATGTATTCAATTTTATATGAATTGATTACGACAGGTGGTCCAAACTGTTTTCAGGTTGGAAATCACAAGATGAAAAATGATGTTTTAAATTTAGTTGGAGTTTGAATTGGAAATCAAGTAGCTGGATGAAATCTAGGTCTGGTTATTAGCTTCAAAATGATAGGTGGTTTGGCCAAAATGGATGAGTGGTTTGGGAGATATAGCCCCATCTCTAAAGGTGGTCTGGGCTGTTTTGAAACAGACCAGTTTTAAAGACAGAATTTTTGGAAATATTTAGAGGCCAAATCAATTCCTAGAGATTGAACGAAATTTGTAGATAATTGTTTGAAGATACTACAGAAAAATTTTCATGTTAAAATTACCTCTGAAACATTGGGAAAAGGCTCATAAAAATTGGGCAGCACCTCCCCTGAAATTGTGGTTCTGTCTAGATTTCATAAAACTGATTAAAAATAGGAAACGAGGCCATAAAATCATGAAAAATTCACAGAAGCTTAAAAATAAATTCTTGACTATATACTATAAATTTTTGAACCTAAAACAATCACATGAGAGTAATTTGAACAACATGTGTCTCAATTCCAAGGAATTAGCAATATCTTCCATTTTTGTGAGTTTTCTTGCATAAACATGAAACTAGACATGATACAACTTCATTGTTGCACAAAACTGAAACTAAAGAGCATGTGGGGGCTTCATATGAGCATACTTCACATATCAAAGCATAAAGGCACTATCTTGTTCAACAAAATCTTGGAACATAGGAGTATTGAGACATTTGGAAGCATCCACATGAATAACCCTAACAAGATTCAAATTTTATTGTTCCAACAGATAAATAGCTTCCTAATGATATCAATCATAGCATACATAAGTAGCAATCCCATAAAAATCTCATCTTGCAATCTATACTTAACACTCTTGAACTTAGGAGAGCAAAATCAAGCAATATTGCAACTTACAATAAATCAACATGAGATAATCAAAGCAATCCTATCCAAGCCCCCACATCTATCCCCTAGTGTGTAGAGAGAAATTTCTCAGAATTAATGTAACAAGGCTTGCAATTGCATCATGAATCAAAATCATGACGTCATACAACTCATCATAACCTATAAATTCAACATGAAGTGCACCATGTCAAGGAATTTCACAAACCCTAAAAGATGCTAGCTTTGAATTCAAAATGAAATGAAATGAAACATATGATTTGGGATTGGAATCTTACCTCCATGGAACTCAAATCCCTCCACCAATTTCCAAGAATTCCCCATGTCTCCATCTCCAAGCTTCAAACCCCATGAGTCCCAAAATCTCTTCTTGCCTTTGAGGTTCCCCTTCTCTTTGCTTTGGACTTTCCCCCTTCTCTTCCCTCTTCTCTTTCTCTTCTTCTTTCTCCCCTTTCTTTTTTTCCTCCATCGCTTGGACCTGGGAGCATTCGGCAATTGGGGGGCATGGGTTTCGGCTGGAAGAAAATGAAGAGGGGAAAATGTGAAATGAATAAAAGAAAATAAATGAAGAGAAGTGTAGAAGTCTGTAGAAGGAAAGATTATTTAAATGAGACCCCTCTATCTACAAGTTTACCATCCTCAATAATATAAAACTCTCTCTTATCCTCAAACCAAAAATCCAAACCCAACAATCAAGCCCAACTATCAAGTTCAACCAACTCTAGCCACTAAAATTAGCTTAGGGCCCAAACAATAATAACAATAACAACATTAACATCAACATTAACAACAATAGTAATACTAATGACAACAACAACAACAATAATAATGCCAATAACAACAACAAATATAATAAGACCAATACCGTTCACTAATACCAATAACATACTAGCACAACAATAATACTCCTAACAATAATAGGCTTAGTAGCACTACCAATAAGCAATAATAACACTCACTACACCATTACCAATACAATCACATGCATTCACTTATACACCCAAATCATGTCTTAGTCAACCATATAGCCATTTACGTAGGAATTACCATGCACACAACAAAATTACTATATGCACACACCAACTTCAACTATGTACGTATACCTCATCTACACATTCAATAAGCATTCATATAAACTTATCATCACTCATAAATCAACCATGGTCAATCAAATAAGCATCCAGCACTATCTTACTATATACACTACATCAATTACTATACACACATCTCAGTATATACCAGTATACGAGTACTACTACTATGCACACATACATCAATAGGCATACCCTAGGTATATAGGCACTAGGGTCATAACAGAAGAGGAGGTTGGCGGAGGTGGAAAAGGTCTGCAAGTGGCATGCGGCCCAGAAGGAGGAGACGGAGAAACAATATAAGATCACGGAGGATCTTGGCCGGTAACTGGAGGAGGCAGAGGCCCGAAGGGTCACTTGGAGAACGCCCATCTACGGAGGTGGAAGCGAAGGGGTATGAGATTGTTGAGCTCGCACATTAGGTGTCGGTGCTGAAGGAGGTCGATCTCGAGGCTGTGAAGACAGAGGCCATCCGCAAGTACCAAACGGTCGAGCTCCTTTCCATCATGAATGAGATTCGGGTCAGAAGCATGGCGGAAGAACGGGAAGCGATCTTGCAGGCGGGCCTTCAGGCGGGCCTCAAGAAGGTGGGGAAGAGGCTGAAGAGGCTGCATCTTAGGCTGGAGATCGACTTCTCCGTGTTGATGGCTGCCTCAGATGGAGAGGAGGAAGGAGATGTCGGCAGGTTATGTCCGTCCGATGGCGATCGAGCTGGCAATGATCAAGCTGGCGACGATGTCGACGACCAGGGGGAGGTCATGGTGACAGAGCCCGCACAGGCCGTGGCCGGAGCCCAAGTGGAGGCACCATAACGCGGTTGGGGGAGGGTGGCCAGATGTAGGACCTGGTGGAGGAATCTTTAATGTAAATGTAAACTTTAGCTTTTAATGAAAGATACCTTTGGCGGTTCGCCTTGTTTGTGCTTGTATTATTGTCTGCCACTATTTTGCATGTGTGTATGCCCCCAACTTTCTGCTTGGACGTGGCTACTGCCCTGGAGAAGAGGAATGTTGTGGATTTTGAGTGTGATTGAGTTGGCGAAGTTCTTTATGGAGGTAGATCACCTATAGGGTATTTTGAGGGTGTTGCCCAGGGTTGACCCCTTATTTACAACTTTTATTTGGATGGCGAAGTGCCCTAGAGATCTTCGAGATCGTGGGTATAGAGCGACTCTGCATTTGTAGCTCTGATTTGGGCGGCGAACTGCCCCGGAGATCCTCACGATCGTCGGTTTCGAGTGATCCTGCATTTATATTTCCAGTTAGATGTCGAACTACCCCGTATATCTTCAAGATCGCGGGTATCGAGTGACCCCGTATTTATATTTCCGGTTTGATGGCCAACTACCCCGGAGTCCTTCAAGATCGCGGGTATCGAGTAACCCTACATTTATACTTCCGGTTTGATGGCAAACTACCACGGAGTCCGTCAAGATCACGGGTATCGAGTGTCCCCGTATTTATACTTTCGGTTTGATGGAGAACTGCCCCAGTGGTCTTCTTGAGGGCGAATTTCGGGCAGAACCCTTCTTCAAGCCCCTGGTTGGTTTGATTAGCAAAGCCCGACACGCTATGGGTAGCTTTACCGTGACCTGCCCCAGTGGTCTTCCTAAGGGAGAATTTCGGGCAGGGCCCTTCTTCAAGAACTTGTCGGTTTGGTTAGCAAAGCTCGACATGCTATGTGTAGCTGCACCGCGACTTGCCCCGGTGGTCTTCCTGAGGGCAAATTTCAGTCAGAACCCTTCTTCAAGCCCCTGGCCGGTTTGGTTAGCGAAGCCCGATACACTATGGGTAGCTGCACCGCGACCTACTCGGTGGTCTTCCTGAGGGCAATTTTTGGGCAGAACCCTTCTTCAGGCCCCTTGCCAGTTTGGTTAGCGAAGCCTGACACGCTATAAGTAACTACACCACGACCTTCCCCGGTGGTTTTCAAGATCGCGGGATCGAGTGACCCCCCACTTATAACTCCGGTTTGGGTGGCAAACTCCCCCAGAGGTCTTCAGGATTACGGGCGTAGAGTGGCTATTACTGACCCCACATTTATGATACTGGTTTGAATGGCGGGCTGTAAATTTAGTTCGCATAATACGTATACATAAACGAAAACACAAGAATTTACTTGTAGCAAATTTGCCCGCCCCAGATGACTATGACAACCTTTAGGGAGGTGCTTCCTATCTTGGGGGAATCTGAAACTTTTATTCAAGCAACACGTTGTGGGTACAAGTATATAAAATTGCAAATTTTATTGATAATACTTGGGTAGGTGTTGGGCATTCCATGGATGAGCTAGCTCTTCGCCCTCCATGTTCGCCAACATGCAGGTAGTTGGTCCTACGACATCTGCTATTTTGTAGGGGCCCTCCCATTTGGTAGAGAGCTTTTCGCGATAGTCGACCTTGGGTTTGAAGGTGGCGTCCTTGAGGATGAGGTCGCCGACTCTGAAGCTTCATTTCTTCACCCTGGAATTGTAATACCTCGCCATCCTTTGGCTATGCTTGATAAGACATGTTAGCGCACGGTCACTTACCTCATCAAGTAATTCAGTGTTGAGGTCGATGTCTTCTTCATTTGCTTGTTCGTCGGAGTATTGGAGGCAAAGAGAACACTTGCCGACCTCTACCGGGACGACGGCTTCCACTCCATAAGCTAGCATGAAGGGGCTCTCGCCAGTTGAAGCTTTGTAGGTGGTGCGGTAAGACCAAATGATGTCGGGTAGCTCGCCGGGCCAAGTTCCATGAGCATAGCCGACCTTCTTCTTCAGGGGTTCAAGGATGCATTTGTTCGCAGCTTTGGTCATGCCATTGCACTACGGGTGCGCTACGGAGGCGAAGTGGAGGTTGATGTCCCAGTCAAAGCAAAATTCCCTGAAGTTTGTGGAGTCAAACTACGTCCGTTGTCCATCACTATGGAGCGGGGTATCCCAAAGCGACATATGATCGACTTTCAGACGAATTTCTTCATGTCTTTTGAGGTGATGCGTGCTAGGGGCTCCGCTTCTATCCATTTGGTGAAGTAATCGACGACGACAACCAGGTACTTCCTTCCTCCAGTCGCCATCGGGAGGAGTGGTCCGAGGATGTCGAGGCCCTACTTGGCAAATGGGACCTGGCTAAGGATTGGAATTAGGTCAGCGGGAGGAGCCTTGGTGTGCTTGAAGAATCTCTGGCACTCCTCGCATCGTTTGACGAATCTGATCGCATCCTTCTGCATAGTCGACCAATAGTAGCCCTATCAGACTACCTTGTGTGCCAAAGTGTGGCCACCATGATGATTCCTGTAGAATCCTTCATGTATCTCTCGGATGACCTCCTTATCCCTTCTCGACACAAGGCACTTTAAATAGGTTAATATGTCGTTCTTCGCGCGACGCTTTCGGTAAAGTACATCGTCGAAGATCCCGAATGATAAAGCCTGTCTCTCGGCCTTCCGTGCATGTAGCATATCCTTCGGTAGGGCTTCGGTCTTCAGGTAGGAGATGATCAGATCCATCTATGATCGCTCTCGATCGACGCACATCAACTCGCCCTCCTCAATGCTTGGCGTTAATAAGTTATCTATGTAGATGGCCTTCCCGATCTCCGTCGGAGAAGACGAAGCCAGCTTTGAGAGGGCATCGACGCGGAGGCTGTTTGACCTCGGTAGATGTTGAACCACTGCTCTCCTGAATTTGAGAAGTTTGGCATGGGAGCATCTCAGGTATCGCTTCATCAGCGCCTCCCTTGCCTAGAACCTTCCTTCAATTTGATGGACGACCAACCTCAAATCACTAATGAGTAGCACATTCGTCGCCTCCAGCGCCCGGCAGAGCTTTTGGCCATTGAGGGCGGCCTCATACTCTTCCACATTGTTGGTCGTCGAGAAATTGAAGCAGAGGGCATACTCCAACAGGCTCCCCTCTGGAGTCTCAATCATGATGCCGGCTCTGCTCCTCGATGTAGTGGCCGATCCGTCGACGTGGACGACCCACTGCTTGCCATCGGACTGGGTGGAAGTAGTGGGAGGATTTTCCACGGCGAGCTGCTGGGGTGTCGCACCCTGGTGACCTTCAGGCGGGGCCTCACAATTCTCCCCCACAGTACATTCTGCCACGAAGTCAGGGAGCGCATGCCCCTTGATCGATGCCCTTGGTTTGTAGATAATTTCAAACTCCCTGAGCTCACTCCAATTTAGCATCTGTCCTGACCTCTCCAGCCTCCTCAGGTTCCTTTCCAACGACGAATTGGTGTAGACGACAATGGTATGTGCCTGAAAATAGGGTCGGAGTTTTCTTGCGGTCAGGACTAGGCAATAGGCCATCTTCTTAATGGGGTCATACCGGGTCTCCGCATCTCTGAGTACCCGATCGGCGTAATAGACCAGCCTCTGGATGCCCCCATCGTCCTTCACGAGGACCGAGCTCACAGCTTCCTCAGTTGTGGCCAGGTAGAGGCCGAGCTGCTCTCCTTCTTCGGGCTTTGCAAGCAGCGTCGGGCTTTGCAGGTAGGCCTTCAACTTGTCGAAGGCTCTTGCGCAAGAGTCATCCCACTTCATCAACTTTGTTTCGTCCTTCTTCCCAGCGAGGGCCCTCTGAAGAATCTTGAAGAAGGGGTGATCTCTCTGTAGACTTTGATTGGAATATTCCAAGCGCGACGATCCGTCAGTTTAGCCTCTACAGGTCTCAGATCGTCCTTGGCTCTGTCATATTGGCAAGGGCAGCGATCTTGTCAGGGTTAGCCTCAATTCCTCACTTGGTGATCATGAACCACAGGAACTTCCCCGATTCGATGCCAAATATGCATTTGGCCGGGTTGAGCCGTAAGTTGTAGCACCACACCATCTGGACGTCTCCTCCAGGTCGGCGAGATGATCCTTGGCCTCCTTCGATTTCACCAGTATGTCATCAATGTAGACTTCCAGGTTCCTGATGACCTGGGGATGGAAGATCTTGTCCACCATCTGTTGGTAGGTTGCCCCGGCGTTTTTGAGTCCAAATGGCATTTTGGTGTAACAAAATATCCCTCTGTCCGTGACGAACGCGGTCTTCTCCTTATCGTAGGGTCGCCATCTATATATGGTTATAGCCTGAAAAGTCATCAATAAAAGTTAGGAGTTCATACCCTGAGGCATTGTCCACCAGATGGTCGACCCTTGGGAGCGGGAAGCTGTCCTTCGGGCAGACTTTCTTGAGGTCAGTGAAGTCCACACACATCCACCATTTGCAACTGTGCTTCTTTACCATCACCACTTTTACGAGCCAGTCAGGGTAGCTCACCTTTCTGATGAATTTGGCCTCCAGAAGCCGCTCCACCTCTTCTCCTGCCGCCCACGATTTCTCTCCTCCTGCGCTCCGCTTCTTTTGTCGGACCGAGTGGGCCTCATGGTCAACATACAGCTCATGGGCGATCACCGCCTTATCGACTCTCGACATGTCAGAGGGCGACCATGCGAAAATGTCCATATATGCCCTGAGGAGGTCGATCAGCCCTGCCCACAGCTTTGCGGTCAGCTTCATGTCGATTGACACCACCATGCCTGCCTCCTCCATCAGGGGCACCTCTTCTAAACCCTCCACTGGGGTTGGTTGCTGGTGCTCCGAGTCCTCCCGACCGTCGAGGATTTCGACAAACCAGGCTTGCTCGATCTGCTCCTGTTGTGTAGATCCAATGTTGCAGCTCCGCGAGAGCCTTTGGCTTCCTTGCACTTGTCCGACCCCATACGGGGTCCAGAATTTTCCCATTTAGTGCGCAGCAAGGGGAGAGCTTCGATGGTGGTCATGCAGGGTCGCCCTATGATGCCGTTGTGTGCCGAGGGCTGGTCGGCCCAAAATAGTGCTTCTCTTAAGCGCAAGAGTCCGCACAAGTAATATAATCTGGGAGTCCAGATGTCGAATCCTCGGGAGGAAATCTGTTGCAACCATAGCTCAAATCAAATAGAAATCTGACGAAGAGAAACTAACCACTTCAATAACGATGGTGATGATGGTGTGAAAGTACGTGAGGGTGACGTGCGAACAATACGAACAAAGAAAAGTCGTGAATGAAAGTATCGACGAAAAGTATGCACATGGTATGGGTTCGTTAGGATCAATAATTCGTATTAACTTGGTTGACAAATATAACACAATGAATTCTCTTTTTGAGAGCAATTCACCGGAAAATACCCAATATAACTCAATGAATTCTCCTTTTGGGAGCAATTCATCAGAAGATACCCTTTTGGGGGTTAAAGCACAATGTGAATAAAATCGTTGCTAAAGTTATAATCTTACAACTACGGTATGAAACTCTCTTTTGGAGAGATCAAAACTCACCCTTTTGGGGCGATCATCAACTCAATCACTTCTTTTGGAAGATGAAAAAAGACGATTTAATACCAAAGTTCACAACTTTATCAACGTTAACGATCAAGCACAACGAATATTCAACCAAACTAACACAAATCACATCCCCTAACTACACCATACCATGCACAAATAAGATTTAGCTACTCATAGTGCAAGAACAATCTAGTTTCATAGCAAAATACATCAATCTAATAGCCAAATACAATAGAAAAGCATCAAATACGGGGTAGAAGTTTAGAATTCTATCACCAAATCTCCAAGTTAGGCCCCAAAACTCTCTGGAAATACTAAGAACAGCCTCTGGAATTTTACAGAATTTTACAGAGGAGAAATTCAGCTCCTAGAGCCTCCAATACGCCAAGAATACGCCAGTATCCCCCTCAAAAACCCAAGAAATATGCTTATATAGGCTCATTGCGGGTTTTACTGTGCTTAACGGGTATAAACCCGCTCCAAATTCGCATCCGCAAGCCGCCGCAAACCACGGCCGCTCATCCAAGCGGGATTCATCGTGGCGTCGACACGTGGCATACGGATCGGGTCGAAACCCGCTCGCGTGCCCGCTTCGCTTCGGATTGAGTTGCAGCCGTCGGATCAAACAGCGCACGGCCACGATCATCCCACGTCGCCCGCTTCTTTGCTTCGCCCGGAGCCTCCGTCGTCTGTTGGATCCTCATCATACCGCTGTGAAGAGGCCATGTCGCTCAAGAATTCCCCCGCCCTCAGCTGCCTTTGTGTATGATATGAACCGTTGGATCGAAATCCAACGGTCGTAAACGCGCCGCGTCGACCGCTCGAAAATGCAACGATTTCGGCCGTTGGATGAAGTTTGCACGACCACGATTTAGCCACGTGGCCCGCGTCTGAGCTGATACGCCTACGGGCCGCCGTATTTTCGTATTTACCACCGTATTTCTTGCGTATATCTCCATTTAAATGGTATTCTGTATTCAAAAATACACAGTAATTAGCACAGGTCTCAGAAAAATACAAATAAATAGTCGTTGGAATCGTGAGATCGAGACCAAGCTAGGAAAAATATAACATGTGCAGAAATACTCCGTTAATTGCTGTTTTGTGCTCAAATAGAGTGTTTTCTCTAATAAATGATTGTGTATAAAATACGAATGTATTAGAGAACAATATAGCATCACATGAGCACAAAATAGGGCTAAATGGGGGGTTAAATATGTAATATTGAACCCGAATCAAGGGCACGTTAACAACGACGAACTACGTCACTCGCGTAACAATCCTCGGCCTTTCCCCCAGGGTGATAAGCAGATCGATCGTTCCAGCGATGGGTATTGAATGGCCAGTGAGGTCGATAATCGGGTCCTCGCATGGTCTCAGGTCTGCCTCGCCCAACCCCATCTTCTGAATCATGGACAGATACAGTATGTCGCATGAGCTGCCGATGTCTACCAAAAGTCTGCTCACCACCGTCGGACCGATGAGTGCCTCGATGACGATGGCGTCGTCATGTGGCAGCTCGACCCCCTCCAGATCTTCGTCAGAGAAAGAGAAGGGGGTGGTGATGCCCTTCTTCGCTTTGCCCCATTATCAGAACTCGCCACCACGACTTGCCTCGCATCATTCTCCCTCAGCTTCGATGAGGTTCCGCCCGAGGTTGGCCCATCGCATATTACATCAATGCGCATGATCGGACCAGTGATAGGATGAGCTGCTAGTTCGACGTTGTGGGCATGGGCCTATCGGGCTGGTCGCTGGAGTTTTCCCCTCTCGATCCTGTCCTTTATGGTCGATGAACATCTGAAGGTGGCCATCCTAGATCAATCGCTCTGTGTCTCTCTTCAGAGCAAAGCAATTGCAGGTGCCGTGGTCGTGGTCGCGGTGGTACCGACGGTACTTCTGCTCATTGTGCGTGGTCGGCATCCTCTTCATGTCTGGGGGTGGGTCTTTGAGAAACCCGCCCGACTTGGCTGTCGCCATTACTTCGGCTAGCGGGGCATTGAGCCTGGTGTAGAGCATCTCCTCCTATGCTCTTTTGGGTTCGTTCCTCGGTGCGGGGTTCATAGGAGCATGGAACCCCCTCAGAGGTCCAGGATGATCTTTCCCTCGAGGGCCTCCCTGGTCACGCCCTCGGAATCGCTCTTGATCTCGCCCTCGGGGGCAGTCATCCTACCTCGGCCTAGGCTACAGTCGGGGCTTAGGCCTGAGACGCTCGATCGGTGCCACCGCTTTCTTTACCCCCAGCGACTCCTCAATGAGCATGAACTTGTCTGCTCGGAAGAAGAGAGTGTCGCGGTCCGTTGGTAGGTCTTGGAGGCGGGATTTGTGCAGACTGCGGTTGGTGAGCCCTTTCTCGAAGGCTGCCATGGCGAGGTTATCCCGGCAGCTCGTCACGCTGAGACGATCCTCGTTGAAGCGCTGCTGAAACCTTCGGAGGGTTTTTCCTTCCTCCTGGACTATCGTAAACAGATAGTCTAGAGCTTTCTTCCTTGTTCGTCCCGCTCGAAATTGCATACGGAACTTGTGGGACAGATTGCTAAAGGAGTCAATCGATTTGTCCGGTAAGTCGTTGTACCATTCCGAGGTGAACTTCCGCAACGTTGTCGAAAAGGCGCGACATAGGAGCTCATCGTCTGCTCCTTGGATCTCCATTACCCGCCTAAACTACTGCATGTGTTCGAGTGGATCGCCCGAGCCATCATACAATACAGGCTGAGGGAGCCTGAACCTAAGCGGTATTGGGGTTGAGATCACCCTTCGTGTCAGCAGGTCGGCTTCTTCGGGATGTTGGGGGGTGCTGGCGATCTTCGTGCAACGTATCGACCGCCTCGGACCCTGGGTGAGCTACCTCAGCGCTCAGGAGAGTCCCTTCTCTGTGCCCTAGGGACCGGGCTTCTATCTCGACCCTGCCCCCGCCGATCATTACGCCTCAGAGAAATGCGCTCAGCTTGGGGGGGGCTTTGGCCTTGACGAGGGCGCTCTCCACGCTTGGGGATTGGTGACATCCTGCGAAAGCGACTCTCCACCTCTTGGTCCTGAGGGATGTGCTCCTGCACTATCTCGATCGAAGGGTAGGGGGCCCCCAAGCTCCTCTGTTGTATCCTCTCCCTTGCGGCAGAAATGTACCGTCACTGTCGGATAGCTGCTTCTTCGTCAAGCCGCCTCTGTATCACGGCCTCCTACTCATCAAATTGTCTTTGTCTAGCGGCCACCTTCTCATCGTCGAGGTGCCTCTACAGGGCGGCTAACTCCTCTTTGTCGAAGCGTCTCCTTCGAGCAGCCGCTTCCTCTTCAAACTCAGGGAGGAGGTTCCTCTTCACGTTGAATGGTGGGGAGGGGCCTGATGTTTGAGGCCGCCTATCCGACTTTGCTACCGCCATGTCCTTCATCACTTTGTCAAATATTTCGAAGCTTTGATAAACACCACGAGCTGCGGCCTCGATGGTAGCGTCTGGCCCCTCAGGGGGAGCTTCTCTCGGGGGGGCCTTCTCGGAGAGTGGACCTCCTCGAGCATGGGGTGTTTTACCGCTACGATGACTGCGGTTACTTTATGTGGGTTTTGCCATGGATGTAACCCTTTATTCCTACAGACGGCGCCAAATGTTGTGGGTAAAATCCACTAACAGTGAATGTGTATTGAAATGATAATTACGGGTAAAATGATTATAGGTTTTGGGGGTTAGACGAGGCTGATCACGATTGGAAGGCTCTTCGCAGATGAAAAGCCCGAGGTCGCCCTTCAATCGATGGAAGTCGCTTGTCTACTGGAGTTGACCATGCAAGATTGCTTCAACCGTTAGCAGCTGAAGCAAACTACCTGTGAGAAGAACAACTCGTTATAATGGCGGGGCTAGGATCCATCCCGTAGCCTCTCCGATACTTAAGTCAACGAGTGACTATAAGGAGAGCGTTGAACACCCAAGGCGATCTTAGAGGCAGATCGGCACTTGTGTGGCGAGCTGGTGTGGAATGCACGAATATGTGGAAGATATTCGACCTTGTGTATAGATAGATGTGTTAGGAATTCTTACAGATTAGCCAGCCCCTATCTCGTTGGAGGAGAAGGGGTATTTATAGGTTGCTGGAGTCGGTTGCTTTAGCTGAGCTGGCAGTGTCAGGGGTCCGACTGTGGATGTCAGATCCGAACGTGTCAGGCACACTTTTGTCAGGCCGTTAGAGCCGTTTAATGTCAGGTGTGCTTTTGTCATGCTGTCTGTCGACGAAACGGCCATTCATGCTTTCGATAGGCGATCAGGCGGCGAAGCGGCCAGGAGCCCTTTTGTTAGAGTTGTCTGTAGTGGAACTGCTAGTGGCGTGTCGTCTTCCTCCTTGGGTGAATTGGTAGGTGAGAGGCGTCTGGGCGAGCTTGTTATTTCGCTTGGCAAGCTCCTCTGGATCTCAGCGAGCTTTGGCAAACTAGGCTTCATTACGGAGATTCGACGGGCCGAGATTTGGGCCTTGGAGATGCAGTTCTAAATTAACTGGACTGATCTTGAGGTCGTAACACTGCAGAATACGAAGCGTCATTTTCAGCAACATTTCTTTGGCCCCCGTGCCGCTTCTCCCAAGTCGAACCACGTCCCGAGCCGCACCTCGTCCCGAGCCGCACCGCTTCCTGAACCGCACCGTGTCCCGAGGCAAGCAACACCCTTGTCTCCAAGCCAACCACGTGCTGAAGAAGATTTCATCTTGAGTGAATCCTTCGTCAAGACTTCGGATCTGATCCAAGCTCCTTCGTAGCTTTACTAGAGACCGAATAGGAGCAAGGAAGAAATTTAGAGAGAAAGAGAATATTTAATTTAAGCTCAGATCCGGGCTTGCTCATGTTTAATGGATCTACTCAGATCTGGACCTTGGAATGAGTTTCAAGGAGGTGTGTAGATCCCTATTTATATAGGCGGCTGAGCCCTCCCCTTCACTCCATATCCGATGTGGGACTAAAAATTTTGGAGAAAAAATTAATTAAAGTTTGCCTTTCACAAAGGCCAAACTTTAGTGAATTTTTCCTCCCTCACCGTTGAGCTTCGCAAGTGATACAACTTTCAAATCGAAGAGGGTTGAACGGTGAACGCGTAGGAAGAAACGACACGTCATTCCAAGTTCATTTAACCCTTCAAACGATTGTCCAAACATAGACAAAAACTAGTTTTTCGCAAAAACTGCAGTCGTCGCACAAAACTAGGTTTAAAACCCCTACTGTGGCCTCCAGGCGGGTCGGGCGCCCGCTAGGCGGGCACCCTACCCGCAATGCTAAATTTGGCTTTTTTTCACTGTTTTGGCTCTATTTTGTACGTTTGGTGTCTGTTTTCGACGCGGTTTGAACCTGCGTTTAGACCGAGACTATCATGTCATCCAGGTAACCATTTTCACGTGTTTATTATATTAAATATGCACGTAAACATTTTACGACACATTTAGTAAATACAAATGAACTGAGGGCATACATCCCCCAACATTACTACCAGACGTCTGGTCTTGTTTTGTCATCATGATTTATTAATTTAACTTAGGAATTTGAGTATGATGAAAAACTATATTAATTTCCTATAATTTCCATAAAAAATGATGAACTCTACAATGTGATTGATGTTCATTATATGTATCATTTAGAGCTTAATTATCATAGAAACATATAGGAAATTATATGAAATAAAGGGGAAAAACATACAATGTTAAGTTCTAATCATACCCCCAATTAGAGATTTGCTAGTCTCTAGCAAAGTGAGCGAACACACTCATAAATGTAGTAAAACATCATATCCCATCCAAATATCGCAGCATAGGTTAAGTGCGACCTCTCGTAGCATATTTCAACACTTTCCATGAATTCCTACAGATTAGCTCAACTACTATGATACCCCATCACTTCGCACATGTCGCAATATACAACCATATGCCATGCACGTGTGCAAACTTTGAGTGATTAATCATCTTAAGTTGCTAAATCCTACAAGTGTTGGCTTAAATGTCCACATTTTCACCAAAAGTTCGTAGCCTTGATCTTACTCAACACATGCCACACTTTTTTCCATTTCTTCCTATTTTTCTTTTCTTTTTAGGTTTTGGAACGTAAAGTGATTCCTATAGCGAGCTTTAGGTCAATATCTCTTAGACCAGACGGTTTTGGGGTATTGGGCCAAGAGTGACCCCTCGGACTTAACGGCTCAAATCATTTAAGTCCATTTATTATTGTGCATTTTAGACCACATACATCCAGGCAAGACATTAATTATGGAACCCTCAGACATTAATTATGCATTTAAGTCCATTTTAAACCGTCTTTAGTTTTAGACTTAAGGAGTTTCAATGTTCATTTTAGACCACACATTTGAATCTCATCAAAATAATTCACTTTGTCTCTTGGAATCCATAATTAATGTCTTGCTTGGATCTCATCTAGCTTATTGTACCTTACGAGAATAATCCAAATAAGTTACTGGTCATTTAGACGGTTCATACTTATTTCTGATAAAGTGTCAAACTCTTTGACCACTTTGTCAAAACATATGTTCCGACTCATTGATGCCTCACATGCTTTTTATTCACTCCCACTGACCTTGAAAACTCTCTGTTTAATTCATATATGTTCGTTCTTCTAAATCATATTTAGAAAACAGAATATACATGAATGCTCCAGTTTTCATGGTCATCGTGAGAATTTACATCGAGTTTGGTCCAAGTAGATCTGCACACATCTGCTGGCAAGACAGTTTCATCATAATCCGGTTATAGGAGTTAAGATGATAACAGTTCTCAACCAACATAAGTTGTACTTCACTATTTTCTTTCTGCACCAATCTTTTGTCTTGAAGATTTTATTGCAGCCAATAAGAAACACTTTCTTTGGGCACGTAAACTAAAGTCCATACTTTATTTACGTGCACGGATCTTTTCGGATTGCATCAAGTTATTAGTCAGAGTCCCCACTCTGAATGGCATCCTTGAAGTTGTCTAGGCCTTCATCAACTATGATATCTTACTCGACTCTTCGTCTCACGAGACTCGAGTAATCTTATAACTTCCGAATGATTGATTTAATGAATATCTTATTAATAAGGTCCTCATAGAACCTTATCAAAAACCTAGGCATTACTATCTGGGACTTAACCCATAGGGAGAATTGTAAATATGAGTCACTTGCCATGCATCGCACCATGTCCAACAAAGTGCGATTTATGCTCTCCAACACACCGATGTGTTAAGAGACTTAACCTGAGAGAAAATCACAATTTCTTTTAATCACGCAAGATTTATACAACTAAGTATTCGACTCTTCGATCTGATCGAAGCAGTTCAAATACTTTTGTCATTGTGTTATCTATTTTATCAGACTTGTGTTTCAACAAGAACACGTTTGTAATAAAATAAGAACAACTTATCCTGGCTAACTTAGCCTTGGGTCTGGGTACATCCGTATGTACGAGACTGTTCACCAACTCATTCTCCCACTGTTTTACAGATGGAATTTCGGCCATCATACCTTTGAGACAAGATTCACAAGTGTCTATTGACTTCATAATACGAGAGGTCAAACCACTCTTTATATGACTTGTGCAGCTTAGTCTCTTCGGTATGGCCTAGTCTATTTTTGTCAAATAAGTTTTGCTATTATCTTGCATATTCATGTATTAACATTTAATATATTATCATTATACAAATTTCTCATTGCTTCGAAAGCAAGGCGACGACATTCGCAAAAATGTTAGATGTCATCTATGGCCCAAGAAACAACAATTGCTCTTTTTCCAACATGTATGACAATATATTTTGTATAAGGATTATCCTGAAGTCGTGACATCAAATATATCACATTTTCAGTTCCTCCTACTTTTGCCTTGTCTTATGATAAACAAAATATTCTTTCTCAATGAATTTTTCCTTAGTACCTTCTTATTTCTAAATCACATTTAGACGTTTCATGTCCTAACACAAATACTAGCTGTGCAAGCATCACATACATCCAAACACTTGAGCTTTGCAACCATGAGGAGACTCAACAAGTTGCTTGTCTCAAGATCTAATTTGGATACATTATCTTTCACCACTCTTACACTCATCTTCAAGTCAAACGGTTTGATCGAAGTTTCAAACCTTGCGGATTGAAACTCTTTTCCATACAACCTTGAGGAGACTCAACAAGTTGTACGGAGAAACATGCTTTAAACATCCGTATGTTCAAGCTGCCCATGATCATGTGGGCGAGTGTTAAGTAGCGTGCTTTTATTGTGTTAGATTTGTGAGCTTAAGAGAATCTTTGTCCTTAACTCAGTACTAGGAAGGACATTTTAATATCAATGAGAATATAGTTTGGTTTATCAAATATTCCTTAACTAATCATTTTGTCAAGTTGACTTATTTTTTTAAGGATATTAAAATTTTGGATTCCATCCGGTAAAACATAAAATATCACTAGTTTAGCATCTGTTCATGATTTTTAAATATGGTTAAAATGGTTTTTATTCAACTATATCCTCCCACTATTTCTGTGATCATCTTTAGCCATATAGATAAACGAATATAGTTATTTAATGGGATATTAACCCAACTACCCTGAGTTTCACAACCTTGAGGAGACTCAATAAGTTGATCGACTCTGCAGTTGGTAGATAATCTCATTATCACTCACATGACATGTCACTCCCTATTGGTTTTTACCCCTAGTCGCTTATGCTCTTGAGGAGACTCAACAAACCATAATGACTAGTCTAGTCGAACCCTTGTTTTCATGTCTAATATTAACTTACACTGATACTCAAGGAGACCCGACGCAGCGGTTTGGGTTAATACCAGACTACATCTCATGTATGATGGAGTCGGTTCTAAAAGAGACGATGTCATAACTTGTCCCCTAATCCACAAATAATGAGGGCTACGACTACCTTGAAGAAGATTTTTAATGTAATTAACTAGATATAATCGACGATGTCACATAATCATAATTCGCACCCTTGCGGTCCAGCGGGATACGGCCAGGGATTTGGCTAGGCCGGTATCACTATCCCAAGTCGAGCTAGGGTGATCCACAACATTAGCCAAAAAACACTAGACCGGATCATGGTCCAAAACTTATTATTTATATGTGTCTCATCGATTAGAATGGCTTCATTAAAACTAGTTAATCCTATCAACTAGTTGAATCTTAAAATTTGACATTATTAGGATTGGTTAATAACTTGTATTAATGTCCTTATTAACTATAAGGATTATTATGGTGTTATCCTAATCATGTATTAGGCATTTAAAATTCAAGTTGCAACAATTTAAATCATAGCCTTTTGTTCAAAATTATTTTTAGAATAATTAAATTAATAATTTGGAGAGGGCTATCCTAAACAGGCATTTAATATGTTGCAACAATTTTTAAATCATAGCATGTCTAAATATTATCTCATAATTTTCTGAAAAGTTTTAATGGCTATCCTTTTAGTTTTTCTTGAATTATCACATAATCAAATTTAACTAATATAACCATTAAAAATATTAACTAAATAATTTAGCATGGTAACAAAGCAATTAAAAATTATCTCATAAAATTTTCTTGCTAAACATGCAACTTAAATTTTATCGCATAAGTTTAAGTTACATCAATAATTATCAAATACATCTAATTTTTAAAATTATCACATGATTTAAAAGTTAAATCTAATTTCCAAAAAAAAAATTTCGAAACATTGCATTCGAAAACGACTATTAAATAGTTTAAATAAAAACTCCATCTGATGGAGAAACATGTTGTATCATATACTTGTATAAATGCAAATCATATATCAAGTAGACTGACTTTGATACCAATGAAGGGTTTTACGGGGCCTTAGGGTAATAAAATTGACGTTCGGCCTAAGTCGGTCAGACGAAGTTATCAAATAAAGAAGCGGAAAAACAGATTTAAAACTAATTTAAATCAAGCCATAAAGGGAACAAACCGGCCTAGCCAAGATCTCTACTATCCCGAGGTTGGGTCCGACTAACCTCTAAAGATAGATCTATCTAACATTTGCAATTTATAAACGCATATTTAATTTAAACTACATACCGTTCACTTCGTTTCTGCAAAATATGAAGCGTCATTTTCAGCAACATTTCTTTGGCCCCCGAACTGCTTCTTCCAAGTCGAACCGCATCCCAAGCCGCACCTCGTCCCGAGCCGAACCGCACCACATCCCGAGGCAAGCAACACCCTTGTCGCCGAGCCAACCACGTGCCGAAGAAGATTTCACCTTGAGTGAATCTTTCGTCAAGACTTCAGATCCGATCCAAGCTCCACCGTAGCTTTGCTAGAGCCCGAACAGGATCAAGGAAAAAATTTAGAGAGAAAGAGAATATTTAATTTAAGCTTAGATCCGGGCTTGCTCACGTTTAATGGAGCTACTCATATCTGGAGCTTGGGACGAGTTTCAAGGAGTGGTGTAGATCTCTATTTATATAGGCAGCTGACACCTCCCCTTTACTCCATATACGATGTGGTACTAAAATTTTTGGAGAAAAAATTAATTAAAGTTTGCCTTTCACAAAGGTCAAACTTTAGCGAATTTTTCCTCCCTCACCGTTGAGCTTCGCAAATGATGCAACCTATCAAATCGAAGAGGGTTGAACGATGAGCGCGTAGGAAGAAACGACACGTCATTTTGAGTTCGTTTAACCCCTTAAACGAGTGTCCAAACATAGTCCAAAACTAGTTTTTCACAAAAACTACAGCCGTCGCATAAAACTGGGTTAAACCCCTCCTACTGTGCCCTCCAGGCGGGGCGGTCGCCCGACCCGCAATGCCAAATTTGGCTTTTTTCACTGTTTTGGCTCTATTTTGTGCGTTTGGTGTTTGTTTTCGACAGGGTTTGAACCTACGTTTAGACCGGGACGATCACGTCATCCAGGTAACTATTTTCACTCGTTTATTATATTAAATATTCACGTAAACATTTTACAACACATTTAGTTTCCTTTGCATCATATGCAAAATTTCCACATCTATTATAAAAAATCATTTGCATCAAATACAAATGAACTAAGGGCATATATCCCCCAACATTACTACCAGACGTCTGGTCTTGTTTTGTCATCATGGTTTATTAATTTAACTTAGGAAATTGTTGTATGATGAAAAACTATATTAATTTCCTATTATTTCCATATAAAAAGATGAACTCTACAATGTGATTGATGTTCATAATATGTATCATTTAGAGCTCAATTATCGTAGAAACATATGGGAAATTATATGAAGTGCGACCAAATACCGTAGCATAGGTGAAGTGCGACCTCTCCTAGCATATTTCAACACTTTCCATGAATTCCTATAGATTAGCTCAACTATCATGATACCCCATCACTTCATACATGTCGCAATATACAACCATATGCCATGCATGTGTGCAAACTTTGAGTGATTAGTCATCTTAGGTTGCTAAATCCTACAAGTGTTGGCTAACATGTCCACATTTTCACCAAAAGTCCGTAGCCTTGAGTTTACTCAACACATGCCACACTTTATTCCCTTTCGTCACATTTTTATTTTCTTTTTAGGTTTTGGAACGTAAATTGATTCCTATAGCGAGTTTTAGGTCAATATCTCTTAGACTAGAAGGTCTTGGGGTATTAGGCCAAGAGTGACCCCTCGGACTTAACGGCTCAAATCATTTAAGTCCATTTATTATTGTGCACTCCTACATACCCTATTTTTTGACGTGAACTCGCAATACTTCTTGAGGCATGGGAATCCGGCTACTAAGTGTGTGTCGAAAGAATGTTGCACTTTTATTCTCTCTCTCTCTCTCTCTCTCTCTCTCTCTCTCTCTCTCTCTCTCTCTCTCTCTCTCTCTCTCCCTCCCTCCCCCCCCCCCCCCTCTCTGTGTGTTTGTTTGTTTGTTTGTTTGTTTGTTTGTGTTTGTGTTTGTGTGTGTTTGTGTTTGTGTTTGTGTGTTTAATGTGTGTCGACATGTGTAAGCAGGACTCTCAACTAATCCCCATGACAAGCTTGTATCCATGTTGAACCAACCTCTTATTGGTTTAGGTCCTAATCAAATTAATTGACTCTAAAATTGACTCATGCATGCCAATCAATTGCATAGAACTAAACACGGGCTACATGAGGTAAGATATCATATGTACATGAGCAACAATCTAAGAACTATGTCAAGTGCATTTTAAAGTGTGGGGAGTGCATGCTTAACCAAGCTATGACATTGTTCAAGAATAAAAGTGTTTCATTCAAGCTTTTTGAGAAGTGTTCACTACATGATGCTAAACACATGAAATTGGTGAAAACCATAACTCTCCACATTTATTCTATATATAAACATGCATAGCAATGAAAAAATTTTAAATTTTTTTATAGTATTATGAATAAAGAAAAATGCAATCAAATGTAATCATGCAAAATTTCTATTCCCTCCCCCAACTTAAAATCTACATTGTCCTCAATGTAAGGGAGAGTACGTAATAGTATTATTAATAGCAAAGAAAACAAGAAAAACTATATGCATATGTATATACTACTACTACGAATATTACATAAAGCTAAATATGGAAAGAACACACCCATGTAGGTGCTACCCAAGGGTGCGTCACAAAGCTCTATGGTGCTTGCATCCTTGGTCAACGGCTTGTGATAATGCTTTAATATTTGACCATTCACCTTGAACTCCATCAATATTACGGCGCCATATAAAAACACCTCTTTGACGATATACGGGCCAAACCATCTGGAGCATAGCTTTCCTGAAAATAAATGAAGCCTCGAGTTGTAGAGGACTTTTTGGCTTGGTGGGAATTCTCTCCTCAAGATCATCTTATCGTGTGCAATCTTCATTCTTTCATTTGCCAATTTAGCGTTGTCATATACGTCTCGCTTTAATTCCTCAAGCTCCACTAACTGCAACCTACAAACATCAAAAGCAAATTTAAAGTTAGTATTGAATTTCTTTATCACCCAATATGATTTATGTTCAAGCTCCATAGGAAGATGACAAAATTTTCCAAAGAATAACCGGTAAAGAGACATCCCTAAAATAATTTTGTAAGTCGTCCTATAGGTCCACAAAGCTTTAGGCAAACACGTGCTCCAATCCTTCTTTAGTGGATTACCATTTTCTGGAGGATCCCCTTGATCTCCCTATCGCAAGCTCCGCTTGACCGTTTGTTTGGAGATGATGAGGAGAAACCTTGTGTGTGACTCCAAATTTCTTCATCAATTTTACAAACAAGGGATTGTAGAAATGTGATCATCCATTGCTCACACTATTCTTTGGCACCCCAAACCTTGCAAAGATGTTCTCCGTAGTTTATTGCAATGGGGACAATGTTCTCCGCAGTTTATCGCAATGGGGACCTTGTTGGTCCTCCAAGAGATAGCCTTCATCCATTTAGATACATAATCAATTGCAACCAAAATATACACATAACCAAATGAGGGTGAAACGAACCCAGAAAATCAATACACATCATCACATAGTTCTATTACTAGAATGTGGTTTAACGGCATCATATTTCCTCTAGTCATGGTTCCTACTTAATTTTTGGCATGCACAACAAGATTTACAATATACATGAGTGTCCTTAAACATGGATGGCCAATAGAAACCACAATGCAAGATTTTAGATACCATTTTGTTACCCGAGACGTGCCACCACATATCCAATCATGGAAAAATTGTATGACACTTTCTATTTCATGATCAGGAATGCATCTCGTAATGATTTGATTACTATAATATTTATAAAGGTATGGGTCATCAAAGAAAAAATATTTACCTCATGTTTAAAATGTTTGAAATCTTGTAGAGACCAAGTGTTCAGAGTCTTACTAGTTACCAAACAGTTTACAATGTCCATGTACCATGGTAAGGAGACAACACCAAAAAGATGATCATCCGGGAAGGAGTCGTCCAATGGTGTGCTAGCTAGTGGGCTCATCTTCAAGTGTCAAACGTGAGAGGTGATCGGCCACTTGGTTTTCCACACCCTTCCTATCTTTCCAACACCAGACTAGATATAACATATGCAATCAACCTAATCGTAAGGGTTATGCACAAGCCAAACAAAGTTCATCTTGGTGCAGCCAAAAGAGTTCTGAGGTATGTATCTAGAGCAACTAGTTAAGTTTTGAAATATTTAAGGGTACGCAGATGGCCTACTCAGACAGTGATTAGGGTCCAAGTGAAGAAGATGTAAAGAGCTTGACAGGTTATGTTCTTCAAATTGGTGATGCTTGTGTAAGTTGTGGCCCGAAGAAACAAACCATAGTGGCTTTATCCACAATTGAAGTTGAATACATGGCAGTCTCACATACTGCTTGTCAGGTTATATGCTAGAAGAGTGTTAAATGATCTGAACCAAGATCAAAATGAAGAGACAATTATATGGTGTGACAACAAGTCTGTCATTGCTTTGGCCAACAACCCAATCAATTAGGGAAGGACCCGACATATTGATACAAGGAACATTTTATAAGAGACTTGATAACAACCAAGCAAATTAATGTAGAGCATTGCAGTACTACAGACCCGATAGCAAATGGATTCGCAAAAGCATTGAATGAAGTCCAATTTATCAAGTTCAGAAGTCAACTTGGAGTACAAGAAAACTGAATGAAGGGGGGAGTATGTTAGTTAATTCAGTATGAATTATTTAGTCTAGTCTATCTTTGGTCACTTTTTTTCAAAATTAAAATTGTAGTTATGCAAATAACAAGCTAAGAATCTAAATCCTAACAGATTTTTTTTTTCTCGGCTGTATCCTTGTAGCAACTTTATCGTCTATGTACTTTGATACAATAATCAATGAATATTGAATCATCGCCCTAGACTTTGATCTATGATATTTTCTTAACAGGGTGAGCTTTTTGAGCCGAAAATGCTTGGACGCCTTCCATGATGTATTATGTATTAATTAAACGGTAGTGACATAATTAATTAATTATACTATCAAATATCTTCCCTTTCTCCTTCTAGAATGAAATCTTTTGGTTTAGATAATAATAACAGCGACAATTTTTTAAATTTTTTTCCCTCTTCCTTCCCTTGTTAAACAAATAGTGAAAATTAGGAATCATGGGTTCCTTCACATGATTTCTCAATATTATGGGAACCCCAAACAGCCCTTTGGCTAAAGACATTGAAGTCTATAAAAAATCCATGCGAAGACTGGCTGCATGCATGCGTGTATATATATGGCATCCCCATCGAACAACCAGTTGGATGCATAATCGATCAACATGAAGCTTTCTTCGGGTAATCTGAAGCTCTTGGTGTTTCTAGTTCTCGGCCTGGCAATGTTAGTTGTGCTCGCGTCATTCTCACGGGCCCATAACAAGGTGGACACGAAAGGTAAGAAGCCAAGCATGTTCCTCGTTTTCAACTCGGTGACTGCCATCATCTTCCTCACGAGTGGACGCCCATCGTCGTCGTCGTTGTCGTCGAGGCGCGATGAAAGTGGAGTAGAGATCACTTCAGAGGACGACGATGATCAGGGATCGATCGAAGAGGCATGTCGTGAGGAGTACGATGAGTGTGTCAGCAGCAGCGACCATGAGGATGGAGAGGAAGGTGATATCGATTCGGACGAACTACGGAAGAGAGCGGACGAGTTTATTGCCAAGATGATCAGGGGATGGATGGAAGAGAGACGGAGGGACGCAATGTTAATGCGTCCACCATGAATACGTATACGATCGGGAATATAGCTGCATGCATGTTGGTGCATCTTTCAAGCGTGCAGTATACGTATTTATAAATGGTCGAGTCAATGGTTTGTGTGTGTATTGAATTTAGCATACATAAAGTATTGTATGTCCATGAGATTTTCATAGAATGGATGTACGTGTTGTGAGTTTGTAATATGCATGCCTGTAGTGTTGGTTACATGGTGTACAAAGCTTTGCTTTGTTTAATTAATTTGCTTCTTCTTACCTCTTTTTTTTTTGGGTTGCTTCTGTTGTTATTAATAAATAGGATTTTTCTAAGGGGGTCGGGTTGGCTCCTATGCACGTAGGACAATGTGATCGTCCAACGCGATGTGGACCATTCGATGAACCCCTTTTTCGTTTTTTGTGAGCCCCACCATGCAGTTAGAGGGGGAAAAGGAGAAAAAGAGGTGGGTGGTGGGGCCACAGAACAAAAAAGGGTTGATCGAACGGTCCACGTCGCGTTGGACGATCACATTGTCCTACGTGCGTATGAGCCAAACCGATCCCTTTTCTAAGACCCCAATATCTTAGTCTTTGTTATTACTTAGCCATTTTGTCAACTCCTCTTTTAGCCATGCTTGTCCGTTTGAAAGGTATTCCATTCTCCTTGTCCACTAGTTCCCTCTTTAATTTAACCATCTTTCCTCTACATCCCTAGTATTTGGCTCATATAGAAACTGTGAGCAAAGGCCATGAGTCAAAGGAACCAAATACTATCATAAAGTCATGTGTAGCTGAATACTCACTCAGTGTTAGCACAGAATACACCATCTCTAAGGAATGATAGCCTAACCAATAAGGAAGATAACTGCATTGCTTCAAAAGAGATGGTGGCCCTTAAAGCATCTATATTGAGAAAATCTGATGAATCCATCCCTAATTATGGCACTTTTACATAGAAAGTATAATCTCATTTAAACTAAGGCTACCAATTCTCAATTCCGTTCTCATTTGTAAGTCTACAGCACTAGGATTTCTAATAAAATTCGAAAAACGGTGGACGCGTGAAAATTTGTAAAACTCTTATGTCCCAATGCAAGTCCCAGAAACATATAGAATACAAAATTCTATCTTTCAGCCAAGACTTTAAGATTATTTTTCTCTATTATTTTTGGATGCTTGGATGCTTTTGAGAGGAGAAGAGGACCCTTAATATAGTGCAAGGAACCCAAGAGTCATTTCATCTTATTATATGTGAGACTAAAGAAAATTTCTAAAAATCTTATTATCTTAAGTAGTTTTCATTAGAGTCAGACTTTATGTAATAACATGTAGAAAAATTCTTAGGTTTTCTTTAATCTTTACAAGGTTTAGTTAAAGTCAAACTCTATCTAATAACATGTAGGATTAAAGAAGAGATATGTACAAATCTGGATTAAAGAAGAGATCCCAAAAAATCTTACAAGATATAGGAGTTCTAATTTGAGTCAAACTCTATCTTTTCTGTTTAATCTTAATTCAACAATTAGATCATACATAACCCAAATCTGACATGAACCCCATTATACCAAACATATACCATGGCAGCGGCATGTTACTGTCATCAGCTGCCAGATGGTTGTCGATGGCCATCACTAGCAGTTGCTAGCTGTAGCCAGCCAGTAGCTTGGCCACAGCCAACTGGCTGCTGGCTGGCCAATCGCTGGCTGTTGGTCGGTCGGTCAGCTATTCCTCTGACGATGACATTTCATCATTGAGGAAGCCTTAGGTGTGGTTTTGATATGATTTTTATCTTTCTATTTGGATCAATTGTTTATAGCTCTTTACATAACACTTTGTGATGAGCTCATCTCTCTTAATATACTCGATCACAACTCTTTGCAATCACTTGTGTTTATCTCATATATTTCAAGTTATTTTCCTTCGAGTATCGTAATGAGCCATCATCATTGTGAGACTGTACTTAAATCCCAATTCATACTTCGACAGTGACTAGATCGCACTTTATGATCATGTCATTAGTACGCCGGTGATGTTAGTTGCATATAAAGGTCACATGTATCAGAATCGTCATCATCTGAATGGTGTGAGACTAGATTTATCTCCAATTCAAATCTAAGTCTAATAGTGATAGTTACCATATAGTCCTGTCTCTTCATCATAACTATATCGTTAAGGTGTCTAGGGTATGAAAATCTGTCATACCCCAATAACACCTTAATTTCATGACTCTTATATGAGATACCATGGTCAAATATAGATCAAACTTATTACACTAATAGGTTTATTAATTCTTTCTATCTTGACCAAGGATTTACTATAGATCCATGCTAAATCTTTACGACACTAACATCATATGCTGGAAGAGACGAATCATGTTGTCACTTTCACATCTCTTTGCACGCTTTGGACTATACCCATCGAGTATCTAACAATGATTGATCAATAAAATCCAAAGCATAGCCTTTCCACATGTAACGTTCTTTAGCACCTCAGGCCTATAGACTAACTTGCATTAACTGTTACCTGAGAGCTTTTGTTGACCGTAAGAGTATGTTTACTATATAGAAGCTTCTAGACGAGTTATTATGTGAACATGCTCTCTAACAAGCACACGCGCATTGTTTCACGATATCTCCACATCAAATGGCTATGAGAACAACGACTACCATCTCTATGGTAAAGATAAGTGCATAATGGTCTCTCTTGGATATTAATATCTCGTCTTGATATTCCTACTACTAGGAATATTTTGGATTTATCCTTAAGCAAATCAATTAGTCTCATTATCATGATCTCATCATTATCCTAACGTCCTCATGCAATCTGAGGACTTTATCCATGCAATCACATACTAAAATACACATATATCAAAATGTATCAAGAATTCACACTGATAAAGATTACCAAAAAGCTTACTATTATTTTAAATACGATATATCAATTACAAAAATCGACATAAGGGCATACATATTCCAACATCTCCAGCTTGCACTTACAGCCAATTATTATAGTATCATATACAGGTCTTATCTACTAAACTTTTTAGACAGTTTTGTGAAAGAACATTCATGAGTGGATTTGCTAAAGTATCATCTATATTAAATCTATAAAGCTATATATTATGTTAATCTTGAATTTTATATATAACATGAAGCATCTTAAAGATATATTTAGATCTCTACATCCAAAATGCCCTTTATAAAGCATCATTTACTATGATATGTTGGATATTGGTAACCCCAGTAACTATTTTGATGATGAGCAAACATAATGTTTACACTAATGTGTTTTGTACAACCATTAGGACATCTGTTTCTCAAAGCCTTGACATATAAGCTTAATCATGGATGATAAAGACTTGGATGCTAGCAACATAAACAAGGCAACAAGAATTAAAGATTCACTTATGACACGATCATGAAGCAAAGAGCAAAGAACAACTTCTATTAAGCTTAATGTTAATTTGTACATTTGTTAATTAATGTAATTGTTGTTTCTTTCGTGTCATATATTGATAAAGCCTTGAATATGCACGTACATACACATAAAACCCTAGGAAAAGACTCGGAAGTAAATCCTTGACAAACCCTAGGTTTTATTCTTAAACCCATGAATTTAAAGGCATACCAATTGACCAATAAATGACTTTAGTTGATTAGCATGTCAGAAATCTACTACTCAAATTTTGTGCTATTAGCTGACCAATGAACAACCATTAGTCGACTAATAAGACTTCATTAGTCGACCAATGCATATTCATTAATTAACTAATACATGACAGAAACTCTGGCTAGATCAGTTCAGTCGACTAATTGAAGCTATTAATCGACCAATGAAGAACCATTAGTCGGCTAATAAGACTTTATTCATTGACTAACAGTGTTTTCCAGTCCAGTTCATCTATGAACTATTAGTCGACAAATAAAGTTTATTAGTCGACTAGTCAACTAGCAGTTGGCCAAAAACTAGCCATTTTCTAGCTATTGGACGGGGTGTTTTTGGTAATCTTATTTATTAGGATTTCTTCTCTATAAATATGAAATATTTCTCAGATGTTTAGACTACAAGAAAGAAAAAGAAAATTAAAAGAAAATCCAAACGTTGGCCAATCGCATGCTTTGACTTCCTATCTTTCCAAAACCAAAAGCCCTAATTTCAAGTGTCCAAAGATCAAATCCTATAAAATAGAAATTTCTACTACCAATCCATTTTTGCATCCATAATCATATATCTTCAAAGGTTACAAAAGATTGCAATCTTTTTTCTCATCAAAGTTTTGCCTCGATTGTGAGGTGTTTTTGCTCTCGGTTAGATAATGGCATTTTTCACATCTCAATATGTTGTGATTGGGGGTTTTGCAATTGTCACACATGTTTGCCAAGGTGCAAAGTCTTTTCTCTTACGGTTTGTAAGAGAGGTATAGTGAAAAGCTTAAGAGAGGAGCTTGGGGATGGGAGTAGGTCAGACAGACTAAACCAAGATAAAATATGTTGTGTTTGCGATTGTGCTTCTCTGGTTTGATTGTGCTATCTTTATTTCTGTTGTTATTGTAATTACTTGTTTTATTTTCTGCTGCAAATTCATTATATACAAGTAAGTTGTTGAAAAAGATGGTAAGTTGTAACTTATTTAGATATCTTTGTGAAACTTTTGTAAAACACTATTCACCCACATCTAGTGTTCTACTCGACCATCCACATGATCCAACACTTTGTATCAGTACCAAGGACATCAACCTCTTAAGGATACCGATATCCAACACTTGGTATTAGAGCGGGAAGATGATGGCGTCAACAACCATCTGTTCAAAAAATTTCAAAGGACACTCCACGTCAAGACCACCAATATTTGATGGTTCCAACTATAACTACTGGATAAGAAGAATGACGATCTACCTTCTGTCCATCGACTATGATCTATGTGACATCATGGATATGCCCTACAGCGAACCTACCACTCCCTCCTCATAATGGACAAATGAAGAGAGAGCTACATCAACCCTAACTAAAAGATAATGAATATATTGTTCTATGCTATGGATGATTATGTTTTCAATTGTGTGTCAAGAGCTATATCAGCAAATCAAATATAGCACACTTCAGGAAGCACATGAAGTGTTTTCATCAGATGCAAAGGAGAAACAACATAAAAATACCTACACGGGCTTCACGGCACAAGAGGTAACTTAGATTCTAATTCTGATGATTTATTAGAAGCTTTGAATGATTTATTTGATAAATATAAAAAATTAAATAGCTTGTATAAATCACTAAAAATGAATATGAATTGTTAAATAATGAACATATTACTTCTTTATCTAATTTAGATAATGTTAATTTAACTAATGAAAAATTAGGTGTTGAAAATAAAAATCTCAAAGAAAAAATATGTTTTCTTAAAAATGAATTGTTAAATATTAGGATAGAAGAGCTAGATAAAAAATATATCCTCAATTAAATTGAAATATGATGAAATAGCCAATAACGTTAACCCGTTTAACAAGTGGAAAGAAAAATTGAATCACTTATTAATTAACCAACACGTTTCTAATTCCAAGGAAGGACTAGGTTTTAATAATATAAAGAAACATGTTAATAATAATTTGCACGCAAATCAAGTTACGAAAAATCATGCCTTTATGTGTAAAATTTATGCATAAAATAGAAAAGTAAAATCCACTATACATGAAAAATTGCATAATATAAACATGTGGATTCTTAAAAAAACTTAAATAAACAAGATAAAGATGCATAGATCACAAATTTCACAAAAAATGTGTTTGGCTCTATAAATCATATGTTCATGCACACAAGGAAAACAGATCCAAAATGTATTGGGGTTCCAAATGAGTAGATCGTTGAATCCAATATAATTTGGGCTTCTAAGTTAAATGCTTATCTTTTGAGACATCCATTATAAAAATAATATTAAGGAAAATATCAAAATGCGAAACTTAACCTAAGAAAATAACAAGTTTCATGAGTAATAATGAGTTAAATGCAATAATTTAATAAAACATAATTCATGTGTACTTGAGTCACTTATATTCTAGTAAAACACATTATTAGTTTACCAATACATTTGCTAGCCGATTAATGACCACAAAGTCAAATGATAAACATGACTAGTCGACTAATACAGTTCAGTAGTGTCAATCTGTTTTGATCTATATTTTATTCTAAGATGTTAGTTTCAAACTCGACTCAGAAAATTTGGATTTTGAGTTCCTACTTCTATTCAATAGATACATGATCAAATTGAGATTTGAGGGTTTCAACCTCATTTCTCAATAGCTAATTTTGAGTAAGCAAAGTATCTTTCTCAAAAGTTAGTGATTCAACAATAGTGTCATTATTGGTGATGGGTGGCATGGATGACTTACTAGCATTTAACTCCTTAGACTTAATATATTTAAGTATAAGATTTTGATATTTAGAAAATAATTCTTCATTAGCCATTCGAAGTGCATCCATAGTTACCTCAGGTTCATCACTCTCACTAGATCTCCCATCGAAGGGTGTATCCTCATGTTCCATGAAGCACACGTGTGCACTCTCACCCTTCTCATCCTCGGATTCACTTAATGAATCTTCACTCGAGTCATCGAAAGTACCTTGACGCACCCAGAATTAACACTTAAACCACGCCTAGCAGTGGCACGAATGCCAAAGACTAGATGTGTCCTAAATGTAACTCCTGGACCTATCGCAAGCACACGGTGTCAAGTTATAGTATAAAATATATCGATCTCACAGGGAAGTGAATGCTAATATGGTCTTGGGTGATTCCTAGACCTTCGGAATATTGCTAGCAGTCAATTTAAGAGGATTGGTTGTTGTGGAGTTATATCTTAAACATGGTTGTAATCAATAATAAAAGACTAGAGCGTTAGGACTCGCCACTAGGATCGTCGGATGTCGATGCTAGGTTAGAACTCTTACGTTGCATTGGCTTTATTAGGGATTGTCGCATCTAAGATGTACAACTCACGGCTCTAGGCGCCGTGGGTCTAATGTATCGCACGCTTACCTCGCTCTCACGATAGGCATGACATGCGATCCGTGCATTAAGAATCGACAATATTCATACCACTCTCGTGTGTAGAATGATCTCCACTCATGCCACTCTCGTGGATAGAGCTTTGATGTGTGCTTTGGTGGCTCTCATTGATGCAATGGCGGTAGCCGTCAATTAGTAATATATGACGTCGGTGGATCTCATCAAGAAGTGTACCGGGCATGGCCACAAACCCTAATTGAATCCACTAACTCCCTAATTAAGTTCATAGGATACTCCTTAAGCTCATCATAGCCACAGACCGTGGACATGATCTCAGTACGAGATCTCATACAAACTTGGCTAGGTCAACCAAAACACTTCCCTTTTTGAACCAACACAACCTAAAAATCCCAACTTTACATCTAAATCCTAAGATCCTACAGCTAATCCATTAGCCCTAGATAGAACTACTCGTGAACCATAGAGATAGACATAAAATATTCAATAAAACCAAGAGTGTTCATCATGGCATGCGAAAGCATCAAACAAGCATATGAAGTTTAGAAATCGTTACCAACACGTTGTAGAGCGATTGCAAACACAAGAGAATTAAGAATATCAAGCTTCCACGCAATAAAGATCAATAAAAATCCAAGCTTTAGTCTTCACAAAATAGCGACGGCATAAAACTTCTCTAGATCTAAAAACTCTAATTAAAACTAAGGGAAATATTAAAAGTCCAGTCTTCCCTGCAAATAGGGTAAAAATCGAGCTTAAATACAAGGGGTATGGATCCCCCAAAATCTGGGAAAATCTAGGCACTATGGCCCACCAACTTGGTTGGTCGTCTCGCGCTACTTGGTCGAGTAGCAGCGCCTGCTCGGTCGAGTTGACATAGGCTCCGCTTTGCTACTTCTGCTGCTCTGGCTGATATGGCTTACTCGGTCGAGTAGCCGATCTGCTCGGTCGAGTAGCTTTGCTGCTCGGTCGAGCTAGGGTACTTGGGAAAAGTCCAAAATAGGCGTTCTGTTTGAATACAGCTCGGTCGAGCTAGATATTCTGCTCGGTAGAGTAGGTGTGTCTGTTTCCTCTGCATCATCGGCATGTCAGGTCGGTCGAGTAGCATCAGCACTCAACCGAGTGACCTAGGAAACTGAACATGGGCTGGAGCTAGGATCTTCATCTCTCTCTCTCTTCTCCTCCTCTCCTCAAATCTTTCTCCTTGCCTCGGTAAACTCTTATGGAACCTCGTCAATGACGTCCCGGACATACCGAATGTGTCAATGTCCCTAAATAGCTCCAATTCGCTCCAAAACTCCTAAAAATCCACAAATCTATACAAAACTTGAATATGGCGTTAGAAGCACGATAATATATGAAAATGTGGGTTTTGGAGGCGAATATGATATGGAATGATGCAATAAAAATATGTAAAATATGGACACATTAAAAGCCCCGAACCTTACCTCTTACTCGTCCTCGAGGAAGATGAATACGAGGCTCACCGGGCGATAAAAATAAGAAATAGATGAAGGAATGAAAGATGGAGGGAGGTGCTAGAGTATTCGATCAGATCTCAAGCCATAGCGACGTAACACGACACTTTGAAAATGAATCACATGCTATAAGAATTTTATATCTTGACCAAACATATTACTTGCAAGCATTTAAGAGCAACAAAAGGGATTCTCTAGATAAATGCAATCAATTCATATCTACATCGTGTAATTCATAGAGGTTAATATACAAATGTTGACGATGCACTTTTCAATCAAAAGATATAAGTGAAGCATATAAGAATTCACACCAAGTATGCAATTGAGAATAGAATAAATCATGGCATTTACATATTCATATCAAATCATGAAAAATCTCCATAGCTAATATATTTTGCAAATTCTAAGCATTATCAAATATTCCCAATTGTGCACAACTACACTCTAATGGCGTACTCACTCATATGATCAAATGAATTCACCCACCCCCAAGCTTAGCTTGCGGCATCACATCTAAGGAATAAGAATGGAATTTTTGTGGCTTTTCCCAAATATTTTTTGTAGCTCCAATAATGAAAATAGAGAGAGATATATGTATATTTTTCGGTTTTGAACTTTTCTTTTTCTCTCTTCTTTTTTTTCTCGTAGGAGCTATAAAATATATATTTTTGGCTTTTTGGCACCTTTTTCGCTTTTTGGAAGCTAGCTTTTTCTTTTGAGATTTTTGTAAAGTGGATGCGGTATAAGTAGCTGCAAGGGGGTGAACCCAAGTGACATTAGGAGAAATATAAAGATATGTGGAGAATGAAATAGTATAACACTCGGTTCACTCATAAGATGTGCACAATGGTTCAATAAGATAATACTTCAACTCAACTCATAAGGAAGCATGTGTATTTTCATTCATTTTAACGAATAATAACGTCAAGCGGTAAGGCATACGAACATATCAGGCATGCAACAGAAGGTGAAATAAGATAACAAGGCAGATGCTTCAGATATTCTAATGATGCGTGAATCATGGTGCATTTCCAACAAAAGCATACTAAACACTATTGCATACATTTAGTTTCAATTCATTTCATGCATACATATAGAGAAATCATCGAAAGAAACATATATGCAAGCATATAGATAGCAAGACACTGAAATACTCTAAATAGCATGGCAAAAGTAATAAGCATCGTGATAGCTTGTAACGACTGGTTTTCATGTATCTGGATTTATTATATTATATTATATGTTTTGGTGGATTTTTCTCCTTATGCGTGGTTTTCGTCTCCGTAGCTTTCATTTTCGATCGTTTCGTCGTGTTTTCTTAGCTTCTTCCGTTGATCGTCGATTTTGGAGTAAGTCATTCGTGACGGGCTTCGTATCGGTCATATCTTATTGTTAGATCAAGCCTAGGAGTCTTAGGAATCGATCCCGGAGCTTCGCGCTCCATTTCGGAACTTTTGGTGCTCATTAGCCGGTGTAAGAAGGGGCACCGACCGACTAGATGACGATCCAGTCGGTCGGAAAACCTTTTTGAACCGACTAGTTGGCTTTCTAAATTTCTCAGGAGTTACTGTTTATCGTTAGTCGGTCTAAGAACGTTGGTTGACCGACTAGGTTGCAAACTAGTCGGTCGGCAATGCTTCTTTAACCGACTAACTCTTTAACTATTTTTGGTGCCAGTTACTGTTCCTTCTTAGTCGGTCTAAGTTCATCTTTCGACCGACTAGTTGTTAAACTAGTCGGTTAAGTCTTGTACTCAGACCGACTAATTCTTAGTTCTTCTGTACAGTCGAGTACTGTTTACTCTTAGTCGGTCTAAGAACGTTCATCGACCGACTAGATGTTAAACTAGTCGGTCAGTAGTTGTTCTTTAACCGACTAACTCTTAGTTCAGGTTTTCGTCTGGGGTTACTGTTTACACTTAGTCGGTCTGCGTTGGTCAACCGACCGACTAGTTCTCAAACTAGTCGGTCAGTGGTTGCTCTTTGACCGACTAAACAGTACAAGAAACCCTAGTTTTGCCCTAGCCGCCACCAAACTCTATAAATACCCCTCCAAACGTTTTCTTCTTCTTCCTCGTGACCTAAAACCCTAGTTTCTCCCCCATTGAGCCCCCTACTACCTCAAACCCTTATTCCTTCATCCCAAGCTCATCCTCCATCATCCAAACCCTCCCTTAACACATTCTACCTCTCATCTTCCTAAAAATCTCATCAAACCCCCAAAATCCACATCAAAACCCATTTCTCCATATTTTCCCTATCTATTCCAGATCTGACCCCTAGGTTCCCCGGAGCGTTTCTTCCGTCGCCGTGGTTGCTCGGTATCATTCTTCTGTTTCCTATACGGTAATAATCGATCTCTTAATGTTTTCATGACCCGTTGTGTTTTTGTGAAACCCTAATGAAATGAACGTTGTTTTGATGATTGTTTCTCCATAATAGCGACTTCCCCGTAGATTAGCGTCTGTGGGACAAACCTTCGTTGATCGTCATCCTCGGTGCTAGGCAAGTGAAACTTGCCACTTAGGGTTTTGGGCCATGTCTTAGGCCATTTGCTTGTTGTAGGCGTAAAAGAGGCTAGGTGACGAAATGATACTCGCCTAGGAGCAAATTTAGGGACTAGCTTGACAACGAAGCTAGAACCGACATTTATCATGTTGCACAATTACCATGTCATGTTTAATTTCCATTAACGGTACGCAAATTAATTGTCATGTCATTGCATTCTTTAGGTGTTTCCGTGATTGCGTAGCTTCGCTACAATACTTGTGTTTCCTGGTTCGTGTTCCAGAAGCGGGCCATGTGTTGGTTGATAGCCAATGCCCGAACTACTTGTTTCCGGCTAGGTGCACCCCTACGCCAAATGCTTATGAGTCGTGAATTAGAATGCGAGCTCATGTGCGGGGCAACCCTGGCTCATTTACTGAGCTCGTGTGCAGGGACCCTGGCTCGTTTACATGTGGGTATTGGGGGTAAGAGTTAAGCGGCCAATCAACTGGGAGTCTGCCCGATCAGCAACTGCAGTGGTAAGGCGTAAACTCTGGGTTTTGGGGTAGTGTTAAGCGGCCAATCAGCGTGAATGCCAAACCGTTCAGCTGTAAGGCGTAAACATCTACAAACAACTTGAAACGTGACTAGTGAAATGATTGAGATTGTTAGTAGCTTGGCTACTCTTGACTTGTCCCGATAATTGTTCTCTTGTACTTATTGCTTCACCATGTCTTGCTCGTGCACTCATGTTATAACTGTCATGTCATGCATACTATAACTGCTAGGTTGCCAGTTGCCTTACTTTCAGTTTCCTTGCCCAAGTCTTTTAGACTTGCTGACATGTGCCCCTTTACTCTTTTGGGTGACACATGTTAGATTCTGAGCCTGAGTACATTGTAGAGGACGAGGTGTTTGCTGACGCCGAGCCCGAGCCTGTGTTTGACGAGGAGTACGTGGACACTGGGGACCAGTCCTAGTGTCTTCGTTGAGCTTTCCATTTTGTTTAGACAGCTGTTTTGTTGTCGGTGCGTAGCACCTATACTTTGTTACGTTGTTGCTTTTGTTGGCCTTGTTCTGGGCCTTTAGACTCTTCCTTTTAGCCTGGTGGCTTTTTCTGGATGTTGAACTTAATTTTTCATGTTGGACAAATTATGAGATATGAGATTTTATTTCTGTCTCTCCTGGTGTTATTATTGGTGTTCCGTTTGTGGTTACAGGGACCTGCTTATGTTTTATTGACGCTTATCGGGTTTGGGGCTTCACAGCTCCACTCTCGTGCGGACCTTTTCACGTCTCGCCTCCATTTTAGGGAAGCGGGGCGTGACATAGCTACAGAGGCTATAAGAGATATCATCATATGGAATGTATCTAGCAAAGGGGGAAAAGAAAGGTGGAAAAAAGTAAAAGCATGCATGCAGGCATACCAAAACATGGAAAATATGATGCTAAAAGAGAAAATGGAGAAAAGGGTGGAAAATAAAAAGTAAAAAGCGATTGCGCTCATCCCCCAAGATAAACACAACAGTGTCCTCACTACTGAGAACACGCGTGAAAGAAGGGAAGAGGCTTGGGTGGCTGGGTGGAAAATAAACAAAAAATGAAACTGTACAAATAAAAGGAAAAATGCAGATGTAGATGTATGACCTAATGCCAAAGATGCAAAAATATGGACAGGCAGGCATATGATGCAAATGATGATATGATGCAAATGGAATATATACAAATGGGATGAGATGGTGTATATGCGGATGGTGCAAAATGGGGCTCTCCCCCAAGCTATGCAAAAACAGGGCCCCAAAGAGAAAGATGTGCACAAAATATAGTGAGGGGAAAGACAGGAGAAAAACTAATATAAAGATCAAGCAGCGGCATCACCCTAGGTGGACGACATGAGCAGGCTCAACAAGTATGTCGGCCGGCACGTTAACGGAAGATACAACTGGCTCAGAAGAAGGTAGGACGGCATGTTTGTCAACGAGTGTGAGAGTGAGTGTGTCAACAACACGAGTGTCCACCAGTGGTGTGACCGGCTCAACAAAAGAAGTAACAGGCCCTGCAGAAGCCTGAGAATGGGGCACAGTGAGCGGTGCGACAGTGATAGGAGGAACGGGGTCTGGCCTAGGAGGAGGGGCATGTGCAAGTATAACAGTGGGTGCATGCTGGTGCCTAAGAATATCGAGAATGGCGGTGAGGTCCCGCTCCACTGACTCCTGAAAGGTGGCGACCGAGCTCGAGAGGGTGTTAAAGGAACGCCTTAAGAGAACAACCTCGGTCTCCACCATAGTAAGACATGCGTCCGTGGTGCAGGAACTAGGAGGTGGGCGTGAACTGCTAGAAGCCACCCTCGTAGCATGGCCCTATGAAAGTGATCCACGGGGTCTGAACTGAAAGTCGGGGGAGGGTGGTCTAGCGAGGATCTCGGTAGAAGAGGATGTGAATGGAATGGATCCGAGATTTGGTGCAGAGGCAAAAGTAGCAGCAGCATCAGAAAAGGGAGACGTCGTGGCAACAGAAGTGGTGACAGACATCACGATGCTCTCAGAGAAATAGCTGAGCGGGGACAGAAGAAGTGCCAAAAAGTGTGGCTATGGACCCTAGAGTGATGGGAATGGAAGAGAGAGGGTCTACATGTGCAGATAATGTGCTGGCAGAGTCAATGATGGTGGGGACAGTAGTAGTAGGCTCCAAAATGGTAGAAAAAGTAAGATCAGGAGCAACGAGTACAGACATGCCCTCAGGTCTGGGCACGGAAGAGACAGAGGTGGTGACCTCGGGGGAAATGGTGTGGACAGTCCCGAAGGTCTCAGTGGTGGTGGTGAAAGTGATAATGGCGGTGTTGGGAGCATTGCCAGATGTGTGGACAGAAGTGCTCCCGGGCGGGGCTGGCTGGGCTGGCTGAGCTGCCAGGATGGCAGCAATATCAGGCTCATCCTCTTCATTAGAGCTGAGTACCCAGTCATAGTCATCCTCGACGACAGGTCCTCCTGGGGGCTCAGGGACATGGATGGGATGGATAGGAAAAATGCCAGGGATGATCTAGTCAAGCATGACCGGGCCAACTCGTGTGAGATCGGGGCGAGGCAGATGAGATGGTGCTCGTGCTGGGCACCTAATAGGTAGATCCAGCGACACTCACCGTGTGACCTGATGATGTGCATGCGAGCAAGCACACCTAGGGTCAGTCTAATAGGCCTGGTGGGTATCGCTAGACCAGGTGGAAGTGCAAGGCCGAGCATGGAGGCGAAAATGGTGAAAAATCTACCGCAGCCGATACCGATGGTGGCGTGGGCAGTCTTGATGAGGCGGTGACACAGCCAGTGTGCTGCGTCAGAGAGAAGGAATGGGTGTGGAGAACCGTTGGGGTGGTGGCACAGAGCTCGAGTCATCCCTAGAAGATGGGCAAGCTCAGAAAGGGAGAGTATCCCGACCTCTGGCCTGGAGAAGAGCACGGTGGCTAAGTGGCGATGAGCATAGTGGAGTCAGGGGTGTACTATGGCTGAGGACTTATCCCTGCTAGGGCTATATCCTTATAGGCCAGTGATACGATGCCAAAACTGCTCGGGGTCAAACGTGGTATGCTCGTAGTCTGGAGAGTAGGCGAGGGTAGGGTTGGGGATGGCAGGGAATCCGAAGTGGGCTCGGATCATGGCATGTGTGACCATTACGTCGTGGTCAAGCAGCCGAAAGTGGATGCCAGCACCCTCTAGGGTGATGGAGCTCAGTGCCTCGAGAATTAGGCGAGTGCATGTGCGGGCGTGCGTGGCGAGGAATCGGTCGAAACCAATGATCTGGTAAAGGCGATGGACACCTTGAAGGATGCCCAGCCTGATGAGGGTAGGGACGTGGACGAAACGTGTGGGGACGATGGTGCGGTGAGACATGGCGATGAAACGGGTGCGGTGTGTGTCGTCCCTGAAGACGGTATCATATGTCTCCAGGGTGGGTGGGTGGTGGTGGTACAGGTCGGGATAGATGAGTGGGAATAGATGGAGTCACGATGGGAGCAGTGGATGTGAGTGGGGCCTCTATCACTAGAGGCATGGAGGATGAGGAGTCTGATCACTCCATATTTTACACCTTTTTCCCGCATGTTTGCATGCCATTTAGATCGCTCAAATCATGTTTTTCACGATTTATCGACAATATTGCGATACTTTTCACGATTTGTTGTTTTTGTCGTATTTCAGGAGATTTGGAGCGATTTGGAGAGATTCCGAGATACACCCACTCCGGAGTGTCACCGACGAATTCCCCGAGGAGTATTTTGCTATTGGAGAGGAGCGGAAGAAGAAAGAACGTCGTAGGAGAGACGAGGAGGCAAGAACATTCAGATTGGGCATTTTTAGGATCTCACTCGGCCGAGTGAAGGAGTCACTCGGCCGAGCATCGAGACACCGCTCGGCCAGCCAGATCAGACACGCTCCAAGCAATGTATCAGCGTGCACTCGGCCGAGCATCAGACACCGACTCGGCCGAGTGACGTACCCCGTCCGCCCGAGTGGCACCCAGACGATGACATCAAAAACATCGAAGTTACTGTCTTTCGTCAGTCTGAGATCAGAAGCCCCACTCAGCCGAGTGGCAATTGCCGTCCGCCTGAGTGAACAAAGCCCATCGGCCGAGTGGAGACAACTCACTCGGCCGAGTGACCCCCGAAGTGAAGACCCCCAAGACCCCGGACTTACTGTAAATTCTCAGGGTCTCTCACTCGGCCGAGTGACCTTTGTCACTCGGCCGAGTGAGCCGCGCGCCTGTAGCGAAAAACACGATTTTGAAGAGGTGCAGGGGCATTTTGGTCACGGATTTTTGGGCATTTTGGGGGTATTTAACCCCAGATTCTAACCTAGTTTAGGAGGGCTTTTCTATTGCTTTTGGCAGCCTTTTTAGATTAGACTTTTTAGAGTTTAATTCTTGAGATTGGAGAGGAGAGAAAAGTGTTATTTTGTTGGATTCTTGGAAAGCTACATCGGTTTGTCTCCTTCTCTATTAAAAATCCTATTTTTATTGCTATTTTGAATATTGCTATGAATTCCATTGTTGTTTCTATTGATTATTCTTCCATTAGCAATATGATTTGTGAGTAGTTTTAATGTCTTAGGGCGTGGGGATGAACCCTACGAGCCCAATTTCTGATTTGTGACGATTTGGTAGAACTATTGCTAGAATTGATTAGGATTAGCTTGGGATTGATATAATACAGATAGCTAGGTGTTCATATCAATTGGGATTTGCAAGAGATTGGATCACAATTCGATAGGAAACCCTAGAAATCCGAATTGGGTTGAAATTGAGTTTCCTTAGTACCGGTTTGCAAGAGATTGGACCGATACTAGGATTCTCAGTTGCAATTCTATACCGATACCCGTTTGCAAGAGATTGGACGGGTAGGAACTATCCCAACCTAGGTCGTAGCCCGAGTTTGCATGAGAGTGGGCTTGGGATGCGATTGAACGATGATGTTGATCCTAATGCTAGCTTGCCTAGGCTAGGGTTTGCAAGAGATTGGACCCGAGCCTAGGTTTGCTATAGACCGACAACAGCGCAAGAGCGTGAGCTAGGTTTTACATTCAGTTGCAACTAGTTCACCTGACTCTCTACCCTATCAATTGTGAAACCGATGAGTCACAATGACGAGATACGGTGAGTAGCGGGGATTCCCTATTCCCTAGGCGTCTTTATTTGATTTTATATCTCTTTTTACATTGTTTGACGATTGTGACAACATCGCCGAAAGGCAATTTCCTACTTTTCTGTCCACATAGCCAGGTTGTTCGGAGAAGGCACCATCATACGTCCTCCCTGTGTTCGATACCTGCTCGCCGCTACACCGTGCGCTTACAGTAAAACTACACGGTCGCTCTTTAGGGTGTACGCCCGGGCGCGATCAAGTTTTTGGCGCCGTTGTCGGGGAGTCGATTGTGTTTGATCCTACCACCCTGGCTAGCCCCCATTTTGCAATCCCTCCCGAAATTCTCCACGAAATCTTAACAGGTAAAATGGGGGATGCAATTCCAATGACTGAGTCTGGCCAGGGAGATGATGAATCTTTTGCGGAGCTCCTCAAGGAACTTATTGATGAGGTCTACGCTACCGGAGCTTTTGCTATTAATACCGAGGACCCCGTCGAACAACTGTTTGCTAGCTTCATGATGGATCAAATCTCCCCGGATGGAACTATTGGGGGCGATATCAGAGTTGATGTGAGGGATGACAAGCTATATTTTGAAGGCGATAGAACATGTGTCGAAGAGTACTACACTCCCGAGGAACACTTCGAACAAACCGATACTCAGGGAGATACACTCTATGACCCCCACTCTTGCATTTATGAATCTACTGACGTATTTCTTGATCTCAGGAATGAACCGGAGCAAGGTGGTAGTCCTATCGATGCAAGCGCGGAATCGGAGAGCGTCTATTTCGATGCACCGTCCTCACTAAGAAGCGAGTCTGAGCCTCCACTCGAGAGTGAGCTAAATTCAGACGTTGAAGGAGAAGCCAAATTCACACAAGATGACGAAGCAAAGGGTACAACACCCTTTGAGGTAGAGCTTAAACAATTACCGCCGAAGCTAAGGTATGCTTTCTTGGGTAGTAAATTGACCTTCCCGGTGATTGTAAATGCCCGCCTTGGCCACGACCAACTTGAAAAATTATTAGAAGTCCTTAGGGATCACAAGGATGTCCTTGGTTACACAATCTCTGATCTTAAGGGAATAAGCCCTAGGCTATGCACACATAGGATCCACTTGGAAAACACTGAAGCCTCTTCTATTGAGCCTCAAAGGCGGTTGAACCCGAATATGAAAGAGGTAGTGAAAAAGGAAATCCTAAAATTGCTTGATGCTGGAATTATCTATCCGATCTCTGATAGTAGATGGGTTAGCCCCGTTCACGTCGTCCCCAAGAAAGGGGGGATGACTGTTATAAAAAATGATAAAGGAGAACCCGTTTCTACTCGCACTGTCACGGGATGGCGAATGTGCATAGATTATAGAAAACTAAATAAAGCCACCCGAAAGGACCATTACACATTGCCCTTCATTGACCAAATGCTTGAACGCCTAGCTAAACATAAATACTTTTGTTATTTGGATGGGTATTCGGGATTTTTCCAAATCCCTTTGCACGAAGATGACCAGGAAAAAACCACTTTCACCTGCCCCTATGGTACCTATGCCTATCGTAGGATGCCCTTCGGTCTTTGTAATGCTCCCGCAACCTTTCAGAGATGTATGACATCCATTTTTTCCGATTACATTGAAAATATAATGGAAGTCTTTATGGATGATTTCTCGATTTATGGGAGCGAGTTTGATTCTTGTTTGGCTAATCTCACTAAAGTTCTTAAAAGGTGCCAACAAAATAATCTAACTCTGAACTGGGAGAAGTGCCACTTCATGGTCACGGAAGGTATAGTTCTTGGGCACCTTGTCTCCTCGAGAGGGATTGAGGTAGATAAGGCGAAGATTGAGGTAATCGAGAAACTCCCTCCTCCTATTAATGTTAAGGGCATTAGAGGCTTTCTTGGTCATGCGGGGTTTTACCGCCGCTTTATCAAGGATTTTGCCTTGATTGCCCGACCTCTTACGTCCTTGCTTGCTAAAGACACTCCTTTTATTTTTTCAGGCGAATGCTTGCAAGCCTTCAATACCTTGAAGGAAGCACTAGTTTCCGCACCCATCATACAACCACCGGATTGGAGCCTTCCCTTTGAGCTAATGTGTGATGCTAGCGACCAAGCCATTGGAGCGGTGGGACAAAGGAAAGATAGGAAGCTTCATGCAATATTCTATGCGAGCAAGACATTAGATGACGCGTAGAAAAACTATACAACTATCGAAAAAGAGCTTCTAGCGGTCGTCTATTCCATCGAGAAGTTTCGCTCCTACCTCCTTGGTTCCAAGGTGATTGTCCACACCGACCATGCGGCATTGAAATATCTTCTAAACAAGAAGGAGGCGAAACCTCGGTTAATTAGGTGGATACTCTTGTTGCAAGAATTCGATTTGGAGATCAGAGACAAGAAAGGTACGGACAATGTTGTGGCGGATCATTTGTCTAGGCTTATTCGCGACAAGGAGGATGAGAGTTTACCTATCGACGACACATTCGTGGATGAGAGGCTATACGCCATAAGGACCGGGGAAGTGCATTGGTACGCGGACTTCGTCAATTACTTGGCTTGTGGAATTAAACCGTGTGGGATGCCCACACAACAAAAGAGGAGATTTTTGCATGAGGTCCGTAGCTATTTTTAGGAAGATCCATACCTCTTCAAGATATGCAAAGATAGTGTTATTCGGAGGTGTGTTTCTAAGGAGGAGACAACGTCTATCATTTTGCATTGCCATGGTATGCCATGCGGGGGACATCATGCCGCCTCTAAGACAACCGCTAAGATTTTGCAGAGCGGATTCTTCTGGCCAACAATGTTCAGAGACACCCACGACTTTGTGAAGAGGTGTGATAGATGCCAACGGACCAGGAATATTTCCAAACGTAATGAGATGCCAATGAGGCCCATCCAAGAAATTGAGCTTTTGATTGTTGGGGAGTGGACTTCATGGGACCATTTCCGTCAAGCAACGGTAACAAGTATATCCTATTGCCCGTTGACTACGTCTCCAAATGGGTGGAAGCAATCGCTACCCCTGCCAATGATGCAAGGGTTGTTTCTAAATTTTTCAAGCAGAATATCTTCCCACGCTTCGGGGTGCCTCGTACCTTGATAAGCGACAGGGGGAGCCATTTCATAGAAAACAAGTACGAAACCATGCTGAAGAAGTACGGGGTAAACCATAGAGTTGGCATGGCATATCACCCCCAAACGAGCGGCCAAGTGGAGGTCTCGAATAGAGAGATCAAGCAAATTCTTAAGAAGACCGTAGATCGATCTAGAAAGGATTGGTCAATGAAGTTAAACGATGCTCTATGGGCATATCGCACAGCCTTTCGCACTCCCATCGGCACCACACCGTTCCGACTTGTTTATGGGAAAGCTTGTCACTTGCCGGTAGAGTTCAAACACCGCGCATATTGGGCCATCAAGGCCCTCAATTACGATTATAAGAGTGCGACGGTGAGGCGACTCTTGGATATCAACGAGCTTGATGAGATTAGAAGAGATGCATACGAGAGCTCGAGAATTTACAAAGAAAGGACCAAGATTCTCCACGATGCACGCATAACTGTTACGGATTTCAAAGTCGGAGATAAGGTCTTGCTATATAACTCCCGGCTCCGACTATTTCCTGGTAAATTGAGGTCACGGTGGTCCGGACCTTTCACCATCAAGCACATACAACCGGGAGGAGCTTTTGAGTTGGAAAGCAAAGACGGAGCCACATTCAAAGTAAATGGACAAAGGCTCAAGCATTATTCCGAGGGAGTCCCTATGGGAGAAATAAGTAGAATATATCTGCTTAAGGGACGGTCGGATGATCTTTCATACCTCCTTGACGAGGTCATTGAGGAGACGATCCCCCATTCCATCGGCGCACTATTCAAGGATGATTTCGAAGAAGGCCCAGATTTGGGCCAAGAAGAAAAGACGAAGCACTCCCCCGATCTCTCCATGGAAATTGATGAAGGCGACGCTGATGTCGCAAGAATTCGAGAGCTCTGCAAGCTCTCAAAAGTGAAGTCTCCAAGGAAAGCTCCACCGATATGGAAATCGGTGTCACCGGTGAAGCCGAGGCCCGGAGCAAGCACTAGCTTGGGGGAGCCACCCCCCAACACTACCCGAGACGAAGGAGCACTGAGGAAGAACACGCCGCCACGACATCCAAATCCGAGCGTTCTTCCCGGTAAATTCGACGGGTGCATTTCATATGCACCCAACATCCCGCAATGAATTGAATATCCAAGGGGGTCGAGCTCAAGACCTTAAACGAGCGCTTGTCAGGAGGCAACCCGACGGTTATCGCTTTATTTTATTTCGGCCTTTTCTTTTTGTTTTTAGAATTTATTAGTGTTTTTGAGTCTCTTTGCCTGGAAAATTCGTGATAACTGATTCGGGTTCAATATTACATATTTAACCCCCCATTTAGCCCTATTTTGTGCTCATGTGATGCTACATTGTTCTCTAATTCATACGTATTTTCTACACATTTATTTATTAGAGAAAACACACTATTTGAGCACAAAACAGCAATTAACGACGCATTTCTGCACTTTTTATATTTTTCCTAGCACCGTCTCAATCTCACGATTCCAACGACTATTTATTTGTATTTTTCTGAGATCTGTGCTAATTACTGTGTATTTTTGAATGCAGAATACAATTTAAATGGAGAAATACGCAGTTAAATACGGAAATACGGTCGCCCGCAAATCAGAAGACGCCACGTGGCAGCATCCCGACGCTCCCCGCCTAAATCACACGGCCCAGGATTATCGACTGATGGAAATTCATTGACCGTTGGATCCCAATCCAACGACATCAACGGCGGCCCAAGAGGAGTGACGACGACCGTTGGATCTTAATCCAACGGTCGCGTCGATTCCGATTCGATGCGAAAAGGGAGGGCGACGTGGCGCTTATCTGGCCGTTGGATTTTAATCCAACGGATTAAATTGAAGCGAATCGCAGCGAGCGGGCGCATTTTCTTCGGGCGACGTGGCAGCGCGTGGACGGTCGATTGGAGATCGGATGGTCCAGATCAAACCCAAATTCGAATCGTTTACGGGGCGACGTGGCATCGTGACACGCGTTGGATCAACATCCGACGATCAGCTATCAACGCGAAGGCGAGGCGAAATGAAGCGGGCGCCGAGCGAAACTCCGACCCGAATGCCACGTGTCAACGCCTCGTTAAATCCCGCATTTGATGAGCGGCTGAGGTTTGATCCGCTTTAGATGAGCGGTCTGGATTGATTCGGGCGCGTAAATGGAGCGGGTTTGGAACCCGTTAAGTAACCCAAACCCGCAATCTTATTATATAAGCGTATTTAGGGTTTTTTGGGCGTATTCAAGCAGATTGGGGCGTATTTTGGGCGTATTGGAGGCTCTAGGAGCCGTATTTTCCCCCTGAAAAATTCTGTAAAATTCCAGAGGCTTGTTTCTAATTTCCAGAGAGTTTTGAAGACTTTTCAGAGAGATTTGGTGATATTCTCTTCAACTTTAGCTTGTATTTGGGTGTTTTAGCTTGTATTTTGCCTCTAAACTTCCGTATTTTGCTATTAAACCTATGAATTCTGATCTGAAAATTGTTTATTCTGATATTATGAGTAGCTAAATTGTTATTGTGCATGGTATGGAGTAGTTAGGGGATATTATTTGTGTTAGTTTGGTTGAAATTCCTTGTGCTTAATCGTTTAACGTCGCTAAAATTGTAATCGTTGTTCGTAAATCGACTTTGTTAGATTCCAAAAGAATTAATTAAGTTGATGATCGCCCCAAAAGGGTGAGTTTTGATCTCCCCAAAAGGGAGTTTCATCTTGTAGTTCTGATCTCTCCAAAAGAGAGTTTCATATCGTATTATAATCTTAGCGACGACCTTTTTGAATTTTGTGTTTGAACCCCCAAAAGGGCATCTTCCGGTGAATTGCTCCCAAAAGGAGAATTCATTGAGTTATATTGGGTATTTTCCGGTGAATTGCTCCCAAAAGGAGAATTCATTGTGTTATACCTATCAACCAAATTAATACGAATCGTTGACCCTAGCGAACCCATACCATGTACAAACTCTTTATAGATATTTTCTTACACGATTTTCTATGTTCACGTGTTCACATCACCATCACCGTCACCATTGTTGAAGTGTTTAGTCTCTTTTCGATAGATTTCTATTTGATTTAAATTGTGGTTGCAACAGATTTCTTCCCGTGGATTCGACACCTGGACTCCCAGGTTTTACTACTTGTACGGACTCTTGCACTTGAGAGAGAGCACCTTTCCGGTCCCACCAATAACTGGTCCTATTTTCCTTGACAGGAGAGGAGAAATGGATATCTATCATTAGGAGGATGAACAAGGCGACGAAGAGCGCTCCAGGAATGCGCTCGATGCTTAGGAAGAGGAAGAAATCGACTGGAGGAAGAAAAACAGATATTAGAGCCCAAACGGAGCCAAACAGCAGAAAACAGGAGTCACTCGACCGAGTAGAATATCCACTCGGCCGAGTACATAAGTTCGTCCGCCCGAGCGGCGCCTGATCACTCCATATTTTACACTTTTTTCCCGCATGTTTGCATGCCATTTAGATCACTCAAATCATGTTTTTCACGATATATCGACGATATTGCGATGCTTTTCATGATTTGTTGTTTTTGTCGTATTTCAGGTGATTTGGAGCGATTTGGAGTGATCTCGAGATACGCCTACTCCAGAGTGTCACCGACGACCTCCCCGAGGGGTATTTTGCTGTTGGAGAGGAGCGGAAGAAGAAAGAACGTCGTAGGAGCGACGAGGAGACCAAAACAAGCTGTTTGGGCATTTTTGGTGTCTCACTCGGCCGAGTGAATGAGTCACTCGGCCGACCAGCGAGACACCGCTCGGCCGACCAGATCGGACACGTTTTATGCGTGCACTCGGCCGAGCGTCGGAAGCCACATCGGCCGAGTGACGAGACCCCGTCCGCCTGAGTGGCACTCAGACGAAGCCCATCAAAAATCGCCAACTTACTGTTTTTCTTCTGCCTGAGCTTCAGAAGACCCACTCGACCGAGTGGAAAATGTCGACCGCCCGAGTACATAGAAGCCATCGGCCCAGTGACGACAACTCACTCGGCCGAGCCACCCCCGAAGTGAAGACCCCCGAAGACCCAGACTTACTGGAAATTCTCAGGGTTTGTCACTCGGCCGAACGACTTTTGTCACTCGGCCGAGTGCGACGCGCTGCCTGTAGCGAAAATTACGGTTTTCAGGCTGCGCAGGGGTATTTTGGTCACAGTTTCTGGACGATTTTGGGGGGTATTTAACCCCTGTTTTTACCCTAGGTTAGAGAGCTTTTTCTCTTTATTTTTTGCAGCTTTTTAGATTAACTTTTTAGCTTTTATTCTTGTGATTGGAGAGGAGAGAAAAGTTGATTTTTGTTGGATTCTTGGAAGAACTCTATTGGTTTGTCTCTCTCTCCTTTAAAAAAACCATTTTTATTGCTTATTTGAATATTGTGATGAATTCTCTTGTTAATTCCATTGATTATTTTTGTATTTGTGCTATGAATTGTGAGTAGTCTATACGTCTTGGGGCGTGGGGATGAACCCAACGAGCCCAATTTCAGATTTGTGACGACTTGGTAGAAATATTGCTAGGATTGCTATTAGGGTTAGTTTGGGATCGATTTATTACGGATGGCTAGGAGTTCATACCGATTGGGATTTGCAAGAGATTGGATCCCAATTTGATAGGAAACCCTAGAAATCCGAATCGGGTTGAAATTGAGTTTCCGTAGTATCGGTTTGCAAGAGATTGGACCGATACTAGGGTTCTCGGTTGCAATTCCGTGCCGAATACCCGTTTGCAAGAGATTGGACGGGTAGGAACTATCCCAACCTAGGTCGCGGCCCGAGTTTGCACGAGAGTGGGCTCGGGGCGCGATTGAACGATGATGTTGATCCTAATGCTAGCTTGCCTAGGCTAGGGTTTGCAAGAGATTGGACCCAACCCTAGGTTAGCTATAGACCGGCAACAGCGCGAGAGCGTGAGATAGGTTTTACATTCAGTTGCAACTAGTTCATCCGAAATTATACCCTAGCGATGTTGATACCAACGAATCACATTGACGAGATACGGTGAGTAGCGGGGATTCCCCATTCCCTAGGCGTCTTTATTTGATTTTATATCTTCGTACTTTGTCTGACGAATTCTCTCTTTTCGTTCTTAATAGCCAGGTTGTTCGGAGCAAGCACTTTCATTCGTCCTCCCTGTGTTCGATAACCCACTCGCCGCTACACCGTGCGCTTACGGTAAAACTACACGGTCGCACTTTTGGGTTACATTACGGAGAGATCAAGTTTTTGGCGCCGTTGTCGGGGAGGCTATTGTGTTTGATCTTACCACCCTAGCTATTTCTTTCTTTTTGTTTTTATTTCATTATTTTTTATATAACCCTTCCATTGTGCTAATCACTTCTTTGAAACTTTGTTTTCCCGTGCATGAACACGAGATCAACGACGGACCCTGAAGCTATATTATTTGATCCCGAGATTGAGCGTACTGCGCGGAGAATCAGAGCGGAGAGAAGACAAGATCCGGAAGGGAGGTTTATGACCAACCCGGATACTGCGGAACAATTAGCGGCAAGAATGGCGAGGATTATTTCTATTCGAGATAGGCTTCGGCCTAAGACCTCTTCTACGACCTCATCCATTGCCATGCCGGAGTTGGCGGCTGACAAGAATTTTGAGCTGAAGACTGGACTAGTGGTTCTGATGCAGCAGGATCCATTTCATGGGAATGCCCATGAAAATCCCCACTACCACATCCAGCTATTTCTGTCGAAGTGCGCCACATTTCAGATGACGGGGGTCTCCATCGATGCCATCAGACTGCGCCTCTTCCCCTTCACATTAAAGGACAAAGCACTTTATTGGTTGAGGACGCAAGCTGAGGGAGTCTTTACCACATGGGACGAGTTAGCGAGTGCATTCATTGACAAGTTCTATCCGCCCTCCAAGACGGTAAAGATTTGGAGTGCTCTTATGTCCTTCAAGCAAGGACCCCAAGAGACACTCTACGAGGCTTGGGAGCGTTTCAAAGATCTGCAGCATCAGTGCCCGCACCATAGCATTGAAGATTGGGAGCTAGTTCATAGCTTCTACAATGGTCTCCAATCGGGGACCAAGCAGATTATTGATGCCGCGGAAAATGGTGCCATCCTATCTAAGACTCCCGACGAAGCTACGGCCCTAATTGAGGAGATGGCCTCAAACAATCAACAATGGGGCGACGAGCGAGGACACTCTACGTCCTCCTTGAAGCCAACTAGCATCTATGAGGCAAAGGCCGTAGCGGAGCTGACAAGCAAGTTTGATTCTCTCCACAAGGTAGTGGAGAGACTGGAGAAGTATATCACGGAGCCCCAAGGAACACCTTCCACCTCCGCACCAACGAATCAAATGTGTGATTGGCAAGACCAATCTCAAGCTATGTATTTGGGAGGAGAGCAAGGGGAGGGATCTTTGGAGCAAGTCCAATACGTCACGGGGAACTAAGGATATTGGGCCAATCCGGCCACAAGAAACCATCCCGGTTTCTCTTATGCCAACAATGAAGGAGCTTTGAACCCGCCGCAACAACCACCTCAACAAGCTCGACCACCACCACTACCACAACAACAACACTATCCACCGAGGGGGCCTCCACAACAAAATTTCCCACCGAAGCAACAAGTTCCGCCATATAGGCCGCCCGGATACAATCAAGGGTGGAGAAATCAAAACCCTCCACAAGCTCAACAACGATCCGACTTCGAAGCTAGAGTGGAGGAGTTTATGGTTGAGCAAAAGAAGGTCAATGCTTCCTTGAAGGCGGGCCAAGACTCCCTTACAACCGTTGTAGCTCAAATCTCGGAGCAATTGGCGTTGCTCAATCGAAATACTCAACAATTACCGGCTCAACCCGAGCAAAACCCACGGGGCAACACCGGCCACATCAATGCCGTGGTTGCCGTTACAACTAGAGGCGGGAAGGATACCACCCCCGCCATGATTCCTACCGAGGAGCCCGTGGAGGAGAATGTAGAGCCAATTGAGCCGGTAGTTAAAGTTGAGAGGGAGAAAGAGCCGCATGAAAAGGAGAAATCTAGAGCGGAGCAATTGATTGAAGAGAGGCTCTTTATGCCACCGGTCTCATTCCCCCAGAGGCTTGCTAGAGCAAAAATGGAGAAAAGGCTAGCAAAGTTTCTCGAGTATCTGAGAGGGGTTAGCCTCAACATTCCTTTCCTCGACGCCATCGTGGAAATCCCCACATACGCTAAATTTTTAAAGGATTTGATTTCGGGGAGAAAGAGGAAGGAGAAAATTATGCTCGCCGAGGAGGGCTCTTGGTTCACCAAGAGAGAGAAGGAGCCGGCTAAATTCAAAGACCCGGGGAGTTTTCAAATTCCTTGCACCTTGGGCGGTGTCCCTCTACAAAAGGCGTTGGTGGACTTAGGGGCTAGTGTTAGCCTCATGCCTCTCTCTATGTTTCTAAGGCTAAATACCGGCACAAAATTGAAGCCTACCGACATGCGGATACAATTAGCCGATGGACGGATCACGAGGCCGGTATGGATCGCAGAGGACATCCCGCTACAAGTCCCGGGGGGTATATGCTTGCCATGCGACTTCGTGATTATGGATGTTAAGGAGGAGGGAGAAACGTCGTTAATACTTGGACGACCGTTCCTCGCCACCGCCGGTGTCATTGTCGATGTACGAGTAGGTACCCTAACATTGAACGTCGGCAACATCGAGGTGGAGCTTCATATTCCTAAGGCAATGAAACACATGCCTTACCACGAGGAGCTGGACTATATGGACCTCCTTGACGAGGTTATTGAGGAGGCGATCCCCCATTCGATCGGCGCTCTATTCAAAGAAGATTTCGAGGAAGAGCCGGATTTAGGCCAAGATAAGAAGATGGGCATTCCCCCGAATTCTCCACTGAAATTGATGAAGGCGACGCTGATGTCGCAAGGATTCGAGAGCTCTGCAAGCTCTCAAAATTAAGGTCTCCGAAGAAAGCCCCGCCGATACGGAAATCGGCGTCACCGGTGAAGCCGAGGACCGGAGCAAACGCTAGCTTGGGGGAGCCTCCCCCCAACACTATTCGAGACGAGAGACCACCGAGGGAGAACACGCCGCCGCAACTTCCGAAACCAAGCGTTCTCCCCGGAAAATTTGACGGGTGCATCTCATATGCACCCAATATCCCGCATTAATTGAAAATCATAGGGGGTCGAGCTCACGACCTTAAACGAGCGCTTGTCGGGAGGCAACCTGACGGTTATAGCTTTATTTTTACTTTTCCTTTATTTTTGTTTTAGAAATTTTTAGTGTTTTGAGTCGTTCGCCCAAAAATTTTGTGATAACGGGTCCTATTTTTCTTGACAGGAGAGGAGATAGGGAAATCCATCATGAGGAGGATGAACGAGGCGACGAGGAGCGCTCCAGGAAGGTGCTCGATGCTTAGGAGGAAGATGAAATCGATTGGAGGAAGAAAAACAGAGTTTAGAGCCTAAACGAAGCCAAACAGCAGAAGACAGGGTTCACTCGGCCGAGTATACTAGTCACTCGGCCGAGCACACAAGTTCGTCCGCCCGAGCGGCCCACGAACGAGGGAAGTCTGCTGTACCCAACTCTCTGTTTCTTTTCTTGATTTCAGTATAATTGCCACTCGGCCGAGTCTATATATTCACTCGGCCGAGTAAAACTGATACACTCCTAGGGCGAGTCTTGCCGAGTAGCTTGAGCCACTCGGCCGAATGGACTTACTCCACTCGGTCGAGGGTGGCAAGGCCACTCGGCCGAGTCATTAGCGGGGGGAAATTTCCCAATTTTTTCCGTTGAGTTCACTCGGCCGAGCGACTTAGTCACTCGGCCGAGTCGTAACTTTTTCTATAAAAGGGAGCACGGGGGGCGCGTTTTTCGAAACGATCAAAAATCCCAAAAACGCGCCCGATCGACTTCCCTCACCCACTGTACTCCCACCACTCGCCCGATCGCTCGTCCGCCACCGCCGCTCGGCCACCCACCACCGGCCGAGCCTCCGCCGCGCCTCGCCCGAGTCGCCGCCGGCGGCCACTCCTCCGGCCACCTCCGGTAACGCCTAAATCGCCCTATTTTCTCCTCTCTCTCTCGTATTTTTCGACGATCCATGAGTTTATCGAGCCCCAAACCCAAATTAAATTCAATTTCCATCTATTATACCCCTAACCCCCCATACGTTTTGAATATTACACGCTAATCTCTTCGTTTGATGTGTAGGGTATATTGGGGAGCTTAGGGGAGCCCAGGGGAGCTTCCAGGGACTGTTTTGGGCTACGTGGAGGCGTTGTCTTCGCACGCTTCCATTGCTTTGCTCTCGTGGCGTGTCACGGTACACTCTTTCCTTTATTTTACGCACGCCACATCTTTCACGTTTTCGGTGAGCACTCGGGACCCATATGCCGCCCCGGACACGGCCGCGGTCGAGGAGAGCTTCCGCCAAGCGGAAGCGATCGGATGATGCCGGCCCCTCCCACGAGGTGGAGGGCTCTCCTTCGCCTACCCCACCACACCCCGTTCACCCAGCACAGCCTGTAGGCCCCGCACACCCCGCACAGCCTGCAGAGCCCGCACAGCCACTCCCTGCAGCCCCACAGCCACCACCACCGGCACCACTTGTCGGGCCGCTCAGGATTACGTTTCGAGACGACGCACACCGCGTCTTCTTCGAGCGCATTTCCCAGCGCTCGATCGTACCCTCCAGGTTCGCACACCTTGCAGACCTAGGACGCCTGGGGGTACTCGAGGGGATGCTCACATTGTACGACAACGTGGGCTGGCGAGATTTCTTCCAGGTGTCGGTGGACACGTTTATCCGCCCGACACTTGAGGTGCTTAGTTCGATCGCCCGGACCGACGAGGGATGCTCATTTCGGTTCATGGACCGAGAGTGCCAGGTCACTCTCGGTATGATGAGAGCTTTCTTCTCGTGGCCCGATGTCCCCGGGGGCGACCGTGGTTACGCCCCCACTCACATCCCCCCACCTTCCTTCGATGCCGGCGCCTTTTGGGCCCGGATCACGGGTCTACCTGCTGCCTTCGACCCTAGTAGGGCCAAGGCCTCGGCCATCGTCCACCCTTGCCTCCGTATAGCTCAGCGCCTTATGGCGACTACCTTTTTGGCGAGATATAAGCCGGGCACGATGTCCACGCCGGAGATTTATATGCTCTACACGATGACACGCCCCAGAGCTCTATCTAGGGAGGGCGATGAGTTGGTCCCCGCCGTGGTGATTGATATCGCGAGCTGGTTTTTGGATCGCATCATCGTATCGGTGGGCGCACGCTCACCGATATGCTGCGGCGGTCTGATCACCCTGCTCGCCCTTATGACCGGCGAGGACTTTCCAGATGACCTGCGACGAGCACCGGGCCCCACTTCACTGTCCATAGATGTCATGGCCCGGATGAAGATGCTTCGTCCGCACGGTGAGCGACACTGGGTCTGGCTGCACGGCCCCTACGGTGCCGATTACATGATTCTTCCGAGCCCAGCTCGGACGCAGATTGCACCGGCCCAGGTGGACTGGCTCCCGACGATGGATCTTCTGATCCCCGCCGCATACGTGCTCGAGGCCGAGGAGGCCGAGCAGGCCCACGCTGCCCACGCTGCACCCGCAGACCCCGCTGTGCCTGCTGAGCCCGCTGCACCTGTTGACCCCGTGGCCCCTCAGCATATCCTTGATATTTCTGCTACTCCCGATGCCTCTGTCCACACTTCTGTCGGTGTCGGGAGTACCCTCGCTGAGCCCACTTCCACTGCTTCCACGCCTACCACTACCACCACTGGCCCTCTGTCTGTCGAGCCCGTTTCCTCTGCCTTACCCGAGCGCCCGCCGACTATAGTTGAGTGCGAAGAGCCCTCTTTTGCTGCCGCCGTAGAGACCATGGTCTCCACCTCTGTCTCCACCACTGCTGTATTTTCTGAGAGTGTCGTGGCGTCTGTCCACACGTCTGTGTCACCGACCTCTCTGGCCGCCTCGTCGCCATTTTTACACTCCACTTTCGTTGCTGCTGCCTCCACTTCTCACCAGCCGGTGCCCTAGCCTCACACTGAGGCTAGGCCCACACTTGTGAGCGCAGCACCCTACCTCCACTTACCTGCTGAGCCCATCACTTACGCCACCCGTGTACGCCAGCCCCGTCCTGCACAGCACAGACCGGTGCGTCCCTCTGCACCACCTCCCCCCGACACTGTACTTCAGAGCATTCGGGCTCTCGAGGGGGCGGTGAGTGGCCTCAGAGGTGACCTTAGGACACTGTCCGCCACCGTCACTGATATGGCTCGCCGCTTCGACATGCTCCCGCATATTCACTACTGCCTCACCCAGGTCCTAGAGCGGCTCTGTAACGACCACTTTTCGTCGTACGTTGTTCGTGCACGTGCTTTTGGCCGTGCACGTGTTTGCGTTAGACTTTATTTGTTTGTGAACACTTTTGTGTGATATGCCGTTGCGAACGTCTCTGAGAGTATTAAATGGTGGCACTATATTGGAACGACGTTCTCGAGTCGTTTTTCCACAATTTGATCTTACTCGATGAGACGTGACGATTCTCACTCTTGACGGGAGACGTTTCTATTTTTAGTTCCGTCGTCCGACGTCGAAACTGAGATCCGTCTTCTTAGTGAGCTCACATTCGTCGCCACGATCACAACGATATTTATTTTATAATTTTTGGAGTTTATTTGACCACTTTTATAATTTTTACAAGTTTTATATTATTTTTAATAATTTATTTTTCAATTAATTTCGGCCAAATAAAATTTAATTGAGTTTAAAACGTTTTAAAGAATTTTTGAGCCAATTTCCAGCTCATTTGGACCAGGTCAAATCCTAGATTGGGTTGGAGAAGTTTAAATTCAAATTTTAAATCTTTTTGAACTTCTAATCCTATTAGATTTAGCCCTAGACCAAGTCAACCCACCTATACTATATAAGCAACCCCTAGCAAGTCCTATTTTCCAAAGAAATTAGCCCTAGCCTCTTCCAAACTCATTTTGGACGTTGCGACGAATCGTCGCAACGTTGCGACGTTCAGCACCCCGTACGACCGAAGAAAACCCCCGCATCCGCCCGCTCTGACCGGCCGCCTCGCCCGCATTCTCGCCGCTCCGCACCGCTGCAGCCAACCCCCGCCCGTTCCCCGCTTGACCGAGAGGAGCTCTCGGTCTGACCGAGGCCCCGCTCCGCACCGACCCCCGCACAGCGCTCCGCTTCGTTCCCCCGCTCCGCTCCGTGCCCGACCGAAGGAAACGCCCGCAGCGACCGACGTTGCAAGCGTTGCAACGTTGCAACGCTGTCCCGCCCGCATCCAAGCGCACGACCGAAGCTCTCCATCGACCAGACCGAGGAGAAACCCCGCACCCAAGCATCGCCCGCAGCCGCTGTGCACCCCAACGTCGCAGCCCCCGCATTTTGAGCGCACGACCGAGAAATTCTTCCGCATTGGCTGTGTCTGACCGTCGGCCACTCGTCGCAACCCCGCAACCGTCGCATCACTTGCCTCCATGGGCCCCCCAAGTTCTCCAGAGTTATTGTGGGTTCCCCAAAGGCCCCTAGGACTGCTTTGGGCCCCACCAAGGTGCTTGCTCTTCGAGGATTCGTCGCGTACGACGTCGTCGCACGTCGTAGCCCGTCGTCGCACGTGCGAGCTTTGGAATCTGGAATCGTCACCCCGGGTTGATTGCTCTGAATTTCCAGCGAGGAAACTAATTGGAATCAGGACTTGGAGCGCGTTCTTTATTCCAACCCCCGGCGTCGCTACCCGACGCCGGTGTAGCTTTCGCGTCGTGTTGAGGTAATGTTTTGCACCCCTAGGACCCCCAACCCATTGCCTGCTAATCAAGACTAAAATCAGTATTTTTAAAGTATTTTAAATGTTTTAAATTCACTAATCAAGATTAATAATATGGACTTTAGGCCGGTGGACTTTGCACGTAGGATAATTGTGATTCTTGGACTCATTGGACGCTGTGCTCAGACGTTGTACTTGCAGGCAAGTGAAACTTGCCAACTCTTGTGTAGGGCCATGTTTTTAGGCCACTTACTTGCTTTTAGCGTAAAAGAGACTAGTCAGTGAAATGATAGCTGGCTAGACGCCTACTTGATCTAGTTTGACAACGAAACTAGATCCGTCACCTAATTGATCTAGCTTGACAACGAAGCTAGATCCAACCATTAAACTTGTTGTTCATGCATACTAAACTGTCACGTTTACTTTCCTTACCTGTACGCACTTTTAACTGCCATGCATTGCATCTTACATGTCATCCTAGTTGATTGTTGCATCGTAGCACACGCTACAAAAAATACTTGTACAAATCCGTGTTTCAGTGTCCCTGGCTAGGTGCACCCCTAGGCCATACTTGTTTAAACACTTCCTGGCTCGTGGTCCAGAAGCGGGCCTCATGTGTTGGCTAGAAACCAATGCCCGATACACGTGGAGGGGTAGGGATAAACGGTCACTTGAGCTTAGGAGTGGCTTGATCAGCCCTCTAGCCAAAAGGCGGAATCTCTGTGCACGAGGTGCTTACTTTCCTTGTCTCGTACTTGTCTTGTGAATGATTCATGTAATACTTGTCATCCCTGCCATGCCATGCTCGTACTTTACCTTACTTTACTTTACTTTACCTGCTGCACTCATACTTTAACTGCCATGTCATTGCATCATGCTAGAACTGCTAGGTTGTTCACTTTACTTTCAGTTTCCTTGCACAAGTCTCTTGTAGACTTGCTGACATGTGCCCCTTTCTCTTTTGGGTGTCACATGTTAGACCTGAGCCAGAGATCGTTGCTGAGTACGTGATGTGTCGCTGACACTGAGTCCATGATTGCCAGGAGGATTTTGGTGGACACCGGTGACCATTCTTTGGGTCTTTGTTGAGCTTTATTTTGCTTTAGGCTTTATGTTAGTTGCTGGTGCGTAGCACCGTTGTTTTGTACTTTGTACTTTTGTTGGCCATGTGTGGGCTTTTAGTTTCTTTTCTTTTCAGCCCGGTGGCTTTTTCTGTGATGTTGAAGCTTATTTTATGGATATTCTGAGATATCTCTTTCGTCTCATTTCAATATTATTATCTTTGTTTCGTTCGCGTTGCAAGGACCTGCAGTTTTAAATTTGATCGACGCTTATCGGACTTGCAGCTTTGTAGCTTCAAGTCTGAGCGGACCTTCTCACGCTTCGCCTCCATATTTTTGGGAAGCGGGGCATGACAGGTTTTGTTGGTGGCCCATGCAGGTCCAATCTTGCAATTGCGAATTAACGGAACAACGATGATAACGGAATGTCCATTAAATAAATTGCAACATCCGAGTCATAAGCCCTGAGTCTAGTCGATTTCTTAGGACACTAGGTGGTAAGGGACTTAGTTAGACGTCTGTGCTTGCTAGTTAGAAGCCTCCGATTGGTAGTTAGACCCCCTTCTAGCAATTGATCGTCGTAGGAGTTACCTTAGTGGTCCTTGCCTAACCCTGACCATATTAGGCTTCTAGAATCCCCTTAGTCGTTCGCTTTTGGGTTCATCGATTTCGGACCAAGCTGAACGCATTTCTTTACCGTCTAACCCTTAGAAGTCTTAGCGCCTAGTTCCTAATCTTTAGTTAGTCGACCGTAGGAGTTTCTCCGTAGCCTCCTCTGGTTCATATCCTAGGCTTATGAATGTCTGATCTCCGACCAATTCCCTTGCCTCGATTCACGAGATCGCCTCATGACGATTGTCGTCAATTTTCAAACCTTTCCGTTACAATCTTGAATCTTCCAAAAGTATCTTTCAATTTCCTCTTTCCCTAGGTTTAAACTTGTTCAAAATTTTAATATACTTATACTTCATACTTCTTCATTGATTTAAATTTTGAAAAATGTTTGTAGGAATTTTTGAATGCTAGTTTATAGTATTTTCCCAGTCTATGCTTTTCGTACTTGTGTAAGTGTGTTGTTCTTTCATATATTAATTTTATTCTGAACCGTACTTTTATTTTGCTCAATTCGATTTATAATTTCCCCTCTTATTTATGCCATTCGAATAACACATCGTGTTTACTTTTAATATACTTTTCAAGACACATGGAATTTCAGCTTTCAGCAAGTTGGTTTTTGCTCATCGTTTTCCCTGTTTCAGATTTTTGAAATTACTATTTTCATAACCACTTCCTGATTTAGACCCTCAGTGATTTGATTTTAAAGACTTACTATTCGACTTCAATAATTCTTATACTAAGTCAATATTATTATTTTTCCGTGCACCATACCTACTTTCAACTATTTTTATCCGTGCCAGACTTGTGTGCTCGTAGATTAAGAACCTTATGTAAATCAGTTTCTGATTTTGGCAAACACTGGTTCTCTAAAAGAATTTTCAAAATTGATTATTTTAAATTTTCCATAGCCTAAAAGTTTTGAAAGCATTTAACATGAGTTTAAATTCTTCTGTTACTCGAATTCATTCTTCGACTTTCCAAAACTTTTGACAACATTATATTAAATTACCGACGGATAGAATTTTCCAAACCATGTCTTTAATATTCGCGTAAATGATTTTACTTCCTTTTAAAAGGATTTTTTTTAAAAACCAATAGGCCATTTTCTATTATTTTGAATATTCGACTCAGATTTATTTTGAACAACTCGTTTTATCGATCCCCAAACATTTCTTCTCAGATGAGGATTTTAAAGTACAACCGTTTTCAATTTTGCGTATTTTAGCTTATGCTATTTATTCTAGTTGCTTTTCTGTGTTCTATTTAAGCATCACTACGTCTCCTTTTCCTTCAACCTAAACATCACCATTAAGCCAATGTTTTCCCTAACCAAGCTGTCTCCTTGTATCCGTCCTATCTGAACTCGTGCTTATCGATCCTTCCCTCGTCACGCTCTCGACCTCTCTTTATTGCTTAGGCCTTAGGTCCGTCAATGTCTGTGTCAACCCTTAATTGTTAGTAGGCCCTTGGACCTTGTGAGGTAGTCGTAGTGCACGTACCTAAGTTGTGTAAGTGGGCTTGAATGAGTCTACCCCCATAGTATATTAATGATTGCCTAATGTGTGATATATATATATATATATACTCGGAGTGATTTATGAAGTTGATTGTGTGTTAGTATTTATAAATTTGGGTGTGGTTAGCTATACCATACTAAGGGTGCCTGTGTATATAAGAGTTAGCGTTGAAATATCTAAGTTGTGTATGTAGTAAGAGATACTTGTAATGGTTGAAATAAAATGATTGGTAAAGCTATGTGTATGAGGTTGTGATAATAATAGGTAGATATATATAGTGTTTAGGCGTAGGAAGTTATGTTTCGTTGCATGAGTATATAAGTGATATACATATAGGTAGTAGGGTTATAATTTTGATTGGTATTGTTTGCTTTCGCGGGATGTTGCATGCGTGCATACCGTGAGGTATACACGACTATTGCACATCTTTCTTATGTATGTGTGGATGTGTTAGTATACTAATTATAGGTAGTAGGCTATGGTGTGGATATATACATTACTTATGTGTGACTATACGATGAATACGTATGCATGTATTAGGGAGTGTATTATAATTATACGAGTGCTGACGTCTGTATTATTATTATTATAGTATATAGAATGATTGAACTATGTAAGTATTACCTGACTAAATATTAAGTATGATTGACTTGTGGTATGCATATGGTTGTATTGGTAGACGTATAAATATTGGAATAGTATTGGTATAGGTATGAATGCCGTGTTACGTATATAGAATATTCCGATATGTGTACTGAGTCTCACTCAAGCTTGAGTGGGTATACTCTAATTATATTGAATGTATGTTTGTAGTTTGAATATAGCAATGTTTGATGAATGTATGGTGATAGGAGTGTTTGTGCCTGGTTGTGCTACGCACATGATTGTGGGTCGCTACGCCAGTATATAGTTATAGGTGCTGGTCTTGTGGTATAGTTATTTACTAAGGACTTGTTATGTGAACGTATATGTGCTAGCTAAAACTAGGTGTGTATGTGTGCTAGTTATATAACGGTATGATTGGTGCATGTAAATGAATGTTAGCGTGCATGGGTGTGCACCACGCACGGGTAAGTATGCGCTTAGTTATAGGTATTGATGACTATGATATATGTGGCGTGTCGTAAATACAGTTATAGGACCGTACGTAATGTGAATGTATGGTAAAATATTTGAATGCATTTGAATGACTATATATATGATTGTATTTGCTAAGTGTGAGACTATCCTTATGTGAGTATCTGAACTATTGTTTTATACTAGGTAGTGGTTATATAAGGGATGTATGTTTATATATATATATATGATTGAAATACATGGATGAAGTTGACTGACTATAATAAGTATAAATATATGACGTACGTGAATGTATATATATACGTGTTGGTAGTGTTAATGTTTGACTACCTAGTGCATATATAAGCACTTGTAATGTCTATACCTGGTTGAATTATTATATGACTTGATTGGGGTAGTTACTAGAGCAACTAGCTATATTAGAAAGTCCGAGGACGGACTTTATTCTAAGGCGGGGAGGATGTAACGACCACTTTTCGTCGTACGTTGTTCGTGCACGTGCTTTTGGCCGTGCACGTGTTTGCGTTAGACTTTATTTGTTTGTGAACACTTTTGTGTGATATGCCGTTGCGAACGTCTCTGAGAGTATTAAATGGTGGCACTATATTGGAACGACGTTCTCGAGTCGTTTTTCCACAATTTGATCTTACTCGATGAGACGTGACGATTCTCACTCTTGACGGGAGACGTTTCTATTTTTAGTTCCGTCGTCCGACGTCGAAACTGAGATCCGTCTTCTTAGTGAGCTCACATTCGTCGCCACGATCACAACGATATTTATTTTATAATTTTTGGAGTTTATTTGACCACTTTTATAATTTTTACAAGTTTTATATTATTTTTAATAATTTATTTTTCAATTAATTTCGGCCAAATAAAATTTAATTGAGTTTAAAACGTTTTAAAGAATTTTTGAGCCAATTTCCAGCTCATTTGGACCAGGTCAAATCCTAGATTGGGTTGGAGAAGTTTAAATTCAAATTTTAAATCTTTTTGAACTTCTAATCCTATTAGATTTAGCCCTAGACCAAGTCAACCCACCTATACTATATAAGCAACCCCTAGCAAGTCCTATTTTCCAAAGAAATTAGCCCTAGCCTCTTCCAAACTCATTTTGGACGTTGCGACGAATCGTCGCAACGTTGCGACGTTCAGCACCCCGTACGACCGAAGAAAACCCCCGCATCCGCCCGCTCTGACCGGCCGCCTCGCCCGCATTCTCGTCGCTCCGCACCGCTGCAGCCAACCCCCGCCCGTTCCCCGCTTGACCGAGAGGAGCTCTCGGTCTGACCGAGGCCCCGCTCCGCACCGACCCCCGCACAGCGCTCCGCTTCGTTCCCCCGCTCCGCTCCGTGCCCGACCGAAGGAAACGCCCGCAGCGACCGACGTTGCAAGCGTTGCAACGTTGCAACGCTGTCCCGCCCGCATCCAAGCGCACGACCGAAGCTCTCCATCGACCAGACCGAGGAGAAACCCCGCACCCAAGCATCGCCCGCAGCCGCTGTGCACCCCAACGTCGCAGCCCCCGCATTTTGAGCGCACGACCGAGAAATTCTTCCGCATTGGCTGTGTCTGACCGTCGGCCACTCGTCGCAACCCCGCAACCGTCGCACCACTTGCCTCCGTGGGCCCCCCAAGTTCTCCAGAGTTATTGTGGGTTCCCCAAAGGCCCCTAGGACTGCTTTGGGCCCCACCAAGGTGCTTGCTCTTCGAGGATTCGTCGCGTACGACGTCGTCGCACGTCGTAGCCCGTCGTCGCACGTGCGAGCTTTGGAATCTGGAATCGTCGCCCCGGGTTGATTGCTCTGAATTTCCAGCGAGGAAACTAATTGGAATCAGGACTTGGAGCGCGTTCTTTATTCCAACCCCCGGCGTCGCTACCCGACGCCGGTGTAGCTTTCGCGTCGTGTTGAGGTAATGTTTTGCACCCCTAGGACCCCCAACCCATTGCCTGCTAATCAAGACTAAAATCAGTATTTTTAAAGTATTTTAAATGTTTTAAATTCACTAATCAAGATTAATAATATGGACTTTAGGCCGGTGGACTTTGCACGTAGGATAATTGTGATTCTTGGACTCATTGGACGCTGTGCTCAGACGTTGTACTTGCAGGCAAGTGAAACTTGCCAACTCTTGTGTAGGGCCATGTTATTAGGCCACTTACTTGCTTTTAGCGTAAAAGAGACTAGTCAGTGAAATGATAGCTGGCTAGACGCCTACTTGATCTAGTTTGACAACGAAACTAGATCCGTCACCTAATTGATCTAGCTTGACAACGAAGCTAGATCCAACCATTAAACTTGTTGTTCATGCATACTAAACTGTCACGTTTACTTTCCTTACCTGTACGCACTTTTAACTACCATGCATTGCATCTTACATGTCATCCCAGTTGATTGTTGCATCATAGCACACGCTACAAAAAATACTTGTACAAATCCGTGTTTCAGTGTCCCTGGCTAGGTGCACCCCTAGGCCATACTTGTTTAAACACTTCCTGGCTCGTGGTCCAGAAGCGGGCCTCATGTGTTGGCTAGAAACCAATGCCCGATACACGTGGAGGGGTAGGGATAAACGGTCACTTGAGCTTAGGAGTGGCTTGATCAGCCCTCTAGCCAAAAGGCGGAATCTCTGTGCACGAGGTGCTTACTTTCCTTGTCTCGTACTTGTCTTGTGAATGATTCATGTAATACTTGTCATCCCTGCCATGCCATGCTCGTACTTTACCTTACTTTACTTTACTTTACCTGCTGCACTCATACTTTAACTGCCATGTCATTGCATCATGCTAGAACTGCTAGGTTGTTCACTTTACTTTCAGTTTCCTTGCACAAGTCTCTTGTAGACTTGCTGACATGTGCCCCTTTCTCTTTTGGGTGTCACATGTTAGACCTGAGCCAGAGATCGTTGCTGAGTACGTGATGTGTCGCTGACACTGAGTCCATGATTGCCAGGAGGATTTTGGTGGACACCGGTGACCATTCTTTGGGTCTTTGTTGAGCTTTATTTTGCTTTAGGCTTTATGTTAGTTGCTGGTGCGTAGCACCGTTGTTTTGTACTTTGTACTTTTGTTGGCCATGTGTGGGCTTTTAGTTTCTTTTCTTTTCAGCCCGGTGGCTTTTTCTGTGATGTTGAAGCTTATTTTATGGATATTCTGAGATATCTCTTTCGTCTCATTTCAATATTATTATCTTTGTTTCGTTCGCGTTGCAAGGACCTGCAGTTTTAAATTTGATCGACGCTTATCGGACTTGCAGCTTTGTAGCTTCAAGTCTGAGCGGACCTTCTCACGCTTCGCCTCCATATTTTTGGGAAGCGGGGCGTGACAGGCTCCCTCGCGTACCGACCGCACCCACTCCCACCCAGCAGGTTCCTACCCCTACACGCGTACCCACACCTACTCCTACATCCACCCAGCCTGCTACCACACCCACACCCACACCCACTCAGCAGTCTATTTCACCACCACCACCACCTCCTCCGCCTCAGGACGGAGACGGCGCAGCCCCACCTTCTTAGGCACCCTTGATGCCATTGATACTTTTTGCCGTTGCGCTGCCCGTATCTGCTGGGTCCTGTTGATTTTTGGCCACCCACCCCACCCCTCACTGTTTTTGGGTACACATTTTCTTTATATATCTTTCTATATCTTTTTTGGGGAGAGAGGGAGAGTTTTTGGTGTCACACCTTTATATTTGCATCACTCCTATATCTGCATGCATCATGCCCGCATCATATTTTTATTTCTTATTTTTCTTTTGTTATTTTAGTTTCTTCATCATCATGCATGCATCCTCACATTCCCCTCACTTTACACGTCTCTCGGTGTGCCACACTTCTCACATTGAGGACACTGTGCCATTTAGCTTGGGGGAGTGAGTTCTCACGTTCTTTTCGATTTACCACCTTTATTTTTAGTTTTTTCACGCCATTTTCCGCTTTTGCACTTATTTTCATCACTTTTTCTTCTTTTTACCATGCATCACGTTTTTCTTATTTTCTCTGTGTGCTGCATTGTAAATAGTTTTATTTTCCTCCCTTTATCTTTATTTCTTTTTCATCTCATGCTAGAGATGACTTTTCTATGATGATGATCACGTGGAGTTAGCTTTCTCTATATGCATGCTATATTTGTCATGTCTTAGACTTTATTTCTGATATCATATGATGTGACTTGCCTTGCATTTAGAGATAGTAACCCACACTTTTTCCGCATGAAAATGGATGAAATTTTATTATTAGCTGAGTCTGAATATTCATATGTATGCTATCACAGAAAACACACCAAGATTCACGCATTGAATGCTTATATCTGGAGTACCGTTTTCTTTTCCTATATCACTTCTATATGCATGATTTGTACATTTCACTTCAGGATGATTGAATGATGTTAGCTATGATAAATCTGGATTGTTAGCTTTTTTGTGATTGAAACTGAGTAGATTAGATTACCCTGCTGAAGTTGTCGTGCACGTCCTATAGAGTGAACTAAGAGGTATATTTATTTCTTTCTCCACATATCTTGAACATCATTTCTCTATTTTAAAATCATTGGTGAATCTCCCCTTAGCGATTCTATTATATGGCATTTCCCCCGCTATTAATTCCTAGCTCCAAATTCCCAAAACCAAAGAAAAAAAAAGAAAAAAAATTCTTGTATATTCTTACTTCTCTTTGAGTTGGGATCATTGTGTACATATGCTATCTGAAAAAAAAAGAAAAGAAAAAGAAAAAGAAAAGAGGAAAGAACCTCAATAAAAGATCTCATCTCATGTTCTCTCTTTCTTTCCCTCTTTTTGTTTTTATTTTTTTGGAGCTTCATAAAAATGGGGATGTAAATATTGTTTTTGTGCCACCACGCTTATAGATAAGCTTGGGGGAGAGAATCCAATGATGTGTGAGAGAGTGACTACTTGACGTTGCACGACAACCTAGGCTAAGTAATATTCTATACTCGGTTAGATCGTTTTAGCTTTACGAAATCCAGAAATCTATGCTTAGCACTCATTTCATGAAATCCACATCTTTCTATTCTTTCTATTCTACTGTGTGATATTCTTATACTCCTCATAGAAAGCATTCAATTGAAAAGTGTGTGATCTGCGATATTGTATACCGCTTTAAATGATTCAGACGATGTTAATTTTAAAATTATTCCGTTTTTCATGATATATCAATATTCTTGGGTTTTCTATTTCTATTTGCACCATTATACTATGATATCGAAATAAAACTCTTTGACATGTGTTTTACATTCCGTGCATGCTATATGAGTAAGCAAAACCCACGTCCTGATAGAATGATCTAGCAGCTTCCCTCTTTGCTTTCTTCTTTCTCCTTTGTTTTTATTTCGTTTTTCGTTTTTTCCGTCGTTTCGTTTTCCGAATCCACCGGGTTTGCCTTTTACTTATCTTCCTCGAGGACGAGTAAGAAGTAAGCTTGGGGGATTTTGATCACTCCATATTTTACACTTTTTTCCCGCATGTTTGCATGCCATTTAGATCGCTCAAATCATGTTTTTCACGATATATCGACGATATTGCGATGCTTTTCACGATTTGTTGTTTTTGTCGTATTTCAGGTGATTTGGAGCGATTTGGAGTGATCTCGAGATACGCCTACTCCAGAGTGTCACCGACGACCTCCCCGAGGGGTATTTTGCTGTTGGAGAGGAGCGGAAGAAGAAAGAACATCGTAGGAGCGACGAGGAGGCCAAAACAAGCTGTTTGGGCATTTTTGGTGTCTCACTCGGCCGAGTGAATGAGTCACTCGGTCAACCAGCGAGACACCGCTCGGCCGACCAGATCGGACACGTTTTATGCGTGCACTCGGCCGAGAGTCGGAAGCCACATCGGCCGAGTGACGAGACCCCATCCGCCCGAATGGCACTCAGACGAAGCCCATCAAAAATCGCCAACTTACTGTTTTTTGTCTGCCTGAGCTTCAGAAGACCCACTCGGCCGAGTGGAAAATGCCGACCGCCCGAGTACATAGAAGCCATCGGTCGAGTGACGACAACTCACTCGGCCGAGCCACCCCCGAAGTGAAGACCCCCGAAGACCCAGACTTACTGGAAATTCTCAGGGTTTGTCACTCGGCCGAGCGACTTTTGTCACTCGGCCGAGTGCGACGCGCTGCCTGTAGCGAAAATTGCGGTTTTCAGGCTGCGCAGGGGTATTTTGGTCACAGTTTTTGGACGATTTTGGGGGGTATTTAACCCATGTTTTTACCCTAGGTTAGAGAGCTTTTTCTCTTTATTTTTTGCAGCCTTTTAGATTAACTTTTTAGCTTTTATTCTTGTGATTGGGGAGGAGAGAAAAGTTGATTTTTGTTGGATTCTTGGAAGAACTCTATTGGTTTGTCTCTCTCTCCTTTAAAAATACTATTTTTATTGCTTATTTGAATATTGTGATGAATTCTCTTGTTAATTCCATTGATTATTTTTGTATTTGTGCTATGAATTGTGAGTAGTCTATACGTCTTGGGGCGTGGGGATGAACCCTACGAGCCAAATTTCAGATTTGTGATGACTTGGTAGAAATATTGCTAGGATTGCTATTAGGGTTAGTTTGGGATTGATTTATTACGGATGGCTAAGAGTTCATACCGATTGGGATTTGCAAGAGATTGGATCCCGATTCGATAGGAAACCCTAGAAATCCGAATCAAGTTGAAATTGAGTTTCCGTAGTATCGGTTTGCAAGAGATTGGATCGATACTAGGGTTCTCGGTTGCAATTCCGTGCCGAATACCTGTTTGCAAGAGATTGGACGGGTAGGAACTATCCCAACCTAGGTCGCGGCCCGAGTTTGCACGAGAGTGGGCTCGGGGCGCGATTGAACGATGATGTTGATCCTAATGCTAGCTTGCCTAGGCTAGGGTTTGCAAGAGATTGGACCCAACCCTAGGTTAGCTATAGACCTGCAACAGCGCGAGAGCGTGAGCTAGGTTTTACATTCAGTTGCAACTAGTTCATCCGAAATTCTACCCTAGCGATGTTGATACCAACGAATCACATTGACGAGATACGGTGAGTAGCGGGGATTCCCCATTCCCTAGGCGTCTTTATTTGATTTTATATCTTCGTACTTTGTCTAACGATTGTGACAGGATCGCCAAAGGCAAATTCTCTCTTTTCGTTCTTAATAGCCAGGTTGTTCGGAGCAAGCACTTTCATTCGTCCTCCCTGTGTTCGATAACCCGCTCGCCGCTACACCGTGCGCTTGCGGTAAAACTACACGGTCGCACTTTTGGGTTACATTCCGGAGCGATCATCGCCCAAACGAGGGAAGTCTGCTATACCCAACTCTCTGTTTCTTTTCTTGATTTCAGTATAATTGCCACTCGGTCGAGTATATATCTTCACTCGACCGAGTGAAACCGATACACTCCTAGGGCGAGAACTGCCGAGTAGCTTGTGCCACTCGGCCGAGTGGACTTTCTCCACTCGGCCGAGGGTGGCAAAGCCACTCGGCCGAGTCGTAAGCGGGGAGGAATTTTCAAAATATTTCCGTTACGTTCACTCGGCCGAGCGACTTAGTCACTCGGTCGAGTCGTAACTTTTCCTATAAAAGGCGCTGCGGGCTCGGCGCGGATTACGAAGCGACAATTTTTAATCACCCGATCCGCGCCCCCTTTCTCTCCCGAGCGGTACGACCGCCGAACCCCACTCGCCCGAATCGCCTTGCCCGCCGCCGTGCTCGGCCCGACCACCGCCGGCCGACGCTGCCGCCCCCCCTCCGCCCGAGTCGCCGCCGGCGATCTCACCGCCGGCCGAGCTCCGGTGGCCCCTTTTCGCCCTATTTTCTCCTATTTCTTGTATTTTTCGACGATCCATGTGCTAATCGAACCCATAAACCAAATTAACTTCAAAATTTATCTATTATACCCCTAACCCCCCATACATTTTGAATATTACTCGCTGATATCTTCGTTTGATGTGCAGGCTATATTGGGGAGCTTAGGGGAGCCTAGGGGAGCTTCCGAGGAGCGTTTTTGGCTTCGTGGAGGCGGCGTCTTCGCACGCATCCACTATTTTGCTCTCGCGGCGTGTTACGGTATACTCGTTCCACTTATTTTCACACGTCGCGTTTTTTCTATTTTTGGTGAGCACCCGGGGCCCACATGCCACCCCGGACACGGCCTCGCACCAGGAGAGTGTCACGCCCCGCTTCCCAAAAATATGGAGGCGAAGCGTGAGAAGGTCCGCTCAGACTTGAAGCTGCAAAGCTGCAAGTCCGATAAGCGTCAATCAAATTTAAAACTGCAGGTCCTTGCAATGCGAGCGAAACAAGATAATAATAATGAAATGAGACACAAGAATAATCTCAGAATATCCATAAATATAAATTCCAACATCGCAGAAAATCCACCAGGCTGAAATAAAAAGAGACTAAAGGCCCAAACATGGCCAACAAAAGTACAAAGTACAAAACAACGGTGCTACGTACCAACAACTAACAAAAGGCCTAAAGCAAAATAAAGCTCAACAAAGACTCAAAGAATGGTCACCGGTGTCCACCAAAATCCTCCTGGGCAATCATGGACTCAGACTCAGCGTCAGCAACACATCACGTACGCAGCAACGGTCTCGGGCTCAGGGTCTAACATGTGACACCCAAAAGAGCAAGGGGCACATGTCAGCAAGTCTACAAGAGACTTGTGCAAGGAAACTGAAAGTAGGTAAAACAACCTAGCAGTTCTAGCATGAATGCAATGACATGGCAGTTTAAAGTATGAGTGCAACAAGTAAAGTAAAGTAAAGTAAGGTAAGGTACGAGCATGGCATTTAAACATGGCATGGATGACAAGTATTGCATGAATCATTCACAAGACAAGTACAAGACAAGAAAAGTAAGCACCTCATGCACAGAGATTCCGTCTTTTGGCTAGAGGGCGGATCAGGCCACTCCTAAGCTCAAGTAACCGTTTATCCCTACCCCTCCACGTGTATCGGGCATTGGTTTTTAGCCAACACATGAGGCCCGCTTCTGGACCACGAGCCAGGAAGTGTTTAAACAAGTATGGCGTAGGGGTGCACCTAACCGGACAAGTAGTACGAGTACAAGTATTGTAGCGTGTGCTACGAATGCGACATTCAATTTGGATGACATGTAAGATGCAATGCATGGCAATTAAAAGTGCGTACATGTAAGGAAAGTAAACGTGACAGTTTAGTATGCATGAACAACAAGTTTAAAGAGTTGGATCTAGCTTCGTTGTCAAGCTAGATCAATTAGGTGACGGATCTAGTTTCGTTGTCAAACTAGATCAAGTAGGCGTCTAGCCAGCTATCATTTCACTGGCTAGTCTCTTTTACGCTGAAAACAAGGAAGTGGCCTAAAAACATGGCCCTACACAAGAGTTGGCAAGTTTCACTTGCCTGCAAGCACGACGTCTGAGCACACCGTCCAATGAGTCCAAAATTCACAATTATCCTACGTGCACAAGTCCACCGGCCTAAAGTCCATATTATTAATCTTGATTAGTGAATTTAAAACATTTAAAATACTTTGAAAATACTGATTTTAGTCTTGATTAGCATGCATTGGGTTGGGGGTCCTAGGGGTGCAAAGCGTTACCTCAACACGACGCGAAAGCTACACCGGCGTCGGGTAGCGACGCCGGGGGTTGGAATAATAAGATCGCGCTCCAAGTCCAGATTCCAATTAGATTCCTCGCTGGAAATTTCAGAGCAATCAACCCGGGCGACGATTCCAGATTCCAAAGCTCGCACGTGCGACGACGGGCTACGACGTGCAACGACGTCGTACGCGGCAAGTCGTCGAAGAGAACGCACCTTGGTGGGGCCCACAGCAGTCCTAGGGACCTTTGGGGGACCCACAATACCTCTGGAGAACTTGGGGGGCCCACGGAGGCAAGTGGTGCGACGGATGCGGGGTTGCGACGTTTGCTCTCGGTCGTACACAGCCAAATGCGGGGGCGGCCATCGGTCAGGCGCTAGGAACGGGCTTGTGCATCGCAGCGGGTCGGTGCGGGGTCGGGGCTCTCGGTCGGTGCGGGGCAATGTCCCGGTCGGGGCGCTTGGATGCGGGGAGCGGGGTGCTACAACGTTGCAACGGTTGCAACGTTGCGAAGCTGCGGTCGGTGCGGAGATGCGCCTCAGTCAGACACGGTGCTGAGCGGGGGACGAAGCGGGGTTGGGTGCGAGCGGCTGTGCGGAACGGAAGCGGGCGAAGCTCTCGGTCTGACCGAGAGCTTCTCTCGGTCGGTGCGGTCGAACGGAGCGGGCGGCTGTGCAGCGGGTGCGGGCGGGGCTTGGTGCGGGCGGAAGCATCGGTCGGAGCGGGGAAAACGGCCTCGTTTCTTCGGTCGTGCGGCAGTAGCTTGTCGCAACGTTGCGACGAATCGTCGCAACGTCCAATTTGAGTTTTGGAAGAGGCTAGGGCTAATTTCTTGCGAAAATAGGTCTTCCTAGGGGTTGTTTATATAGTGTAGATGGGTTGACTTGGTCTAGGGCTAAATCTAATAGGATTAGAAGTTTAAAATAATTTAAAATTTGAAATCCAACTTCTCCAACTCACCCAAGGATTTGACTTGGTCCAAATGAGCTGGAAATTGGCTCAAAAATTCTTTAAAACGTTTTAAACTTAAATAAATTTTATTTGGCCGAAAATAATTTATAAATTAATTATTAAAAATAATATAAAACTTGTTAAAAATATAAAAGTGGTCAAATAAACTCCAAAAATTATAAAATAAATATCGGGGTGATCGTGATGACGAGAGTGAGCTAACTAAGAAGACGGATCTCAATTTTGACGTCGGACGACGAAACTAAAAATAGAAACGTCTCCCGTCAAAAGTGAAAATCGCCACGTCCCATCGAATAAGTTTAAATTGTGGGAAAACGACTCGAGAAACGTCGTTCCTAAATAGTGCCACTATTTAATACTCTCGGAGACGTTCACAACGGCATATCACACAAAAGTGTTCACAAACAACAAAGTCTAAAACAAACACGTGCACGGTCAAAAGCACGTGCACGAACAACGCACCACGAAAAGTGGTCGTTACATCCTCCCCACCTTAGAATAAAGTCCGTCCTCGGACTTTCTAATATATCTAGTCGCTCTAATAACTACCCCAATCAAGTCATATAATAATTCAACCAGGTATAGTCATTACAAGTGCTTATATATGCACTAGGTAGTCAAACATTAATACTACCAACACGTATATACATTTATATATATTCACGTACATTATACACTTATACCTATTATAGTCAGTCAAATTCATACATGTATTTCAATCAAATATATATAAACATACTTCCCTTATATACTACTACTCACAAAACAATAGTTCAGATACTCATATAAGGATAGTCTCACACTTAGCCAATACAATCATTGCTCTACCTATATGTAGCTACCTATGCACAAACATCAAGGGTATACTACCCTCTAATATTTCCTAGTATACATCCAATACTAAGCATATCCACATAAGCAGTCACACCATACCATTTTTAAGTCAAATTTTACTATATCTAATATATATTCACTACTACCATATTTCACTCATTATATAGTCATTCAATGCATGCAAATAGTTCACCATGTATTCTCATCGCATACGGTCCTATAACTGTATTTACGACACGCCACATATATCATAGTCATCAAAACCTATAACTAAGCACATATTTACCCGTGCATGGTGCACACCCATACACGCTAACATTTCATTTACGCATACCATTCATACCATTATATTACTAGCACATCTATGCACCTAGTTTAGCTAGCACACAAGCAAATCCTTAGTAAGTAACTATACCACAAGACCAACACCTATAACTATATACTGGTGTAGCGACCCACAGTCATGTGCGTAACTCAACCAGGCACAAACACTTCTTATCACTATACATACATCAAGCATTGCTATATTCAAACTACAATCATACATTCAATATACTTAGAGTATACTCACTCAAGCTTGAGTGAGACTCAATACACATATCAGAATATTCTATATACGTAACACGGCATTCATACCTATACCAATATCACTCCAATATTTATATATATGTCTACCAATACAACCATATGCATACCATAAGTCAATCACACTTAATATTTAGTCAGGTAATACTTACATAGTTTAATCACTCTATATACCATAATAATAATAATACAGACATCAGCACACGTATAATTATAATACACTCCCTAATACAAACATTCACCGTATAGTCACACATAAGTAATGTATATATTTGCACCATAGCCTACTACCTATAATTAGTATACTAACACATCCACACATACATAATCAAGATGTGCAATAGTCGTGTATACCACACGGCATGCACGCATGCAACATCCCGTAAGAGCAAGCAATGTCAATCAAAATTATAATCCTACTACCATACGCATATCACCTATATACTCAGGCAACAAAACATAACTACTTACATATAAGCACATTTCATATCCACGTACGAGCACACACTCATACGTGCTAACATATAGATCACATAATAGGCCCACCCTCTTAACCATACGTACTCTTATTATTATCACTACTAACATACACATAGCTTTACCAATCATTTATTTCAACCATTATAAGTATCTCTAACTACATACACAGCTCAGATATTTCAACGCTAACTCTTATATACACAGGCATCCCTAGTATAGTATAGCTATCCACACAAAATCTATAACTACTAACACACAACAACTTCATACTATCACGAATAACTCCGAGTATATATATATCACACAAGAGGCAAACATCAATATACTAGGGGGGGTAAACTCATTCAAGCTCACGTACACAACTTAGGTATGTGCACTACGACTACCTCACAAGGTCCAAGGGCCTACTAACAATTAAGGGTTGACACAGACATTGACGGACCCTAAGGCCTAAGCAATGAAGAGAGGTTGAGGTCGTGACGAGGGAAGGATCGATAAGCACGAGTTCAGATAGGACGAACACAAGGAGACAGCTTGGTTAGACGAAACGTTGACTCAATGGTGGTGCTTAGGTTGGGGGGAAAAGGGGGTGTAGTGATGCTTACAAAGGATGGAAAAAAGAAAATAGGGAAAAAGGCACAAGCTAAAACACGTGAAATCTGAAAACTATTGTATCTCAAAAGTTGGAATCCTCATCTGTATAAAATGTTTGAAGATCGATAAAGCGGGTTGTTCAAAATAAGTTTGAGTCAAATATCCATAGGAAGAGAAAATGTTTTATTGGTTTATATAAACTCATTGTAAAAGGGAAGTAAAATCATTTACGCGAATATCAAGGGCGAGATTTTAGAAAATTTATACGTCAGTAACATAATATAATTTTGTCAAAAAATTTTGGAAAGTCGAAGAATGAAATCGAGTAGCGGAAAAATTTAAACTTAGGTTAAATGCTTTCAAAACTCTTTGGGCTATGGAAAATTGAGAATAATCAATTTTGAAACTACTTTTTAGAGAACCAGGGTTTGCCCAAAATGAGAAACAGAGTTACACAAGGTTCTTAATATACAAGCACAACAAGTCTGGTACGGATATAAAAATAATTGAAAGTATGTATGGTGCACGGAAAAATAATATTAACGACTTAGTATAAGAATTATCAAGATCGAATAGCAAGTCTTTAAAATCAAATCATGGAGGGTCTAAATCAGGAAGTGGTTATGAAAATAGTAATTTTGCAAAATCTGAAATAGCGAAAACGACGAGCAAAGACCAACTTGCTGAAAGCTGAAATTCCATGTGCCTTGAAAGTATATTAAAGTAAACACGACGTATCATTCGTATAACACAAATAAGAAGGAGAATTATAAATCGAATTGGGCAAAGCAAAAGTACGGTTCAGAATAAAATTAATATATGAAAGGAAATATGTATTTTCATAGGTACGAAAAATATAGGCTGGAAAAATATTATAAGCTAGAGTTCAAAAATTTCCGCCAAAAGTTTAAAAAGAAGTAAATCAACGAGGAGTACAAAGTTAAGTATATTTATATAAAAATTTTGAACAAATTTAAACTTAAGTGAAGAGGAAATCGAAAAATACTTTCAGATGATTCAGGTTTTGCAATGGAGACGTTTGAAAAATGACGACGATCGTCATGAGGCGATCTCGTGAATCGAGGCAAGGAAATTGGTCGGGTGATCAGAGCATACATACGCCTAGGATATAAATCAGGAAAGTCTACGGAAATTCCTACGGTCGACCAACTAAAGATTAAAAACTAAGCGCTAAGACTTCTAAAGGTTAGACGGTAAAGAAATGCATTCAGCTTGGTCCGAAATCGATGAACCCAAAAGCGAACGACCGAAGGAAAATCTAGAAGTCTAATATGGTCAGGGTTAGGCAATAACCACTAAGGTAACTCCTACAACGATTAAATCAATTGCTGGCAGGGAGTCTAACTAACAAACAGAGGCCTCTAATTAACAAGCACAGACGTCTAACTAAGTCTTCTTATCACCTAGTGTCGACTAAACTCAGGGCTTATTACTCGGATGTTGCAATTTATTCAATGGACATTCTGTTATTATCGTTGTTCCGCTAATTCGCAATTGCAAGACGGACCTGCATGGGCCACCAACAAAACCTGTCACGCCCCGCTTCCCAAAAATATGGAGGCGAAGCGTGAGAAGGTCCGCTCAGACTTGAAGCTGCAAAGCTGCAAGTCCGATAAGCGTCAATCAAATTTAAAACTGCAGGTCCTTGCAATGCGAGCCAAACAAGATAATAATAATGAAATGAGACACAAGAATAATCTCAGAATATCCATAAATATAAATTCCAACATCGCAGAAAATCCACCAGGCTGAAATAAAAAGAGACTAAAGGCCCAAACATGGCCAACAAAAGTACAAAGTACAAAACAACGGTGCTACGCACCAACAACTAACAAAAGGCCTAAAGCAAAATAAAGCTCAACAAAGACTCAAAGAATGGTCACCGGTGTCCACCAAAATCCTCCTGGGCAATCATGGACTCAGACTCAGCGTCAGCAACACATCACGTACGCAGCAACGGTCTCGGGCTCAGGGTCTAACATGTGACACCCAAAAGAGCAAGGGGCACATGTCAGCAAGTCTACAAGAGACTTGTGCAAGGAAACTGAAAGTAGGTAAAACAACCTAGCAGTTCTAGCATGAATGCAATGACATGGCAGTTTAAAGTATGAGTGCAACAAGTAAAGTAAAGTAAAGTAAGGTAAGGTACGAGCATGGCATTTAAACATGGCATGGATGACAAGTATTGCATGAATCATTCACAAGACAAGTACAAGACAAGAAAAGTAAGCACCTCGTGCACAGAGATTCCGTCTTTTGGCTAGAGGGCGGATCAGGCCACTCCTAAGCTCAAGTAACCGTTTATCCCTACCCCTTCACGTGTATCGGGCATTGGTTTTTAGTCAACACATGAGGCCCGCTTCTGGACCACGAGCCAGGAAGTGTTTAAACAAGTATGGCGTAGGGGTGCACCTAGCCGGACAAGTAGTACGAGTACAAGTATTGTAGCGTGTGCTACGAATGCGACATTCAATTTGGATGACATGTAAGATGCAATGCATGGCAGTTAAAAGTGCGTACATGTAAGGAAAGTAAACGTGACAATTTAGTATGCATGAACAACAAGTTTAAAGAGTTGGATCTAGCTTCGTTGTCAAGCTAGATCAATTAGGTGACGGATCTAGTTTCGTTGTCAAACTAGATCAAGTAGGCGTCTAGCCAGCTATCATTTCACTGGCTAGTCTCTTTTACGCTGAAAACAAGGAAGTGGCCTAAAAACATGGCCCTACACAAGAGTTGGCAAGTTTCACTTGCCTGCAAGCACGACGTCTGAGCACACCGTCCAATGAGTCCAAAAATCACAATTATCCTACGTGCACAAGTCCACCGGCCTAAAGTCCATATTATTAATCTTGATTAGTGAATTTAAAACATTTAAAATACTTTGAAAATACTGATTTTAGTCTTGATTAGCATGCATTGGGTTGGGGGTCCTAGGGGTGCAAAGCGTTACCTCAACACGACGCGAAAGCTACACCGGCGTCGGGTAGCGACGCCGGGGGTTGGAATAATAAGATCGCGCTCTAAGTCCAGATTCCAATTAGATTCCTCGCTGGAAATTTCAGAGCAATCAACCCGGGCGACGATTCCAGATTCCAAAGCTCGCACGTGCGACGACGGGCTACGACGTGCGACGACGTCGTACGCGGCAAGTCGTCGAAGAGAACGCACCTTGGTGGGGCCCACAGCAGTCCTAGGGACCTTTGGGGGACCCACAATACCTCTGGAGAACTTGGGGGGGCCCACGGAGGCAAGTGGTGCGACGGATGCGGGGTTGCGACGTTTGCTCTCGGTCGTACACAGCCAAATGCGGGGGCGGCCATCGGTCAGGCGCTAGGAACGGGCTTGTGCATCGCAGCGGGTCGGTGCGGGGTCGGGGCTCTCGGTCGGTGCGGGGCAATGTCCCGGTCGGGGCGCTTGGATGCGGGGAGCGGGGTGCTGCAACGTTGCAACGGTTGCAACGTTGCGAAGCTACGGTCGGTGCGGAGATGCGCCTCGGTCAGACACGGTGCTGAGCGGGGGACGAAGCGGGGTTGGGTGCGAGCGGCTGTGCGGAACGGAAGCGGGCGAAGCTCTCGGTCTGACCGAGAGCTTCTCTCGGTCGGTGCGGTCGAACGGAGCGGGCGGATGTGCAGCGGGTGCGGGCGGGGCTTGGTGCGGGCGGAAGCTTCGGTCGGAGCGGGGAAAACGGCGTCGTTTCTTCGGTCGTGCGGCAGCAGCTTGTCGCAACGTTGCGACGAATCGTCGCAACGTCTAATTTGAGTTTTGGAAGAGGCTAGGGCTAATTTCTTGCGAAAATAGGTCTTCCTAGGGGTTGTTTATATAGTGTAGATGGGTTGACTTGGTCTAGGGCTAAATCTAATAGGATTAGAAGTTTAAAATAATTTAAAATTTGAAATTCAACTTCTCCAACTCACCCAAGGATTTGACTTGGTCCAAATGAGCTGGAAATTGGCTCAAAAATTCTTTAAAACATTTTAAACTTAAATAAATTTTATTTGGCATAAAATAATTTATAAATTAATTATTAAAAATAATATAAAACTTGTTAAAAATATAAAAGTGGTCAAATAAACTCCAAAAATTATAAAATAAATATCGGGGTGATCGTGATGACGAGAGTGAGCTAACTAAGAAGACAGATCTCAATTTTGACGTCGGACGACGAAACTAAAAATAGAAACGTCTCCCGTCAAAAGTGAAAATCGCCACGTCCCATCGAATAAGTTTAAATTGTGGGAAAACGACTCGAGAAACGTCGTTCCTAAATAGTGCCACTATTTAATACTCTCGGAGACGTTCACAACGGCATATCACACAAAAGTGTTCACAAACAACAAAGTCTAAAACAAACACGTGCACGGTCAAAAGCACGTGCACGAACAACGCACCACGAAAAGTGGTCGTTACAGAGAGCTTCCGCCAAGCGGAAGCGGCCGGATGAGCCCGGCCCCTCCCACGAGATGGAGGACTCTCCTCCTCCTACACCACCTCACCCCGCACAGCCACAGCCTGCAGACCCCGTTCACCCCGCACAGCCACAGCCTGCAGTCCCCGTTCACCCCGCACAGCCACTCCCTGCCGACCCACTGCCACCACCGGCTCCACTTGTCGGGCCGCTGGGGATTACGTTTCGAGACGACGCACACCGCGTTGTTTTTTAGCGCATTTCCCAGCGCTCGATTGTACCCTCCAGGTTCGCACACCTTGCAGACCTAGGACGCCTGGGGGTACTTTAGGGGATGCTCACGTTGTATGACAACGTGGATTGGCGAGATTTTTTCCAAGTGTCGGCGGACACCTTCGTCCATCCGACACTTGAGGTGCTGAGTTCTATAGCCCAGACTGACGAGGGATGCTCGTTTAGATTTATGGACCGAGAGTGCCAGGTCACTCTCGGTATGATGAGAGCATTCTTCTCGTGGCCCGATATCCCCGGGGCCGACCGTGGTTACGCCCCCACTCACATTCCCCTAGCTTCCTTCGATTCCCACGCTTTCTGGGCCCGGATCACGGGTTTACCAGCTGCCTTTAACCCTAGTAGGGCCAAGGCATCGGCCATCGTCCACCCCTGCCTCCGCATAGCTCAGCGCCTTATGGCGACTACTTTTTTGGCGAGGTATGAGCCTGGGACGATGTCCACGCCGGAGCTTTATATGCTCTATGCGATGACGCGCCCCAGAGTTCTAGCTAGGGAGAGTGACGAGTTGGTCCCCGCCGTCATGATTGATATCGCGAGCTGGTTTTTGGACCGCATCATCGTATCGGTGGGCGCTCGCTCACCGATATGTTGCGGCGGTCTGATCACCCTGCTCGCCCTGATGACCGACGAGGACCTACCGGCTGATTTGCGTCGTTCTCCGGGCCCCACTTCACTGTCTATAGACGGCATGGCCTGGATGAAGATGCTTCGTCCACACGGCCAGCGACACTGGGTATGGTTGCACGGTCCGTATGGTGCTGACTACATGATCCTTCCGAGCCCCGCTCGGACACACTTAGGACCAGCACACGACGACTGGCTTCCGGCGATAGATCTCCTGATCCCCGCCGCCTACGTGCTTGAGGCCGAGGGAGCTGAGCCTGCACCACCTGCACACCCTACGCCACCAGCTGACCCCGTGGCCCCTCAGCCTGTCCCTGAGATTTCTGCTGCTCCTGACACCACTGTCCACACTTCTGACGGTGTCGGGAGTACACTTGCTGAGACCACCTCCACTACCACCACGACCACCACCACTCCCACCACAGCTGGCCCTCTGCCCGTTGAGCCCCTTTGCTCCGTACTACCCGAGCGCCCACCTACTTTTGTTGAGAGCGGAGAGCCTTCTTCCTTCACCGCAGTCGTAGGGTCACTATCCACTTTGCTCACCGCTGGGGTTCCGCTTTTTGGACCCCGCACTTCCTCCCCAGTGGTAGACCTTCCTGACCCCACTGCGGTCGTACTATCTGAGAGTGTCGTGACGTCTGTTCCCACGTCTGTGTCACTGACCTCTCTTGCCGCCTCGTCGCCATTTTTGTCTCACACTTCCACTGCTGTTGCTTCCACCTCACACCAGCCTGCGCCCCAGCCTCGCACTGAGGCTGGGCCCCCACTTGTGAGCACAGCACCCTTCCTCCACATGCCTGCTGAGCCCATCCACTACACCACCCGAGTCCGCCAGCCCCGTCCTGCACAGCACAGACACGTGCGTCCCTCTGCACCACCTCCCCCTGACACTGTACTTCAGAGCATTCGTGCTCTTGAGGGGGCAGTGAGTGGACTCAGAGGTGACCTCAGGACCCTGTCTGCCACCGTCACCGCTATGGCCAGCCGCTTCGACCTACTTCCGGGCATTCACTATTGCCTCACTCAGATTCCCGATCGGCTTCATCGCGTACCGACCTCACCCACACCTACCCAGCAGGTACCCACACCCACTCCTACACCCACCCAGCCTGCTCCCACACCCACACCCACACTCCCACCCACCCAGCAGACTGTTCTCCAGCCACCACCTCCTCCTCCTCCACCTCCGCCTCAGGACGGAGACGGCGCAGCACCACCCTCTTAGGCACCCTTGATGCCATTGATCTTTTTTGCCGTCATGCTGCCCGTCTCTGCTTGGTCCTGATGATTTTTGCCCACCCCCCCTCCCCTCACTGTTTTGGGTCCACATTTTGATCATATCTATCTTTATCATTTTTGGGAGAGAGTGAGAGACTTTTTGGTGTGACACTCTTATATCTGATTCACTCCTATATCTGCATGCATCATGTCTGCATCATATTTTCATTTTGTTATTTTTATTTCTTTTTCATCATGCATGCATCCTCACCTATCCCTCACATTACACGTCTTTCGGTGTGCCACACTTCGCACATTGAGGACACTGTGCACTTTAGCTTGGGGGAGTGAGTTCTCACGCTTTTCGATTTACCACCTTTGTTTTTAGTTTTTTTCACGCCATTTTCCGCATTTGCACGCATTTTTCATCACTTTTCTTTTTTTTTCTTTTACCATGCATCACGTTTTTCTCATTTTCTTTGTGTGCCGCATTGTAAATAGTTTTATTTTCCCTTTTTATCTTTATTTCTTTCATCTCATGCTAGAGATGATTTTTTCTGTGATGATGATGACGTGGAGTTAGCTTTCTCTATATGCATGCTATATTTGTCATGTCTTAGCTTTTATTTCTGATATCATATGCTGTGATCTGCCTTGCATTTAGAAATGGTAACCCACACTTTTTCCGTATGAAAATAGATGAAATTCTATTATGAGCTGAGTCTGAATATTCATATGTATGCTATCGTAGAAAACACACCAAGATTCACGCATTGAATGCTTATATCTGGAGTACCGTTTTCTTTTCCTATATCACTTCTATTTGCATGACTTGTACACTTCACTTCAGGATGATTGAATGATGTTAGCTATGATAAATCTGGATTAGTTTGCTTTTTTGAGATCGAAACTGAGTAGATTAGATTACCCTGCTGAAGTTGTCATGCACGTCCCATAGAGTGAACTGAGAGATACATTTATTTCTTTCTCCACATATCTTGAACATTAATTCTCTATTTTAAAATCATTGGTGAATCTCCCCTTAGCGATTCTAATATTTGGCATTTCCCCCGTTATTAAATTCCTAGCTCCAAATTTCCCAAAACCAAAAAGAAAAAGAAAAATTCTTGTATATCCTTCTCTCTCTTTTGATTTGGGATCATTTGTGTATATATGCTATAAAAAAGGAGAAAAGAAAGAAAAGAAAAGAAAAAGATTTGAGAAAAAGAAAAGAAAAGAGAAAAGAATCTCAATATACGATCCCATCTCATATACTCTCTCTTTCTTCCCTCTTTTTGTTTTTATTTTTATTTTCTTTTGCATTTGGAGCTTCAAAAGAAATGGGGAATGTGAATACAGTTTTGTATATGCCACCACGCTTATAGATAAGCTTGGGGGAGAGAATCCAATGATGTGTGAGAGAGTGACTACTTGACGGTGCATGACAACCTAGGCTAAGTAATATTCTATACTCAGTGAGATTGTTTTAGCTTCACGAAATCCAGAAATCTACGCCTAGCATTCATTTCATGAAATCCACGATTTTCTATTCTTTCTATTCTATTGTGTGATATCCTCTATACTCCTCATAGACAGCATTCAATTGAAAAGTGTGTGATCTGCGATATTGTATACCGCTTTAGATGATTCAGACGATGTTAATCTTAGAATTATTCCATTTTTCATGCTATATCGATATTCTTGGGTTTTCTATCTCTATTTTCATCACTATACTATGATATCGAAATAAAAATCTTTGACATGTGTTTTACATTCGATGCATGCTATATGAGTAAGCAAAACCCACGTCCTGAGAAAAATGATCTAGCAGCTTCCCTCTTCGCTTTCTTCTTTCTTTTTCGTTTTTCATTTTCCATTTTTCCATCGTTTTCGTTTTCTTTATCCACCGGTTTCGCCTTTTACTTTTCTTCCTCGAGGATGAGTAAGAGGTAAGCTTGGGGGATTTTGATCACTCCGTATTTTACACCTTTTTCCCGCATGTTTGCATGCCATTTAGATCGCTCAAATCATGTTTTTCACGATTTATCGACAATATTGCGATACTTTTCACGATTTGTTGTTTTTGTCGTATTTCAGGAGATTTGGAGCGATTTGGAGAGATTCCGAGATACACCCACTCCGGAGTGTCACCGACGACTTCCCCGAGGAGTATTTTGCTATTGGAGAGGAGCAGAAGAAGAAAGAACGTCGTAGGAGCGACGAGGAGGCAAGAACATTCAGATTGGGCATTTTTAGCATCTCACTCGGCCGAGTGAAGGAGTCACTCGGCCGAGCATCGAGACACCGCTCGGCCGGCCAGATCGGACACGCTCCAAGCAATGTATCAGCATGCACTCGGCTGAGCATCAGATGCCGACTCGGCCGAGTGACGTACCCCGTCCGCCCGAGTGGCACCCAGACGACGACATCAAAAACATCGAAGTTACTGTCTTTCGTCAGTCTGAGATCAGAAGCCCCACTCGGCCGAGTGGCAATTGCCGTCCGCCCGAGTGAACAAAGCACATCGGCCGAGTGGAGACAACTCACTCGGCCGAGTGACCCCCGAAGTGAAGACCCCCAAGACCCCGGACTTACTGTAAATTCTCAGGGTCTCTCACTCGGCCGAATGACCTTTGTCACTCGGCCGAATGACCTTTGTCACTCGGCCGAATGACCTTTGTCACTCGGGCGAGTGAGCCGCGCGCCTGTAGCGGAAAACACGATTTTGAAGAGGCGCAGGGGCATTTTGGTCACGGATTTTTGGGCAATTTTGGGGGTATTTAACCCCAGATTCTAACCTAGTTTAGGAGGGCTTTTCTATTGCTTTTGGCAGCCTTTTTAGATTAGACTTTTTAGAGTTTAATTCTTGAGATTGGAGAGGAGAGAAAAGTGTTATTTTGTTGGATTCTTGGAAAGCTACATTGGTTTGTCTCCTTCTCTATTAAAAATCCTATTTTTATTGCTATTTTGAATATTGCTATGAATTCCATTGTTGTTTCTATTGATTATTCTCCCATTAGCAATAAGATTTGTGAGTAGTTTTAACGTCTTAGGGCGTGGGGATGAACCCTACGAGCCCAATTTCTGATTTGTGACGATTTGGTAGAACTATTGCTAGAATTGATTAGGGTTAGCTTGGGATTGATATAATACGGATAGCTAGGTGTTCATATCGATTGGGATTTGCAAGAGATTGGATCCCAATTCGATAGGAAACCCTAGAAATCCGAATTGGGTTGAAATTGAGTTTCCGTAGTACCGGTTTGCAAGAGATTGGACCGATACTAGGATTCTCGGTTGCAATTCTATACCGATACCCGTTTGCAAGAGATTGGACGGGTAGGAACTATCCCAACCTAGGTCGTAGCCGAGTTTGCACGAGAGTGGGCTCAGGATGCGATTGAACGATGATGTTGATCCTAATGCTAGCTTGCCTAGGCTAGGGTTTGCAAGAGATTGGACCCGAGCCTAGGTTAGCTATAGACCGACAACAGCGCGAGAGCGTGAGCTAGGTTTTACATTCAGTTGCAACTAGTTCACCTGACTCTCTACCCTAGCAATTGTGAAACCGATGAGTCACAATGACGAGATACGGTGAGTAGCGGGGATTCCCTATTCCCTAGGCGTCTTTATTTGATTTTATATCTCTTTTTACATTGTTTGACGATTGTGACAACATCGCCGAAAGGCAATTTCCTACTTTTCTGTCCCCATAGCCAGGTTGTTCGGAGAAGGCACCATCATACGTCCTCCCTGTGTTCGATACCCGCTCACCGCTACACCGTGCGCTTGCGGTAAAACTACACGATCGCTCTTTAGGGTGTACGCCCGGGCGCGATCAGAGTCCACACAGTAGTCCTCAGGTGTGGGTGAGTGGCGGTGGCGGTGGTGTGGCTTCCTAGAAGAGGAGGCATCAGTGGTGGCCTTTCTCTTCTTCAGCAGAGGCTTCCTCGGCCTAGGGAGAGGAGGCATCGTGCAAATGATGTCGCGAACGACGTGAAATCAAAACGGTAATAAAAATAAGGAGTGGAGCAAATATACCAAAGCCGAGCATCGCTGCGAAAGCAAATGTTGCGTGCACGGCGAAGCCCAAACCAAAGTGATCCCCCAAGCTATACCAAACCGATCGTCTCTATGAACAGTTCTGAATGTACCTACAATTGAAGAGAAGATAGGATTAGCAATTAATTAAGAAAACTAATCGGACTGGGGTTCTTAAGTAGAAAGAATTAGTAATGGGGTTGGATTTGGAAGGTGGAAGAGGGGGAGATATGGAGAAGGTGGAAGAGGCAGAAGATAAAGAGAGGGGGAAAGATGGAGAGGGGGTGGTGGTTGGGTTGAACTCGAGTCGCCGACAGTGCTCGGGCTGAGAGCGGCATCGCTCGGGTGGTGCAAGCGGCAACGGCGGTCCGATGGGATGTCGGTAAGCCTGAGAGAGAGAGAGAGAGAGAGAGAGAGAGAGAGAGAGGAGGTGGAGATGGGGCAAATAGGGCAAACCGAGCGGTGGCAGCGGCGGCGCTTAGGCGGAGGCAATGGCGGCGTCAGAACGAGCTGGAGGATTAGAGCACAAGTGGGGGAGCTCGGGCTGAAGGATTTGGGGATTTTCGAATAGGGTTAGGGATTAATCCCCAGTCAGATTCGGTTTATATAAACCAAGCTTGACTCAGTTTTAATTTGTGGGCCCCATCGATAATAGTCGTTGCTGGGTCGAGCAGTGATAGCTGATCGTCCGAGTGAAAAAGATTGGGAAAATTAAATTGTAAACCAGAAGTTTTTCACCCTAGCATTTGAATGATCTAATTACTCAGCTTGGTCGAGCTGAATTGAAACAGAATGTTGATTTTCAGCTCTTTTTGCTCCCTCCGTAGCTCGACCGAGCAGGGTAGCTACTCGGTCGAGTCCATAAAGCTTTCAGCGACCCTTTTTAGAACTTTTGGACTCCTTTTATAGCTCCACCGAGTAGGGAAGCTGCTCGATCGAGTCGAATTAGAAACAGAGTGCTGTTTTTGGCCTCCTAGAGCTCTAATCATAACTCGACTGATTAGGCAGCTGCTAGGTCGAGTCGCAATTGATTTCCAGAGCCACTTTTGGCATCTTTCTTTAGCTCTCTATAGCTCGATCGAGTAGGGTAGCTACTAGGTCAAGTGGCCTCTCATGTAGCTCCAGGCTATATGTGGCTCTATCGTATTCTCCTCTTGGTTCCTTCTCCTTCTTTTCATCGTTTGGTGTGCTCTCTTCATTGTTCAACCTGTAGAAGGAAGAACTCATCAATTTTTTATATTTTTGTATTTTTTAGGATTAAAAATGTTTTTATTTTGGTTTTTGAATAAAAAATAAAAAACATAAAAAGAAAGATAAAACTAAAGAAAGAAATCGGGTTGCCTCCCGAAAAGCGCTTGTTTTAAGTCGTAAGCTCGACTCCCTCAAGATTTTCAGTCAACTGTGGGATATGACTCGAGAGCATAGGTCTCTCCTTGTTCAATCGACTCGCCCGCTACGTAGGCTTTATCCTTTGGCCATTCACCTTAAATTTGTTGTTCTTCCCCTCAAGTTCTATGGCACCTCCCGGGGGGCATACTTATTATCTTGTAGGGGCTGGACCATCATGATTTTAGCTTTCCAGGGAAGAGCAGTAGTCTTGAGTTGGAGAGAAGTACTAGGTCATCGACATCATAGCGCCTTACCATGATTTGCTTATCGTGATAAACATTGATTCTCTCATTATATGTTTTTGTGTTCTCATAAGCATGTCGTCGGATTTCGTCAAGCTCGTTGATATCCAGGAATCGTCGCCTGGCGATGCTCGTGTAGTCACAGTTCAACTTCTTTATCACCCAATATGCTATGTGTTTCAATTCTACCGGTAAGTGGCATGCTTTCCCATATACCAACCTGTAGGGGGTTATTCCAATAGGAGTCTTGAAAGTGGTGTGGTATGCCCAAAGGGCATAGTTCAACTTTTGGGACCAATCCCTCCTCGATGTGCTCACTTTCTTTTCTAGGATGCTCTTGGTCTCTCTATTGGAGATTTCGACTTGGCCACTAGTTTGGAGATGATATGCGAGGCAGACCTTGTGATGTACTCCGTACTTCTTAAGCATTGTCTCAAACTTCTTTTCAATGAAGTGACTCCCCCCATCACTTATAACCATCCTTGGAACTCCAAAGCAGGGAAAGATCATATGCTTGAAGAACTTGGCCACTACCTTCGCGTCATTCGTTGGGGTGGCTATGGCTTCTACCTACTTGTGGCCATTACTTGACGGGAAGGGTCCCATGAAATCAATACCCCAGCAGTCAAACAATTCTATCTCCAAAATGCCTTGTATGTGCATTTCATTTTTCTTTGTGATATTCCCCGTTCTTTGGCACCTGTCGCAAGCTCTGATGTATTCATTTGCATCTCTAAAGATGGTGTGCCAATAGAAACCACGTTGGAGAATTTTTGTTGTGGCTTTAGTGACTGTTGTGTGTCCCATCATGGTTGATCATGGTAATGTGAGATAATGGAGTTGGTCTCCTCGTTAGGAATGCAGCGTCTGATGATCCCATCGGTACATGTTTTGAATAAGTACTAGTCATCCCAAAAATAGTCTCTGGCATCATGTAAGAACTTCCTTCTCTGATAGGTTGCCATTCCATTAGGAATTATGTCGCTCACCAAATAGTTTACTATGTCGGCGTACCAAGGTGCATCAGAGGAGAATGTCGCAAACAATTGTTCGCCGGTGAAAGAATCATCAATTGGTAAACTGTCATCTCCATGCCTATGAATTAACCGCGATAGATGATCTACCACTACATTTTTAGCTCCTTTCTTGTCCTTGATCTCTATATCAAATTCTTGGAGGAGGAGAATCCATCGTATTAAGCGTGGCTTTGCATCCTTCTTGCTTAATAAGTATTTCAGCGCCGCGTGATCCGTGTAGACTATTACCTTGGATCCCAGAAGATAAGATCTAAACTTTTCGATGGACTACACCACGGCTAGCAATTTCTTCTTTGTAGTAGTATAATTCTTCTGAGCATCATCCAAAATCTTGCTAGCATTGTATATCGCGTGAAGCTTTCCCTCTTTCCTTTGGCCTAAAACAACTCCAACCGCTTGATCACTTGCATCACACATCAACTCAAAAGGTAAGTTCCAATCTGGTGGTTGTATAATAGGGGCTGAGATGAGAGCTTCCTTTAACCTGTTAAAAGCTAGCTAGCTAGCATCAGAAAACACAAAAGGAGCGTCCTTCGCAAGGAGCTCCGTAAGAGGGCGAGCAATGCTAGAAAAATCCTTTATAAAGCGACAGTAAAATCCCGCATGGCCTAGAAAACCACGGCTACCCTTAATATTAGTGGGGGTGGCAAGTCCTTGATGACTTCAACTTTGGCTTTATCAACTTCAATCCCCTTAGAGGAGATAACATGGCCAAGTACCACTCCCTCTGTCACCATGAAGTGGCACTTTTTCCAATTTAAAGTCAAGTTATTATCATGGCATCGTTCTAAAACTTTAGACAAATTAGCTAAGTAAGCATCAAGGTAACAGAAATACTTATGCTTGGCAAGTCGCTCAAACATCTGGTCAATGAATGGGAGGGGAAAATGGTCTTTTCTGGTGGCCTTATTAAGTTTTCTATAGTCAATACACATTCGCTAGCCAGTGATAGTTCTAGTGGATATCAATTCATTTTTATCGTTCCTCACAACGGTCATACCCCCTTTCTTGGGGACAACCTAAATGGGACTAACCCATCTACTGTCGGAAATGGGATAGATAATATCAGCTTCTAGCAGTTTTAACCCCTCCTTTTGACTACTTCTTTCATGTTAGGATTTAATCGCCTTTGAGGCTCAATGGAAGTAGCTTCCTTATCCTCGAGGTGGATGCTACAGGTGCATATGGTTTCACTAATTCCTTTCAGGTCCGCATTGATATACAGTATCACATCCCTATGAGCTTTGAGGGTTTTGAGAAAGCTTTCTAATTGTGGCTCGGTCAGGGAGGCACTAACGATGACAGGGTAGGTAGAGTTCTCCCTTAAGAAAGCATATTTTAAGTTCGCATGAAGGGGTTTTAGTTCTACCTGAGGGCGTGATTGATCGCGCCCGGATATACACCCGGAAAACGACTGTAGTTTTACCGCAAGCGCACGGTCAAGTGGCGAGTGGGTATCGAACACGAGGAGGTGGTGTTGGTTCCAGTCTATCCTAGGTTGGCTCGACTACGAATGTTTTATTCGTGGAGACGGTTATGGTATGATGTAATGACAATGGTGGTGGTTGTCGGTGTCGGTGATAGAGATGTTGGTCAAATATCGATTCAAATACAATATCATAAAGTGTCTAGAGCTAGGGAATCCCCACTACGGATCGTCAATCATCCTTGTAAATTATGACTCTTAATATTGCAAGACTTGTGTCGAGGTGAACTAGTCGTAACTGAATAGAGAACCAAGCTTACGCTCTCGTGCTATTGCCGGTCTATAGCAATCTAGATTAGGGCCCACTCTCGTGCAAACCCTAACTTAAGCCACTAGCATGAAGATCGACATCATCGTCCAATCGCACCTCGAGCCCACTCTCGTGCAAACTCGAGTTACGACCTAGATTGTGATAGCTCGTATTCGTCCAATCTCTTGCAAACGAATATGGGTATCGATTTATAATAAAAATCCTAGCTTTGGTCCAATCTCTTGCAAACCAAGTCTAGAGAATCTCGATTATAAACCTAAATCGAATATCTAGGCCTTCCCATCGATCGGAATCCAATCTCTTGCAAACTCCAAATCGATGGAAATTCCTAGCTATCCGTAATAAATCAATCACAATCTAACCTTCTAGCAATTCTAGCAATATAGAAATTCATTCTTCACAATTCAGAAATTAGATCCAGAGGGTTCATCCCTATGCCCTAGAACAACAATCAACCAAGCATAGCAACAACGATATAGAAATCAATATGAGACATTGATTGTATATAAAAAGATAGCAAATCAAAGATTCAAATAATAAGAATAAAGATACTTAGCTTTGATGAAGAACTTCAATCTAATTACAAGCTTTTAGATCCAAGAGGGGGCCTAGGGCATGGCCTAACCTCTAAAATAATCCCTAAGAAAACATAATGGGAACTCCCCTCTAATGAAGGCTACCAACCTCTTAAATCGCCCCCAAAAACCCTAGCAAATAACCCCTAAAACCCCTCTGAAACCCGCGTCCAAAATCAGATTCGCGTGTAATTTAAGTTCTGGGCTGGCAGCGACTCGGTCGAGTGGAAAGCTCACTTGGCCGAGTGAGAATTCCTGCAAAAACTCCAGAAAACAGTACTCTGTCAAAAACTGTCAAAAATTGGTCACTCGGCCGAGTGGAAAGCTCACTCGGCCGAGTGAAAGTGTCACTCGGCCGAGTGACACTGATACGCGAATTCCAGCACTGCAGCATCAACTTGAAGAAATTCTCTAGATTTCATCCAACCTCCGATTGGCACGTCCTTGGTGGCGTTGGAACCGTCATGAAGTCTATAATCCATAAACAATATGAGAAAAATACTTCGACCAGTGAAATGATAGCAGATTTCAACATAGTGAAAGGTTATCTGAAAATCTGGGTGCTCGTGTCATCGGCATCACTCGGCCGAGTGGGATTCTTCACTCGGGCAAGTGGACTTCTCTACTCGACCGAGTAGGGTCTTCTAATGTTCTCCCCAAAATTCCATAGGGTCGGCTTTGATTTCTTTCAGAAGTACTGACTCGCTCGGGCGAGTGGCGATCTCTACTCGGCCAAGTGTATGTAACCACTCGGCCGAGTGCATTGTGGCACAAGATCTCTTCGTATCAGTTGTACTCGGCCGAATACACTTCTTCACTCGGCCGAGTGGGCTGTGTTACTCGGCCGAGTGGCCTGTTTCTGGAGTCAACTCTTCTTCTTCTCGCCTCTTCATCGATTCTATCGATTTCCTTCTTCTTCTACTCATCATCCAACACAGTTAGATTCTTGATAGGGCCATAGGCGACGCTCCGGTACATGTGCAAGTCCTTTAAGCTCATTTTTGCTCCCGATTGCTATATATTTCCTGAAATTCGACAAAAATAAGAAATAGTGAAAAGTAACGCGATATCATCGAATACTCGTGAAAATCGCAATATGAGCAATCAAAATGGCGTGAAAACATGCAGAAAAAAGGTGTAAAATATGGAAAGGTCAAAATCCCCCAAGCTTACCTCTTACTCGTCCTCGAGGAAGATAAGTAGAGAGACGAACTCGGGAGACGAAAACAAAGAAAATAAAAATGAAAAAGAAAGAACATGAGGTGGAAGGGGTCGCTAGATTATTCTCTCAGATCTCAAGCCATAAGCTACACATCACGATAACTTGGAAAATACGAATCACATGCTATAAGGATTTCATATCTTACTTAGACATGATACTTGCAAGCTTTTAAGAGCAACAAAAGGGACTCTCTAAATTCAAACAATCAATTCATATCCACATCACGCATTTCATAGAATTTAATATACAAATGTTGGCGATGCACTTTTCAATCAAGAGTTATAACTGAAGCATACAAGAATCACACCAAGCATGCAATGGAAAATGGAATAAATCATGCCATTCACATATTTATATCAATTCATAAGAAATCTCCATAGCTAAAGTAATTCGCTAAGTCTCAGTATTATCAAACTTCCCCATTCATGCACCTCTCCACTCTAATGTCGCACTCACTCATATGGTCAAGTGAATTCATCCCCCCCAAGCCTAGCTTGAGGCATCGCATCTAAAGGAATATGATAGTGGAAAATGGGATTTTTGCTTTGGTTTTCCCAAGTATTTTATGGCTCCAATAATGAGATAGAGAAATATCTTTCTTTTTCTTTTTGAACTTTTGAGAAAGTTTCTCATTTTTCTTTTTGGATTTTTGTAGGAGCTATATGATTTGTATTTTTGGATTTTGGCTCCTTTTTGGCTTTTTGGACTTTTTGGAGCTAACTTTTTCTTTTGTAGGATTTTTTTGGGAAATAGATCCGATATAAGTAGCTTTAGGAGGTGAACTTAAGTGACATGTAGAGAATAAAAAGATATATGTGGAGAAAGAATAATGTAACACTCGGTTCACTCTAAGATGTGCACGAACGGTTCAATAAAATAATACTTCAACTAAAAATCATATGTAAGCATGGATATTCTCAATCATCTCAATAAAAATTGAAGTCAATCGGTAAAGCGCACAATCATATCAAGCATGCAACAGGAGGCGAATAAGACAATAAGGCAGATGCTTCCGTTATACAATTGATGCTCGAATCTTGGTGCACTTCCAACAAAAGCATACTAAACACTAATCCATACATTCAGCTTCAATTAATATCATGCATTCATATAGAGAAATCATCAAGAGAAATAGATTTGCAAGCACGTGTGAATAGCAGGACTATGAGATACTCTAAGTAACATGACAAGGAATAATTAGCATCGTGATGGTTGCTAAAGCATTAAGAGATATCATCATAAGGAATATATCTAGCAAAAGAAGGAAAAGAAAATAAAAAAATAAAAACATAGAAGAAAGGAAAGAAAAGAAAACCACGCATACAATATGATGCATGAACACACATAAAAGGAAAATAAGATGGAAAATCAAAAAATGATGCAAAAATTTTAAAAAATTCTAAAAATCCTAAAATAAAGTAAAAAATGCAACTAATGCGTCTAAGTGGCATGGAAATACACTCCCCCAAGCTTAAACTTCACATTGTCCTCAATGTGATCATAATGGAAGAATATGAGGAACAATGATAATAATAGGGGGGAATGAAAAATGATGAAATGAATGACATGAAATCCTAATGCAACTACATGCACATACAATGATGCATGAGAGCGCCTTCCCCCAAGCTTATACCAAACAATCCTATTCAAATGACTCGATCAAAAATGTCACGGCTTTGCTAAGCGAGATCGAGTCAAACGAATAAGAATGTGAGTACTCACTTGAAAGAGATGCTCAATAGGTGGTGAGCAAAAAGGATGTTGCACATCAAAATATGAAGAGGGCAATTAATATACATAATGGGTTTGGGGTGTAAAAATTTTTGTTACCGTCATATGAGGTGATATTTATTCAAGCAAATCTATATGGTCCTCTCGCTGTCGAGAGGATTCGTGTTTATTTAAAGCATAAAATTTCTACACTACTGGATTGATATCACCTATAGTAAAGGCGGATCCAGTATCTTTACCGGTGCAGGCAACTGCTCCAACTGCTCTTTCCGTGGCTCTGCCAGGCGCGTATGTCCACAGACACCAACGAACTCCAGCAATTCATCCTCCAGCATTCCCACAAGGACTCCACATGTACCCTGCTGAGAATAGGATGCATCAGTTCGCTGCAAAAAATTCACCCTCATAATAAAAGTATCCCAAAGAGGATCGTTTATAGAAATATATGAAATAAATAGTGGTGGACAATACTTCCCTGGAAATAATTCATTACCCTCTTGTGCTTTGATAGCTATCTCCGTGGTGTCCTCTCTCAGCTGCTCAGGTAAATCTGGATCATAGATGTGGACCTCTTTGATAGGCTCGTCAAACTGTGACACGTCCAAGCATACCTCCGTCCATAATCGTATGTGTGCTGTAAAAGGTATGACGTGTCAAAAATATCTGAATCAAAATAAATATCGAATGGAATACATGATTCAGAAATATAGTGGGTAAAAATATCTCCATGAGTGTGAGCAATAAGCTCTGTGGGATAGTCCTTGACGTCAGTGGAAGGATGAGGTGGCTGCGGAGCTCTAATGGTGGAGGATAGTGCTCGGGATCCTCATGAATGGATGTGTCCTCGTCCCGATGTACGACCTCCTCGGTGATAAGCTCTGGCTCTGTGTGTAAGGCCTCCTCATCAATATGCTCTGGCTCGACAGGGTGCTCTTTTGCCTTCTCATCAACTATCAATGTAGGCTCTCTCTGGAATGGTGATGCTGGCTGCTCATGTGTGTTAACTTATGGGGATGTATTATGTGGAGGGGAATGCACGCAAGCAATCCAAAAATATAGTCTATCCCCCTCAAGACTGACAAGGATGTCCTCCTCAATTGTTCCTACAGCTGAAACACGGTTCATAACCAAATCTGCAAATCATAGCTCAAATGCATCACCTGCTGTAATGCTCTCTGAACCGGCGAACCTCACTGACTCCAAGAGGCCCTCCAATAATCTCCGAAACGCGTCCTCCTCTGGCTGCACATAAGACTCAATTTCTGCTTCCTCCACGGCCTCTTCGTCCATCCATTCTTTATATGCCATAGTTACGTCGTAGGATGTGGGATCGACGACGGCACATTCTGGCTCTGGCAATATGACTGGCGATGCTTTTTGCCCATAAAATGAAGAAGCAGAACTGATATCTTTGGAAATCTCTGCAATCTTAAGCATGAGCGCATTCATTTTAAGTTCCCTCTTCGCCCATTCCAATTGAAGGTTGCTCTTATCAAGCCTGGCTTGCATTTCAACCTGGTGTGCATGCATCTCATCATAATAATCTTCTCCAGTCTGAGCATTCTGATCAAAATAGTATTCTCCCATCTGATCACTCTGATCAAAATAGTATTCTCCCATCTGAGCACTCTGATCGAAATAATATTCACCCATCTGAGCACTCTGATCAAAATCTGTGGTCCACATAGTATACTCCATAACACCTGATCAACAAAGATAAATACCTTGAGAAAAATATCAGTGGCACAAAAGAATATAGAAATGATAATAATGGTGGCGGGGGTGAAAATTTCCTTTTGTTAAAAAAATTTTCCGTAGTCTAATCAACCTAATTGTGACAAATTGGCTCCAAACGGGAAACACCTCCCCGGCAACGGCGCCAAAAACTTGATCGCGCCCGGATATACACCCGGAAAATGACTGTAGTTTTATCGCAAGCGCACGGTCAAGTGGCGAGCGGGTATTGAACACGAGGAGGTGGTGTTGGTTCCAATCTATCCTAGGTTGGCTCGACTACGAATGTTTTATTGGTGGAGATGGTTATGATATGATGTAATGACAATGGTGGTGGTTGTCGGTGTCGGTGATAGAGATGTTGGTCAAATATCAATTCAAATACAATATCATAAAGTGTCTAGAGCTAGGGAATCCCCACTATGGATCGTCATTCATCCTTGTAAATTGTGAATCTTAATATTGCAAGACTTGTGTCGAGGTGAAATAGTCGTAACTGAATAGAGAACCAAGCTCACGGTCTCGCGCTATTGCCGATCTATAGCAACCTAGATTAGGGCCCACTCTCGTGCAAACCCTAACCTAAGCCATTAGCATGAAGATCGACATCATCGTCCAATCGCACCTCGAGCCCACTATCGTGCAAACTCGAGTTACGACCTAAATTGTGATAGCTCGTATTCGTCCAATCTCTTGCAAACGAATATGGGTATCGATTTATAATAAAAATCCTTGCTTTGGTCCAATCTCTTGCAAACCAAGTCTAGAGAATCTCGATTATAAACCTAAATCGAATATCTAGGCCTTCCCATCGATCGGAATCCAATCTCTTGCAAACTCCAAATCGATGGAAATTCCTAGCTATCCGTAATAAATCAATCACAATCTAACCTTCTAGCAATTCTAGCAATATAGAAATTCATTCTTCACAATTCAGAAATTAGATCCAGAGGGTTCATCCCTATGCCCTAGAACAACAATCAACCAAGCATAGCAACAACGATATAGAAATCAATATGAGACATTGATTGCATATGAAAAGATAGCAAATCAAATATTCAAATAATAAGAACAAAGATACTTAGCTTTGATAAAGAACTTCAATCCAATTACAAGCTTTTAGATCCAAGAGGGGGCCTAGGGCATGGCCTAACCTCTGAAATAATCCCTAAGAAAACATAATGGGAACTCCCCTCTAATGACGGCCACCAACCTCTTAAATCGCCCCCAAAACCCTAGCAAATAACCCCTAAAACCCCTCTGAAACCCGCGTCCAAAATCAGATCCGCGTGTAATTTAAGTTCTGGGCTGGCAGTGACTCGGTCGGGTGGAAAGCTCACTCGGCCGAGTGAGAATTCCTGCAGAAACTCCAAAAAACAGCACTCTGTCAAAACTGTCAAAAACTGGTCGCTCGGCCGAGTGGAAAGCTCACTCAGCCGAGTGAAAGTGTCACTCGGCCGAGTGACACTGATACGTGAATTTCAGCACTGCAGCATAACCTTGCAGAAATTCTCCAGATTTCATCTGACCTCTGATTGGCGTGTTCTTGGCGGCGTTGGAACCGTCATGAAGTCTATAATCCATAAACAATATGAGAAAAATACTTTGACCAATGGAATGATAGCAGATTTCAACATAGTGGAAGGCTGTCTGAAATCTGGGTGCTCATGTCATCGGCATCACTCGGCCGAGTGGGATTCTTCACTCGGGCGAGTGGACTTCTCTACTCGGTCGAGTAGGGTCTTCTAATGTTCTCCCCAGAATTCCAGAGAGTCGGCTTTGATTTCTTTCAGAAGTCCTGACTCACTCGGGTGAGTGGTGATCTCTACTCGGCCAAGTGTATGTAACCACTCGGCCGAGTGCATTGTGGCACAAGATCTCTTCGTATCAGTTGTACTCGGCCGAATACGCTTCTTCACTCGGCCGAGTGGGCTGTGTTACTCGGTCGAGTGGCCTATTTCTGGAGTCAACTCTTTTTCTCCTCGCCTCTTCATTGATTCTATCGGTTTCCTTCTTCTTCCACTCATCTTCCAACACAGTTAGATTCTTGATAGGGCAATAGGCGACGCTCCGGTACATATGCAAGTCTTTTAAGCTAATTTTTGCTCCCGATTGCTCTATATTTCCTGAAATCCGACAAAAACAAGAAATAGTGAAAAGTAACGCGGTATCGTCGAATACTCGTGAAAATCGCAATATGAGCAATCAAAATGGCGTGAAAACATGCAGAAAAAAGGTGTAAAATATGGAGCGATCAGTGAGTACCCATATCATCGTTCACCTGTGAAAAAGTTGGGTCCTCAACTGCTGGTTCAGATGTTGGGAATTCTTTGTCAACATATTCATAAGATGAGCAAGTCGGTGCTGGCACATCGTGGTAGACGTCTGCAGAGTCCATCTCCATGGGATCAGGTTCCGTAGTGCACTGACAAGTCCTGAAAGGTGATACTCGCAAGTGTACAAGGTCGGAAAATAATATACCCGTTGAGTACGGGATCGTATCCACAGAGACGAAACTAATCTGCAAATTCATACAAACAGTCAAAGCATTTAAAGAATGATTGAGGGTTCTAACCAACCTTTGAGGGTGAATGATTGTTTAAATAGATGATTTATCTAAGTACCCTAGAGTTGGGGTAATGTCCTAATATTTGGATGCAATGGAGAGAAAGAGTGCGGTTGTTGAGGATATCGATAGGATTACTCGATTGATATGCTAAATGTTAATTCCATTATAACTCGATCACTCATCCATTTCAAGGTATGAGGATCAGGAAATAAATCAATTAAGCACATATGGGGTGCACCAAAGATAATTGCTAATTGGGTTCTTCTCCTAATTAAAGATCATGAATCACTCTCACACCCATTTCAAGGTATGTGAAAGTAGTTCATGTAGGTTGTGTTGTGCACGACACAACCACCGTTCTGCGGCCCCTTTCGGGTAATGCACGATTCGAAAAACGATTTACAACCCAATTAACAATTTAAATTATTGGGTGAATTAAACTTCTAAACTATGGAATATGGATTGAAGGGTCTTGCATTTATTTCAAGATATGCAATGCCCATTGGATACATAGGTGCAACAATTACAAAGCACCGGCGTTCTTCGGCTCCTCCATGGATAGTATCAAATCCAATTAATCATTATCTTATTTCATCCAACAACATGGATTAACAAAGAGTGCTAGAAATTAACATTAGCAAGGCAATCAAAATATCCTACATCAATCCACAATACCCATACAATGAATTTAGCCTAACATATCAAGAATAGAATAGGCACTCAAAGAAATAGACATAGTTCAATACAAGAAATAAAAGCAAATGTATATTCGTAAGAGAGTTGGAGATTTGTCACCAAATACTAGCTTCCTCAATCATCAATCAATCTCAGCAACAGCAAAAACTAGATCAAGAAACTCAAGACTCTCCAAAACCCTAATCTCCTCCTTAAGGAAGAAGATGACCTAAAATAGTAAAAGATTAAGCTCCCCTTTATTACATCTGAATAGTAGTGTTTTATACCCCCTAGGGGTTGCATCTCATCCATCCAAAACGACATCCAACTGTCCACAACGAATGGAGAGAAATCGGGTTTAGAAAAACACGTTTCTAGCAACCCGGAATTTGGGCGAAAAAACCCCGATCAGTCGACTGCTGAACAAACGCCCGTCGACTGATGACAGGTGACTATCGTTGGTCAGACAGTCGCCTGGTAGGTAGGCTGTGTAGCTTCCAAATGAAGGCAGTCAATTGTCTTGAATATTACAGTCCCCTGTGTGATCCACATGTGACTGCCTTTTGTGCTTCAGTTGCCTGCTGCAGAAGTGCTAAAATAAATAGTAAGTCTGCTCTTTTGGCTCCCTCTGGCATCCAAGAAATAGGTGACTGATGCGAAAATGGCATGCGACTGTACAATATTACAGTCGACTGTCAGTCCTCTTGCTAGCGACTATCGTTGTGCTTCAGTTTCTCCAGCTCCAGCTCTTTAAAGGCAGGTGACTGCTGTTGTACGGGCAGTCGCCTGTTTGGTTGCTCAGGCACCTGTTATTCCTTCGACAGGTGCCTGATATGCACTTCTCTTTGTGATTTGATTTAGTCCCCTTCGGGACACCTGAAAAATCCAGAAAAATCCCTAAAATATAGTGGACATTATAATTCTTTGGGAAGTGAAATTGTGCCAAAATAAAATCATATGCCACAAATGATGAATTAACATAAATGAAGTTAAGAGAGCATGATTCCATGGACTATATGCACAAGAGGAGATGATTATGATGTTAGTATATGCAATATTTAGTCATAATCACACCCCCCCCCCCCCGGCTAGCGTTTTGCTAGTCCCTAGCAAAATAAGTGACCAATCCCAAAAGACAATGTTGACTCCATTCATGGATTATTGGCAATCCTAAAGGGTGTTGAAATCATATTTATAAGGGCAAAGTTCTCAAGTCTATACACTCTTCCCTATGACTATAATCGCATTCCTCTTACGCACACCACCATCCACACCTAAGCTTAATATATCCCTTAATTTGTCGCAATCTCCTGATGTAAGATCCTTAGGAACTCTCGAGCTTGTGGGATATAATATTTACTCCCTCAAAAGATCATGGAAATGAGTTGTGGTTCAAATTTCATGCATTTACTCAAATTTCATGGCAATTTTTGCCTTATTCAAAGTACCATGGCAAAAGTTTATGCCTTATTCAAATGTGCACAAGTGCACTTATTAATGTAGCATTTGATAGCATTTATTTGAGCAACTCCAAATTCCAAGTCACTATCTTAGGATCCATGAATATAAACCTAGTCGAATTTTTAAAATTCCTAAGGCTTAATCAATTGATCGTTGATACCAAGTTTTATACATCACTATAGGGTTTCAAATGGATGGTAATTGTCATGAGCTTCAAGCTAAAGGGCCAAGTGTAAGCATGTAGAGAGACAATTAATTGCCCTTAGTACATAAAGATACAACACACCCTAGTTTGCAAAAATCCACTTCAAGAATACATTTTTACCACCGTTGGGAAGGATCGCCACATTTAATCAATGGGTCTAACAAAAAGCTATAAGTTGCAGGAATATTGGTGATAGATAGAAAAAAGTTTATTTCATTCAATTTATTCACAAAAAGATGAAAATAATAAAAATATGCTCAAGAAGTTATATATCCGAGTCTACACCCCCCAACTAAAAATAAACACGGTCCTCAATGTTTGAAGAGTGAGATGAAATATATGCATAAAATGGATAAACTAGGATAAGAAAGCTTGAGCAAGAGTTATTCATTACTACATACTACTAGATAGGAAAGTTTTGGAACGAACACACCTAGTTGGTTCCACCCGGCAGTGGTTCCGTAAGCTCCATGGTGTCCTCGTCTCTACTCCACAGCTCTGGGTAATGCTTTGAGCGTTGGCCGTTCACCTTGAATTCATTGCCATTTTGTGGGTTGGCAATGGTCATCGCGCCATGTGGAAACACCTCCTGAACAATGAAAGGTCCAATCCACTTAGAACGAAGCTTTTTGGGGAAGAGATGAAGTCTTAGTTGTAGAGTAGCACTTTCTCCCCCTTGGTGAATTCTCTCCTCAAAATGATTCGATCATGGGTGCACTTAAGCCTCTCCTTCATAAGCTTGGAATTGTGGTATGCCTCCCTTCTTATCTCTTCGAGTTCCACTAACTACAATGTACGAGAAGAGTGGTCAATTCCACAATTAAACTTTTTAATTGCCAAAAAAGATGTGTGTTCAAGTTCAATGAGCAAGTGGCAAAATTTTCCAAAAACTAAGCGATATGGTGACATCCCTAAAACCATTTTGTAGGCAGTACGGTACGTCCACAATGCCTCGGAAAGATGCATGCTCTAATCCTTCCTTGATGGATTCACCGTCTTTTGGAGTATGTCCTTGATCTCCCGATTTGTCAACTCCGCTTGTCCATTGGTTTGGGGGTGGTATGGTGTAGAAACCTTGTGTTTCATCCCAAACTTCTTCATTAAGCTTGCGAAGAGGCAGTTGCAGAAATGTGACCCTCCATCGCTTATCATAGCCTTTGGCATCCCAAATCGTGCGAAAATGTTTTCTTTCATGAATTTAAGCACAATAGTCGCATCATTGGTCCTACAAGGAATAGCCTCCACCCATTTAGATACATAATCTATAGCAAGAAAAATATATGTGTACCCAAAAGAAGGGAGAAATGGTCCCATAAAATCAATGCACCAACAATCGAAAATTTCTAATTCAAGAATAGTGTTTAACGGCATCGTATTTATTTTAGTGATCCCCCCCCCAACTTTTGGCAAAATAAGCATGACTTACAATATGTATAAGTGTCGTTAAACATGCTAGGCTAATAAAAACCACATTGTAGAATTTTTGCTACGGTCTTTTGGGCTGAAAAATGACCACCACACACACCCTCATGGCAAAAATGCAAAACACTATCAAACTCATGGTCGGGTATGCATCTCCTTACTATTTGGTTATTACAATACTTATAAAAGGTAAGGATCATTGAAAAAAAAGATTTTACCTCAAAGATGAATCTTTTGTAATCTTGGCGAGACCAAATATAGGGAGTCTTACCGGTGACCAAGTAGTTTACGATGTCGATATACCATGGTAGTGTGTGGGAGATCGTAAAAAGATGTTCGTCAGGGAATGAATACTTCAACGGGATGGTTGCCAGCTACATGCTCATCGTTAACCGTGAAAGGTGATCGACAACATGATTTTCCACTCCCTTCTTATCCTTAACGGTGATGTTGAATTCCTACAAGAGCAAAATCCAACGGATTAGTCTAGGCTTGGCGTCTTTCTTGGCAATGAGATATTTAAGAGCGGCATGGTCGGTAAAGATTGTAATTTGGAATCCTAATAGGTAGATCCTAAATTTCTCCAATGCAAAGACAACGGCTAAGAGCTCCTTCTCAGTGGTGGTGTAGTTTCGTTAAGCTTCATCAAAGCTCTTGCTTGCATAATAAATCACCACGGGGGCATTGTTCTTGCGTTGTCCAAGGTCACTAGCATCGCACATAATCTCGAACGGTGTCGTCCAATCTGGCACCTGAAGAATAGGTGAACATGTAAGCAAATTTTTCAACTTTTCAAAAGCAAGTTGACAATCATTATTCCAAGCAAAATCCACATCATTTTTCAAAAGCATGCAAAGAGGTTGAGATATTGAGCTAAAATCTTTTATGAACCTCCTATAAAACCGGCATGCCCAAGAAATGATCAAATATATCTTACACAACGAGGAGTGGGTAGCTTTTCTATTACATCGATCTTGGCTTTGTCAACTTGCATACCATCCTTGGATACAATATGACCGAGGACTAAGCCTTCGGTGGTCATGAAATGGCATTTCTCCCAATTCAGGAGAAGGTTTTTCTCGATGCACCGATCTAACACCAAAACCAAGTTAGATAAACAGTTATTAAATGAGCTACCATACACAGAGAAATCATCTATGAATACCACCACAATCTTTTCAACCATATCATGGAAAATGCTAAGCATACAACGTTGAAAGGCTGTGGGGGCTTTATATCAGCCAAATGGCATCATCCGAAATGCAAAAGCGCCAAAGGGACAAGTGAAGGTAGTCTTCTCTTGGTCTTCGGGTGCTATTTCTATTTGATAATATCCGGAGTAGCCATCAAGGAAGCAATAATACTCGTGTCTAGCCACTCTCTCTAGGATTTGATCTAGAAATGGGAGAGGGAAGTGGTCTTTACGGGTCTTAGAATTAAGCTTCCTATAGTCAACGCACATGCGCCATCCTGTGGTGGCTCGAATGGGGACTAACTCATTATTCTCCTTTTTAACTACCGTTAGCCCTAATTTCTTAAGTACAACTTGAATGGGGCTAACCCATTTACTCTCGGCAATGTGGTATACAATACCCGCATCAAGAAACTTAAGGATTTCACCTTTCACCACTTCCTTTAGGTTAGGATTTAACCTACGTTGCATCTCTCTAGTGGGTTTGGTGTCATCCTCTAAGTAGATGTGGTGCTTACAAATTAGGGGGTCAATACCTTTAATATCGGCAATTGTCCAACCAATTGCCCCCCTATGAGTTTTAAGCACTTCTAATAATTGCATTTTCTGCTCATTAGAGATTTTAGATGATATTACCACGCGGAATGTGTCGGATTCCCCAAGAAATGCATACTTCAAATATGGCGGCAACGGCTTCAAGTCCAAGGATGGGTGCTCCAGCGTCGATGGCCTTTGGTATGGCGTGTCCAACGGTAGCAGCTCAAAATATGGCATCCACTGAGTCACCGCGCCAACTTCCTACAAAAAACAATCGGTGTCAAAATTTTCACAAAAATGTTCAACAAAATTAAGTTAAGCGCTCTAACAAACTCTGCGTCAAAATGCTCTTCAACTAGAGTCTCAATCATGCAAATATCCTCAAACTCACCATCCCCCAATGGCAACTTAAAAGCATTAAAAATGTTTAAGTCAAGGGTCATGTTGCCAAAAGAGATCTTAAGTTGACCATCCCTATAATTGATTATAGCATTGCTTGTGGCTAGGAATGGTATACCTAAGATGATGGGGGTTGGTGTCTCGGTTTGAGGTCCAAGAATGTCCAACACGACAAAGTCCACCGGGTAGTAAAATTTGTCCACTTGGACAAGCACGTCCTCTATGCTACCCTTGGGGACCTTGATGGATCTATCGGCCAATTGGAGAATAATTGGTGTAGACTTCAATTCTCTGAGTCCTAATTGCACATACAAGTTATATGGCAAAATATTAACACTTGAACCTAAATCAAGGAGGGCTCGCCCTATCTTTTTGGTTCCTATGATGCATGGGATTATAGGTGAGCCGGGATCCTTATATTTAGTAGGAGTGTTGTGTTGCACAATAGTACTAACTTGTTATGTTAGGAAGGCCTTTTCTTAACACTAACATTCCTTTTAACGGTGCACAAATCTTTCAAAAATTTAGCATATGCAGGATTTTGATTTATTGCATCAAGAAGAAGAGTATTAATTTGACATTTTTGAAATATTTCGCAGATTTCGGATTGAAACTTATCTTTCCGTGGAGGTTGAAGCCTTTGAGGGAATGGCACGGGAGGAATGTACGACGCGGGCCCTTCAATGATGATCTCTTTGAAATGGAAGCCTTTGTCCGATCTTTCCTCTTGTACCTCTTCATTTGGGATGGCTTCATTCTCTATAACTATCTCTGCCTCGACTCTCGTTGGCTCCGGCTTCTTAATTTCTCGACCACTCCTCAAAGTTGTCACCGCTTGACAAGACTTGATGTTGTGTCCTCCCGATGATGAATTCATGTTGGGGTTGGGGAGTGGTTGTGCTGGGAGCTTCCCTTCTCTAGAGTTGCCGCAAGCTTTGCCATGTTATCGTTGAGTTGCTGAAATTTTTGTTATTGTTGTGCCTGGGTTTTTTGTAGTTGTTGCCATTGTTGAAAATTGGCTTGATTTTGTGTCGTTTGCATTTGGAAGAATTGTTGCAATGTGTCGCTCAAAGATTGCACTTGGGGCTCATTTGTTTCATCCCTCCTCCTTTGGATGCCTTGTTGATTGTTGTTGTTGCTGAAAGGTGGTGGACGATATGATGGTTGAGCTTGTTGTTGTCTTTGGGGGGCCCCAATTCAAATTCGGCCTACTCCTCCAACTCGGGCCTTGATTGTTGGAATTGTTGTATCCTTGCCCTTGGTTGGAATTCGCCACATAATTTACTTGTGTGGGGTCTTGAAGTGCTTCCTTCGCTAACGGTAGGTTGGGACGTTGGTTAATGCCATGGTCTGCGCTACTGCAAGGTTGCATAGCCCGTCATTACCAACCGTCACAGCCTTCACTCCTTTCAACTGCAACCCTTCAAGTCTCTTGCAAATGAGGGCCTCCATTCTTGCTTTTAAGGCTTACTCTTGGGTCAATTTAAGGAGACCTCCACGGGCCAAAGGTTGAGGTAATTCTCTTCTCTCAGATTCGGAAGTCGCCTCCCAACTTCGTGCATTCTCCGTTATGGATTCTAAATAATCACATGCCTCCACCGGTGTCTTATCCAAGAATCCCCGTTGCACATCATTTCCACGAACTGTTTCATGGATGGGATGAGTCCATCGTAAAAGAAACCGATGCGACAGTATTCATCAAATCCATGGTGTGGATATGCTAGTAGCTACTCCTTGAACCTTTCCCAAGTGATATCAAAGCTTTCATTTGGCTTCTGAGAAAAGTTTGCCATTTGCTGCTTTAATCCTTGAGTCATGTGCAAGGGAAAAAACCTTTTTCAGAAATTCATCTTGCATTGCCAACCAGGAGTTAATAGTATGAGGAGGTATAGCATTAAACCAATTTTTAGCTTTACCATTTAAAGAAAAAGGAAACAGTTTTAAGATAAATGGTTTCATTGCTAGCCTTCCCATCAGAACATGTGAGGCAAACATCTTCAAAATCCTTTATATGTAAATAAGGGTTCTCCTTCTCTACACCATGAAAAGTGGGGAGAATTTGAAATATCCCAGGTCTTGGGATAAAGGAATTCGCATCGGCTGGAACCACAATGCATGAGCCGGTAGCAGACCTACTCGGTCTCAACACATATCTCAAACTTCGATCACCCTCATGTTGAGAGTGATCATCCTCACTATGATTGGTGTTGTCATTACCGTTGGTGTTGGTATTGCTATCGGCCATATCTATGTTTCTTACTGTCTATGTGTTCGAGGAGTCCTTAACCAAATAAACTAGACAATTGAGCTCAAGCCAAAACTTTCCAATGTTAACCTAATTTTTATCGTTTTGATGATTAAATAAATTGAAAAACAAACTCGGATATCCACAATGAATATAAACGATAGAATGGAAAGATCTCACCAAATTTTCACAACAAAAACTAAAGTGTGAAATGAAGATACGATGTCCCCGGTAACGGCGCCAATTTGCTTGACAAGACTTGAAAGGTAATACTCGCAAATGTACGAGGTCGGCAAATAATATACCCGATGAGTATGGGATCGCATCTACAGAGACGGAACTAATCTGCAAATTCACACAAATAGTCAGAGCATGAAAAGAATGGTTGAGGGTTCTAACCACCCTTTGAGGGTGAATGATTGTTTGAATAGATGATTTATCTAAGTACCCTAGAGTTTGGGTAATGTCCTAATATTTGGATGCACGGGAGAGTAAGAGTGCGGGTGTTGAGGATATCAGTAGGATTACTTGATTGCTCAGCTAAAAGTTAATTCCATGATAACTCGATCACTCATCCATTTCAAGGTATGAGGATCGGGAAATAAATCAATTAAGCACATATGGGGTGTACCAAAGGTAATTGCTAATTAGGTTCTTCTCCTAATTAAAGCTCATGAATCACTCTCACATCCATTTCAAGGTATATGAGAGTAGTGCATGTAGGTTGTGTTGCGCACTACACAACCACTGTTCTGCGGCCCCTTTCGGGTAATGCACGATTCGAAAAACGAGTTACAACCCAATTAACAATTTGGATTATTGGGTGAATTAAACTTCTAAACTATGGAATATGGATTGAAGGGTCTTACAATCATTTCAAGATATGCAATACCCATTGGATACATAGGTGCAACAATTACGAAGCACCACCGTTGTTTGGCTCCTCCATGGATAGTGACAAATCCAATTAATCATAAGCTTATTTCACCAAAACAACATGGATTAACAAAGAGTGCTGGAAATTAACATTAGCAAGGCTATCAAAACATCCTACATCAATCGACAATACCCACACAATGAATTTAGCCTAACATATCAAGAATAGAATATGCATTCAAAGACATAGACATAGTTCAATACAAGAAATGAAAGCAAATGTATATTAGTAAGAGATTTGGAGATTTATCACCAAATACTAGCTTCCTCAATCATCAATTAATCTCAGCAACATCAAAAACGAGATCAATGAACTCAAGACTCTCCAAAACCCTAATCTCCTTCTTAAGGAAGAAGATGACCTAAAAATAGTAAAAGATTAACCTCCCCTTTATTACATATAAATAGTAGTGTTTTATACCCACTAGGGGTTGCATCTCATCCATCCAAAACGTCATCCAATGGCCCACAGCAAATGAAGAGAAATCGGGTTAAGAAAAACACGTATCTCGCAACCTGGAATTTGGGGAAAAAACCTCAATCAGTCGACTGCTAAACAAATGCCAGTCGACTGATGACAGGCGACGGTTGTTAGTCAGACAGCCGCCTGGTTGGTAGGCTGCATAGCTTCCAAATGAAGACAGGCGACTGTCTTGAATATTATAGTCCCATGTGTGATCCACATGCGACTGTCTTTTGTGCTTCAGTCGCCTGCGGCAGAAGCGCTAAAATAAACAGTAAGTCGGCTCTTTTGGCTCCCTCGGGCATCCGAGAAATCAGGCGACTGATGCAAAAATGGCAGGCGACTGTACAATATTACAGTCGACTGTCAATCCTCTTGCAGGCGACTGTCGTTGTGCTTCAGTTTCTCCAACTCCAGCTCTTTAAAGGCAGGCGACTACTGTTGTTTGGGCAGTCGCCTATTTGGTTGCCCAGGGACATGTCATTCCTTCGACAGGTGCCTGCTATGCACTTCTCTTCGTGAGTTGATTTAGTCCCCTTCGGGACACCTGAAAAATCCAGAAAAATTCCTAAAAATATAGTAAATATTTTTAATGCTTTGGAAAGTGAAATTGTGCCAAAATAAAATCATATGCTCACAAATGATGAATTAACGTAAATGTAGTTAAGAGAGCATGATTCCATGGATTATATGCACAAGAGGAGATGATTATGATGTTAGAATATGCAATATTTAGTCATAATCATGCACCCATCAATAGGAATAGAGCATTCAGATGCACACGCATTATCAGGTGTAGAGTCAAGAAGGCTTCCCTGATCGATATCGCCTTGGAGTGGTTCGGGGTCTATGTACTCCCCATGGGTGTAGTCTTCGTACGTCTCAGTTAGGAGGACATTGTCACCATAGAAGCGTAGAGTGTCTCCCTCGTATTGTACGTAGACTCCGTCAGAGACGGGGATGCCATCCAAGGACTCTGCATCTTTGAAGTGCTTGTAATGAAGATCGAGAGCTATTGGACAATGGGATCCTCTGCAGGGAACTGTACCGGGCCGTTGGTCCATACATCAGTCACCACACTCTCTAATATACTAAAAAACTCCGGTGGTTCGATTTGATTTGTCACTCTTCAATATGTGTCAAGTGGTAGCGTTTCAATAGCGCAGAGATGCATCACGTCTCCTTCAAAGGTAATATGGATGTCATCCTCATTGGTACCTGCATCAGAGACATTGTTCAGTATATGATTAATAACTATCTGTTGATTCCCATTACCTGCCGCGTAGGTTCCTGCTCCGATGAATCGGACTGCATCTGGTAGCTCTCTCGCTGCACATTCGACCATGGCTCCATCCATGCGTGAGTCTTAGAGACCATATGATTGGTATGGAGAGAAGCTAAACCCATCTGAGTCACTATCAGAATCACTGTTCCAGTGCACTTGCATCTCCATTATAACTGATTTCTTATAAAGAATATTGGTTGGAGAGAAGCGTTAGTAACAAAAACGTAAAAGAGAATAAAAAGATGGAAAGATAAGAGATGGTAAGATTTGCCAACAAATTCTTCAATATAGAAATAACCCAAGTAAAACCGTTACTTCCCCCGGCAACGGTGACAAAAAATTGACGCACCCAAAACTAACACTTAAACCCCGCCTAGCAGTGGCACGAATGCCAAAGACTGGATGCGTCCTAAATGTAACTCCTGGACCGTATTGCAAGCACATGGTGTCAAGTTATAGTATAAAAGATATTGATCCCGCAGGAAAGTGAATGCTAATATGGTCTAGGGTGATTCCTAGATCTCCGGGATATTGCTAGCAATCGATTTAAAAGGATTGGTTGTTGTGGAGTTATATCTCAAACAAGGTTGTAATCAATAATAAAAGACTAGAGCATTAGGACTCACCACTAGGATCGTCGGATGTCGATTCTAGGTTAGAACTTTTACGTTTCATTGGCTTTATTATGGATTGTTGCATCTAAGATGTAGAACTCACGGCTCTAGGCGCCATGGGTCTAACGTATCGCACGCTTACCTCGCTCTCGCGATCGGCATGACATGCGACCCATGCATTAAGAATCGACAATATTCATACCACTCTCGTGGGTAGAATGATCTCCACTTATGCCACTCTCGTGGATAGAGCTTTGATGTGTGCTTTGGTGGCTCTCATTGACGCAATGGCGGTAGCCGTCAATTAGTAATATATGACGTCGGTGGATCCCATCAAGAAGTGCACCAGGCATGGCCGCAAACCCTAATTGAATCCACTAACTCCCTAATTAAGGTCATAGGATACTCCTTAAGCTCATCATGGCCATAGACCGTGGACATGATCTCACTATGAGATTGTTGGATATGGACGACATAAATATACCCATGAGGGGATGTATGAGGGTATACAGACCTCAGATGTCGTGTGCACGAAGGCGTGCACGAAGGGAACCTTTTCTCGTGTGAAAAGGACCACTCGATAAGTGAAAAAAGCCACTCGATAAGTGGAAAAGGCCACTTTATAAGTGCAAAATGGCACTTGATAAGTGGATAAAGAAGAAGATAAATGAATGTGCTAATATAGGCTAATAAGCATATAATTGGTTATTTCCTACAATAACCACCCCTAAAGCCTATAAATAGGACCCAAGGGTAAGGCATTCATTCACACTTTCCATGCCATAAGTTTGCATAAGGCATCCTTATGTTCTTCTTCTCCCTTCCATTAAAATCCTCTTCTAGTTAGAGATTTAGGCGGTGAAACTCTGCTTCGATCCTCCGTGACGAAGTATCGACCGTTGTGGCGAATCCGAGGGCGAAGTTCCGAGATTACCATGCCGCGTACGCAAGCGTAAGTCTCAACTTCATTTATCGATCCTAACGTTGTTTTGACAGGATCCTACATTGGTATCGGAGCCATACGGGTTCGCCCCGGTCAAACCGCCGCCCCGTCGAACCGATGAACGAGGCGTTGTCTTTTTCACGAATGGGTATCCTACCATTATGGATATGGTAGGAACGCTTCGTGACGGAGAGAACGCAGCGGTTGTTCTTTTCACGTTAGGGTCTCCTACCATTACGGATATGGTAGGAACTCTCCGTGACGGGAAGAACCGACCGTTCATATCATCAAGCTCGCTCTCTTCATGGATGCTGAGTCTCCATTCATAGGGAATGTGAACTCTCTTCATGTGGAGCGCGTAGTTTACGAACTTTAAAGTGTGTTATTTTTCATTTTTGGCACACGGCCATTAGAGAATAACTACTTTCTCAACGAACAGGTGCTTCATCGACGAACGGGTGCTTCATCGAGGAAGATGATGGTAGTTATCTACATCGGAGAAGATGACTTTTGGTGCATGATCACCATGGCCAAATGGGCTATGAAGGCCACGCACCCCCCCCCCCCTTCCCATGCGGAGGGGGTTGGCTACGGCCAATAACCACCACGGCCACCCCTCCGGCGGGGGTGTGCGGCAACCCCATATAAGGGGGGGCCAGCCATGGCCATATGGGCCATGGCCGGCCATGGCCAAATGGCCATGGCCCGGCAATGGCCGGCCATGGCCATGGCCGGACCTGGCCGGCCCCGGCCAGGGCCAGGGGGCCCTGGCCGTGGCCAAGGCCAGGCCAGGGCCAAGGGGCCCTGGCCGGCCTCGGCCAAGGCCAGGGGCCGGCCTGGCCAGCCCTGGCCGAGGCCAGGGCCAATGCCCTGGCCCCTGGCCGGCCCTGGCCGAGGGGCCAGGGCCCCTGGCCGGCCAGGGCAGAGGCCCTGGCCCCTGGCCGGCCAGGGCAGAGGCCCTGGCCCCTGGCCGGCCCTGGCCGAGGGGCCAGGGCCCCTGGCCGGCCAGGGCAGAGGCCCTGGCCGGCCAGGGCAGAGGCCCTGGCCGGCCCTTGGCCAGCCTCGGCCAGGGCAGAGGCCCTGGCCGGGGGTGGAGGGTGCCAGAACTCTTGGTTGGCATTGGTCGACCAATTTGGGTTTTTTGGTCGACCAATTCAGCCGGAGGCCTTGCCAGTAATTTCGGCCCCGGCCATCTGCAAGGCTAGCCCATACGGGGCCGGTGGCAGTCATTTGCGGCAAAATTCTCCTATAAGAGGGGAAGCGCCTGGATCCATACGGGAGCCGGCGACAATTGCTTGCAGAAAAATCTCCTAAAGGGGGGATCCGACTTTGGCACGGCAACGACTTAAACCCGACAATGGCCAGGGATTGCCGAATATTTCACTAGTATCATAAGGGTACTATGTTGAAATATATTTTTTTGAAAAATAAGTTTTCATACGTTTTGAAAAATACGTTTTCAAAAACGCTTTTCCGCTGCAAAGTACTATAAGGGTACTTTTATTTGATAAAGTGATGGGGAAATACTGAAAGTTACTCTAGATGGTGATTGGAAACGTAGTGACCTTTCCGATTCTAGGGTAACATCTTCAGTATTTTTCGAAAGTAACTTATCAAATTATAAATGTCGTTCCAAGTGGGAGTTGAAATTAGAACTATCCAAATGGGAAATTCTATTATCACTTCAAATGGGAATCATATTTTAAGAATTTTTCAATGCAATGTTTTTTATCAAACCTTCGGTTTTGTGTCTTTTGCAGCATTTTAAAAGTAAAATGTCTTCCACTTCAAAGAATATCGTCGCTGAGTTAAACAGAGGTGAAAAACTCAATGGCGATAATTACAAACTTTGGTCCATCAAGATACAATACGTTTTAGAGGAGCAAGAAGTGCTCGAAACTCTAAAGAACGTAATGATTGAACCCGAGTTGGGCACTACGGCCCAACACCGACGAGACAAGGAAGCTTTTGATGCTTGGTCTCGGAAGAACAAGATAGCGCGCATTACGTTATTAAGCAGTATGGCTGATGACATAATGCGCATCTTCCGAGAACATGACCTAGCCATGGACATATGGTCCAAGCTAGAAGAGAAGTTCGGTGGCACATCGGTGTCCAAACTTCGCGCCTTAACTATAAGGTTCGATTCATATAAGAAACGTCCAGATCATTCCATGGGGAAACATCTGCGACATATGGCGAATCTTATCTCGGAGTTAAAGGACGTAGGTCATGTGATCACTGATGAGCAACAAATCCAAGCAGTCATACGTTCCCTACCAAATGGGTGGGACCAAATGAAGATGCATCTCACTCACAATGAGAGCATCAAGACTTTCAGCGATGTTTCTAAGCTCCTCGAATTAGAGGAAGAGCGGCTTGCGGCTGCCAAGCCAAGTGCAGAAGTGCACATGGTTGCTAGTTCCTCACACGGGGGAAAGAAACGGAAAGATCGTTCAAAGTTCACTAATGAACGTAATAAGCAACCTGAGTCTACCAAGAAACCCAAACATAAGGGTGGGCACAAGAAAGGGCACAAGAAGAAAGACTTGAAGAGGATCAAGTGCTTCAAGTGCAACAAGCTTGGTCACTATGTTCGTTCGTGTACGAGTGGAGGCGACGAGGTAACTTGTAAAAATACTAGTTACATATGTGTTTCTAGTTCAATATTTCTTGTGGAATCTAATCCATTTTGGATAATTGATTCAGGTGCCACCGACCACATAGCAAGGGACAGACGGTCCTTCGTGGAGTATCACCGGATACCCCAAGGAACGAAGTGGATCTATGTAGGAAACAACACACGTGTTGAAGTGAAAGGCGTTGGGACTTGCAAGCTAGTCTTGGACAACGGCCGCACTCTCCTACTTCATGATGTCCTCTTCGCTCCAGATATTCGAAGGAATATAATTTCTGTGGTCGTGTTAATGGGTCTTGGCTATAACTGGTTTTTTCATGATTGTAATATGGACTTAAGTTGTAATAATACTCTTATTGGTACTGGGTATGTATTTAAAGGATTTATTGTAATGAGTACAATGTATGATTCCTCATGTAATGAAAATTTCCTTATTGCAAATTCTAAGACTTATGAGTCTGATGTGATTTGTTGGCACTCAAGGCTTGGTCATATTGGACCAACACGTATGGATAGACTTGCCAAACGTGGCCTTCTATCCAATGTTTCAAAGGTTGAAATGTCGACCTGCGAACATTGCCTAGTGGGGAAATCTTGTCGCAAGCCGTTTGGAACCGGCACAAGGGCCGAGGTTCCATTACAGCTTATCCATTCGGACATATGTGGTCCGATGAATGTCAAGACAAGACGCGGGAAGTCCTATTTCATCACTTTTATTGATGATTTCACCCGATTCGGACATATCTATTTGATATCCCACAAAAGTGAAGCATTGGCTTGCTTTAAAAACTATATGAGTTTAGTGGAGAATCAATTAGATCGCAAGATTAAGGTCTTGCGAACCGATAGGGGCGGTGAATATCAATCAACAAGTTTTAAGGAACTTTGTGATGAAAAAGGCATAGTACATCAGGTAACTATGCCTTATACTCCTCAACAAAACGGTGTTGCAGAAAGGAGAAATAGGACTCTAATGGAAATGGTCCGTTCAATGATGGCGCAAGCTAACTTGCCAATCACCTTTTGGGGTGATGCATTATTGACGGCCGCTTTCATTTTAAACCGCGTACCCTCGAAATCAGTTAGCTCCACTCCTTATGAGTTGTGGAACCAAAGGTCTCCTGACTTAAACATTTTTGAAACCTTGGGGTTGTGCATCCTACGCACATATTTCCTCCCATAAGTATGGCAAACTTGGGCCAAGGGGAAGGAAATGTATCTTTATATGATACACAAAAAACTCCAAAGGTTATGTTTTTGTTAGTCAGGAAGACAATGGTGGGCTAATTGAGTTTGAGACGAGGGATGTCACTTTCTTGGAAAACGAGTTTCCAAGACAGGGCGAGATAAGTCAGGACTTATCTCTATTTGAGATTTATGATCAAGAAGGATTACCTCATTCGAGTGGGAGAATTCTTTGTGAAAACGAAAATACGTTTCAACCTTCACCAATGGATTATACGAATGACGATTATCCTATTCCAAACGGGAATAATGATCCAAGTGGGAGCAATTCTAACGACATTCCAAGTGGGAGTGATATTAGAATTGATCTAAATTCGAGTCAACAAGGACTTGAAGAATCTCAAATACGACGTAGTAGTCGTACAAGGTTGGCTCCTCTAATATTTGAGGATGAATTTCCGCAAACCTTTATGACTTTACTACAAGAAGATGACGAGCCTGCTACTTTCAAACAGGCCGTATCTTGCCCTGCTAAAGACAAATGGATGGAAGCGATGCAAGAGGAGTTAGAATCCATGAAAGTTAACCAAGTCTGGGACTTAGTTGACTTACCCAGAGGACGTAGAGCTATTGAGAACAAATGGGTTCTCAAGATCAAGGATAAGGCTGATGGCTCTATTGACAGATATAAAGCTCGCCTTGTCGCGAAAGGTTTTACGCAACAGGAAGGGATAGACTACGAAGAGACCTTCTCACCTGTTGTTCGTTTTACCTCGATTCGCCTGATTCTGGCAATGGTAGCTTGCTTAGACCTCGAATTACATCAAATGGATGTAAAGACTGCCTTTCTCAATGGAGAATTGGAAGAGGAGATCTATATGGAACAACCAACAGTGTTTGTAAAAGAAGGAAACGAACATAAGGTTTGTAAGCTTCTTAAATCCATATATGGTCTTAAACAATCCTCGAGGCAATGGTATATACGGTTTCAAGAAGTTGTCTTATCAAATGGTTTTACCATGCTTGATGAAGATAACTGCGTATATATCAAGAGGATTAAAAGCAAGTATGTTATCATGTCTCTATATGTAGATGACATTTTAATAGCCGGAAATGACAAGGGCTTTGTGATGGATATCAATGCTTGGCTTTCATCAGTTTTTAAGATGAAAGACATGGGATAAGCCGCATATATCCTTGGAGTTAAGATTTCAAGGAATCGTTCGAAGAAACTTCTTTCTCTTTCACAGGAGACTTATATAAAGAAGGTTCTAGAACGATTTAATATGCAGGACTGCAAGTCCATTGATACTCCTATAAGCAAAAGCGATAATTTATGTCTGAAATCATGTCCTAAGAACCAAAAGGAGAAAGAGATTATGGAAAAAGTTCCATATTCCAGTGCAGTTGGTAGTCTTATGTACGCTATGATGTGTACAAGACCGGACATCTGTTTTGCCGTTGGAATGGTAAGTCGTTACCAATCCAACCCAGGGCAAGTACACTGGAAAGCGGTTAAGAGGATAATGCGGTATTTCAAAGGAACTGCAGACTTTACTTTATGCTATCAAGGAGATGCCTTGAGGCTCGAAGGCTACACTGATGCTGATTGGGCAGGTGATCTCGATGAGCGACGATTGACCTCAGGATATGTTTTTCTACTCGGATCTGGTGCAATATCTTGGAGTAGCAAGAAACAATCCTGCATCGCACTTTCAACTATGGAAGCCGAGTTTGTAGCATTTAGCATGGTAGTCCAAGAGGCTGTTTGGCTTAGGAAATTCTTAGACAGGCTAATTGATGCAAGTGACTCAGGTGATGTACATATACACAGCGACAGTCAAGCATCTATAGCTTACGTCAAAGATCCTAAATTTCATTGTAAGACCAAACACATTGATATCCGCTACAAATTTACAAAAGACTATGATAAGACCAAGAAGGTGGACATAAGGTACATATCTACGCATGAGATGATAGCGGATCCGCTCACGAAGGCGATCCCCTGAGATGTGTTTTACAAACACTTATCATCCCAAGGATTGTGTAAGAGCTGAGTTGTACCAATGTAAATTCCCATGTCTGTAAATGATCAAATTTAATAAAAGAATATGTTCTTTTTCAAACATTGCATATGAATTTCTTGAGAAATGTTTGTGTACATTTTTGAAATCTCAGATATACTTTCTAGTATGTCGGACAGATTGAGGTTGGCTCTCTCACATGAGCAACCGCCTTATTCTATCAGACGGATAGAATAGAGATGAGACCTGTTTAAAGTCAAAATCATCAGACGGATGATTTAGAGTCATGACTTAAACAAAATGGTCGCATGAAAGATCTGCATCATATGGATGCTTACAAAAGATCTAAGAGGATTTTGAAATCCTATCTGTCTAAATGCGGGATGTGAGTCCAAAGGATTATTTGAGTAGAAAAAGGGACTCAGAGTCAGACATTGTGGTGTCTGATCATCATCCTTACAACATCATTGAGACATACACTCCCTGGGAAAGGAGCGATGTTGTAATACGTATTCATACTACGTATGCATTTTTTGACCATTGGGTTAGAATAGTAAATAAGTTTACTATTATGTGAGACCCAAAGACCACATGGGTCTTAATTCATTACCCTTATGGACTCTAATTGGTTCCTTTAGATTTGACCGGGTGATTGCTATCTTAGCATGTTACTTATGGACTATGGTTAATTCGGTCCGGTGGGGCATGTTAGAAAAGCAAGTCAAGTCAAGATCGAAAGGATCGCAAGAAGAGGAAGATTAATTTCGCATTCACATTTGGACTTTAAAGATTCAAAGCTGCCCAGCCAATTGCAATCCAGATAGGATTCAATTGTTGAATATAAAGTATAAGAAATGTGAAGAAATAATCTAGGGTAAAGCATGCGTTGATCTACTCAACTTTGCACCTCGAGGAGTGTTGTGTACCTCTAACAAGTGCACAACAGCGGACTCTATGCGCATGACGGTCACACGGCCTATTTCTCGGTATGATAAACAGAAGAGTTAGAGGAAAATAAGTTTCCTTACAATCCCCTCAAGTGTGAGTGGGAGATGTTGGATATGGATGACATAAATACACCCATGAGGGGATGTATGAGGGTATACGGACCTCAGATGTCGCGTGCACGAAGGCGTGCGCGAAGGGAACCTTTTCTCGTGTGAAAAGGACCACTCGATAAGTGGAAAAAGCCACTCGATAAGTGGAAAAAGCCACTTTATAAGTGCAAAATGGCACTTGATAAGTGGATAAAGAAGAAGATAAATGAAGGTGCTAATATAGGCTAATAAGCTTATAATTGGTTATTTCCCACAATAACCACCCCTAAAGCCTATAAATAGGACCCAAGGGTAAGGCATTCATTCACACTTTCCATGCCATAAGTTTGCACAAGGCATCCTTATGTTCTTCTTCTCCCTTCCATTAAAATCCTCTTCTAGTTAGAGATTTAGGTGGTGAAACTCTGCTTCGATCCTCCGTGACGAAGTATCGACCATTGTGGCGAATCCGAGGGCGAAGTTCCGAGATTACCGTGCCGCATACGCAAGCGTAAGTCTAAACTTTATTTATCGATCCTAACGGTGTTTTGACAGGATCCTATATAGATCGCATACAAACTCGGCTAGATCAACCAAAAAACATCCCTTTTTGAAACAACGCAACCTAAAAATCCCAACTTTACATCTAAATCCTAAGATCCTAGGGCTAATCCATTAGCCATAGATAGAACTACTCATGAATCCTAGAGATAGACATAGAAGATTCAATAAAACTTTGAGAGTTCATCATGGCATGCAAAAGCATCAAATCAAGCATAGGAAGTTTAGATATCGTTACCAACACGACGTAGAGCGATAGTAAACACAAGAGAATTAAGAATATCAAGCTTCCACGCAATAAAGATCAATAAAAATCCAAGCTTTAGTCGTCACAAAATAGGGACGGAACAAAACTTCTCTAGATCTAAAAACTCTAATTAAAACTAAGGGAAATATTAAAAGTCTAGTCTCCCCCGCAAATAAGGTAAAAATCGTGCTTAAATACAAGGGGTATGGATCCTCCAAAGTCTGGGAAAATCTGGGCACTTGGGCCCACTAACTTGGCTGGTCGCATCGTGCTACTCGGTCGACTAGCGGCGCCTGTTCAGTCGAGTTGACATAGGCTCTGCTTTGCTTCTTCTGCTGCTTTAGCTGATATGGCCTACTCGGTCGAGTAGCCGATCTGCTCGGTCGAGCAGCTTTGCTGCTCGGTCGAGCTAGGGCGCTCGGGGAGAAGTCCATAATAAGCGTTCTGTTTGAATACAGCTCGGTCGAGCTGGATATTCTGCTCAGTCGAGTAGGTGTGTTTGTTTCCTCTGCATCATCGGCATGTCTGCTCTGTCCTGTAGCATCAGCACTTGACCGAGTGGCCTGGGAAACTGAACATGGGCTGGAGCTAGGATCTTCATCTCTCGCTCTCTTCTCCTCCTCTCCTCAAATCTTCCTCCTTGCCTCAGCGAACTCTCATGGAACCTCGCCAATGACGTCCCGGATGTACCGAATGTGTCCATGTCCCTAAATAGCTCCAATTCGTTCCAAAACTCCTGAAAACCCACAAGCTATACAAAACTCGAATATGTCGTTAGAAGCGCGATAATATATGAAAATGTGGGTTTTGGAGGCGAATATGATATGGAATGATGCAATAAAAATATATAAAATATGGACACATCATACCTACAAGTCCTTTCTTCTTATTCTTCTTGTATTTGTCGGACTTGTTGTATTTCAGTGCTTTCCACTTCTCCTTGTTCTTTAGCATTGTGCAATCCTTCATGATGTGCTCTGGCTTGTTACACTTATAGCAAAGAGAAGAAGAGTTAGCGGAATTAGATCTCGAGGAAAATTTACCTTTGCGAAAGAAGCGTTGGAGCTTCTTCTCTATGAGCACCATGGATTCAAAATCCATCTCATCACCGGATTCATCACTTTTGGAGGATGAAGAAGTAGCTTTGAACGTAATTGCTTTCTTCTTTGCCTCCGTTGGCTTTATCATTCCCCTTATCTTTAATCGGTTCTCCCTTCTCACTTCATACGACATGAGTGTACCAATGAGGTTCACCACGGTGTAGCTTTTCATGTCATTAACCTCTTCAATTGCTATTGTTCTTCTTTCCCATTTTCAGGTAATAGACATGTGATCTTCCTCACCTTCTCTTGCTGGGTGTATGTCTTTCCAAGAGCTTCAAGCTCGTTCGTGATGTCTATGAAGCGAGCATACATCGAAGAAATGTTCTCATCTTCCTGCATTTGAAACATATCGATGGTTTGCACTGCAACATATAACTTCGACAATTTTACCTTGTTGCTCCCTTCGTGGGTGACGATGAGATGATTCCAAATTTGATGTGCACTCTTACATGTGCATATCTTATTGAACTTATCGGGATCCAAAGCACAAAGAAGATCGTTTATTACCTTGGCATTGTTCACCTCTGCAGACTTCTCGGTGGGAGTCCATTTGTCGTAGTCCTCTTTTGTGGGCTCTACGTATTCCTTGTGGAGGATTCTCCATAGAGAAGCACTCCTAAGGAACGTCTCCATCTCGCACTTCCAATAGCCGAAATTCATACCATTGAAGCGCAGAGGACGAACTGTAGATTGGCCTTCAAAGACGAAAGAAGCACCGTCTCGATCATGATTGTTGTAGGAAGTAGGTGGAGGAACGTTGTTGTTGTTGTTGGATGCCATAGCTATAACCTTGTGCTCTGATACCAATTGTAAGGACCCTGTGCTATGAGGAAAACACTAGAAGGGGGGTTGAATAGTATTTTAAAAATTAAATAGGAATTAACGCCTAATTAAAATCCTAACCAACAAAGATGCGGAATTATAATGTACCAACAATAAAAACAATCAAACACAAGATGTTTCAAGGGTTCGGATTACCCAAGTCAAACCCGACTTGTTCCCGATAATCCTACGTCCCTACCACCCGGGGTACCATCCAGATACTCAAGCTAAAACCCTAGCTTGAGTTTTCCTTTCAACCCACTTGTAGCAACCCTACAAGTGTAATCAATATGAGATATTGATGACCTTGAATCTCACAACTTGAGATCAAGCAAACACTCTTACAAACTGAGAGCAAAACCAATTTAACAAAAGTTATAAAATTGAATACACTTACACGTTGGGTTTTCAGGGTCCTTAGGGCAATAAAATCGACGTTCAGCCTAAGTCGGTCGGACGACAAAAAAAAAATAGCAGCAGAAAACAGATTTAAAACTATTTTAAATCTAGCCCTAAAGAGAACAACCCTAGCTATAATCTTTACTATACCGGGGTTGGGTCTGACCAACACCTAAGGATAAATCTATCAACCTATTTGCAATTATAAACGCATGTTTAATTAAACTACATACTTTTCCATTCGTTTCCGTAGAATACGAAGCATCGTTTTCAGCAACATTTCTTTGGCCCCGCGCCGCTTCTCCCAAGCCGAACCGCGTCCCGAGTTGCACCTCGTCCCGAGCCAAACCGCTTCCCGAACCGCACCACGTCCCAAGGCGAGCAACACCCTTGTCGCCGAGTCAACCACGCACCGAAGAAGATTTCACCTTGAGTGGATCCTTCGTCAAGACTTCGGATCCAATCCGAGCTCCTTCGTATCTTTGCTAGAGCCCGATCAGGAGCAAGAAATAATTTTAGGGAGAAAGACAGAATATTTATTTTAAGCTCAGCTCCGGGCTTTCTCACGTTTAAAGGAGCTACTCAGGTCTGGAGCTTGAGACGAGTTTCAAGGAGGGGGTAGACCTCTATTTATATAGGCGGCTGACCCATCCCCTTCACTCCATATCTGATGTAGGACTAAAAGTTTTGGAAAAAAAATTAATTAAAGTTGCATTTCACAAAGGCCAAACTTTAGCGAATTTTTTCTCTCTCACCATTGAGCTTCGCAAGTGATACAATATATCAAATCGGAAAGTGTTGAATGGTGAACGCGTAGGAAGAAACGGCACGTCATTCCGAGTTCGTTTGACCCCTCAAACGAGTGTCCAAACATAGCCTAAAACTAGTTTTTCACAAAAACTACAGCCATCGCACAAAACTATGTTTAAAACCCCCATACTCTAGCCTCCAGGTGGGTCGGGTGCCTGCCAGGCAGGCGCCTGGCCCACAATGCCAAATTTGACTTTTTTTCATTGTTTTGGCTCTATTTTGTGTGTTTAATGTCCGTTGACACGGTTTGAAGCTGCGTTTAGACCGGGATGATTCCGTCATCCAGGTAACCTTTTCCTTGCGTTTATTATATTAAATATATACGTAAACATTTTACGACACATTTAATTCCCTTTGCATCATATGCAAAATTCCCACATATTATATTAATATCCATTTGCATCAAATACAAATGAACTGAGGGTATACATCCCTCAACATCTCCCACTTGGACTCAGGATCATTTATCCCGAATGCAAAAGCTAACTGCAAACTCTTTGCAGTTTTCTATCCCTTGCATCAAATGCATATTCTCCCTAATTTCTACCTATTACTTGACGAAGATCTCACTCTTGTGAGACCCTACAGCCTGACCCTACTATGGGGCTCGAAACCCCAGACGGTAGTAACCACGAGCAGCAGGTGTCGTCCATGTTTTGGTATCATAATTATGTGGTTAACTCATTAACATGAGTATTGTCAGGACTACCCTGACTGTGTCTGTGATGAATATCGCAGTTTTAGTCCCCTAATCAAACCTAGGGTACGGTCAAACGGTCAACCCCAATAGCTTGAACTTGGTTAGTTTACATCGGTCTTTCGTCAAATAATGTTGGACTTCTTCCAACATACTTTGGCCAAAGTTGTTCACTAAAGACCGAACCAACACATGCGACACTAACTCTCCCATAACGGGAGAGATGAATTCTCTCTTGGTCATTACTTTCCTCGCACGCTTCAAGTGTCACCCAACCAAAGACCGTTCGACAGGCCTTGCCTTGAAGCTAGGTCAGAAATCTAAGTGACACCATTCATGAACAGGTTCGTACAATGACCTCAAGTCTAAGGACCAACTTGCCTATCATCACAGAGAGTTATCACTGACAAATTAGTTATGTTAACCATGTGATAACTCTCATTAGGTCGTTCAGTGAACTCGTTCTCCAATGAGCACATGTGTCTCGTCTCCGACTTCGCCAAGTCGAACGACCATGAGATCATCGTCACCACTCCATGGTGAAGACAAAGACACAATGGTCTTTCCGATGTTTAGATATCCTTTTCTCGAAATATCTATGACCATGAACGATTTCAGACTTAAGCTACTAACGGTCAAACAATTCTCCATGATCGAGATCCTCATTTCGATACTTATTTAACCTTGAATTAAGTCTTAGGACTCTATCTAAGTTCTAATGTTGACTATATTATTATTAACGTAGATAAATTTTATCATACAGCTTACTGTAATTTTGAACAAGATGTTTGTACACATACAAAGAGATAAACTTCATCGAGTTCGAGGGCATGCCTATCTCCAACATTTTTCACTTGTACTCAGGCCCATTTATCCCGGTATCTCATAGCGCATTACACATAAGTCTCTCTAGACTTTATGTGGCAGAGCCTTCGTAAGCGAATCTGCTAAACCATCTTTAGTTATAGAATTAAGGATTTTTCTATGTTTATGTTAGACCACACATTTGAATATCATCCAAATAATTTACTTGGTCTCTTGGAATCCATAATAAATGTCTTTCCTGGATCTCATCCAGCTCATCGTACCTTACAAGAATAATCCAAATAAGTTACTGGTCATTTAGACGGTTCATAATCATTTCTGGTAAAGTGTCAAACTCTCTGACCACTTTGTCAAAACATATGTTTCGGCTCCTTGATGCCTCGCATGTTTTTATTCGCTTCAACTGATCTTGAAAACTCTCTAGCCGATTCATATAAGTTTGTTCTTCTAAATCATATTTAGAAAACAGACTATACATGAATGCTCCAGTTTTCATGGTCATCATGAGCATTTACATCGAATTCGGTACGAGTAGATCTGTACACATCTGCTGGCGAGAAAGTTTCATCATAATCCGTTTATAGGAGTTAGGATGATAACCGTTCTCAACCAACACAAGTTGTACTTCACTATTTTCCTTCTGCACCAAACTTCTAGACTCGAAGATTCACTTGCAGCCAAAAGAAACACTTTCCTTGGGTACGTAAACTAAAGTCCATATTTTATTCAAGTGCAAGGACCATGTTTGGACTGCATCAAGCTATTTCTTAGAGTCACTACTCTGAATGGAATCTTGGAAGTTGTCTGGGCCATCATCAACTATGATGTCTTACTCGACTTTTCGTCTCACGAGACTCGAGTAATCCTTTAACTTCCTAACCATTAATTTGAGGAATATCATATTGATAAGGTCCTCGCAGAATCATATCAAGAACCTAGGCATTACTATCTGGGACTTAACCCAGATGAAGGATTATAACTTAGAGTCACTTGCTATGCTTCGCACCATGTCTAACAAAGTGCGATTCATGCTCTCCAACACACCGATGTGTTAAGAGACTTAATCTGAGAGAAAATTACATTTTCTTTTAATTTCGCAAGAATTATATAGCTAAGTATTCGACTCTTCGATCTGATCGAAGCAGTTCAAATGCTTCTTTGCAGTGTACTCTATTTTATCAGACTAGTGTTTCATCAAGAACACGTGTCGTAATAAAATAAGTATAACATATCTAGGCTAATTTAGACTTGGGTCTGGATACTAACGTATGTATAAGACCATGAGTTCTCCAACTCATTCTCCCACTGTTATACAGGAGGAGTTTGGCCATCATACCTTTGAGACAAGACTTACAAGTGTCTTTCGACTCATAATACGAGAGATCAAAACTCTCTTTATGTGACTTGTCAAGTCTGTTCTCATCGGTACGACCTAGTCTATTTTGCCATAGATAAATTTTATATAACTTGCGTATTCGTGTATTAATATTTAATACAATATCATTATACAAAACATTCACACCGAGACATTGTTTCAGAAGCAAAGTGACGACATTCGCCAAAATGTTTTCTCCTTTTGTATAACAATTATCGTGAAATCATGACATCAAATGTCACATTTTCAGTTCCTCCTACTTTTGTCTTTTCTTATCATATTCAAAACTTTCTTTCTTAATGCCTTCTTCGTTCTAAATCACATTTAGACAATACTTTCCCAACAAAAATTATTAGCTATGCAAGTACCTTACGTATCCAAACACTTGAGCTTCACAACCATGAGTTGACTCAACAAGTTGCTTGACTCAAGATCTGATTTGGATACATGGTCTTGCACCGCTCATGCACTCATCTTCGATTCAAATATTTTGATCAATCTTGCGGATCGAAACCGTTTTCCATACAACCTTGAGTTGACTCAACAAATTGTATGAAGAAACTTGCTTTGAACATCAGTCTGTTCAAGCTGCCCCTCATAGAGGCGAGTGGCAGGTAGCGTGCTTTTATTTTGTTGGACACGGAGCTCAAGGAAATCATTGTCCGTAAGCTTGTGCTAGGAAGGACAGTTTAAGGTCAGTGAGAACCAGGTTTAGGCTACCAACCTTGATTTGAGTTGATATTCCTTAAACAATCATCTTAACCAGTTTACATTTTCCTTTAGGATATTATTTTTGGATTCCATCATGTATAACATAGAATTACTTAGTTTCGCATATGTTCAATGATTTTTTAAATATAGTTAAAATGGATTTTTTATTCAACTATATTCTCCCACTATTTTAGCAATCATCTTAAGCCATATAGATGAACGAATAATAATATTTAGTAGGTAAGGGACCCGACCACCCTGAATCTCATAACCTTGCATTAGCTCAACAAGTTGCTTAACTCTGCGATCGGTAGACGACTCTTCATCTATCACATCGAATGTGATTCCCTTATAGGTTTTTGCCCCTCGTCACCTATAACCTTGAGTTGGCTCAACAAATCATAAAGACTAGTCTAGTCAGACCCTTACTTTCTTATCAAATCCTAACTTGCACCGGCACTCGGTTTGTTTACGACACGATGGTTTGGATTAAGTCGAACAACATCACATGTTTAATGGAATTGGTTTCCAAAAGATAGTCATGTTACAGCTTGAGTTGACTCAACAATTATAACATGAAATCCATGGTTCCCAAAGTCCAAAAGTAAGGACGGTTGCGGCTAACCTTGAAGAAGATTTTTAACGTAATTGACTAAATATAATCGACAATGTCACATTATCATAATTTGCATCCTTGCGGTCCAGCAGAACACGGCTATGGATTTGACTAAGCCAGGATCACTATTCCAAGTCGAGCTAGGGTGATCCACAACACTAGTCAAAAAACATTAGACCGGATCATGGTATATTGAAGAAAACTTATTATTCATATGTATCCCGTTCGATTAGAAATGGCTTCATTAAAACTAGTTAATCCTATCAACTAGTTGAATCCTAAAATTCAAAAATATTAGGATTGGTTAATAACTTTTATTAATGTCCTTATCAACTATAAGGATTTTTAAGGTGCTATCATAATCATGTATTAGGCATTTTAAAATTCAAGTTGCAACAATTTAAATCATAGCCTTTTGTTCAAAATTATTATTAAAACAATTAAAATAATAATTTGAAGAGGCTACCCTAAACAGGAATTTAATATGTTGCAACAATTTTTAAATCATAGCATGTCCTTCAAAATTATCATATAATTTTCTTAAGGCTTTTAATGACTGTCCTAAAATTCTTTCTTGAATTATCACATAATCAAAAATAACTAATATAACCATTAAAATATCAACAAAACAATTTAGCTAAGCATGCAACTTAAAATTATCACATAAATCTAAGTTACATCAATAATTATCAAATAATTATAAAGATCTAATTTTTAAAATTATCACATGATTTTAAAATTAAATCTAATTTTCGAAAATAAAAACATTGCTTTAAAACGACATTTTTAATAGTTTAAATTAAAACCTCCATCTCATGGAGAAACATGCTGTATCACATACATTTTATAAATGCAAATTATAGATCAGGTAGACTGGCTCTGATACCGATGTTGGGTTTTCAGGGTCCTTAGGGCAATAAAATCAACGTCCACCCTAAGTCGGTCGGACGACGAAAACAAAATAGCAGCGGAAAAACAGATTTAAAACTATTTTAAATCTAGCCCTAAAGAGAACAACCCTAGCCAGAATCTCTACTATCACGGGGTTGGGTCCGACCAACCCCTAAGGATAGATCTATCAACCTATTTGCAATTATAAACGCATGTTTAATTAAACTACATACCTTTCACTTCGTTTCTGCAAAATATGAAGCGTCGTTTTCAGCAACATTTCTTTGCCTCCGCGCCGCTTCTCTCAAGCCGAACCGCGTCCTGAGCCACACCTCATCCCGATCCGAACCGCTTCCCGGACCGCACCACATACCAAGGTGAGCAACACCCTTGTCGTCGAGTCAACCACATGCCGAAGAAGATTTCACCTTGAGTGGATCCTTCGTCAAGACTTCGGATCCGATTCGAGCTCCTTCGTAGCATTGCTAGAGCCCGATCAGGAGGAAGGAAGAATTTTAAGGAGAAAGAGAGAATATTTATTTTTAGCTCAGATCCGGGATTGCTCACATTTAATGGAGTTACTCAGATCTGGAGCTTGGGACGAGTTTCAAGGAGGGGGCAGACCCCTATTTATATAGGCGGCTAACCCCTCCCCTTTACTCCATAACCGATGTGGGACTAAAAGTTTTGGAGAAAAAATTAATTAAAGTTTGCCTTTCACAAAGGCCAAACTTTAGCGAATTTTTCCTCCCTCACCGTTGAGCTTCGCAAGTGATACAACCTATCAAATTGAAGAGGGTTGAACGGTGAACGCGTAGGAAGAAATGACACGTCATTCCGAGTTTGTTTGTCCCCTCAAACGAGTGTCCAAACATAGCCCAGAAGTAGTTTTTCACAAAAACTGCAGCCGTCGCACCTGGGTTTTAAAAAAAACCCCTACAATAGCCTCCAGGCAGGTCGGGCGCCCGCTAGGCGGGCGCCGGGCCTGCAATGCCAAATTTGGCTTCTTTTTCACTGTTTTGGCTCTATTTTGTGTGTTTGGTGTCCGTTTTTGACGTCGTTTGAACCTGCACTTAGACCGAGACGATTCCGTCATCCAGGTAACCTTTTCCTCGTGTTTATTATATTAAATATACACGTAAACACTTTACAACACATTTAATTCCCTTTGCATCATATGCAAAATTCCCACATCTTATATTAATATCCATGCATCAAATACAAATGAACTGAGGGCATACATCCATCAACATTACAAACACCTATGCCTTGAAGTAGAACTTGAAGGAGAAAGAGTGTTAAGTGTGTTGATCTCTTCCTAGAAGAGAGAGTAGTCATTTCTCTTGTCACTACCAAATGCCTAGAAGATATGAACTTAGATTCTAGATTGGAGAGCAAGAGAGAATGAGGGCTAGTAAGATTTAGCACTTGAGAGCTTGAGAGCTTGAGAGATGAAATCAATGAATGCGTAAGGGTTCCAAGAAGTCTCTAATGGAGCAGTAGGAGACCAATTTATAAGTTCTCTAAAACCCACAAACGTTGTACCCAAAACCCTCTACAAATTTCGTTTGAGAAAGGCTTGACGGCTAAATTAACGCGACAGACAGGAGACTGATGAAGAACACACGGGCACCTGCTGCACTGTGTCAGAGGGTATGCGAAAATTTAAACTGTAACTTACCACGTAGGACAGTCGACTAATGAAGGTTGGACAGGCGCCTGAAAAACCTTCAGCAGGTGTCTGAGTGGCAAAGTGCGAAAGTTACCAAAACTCCAGAATTCTGGGAAGCAAGGATATGCAACTGATGATGGTTGGTCAGGTGCCTGAAAACAAGCATGCACCTGAGAAACCTTCGTCAGGCATCTATGTGCGCAAGTGCAAAACTTTCCAAAATGAAAGATATGGGCAAGGGATGGACAGGCGACTGTAGCGGTATAGACAGGCGCATGTGCCATGGGCAGGCGCATGTAAAACAAACTTAAGGTGTCTGGCTGCACAAGTGCAAAAGTTGACAAAACTTGGTATCTTTGGGCAAGCTGATACAGGCGACTGACTAACAAGTCACAGGCACCTGGAACTAGATAGGCGCATGTACTTTGTACAACAATCACCTGTTGAAAGTTAAGAATGAAAGGCCCAAAATATCATGTCAAAACATGTGCATTACAGACGACTGTTGAACAATTCTCAGGTGGCTGTATGGAGATAGGCACCTGTAATTTATTCTTCAATTACCTGTCAGAAGTCCAAAATGCACATGTTAGGGAAATTAAAGTTAGAGTCCTGGGAAATGAGTTCTAATGGATTCCTAGGCTAGATTGTGTGAAGTGTGAGAGCTCCAAGAATATTCTACTTCAAGGCTACATTCTAAGGAGACAGAAACAAGAGAATAAAAAGATTACATTAAATTTTTGCTTCTCTTCTTTCTCTTGAATGAACTTGAAGTCTTCTTGAAGCTTCTTTCTTTAACTTTGATCACCCAATCGACTCTACAAGCTTTGATTGATCTTTGATTATCATTCATTGCACTTTGATCTTCATGAATGGATTAGGCAATGAATTAACTGCTTTGAGGGGATTAGTCATAAGTATTTATGTTTGCTCATCATCAAAACCAAGTGAGGAGAAGTCAATACCCAACAACTATGAGATACATATTCCAAATATGAAAACTCAAAATGCATTAATATCAAGGAAAACATCATGAATTTTTCAAAGAAACTAATTCACGAAGGAGGAATACTGCGAAACCACGATCGCATCTCCGAAAACATTTTCTCTTGATTTTCTACATATCGATTCAGGTCACCCCGTATATTACTCACTTCTTCGATCAATACATCAAGGTTTTCATTGGTGGAGAGTCCAGGGGATACGAAAGCATTAGAAGAAGATTGATGTGCTTCTTCACCGAGATGCATCCTAGAAATAATGGATTTGTCTATGGGAACTTCTAGGGGCATGATATCGGTTTCGAAATCAAAAGGAACTTCAAAGTGGGCAAATATTTTTGTATGTAGACAACCATGATATATGGAATGATACGATGTCTTCAAAATATTTTCAAAGAACAATTGTGCCCAGTTGATTCTAATCTTACCCAAAAGTGCATACACATACTTAGAAGCATCTATATAAACATAGGAATTGCTACCATCTTTTGAAAAAGATTGAAAGATAGTGTGCGGCCAATGATCCTAGCATCGGGACGAAAAGCTTTAAGATTCATGCCGGGCGTGATGGGCTGTAAGTTAATGAACATCCGATCAATAATGCTTGGGTCATTGAATGTCGCTAAGTGGAATGCCATTAGACGAGATGTTAAAGATATTTCCAATTTTGACGGAAGTGAGCTTAATATCAGCCCGAATGCCATTAAATGAGATGTTAAAGATATTTCCAATTTTGACGGAAGTGAGCTTAATATCAACCCCTATGATAATGCTCTCGATCTTGGAATTGCTAATCCTTTCTACATGTGTGTAGAAAAAAATTACCAATCTTGGATAGCATTGAGAAGCATTTTGAAATGAAAATAGTTCATATAAGTGGGAATCTCTAAAATATTGTGGGATGCCATAAGTGACAAGCTCATCAAACTTGATGAATCTTTCACACATCATATTGTCCCTTGAATACTTTAGATATTCTTCTTCATATAAGGGATCTTTAAGATAAAGATGATATGTGTTATGGTGATCACTAGATGAAGATGCTTGGGATGATTTTCTAAGTTTCTTTGGCATGATTCTAAGATTAGATAATTAGCCATGGAATGTGCAAACAGTATCAACCAAGTATGAAACTGAACTAAATTTGAATTGAGATGAGAGATGGGAAGTTATACCTAATAAAAGAATTTGACCCAAGATGAAAGTTTTCTTCAATTGCTGCTGAGAGGAAGAGCTCGGCTGGACAATGGGAGAAATAGTTGTAAATCAGTCAAATTGGGAAAAAGGGATGAAGAACTAAGATTTTATCTTCTTCCTCAAAGAGATGAATGATTTTAGGCCATGTTATCAAATATTAAGGGTTGGAATAACTCCACTTAAGTTACTAGACCCGCTAGAGAAGTGGGTAAACCTGATATCTCAAAGAAAATTCGCAAAATCCAATACAGATTTAAAGCAAAACTTCAGCCACTAATCGACTACCTCAGAAGCACTAATGGACTATTATAGAGGTAGTCGACTAATTTTTAAAAAATAGTCGACTACTCTATTGACAAAGCATAAGATTGATGATCTGACATCAAATTGACTCTTGATCCAAAGAATAGATCATATTCGAAGGCTATTTATCATATAAAACCTATAAAAACCATTATCAAAAAATTTAAAACAATTTTTGAAAACCGTTATGCAATATGCTTAGAAATCATTTCAAAACAAATTCTAAACTAGACTAACCAATGTTAGGGTATCACGTCATGTATGTATACCCTACAAATGTATTTTTAATCATAATCATCCATTAGGAACCCAAATCTGATAAGGATGGGCTTTCCCATGCATATGCACATAATCACGAAATGTATACATATCATGCATAACATTGTAAATATAAACATGTTTATCTATATCCTTCAAATGTCTAGGAACCCAAATCATTCCATCATGCTTCCTAATATTCTTCTTAACATGGTGTGCAATGTGTTTGTGTGAGGCATAAGACATATTATGATCCGTGTGTGAGTATCGCATTGTGTGCATTGTGTGCAAGATATTTAGTATACTTTCTATACATGAACGCATGGTGTTTCTTAACATTGTGTACATGCTCATAAGTGGGTTTAACATGTTTAACTACATGGTATGTTGTGTGGACATGCTTGTGTGGAGTAGCTTTAGAATTTGGATTGTTGTTAACTTTTTCAAGTTTTTTGAACGAGTTCATCATGCTTGAGCTTACTTGTGCTCAAATCTTTGCAACCATTTCCAATTTATCATTAATGCATAAAACATACACGGCATACTCATTTTTCAATGAATTATGATCACACAACAATGTATCATATTTAAGCTTTAAACTAGCAAGATCATAGGATGAAAAACTATTGCTACTACAATCATTTTTCAATACATCAAAATCATTCAACAAAATATTGTGCTTAATCTTAAGCTTGCTGTGATCATTATTCAAAGCATTAAAATTACTTTCTAACTTTTTCTTCTTTTTATTCAATTTCTCAAATTCAAGATATAATCTCGCATATTCTTCTTCTTAATTAAATTCACTATCACTATCATTGTCAGAGTCACTTACCTGATTTTCATCAGCTTAACAAGAAATTAAGCAAAGTTTATTTTTGAAGCTCTCTTCTTCACATCCTTTTATTGGTGCTCTCCTCATAGGTTGTCCTCCATAGTCTCAAGATCTCTTGGGTTGTGCCAAACCCTAAAATTTCACCAAAAATTTCGTTAGTTAAATAAGAACAAACAATACGCATTACCTTGATGTTCATTGAGTAGATCTCCTTTTGTTCTTTGGTCCAAGAAGCTTTTGGTGTGGTTGGAACCACATATGCGTCTTGGAGAAATATTCCATACTGAAGGTCTTCGACCTCCAAATGAATCTCCATCTTTCTTCCCCAAGAAGAATAGTTTGTTCCATCAAAAATGGGTGGAGACATGAACCTTCGACCATGTGCCATCTTTGTTGATGCTATCAAATCAACCAACGCTTTGATACGGTGGACACCTAATGCCACAAGTAGGAATCATGTAGATAGCAAACTAAACACTAGAATGGTGGGTGATTAGTGTTTCAAAAATTCAAGCACAAATAAAACTAATCTCATAAGTTTAGCCTAAGTATATTGAGAGTGTTACCTCTTCAATAACTTAATCAACACAATCTAATACTTGCAAAAGATAAAGAGTGATACACAATGGAAATGAAACAAGTATGCAATTAATAGAAAATAGAGATAATCACAGAAAAACAACCGCAAACACAACATATTTATCTTGGTTCACCCACCGTGGGCCACTCCAGTCCCCGACCTCTTGTTAGGATTTTCCACTATCTGAGTATCTTCAACAAGAGAGCAAATGCCTCACCGAGAGGGCTTCCAATGCACGTGACTAGCTTCACTTACTAGCGCTTCCAACAAGAAAGTCACCACCTAGTTCTCAAACTAAGAATTTCCAACACCATCAATTCCAACACCTAGCTTCTCTTGCTACGGTATACAAGTGCCACAACACAAGTGGTCTTCTCCTCAACCAACTACTCCTCCTCCTCCTCCTCACAATGAGGACCTCCATAATTTGAAGCTTTTTCTCTACAACCAACGACACAAATCTCAATCACTCACTTCCAATCAAGTGAGCATGAAAAATACAATAATTGATTTGTTGCAATACGATTTCTTGTAGCCAAATAACTGAAGCAAGTATGTGTGATTAAGGATATGGAAATATCTCAACTTGATCTCAATAGAGTGTATAATGAAACTTAGAGATCAAAATATCCAATTTGTGTTCTTATGCAAATAAAGATTAAAGCATAAGATGAACACAAATGGCAAGGAAGCTTAAAAGCTTAGATGAAAGTTAGAAAATAGTTGCCTTGGAGGAGGAATTCTTGCTCTTGAAATTTCAGCTCATGACAAATTAGGGATTGAAAGCTTTTTTACTTGAGAAAGACGAAGTTCTTCTTTTAGATTGTTCTAATTAAGTTGCAAAATCCCCTCATCAATCCCTCTTAAATAGGCCAACAAAATGTATCAAAGAAATGACCCAAAAGCCCTCAAAACGGTCAAGAAAACTGCTAGAAATCTGACCGTTATGGGCTTGCTGGCAGCAGATAGTCGACTACAGTATAAAAGGTAGTCGACTACTTTATCCACTAGTCAACTAGCCATAATGCACTAGTCGACTAGCTAGGCAAGCTTCAGGATCTTGGAGAAGTGATTCTCTGGGAGTCGACTAGATTGAGATAAGGGTCGACTACCTACCTGAAATGCCTAAGGTAAATCCAAAACTACTAAGGGTTTGATCAATAAAATTAGGAAATGAATTTGAGACGAAATCAAAACCATTTAAATCAAGAAAATTCAGTTTCCTACGTGTGTGCACGCTTCAAAATTTGGCTTTAACAATCTAAGACAAACTCAAATAGATATAAAAATACATCACCAATACTCTTGGAGTCTTGTTGCATTCTTCTTGACCCAAGAGTTGTATCCAAGTCGAGCTTCAATCCATGAATTCTCCAACTTCAAGCTTTGTACACCATAGCATCATGTCTTGAGCTTGAGTTGACCAATGTTAACTTTGTACATATACCCACAGCAAATCTCACAAAACATAATTAGTAGCACTAATAGTTTGCCTAATCATCAAAACCAACATGGGGTGTTGCAATAAACAACAATCCCGATAGAGCTCTGCTGCTGAAGGAGCCGACCTCGCGGGGGCGTCCCTAATGAGCTGTGCTTCTGAGGGAGCCAACCTCGCAGAGGTCGTCCCTGTTGAGTATGGTTGCTCATCAAGGTCAGTTGGACCATCCCCTTATCGAGAACTATTGACGATTTCTAAAGGGTCCCATCGATCCAGCTCAGCCGGGCCTCACTACTGGTGGGCCCCAGCTAGGGCCTCATCTACAAGGTAAACCCATCTTAATTAAGGGACCTTAGATCTTAATAAATTAATCAATTCTAATTAAATAAGCATTTTCATAATAATGATTGAATCCTAATCATGTACCAATTTGATCAGTACAACTAATTTGTAGTTTACATTAGATTGGATACCCATCTAGCCAATGATTTTTTAACCTTACTACTCGATTTAGAAGTTTTTATGTCCGATAGTTTAAAAGTATCCATAATCTTTTTGACAAAAAATAGATAAAGATTTGTGATTGTACTTTATTATTAATATAACATGTTTTTCTAATCTAGTAGTTGACAAAAAAGAGTTCATTAATAATTACTTGATTCTAGCAATTATTCTTGTGTGTGAATTAAAGTCATTACTCCATCTGATATTAGCTCCATATGATAATACCCATGTTTCGTCACAAGATAAATTCCACTCACACCCTATTTGATATTGTATGCGTATCATTTAAATACCACCAAACTGCAACAGTAGCAGATACACTGTCAGTGTTAACAGAAATGCTATGATCACTTAAATTTAATTTTCTGTTTTCCATTTTTGTCTCTCATTGCTTCTCCTTCATCCCTTTGGATGTTTATTCTCTCTTCCCTCATTTTCTCTCTCCATTTCTCCTTCCTCAACAAGTTTTGAGAGGCGCAACAAGTTCGAAAGAGGAAGGGTGTGCACAAGAGCTAGAGGATATAGAAAAGGAAGAGAAAAATGGAGGATACTGAGAAACAGCAAGAGAGAGAGAGAGGGAGAGAGAGAGAAGAAGAAGAAGAAGAAACGAGGGGGTGCAAAAATAACTTCTTTGAGATTTAATGGACTCTGACGTTTTCTACCAACTTAGAATGTATATATGATAATCTTATAATTCAAAGGGTAAAAGGATCCTAAGGGCTTGTTTCTTTTGGTGAAAGTGGATTGGGATTTACTGTTGTGAATAGTAAATCCATGTTGGATTCTTGAGGAGAGAGAAATAGAGTTTTGTGTTTCTTTTGGTGGAAAGGGGGTTGGAAAGTTGGTTTGGGATTTGTTTGTGGGGCCCATAGTAAAGTTTTGTGTTTCTTTGGGTTAAAGTGTGTTTGGGATTGTTGGATGAGGATTGTTGGGATTTGGTTATGGTGTTATGAGGTGAGAATAACCCCCTATGGAAATATGAAGTAGAAAAATCATTTAATTAACTAAACTAATAACTATTAGTTAACTAACTATTAACTATTAAGTAAATATCTATTAAATACGCATAATTAAATCCCGCATATCAAAAATAAATATTAAAATACCGAATTTAATAATAAAAAGAATTAATTAATTTCATTATTGGGCTATTAAATATAAACGAAGGCAATACCCGCAAAGCAAGCACCCGAACAACTTAGTCCATTGCATTTTCAACATTCATAAATTGTAAAAAGAACAAATGATTTGCAGAGAAAGCATACAACCAAAATCACATTCCTATTTAACATACCACATTAACCCATCATATACAAAATACTTATAGTATCCATAATACAGTCTCATTGTGCATAACAAACAACCAGTTATAAAGTGTTACATTGTACCCAACATAACATTAACCACTCTTTGTGTATAATCAACAATAATACAACTAACATCAAACCTAGGAGCGTAAACAAAACCAACTTCACGGTGTCCATTCTCACCGTGGTTCGCTCAAATCACCCCACGAGCATGGCCAACCGACTCTCTATCTCTAAAAGTCGCCTATCAGAGAACATAGTGGAAGAGGCAGCATTGGTGGGGCCTCTTTCAATCTCATCCAGCAACTGAAGTATCACATAGGTGGATCAGTCCGAGTGTGGTGGATCCTTCCATTCGTAGAATTTGCATCTATTATGCGGGATGGACAGCTCCAAAAGCGCCTGCCGGGATTTTTCGGGTCTATGATGTCCGCCTGGCAACCCTGAGCCCACATTAGCAAAACTTGCAGTCATCATCATCAGACGCCAACTCACCGCCTGCAGCAAATCTGGGTCTGGATTGAATAGAAGAGCTGGAACCGGTGCTCATTTGAACCTTGCATGAAATAAAAAATATTAGCATGAATAATGATTTAAAGAGATATAAAAATGAGATGAAAAATGGGGGAAGTAGCGTACCTACAGACAGTTACAACCCCGCGGAAGTTGACATCAGCTGGCTTAATTCAGAAATAAAAGATAAAAGGAAATGCCGTAACAAAGACAATGCAAAAACCCAAAAGAACCAAAGATAAAGCAAGAATAAAGCAGAGAGAATTAAAATATTACTAAATTAAAGCCCTCAGGTAAACATGGATTTTAGCCATAAGTTATGTCTTAGACGGTTGCTCATTATGAATGAACCATCTCGCCAAATACAAATTTTTTCTTCATAACCGAGGACAAATTGATCAGTATATATATGTTCATCATATATATATATATATATATATATATATATATATATATATATATATATATATATATATATCATCGGGCTACACCATATGTGTAGTTCTCTCCTTGTTTCAGTTATGGGGGAATGTCTCAATGTTGCTGCTGGTGGTGTTGTGATACATAAGCCCTCAGGAAGAAAGTTAAATTAGCAATAAAACATGGTGGACATAAGCAGTTACTCCATCACATCTCTACCCCTCATTGGTAATGGAACCATCAAGCCTATAACCACCTATTTTTTCATAACCACGGACAAGGGGATCAGCTAATTATCTTCATCATTGGGCTAGGAGAAATGCAAATATGAATCACACAACAACAGCAGAACTAATGTGCAAAGCCATAATAAAACTGAAACTGGAGAGAACTGCACATATGTATCACACAACAGCAGCAGGACCAATGTGCAAAGCCCCAAAAAATTGATAAACTGGGAGAAATGCACATGAATCACACAACAACAACAGCACCAATGTGCAAAGCCCAAAAAACAAAAACTGGAGAGAACTGCACATATGTATCACACAACAGCAGCAGCACCAATGTGCAAATCCCCAAAAATTTGATAAACTGGGAGAAATGCACATGAATCACACAACAACAGTAGCACCAATGTGCAAAGCCCTAAAAAACCTGAAACTGGAAAGAACTGCACATATGTATCACACAACAGCAGCAGCACCAATGTGCAAAGCCCCAAAAATTGATAAACTGTGAGAAATGCAAATATGAATCACACAAGAACAGCAAAACCAATGTGCAAAGCCACAAAAAAACTGAAACTGGAGCGAAATGCACATGTATCACACAACAACAACAACACCAATGTGCAAAGCCCCAAAAAACTGAAACTGGAGAGAACTGCACATATGTATCACACAACAGCAGCAAAACCAATGTGCAAAGCCCCAAAAAATCTAAACTGGGAGAAATGCACATATGAATCACACAACAACAGCAGCACCAATGTGCAAAGCCCCAAAAAATTGAAAACGGAGAGAACTGCACATATGTATCACACAACAGCATCAGCACCAATGTGCAAAGCCACAAAAAAAACAGAAACTGGAGAGAACTGCACATATGTATCACACAACAGCAACAACACCAATATGCAAAGCCCCAAAAAATTGATAAACTGGGAGAAATGCAAATATGAATCACACAACAACAGCAAAACCAATGTGCAAAGCCAAAAAAAACTGAAACTGGAGAGAACTGCACACATGTATCACACAACAGCAACAACACCAATGTGCAAAGCCCCAAAAAATTGATAAACCGGGAGAAATGCAAATATGAATCACACAACAACAGCAAAACCAATGTGCAAAGCCACAAAAAATGAAAATGGAGAGAACTGCACACATGTATCACAAAACAACAGCAGCACCAATGTGCAAAGTCCAAAAAAATGAAACTGGAGAGAACTGCACATATGTATCACACAACAGCAGCAACACCAATGTGCAAAGCCCCAAAAAATTGATAAACTAAGAGAAATGCAAATATGAATCACACAACAATAGCAAAGCCACAAAAAACTGAAACTGGAGAGAACTGCACATATGTATCACACAACAGCAGCAGCACCTATGTGCAAAGCCCCAAAAAATTGATAAACTGGGAGAAGTGCAAATATGCATCACACAACAACAGCAAAACCAATGTGCAAAGCCCCAAAAAACTGAAACTGGAGAGAACTGCACATATGTATCACACAACAGCAGCATCACCAATGTGCAAAGCCCCAAAAAATTGATAAACAGGGAGAAATGCAAATATGAATCACACAACAACAACAAAACCAATGTGCAAAGCCATAAAAAACTTGAAACTGGAGAGAACTGCACACAAGTATCACAAAACAACATCAGCACCAATGTGCAAAGCCCCAAAAAATGAAACTGGAGAGAACTGCACATATGTATCACACAACAGCAGCAGCACCAATGTGCAAAGCCCCAAAAAATTGATAAACTGGGAGAAATGCAAATATGAATCACACAACAACATCAAAACCAATGTGCAAAGCCCCAAAAAAAATGAAATTGGAGAGAACTGCACATATGTATCACACAACAGCAGCAGCACCAATGTGCAAAGCCCTAAAAATTTCATAACCTGGGAGAAATGCACATGTATCACAAAACAACATCAGCACCAATGTGCAAAGCCCCAAAAAAATGAAACTGGAGAGAACTGCACATATGTATCACACAACAGCAGCAGCACCAATGTGTAAAGCCCCAAAAAATTGATAACCTGGGAGAAATGCACATGTATCACATAACAACAGCAGCACCAATGTGCAAAGCCCCAAAAAAACTGAAACTTGGAGAAATGCAAATATGTAGCACACAACCACAGCAACACCAATGTGCACAGCCAAAAAAACTGAAAATGGGAGAAATTCCCATATGTATCACACAACAACAACAGCACCAATGTGCAAAGCCCCAAAAACCCTTAAACTGGAGAGAAATGCATATATGTTTCTAAGCCCTCAGGTTAACATGTTTTTAAGCATTCAGTATGTCACTAGTGGTTGCTCATTATGAATGAACCTTCTCGCTTTATACCACTTTTTCTTCATAACCTAGGGACAACGTGATCAATATATGTTCATCATCATAAGGCTAAAACATATGTGCATTTCTCCTTGTTTCAGTTTTTTTGGGGCATTGCACATTGGTGATGTTGTGGTTGTGTGATACATATGATACATAAGCCCTTTGGAAGAACGTTAAATTACAGTAAATCATGGTGGACAATCCATCACATATCACCCCCTCATATGTACTGGAACCATCAAGCCTATATCCACCTATTTTTGCATATCCAAGGGGCAAAGGGATCATGTAATTATCTTCATCATTGGGCTATAGGGAACCAGCTACAAGGAGCCAGAAACCAAAACTAAAAATAGGAGCCATGCCCATATGTTTCATATTATGACACCCAGCAACAAGGAGACATGCCCCAAAACCTGCACCCAGAGGCCATGCCCATATGTATCACATAACAACAAAAATCAACATGGAGAAAATATACCAAAATCTGAACAAAGCAGCCATGCAATTATGTTTCAGAACATCACACACAGAAACAAGGAGCAATGCCCCAAAACCTGCACAAATAGGCCATGCACTTATGCATCAAATAAACCAAATAATCGACAGTGACACATGCAACAAAAAATTGAACCAAAGAGCAATGCACATATGTTTCATATTACGACACCCAGCATAAAGGAGCCATGCCCCCAAACACTCCACCAAGTAGCCATACCCACATGTATCACATTAACACACAAAAATCATCAAGGAGACATGCCCCAAACACTGCACCAATGAGACATGCCAATATGATTCACACTAACCCATACAACACATCCCCAACCCCAACCACCACTCATCCCCACACAACCAAAATTCCATAGGGTAGGGCCCACCCATCCTCATATCTTTCCGACGCCATCTCCTTTTTCATAACCTGCGTCCCGCAAGTCCCTTTCCATCTCAGCAACTAAATCTTCAAAGATAAGCTTTCGACTCGTTTGTGGTATGCCAAAAATTGTCGCCCCACCAACTCATTCATGCGTAGGTCTTTAAACAACTTCAACAAGAGGGAGGCAGGATACTCCGTAAACTCGTACACACGCAGTGCAAGAGTTTCAGTCCAGTGGGGCTAGGAGTGTGCACTCCGTATAGCCTCAGCGACCTCTTTCACATTGCTTGCTATATTCAGCATTACATCCGGATCTTCCCTCACGGCGCGTCGCCGCTGTTTCTTCTTCCCCAGCGATGGTGGGGTAGCATTTCTTGTCCCCCCATGTGGACACTCTCCTGTCGACGCCTATTTGGGTATGTCCTCCGGGACATGGTGGGGTGGAGTAGGAATATGTGTAGGATCAGGCTTTACGGGGTCACCTTCCCCCCAGAAAATGGGCCTCCAAAGCTATCGTACAAGGAACATGACATATCCCCCCGTGCAGCGTCATCCCCAATGATGACAACCAGATCATCAAACCATGGTATTGGTTGGTTCACATAAGCGCGCTTCCGAGGGTTTGCCTGAACGATTAGCAGAGCATATATGAACATACCATTCATATCTATATTTAATGTACTAGCACCTAGCCTATGTATAATATAGAATTAATTACCACCGCCCACGTGTCATAAGTTTCCGGATCCAGCTCAATCATCTTCTTCTCAGCATCCCAGCCCGCCCCGCTCATTTCCATGCACTCGTAAACATCCTTGAGATGTGTCTTCAATGCTTTCATGTGGTTTTTCACATTACCACTTGTGAACGATGTCCCATGAGTTTCACTGATTTCGGCTGCAGCGGCATTGAAGGCGGCCCCTTTAAAGGTCTTATCGACCTTAAGGCCATGCCGTGCAAGTTCAGCTAGCAATGGAATAATGGTGGCATCGTGCTCGGGCTTCCATAGTTTGTTGTGCTGTGAATAAGAGGAAGGTTGCTTCAGCTTTTTGCTTGAACTTGATACAGACCCCTCGGCATCCTCGCTATGCCTGCTCGACTTCCTCGAGGAGTCACTGCCAGGAGTTCTTTCATTGCCACTTGGTGGCGTTGGCGTAGCGAAGGCACCATGAGACGAGGGGCTTCTGAAAGTGGGGAGTTCTCCCCCTTGTAGCATATGCATATTGTAACGACTGGTTTTCATGTATCTGGATTTATTATATTATAATATGTATTTTGGTGGATTTTCTCCTCATGTGTGGTTTTCGTCTCCGTAACCTTCATTTTCGATCGTTTCGTCGTGTTTTCTCGTTTCTTCCTTAGGATCGTCGATTTCGGAGTAAGTCATTCATGACGGGCTCCATAACGGTCGTATCTTACTATTAGATCAAGCCTAGGAGTCTTAGGAATCGATCCCGGGGCTCCGCGCTCCGTATCGGAACTTTTGGTGCTAATTAGCAGGTGTAAGAAGGGCCACCGACCGACTAGATGACGATCCAGTCGGTCGGAAAACCTTCTTGAACTGACTAGTTGGCTTTCTAAATTATTCTGGAGTTACTGTTTATCGTTAGTCGGTCTAAGAACGTTGGTTGACCGACTAGGTTGCAAACTAGTCGGTCGGCAATGCTTCTTTAACCGACTAACTCATCAACTATTTTTGACACTAGTTACTGTTTACTCTTAGTCGGTCTAAGAACGTTCATCGACCGACTAGATCTCAAAATAGTCGGTCAGTAATTGTTCTTGGACCGACTAACTCTTAGTTCAGGTTTTCGACTGGAGTTACTGTTTACACTTAGTCGGTCTGTGTTGTTCAACCGACCGACTAGATCTCAAACTAGTCGGTCAACAGTTGTTCTTTGACCGACTAAGCAGTGCGGGAAACCCTAGTTTTGCCCTAGCCGCCACCAAACTCTATAAATACCCCTCCAAACGTTTTCTTCTCCTCTCTCACGACCTAAAACCCTAATTTCTCCCCCATTGAGCCCCCATCTTCCTCAAACCATTAATCCTTCATCCCAAGCTCATCCTCCATCATCCAAACCCTCCCTCAACTCATTCCACCTCTCATCTTCCCCAAATCTCCATCATATCCCCAAAATCCCCCAAACCCCTATTTCTCCAAACTTCTCCAATCATTTCCAGATCTGAACCCTAGGTTCCCCGGAGCGTTTCTTCCGTCGCCGTGGTTGCTCGGCGTTATTCTCCCGTTCTCTACTCAGTAATACTCGATTCCTTTAAATTTTAGCATAACCCACATTGACATTGTGAAACCCTAATAAAATGGATTGTTAGATGATTAGGGTTCTAATAAGAAACCTATTTAGGATCATTGTGCTAATAATTGTTTTGCCATAACAGTGATCCATTCCGTAGTTAGCTTGTGTGACGATCTTCATTGCTCGTCAATCCCGGTATCAGGCAAGTGAAACTTGCATCCCTTGATTTAGGCCATGTCTTAGGCCATTTACCTTGCTTTAGCGTAAAAGAGACTAGACGGTGAAAGGATAGCCGTTTAGACGCCATTGACCTAGCTTGACAACGAAGCTTGGTCCGTCACCTTCATCATGCTTGTATGTCACGTTTACTTTCCCTAAACGGTACGCGTATTAACTGTTCATGTCATCCATGCATCCTCAACTGTTATTGCATTATAACTGCCATGTTTAATTTCAAATAAACGGTACGCGTATTAACTGTTCATGTCATCCATGCATCCTCAACTGTTATTGCATTATAACTGCCATGTTTAATTTCAATTAACGGTACGCGAATATGTTCATGTCATTGCATTTTGCCTGTCACGTTTAAATACAATTAACAGTACGCGAATATCTGCTCATGTCATTGCATGCTTGAATACTCATCGTGATTGCGTAGCTTCGCTACATACTTGTACTATTTGTCCCGGCTAGGCACCCACCTTGTGTGGGCACCATCTTTGCCAAATACACTTTCTGGCTCGTGTTCCAGAAGACGAGCTCATCACAGCCTGAGGGCAATAGGGCACTCGTTGAGTGATCCCTTGTACTTGATACTTGAACACAGCCTGAGGGCAATAGGGCACTCGTTGAGTGATCCCTTGTACTTTACTTGTTACTTGACATCACATGTCACCCCTACTACTTGATACTTGCTACTTGCACTTTACCTTACTCTACTTGTTACCACCTTACCTTACTTGTCATGCACCATACTTTAACTGCTAGGTTGCTAGTTTACCTTTCTTTCCGTTTCCTTGCACAAGTCTTCCGACTTGCTGACATGTGCCCCTTTTCTCTTTTGGGTGACACATGTTAGAGCCCGAGCCTGAGTTACTTGCTGAGGACGTGGTGTTCGCTGACGCTGAATCAGGACCCGCGTTGATCGAGGACTACGTTGACACTGGGGATCAGTCTTAGTGTCTTCGTTTAGCTTCTGTTGTTAGACTGCCTAGTTGTCGGTGCGTGGCACCTAGTTGATACTCTGTTATGTTTGTGTTGCTTTTGTTTGGCCTTGTTCTGGGCCTTAGACTCTTTCCTGTTAGCCTGGTGGCTTTTCTGTGATGTTGAATATTTTGTGGACAAACTTTGGGATTGATATTTCATATCCGTCTCTCTATTATTATTATTGTTGTTGTTCCTTTTACGATTACAGGGACCTGCTTATACTAAATTGACGCTTATCAGGCGTGCAGCTTCACAGCTCCACGTTTGAGCGGACCTTCTCACGTCTCGCCTCCATTTTAGGGAAGCGGGGCGTGACAGGTTTTAGTGGTGGCCCATGCAGGTCCCTCTGTAACTGCAATTATCAGGGATAACAATAATAATATAAGATTCTCCAACAAATAAGTTCGATATCCGAGTCATAAGCTATGAGTCTAATCTGCTTCGTTCTCTGTGTCATTAGATGGCAGGAAGGCGATTCACCCGTGGTGGGGGTAGTGGTGCGCTCCCTCATGATGAGGAGCCTGAGTGGGAACCCACCAACGGAGAGATGATGCGGATGATGCTCCAGATGATGCAAGTGCAGCAGGGCGTGCTCCTGCAAGTCCAGAATGCTCCACTTGCTCGAGCTGCCCGGGCACTTCCAGATGTCCCTCGCTCCGAGCCGGGAGCGAAGCAATTTCGGGAGCTGGGTCCTGCATATTTTGATGGATCTGAGGGTCCTCTGGCTGCCGACGAGTGGATAAGGAACATTGAGGATAACCTGGCAATGGCGAAGATTAACCCGGCTGGATGGGTTGATCTGGCTAAGAGGCAGCTGAAGGACAATGCCAGAAATTGGTGGGATGCTGAAGAGAAGATGCTGGTGGAGCCGATAGTTTGGACTACCTTCAAGTCCAGATTTGATGGAGAGTTCTTCCCGAAGGCTGCTAAGCAGGTGATGCTGCAGCGCTTCATAGATCTGAAGCAGGGGAGATTGTCGGTGGATCAGTACCACCAGGAGTTCACGAGGCTCAGTCGGTTTGCACCAAAGATGGTGCAAGATGCCGATGAGAAAGCTCAGCGATTTCTTCAGGGACTTGCCTTGGAGCTTCAGAGCTTTGTGACCTCTTCTGACCTGGAGACATATCAGAAGGTTCTGATTGCTGCGAGGCGGCAAGAGTTGAATTTGAACCAGAGAAAGGGACATGTTTCCGGTGCTGGGAAGAGGCCTATGGAGCAGGCCAGGGCGGTGGTTAGGCCTGGTTTCAAGCCTAATCATCCGGTGCAGTTCAAGAGGCCAGGAGGGCCTATTCTGAAGACTTTCCATTTCTGTGGCAAGACTGGACACCTCAGGGATCAGTGTAGGAGGTTTCTAGGACAGTGCATTGTCTGCGGAGATCCTGCCCACACCATCAGGGAGTGTCCGAAGTCGAAGCAGCCTTGGCGGGCTCCTATTGCAGCACAGCCGTTGCAGCAGCGAGCTCCTGTGCCCGTTGGACGTGGAGCACCTCTTGTTCCACAGAGACAGGCCTTTCAGCAGGCTGTTCCGCCGAGAGGGCAGGCCTTTCTGATGACTGAGGAGGAGAGCATGGCCATGGATGAGGTTATTACAGGTAACGCTCATTCTAGCTATTTTCTTCCTTAGTTTGATTGTTGATTTTGTTGGTTGCTTGCTCATGCTTGTTACTAGAATAGGATTTGATTGTTAGATTGGTTGCTAGGTGTGGTTTTGGTTTGCACATTTCCTGCACGAGTCCTCTTTGACTCTGGTGCGTCGATGTGCATTTTGGCCCGGAGCTTCGTGGAGAAGCATTCCTTGTCGACGTCCTCTCTCCCTAAGAGTTGGAATATCGTCACAGGGAACGGTGTAGTCTCGGTGCATCGTGGGTGCAATTCTTGCCCGTTGGTGGTTTGTGGACGTGAGCTTTGTACTGATTTCATTGTCCACGACATCATCAATTACGATGCGGTCCTTGGGATGGATTGGCTTGCGAGCTTCTATGCTACGATTGACTGTCGGAGGAAGAAGGTGGTGTTCGAGATTCCCGGACATCCGGTATTTGAGTTCAGTCGTGGTAGCAGTTCGCTGGGTCCGGTCAGATTTCGGGCCAGACCAGTGGATGTCGTGGCTATGCAGATGGAGTTGGAGTGGCCAGCTGTGGTGCAAGATTTTGGTGACGTCTTCCCCGAGGAGATGTCTGGATTGCCGCCAGATCGAGCTTTGGAGTTTTCTATTGATCTTATCCCAGGTGCGCAGCCCATTTCGAAGGCACCATATCGTATGGCGCCAGCAGAGTTGGAGGAGTTGCGCAGGCAGTTGGATGAGCTTATGCAGAAGGGTTACACCAATCCTAGTGTGTCCCCGTGGGGAGCACCGGTGTTGTTGGTGAAGAAGAAGGATGGTTCGCGTCGCATGTGTGTGGATTATCGGGAGTTGAATGCGGTGACCATTAAGAATAAATACCCGTTGCCTCGCATCGATGATATTTTTGATCAGCTTGGAGGTTCGAGGGTGTTTTCTAAATTGGATTTGAGAAGTGGTTACCATCAGTTGAAGGTGAAGAATGATGATGTTCCGAAGACAGCGTTCAGGACGAAGTATGGACACTATGAGTTTGTGGTTATGCCTTTTTGGCGTAACTAACGTGCCCGCAGTTTTCATGAATCTGATGAACCTGATTTTCTACGACTTTTTGGATAAGTTTGTCGTTATCTTTATTGACGACATTCTGATCTATTCGAAGTCGGAGGAAGAGCATACCTCGCACTTAAGGACGGTGTTGGAGATCTTGAGGAAGCATCGTTTGTATGCTAAGTTTTCGAAGTGCGAGTTTTGGCTGGATAGAGTTGCTTTTCTCGGGCATGTGGTGACTGGAGATGGTATTTCAGTGGATCCTGAGAAGATTAGGGCCATCAGAGAGTGGCCCGTTCCGTCGTCAGCGTCTGAGATTCGGAGTTTCCTTGGGCTTGCTGGTTACTACCGGCGATTCATTAAGGACTTTTCCCGTATTGCTGAGCCGATGACCAGGTTGACGCGGAAGGATGTTCCTTTTGTTTGGTCGGGTGATTGTGAGAGTGCTTTTGGTGTTCTGAGGGAGAGGTTGACGACTGCCCCTATTCTTGTTGTGCCTGATCGCAGCGGTGGATTTGAGATCTTTTGTGATGCTTCTGGCAAGGGTCTCGGTTGTGTGTTGCATCAGCACGGGCATGTTGTGGCGTATGCGTCTCGTCAGCTTAAGGTTCATGAGAAGAATTACCCGACGCATGATTTGGAGTTGGCTGCCGTTGTGTTTGCTCTTAAGATTTGGAGGCACTTCTTGCTGAGTGAGAGGGTGAAGATTTTAACCGATCACAAAAGCTTGAAGTATATTTTCACTCAGAAGGAGCTCAACATGCGACAGCGTCGATGGTTGGAGCTTATCGCGGATTATGATATTGATTTGCAGTTTCACCCTGGCAAGGTGAATGTGGTTCCTGATGCGCTGAGTAGGCTTCCAGCGGTGATGATTTTGACCTCACAGTGGAGATTACAGCAGGATTTTTGCGAGTCTGGTGTTGAGATTGTTCTTCCTGGGGAGGCTTCTTCGTTGATGTACATGCAGGTACAGTCGACGATCGTGGACCGGATTAAGGCTGGCCAGGCTGAGGATCTGAAGCTGGTGAGGATTCGGGAGCAGGTGGAAGCTGGTCTGCGGACTGACTTTTTGATTCATGAGGATGGCTCGCTGAGGTTTGGAGCCAGGTTGTGTGTGCCAGCTGGAGATATTAGAGAGGAGTTGATGGTGGAGGCACACAGTTCGCCGTATTCTGTGCATCCTGGTGGCACCAAGATGTACCAGGATCTTCGTCTGAATTATTGGTGGCATGGTATGAAGAGGAGTGTGGCTCGGAGTGTGGCCAAGTGCCTGGTTTGCCAGCAAGTGAAGGCGGAGCATCAGCGTACGGCCGGGTTGCTACAACCGCTTCCGATTCCGGAGTGCAAATGGCAACACATCACTATGGATTTCGTGACTGGACTACCTCGGAGTCCGAAGCAGAATGACGCGATTTGGGTGATCGTGGATCAATTGACCAAGTCCGCGCACTTTATTCCATTCCGAGTGGGACAGTCCACTGAGGCGCTAGCGAGGAGATATATGGAGGTAAAATTCTTTTACCCTCCGTTTTTATTTCCTTTTCCTAGTTTGGATAGTGATGTAACATGAATCGTACAGGAGGTTGTGCATCTTCATGGAGTCCCCGTGAGTATCGTGTCGAACAGAGACACGAGGTTCACATCTCAGTTCTGGCAGAGTTTACAGAAGAGCTTGGGTACGCGTCTGAGTTTCAGCACGGCGTACCATCCGCAGACGGATGGCCAGTCCGAGAGGACGATTCAGATTTTGGAGGACATGCTGAGGGCGTGCATGTTGGATTTCAAGGGTTCGTGGGAGGACCATCTACATCTGGTGGAGTTTTCTTACAACAACAGCTTCCAGGCGAGTATTGGCATGGCGCCTTTCGCCGCTCTTTATGGGAGGAAATGTCGATCGTCATTGAGTTGGGATGACGTTGGTGATCGGGAGCCGTTGGGACCTGAGATGATCATGGAGGCCGTGGATATTGTTAGAAACATTCGGGAGAGGTTGAGGATTGCTCAGGACCGTTTTAAGCATTGGGCGGATGCTAAACGTCGTCCTTTGAAGTTTCAGCCGGGCGACCATGTGTTCTTGAAGATTTCCCTGAATCGCGGTGTGATTCGTTTTGGGAAGCGAGGGAAGTTGAGCCCGCGATACATTGGACCGTTTGACATTTTGGAGAGGGTTGGCGAGGTAGCTTATCGCTTAGCCTTGCCGCCATCTTTGGAAGGAGTTCACAATGTTTTCCATGTGTCGCAGCTTCGTCGATACAATGGCGATCCATCTCATGCGGTGGATTTTTCGGAGATTACCGTTCGCCCCGATTTGACGTATGACCATCATCCAGTGCAGATTCTGGACAGGCGTCAGAAATCGCTTCGGAACAAGATTGTCAATCTTGTGAGGGTGATGTGGTGACACGGCTCGCCTGGAGAGTCTACTTGGGAGAATGAGGATGAGATGCGAGAGCGTTTCCCACTTTTGTTTCCGGACACACGAGTGTTTGGATATTCCGAGGACGGAATTTTTCTTAAGTTGGGGAGGATGTAACGACTGGTTTTCATGTATCTGGATTTATTATAATATAATATATGTTTTGGTGGATTTTCTCCTCATGTGTGGTTTTCGTCTCCGTAACCTTCATTTTCGATCGTTTCGTCGTGTTTTCTCATTTCTTCCTTAGGATCGTCGATTTTGGAGTAAGTCATTCATGACGGGCTCCATAACGGTCGTATTTTACTATTAGATCAAGCCTAGGAGTCTTAGGAATTGATCCCGGGGCTCCGCGCTCCGTATCGGAACTTTTGGTGCTAATTAGCCGGTGTAAGAAGGGCCACCGACCGACTAGATGACGATCCAGTCGGTCGGAAAACCTTCTTGAACCGACTAGTTGGCTTTCTAAATTATTCTGGAGTTACTGTTTATCGTTAGTCGGTCTAAGAACGTTGGTTGACCGACTAGGTTGCAAACTAGTCGGTCGGCAATGCTTCTTTAACCGACTAACTCATCAACTATTTTTGACACTAGTTACTGTTTACTCTTAGTCGGTCTAAGAACGTTCATCGACCGACTAGATCTCAAAATAGTCGGTCAGTAGTTGTTCTTGGACCGACTAACTCTTAGTTCAGGTTTTCGACTGGAGTTACTGTTTACACTTAGTCGGTCTGCGTTGTTCAACCGACCGACTAGATCTCAAACTAGTCGGTCAACAGTTGTTCTTTGACGGACTAAGCAGTGCGGGAAACCCTAGTTTTGCCCTAGCCGCCACCAAACTCTATAAATACCCCTCCAAACGTTTTCTTCTCCTCCCTCACGACCTAAAACCCTAATTTCTCCCCCACTGAGCCCCCATCTTCCTCAAACCATTAATCCTTCATCCCAAGCTCATTCTCCATCATCCAAACCCTCCCTCAACTCATTCCACCTCTCATCTTCCCCAAATATCCATCAAATCCCCAAAATCCCCCAAACCCCTATTTCTCCAAACTTCTCCAATCATTTCCAGATCTGAACCCTAGGTTCCCCGGAGCGTTTCTTCCGTCGCCGTGGTTGCTCGGCGTTATTCTCCCGTTCTCTACTCGGTAATACTCAATTCCTTTAAATTTTAGCATAACCCACATTGACATTGTGAAACCCTAATAAAATGGATTGTTAGATGATTAGGGTTCTAATAAGAAACCTATTTAGGATCATTGTGCTAATAATTGTTTTGCCATAACAGTGATCCATTCCGTAGTTAGCTTGTGTGACGATCTTCATTGCTCGTCAATCCCGGTATCAGGCAAGTGAAACTTGCATCCCTTGATTTAGGCCATGTCTTAGGCCATTTACCTTGCTTTAGCGTAAAAGAGACTAGACGGTGAAAGGATAGCCATTTAGACGCCATTGACCTAGCTTGACAACGAAGCTTGGTCCGTCACCTTCATCATGCTTGTATGTCACGTTTACTTTCCCTAAACGGTACGCGTATTAACTGTTCATGTCATCCATGCATCCTCAACTGTTATTGCATTATAACTGCCATGTTTAATTTCAAATAAACGGTACGCGTATTAACTGTTCATGTCATCCATGCATCCTCAACTGTTATTGCATTATAACTGCCATGTTTAATTTCAATTAACGGTACGCGAATATGTTCATGTCATTGCATTTTGCCTGTCACGTTTAAATACAATTAACGGTACGCAAATATCTGCTCATGTCATTGCATGCTTGAATACTCATCGTGATTGCGTAGCTTCGCTACATACTTGTACTATTTGTCCCGGCTAGGCACCCACCTTGCGTGGGCACCATCTTTGCCAAATACACTTTCTGGCTCGTGTTCCAGAAGACGAGCTCATCACAGCCTGAGGGCAATAGGGCACTCGTTGAGTGATCCCTTGTACTTGATACTTGAACACAGCCTGAGGGCAATAGGGCACTCGTTGAGTGATCCCTTGTACTTTACTTGTTACTTGACATCACATGTCACCCCTACTACTTGATACTTGCTACTTGCACTTTACCTTACTCTACTTGTTACCACCTTACCTTACTTGTCATGCACCATACTTTAACTGCTAGGTTGCTAGTTTACCTTTCTTTCCGTTTCCTTGCACAAGTCTTCCGACTTGCTGACATGTGCCCCTTTTCTCTTTTGGGTGACACATGTTAGAGCCCGAGCCTGAGTTACTTGCTGAGGACGTGGTGTTCGCTGACGCTGAGTCAGGACCCGCGTTGATCGAGGACTACGTTGACATTGGGGATCAGTCTTAGTGTCTTCGTTTAGCTTCTGTTGTTAGACTGCCTAGTTGTCGGTGCGTGGCACCTAGTTGATACTCTGTTATGTTTGTGTTGCTTTTGTTTGGCCTTGTTCTGGGCCTTAGACTCTTTCCTGTTAGCCTGGTGGCTTTTCTGTGATGTTGAATATTTTGTGGACAAACTTTGGGATTGATATTTCATATCCATCTCTCTATTATTATTATTGTTGTTGTTCCTTTTGCGATTACAGGGACCTGCTTATACTAAATTGACGCTTATCAGGCGTGCAGCTTCACAGCTCCACGTTTGAGCGGACCTTCTCACGTCTCGCCTCCATTTTAGGGAAGCGGGGCGTGACACATATACCCATGGCCACTATGCGATGGCATAGACATTGGCATTTGCATTGGAGGAGGCATGGGCATTTGCATTGACAAGTTGAAATTTCCATATTTTTGATATGCCATTCCAGGCCCCCAGCTTGGAATCCATGCAGTTGGTCGGGGTTAGGAGGAATCCGCATGGGAACTGGACGATTGAGAAGGGGATCCACCCTACTTTCTGCATCTCCACATAGTGTCCCATATACATTTTCATATAATTGATGCATTGGATCACTCCCAGCCGGGGATGGCTCGCCCCCATGACCTGATTTTTTAGATCCTTCCATCCCTACAACATCAATATTATGATAATTAAAACGCATAATTTTACAGTGAACATCATTGAAATGATACCAAATGGTGTAAAAAATACAGAATTGTAAATCATTGAAAGGATAATCTAAAGCATGATAATATTGTCATACTGAACACACCACACATAATGCAATAAGCAAGGTACAATGTTAAATTTTTCAGACTTGGTACGCAAATACTACGACCCCCTCATAGGCCATGCTCTACTGTGTTGCAGTTATTGTTTATGTTACAGTAATCCACCCACATATCCCAAGCTATCTGCTCCCGGCGCATTTTCCAACGATCCCGTTGTTTGGTTTGTTCACGAATGGTCCCCTGTTAGGATAGATCAATAACATCGTCATCTCTCTCATCGATACCCTTTACATCCTCCTCAACCACATCACCTTCTTCAGTAAGGTGGGGGTCATGCGGATCTGCAATTTGGATGTAATTATGCAAAACAGTGCATGATAATACGGTAGCGACCTGGCTCTTGAATGGGTAGTGAGGTTTGGATGTCAATATTTTAAACTTGTTCTTTAGGATACCAAATATGGACTCGATCTTTGATCTTAATGTAGAATGGCGTAGGTTGAATATCTCTCGTCGATTTCGAGGAACCCGATCAGTATGGTCCTTCAAATGGTATCTAACTCCCCTGTATGGAGATATGAATCCTGGCATTATAGTATATCCAGCATCGCAAAGGTAATATTTACCTACATTCAAACAAAAAAACCAATTTTATGTTCACACGCTTTCGGAGATACGTAATTATAATTTATATGTAAATTTTTCCTTATTACCTTTATACACTCGCAGCCCCAGTGGGGGGTTAAAGACAATGCATCTTTCAGTACCGTAAAATCATTTGCTGATCCTTCCCACCCAGCCAGTATGTATGTGAATCTTTTGTTTGGGGTAACAGCTGCAAGCACATTTTGCGTAACCCCCTTTCGCCCTCTAAAGCGGGGTACGAGCCGTGCTGGTAGCGTGGCATCTAAGTGCGTCCCATCAATGTGCCCGATGCAGTCCTACAACATATTAAATGAGAACAATGTGCAATCCCAAAAACGATCATTATTATACTACCACATATACATATACTCTCACACACCTTAAAATATGGGAACCAATTTGGATTATTGACTATCTCCGGCGGCGTCTCATTCGGAGCTTGCTTCACGAACAAATCCCGAAGTGCACACAGTCCCGCCATCACTTTGTTAAAATAACGGATAACTGTCCCCCACCCCTTATGAAATCCACTTGCATGACTCTATTCTTTGACTTGTGCCCTACCATATGCAGGAACATGGCCAGCTGCTCCTCTACAGATACATGAATAGTGTCCTTGAGAAGATCACGCTGGTGCATTAATGCTGCAAGATTCATGAAAGCATGTCTGCGCATTCGTAGGTAGTGCAAACAGCTACTTTCAGACCCCTACAGAATTCTTCGCATGTGGGATTTTCTATACAGGTCCCGCATAGCTGAGGACTCTCTGGGTATAGGGTCGGGCATACCGAAATTATGCATTTGTAAGGCTAGTACGACAAACGTTATTGCAGCCGCGGCAGCGGTACATAAATCACACCCCGAATGGTCTCCTTGTGTATCCATGTCACCCTTAATTGAATAACACATGTATGTATTGTTAATTATATACATAACATACTACATATGAATAACACCTTTCAGATAAAATTGTGCAACTCCAAATCATTGGCCCTCAGATAAAATGTGTAATCATAGTCACACACGTGGTTGCATTGCCGTTGCTCCTGCCTTTTTGTGCAACAGGGAGACATGCCCAAAACAACCCAAAACAGCAACAAGGAGCTAGGTGCCATGCACCAAAAATTGAAAACATGAGCCAAACAAAACAACATCAAAAACCCAAAATGACACAAGGAGACATGACAAAAAAATTGAGACAAAGCCCCAAAGAATACCACCAAAAAACACATAATTCAACAAGGAGACAAACCCCAAAAATTCTGAAACAATTATACATGAGCATCCCATTCCATAACATCCACACGTAGCTAGGAGGCATGGCACATATATTTATTAAATGATCCAAACATAACAACAACATAAACCCAAAATCTGGCAAGGAGACATGCCAATAAAATCTGTGACAAAGCCCCAAAGAATACCACCAAAAACACATAATTCAACAATGAGCCAATCCCAAAAAATTCTGCAACACTTATCCATGACCAACCCATCCCATTCCATAAATGCAACAAGTAGCTAGGAGCCATGGCCTAAATATTTATTAAATGATCCAAACATAACAACAACGAAAACACATGCTGAAACAAGGAGACATACCCAAAAAAATCACAAAAATTTTGTTCTTTTATACTGAAATCGAGTCATTGTTAAAATTTCAAAACTAATCCCTTTCAAGTCAGAAAAATATCAAACCCTCGATTGCACAAATCTGGGATTAATCGGAACCTTCAAGCATGCCATCCAGCATATATGCCTTTATCCCATTCTCTCATTCCAAATTCATTTTTTAATTTTTCATCATTGGGCTTGTTGGAATAATGCACACCTAAGGGCATGTTTCTTTGTGTGGCTTATAAGCATTTAGATATTGCACATATGTTGTAAGTGGGGATCAATCACTAGCATCATGCACATATTCCCAGCACCATAAACATCAGAAATTCATCAAATCAAATGGGTCAGAAAGCCCAAAATTTCGAAACCCTTGCATCACCCACCAAATCACTACATCATAAACTCAAATAATCATCGATGAGATTGGTTGCGATATCACAAAATTTCGAAACCCTATCATCAATCACCCAATCCCTACAACAGAACATCACGGCAGAGAGTTTCAAAACCCCAAAATTTCGACACCATCTCACCATTCACCCATTCAGAACATGCGAGCATAGCAAAATCCCATTTCATCAAGAGAAACCCAATGGCAGCAAGAGCAAACATCTAAATTTAAATTAGGGCTAAAGAAATTATACCTTGGCGAAAGAAATAGTTCAAAAATCTGCTCGACCCTCACCAATCAGTAAGGAATCGCAAGGATAAACCCTTTTGAAACCCAAGAAAACCAAGATCATCCGATTAAACGCCGGATCTAGGGTTTTCAGCCGGCGGTTGCTTCCCGCGCCAAGGTAGAGGGGTGAGAGGAACGCTACGGGGCCCAAAGAGAGGAATCCAGCCTGCAATCCCCACAATTTCCAGGGATTTTGAAGCCAATACAGTGTCGCGACACGTCGGAGAGAGACGGTGAAGGAATCGCGAGGGTTTTTCTCATCAAAGGAACAAGCGAAGGGAAAGTCGAAGCGAGAAAAGGGTGAATAGTTATCGAAGTGACGGGGGCAGTCGAAAAAAGCACTTTATTGGGCCCTATCCGTGCAAAGAAACAGGCCCTTAATAAAGCGTGAGAGAGAGGGACGTGGGAGAGAGAAAGAGGGAGAGAGTCTGTTAAGATCGAAGTGGGATTTGTAGGGATATGATTCACGTGGGGAAAGGGAAAAGGTCAGTTTGGATATGCTAAAAAGAATGTGATTTGATTATATCCGGTTGATTTGAGTTCTTTTTATTTTAAAAAAACAAAGAAAAATAAAAACCCTGCAGAATTTGGAAATAAGCTTGGGTTTAAGGAAATCTAAGTTGGTTTTAAACGTACAGACTTCCAAATGTTGAAATTTTATAAAAATTAATAATGAGTTATAGTAGATTGGTCCTCGACGTCCAAAAGTTACAAAGAAGGTAACGGGGTGATCACGCCTCCGAGAGGGCCGTGAAAACGGGGTTCGGTCGCGCGCCTGAAGTACGTAAAACAGTAGTAAATCAAATACGAAGTTACGCACATGAAACAACAATTACACACCAAAATATGTACGGTCGGAAAGCGGCCGTTATAAAAGGAGCGAATATACTCGAGCACGACGCGACTCCAAGCAAACGATGTGAGCAAAGAAACGCCTCCCCTGAGAAGCTTTGAATCTGCCCCTGATTTTACCCAAGCTATCCTGAAACACAAAATTGATTGATTAGCAATGAATATCAATAAATTTAGGGGAAATCAAGAGAAATAGGTGTGTATGTAGTTTAATTTCAATTCGGGGTGGGATATGGCTTACGAAATGGAGATTGGGAGAAAAAGGAAAATTAGGGCTAAGAGGGGATGGCTGGCGGCAAGGGAGGCAGCACCGGCGAGACTGGACGACGGCGTTGGCGGTGCGGTGTTGCGCCACAGGGGCATGGGTGGGGGGTGGCTCGGGCGAGGGATCAGATGCTAGAGCGATGGGGGGATGCTCGGGCTGTCGATTTGAGAATTTGGGAATTTTTTTGATTTGGGGCCGCGAGCGCTGAACTATATAGGTAAGTCACTCGATCGAGTGGTGGCTGTGACCACTCAGCCGAGTGGTGGTGATCACTCGATCGAGTGGACTCAGTTTATAAAATTTTAAAATTTTCGTGTATGTTTCGACTCGGCCGAGTAGCACAATCACTCCGCCGAGTACACAAAAGTCACTCTGCCGAGTGGCTAGGCCACTCAGAGCTTTTAAAGTGCTGAAAGTGTCCGGTTCACTCGGTCGAGTGACAAAGTCACTCGGCCGAGTGGCATGTAATTAACATAGAGGGGTTTTTCGAATCTTCCCGGATCAGTACCCTACTTGGCCGAGTAGGGTCTTCACTCGGCCGAGCGAAAATGTCACTCGGTCGAGTGGGCTGCTATTGTCAGCTCCAACTCTCTGTTTTTGCTCCACTTTCTGATTTTCTTTCCACCGTCAGTTTCATCCTTCTTTTGACATTTGAGCACATCCCTGGAACGCTCTCCAACTCCATGGTCGTCCTCCATTCATATGGTCTCCTATTCTGCTTCTCCTGAAATGAAAAATACTACCCGTTGTCAGGTTTTTCTTCGACACTTGACTCTAAACACTAATAAAGATCTAAAACAAAAAATGAAAAGAAACTTCAACTAAAAAGTGAAATAGAACCGTCGGAATGCCTCCCGACAAGCGCTCGTTTAAGGTCTTGAGCTCGACACCTTAAGATTCGCGATTAAAGCTCGATGTTTGGCGCATGTGAGATGCGCGAGTCAAACTTGTCGGGAAGGCCACTTGGGTTTAGTTGTTGATTTTCTTCGATGTTCCTCGACTCCCCTTCATCATGGGTAGTAGTAGGGGGTGAGTCCCCCAAGCTTAAGCTTTCGACATCATTCTTCTTGGCCGGTGGCGAAGATTTTTTGTCCGTTGGAGCTTTCTTCATGTGCTTCGCCGTAGAGAGCTTGCATAGCTCTCTAATCTTGACGACATCAGCATCGTCCTTCTCTTCATCCGTAAGAGGCTCCGGCGGGTCTTCCATCATTTTGCCTTCTTTGGTAAGTTAGCCCTCTTCAGGGTCGTCATCGTGCTTGGCCCCGATGGCAAATGACATGGCATCGTCAATCACCTCGTCGAGGAGGTCCATGTAGTCCACGTCCTCTGGCCAAGGCATATGCTTCATCGCCTTCGGAATGTGGAGCTCAACTTCAATATTGCCGACGTCCAAGGACAAGGTTCCTTCCCTCACATCTACAATCACTCCGGTGGTGGCCAAGAAAGGGCGTCCAAGAATCAGCTACGTATCACCTTCCTCCTTAATATCCATCACCACGAAGTCGCATGGCAAGCAGAGTCCACCCGGTACTTGTAGTGGTATGTTTTCAGCAATCCCCACCGGCCTAGTGATTCGCCCATCGGCGAGTTGTATCTTTATGTCTGTGGCCTTGAGGTCGGTTCCCGTATACAATTTCATGAACATCGTGAGGGGCATGAGGCTCACGCTTGCTCCCAAATCTACTAAAGCTTTCTAAAGTGGGACTCCTCCAAGCGTACAAGGAATTCAGAAGCTACCAGGATCTTTGAACTTGGTTGGCCCTTTCTCCTTTCTAGCAAACCACGTACTTTGCTCGGCGAGCATGATCATTTCTTTTCGCTTCTTTCCCGCGATCAAATCATTTAGAAACTTTGCATAGGACGGGATTTCGATGATTGCATCCAAGAATGTGATTTCAAGCTCACACCTCGCAAATACTCCAGAAATTTGACGAGCCTTTTCTCAATCCTTGCCTTTGCCAACCGTTGTGGGTATGGTACCGGTGGCATATAAGCTCACCCCTCTCGTAGCTTCTCTGCTTCAGATTTTTCACCATGGCTCGGCACCTTCGGGTCCTCCTCTGCATTCCCTGGTTCCTCATCAACCGAAATTTCTTCCCTCTGCTCCTTAGCTTGAATCATGGCGGGAATAGTGTCCTTCCCGCCTCTTGTAGTCACCGCCACAACTGCATTGATGTGCCCGGTGTTGCTTCGTAAGTGTTGCTTCGTGGGTTTTGTTTCGGTTGAGCCGACAATTGTTAATTGGACTTATTGAGCAATGTGAGTTGCTCCGATAACTGTGCCACGACGGTGTTGAGGGAATCTTGTTGGGCCGTCAATTTTGCATTAAACTTCTTTTGTTCGGCCATGAACTCTTCAACGCTTGCTTCGTGGTCCGACCTTGGCAGCACTTGCGGTGGATTGGGTGCCCTCCATCCTTGATTATATCCCAGTGGTCTATAGGGCCCCACTTGTTGCCTCGGTGGGTAGTTTTGTTGTTGGGGTTCCCTTTGTTGATATTGTGGTTGATGTGGACGTCGGGCTTGTGATTGTTGTGGCGGTGGATTCAAGGCTGCATCATTGTTGGCGTATGAAAATCCAGGGTGACCCCGTGTAGTCGAGTTCACCCTATAACAGGTACTACCCGTAACATATTAAGCTTGCTCCATAGCTCCGTCTCCTTGCTCCCCTCCAACATGCATAACATGGGCTTGATCTTGCCAGCCGCTCATGCTTCCTCCTGGTGTAGAAACGGTGGGAGCTCCATGTGGTTCACTAACCAACTTGTCCAATCTCTCTACGACTTTGTGAAGAGAATCAAATTTTGTAGAGAGCTCTGCCACTGCCTTTGCTTATAGATACTTGCCGGCTTCAAGGATGGCGAAGAATTTCCCCTTTCGTCGGCCCACTGCTGATTATTCGAGGCCATCTCCTCAAGTAAGGCCGTAGCATCATCCGGTGTCTTTGACAAGATAGCTCCATTGGCGGTTGCATCAATTATTTGCTTTGTGCTCGGTTGCAATCCGTTATAAAAGCTATGCACAAGCTCCCATGGCTCAATGCTATGGTGGGGGCATTGGTGTTGGAGATCCTTGAAACGCTGCCACGCCTCATATAAAGTTTCTTGAGGGCCTTGCTTGAAGGACATCAGTGCGCTTCGTATCTTAATAGTCTTGGATGGCGGATAGAACTTGTTGAAAAATGCACTTGCCAGCTTATCCCAAGTGTGAAGACCCCTCGGCTTGCGTCCTCAACCAATACAATGCCTTATCTTGAAGAGTAAACGGGAAGAGGCGTAGTCGAATAGCATCAACCGGCATGCCATGCATCTGGAAAGTGGCGCATTTAGCCAAGAATGATTACAGATGGTAGTGCGGGTTTTCTTGTAAGTTTCCATGAAATGGGTCTTGTTGCATCAACACTACAAGTCCTGTCTTCAGCTCAAAGTTCTTGTCGGCCGCCAACTCCGGCATGACTAAAGAAGAGGTGGTAGACGTGGTCTTGGGACATAGCCTATCTCGGATGGAGACAAGCCTAGCCATATGCTGCGCTAGCTCCTCTGGTGTTTCCGATGCGGCCATTTGATTTTCCTCTATAGCAAATCTCCTCTCAGCTCTAAGCCTTCTTGCCGTACGCTCGATCTCAAGGTCGAATAATATGTCTTCTTAGGGCACCTTCGATCTTGTGTACATGCATAAAAAAGAGAGTCTAGATAGAATTGTTAGCACAATAGTGGAATAAAAGAGTGAAGATAATAAAATAAAAAGAAATAGCTAAGTAAAGAAAATAAAATACCATCGCCTCCCCGGCAACGGTGCCAAAAACTTGATCGCGCCCGGATATACACCCAAAAAACGACTGTAGTCTTACCGCAAGCGCACGGTGTAATGGCGAGCGGGTATCAAACACGAGGAGGACAAAGATGGTACTCTATTTTAATCACCTAGCTATTGGTGGTAGAATGGAATGGTTTCGAGAATATTGTCACAGTTGTTCAATTAACAAGTTGGATTCTATATATAAAGGCGTCTAGGGCCAGGGAATCCCCACTACGGATTGTCATTCATCTCTGTGAATCGTGAATCTCAATGTTGCAAGTCTTGAATTGAGGTGAACTAGTCATAACTGAATAAAGAACCAAGCTCACACTCGCGTGCTATTGTCGGTCTATAGCAACCTAGATTAGGGTCCACTCTCGTGCAAACCCTAACCAAGCCGCTAGCATGAAGATCGACATCATCGTCCAATCGCACCTCGAGCCCACTCTCGTGCAAACTCGAGTTATGACTAGGTTATGATAGTTCGTATTCGTCCAATCTCTTGCAAACGAATATGAGTATAGATTTATAATAAAAATCCTAGCGTTGGTCCAATCTCTTGCAAACCAAGTCTAGAGAATCTCGATTATAAACCTAAATCGAATATCTAGGCCTTCCCATCGATTGAAATCCAATCTCTTGTAAACCCCAATCGATGGAAATCCCCAGCTACTCGTAGTAAATCAATCACAAACCAACCGTCTATCAATCCTAGCAACACATTAATTCGTTCATCACAATTCTAAAATCGGATCTATAGGGTTCATCCCCATGCCCTAGAACAGCGGAACTACTCGCAATTAATCATGGCAATCACAAAATAAACGAATAAAAACATATATCAATTCATGGTTGAAAGAAATCAATTCACAAAAACAAGAAATTTTAATAGAAAGAACAAACCAAATTTCCAATCTTCAATCTCCAACTGCGAATTTTAATTAGAATAATGCTCAAAAACCAATTTCTGGTCTCCTCTAAAACTAGGAAGAAAACTAGCTTAAATACAAGCCAAAGTCGGACAGAAAATCCTGACAGATCTGCCCCTGGCGCAGCCCAGAACCCTAATTCGTGATACAGGCAGACTGTGCCACTCGGCCGAGTAGAACATGTCACTCGGCCGAGTGACGGACCCAAAGAAAAACAGAGATATTGGGGGTTTTGGGGGTCTATCGCTCTGCGCCACTCGGCCGAGTGGAGTTCTTTACTCGGTCGAGTGGGTTTTCTCACTCGGCCGAGTGAGTCTTCTGCTGATCTTCTCCAAACTTCAAAGAGTCGGCTGAGATCTCAGGAGGAAAACCTTGTCGTACTCGGGCGAGTGGACTTCTTCACTCGGCCGAGTGAGATCTTTCACTCGCCCGAGTGGGCTTTGACTCCATGTGCTCTTGTATCCGTTGTACTCGACCGAGCACGTTCCTTCACTCGGCCGAGTGAGCGGTCTGCTCGGCCGAGTGGGCTGTTTCTTGATCTCAAGCGGTGCTCCAACGTGTGTGACAGTCCCTTGATCTCATTTACGCTACAGATCGCTCCATATTTCTTGAAATCCATCAAAAATGAGAAATAGTGAAAAGCAACGCGATATCGTCGAATAATCGTGAAAAACGCAATATGGGCAATCGAAATGACATGCAAACATGTAGAAAAAAGGTGTAAAATAAGGATCGATCATGCAGAAATGCCGCACACCACGCCGCCATCCAACCCCAGTCGCCATGCGGTAGCTACCGCCTCCGACCTGCAAGCACACGCAAGAGAGACACCACAAACAGTAAGTTCCTAATATTAGTTTTTAACAGCGTGTATATTAATAATACGTGATAGGCAAGTAAAACCAAGTTAGTTCAAATAATACTAGAGGAATATATATAAACAACATGATTAGTTGTTTGTTAGATAATATTAGTATAACTGCATGTTAGAGCTATTAGTAAATTGGCATGTTAATGTGGAATACATGTTAGTGTAGTTTATTATCTTAGTTATAATATTTATATGTTAGCGTTAGTTTTACACAAGGTTCTAAATGGCGTGAGGCGTGGCATGGCAGCGAGGTCAAGCCTCAAGCCGTAGGAGCCTTGGCAGAGCCACAACGTTTTTCAAGGCGTGGCTTAAGGCGGCAAATGCATGTATATATTATATAATATATATATATATATATATATATATGTAGACAATAGACTAAGCTCCACTCAGATGGATTAGTTTCCAAATCCTACCAAATCCATAACCTTCCATCTACATTGAGATGTGTGCTTACAATTAACTAAAGTGTTACTTTACTAAAAAGCAATTGTTTACATAACTAAAAACAATTTGTTTACAAGTGCTGTCTAAAGCCAGAAAAGGAATAATATTGATACAGCATATTGACACATTTCAGCCAAGCAAGTAAACAAACACCATACTATGCATAATGCATATAATCATTAAATGAAGCTGATTTATGGCGTATAATGCAGTTTGAGCTCACTAACCTTCTTCTCAGATTTGATGTAGACGCCATATATTTGACGAAACCATCATCAAAGTATCAGTGCATAGCTTCTGCCCCAAACCATGCATTTCAAGTCACTAACTTTCTTCTCACCAACCTTACCTCCTTAAAAAGGTAATGAATGCTTTGTAAGTATCAAAGGCAAACAAAAGCAAGTATTATATAGAGCTAACAAAAAATGTCATATCTAGAATTCATAACAAAAAAATTGTTCTACCAATGGTGCCACATACTTCTAATCTAAGACCATTACAAGTATACGAATGTAGGTCATATTAAAGAGCTAACACAACAGTCAAAAAGTGACATATATAAGCTCATTTCAAAAAGTATATTAGATTAGATGCCTGAGATGACGAAGCTATCCTTACATGCCATCATTTACATTTCTCTCCAAAAGTCCTTCATCTTTAGAGTTGAATTCATAATCTTCCTCGCCTTCAACTTGAGGTTCTTCATCCGACTCAAAATCATCCTTGTGAAGTTCTCTCGCCTCTTGGTTTCTATCCATTGTTGCTTCTTCAACTACCTCCAAGCTATTACCCTCCTCCATTTCGTCCTCCTCATCACTAATAGCAACAATCCATGCTTGCGCTTTAATAGCATCAAGAGAACGTAGTTCATCCTTATTTTGATTCTTCACTCTTGCCCATTTGTTGACGAGTTTGGCATTGAATTGAACAAATGGAACATTGTTCAATCTTTCACTATCAAGCCTATTCCTTTTCTTTGTATGTATCTAAGTAAAAAAGGTTAAAATAAAATTAGCTAAAAATAAAAATATGTATAAATATTAGACTATTAGTACTTATTATTTATTTTAGTTTATAATCACTTACCCCTTCAAAAGCACTCCAATTTCTTTCACATCCCGATAGTGGTTAATGAAAGGATCTTAATGGCCATCCTTTGCAAAGTTGGCGTTGCATTCCCATAACATCCACCAAGTAACTACTCAAATAAAAATAAGCGCATATAAGAAATTAAATAGTTTAAGTTAAGATCAAATAAATCTAAATAAGTAATGGATTTATACCTAGATCATAAGTACTATTATTTTCTGAACACCCCTTTGCGTCTAACATTCTTCCAAAATCTCCTTCCTTTTGCTTGTACTTTGGGAGCTCCATATTTATCAATAGGTCTTGCTTCTCAAATTCATCAAGGAAAAACTTCTCAACACATGTGAAAATTGCATCCGTGACTACAAGATCATCTTTTATGCCTTAATCTTTGAATAAGTAATAGGGATTCAATAGGTAGGCCGCCATATGCAATGGATTATCAAGTCGAGCTTTTGCTTGTCCCTCAATAATGTCTATGACAGGACGGTAGTTAATCTCCACATTATTGTAAGCCAATTTGATATCTTTATTTGCTTGTTCGAGCCCTCCATACAAGAAGCACATTGATGGATTTTGATCTCCATCAACAAGTCGAAGAACTCTCACTAAATGAGAAAACACCTTCAAGCACAAGCTTACTCTATTCCAAAAAGATGGACTCATCACGATTACATATGCCACTTTTCCTTTATTAGTTTTGGGCCATTTGGATTGTGTCCAATCATCACTAGTAAACATAAGCATTAACTTTTCCTTCTTCTCCATCGAGCTTTGCAAAGTGAGAAATGAGGTAGCAAATCTAGTAACTCCCGGCCTCACAATGTCCTTTGACTTTGTAAACTTTCTCATCATTGCCAATGTCATATGATGTGCATAAATGAAAATAGTTAAATTCTTTGCCTTAGCAATCCAACCTTTGAATTTAACTTCTTTACCACTTGATTCAAGCATGAGGTTGATGGTGTGTACGGCACAAGAAGTCCAAAACATGTGTGGCCTCTTCTCTTTCAACAATTGGATGGTCGCCATAGTATTAGAAGCATTGTCTGTCACAACTTGTATTACATTTTGTGGCCCAACATCTTCAATGCATTTGTCAACATAATCGAAGATGTACTTCCCCGTATGTGCATCTTTGGAATATTCAACAAAAGAAAGAAAAGTTGTACCTTCCCTAGAATTCACACATAACTTCATTATGCTTCTTCGTTTTCGATCCGTCCAACCATCTGTCATAATTGGACAACCATTTTGTGCCCACTCTTCTTCTTGCTTCTTAAGAAGCCCTTTAGTCCTCTCAACTTCTTCCTTCAATAATGGTTCCTAAAGTTTATATTGGCTTGGAGGACGGTAACCTGGGCCATATTGCCCAACTGCTTCAACAAACTGCTTAAATCCATCATTATCGATGGCATGAAAAGGAATACCTGATTCATATACCCATCGAGCACAATATTGATGTACACTATGTGTTCTTTGTTTGCCAAGTGCATCTTTAAGACTTTTTAACGCACATTAAGAGCATCAGGATTAATAGCATTAGCAAAGCCCAAAAACTATTCAAGTACCAACTGAGCAACAAGAAAATCCACTCTTTAAGTAAATTTCCTTTTGTGAAGTTTATGAAATGGAAAGAAAAGAGACACAGCTGACCTCGGCGCAGACGTGCACGACTTCCTCGATTGAGTCCCTGAACAAATATTTCTTCTTCTTGGTCAGCTTCTCAAGGAGATAGGTCCTAAACTTGTTTGTCTCCTGAAAGAATACCCAAACTGAGTACTGATGATTATGCTGGCTTTCTTCGTGATAAATTTAAAGGGAAAGTGAAAGGGGAGCTCACAGCTTGGGCAAATTCAGGAATTGGGTCGGGAAAACGTACTCCACAGCCTTGTAGAGGAGATCATCGATGATCGATGAAGAAGAAGACGCAGATGCCGCTCAGAGGGAGGACTGGAGAATCGATCGTCGAAGGTGCCTTGATTCGAATCGATCTGATGCCCTAGGCCCTTAATAATGCGGGCAGCTGCGAGATGAAAAGCCTCAAATTATAATAGAGAACAGGTCGGCTTCGGGTTCTTTTAGCCCTACTGCAGACTCGTGGCCATATTATTATTATTTCATTCTTTATGGCGCGCCTTATGTCGCCATGGCGCACCATGGCGTGCCGCCTCAAATAGCCTACTTGGGCATTAACGGAGCGTGAGGGTCAAGCCTTACCGACATGGCATCGCCGTGACGAGTTTTTTTAGAACCTTGGTTTTACAGTATGTAAGTTTGTTATACTGTTAGCTTAATGTTAAATTAGTAATATTAGTTCTAATAATAATGTTAGTATATATATTAAACACATGTTAGTATTAATAAATAATGTTAGTATTAATATAAATACCAACACAAACAACATGTTGATTTTAACATAAATAATGTTAGTAATTAAATGTTTTGCTATTTGGTTAATAATATTAGCTTATAATATGATTCTGTTAGCATAAAACGGATAGCCTCCAGGCAAGTATTTTATTGTAATTAAATGTTAGGACAAACTACTTAATATGATGCTAAAACTATATTACGAAAATACTTGTCAACTTTAATAACCAAATTGCATGTCCTTACTATGCTGTTGCACCTAATTAAAATGGACATTTCATATTAATGTTACTTCGGTTAAGAAATACTTATTCCCTGCATGTCATCAACTGCAACAAACTAAACAGAAGGTAGGACACAACCCTCGAAACATAAATGAAAACACATCGACTACAGATGGAAGGGAAACTAGTCGTTAACTGGTTATGACACTTGGGTGGGGTTGGTCCATAGTAGTACGGTTTGGAGATGAGCTTGACCACCTTACGGCTACCTCCATACCACACCAATGGAGGCAAGCATCTTGGCCATTTTCCAGGTTAGGGATGAGAAGAAGCGTCACAGTAAACCCCCGATGATAGGGTGCATCAAGAACATACTACCAACTCAGACATGGACTTATCACGAGCATAAATAATTGAAATATTCAAATTACAACTGCTTTACTTTTTGAACTGCAAATTCATATATGCTCATACTTTACTTTATGCACTCATTTCCCGCAAATGTGTACTAACGCTCTTTGTTCTTTCCATGTTGTTTCCTATTTCATTACTTTAAATATCTTGCCGAGCTATTCGCTGACTTATATTCCAATGTAATTATGAAATATATGTTAGATTCAGAGACTGATTACATTGAGGACCCCACTTCTGAGGATCTCATCTTGGAGGACGACCATGCTGACTAGAGTTACGAGGACGCTGAGGTCCTCCCTACTGAAGAATAGAGAGAGATGCTCTTAGTTCTTATTTTATTAGTTGTACTTGTTATCTGGCAGGTGTGTTTACATTTCTTTGAATTGTACGGCCATGCTAGGCCTAACTACTTGTGTACTCGTTTTGAAAACTTTGGAATAAAAGTGAAATGAATTTTATGCTATTCTGAGAATATTGGCATGCAAGAAACCTGCCTAACTTAACAAACGCTTATTGTGCTTAAGTTAAAGAAGAAAGAAATGAAAAAGTAATTCTTATTTGCTTTAAGCACATGTGGACCCGCTCGCGTCCTCGCTCCCAAGTATAATTGGAAGCGGGGGCATGACATGTTTTAGTGGTGGCCCATGCAGGTCGACTCTTGCATTCTACGAAATAATTCAGGACAGTGTAAATGTCATCAGTAACCAGATCGTTTTGAATATCTTCGTACACAAATGTTTACGTTGTTTGTTTTGCAGCATGGCATGAAGACCGCATACTCGCAATGGAAATGGAGCCAGCGAAAGTGGTGTCTCCGACATTCATTAACTCATGGGAGTCATGAGAGGCATGTTGGAGATCCACCAGCAGCTGATTCAGCAAGGACAACAAGCTGTGCAACCTACACCACTGCCTCCTCGAGCTGCACCTGGAGCCAAGCGTTTCGGGAGTTGAACCCGAAGAGCTTCTCCGGAAAAGAAGGGCCATTGGAAGCTGAAGAATGGGCCAGCGGTATGGAAGACAGCCTGAGTCTTTCCCGTATTGATCAGGCGTCGTAAGTCAGAAAATGCTCGAGTTCATGAAAGAGCTCTGAAAGTTAAAGAACGGTTCTTGCGCTGCATACCTGTGTCTTTACTCTGTTTAACGAAAAGACGATGTGATTGGTGGGATGCATCTTTTTATGTTAGGTTGTTACGGTCGACGTAGTTAGATGGTTCGATCATTATATAATTTCAGAGCAGCTGGGGAGAACAACTGGGGAAAACTTTTGGAGGGAGAACCAATATTTTTGTATTTGCATAAAAATAATTATGCTGAAAATTTAATGCATAAACAGATGTGTTCTGCCTTTGAAACTTGGACCATCTTATTCTTTTGAATTTGAAATTTGGTGGGACTTCAAAATTTTTAGCAAAAAAATGCTTTATTTTTAGGTGTAAAAAGTGTACGCGGCCTACATATGCTTTATTATTTTAAGCAAAAAATGATTTAAAAATAAATGTTCAAGATATGTTTAAAACAGAGTCAATTGTAGTACGTACCCACTTCTTGACACGCGTCACCGTATCAGGTATGTGGACGCACGTTGTTGCACCTACTTAATTAGAATCTATTTTTTTACATGACGGTGTGTATGGGAGTGTATTATCATATGTGCTTAGCTGTAACTAAGCAAGCGTCAATTAAAATGATGTTTTATAGTTGAATTGTTACTTGCAATAATATAAGCAAGACAACAGACCAAACATGAGAAATCAGTCAATTTTAAGCCACTTCTATGGGTTTGATAATCGATGACGTAAAAAATACATATGTAAAAAAATCTGAAATAAAAAAAATGGGGGGTGGGGGGTGTATGTCCGTACTTTGTGTAAACAAATTGGATTGACCATCTAACAAAATGTATGCTTTTTATGTGAGTTTGGAATTTTTTCATCCTATGCACCGCATGTCATCTTCAGTTAGAGGCATCAACTAAAGAGATTTCATCGCCTTCCGGACCATGTGAGTTTGCAATTTTTAGTTGCTACCACTTTCGGACCATTGAGCCTTTGGTCCGACTATTTTAAGCCACTTCCAGACCGGACCAAACATTAAAATACGCGAAGGTGCCCGCGCCGATTTTTGTTCATTTAGATTTTGGAGGGGAGAATAATTTTTGGGGAGAACACATGCGTTCGTTCGGCGCCTGCGCCATTTTTGTTCATTTAAATTTTGGAGGGAAAAATAATTTTTGTGAGAACAAAGGCGCCGAAGGAGCCTTCGACCCGTTAAATTTTTGTTCGTTAAAATTTTGGAGGGGGAATAATTTTTGGGGAGTACTTAGGCGTAAATTTTTGTTCGTTTAAATTTTAGAGGGAGAATAATTTTTGGGGAGTACTTAGGCGCCGAAGGCGTAAATTTTTGTTCTTTTAAATTTTGGAGTGGAAAGTAATTTTTGGGAGAACAAAGGCGTCGAAGGCGCCTTCGACCTGCTAAATTTTTGTTCGTTTAAATTTTGGAGGGGGAATAATTTTTGGGGAGAACATTCGGTGCCTGCGCCGAATGCGCCCAAATTTTTGTTCGTTTTAAATTTTGGCGAGGGAAATAATTTTTGGGTAGAACAAAGATTTTGGGAGATATCTTAAATGAACCGTGCCCGAGGGCACGTGTTATGACTAGTAAGAATATAAATCATAACGACGTAAAGAATAACAATAATGATATGCATAACATGATAACACTGGACTCCATCGTAGCAACAAACACCGGTCGTTACAGGGTCAAGTGCAAGGATCAGGTTGTGGCTGTAGATAACATCGGCTGGAGGGACACCAAGACCGTTTTTACCGGTGGAGTCATGTACTGGAATTGCACGAGCATCAGAGTTGAACCAAAGAAAAGCATGATAGTGGCTTGGGGTGCTGTAGGAGTTGTAGTTGCTGCTGTCATGGTCATCACGGTATACGGGATGCAAATGAAGGCAACTGATGTATTAAATCTTACCTTTTGCCATCCAATTTAACAATAAATCTTAGTGTGTCTCACTCAAATTTGGTTCATCTTGCATATAACTAGAGAAGATCGAACTATGGGTCTGAATATACTATGATAAACCAGACCTTTCTAATACTGAATCGAATACTGCAATAATATATACAAAATTTCTTCAGTTGCTTACACGACCGAACCGAACAACTGATGGATTAAAGCTTCTAAGCGCTATATTCTCTTCGTATATCACATTCATTAACCTACCTTTTGAAGGTTCTGCAAAATATTCGAGATTCTTCCAAGTTTCTCACGATTCTTCAAGATCCTGACAAAAGAACGATATGGGCATGTGCTTGTTGTACGACATAAAAGTTCAGAGGGTATTAACTTGAAATATACCTCAAACATAAGGTTATTTTTGAGCTTAGGTTAAGAGCAAAATGGTAATAATTTAACGTTGTCATCGTCTGTTAGCCAAAACACCCAAAAAAGTATTGTTGTATACATTCAATGTATTAATGGCCTCTTCTTTTGTTTTTTGTTGGAATGTGAAAATTGGGAAATTTGTAGGGAGTGGAATCTTGGGAGAGAGAAACTTGGTGTAGGGTGATCTTTTTGTGGAAAGTGTGTTGGATTGTGGAGTTGGAAAGTTGATTGTGGGGCCCACTCCGTATAGTGTGTTCTTTTGGTTCAAGAAAGTTGGATGATGAAAGTTGGATTGTTGGGTGTGGTGTGTAGTGACCCTGTGCTATGAGGAATAAACACTAGAGGGGGTGAATAGTGTTTTATAGAATTATAAGGAATTTAAGCCAAATAAAACCCTAATTAACCAACAAATGCGGAATGAAAGAAATGATCAACAACCTAAGCAAGAATGCAATGCTAACATGCAATGTATCCTGGTTCGGTGCCACCCAAGTCTCACCGACTTGTTACCGGTGCCCTAATCCAGCAACACCCGGATCCCCTCCGGATACTCTAGTAAAACCACTAGAGCTATCCTTTAGCCCACTTGCGGAAACCCCACAAGTGCAATCGACCTACAATCGATGTCAGTGTATCCCACAACCCGGGAACACGCAAATACATTAATCCCACAACTAGGGACTAAGAACACTCTCACAAACCGAGAGCAAATTCTTAATCTTGACTCCCACAACTTGGGATCAAGCCAACCCTCTCAACAACCGAGAGTATACAACAATTTATATGTATAGATAATGAAATGTAAAGCTCTTACCACAAAATCCTATACCTTGAGAAATACTTACCAATTTAGGGCAAGAATGGATTTTGAGGAAGTAGTTAGCACCAAACCCTTGCTCCACCAAGATGGACAGCAATAGATGGCTAGGGTGAAGTTGGTGACTTAGATTCAAGCTCTTAGCTTGAGTAGCTCACAATGAATGAGAATCTCTCTTGAGGAAATTAGTGCTCAAAGAGTGAGGGAGAGATTCTTGTGAGAAGAGAGCTTAGAAATGGAGTTGAATGGCTCTTCTCTTGGATGTGAAAATGTCTCTAAAATCAGCCTTGATATTCTGGTTTGAAGCAACTCAAACTTATATAGAGAAGAGACAAAACGGTCACAAAAATCGTGGCATTAAATGCCCAACGGCTCTATTTCTGAAGCTGCTTAATCGGTCTAAGAAGGATCACTGACCGATTAGTTTTGCAACTAGTCGGTCGGTGAACCTTCTTGGACCGACTAGATGGTTGACAGAGAAGATGGTGAAATCATGGATAAGCACTAGTCGGTCTAAGAAGGATCACTGACCGATTAGTTTTGAAACTAGTCGGTCTAAGAAGGATCATCAACCGACTAGATTGACAACTAGTCGGTCGGTGAACCTTCTTGGACCGACTAGATTGACTTTTAATCGATTAACCATCCTTCTTGAACCAACTAACTGGTCAACAGTACAAAGGCTGAATTAACAAGTATGGCTAGTCGGTTCAAGAAGCATTTCCAACCGACTAGATCGTCATCTAGTCGGTTAGTTCTTCTACTTGAACCAACTAAGATGCATATGAAGCCATGAAAAGAAGCGATAAGCTACGGGAAACTTTCTAATGGCTTCTAAGGCAATCCTAGAGATAAGATATGATAGTTATGAAGATTTCTAGGCAATTACTACTCAAGGCTTAACATTCTATGAGAAGAAGCTAGAAGACAATATAAATACCATGACGAACCGTCTTCAAAGCTTCAACATGGAGAATCTGAATCCCTTGACTTCATGAATAACTCATTGAGCTTCAACGAATCTCTAGGCACAATGATCACGCGTTCTGAGGAAGTCTTGGGACGTCACTTGAGATGTACAAAGTAATTTGGCGACGATCTCCATAATTCTTCATGGTTTTGAGTCTTTTAGTTGTATGTCTTGAATGTCTCCAAGCACAAAGTTTTTGATCCTCAAGGTGTTCTTTGAAGCTTTTGAATCATCCATTCCTATCTTCTCTTTGGATTGAATCTCCATTCATTTGTTGATGCCATTGGCTTGAGGTTTGAGGTAGCCTTTGAGTTCTTCAAGCCAATGCTTCACCTTTGTTGATCTACCAAGTCCTCCACTTGAATCAACACGTGTAGTCACTTTTGATCTTCTTGAATCTAATTGGTGACTGTTTAGCAAACTGCAAACACATGAGTTAATCACAATGATTTGTGGTTGATCATCATCAAAATCAAGGTGGAGAGTCCAATACTCAACATTCTCCCCCTTTTTGATGATGACAAACCAAATATAAACAAAACAAATAATTGTGCATTAAATATACTTACTTCCCCTGCAATGATGCCAATCAAGTTAATATCAATAATCAATAGCATCATTAAGCAGTTAATAGTGTGTGTATCACATGAGGTTGTGTATATATCGCATGAATGACCAGAAATAATATGCGTACACAATACAAATCATATAGGTGATACACATCATAAACATGAGCATGATTACCAATATATATATAATGTAATCAATATAAACCAAGGTAATCACCAATGCTCCCCCTGAATCATATACATGAACGATCATACATAAAGTCTATATGATTCAAGTTATTGTTTAACACTCAACATTTAATAAGCACATCCTTTGTTTATTTCTCTCACCCTTTGGCATTATCCAAAAGACATGGGGGGATATAGAAACAACAAATGCAAAAATAGAGTGGAAAACACAAAGGTATATCTAATGTAAACTAGATAAGCTACCAATTGAAAACAAGATATCAAAATAGAGATATCAATTGCAAGAGCAAATATCCAACAACAACTCAACCACCCTCAATTATCACAAAAAGATAAGCAATAAGCATATGTGATAAAAGATTACAATAGATACTAATTGTAAAGAGTAGTGTGAGCAGTGTTAGAAAAGTGACAATAGCATAATTAGCAGTAGCTACTAGCTATAAATATGATAAAGAATATGGATAACAATGCAAAAATCATGACATCACTTGTGAAAGAAAAACAAGTTTCAAATAGTGTCAAGTACACAGACAAACTCAACTATCACAAAAGTTATACCATTAAGCATAATGTGATAGACTGTCCTTGAGCAAGGGCATAACATATGACATGAACATGATTAAATACATAATGGTGGAATCAAAATCATCACAATGACATAGATCAACAAATAATATCAATAAATTGAGATCTAAGTCAAACATAAAAAATGCAACAATCATGACTATGGAAATTCTTAGCCATGTATACACAGTTATGTTATGAAATAATAACACAAATTAAGTATAATGGCATGTGATACCAATTGTAGGCATACCAAATCATCTCCAAAAGTATCTCCAGCTAAACTCCACAAAGCATCTCCAAAAGTAAGCATACCAAATCTAAGTGAAGTGTGCGATGTGGAGTGACAAGGTGATAAATAAAAAATGAATATCAAATATCTATATCACGCAAAAGTGTTATGCCAAAATAGAGATAGTAACTTCATAAAACATATGGCATACACAATTCTAGCACACTAGGAAACTAATTGAAACAATGCTCAAAAGAACCATAATACTAGCATGCATTCCAGAAGAGATACTCACAGAATGAGTCAATGATAAGCATGGAATGCCATGAGCATAAGGAAGATAAGTACTATATCACAAGCTCAAAACTAGCATCAAGCAAGAGCATGTAAAGATGATATCCAATATAAATAGTCTAACAAAATATGCAAAGCAGGCAAATAATGTCAAGACCATGACATCACTTGAGAAGGAAACCAAGTGAACAAATAGAGACATGATCTCATCCTAGCTCAATTATCACAAAGGATTCAACATGAGGCATAATGTGACAAAACATCTTTTGAGCAAAGGCATGAAGATAGTCTACGTTCAAAGTCACAAGGTAGGACATAAACGAATAAAGTTATCATGAACATCACATGCATGCATACCAATTGTGCGAATAGAATAAAAAACTTGTGTAAGCACAATATAATCGGAGGTAGCATCAAAGAAGTCATAGTGCATCAAGATATATTCATGGAAGAATATCTATGACAGAATATACATATCATCAAACACAATATAAAGCTTATATGATCGTGTATTGCACAAGTTATCTCTAACATCTCATAAAAATAGCATAAAATATGAGCATGAGATGAGAGATGACATAGTGAGAAATATAGCTTGAAGATCAGTAACTAATATGAATGAATGTTATGTCGCTTGTGAAAATATCATACATGAAAGATTTAGCTATAGACATGAAAGATCTCTTGAATAACATTATAGCTAAACATCAGTTATGAAGTAATTAAAATGACAAGTAACATACATTGATCACCCCAAATCATATCAATACGTCTCATAAAGATAATCATACAGACTATAAGAAAAGTATGAGATGTGTGGTGATACAATGAACAAATATGCATAAAGATCCTAACTCATTAATCTTATTCATTGCATGAAAAAGATATGAACATCAATAAGCAACTAACCAATTCATCAATAAGTTCTACATGAGTCGTAATAAGACATATATGACATACATGAACAAGGTAGTCACATAAACAAACAATCTTCATGAGGGTGTGACAAGAATGAGCTAATGAAGAAGTATGCTATATTACACAAATCGAATATATTAAAGTACCAATTGTAAACATGGTAGTCAAAACCAATATATTAAAATACCAATTGTACAAAACACATACTTACAACCATTTAGCTCTTCCTATATGTGTGCATCTCCAATGCACCATCCTTTCCTTTGAATTGATCCATCATTTGTAAACCAAGGAGTGTGTAGAGTAGGCATCTTGCACAACAATCTGACAATTCAACAATTGGTGGTATCCAAAAACTTTTTGGATCCAATAGGAACAAAATCAAGTAGTCCAATAACCAATCATTTACCAATTGTAAATAACACTTATCAAAAGAAATGCATGACATGCATTAATAGGAGTTATTATAATCACGAAAATCATACATATAAGAAATTAACAATTCTCAACCATTAGAAATTAGATACACCTATACTAATAATTCCTATGCATATGATTTAGTCAAGCAACATCATTATGAATACACACATCTAATACAATAGTGTGTGCAAGAAAGATTCGTCGTTCAATATGCATATGTGCACAAAATAAACATTCACGGCACAACACATATTGAAGGAAGGCATGAAAAGTAATACCACAAAGAGTGTGCATGAACAGCATAAAGTATTAATTTTCAAAACCAAATTTCTCTTTCCCTTTGGCATATCAATAAGATAGGAAGGTGCAAATTGATAATAAATCACCAAGGGTCAGAGAAATCAACTGATCTATATGCACAACATAATATGAATGAAATGCAATGACATATAAATGAAAATTTCATACTCCCACACATGTCATACAAACTATGCAAACTTGGGAGTAGTGGACGAACTCACATATATATATATATATATATATATATATATATATATATATATATATATATATATATATATATGGGTACAAAAAGTAATCATACAAGCATGGTACCCAAGCAATGAAGTGTGTTGAGTATTGGACTTCTCCCTACTTGGTGTTAATGATGAGCAAACATAAATACTTATGACTAATCCCCTATTTTGCAGTTAATCCATTGCCTAAGCTTATTATGAAGATCAACTAGCAATGGATGACTCACTAACGGCATTGAAGGCAAATGATATGAATTGGATGATCGTAGATTGATGATTGAAGCTCCGTAAAGACTTCAAGCTCATACGTTGGAAAGAAGAGATTATTCGTCAATGTAATTTTTCTTTTATCTCTTCTAGTATGTAGCTTATAAGTAGAACTTTGATGGAGCACTCACACACATCTACATTCTGTCATAGGACTTCTTTAGACTTTTGTCCTTTGATCCCAATTCAATTCTATTTTGTTTGTGCTAGGATTGTTTATAACAGCCGACTGCTTAACAGTTTACAGTCGCCTGTCTCAACAACAGTCGACTGTGTTTTGTTCTACAGTCGCCTGTTATGCACAGACTATTACAATGTAGTTTTGGGCCTTCTCTGATTATTTCGCACAGGCTACTGTTGAACGATTCACAGGCGCCTGTCCTAGTGACAGTCGACTGTGAATTGTACATCAATCGCCTGTCTCTCCTTACCCAAACTCTGTTTTGATCTGATTTCTACGACCAGTCGACTTATGCTGTATATACAGTTGACTGTCTATTAGATCAGTCGACTGTCTATGCTACAATAGTCGCCTGTCTGTAAATCAATTCTTTGACTCAGCTCTCTGGAAATTTCTCCCGACTTTGACAGTCATCTGTTTAAGGATATACATTCGCCTGTTCTGATTAACAATCGACTGTGTTACTTGCTTCAGTCGTCTGTCCTGTATCTTGTGAGATTTCCAGTATTTGTCTAACTTACTCTCCTCTCGGCCAGTTGCATGTCGAAGAATGTACAGTCGCCTGTTGGCTTAACAGACGACTGTCTTTGCTTCATCAGTCGACTGTCCATATGGTAAGTTACCGTTATGAATTCTCACCTACCCTTGCTGACTGTGCAACAGTCGACTGTGGATTGTTCAACATTCGACTGTCGCGAGTTCAGATTATATCCGTTGAGATTTTTCTCACGGATTTCGATTGGGTTTTTGCCTAAACTGTTTTGTGGATTTGAGAAAGCTATAAATAAAGCATCTACTATTTCATTGGAAGGTTACTCATTCATTGCAAAATCCTTCAAGCTTTCATTTCCAAAGATCAAAGCTCTCAAATCCAAAGCCCTAAGTATTTCCAAATCTTGTTCTCTTGCTCTCCAACCTAGAACCAAAGATTGATCTTCTAAGCAATTGGTGCAGTCAAGAGAAAGGGCTTTTCTCCTCTCTTCCAAGAGAGTTCTTCAACACACATCACACTTCTCCTTCAAGTTCTACTTCAAGGCATAGGTGTTTGTAAGTGTTGCTTTCATATTTCCTAACTTTCGTTATTTGAATTGTGCTCTCGGTTGTGAGAGTGGTTTTACTTGCTCCCTGGTTGTGGGAGTCAAGGACATCGATTGTATTCGATTGCACTTGTAGGGTTGCTATAAGTGAGCTATAAGGAAACCTCAAGTTAGGGTTCTAACTTGAGTATCTGGTGGTATCCGGGTGGTAGGGACGTAGGATTACCGGGAACAAGTCGGGAGTTGACTTGGGTAATCCGAACCCTTGAAACATATCTGCGTTTGCGTGTGTTTCTCTTTGGGTCGTTTTTCTATTCCGCACTATTTGTTGGATTGCATTTTATTTGGCGTAAATTCCTTTTAAATTTGCATAAACACTATTCAACCCCCCCTTTTAGTGGTTTCCCCATAAACAGGGTCCTTACAATTGGTATCAGAGCGCAAGGTTTCATCTATGGCATCCAACAACAACAACGTACCTCCGCCGCCTTCGTACAACAATCACGACCGTGATGGAGCGTCCACTCTTTTCGAAGGTCAATCTACGGTACGTCCTCCATGTTTCAATGGTACTAATTTTGGCTATTGGAAGTGTAGGATGGAGACATTCCTTAGGAGTGCTTCTCTTTGGAGAACTCTCCACAAGGAGTACATCGAGCCCGCCGAAGATGACTTCGAGAAATGGACGACTTCCGAGAAGTCCGCCGATGTCAACAAAGCTAAAGCAATGAACGCTCTTCATTGTGCGTTGGACCCAAATGAGTTCAACAAGATATGCACATGTAAGAGTGCATATCAAATTTGGAACCATCTCATCGTTACCCACGAGGGAACGAATAAGGTAAAGCTTTCAAAGTTATATGTTGTAGTGCAAAACTTCGACTTGTTTCACATGCAGGAAAATGAGAGCATTGCGTCGATGTACGGACGCTTTACCGACATCACAAATGAATTGGAAGCCCTTGGCCAAATCTACACCGAACCTGAAAAGGTAAGGAAGATCATCATGGGGATGACCTCCAAATGGGAAAGAAGAGCAATCGCCATTGAGGAGGTCAATGACTTGAAGAATTACACCGTGGTAAATCTCATCGGGACTCTCATGTCTTACGAAGTAAGACGGGATAACCGATTGAAGATTCGAGCCATGATGAATCCATCGGAGGCCAAGAAGAAAGCTTTGGCATTCAACGCCAATTCATCATCCTCCGAAAGTGATGAATCCGAGAACGAGATGGATTTGGGTGATATGGCCCAAATGGCGAAGAAGCTCCAACGCTTCTTCCGCAAAGGTAAATTTTCCTCAAACAAATGTTTTGAGTCTACTAATGCTACTTCCTCTCTTTGTTATAAGTGTAATAAGCCAGGGCACATCAAGAGGGATTGCCTAATGCTAAACAACAAAGAAAAATGGAAGGCACCAAAGTACCACAAGTCCGACAAGAACAAGAGAGACAAGAAGAAAGGACTCGTAGGTACCTTTGATGACTCAAGTGATGACTCATCAAGCGATTCCGATGATGAGAAGGGTGAGAGCGCCCACATGTGTTTCATGGCACTTGAAGACCCACTCTCGGATGAGAGTGACTCCGACACGGATGACACCGAGGTAACAATGGATGAACTTCGTATAGCTAATGAAGAACTATTTGCTAAATACAAATCTTTAATGCTTAGATACAATAGCTTAAAGAAATCAAATGTTAGCAAGTCATCCATTCCATGCATTATCAACAATGACACCATTGTTGATACTTTAACTCTTGAGAAAGCAAACTTAGCTTCTCAAAATGTCACATTGAGAGATGCGGTGAATTCCCTTAAATCTCAACTAGATCAAACGCATCCCAAGGATAATAGTGATCTAGTTACACGTCACACACAATTGGGTTTAGAGAATGACTCTCTTAAAACCCAAGTGCACGAGCTCAAAGCACGGGTGTCCACCTTGGATACCAACATTTCTTCTTTAAAGGAGAAATATGAGCTCATGTCCTCCCGTATTGTGAGATTCAATAAGGGAAAAGGACAATTGGATGATTTGCTCGCAAATCAATTTCCAGCCACACATTGTGTTGGCCTTGGATTTGTAAAAGCAAATGCATCTAATGCTCGCACCTCCTATAGTGGTGTCACTATAGATTTTGTGAGGCCTTCCTCCGGTGCATCCACTAGTGGTGTCAAAGAAACTATAGGTAGTAATCCTACCAAGAATGTCACCACATCACCTTCTCTTCCTTTTGGCAAAAAAACCCACTAAGGGTGGAAACTAAAAGCAAGGCCATGCTTTTATGTACACTAACACTCATCCACGTAGGAAACATCCTACTCCACAAGTGGATAATCATGACACATTTTATGCTCTGCACCCACGGACACGTACACAACCACACATGAGAAATACTCATGTACGTGCTCCTACACACCCGTATGCTCATACGCATCATTCCTTCATGTATGCTCATCCTCCACATGTCATGCATGATACTTATGCTTCATATAATATGCATGTTCCCAAGCATACTTATCATTCTAGAATGTACAATGCATATCCTCCACCACATATCTATGCTAGAAATCATGTTCCTAAGAAGCATGCACCACATAGAAATCCAACTCATATGCATGCAACTAGGAATAGGACTCCCAAGATGTACACTTTTTGGGGTCCTAAGAACACTAGTCTAAATGTAATCATGACGTAATTAGAAATAGTAACTATGTTGGGAAGCGGAAGTCCACTTGGACTTGGCTTCCAAAGGGCTAATCCTCTTGGACCCAACAAACATTGGGTACCATAAGCTTATGGTATATTATATAGGTACCCAAGAGAAATAAGAAGAGCAATAAATGCCTTATTAGCTCTAAAGGGAAAGGATGTATTCTTGATAGCGGTTGCTCCAAACACATGACGGGAGATCCCTCATTGCTCTCCGAAGTGATTAGCATCAAAGATGGTGCAACAGTCACTTTTGGAGGTAATCAAAAGGAAACCATCATTGGAGTAGGTATCGTTGGTAATCCTTCCAAACCTCTAATTACTAATGTTTATCTTGTTAGTGGTTTATGTCACAATCTCATTTTCATTAGTCAACTTTGTGACAAAGGTTACAAGGTTAACTTTGGAGAAGGATTGTGTACTATTGTTGATTGTGATTCAAATGTTTTATTTTCCGGTATTAGGCGTAAAAATATTTATTATTTGAGCTTGCCTAAAACCGTAGAACATTGCTTAGTTGCTAACACAAGTGAACAACTATTATGGCATCGCCGTTTTGGTCATGTTCACTTCAAGCACTTATATAAGTTAGCTAAGCATGATCTAGTCAAAGGTTTTCCTAAGATTGTTTTTAATAAGAAAAACTTTTGTGATTCATGTCAAAGAGGTAAACTAAGTAAATCTTCATTTAAGCTTAAAGAAGGGATTACTTCTAAGAGGCCCCTAGAACTTCTTCATCTAAATTTATTTGGGCCAACTAGAACCGCTTCTTTAGGTAATGCTCATTATGGACTAGTTGTCGTTGACGACTTTTCTAGATTTACTTGGGTTTCATTCTTAACTAATAAGAATGAAGCTCATGAAGAGTTTACCAAATTTGCAAAGAAGATTCAGAATCTTTTAGGATCCACCATTATCACTATTCGTAGTGATCATGGAGGAGAATTTGAAAATGAGTCTTTTACTAAGTTTTGTGATGACTTCGGGATAACTCATAACTTTTCCTTTCCTCGTGCTCCACCACAAAATGGTGTTGTAGAAAGAAAGAATAGGACTCTTATTGAGTGTGCTCGCACTATGCTCCATAATAGTCATTTAGGACTACAATTTTGGGCAGAAGCGGTGCACACGGCATGTTATGTGCTCAATAGGATCCTAGTGAGACCCCGAACAAACAAAACTTGTTTTGAGTTGTTTTATGATAAAAAGCCTCAAGTGAAATATTTTCGTGTTTTTGGTTTGAAATGTTTTATAAAGAACACCTTTGGTAATTTAGACAAATTCGAGCCAAGATCCGATGAAGGAATTTTTGTTGGATATTTCACACGTAGCAAAGCCTACCGGATATACAACAAAACTTCTTCAACGATTGAGGAATCACTTCACGTATCGTTTTATGAAGATTTTGATTTTCCTCATGTTGATGATGATAATATAGAGATTCTTTGTGACTCTCTTAATAATGTTAAGATTAATGATAATATTGTTGAGACTAACACTTCTAACGAAGTTGTTGAAGTTGTTCCTAGTGATCCAGGTATACCCAAAGCGTACCCGACCGTTCTCAACCATCCCCATAACCAAATTATTGGAGATATTGGTGTGGGTGTTCGAACGAGATCAAGAATTGAAGAATTCTTCCATTGCGCATTCGTCTCTACCATTGAGCCAAAGAACATCCAAGAAGCTTGTGAGGATAGCTCTTGGATAGTGGCAATGGAAGAAGAACTATTGAGAGAAACGAAGTTTGGGAACTTGTACCTCTTCCAAGTGGTCACCAAGTTATTGGGACCAAATGGATCTTTAAGAACAAGACGGATGAAAACGAGGTAATCACACGGAACAAAGCAAGGTTAGTAGCTCAAGGCTACCGGCAAGAGGAAGGTATTGATTTCGAAGAATCTTTTGCCCCCGTGGCTAGATTAGAAGCTATTAGGTTGCTTTTATCTTTTGCATCCCATAAGAATTTTAAATTATTTCAAATGGATGTTAAAAGTGCATTTTTAAATGGGTTTGTCAATGAAGAAGTCTATGTTTCTCAACCTCCCGGTTTTATTCATGAAAAATTTCCAAACCATGTTTTCAAACTTAAGAAAGCGTTGTATGGACTGAGACAAGCTCCTAGAGCTTGGTATGATCGTCTTAAGACCTTTCTTTTGAATTTAGGTTTTAAAATGGGAGAAGTTGATTCTACGCTCTTCATTAAATATTATGAAAATGACATTCTTTTGATTCAAGTTCATGTAGACGATATTATTTTCGGTTCTACTAATTTTAATATTTATCAAGAATTTTCCAAGTCTATGAAGGATGAGTTTGAGATGAGCCACATGGGAGAGCTCACCTACTTCCTTGGATTGCAAATTCGACAAATGGAGAATGGCACGTTCATACATCAGACAAAGTACACATGGGAGCTTATTAAGCGATTCGGGATGGAATCGTCTTCGTGCAAAAGGACTCCCATGAGTACTACTACTCATCTACACAAGGATGAAAGCGGAAAAGATGTAGACGTTCGTCTACATCGAGGTATGATCGGTAGCTTACTTTACTTAACCGCTAGTAGGCCCGATATCATGTTTTCTGTATGTCTTTGTGCTAGATATCAAGCAAGACCTAAGGAGTCACACTTGATTGCGGTTAAACGAATATTTCGTTATCTCAATCAATCCCTAGATTATGGGTTACTTTACCCTAAGTCTAGCACATATGAGTTAATCTCATATAGTGATGCCGACTTTGCCGGATGCAAGTCCGACAAGAAAAGTACTAGTGGCACATGCCATTTCTTAGGAAATTCCTTAGATTCTTGGTTTTCTAAGAAACAGAACTCGGTGTCATTATCCACGACTGAAGCGGAATATATTATCGCGGGTCTTGCATGTGCACAAGTTCTTTGGATGAGACACACTCTTAGTGACTATGGTGTCAATTGTGATACTTGCCCTATCATGGTTGATAATCAAAGTGCTATTTGTCTTTCCAAGAATCCGGTACACCACTCCCGTACCAAACACATAGACGTGAGACACCATTTTATAAATGATCATGTAGCTAAGAAGGACATCATCTTAGAGTACATTGAAACCCAAAAACAAATTGCCGATATCTTCACTAAACCTCTTAAAGAAGATTCATTTGTGAGGTTGCGTGGAGAATTGGGAATTATGGGTGAATCTGAAATCTAGAAGCTCAATCTTTCATTTTATAACTCCTTATTGAGCTCATATCTTTTTGATTGTCTTTCTTCATGTGCTTTATTGTTTTATGAGCTTAAGAAAGGCAATTGTTACTTATTTGATTTCATGAGTTTTTGAGTTTGAATGGAGTAACTTGTGTTTCAATGGATTTATTATTTTCATAATGTTTTTACGATGTATTTGTGATTATAGTATAGGTCATAGGGTGAGTGTTCTTATTCTCTGGAATTCTATCTCACTGTGCACTTTTGGACCAGGACAGACGACTGTCTTTCTTTTGACAGTCGACTGTCCTACTCTATATTCTCTGTATGAATATTGTTATCTTTCGTACAGCCGACTGATGACTGTTTTACAGTCGACTGTTAATTTAACAGGTGACTGCATTTTGGTCATCAGGCGACTGTACTCTCTGTCGAATTTTTACAGTGTTCTCTGTTCTTTTTGTGAACTGTATTAATTCTCGGCCAGCCGACTGTTGAGTATTTTTCAGTCGACTATCCAGTGGACAGGCGACTATATGTTACTTTCCAGTCGACTACCCATCTATCTGACCCTTATTTTATCACTTCATCCAGCCGACTGTCTTTTGTGTAACAGTCGACTGTCTATTGCTGTGTAGGTTCATGTGATTTGATCCGAGCCGTCGATTCCTTGATCCAACGGCTCAGATTGATTCCCGCAATTTTATATTCAGTCTATGCGGCCACTTCCCCACGTCGACTCTCTCTCTCCTCCGCTTCGACTGTTCAACTTCCCGCTCGTTTTCCTCTCCGAAAACGGTCGATCTCGTTTCCATAACTGTCGAAATGCTCCTATTTGTCGTCGTCGCTCGTGTTCTGACGTTGCCATCGATCTCCTTCTCTGCGATCGTCATTGCTTCCACTTGGTTTGCTTCTCTCACTTGTTCTTTGTCGATTCTTTTCTTTGCTTTAGTTTCTCCTTCTCTTGTTTCCATGGCCCCTAAACCAAAGGGAAAAGAGAAGATCGCTGCTCCTAAACTATCTAGAGCACCCAAGAAACTCATTGCCAAGAGAAAGAACCCCTATATAGCCCGAACCAAGCATGCCATGTCACACGTGCGCTCGTCTTCGCCGGGTTACTCACCTTCTGCTTCTTCTAGCGATGCTCAGCCTTTGATTCATCGTCAGCGCAAGCCTGCTGGTGTTCGCATCAGTGAGCCTGTTGTTGAGAACCCTCATGTGTCTCCTTCTGTGTCCAGTTCGTCTGAAGAGACTCCTGCCGTACCCCCCTCTGATCCCCTTGTTCCCGTTTGCCGAGACGATCTTTGTCTGGCAAAGTTTCACTCTCTCCTAGGGATCAACCTATTTAGGGAGCGGTACATTGCTTTCCCCGCCTTCACTGCTGAGAAACTCTCTGACATTCTTTTCGCTACTCACCTGGCCGACCTTTTTCACTTCTCTCAGAGCGAGTCCCCCAGAGCCTATCCATTTCTGGTGAAGCTTTTCTATGCGAACCGCGTTCGCGGTGAGTATTCGTCCACCGGCATCCTTGATACTGTCGGTCAGGGAACCCACATTCAGATCACTCCCTCTCTCTTAGGGACTATTCTTAGGATTCCCTCTGTTGGTTCCCTTCCCACTGATATCTGCTTTTCCGAGATTGACGATCTTGACCAGTCTGTCCTCCGGGATATGTTTCGAGTGGTACCTTTAGCTCTTGATTCGGGTGTCAGATCATCTATGTTCTCTGCACGAGGTTGGGCTGTTCACCTAGTGGTGAAGTCCAACATCCTGCCGTGATATGGATCGTCTGACCAGCCGTCTCAGGATATCCTGAAGTGTATGTATGCTATTTTCTCTGGCATGCCCGTGAACTGGGCCGGTGTCCTCTTTGATAGGATGGACACGGTTGAGTTCACGTCATCCTCGTCTCATATTCCTTATGGTGGCCTTCTGACTCGTGTCTTCCGTCATTTTGGTGTTGACTTGACTCATTATGAGCACATGCCCTTTGGCCCTCTCCTCGATGCTTCTGCAAAGTCGAAATCCTCTTCGGCTCTGCAGACTGCCTCGAAGAAGAGGAAGTCTACTTCAGCTCCATCCTCATCCACTGTGCCTCCAGCTGATTTGCCTACTTCATCTGCTCCACCGTCTCAGGATACTCTTTTGGCGATGGTCTCTGGTATTTACAGACTGATGTCTCTCTCTCCTCCATCAGGGAATTCCCTTCCCTGAGGATTTGAGACAGTATCTTCCTCAGCTTCATGTGCCTCCCCAGCCTACTGGTGTCGTTGAGCCTCCTGTTGTTGTTTCTTCTCAGGATGTTACTACTGCTGCTTCTATTGCTCCTTCTGACCCTCTTCCAGAGGATACTCCTGCTGCTCCAGAGCCTGCTTTCTCTCCTACAGCTCCTGGCGACCCTCACTCTTAGATAGTTGTTAGAGTGATGTTCTTTTGAGTGATGATATATTTGTTTGTGTATGATGGATGATGTTATCTGCGACTCTTTTATATATGTTTGGTGATACTTTTTGATGTCGGCATGATGATGTTTTTTTGTGATCATGATGTATCTTGTTTGGATGGCCATGTAGATGACCATCCGTTGATGTACTCAGACTATATATATATATATATATATATGATGTTGCACCCTCTCTTGTGTCACACTATGCTATATTGTTTATCTTATCTGTGTGATGTATGATATGTTGTCTTCATGTATGCTTCACTCTCTTTGATGTGCTTTTGAGACAATATATGACTTTAATATTGATTAATTCATGCTATCTTTGTTGTGATGAATTTGTGAAAATTATTTTCATTTCGTATATCTAAAATGTTGATATTGGATTTCCATTCCATTACTCACATGTGTATATGATGAGATTTTATGAGTTTTGATTCGATATATCTTTATACTCCTTGATTGTTGTTAGTTCGTATTTAGCACTATTATTGTTGTTGTTATTTGCTCCAACCTTTTGGATAATGCCATAGAGGGAGAGAAATAAACATACAAGATTCATAATGGATGTGCTAAGTATGTTCTAACGCTTGAATCTAAGATTTTCGTTGCCTTAGATTCAGGGGGAGTAAGATTATAATGAATAGGGACTTTAATTCCTAGATTTCTTGATTTGAATTCATTCATATCTCACTCATTTGCTTCAATTGCTATGTAGATGCTCTAATATTTGTTGACTAACTTGATTGGCATCTATGTAGGTGGAGTAAGTTTTCATTGCGCACAATTATTTATCTTTTTGTTTATGTTAGTTTGTCATCATCAAAAAGGGGGGAGAATGTTGGGTATTGGACTTCTCCCTACTTGGTGTTAATGATGAGCAAATATAAATACTTGTGACTAATCCCCTATTTTGTAGTTAATCCATTGCCTAAGCTTATTATGAAGATCAACTAGCAATGGATGACTCACTAACGGTATTGAAGGCAAATGATATGAATTGGATGATCGTAGATTGATGATTGAAGCTCCGTAAAGACTTCAAGCTCATACGTTGGAAAGAAGAGATTATTCGTCAATGTAATTTTTCTTTTATCTCTTCTAGTATGTAGCTTATAAGTAAAACTTTGATGGATCACTCACACACATCTACATTCTGTCATAGGACTTCTTTAGACTTTTGTCCTTTGATCCCAATTCAATTCTATTTTGTTTGTGCTAGGATTGTTTATAACAGCCGACTGCTTAACAGTTTACAGTCACCTGTCTCAACAACAGTCGACTGTGTTTTGTTCTACAGTCGCCTGTTATGCACAGACTATTACAATGTAGTTTTGGGCCTTCTCTGATTATTTCGCACAGGCTACTGTTGAACGATTCACAGGCGCCTGTCCTAGTGACAGTCGACTGTGAATTGTACATCAGTCGCCTGTCTCTCCTTACCCAAACTCTGTTTTGATCTGATTTCTACGACCAGTCGACTTATGCTGTATATACAGTTGACTGTCTATTAGATCAGTCGACTGTCTATGCTGCAACAGTCGCCTGTCTGTAAATCAATTCTTTGACTCAGCTCTCTGAAAATTTCTCCCGACTTTGACAGTCATCTGTTTAAGGATATACATTCGCCTGTTCTGATTAACAGTCGACTGTGTTACTTGCTTCAGTCGTCTGTCATGTATATTGTGAGATTTCCAGTATTTGTCTTACTCTTCTCTCGGCCAGTCGCCTGTCGAAGAATGTACAGTCGCCTGTTGGCTTAACAGACGACTGTCTTTGCTTCATCAGTCGACTGTCCACGTGGTAAGTTACCGTTATGAATTCTCACATACCCTTGCTGACTGTGCAACAGTCGACTGTAGATTGTTCAACAGTCGACTGTCGCGAGTTCAGATTATATCCATTGAGATTTTTCTCACGGATTTCGATTGGGTTTTTGCCTAAACTGTTTTGTGGATTTGAGAAAGCTATAAATAGAGCTTCTACTATTTCATTGGAAGGTTACTCATTCATTGCAAAATCCTTCAAGCTTTCATTTCCAAAGATCAAAGCTCTCAAATCCAAAGCCCTAAGTATTTTCAAATCTTGTTCTCTTGCTCTCCAACCTAGAACCAAAGATTGATCTTCTCGGCAATTGGTGCAGTCAAGAGAAAGGGCTTTTCTCCTCTCTTCCAAGAGAGTTCTTCAACACACATCACACTTCTCCTTCAAGTTCTACTTCAAGGCATAGGTGTTTGTAAGTGTTGCTTTCATATTTCCTAACTTTCGTTATTTGAATTGTGCTCTCGGTTGTGAGAGTGGTTTTGCTTGCTCCATGGTTGTGGGAGTCAAGGACATCGATTGTATTCGATTGCACTTGTAGGGTTGCTACAAGTGGGCTATAAGGAAACCTCAAGTTAGGGTTCTAACTTGAGTATCAGGTGGTATCCGGGTGGTAGGGACGTAGGATTACCGGGAACAAGTCGGGAGTTGACTTGGGTAATCCGAACCCTTAAAACATATCTGCGTTTGCGTGTGTTTCTATTTGGGTCGTTTTTCTATTCCGCACTATTTGTTGGATTGCCTTTTATTTGGCGTAAATTCCTTTTAAATTTGCATAAACACTATTCAACCCCCCTTCTAGTGTTTTCCCCATAGACAGGGTCCTTACAAAGTGCAATATGAGTGAGTAAGCAAGGTGGAAATCAAATAAAGACTGAGTTTGATTTTTATATATATAGTCGCATGAGAATATGTCATTTCTAATATACGATTCTATATGTGTGTTTATACCATGCCTAGAAACAATCTTAGGAATCCAAAAGATAGTGATTTGGGATTCTTAAGTAGAGGTAGTGTAGTGGCATGAGTAGGAAGTTGGGATGCACGCTTGTGAAGTAGAACATAAATATAAGCGTGTCACGTGCATGAAACATGCAAATGAGCATTAATTCCAACATGAAAATTTTTAAGCCACATGTAATAAATAATTCTCGAATATACATATGAGTAAGGATTATGAATACACAATGCACATCAATCAAGAATTTGACACACGTGAAATACATAGACATGAATGACATACAAGACACACAATATGCAAACATAGGATATGCTTGAGATAGTCTCAAACACGAAGTGACATCTTCATGCATCCTACACACATGGATACCAAATGTAAGAATATACTTACAACATTAAGCTCCCCCTACTTTGGTGCATCACTTAAGCACCATCAACTCCATTTGAATGAAAGTCTTTGCAAATCAAGGAGTTGGTAGAGTGGGTATCCCAATGTGGATTGAACCTAGAAAACATAATTTTGGTATCCAAAAATCTTTTTGAATCCTATGGGTTAGGCAACAAATTTAACAAACTAAATTCAAATTATTGTAACCCATATCCTAATGTAATCATACACAATGTTAATGAAGCATGTAATCATGTTACTAGATAAATATATAACCATATACATGCATGTACCAAATGTACCAAAAGTAAATATGTATATTAATCCAAAAGCATGACATGCATCACATGCAACAAAACATAAATATGAACCAAAGCATGTGTTGCATAAAAATATTAAATATTTTAGACATGAAAATCATAAATACAATGATTTACTAATAAACATGCAATAGAAATCAAATTCAATATGAATTTAAGTTCCTAACAAACATGAGCATCTAAGACCAATATGCAAACAAAAGAATAAACCAATTCTTAACACAAATGCTTTGGTACCCATAAAATGAATATAAACTTATGGTACCAAGTAATGAAGGGTCAACAGAAACTAACCCTTTGGAAACCAAGTCCATGAGGACCGTGATTTCCCAACATAATCATCATTCAAAATAATATTATGAATATAAGATTGCACATACATATCCTTAGCATGATTGCTAGTGTTTTTAGGACCCCAAATAGTGTATGATTTGGGTATCCTCTTCCTAGTGGTTGCATGCACAAAAGGTTGATCTCTACGTGGTGCATGTGGCCTAGGAACATGAGATCTAGTAAGAGCATGAGGAAATGTGTATGGAACATTGTGTTGTGCTAAAGCATGATGATGGGCATATGGTCCATGGTGTGGTGTTGCATACATACGTGGATGACTATGAGGTGTGTATGCATGCGGATGATCATGAGAATTAGCATGCATATGTGGATGTGATGTGTGATCATAAGCATGTGAAGGTGCATGAGCATGAGTACGTGCATGAGAGTGTCTCAAATGAGTGTTTGAACGTGCTCGTGGGTGTGTAGCATAAAAACCATCATTTGTAGGAATGTGAACATGTGGGGTAGGATGTGTGTTCCTACGTGGCATAGTATTGGTGTACATAAATGCCTGACCCTTCTTTGGAGGTCCACCAAAAGTGGGTTTCTTTGCAAAGGAGGGAGGAATAGGAGTGGTGGTTTCCTTAGTAGTAGACATACACAAGTTGTTATAGACACCACTCGTGGATGCACCGGAGGATGGCCTCACAAAATCTATAGTTACTTCACTATAGGAGGTGCGTGCATTAGATGCACTTGCCTTAGAATAACCAAGGCCAACACGATGGTTTGCCGGTAGTTGATTCTTTAGCAAATCATCCAAATTGTCCTTTCCCTTATTGAATCTCTCAACAATGGAGGACATGAGCTCATATTTCTTCGAAATTGAAGAAATAGTGGCATTCAAGGTGGATGCATGTGTGGTGAGCTCGTGCACTTGGGATTTGAGATCCTCATTCTCAATGCCCAAGCTAGTGTTTTGAGATTGAAGATTTTCAATCTCAAGATCGTTACTATCCACAATGGAAACACGATCAAGTTAAGATTTGAGGAACTCACATCATTTCTCAACATGCCAATTTGAGTAAGCAAACTTGCTTTCTCAATAGCGAGTGTCTCAACAATGGTGTCATTGTTAGAGGTGTTACATGTAGATGTGTTAGTGAGACTAGCAATCTTATCTTTAGCATCACAATATTTATGCATAAGCTTTTGATATTTATCAAATAATTGTTTAAGAGCAATTCTAAGATCATCCATTATTACCTCTTCATCGTCGCTATCACTTTCACTTGAATCACTTGATTCGTCACTAGAGTCATCCTTAGTGGCGTCCTCTCGTGCCATCAAACCCATGAATGAATCCCTTTAATCATTGGAGAAAGAACACTCCGAGGTGGACTCTTCTTGCTCCGCTAGCATGTGCCATGTTTGATATGCCGTTGTTGCCTTGGACACACGCATAAGAATATCATAAGTTAAAAAATCAAGCAAGATATTCATTACCTCTTCATGTTTCTTTACCAATTCTTTTTGCTCATTTGTCCACTTATGTTCGGGAGTGGTAGGTGCACGAAAGGGCTTCTCCACAAGCTTCCAATAATCCTCATCGATGGATTGAATATAGGCCTTCATCTTCACACACCAAATTTGATAGTTGGGCCCAAGGAGATATGGTGGAAAAGGCCTTCGTGTGTTGTTGTTGTTGGTTGCCATAGCTATTACCTCGCTCTGATACCAATTGTAGTGACCCTGTGCAATGATGAATAAACACTAGCGGGGGGGTGAATAGTGTTTTATAGAATTATAAGGAATTTACGCCAAATAAAACCCTAATTAACCAACAAATGCGGAATGAAATAAATGATCAACAACCCAAGCAAGAATGCAATGCTAACATGCAATGTACCCTGGTTCGGTGCCACCCAAGTCTCACCGACTTGTTACCGGTGCCCTAATCCAGCAACACCCGGATCCCCTCCGGATACTCTAGTAAAACCACTAGAGCTATCCTTTAGCTCACTTGCGGAAACCCCACAAGTGCAATCGACCTACAATCGATGTCCGTGTATCCCACAACCCGGGAACACACAAATACCTTAATCTCACAACTAGGGACTAAGAACACTCTCACAAACCGAGAGCAAATTCTTAATCTTGACTCCCACAACTTGGGATCAAGCCAACCCTCTCAACAACCGAGAGTATACAACAATTTATATGTATAGCGAATGAAATGTAAAGCTCTTACCACAAAATCCTATGCCTTGAGAAATACTTACCAATTTAGGACAAGAATGGATTTTGAGGAAGTAGTTAGCACCAAACCCTAGCTCCACCAAGATGGACAACAATAGATGGCTAGGGTGAAGTTGGTGACTTAGATTCAAGCTCTTAGCTTGAGTAGCTCACAATGAATGAGAATCTCTCTTGAGGAAATTAGTGCTCAAAGAGTGAGGGAGAAATTCTTGTGAGAAGAGAGAGCTTAGAAATGGAGTTGAATGGCTCGTCTCTTGGATGTGAAAATGTCTCTAAAATCAGCCTTGATATTCTGGTTTGAAGCAACTCAAACTTATATAGAGAAGAGACAAAACGGTCACAAAAATCGTGGCATTAAATGCCCAACGGCTCTATTTCTGAAGCTGCTTTATCAGTCTAAGAAGGATCACTGACCGATTAGTTTTGCAACTAGTCGGTCGGTGAACCTTCTTGGACCGACTAGATGGTTGACAGAGAAGATGGTGAAATCATGGGTAAGCACTAGTCGGTCTAAGAAGGATCACTGACCGATTAGTTTTGAAACTAGTCGGTCTAAGAAGGATCATCAACCGACTAGATTGACAACTAGTCGGTCGGTGAACCTTCTTGGACCGACTAGATTGACTTTTAATCGATTAACCATCCTTCTTGAACCAACTAACTGGTCAATAGTACAAAGGCTGAATTAACAAGTATGGATAGTCGGTTCAAGAAGCATTTCCAACCGACTAGATCGTCATATAGTCGGTTGGTTCTTCTGCTTGAACCAACTATGATGCATATGAAGCCATGAAAAGAAGCGATAAGCTACGGGAAACTTTCTAATGGCTTCTAAGGCAATCCTAGAGATAAGATATGATAGGTATGAAGATTTCTAGGCAAGTACTACTCAAGGCTTAATATTCTATGAGAAGAAGCTAGAAGACAATATAAATAACATGGCGAACCGTCTTCAAAGCTTCAACATGGAGAATCCGAATCCCTTGAGTTCATGAATAACTCCTTGAGCTTCAACGAAGCTCCAGACACAACGATCACGCGTTCTGAGGAAGTCTTGGGACGTTGCATGATATGTACAAAGTAATTTGGCGACGATCTCCATAATTCTTCATAGTCTTGAGTCTTTTAGTTGTATGTCTTGAATGTCTCCAAGCACAAAGTCTTTGATCCTCAAGGTGTTCTTTGAAGCTTTTGAATCATCCATTCCTATCTTCTCTTTGGATTGAATCTCCATTCATTTGTCGATGCAATTGGCTTGAGGTTTGAGGTAGCCTTTGAGTTCTTCAAGCCAATGCTTCACCTTTGTTGATCTACCAAGTCCTCCACTTGAATCAACACGTGTAGTCACTTTTGATCTTCTTGAATCTAATTGGTGACTGTTTAGCTAACTGCAAACACATGAGTTAATCACAATGATTTGTGTTTGATCATCATCAAAATCAAGGTGGAGAGTCCAATACTCAACATGGTGAACCTAGGTAAGGTTACCACCTAAATAAATTTTTTAGTGTTTTCCTACAAGGCAGCATCGGAAAGGGGAAGGATGAAGAGGCTGAAGCGTGGGGTGATAACAATCAAGAGGGCTCCACACGAGGAGAGAATCGAGCGTAATCGCCGGAAAACCCGAAGAAAACAAAGGGGGCCGAGATTCCCAACGGCCGTGACCACGTCGGAGCGATTTCCCCGCTCCTTTTCTCGCAAACGAACACACCCAAAGAAAGCTCACGGAAATTACAAGCATCTGACATTGAACATGAGCGACACCCACTTTTTCTCCCACATTCTAATAAAACAACATGCCCTAAGTTGAACGATACCCAAATGTTAGTTTAATTTTTTTTGGTGAAAATTAGGGGTGTGCATGGGTATATGGTACCCAGATACCCGATCGGAACCTACCCGAACGGGTAGGTTCTGGGGAGATAGTTATCGGTTCCGGGTAGGTTCTGGGGAGATAGTTATCGGTTCCGGGTAGGTTCCGGGTAGGACAATTAGGAACCGACGGGTATCGGGTCCGGTTCCGGTTCCCGTTCCCGTTTATAGGGAACGGGTACCCAGAACCGGAACCGATATTTTATATATTTAATTTTTATATATATTATAATATTGTCACGCCCCGCTTCCCTAATATGGAAGGCGAGACGTGAGGAGGTCCGCTCAGACGTGGAGCTGTGAAGCTGCAGTCTGATAAGCGTCTGTAAAAATTTCGAAAAGTAGCAGGTCCTTGCATTGCGACGAAACAACAACAATAATAAATCAGATAAAAGAACATCCACCAACAACATCCAACAAATATTACATCATCACAGAATAGTCATAATAGTACAAGTCTGAACAAGGCCTAAAGCACGGCCGAAACATAAACATCGAGATATATAGGTGCTACACACCGAAATCTAACAGCAACTATAAAAGCAGCAACGACTAAAGAAGTCTCTAGGTGAGACTAGGACTGGTCACCGGTGTCCTCGAACTCGGTCTCAGTAGGGACCTCAAACTCAGCGTCCACGAACTGCTCGTCCTCTGCTACCTGCTCTGTCTCAAAGTCTGACATGTGACACCCAAAGAGAAAAGGGCACATGTCAGCAAAAGTCTCCCAATGGAAGCGGAGAACTTTTGTGCAAGGATACAAATATAGAAAACGACTAGCAGTTCTAAACAATATGAAATAACATTTAAAGAGTGCAATAGTTTAAATGACATGATGCATGCACGTCGTAGCAGAAACTACGAAAACATTATTTCACGATTTTCACGAAACATTAACTTTTCACATTGTGCACAGAGTTTACGCCTTACAGCTGAAGTGGCTGTACGGGCACACTTCTACGCTGAGTGGTCGCTTAACCCTACCCCTCCACGTGTATATGGACTGGCGCCCATCTTCTGGATCACGAGCCAGGAAGTGTTTTTCATTTGGCGTAGGGGTGCACCTAGCCTCAATAGCAATAACATTTGTAGCGTGTGCTACTCAATCACGATGAACATTAAATGCATGCAATGACATGGCAATGAGCAGATAAATTGCGTACCGTAAATTGAAATTAAACATGGCAAGACAGCATGAATGAAAGCAGGTAAAGTGTCGGATCTAGTTTCGTTGTCAAACTAGATCAAATAGGGCGTCTAGGCGACTATCATTTCACCGCCTAGTCTCTTTTACGCTAATACAAAAATTGGCCTAAGACGTGGCCTAAATAATTACTGGCAAGTATCACTTGCCTGTTTCCTGGTGATATCGGTTGTCGTGGGTTCGAGCGTTACGTTACGGTGAGTCCGGTTCGCTGTTTTGGGTAAACAATTCACTGAATTAGATTTCTGTGAAATAATCAAAATATCAAGTTATTCCTTAAAGTGGGCTCGTCTAATGTTATTGGGGTCTCAGGCTAGGGAGGTGTTTATATGGTGTTATATTAACAGGGTACACTTTATTTTATTCAGATTTTTTTAATATTACCCTAACATTATTAATCAATACTTACTTGTTGAATTTACAACATTAGTTAATTAACACAACACTCTACTAATTAACCTCACTAAGCTAATCACAATGTTAACATGGGTTTAAGATGCTATGGTTAACATTACACTACCACTTACCCATAACAATTTAATTAACTTTTTCTCTCTTCCCTTTATCATATCTGTTAACTACCCTACATCTTTATTAATACTAACATGTTAAAATTAGATAGTACGAACAAATTAACATTAAAATTTAACACTAACAACCTATTAATTAACTATACTAAACTAATTACAAGGTTAACATGTTAATAAATAAGTCTACCTACTCCACTTACTAACTTTGACTATTGGGTAAGAACAACATGGCTAAAACTCAACATTTATTTAATAATAACTCTCTATTCCTCTTATAACCCTCTCTCTTCTTTAAACCTTTATTTCTCTTCTTATCTTTCTCTTACTGCCTGTTCTCAGTTTCTTTTTTTTTTGTTCCTTTTCATTTCGATGGCAGCAATCAACCAACGCAAAAGGGGATGGGCCTCTCACCTTCACGCGGAGAGAGAGGAAGGGGCGGACGGCGGCTCCGGCCAGGCGACGGCAGCGGCGCGCGCTCCTGGGCGGCGGCGGCGGCGGCTTGTTTGCTGGGCGGCGCGCGCGAGCTGAAGGCGAGGGTGGCTCCGGGTGAGGGGGGTGGCTGGCCTATGGAAAGGAGGAGGAAGGAGGAAGGAGGAAGGAGTTTGTGTGGCTATTTCTTTGAATCTGAAAGTTTTAATTTCAGATTTGGTTTGTATTTTTGATTTTGGGTTCCAAACTTCAGATCTGAAATCCTCTTCTTTCTGATTTGAATTTCAGTTTGGGTTGGGTGAATAGGGTTTGGTTGATTCTGAAATTGAGTTTGTGAGAATCTGAAATTGGGTTTTCAGATTTGGGATTTGGTTTGTTTGTTTGTATTGTTTGGGAAGATTTGTTTGAGGGTTTGGGGAAGACGAAGAACAGATTTGGGGAATGGATATGGGTTTGCAGAATGAATTTGCCGGTTTCGTTCATCAGGAAAATTGGCTTAAGAAGATGAGCCTGGGGGACAACACTTCTCATTTTGTCAAAGCAGATTTAATTAGATTAGGATGTGCAGTTATTGTTAACTTAGACCAAAGAGACGTGTTGTTTTTTTTTCCAAACGAAAAGAATGCAAGTTTGAAAAATTTTTTAGGGGATGGATCTGATAATGCAACGTGTGTGTTGTCGTTTTGCAGAGGAGAGGTAAAAACGTAATTAACGTAATTAAGAGAGTTTAACTAGTCAACAGTAAAAATGAAAAAGTAATTAGTGAAATTAATTAAAGTAATTAAGATTTTGTAATTAGTAAATTGTAATTAGCAGAATAATTAAGTTAAAGTATTTATTAAGGCGGTAAATATTGACGATACGGTAAAACGAAAACATTGACGCGCTCGCGTCGATACATACGGACGGAAAGTTAACTCGATGACTGAAGAAAATACTGGCACGCACAATTGAAAACACGCCTAAAAAATACCGGCCGTTACATTCTACCCACCTTAATAAAAATTCCGTCCTCGGAATTCTCATCAACTAAGGAGTGGAAAACAAATATGGATAACGCCCTCGTATCTCATCTTCTCGCTCCCAGGTAGATTCTCCTGGCGAGTCACGACGCCACATTACTCTGACTAAATCAACAGTCTTATTCCTGAAGACTTTCTGACGTCGATCCAGGATCTCCACTGGTTGCTGCTCATACGTCAGATCTGTCCGAACTGTAATCTCAGAGTAGTCCACAGCATGAGAAGGGTCGCTGATATAACGACGTAGCTGGGACACATGAAAGACGTCATGAACTCCTTCTAAGGACGGTGGCAAAGCTAAGCGATAAGCTACTTCTCCAACTCGCTCTAGCACATCGAATGGTCCAATATATCTCGGACTAAGCTTGCCTCTCTTCCCAAATCGAATCACTCCTCGATTTGGTGAGATTTTTAGGAACACATGATCTCCCGGCTGAAATTCCAGAGGACGCCGTTTAGCATCTGCCCAATGCTTGTAACGGTCCTGGGCGATCCGAATCTTGTCTCTGATATCTCGCACAACATTAACTGCTTCCACTATCATCTCTGGTCCCAAGAGTTCTCTATCACCAACGTCGTCCCAACTCAACGGCGATCGACATTTTCTCCCGTAGAGAGCCGCAAATGGGGCCATGCCAATGCTCGCCTGATAGCTATTGTTGTAGGAAAACTCCACTAGGTGCAAATGATCCTCCCACGAACCCTTGAGATCCAACATGCAAGCTCTCAGCATATCCTCCAAGATCTGAATAGTGCGCTCCGACTGTCCATCCGTCTGCGGGTGATACGCAGTACTGAATTTCAGACTGGTACCCAGATTGGTCTGCAGACTTTTCCAAAACTGAGATGTGAATCGCGTATCACGATCTGATACAATGCTCACAGGGACTCCATGTAAGCGTACAATCACCTACACGACATAATTCACATCACGACTAGTACTAGAAGAAAATTATAAAGGTACGAGTTAAGTCATTACCTCCATATACTTCCTTGCTAATATCTCCGTGGATTGCCCAACTCGGAAAGGTATAAAGTGCGCGGACTTGGTTAATCGGTCAACGATAACCCAAATCGCGTCATTTTGCTTGGTGCTCCGAGGTAGTCCAGTCACGAAGTCCATCGTGATGTGCTGCCACTTCCATTCTGGAATCGACAGTGGTTGTAATAGTCCAGCAGTGCGATGATGTTCAGCTTTCACTTGCTGACACACGAGGCACTTGGCAACGCTCCGTGCCACACTTCTCTTCATTCCATGCCACCAGAAATTTTGTCGAAGATCCTTGTACATCTTAGTACCTCCAGGATGAATAGAATAAGGCGAACTGTGAGCCTCATTCATCAACTCCTCTCTGATATCTCCGGCAGGTACGCAGATCCTACTACCATATCTCAAAGATCCATCTGTGTGAATCAGAAAATCTGTCCGAAGCCCTGCTTCGACTTGCTCTCTGATCTTCTTCAACTTAGCATCTCCAGCTTGAGCAATCTTGATTCGATCCACGATCGTCGATTGAATTTGCATGTTCATCAATGACGATGTGACTCCCGGTAGAACAGCTTCAACATTCATCCTTCGTAGATCCTGCTGCAATCTCCACTGAGCTGTGAGAATCATCACTTCGGGCAGTCGACTCAAGGCATCCGGTACGACATTCACCTTCCCTGGATGATACTGAAGATCGATGTCGTAGTCTGCCATCAATTCCAACCATCTACGCTGTCTCATATTCAACTCCTTCTGGGTGAATATATATTTCAAACTTTTGTGATCAGTGAAGATTTTCACTTTTTCACTCAGTAAGAAATGTCGCCAAATCTTCAAAGCAAAGACGACAGCGGCTAATTCCAAGTCGTGGGTCGGATAATTCTTCTCATGGATCTTCAACTGTCGCGAAGCATATGCGACCACATGATTGTGCTGATGCAGCACGCATCCAAGTCCCTTGCCTGATGCATCGCAGAAAATCTCGAAGCCTCCGCTTCGGTCCGGAATAGCTAAAACTGGTGCAGACGTCAACCTCTCCTTCAAGGTAGAAAAGGCTTGCTCACAAGAGTCTGACCAACAGAACTTAACATCCTTCCTCGTCAATTTCGTCATCGGCTCAGCTATCTTCGAGAAATCCTTGATAAATCTGCGGTAGTATCCAGCCAATCCAAGGAAACTCCTGATGTCCGATGCCGATCGAGGTGTAGGCCATTCACTAACTGCTTTGACCTTCTCCGGATCCACCGAGATTCCAGCTCCCGATACTACATGCCCAAGAAATGCAATTCTATCCAGCCAGAATTCGCATTTGCTGTACTTGGCATACAGTCTATGGTGACGGAGCGTCTCCAACACTATCTTCAAATGTTCTGCATGCTCTTCCTCGCTCTTCGAGTACACCAAGATGTCGTCTATGAAAATCACCACGAACTTGTCGAGGAAGTCGTAAAAGATAAGGTTCATGAGATTCATGAACACAGCAGGAGCGTTGGTCACACCGAATGGCATGACAACGAACTCATAATGCCCGTACTTAGTCCGAAAAGCAGTCTTGAGTACATCTTCCTTCTTGACTCTAACTTGATGGTATCCGCTCCGGAGATCCAACTTCGAAAATACCCTCGATCCACCAAGCTGATCGAAGATATCATCAATACGTGGCAGCGGGTACTTGTTCTTCACTGTGATCTGATTCAACTCCCGATAATCAATGCACATTCTTCTCGATCCATCCTTCTTCTTTACTAGCAAGACGGGTGCACCCCAGGGAGATACGCTGGGATGAATGAAACCCTTCTGTAGTAGCTCATCCAACTGCTTCCTCAACTCTTCTAATTCTGCAGGAGCCATACGGTACGGCGCCTTTGAAATTGGTTGAGCTCCTGGCATAAGATCGATGCCGAACTCCAACGCTCGATCGGGCGGCAGTCCAGAAATGTCTTCAGGGAAGACGTCTTCGAAATCTCTCACTACTGCAGGCTTCTCTGGTTCAGCAATCATAGATGCAACGGTCAATTGGTAAGGCTCGGCTCGGAACTTAACAGGTCCAAGCGAACGTCCTCCACCGACAAACTCGAATACTGGGTGGTCAGGAATTTCGAACACCACTTTCTTCCGATGACAGTCGATCGTGGCATAAAAAGCTCCTAACCAGTCAATGCCGAGTATAGCATCAAAATTGGAGAGGTCGTGGACAATGAAATTAGCATACAGTTCGTGTCCACTAATCACCAACGGGCATGGTCTACATCCCAGTGCAACCTTCACTACACCATTCCCAGTTGTAATGTTCCAACACTTGGGAAGTGTATAGGTGGGTATCGAGTGTTCGACTACAAACTTCCGAGATAGGATGCACATGGAAGCTCCAGAATCGAACAGGGTCAAGGCCGGGTGAGATGAAACTAAGATGACACCTAAGGGTAACATGCAACTAGATTAACATGGATTTAACTAATCAAATGTAATGCATAAATAAGGAAGGCTAGTATAGAAGTTACCAGCAATAACTCCGTCCTCAGTCTCTGCCTCTGCTGCAGTCATCGTAAAGGCTTGCCTCTTAGGCTGAACAGCCTGCTGGAAAGCCTGTTTCTGAGGAATGAGAGGCGCTCCACGTCCAGCGACTACTGGAGCTCTCTGCTGCTGAACTCCGGCTGGTGCCTTCTGAAGTTGATTGGCATGTCGACAATCCTTCACTGAATGCGTAGCGTCGCCACAAATCAAGCACTGGCCCAGAAACCTCCTGCACTGCTCCTTCACATGACCAGCCTTGCCACAAAAATGGCACAACTTCGGAGTAGGCCCACCTGGCCTCTTAAACTGCACGGACTGATTAGGCTTGAACCCAGGCCTAACCACAGCTCTGGCCTGTTCCATAGGCCTCTTCCCAGCACCTGAATACTGCCCTCTCTTCTGATTGGCAATCAGCTCCTGCCTCTTGGCAGCTATCAGCAACTTCTGGTAAGAGTCTAAGTCCGAAGAGGAAATCAGACTCTGCAGCTCCAAAGATAAACCCTGCAAGAATCTCTGGGCTCGATCTTCAGCCGTCTCCACCATCTTCGGCGCAAAGCGACTCAGTCTCATGAACTCTTGGTGGTACTGATGCACCGTCAGATTTCCTTGCTTCAGATTTATGAACTGCTGCATCAGCTCCCTCCTGGCAGCTTGAGGAAAATACTCCTCATTAAATCTCGCCTTGAAAGTGGCCCAGGGGATAGGCTTCGCCAACAGCTGCTCTTCTGACTCCCACCAACTGCGGGCATTGTCCTTCAGTTGCTTCTTCACTAAGTCAACCCATCCAGCCGGGTTAACCTTCGAGAGAAGCAGATTATCCTCTGTGTTTTTCATCCACTCGTCTGCAGCTAATGATCCTTCAGACCCAGTGAAATATGACGGGCCCAGCTCCCGAAATTGCTTCGCTCCCGGCTCGAAGCGAGGGGCATTCTGAAGCATGCCCTGCTGCACGTGCATCATCTGCTGCATCATCCGCATCATCTCCCTCGTGGTGGGTTCTCTATCGTCATCCGCGACACGTCCTGCTCCACCACCAGCTCCAGACCCACTACCAGCTCCTCGGGTAACGCGTCTACCGGCCATCTAAGACAAGGAAATGTTCAGATTAGACTTAATCATGATTCGAATGTTCCGAATATTTAAATGGATGTTGTTATCATTATTGTTGTTCCGATATTTCGCAGATGCAAAGAAGGGAAGGACCTGCATGGGCCACCACTAAAACCTGTCACGCCCCGCTTCCCTAATATGGAAGGCGAGACGTGAGGAGGTCCGCTCAGACGTGGAGCTGTGAAGCTGCAGTCTGATAAGCGTCTGTAAAAATTTCGAAAAGTAGCAGGTCCTTGCATTGCGACGAAACAACAACAATAATAAATCAGATAAAAGAACATCCACCAACAACATCCAACAAATATTACATCATCACAGAATAGTCATAATAGTACAAGTCTGAACAAGGCCTAAAGCACGGCCGAAACATAAACATCGAGATATATAGGTGCTACACACCGAAATCTAACAGCAACTATAAAAGCAGCAACGACTAAAGAAGTCTCTAGGTGAGACTAGGACTGGTCACCGGTGTCCTCGAACTCGGTCTCAGTAGGGACCTCAAACTCAGCGTCCACGAACTGCTCGTCCTCTGCTACCTGCTCTGTCTCAAAGTCTGACATGTGACACCCAAAGAGAAAAGGGCACATGTCAGCAAAAGTCTCCCAATGGAAGCGGAGAACTTTTGTGCAAGGATACAAATATAGAAAACGACTAGCAGTTCTAAACAATATGAAATAACATTTAAAGAGTGCAATAGTTTAAATGACATGATGCATGCACGTCGTAGCAGAAACTACGAAAACATTATTTCACGATTTTCACGAAACATTAACTTTTCACATTGTGCACAGAGTTTACGCCTTACAGCTGAAGTGGCTGTACGGGCACACTTCTACGCTGAGTGGTCGCTTAACCCTACCCCTCCACGTGTATATGGACTGGCGCCCATCTTCTGGATCACGAGCCAGGAAGTGTTTTTCATTTGGCGTAGGGGTGCACCTAGCCTCAATAGCAATAACATTTGTAGCGTGTGCTACTCAATCACGATGAACATTAAATGCATGCAATGACATGGCAATGAGCAGATAAATTGCGTACCGTAAATTGAAATTAAACATGGCAAGACAGCATGAATGAAAGCAGGTAAAGTGTCGGATCTAGTTTCGTTGTCAAACTAGATCAAATAGGGCGTCTAGGCGACTATCATTTCACCGCCTAGTCTCTTTTACGCTAATACAAAAATTGGCCTAAGACGTGGCCTAAATAATTACTGGCAAGTATCACTTGCCTGTTTCCTGGTGATATCGGTTGTCGTGGGTTCGAGCGTTACGTTACGGTGAGTCCGGTTCGCTGTTTTGGGTAAACAATTCACTGAATTAGATTTCTGTGAAATAATCAAAATATCAAGTTATTCCTTAAAGTGGGCTCGTCTAATGTTATTGGGGTCTCAGGCTAGGGAGGTGTTTATATGGTGTTATATTAACAGGGTACACTTTATTTTATTCAGATTTTTTTAATATTACCCTAACATTATTAATCAATACTTACTTGTTGAATTTACAACATTAGTTAATTAACACAACACTCTACTAATTAACCTCACTAAGCTAATCACAATGTTAACATGGGTTTAAGATGCTATGGTTAACATTACACTACCACTTACCCATAACAATTTAATTAACTTTTTCTCTCTTCCCTTTATCATATCTGTTAACTACCCTACATCTTTATTAATACTAACATGTTAAAATTAGATAGTACGAACAAATTAACATTAAAATTTAACACTAACAACCTATTAATTAACTATACTAAACTAATTACAAGGTTAACATGTTAATAAATAAGTCTACCTACTCCACTTACTAACTTTGACTATTGGGTAAGAACAACATGGCTAAAACTCAACATTTATTTAATAATAACTCTCTATTCCTCTTATAACCCTCTCTCTTCTTTAAACCTTTATTTCTCTTCTTATCTTTCTCTTACTGCCTGTTCTCAGTTTCTTTTTTTTTGTTCCTTTTCATTTCGATGGCAGCAATCAACCAACGCAAAAGGGGATGGGCCTCTCACCTTCACGCGGAGAGAGAGGAAGGGGCGGACGGCGGCTCCGGCCAGGCGACGGCAGCGGCGCGCGCTCCTGGGCGGCGGCGGCGGCGGCTTGTTTGCTGGGCGGCGCGCGCGAGCTGAAGGCGAGGGTGGCTCCGGGTGAGGGGGGTGGCTGGCCTATGGAAAGGAGGAGGAAGGAGGAAGGAGGAAGGAGTTTGTGTGGCTATTTCTTTGAATCTGAAAGTTTTAATTTCAGATTTGGTTTGTATTTTTGATTTTGGGTTCCAAACTTCAGATCTGAAATCCTCTTCTTTCTGATTTGAATTTCAGTTTGGGTTGGGTGAATAGGGTTTGGTTGATTCTGAAATTGAGTTTGTGAGAATCTGAAATTGGGTTTTCAGATTTGGGATTTGGTTTGTTTGTTTGTATTGTTTGGGAAGATTTGTTTGAGGGTTTGGGGAAGACGAAGAACAGATTTGGGGAATGGATATGGGTTTGCAGAATGAATTTGCCGGTTTCGTTCATCAGGAAAATTGGCTTAAGAAGATGAGCCTGGGGGACAACACTTCTCATTTTGTCAAAGCAGATTTAATTAGATTAGGATGTGCAGTTATTGTTAACTTAGACCAAAGAGACGTGTTGTTTTTTTTTCCAAACGAAAAGAATGCAAGTTTGAAAAATTTTTTAGGGGATGGATCTGATAATGCAACGTGTGTGTTGTCGTTTTGCAGAGGAGAGGTAAAAACGTAATTAACGTAATTAAGAGAGTTTAACTAGTCAACAGTAAAAATGAAAAAGTAATTAGTGAAATTAATTAAAGTAATTAAGATTTTGTAATTAGTAAATTGTAATTAGCAGAATAATTAAGTTAAAGTATTTATTAAGGCGGTAAATATTGACGATACGGTAAAACGAAAACATTGACGCGCTCGCGTCGATACATACGGACGGAAAGTTAACTCGATGACTGAAGAAAATACTGGCACGCACAATTGAAAACACGCCTAAAAAATACCGGCCGTTACAAATATTAATGATTAAAATATATAAGAGTGATCCACCCTGGATGTATCTAATTTGAACTTATAATATTAAGAAGTACAACTTGCTTCCTGAAGTTCAGAGCAACGCGTAAGTTCATCAAACAATGCATTTGAATCAAAGATCATATTGTTCTCTTATACGTTCAAAGGAGCAGTATAGGTAAACGTGAATCATTCTTCCATATGTCTTGCTTTATCTAGTAGAAATGACTGATTAGTAAACCTTTATCACTGAAGAAAAAGACTAGAGACAATATTTTACTTCTATATTGATCTTTAGTCATGTGTATTTGAGGTAATTGTCATGCACGGATCATTTGGAAATCATTGTTTGTAATGTATCACAAATTATATTTTTTTACAGGGTACACGGAACCTACCCGAAACTATAGGGTCCGGGTAGGGTCCGGATATAAGGTTCAACTGGATAGGTTCCGGGTCCAAATTTTAGGAACCGGTCCCTTATCGAATAGTGTCTGAGTAACATTTAAAAAAACAGGGTACCCGGACCTGCACACCTCTAGTGCAAATCTCTTTTTAAAATAAAAAATGCATGAATAAAAAAGCGAGAGGGGTCGCAGGACAAGGGACCAACGGGTTCTGAGCTCGACGCAGAACAGGGAACTGTATCCTGGTCTCTCTCCTCTCCTCCCTCTCACTTCTCCAACTCTACGCCGAAAACTACACAAAAACACCCACAAACAACGCAGTCATTCATCCCTAAATTCCGAATGGCATCCCGTAAGATCAATCACTTCCTCCGACTCCCTCTCCAATTTTCTCACCATTTTTTAACTCTATTCCCCTTTTATCCTTCACACAGAGCTCGAGCAGCAGCAAGAAAGCCTCCGGCGACTCGTCGATCAATGGCGATCCAAATCCAACGGCCTCATCAGCGATCTCAGCGGCGGCGATTGCTTCGCCTTGTACCCTCTCCAAAGCCCCGGCCTGATCCGTGTCCACGTGGAGCCCATCGAGCACGTCGCTCTTTCCTCCCTCATCGACTCCGACAACGCCGCCGTCTCCAAGCTGATCACCGTCCTCTCCTTCGATTGCATCGAGATCTCCAGGCTCCAGAAATTCGTAATGCATTCTAAAACTAAACAATTTAGTCCAGAAGTTCGTAACACAGTTCTAAATTCCTAATCCTGTCACATTTCTGTGTAGTTTGAAGCGTAACGTTTGTTTCCTTTATGTCGTACCCCATTTCCAAAAACTAACAATTATGATCTTTTCTCATATTTTTGTGTAATTTGAATTGTAAAACTTTTGTTTCTTGTGATCCAGGCATCAACGAATTTGTACAGGCAGTTGTTGCTATTTGGGCACCGGGCGAGTCTGCAGGAGGTGCTACTTGAAGGGGAGCAGCAGAAGGATTTTGCGGAATCACTTCCCTTGTTTATGGAGCTGCATGCGACAGTGAAGACGTTGAGAGAGGTTTTGGGGAATTTGGTGCAGCAATTGAATGCTGTTTATGTGATGCATGATAAGAGTGTGCGGCCATTAAACTCGGTCAAGAATTTTATGCTCAGGCCCGCGTTTGAATCACTCGGGGAAGGGTTTTCTGTGTTGCTTGTATTGGATGAGATTTTGAAGCAGAATGGTCATATAAGGAGTTACTTATCACTCTTTGCAAGGTATGACATTGGTCTTACTTTTCTTTTGTCAATTAAGATGTTCAGTAGTAAAATTCTTAGGCTTGCAACTGGGCTCTTCCTGTTATGTTAATGAAAATAAGTTTGTAAGAACTACGACATCTTTAGCTAACTACTAGTCATAACCCGTGACCATAAGTCACGGGGCATTCAAAATGTTCACCCGAAAAATTCAACACATTCAAAACCTCACCCATCAAATTTTTTTTGCAACCGCTTCAAAATCCCCTCAAAAAAGAATTTGCAGCCACATTCAAAATATTTTCCCTAATAAATTTTTTAACCACATCCATACTAAAATTTAGTTCCACCAGAGATTTTAGTTCCCCACAAAAATTTTAGTCCCCCCAAGTTTAGTTACCTCCATATTTAGTTTCAGCAAAATTTGAAATTTTAGTTTCCTTCAGATTTATTCCTTCCCAAAATTTAAAATTAAAATTGAGTTCCCCTCAAAAATTTAAAATTTTAGTTCAACCAAAATTTAGCTTCCTCCAGGTGTAGTTTCTCCCAAAATTTTCAGGATTTTCCCGCAAAATTTCAAGGTCCCCAAGTTTTCACAAAGTCTTGACCAAACCATCGATTCCTGAAGTTTCAATCCTAGCCGTCTTTCTTTCCACTATATTGTTGTAGTCAACAAACCCATTCAAAAACGTCCATCAATTCTATAATAGATTATAATATTGCTAGGTTTTGCCAGTCTCTAAAGTTTATCATTACATACTCACATATCTCTCCCTCTAGTGGTATATGTGGTGCAATCCAATGCTGGTTGAGATTCCAAGTTATTTTTTAAAGAAATGCAATGATTAAATAGACGAATCCATGCATGAACCAAATTGAAAGTGTGGCGCTTACTTGATTGATTCTTGAATGCATGAATATAAAAGATTCTTTGGGATAAACATTTTACGTAAAGGCTATGTCACTGTTTCTACTAGAACACAAAGGTGTCCAATATACATCCTAAACTAAAAAATATATGAAGCAGACTACGTTTAGAAGTTGGTTCTGTTACATACTTATGGGACTTTAATTTTAGTTTTTATTCAGATTTTGCTCTGTTGGGATCAGTGAATTGAATTTAATGATTTTAATTCAATTATGGAATCCTAACGGCTAAGAGTCTAATGTGGTTAATTTTTATTAATATTCTCAATTGAGTCAACAATGCTTGATGCAAACTTTGTTACATTTGTTACAAATCTGGGAACTCGGGATACTGACTTTTCTTGGATGCATCAATAGTGCATTTGCTTACAATTTTTGTGGTGTTTAATTCAGTCAACAATGGTTGAAATGAGCTCTGCAGCATTGGGATGGCTATGCGGTACAAGTACATGGATAAGACAAATCTTGAAACTCCGGATGAAGACACATCGGGGATACAACAATAGTGAAATTCTACGCGCGCATGAGTTATGGCTTAAAACTAACCATGATACATTATTGTTCGTTGTGTTGGATTTCAAACATGCTTTTACGATCACCAATCCAAATCTAGCTAAGACCACCAAAATTAACTAATGAAAACTAAATAACTGGAGATCCAAAGTTTGAAGTACCAAAAGTTGAATTTCTGACTCATTTCATATAATGGGTTGAAAACATCTCAATTAGCAATCAAAAGCGAAGTTCAAAAATTGGCAGATACCAATGTGTTCGCATCAAATTTGCTTGGATGATGTGAAACTGATCATCTTTAATCCGACTGGGCGTAACTCTTTTAAGTTTTTTTATCAAGACACGTATGGTGTCAGCTGGTATGCGTGTGAGGCTAAGACATCAAAGCTTGATTACAAGAGTAAACTAAAGCATAGCTTATTTATATAAATATCTTACATTAAGATTCAAGATGAATTGTTGATTGAGTAAGTTAGTGAGAGGATATATCCTGGATGATAAAAACCATCCATGGATAAAATGAAGCACTTATTGAAGATTAAGTACTACTTACAACCAACACCAAGCCGGCAATTGATATCTCAAGTCTAATACCTACGATACATATTGCCGGATATTTCTGATACAGTTGATAGCATCATACCACTGCCAGAACCCATTGGCCGATGACAAGATTGGATACCAAGATCTCAAACCTTGGTCAAAGAGTTTTATATCCCAATGGCCTATATAAAGGTCAATTCTGATGAGAAAATGGATAGAAAATGAACGAGAAGCGAATGAGGATTAAGATTAACGCTGAACCCATGTTTTCTTTTCTTATCTACATTATCTGCATCAATTTTCTTTTCTTCTCATCATTTTCTCTTTTTGTGCACAATATTCTCATTAACTCCTCTTTCTAAATTTACTATTCTTCCCAATACGATGTTCTATTCTCATGAACTTTCCTGATCCTACTTTTAGCCCAAAGCTGCAATCTATCTGGTATATCTTTCTACCTATCAAACAATCCTACAATTTCTCTTCCTGGAAGTTTGAATGCTAGAACGTAAATTGGTATCGGAGCTTCAATTTACTGTTCTATTAACTCGACCTATTCTACGACCTCGTTGAATCTTTAGCTACTTTCTTCTTTGCGGGCATGCCTTGCTCTGAATAACCCATCTTCTTTTGCTCATGTATAAGTTAAAGTATGTTTAACTCCCTTTGGAGAAGCACTAATTTTTGTTTGAGAGAAAACAGTACTTGCTTTAAACATCATTGTACAATTCCAGGTTCTTTCTTATATGAACAACAATCCCGTGATTATTGTTAGGTTGTTTTTCTGTTGATATAAGTTGACATTAGTGGCACAACATCTGGAGAGTTCAGGTTGAGGAATCAGAATTGTTATTGAGCAGTTTGAGCAGTAATGTTGAACATAATGTTGCAACATAATGTTCAACATTCGGGATCTGGAATATTGGTTCGTATGCAGAAACGCTGTTTTGGTCTACAGATCTGTTGTGGTGATCTCAGATCTGATTTGCTGCCTAGAATGTTGGGGATTCCTTAATTGATTGTGGATATCTGCTTGAGAGATATTTGGAAATCCCTTCCTAAATCAGTTCCTAAATTGAGGGGATGTTGGTTTGCAATAGGAAGTGAATATCTCACAGATCTGTTGGTTGGGAGTATTTTGAAGATTGATTGCTGCAGATCTTTTTATAGTATCTTCAACCTATTCTGGTATAGGTAGCTGTGATTGAGGAATCGCTGAAGATATATTTGGAAGCTATTATTCTCTCGTTTTTATTGTTGATTCGGTTGGAGAGAAACTCGCCCACTTATTGTTGTTGCTATTTTTAGAAGATTTGGCGGAACTATTTCGCAGCTTGGTTCCGTTAATTGTGGGTGGCCAATCTTCTCTGATTGTTCAAGCTACCTTCCATATCGACTCCGCAATTAAGGGGGAGCGAAAGATATAAGGATGGTGCGGTTTTGCGGCTAGGGCACGGCTTTTGCGAAAGTTGATCTAAGAACTCCGGGAGGGAGGCCGACGGTGTACGAGTCAAGAGAGTTGATTCTAGTCGGTGGTGCAAGGGGTCTTACGGTTTTTCTACATCCGAGGACGGAGGCCGACGGCTACGCACGTAGGGATTAAGGGAGTTGATCTAGTCGGTTGTGCAAGGGGATTTTGCATGCAAGGGGAGCTTGCACAAATTACCCCACGGGGTTGATTGAGATCACCCCTAGCGGTTTGTATTGAGGGGGAGTTTGTTCCTTCTAATATTACGTGGTATTGGTGATTGTAATCATTAATATTTAGTAGAGTTATTTGATTTTCTGGGCGAGGCCCCACAGATGTAGGTGTGCGTACCGAACTGCGTTATCATGTTTCTTGTGTTACCTTGGTTTCCTAGTTTTATCTTTGTGTTTTATTTGTTGTGCTTAAGTACTGAAATCACAATTGGTATCAGAGCAGGTCAACCGTGTTCCTTTGTTATTAAAGAGGGTATGATCTTGGATTTCAGTACTTGAATCATAGCTACACGAGAAGGGGCCTCCGTTGTTCGTCCTCCATTGCTCATTGGTTCAAACTACACTTATTGGAAGTCTCGGATGCGTGCATTCATTAAGTCCTTTGATGAGAAGGCATGGATCGCTGTCAATGAAGGATGGACACCGCCGATCGAAATTGACAAAGATGTCAAAGAACACCTCAAGCCGGCAAGAGACTGGAGTCGGATTGAAGAACATGTGGCCGTGTGCAATTCTAAAGCAATTAATGCTATTTTTCCGCTGTCGACGAAGAGCAATTCAAGTTAATCTCTACGTGTGAGTATGCAAAGGAAACATGGGATATACTGCAGGATATTCATGAAGGAACCAGTACGGTAAGAGCATCTAAACTTCAAATGCTCGCATCTCAATTTGAAAATCTCAGGAAGAATGATGATGAGACTGTAGCAGAGTTCAATGGGAGACTGCGCGATATAACTAATCATGCATTTCAATTAGGGAAGTACTCTCAAAAGAAGTTGGTTGAAAAAACGTTGAGATCCCTACCCGATAAGTTCTCTGCGAAGATTGCGGCCATTGAAGAAGTGAGAAACACATCCACCATGAGATTGGATAAACTCATGGGATCTCTTCAGACTTATGAAATGAATCTGAAGCAGAACCACATGGATAAAGGGGTGGCTCTAAAGGCTGAAGTCAGTGAAACATCTAAGCCTGAAAATGACTCGGATATTGATGATGACATTGCTTTGCTGACTAAGAATTTCAGCAGAATGATGAGGAAGATCAGTAACTAGGGACAGAATTACAGATCTGCCAACAAGGAATCAAGACCGTATCTTCCTACTGCTGGAAAGGCCATTAGTCGTTCCGCACAGAAGTATGAGCCAAAGAGTAAAGGGTGAAGGAATACAGTGCATGGAGTGCGAAGGTTTCGGTCACATACAGGCCGAATGTGCTAATACCCTCAAGAAGGAAAAAGAAAAATCATTAGCTAGTACCTGGAGTGATGATATCACCAGCAACTATGTGGCTTTCACGGCTATTCTTGATGATCAATCTGAGTGTGACACCCCTAGCTGTGTTGGACTTAATGTTACGACATCAAGTACAACATTGGAGAACAAAATTGCAAATGTCAGAAAGAATGTTGCAACATTTATTACAACATCTAACAGTAACACTGATTCTGAAGCAGGTAGTGATGAGGAGGTTGGTGAAGAAGACATTCGGTTGGCTTACCAGATGATGTTTGAGAAATGGATGCAAATCTGCAATATCAACAAAGTCCTGAAGGAGGAGAATGTCAGACTGAAAGGTGAAAAGGATGAGGTTAGGGCTAAACTATTGAAGACTGAGCTCAATCTCAGGAATCTTGACAGCCAACTCAGGAGAACGCTTCTCAGAGCCGAGAAGGTAGAAAACATACTGAACAAGTGGAACTCTGGGAAGGGAAAGCTCGACGACATTCTAAACATGGGGAAAGTCTCAGGAGATCGTACAGGTGTAGGGTACAATAGAGGATGCTATCTTCATGCACCCAAGGAAAGACATGTTCCTGTTACTGAAGGTCGGAAAAAAGATGAGGTACTTTAAGCAAGGTGATCAGAAGTTGAAGCAGAAGAGGAGTGCAACATCCAGGCATCCCGTATGTAATTACTGTCACCTTATAGGGCACATAGACAGGAATTGTTTCAGTCGCATGCGACATGGGTCAGAAGGAAGAAATGTCAGACATCCTGATATGAAGATAAAGAAGCAATGGGTCAGGAAGTCTGAAGTATACAACAAGAACACTACAGCTTCAGGAAGTACATTTCATGTTGTGACCAATGTTACAACATTAGATACAACTCAGAACGATGTTGCTGCAGATGTTATGACATCAGACTCGACATTTCTCGACAAACAATGTGAGCAATCTGTGCCAAATTCTTATCAATCTTCCTCCAGAATTATCAGAGAATTATCTCGCCGATCTTCTCGCCGCCACCAGCGCCATCGGATCTTCGCATGTACCCTCTCCAGCACGGAAATCTGTCGCCGATCCATCTATCACGGCTTATTCATCCATTTCGGGTGATGTTCCCAATTTTTGTTCTCCTCTTTGCGGGTTCCACCGCATCCACCTTTCCAAATTTTGACATGCAGATCACCGAAGCTTCTCTGTCAACACAGACGATGTTTTCAACTCTCCAGCTACTTTTCAGCGTCTCAGAGCTTGTCTACTAATTTGGAATTTGTTCCATCTTTCTTGCAGTTTACTATCAGATGCAAGGTATATTTCTCTTCATCTATTTCCGCTGTGCCTGAGGATGTTTTTGCTACCGAGAGAGACATGGGAGCCTTTTGAAGTGTCTCAGTCGTTGTCTTTGGATTAACTATTGGAGATATAGACGTGTACTATTGGAGGCTAGCTGAAAGGTTTTAAATTTATCAATGAGGTCACACCGTTTCGGTCGACCGCTGAAAAGCATTGGAAATGTTTGTCTGGTGTTGCTACCAAGTTGCAACAAATGCTCATGTTGCATTTGATGTTGCACACGATGTTGCAACATTGGCACATGTTGAACCCGATGTCATGAATCATGCTGTGACACAGGACACAACATGCTCATCTTATGCACCTGGTGACATTCAGCTTCACATGCTCCTGATTTGACCATGCCAGATCTGTAAGTTCCTCATTCTTGTCGCCGACATCATAGTTCTGGCAAGCAACATGGTGCTCCGTCTAGTTCTCCAACTCCTTCCTTTTCGATGTCTACTTCTAAGAAGATCTGTTGGAGACCCGCAATCCAGGTGTGCATTCAAACCTTTTCCATCCATGTCTTATCTCTCAGCAACTGTTGTCTCAGAAACTGTCTGAAGTGGATGTCTCGTCTTAGGTGATCACTGCTCGGATTTTTACTAGTAAGGGGGAGAGTGTGCTTTGGCTTATTGTGGCTCAAAGGGGGAGAAATGTGCTTGGTTGGTGCCTGTGCTTTGGGTTGTGCCACATAATGCCAAAGGGGGAGATTGTTAGGTTTTTTTTCTATTGATATAAGTTGGCATTAGTGTCACAACATCTGGAGAGTTCAGGTTGAGGAATCAGAATTGTTATTGAGCAGTTTGAGCAGTAATGTTGAACATAATGTTGCAACATAATGTTGCAACATAATGTTCAACATTCGGGATCTGGAATATTGGTTCGTATGCAGAAACGTTGCTTTGGTCTACCGATCTGTTGTGGTGATCTCAGATCTGATTTGCTGCCTAGAATGTTGGGGATTCCTGAATTGATTGTGGAATATCTGCTTGAGAGATATTTGAAAAGCCCTTCCTAAATCAGTTCCTAAATTGAGGGGATGTTGGTTTGCAATAGGAAGTGAATATCTCGCAGATCTGTTGGTTGGGAGTATTTTGAAGATTGATTGCTGCAGATCTTTTTATAGTATCTTCAACCTATTCTGGTATAGGTAGCTGTGATTGAGGAATTGCTGGAGATATATTTGGAAGCTATTATTCTCTCGTTTTTATTGTTGATTCGGTTGGAGAGAAACTCGCCCACTTATTGTTGCTATTTTTAGAAGATTTGGTGGAACTATTTCGTAGCTTGGTTCCGTTAATTGTGGGTGGCCAATCTTCTCTGATTGTTCAAGCTACCTTCCTTATCGACTCTGCAATTAAGGGGGAGTGAAGGATATAAGGGTGGTGCGGTTTTGCGGCTAGGGCACGGCTTTTGCGAAAGTTGATCTAAGAACTCCGGGAGGGAGGCCGACGGTGTACGAGTCAAGGGAGTTGATTCTAGTCGGTGGTGCAAGGGGATCTTGCGGTTTTTCTACATACGGGGACGGAGGCCGACGGCTATGCACGTAGGGATCAAGGGAGTTGACCTAGTCGGTTGTGCAAGGGGATCTTGCATGCAAGGGATCTTGCGCAAATTACTCCATGGGGTTGATTGAGATCACCCCTAGCGGTTTGTATTGAGGGGGAGTTTGTTCCTTCTAATATTACGTGGTATTGGTGATTGTAATCATTAATATTTAGTGGAGTTATTTGATTTTCTGGGCGAGGCCCTGCAGATGTAGGTGTGCGCACCGAACTGCGTTACCAAGTTTCTTGTGTTACCTTGGTTTCCTAGTTTTATCTTTGTGTTTTATTTGTTGTGCTTAAGTACAGAAATCACAATTATGTTTATATGAATGTAGGTAGTGACATCATGTTTTGACTTTGGAGAAGTGCTGCGTTCGATACCCTATTTCTGCGTGTCGGCATGCTATACTTATGTCTGTCTGCAAGGTGTAGCCTATTCTTAAGCAGAAAGAATGAAACTAAGTATACTTATCTTCAGGAATAGAACGGGACTAAGAATATTGTAGGATAGAGTAAAATTTTTTGTGTAATTGTTCCGTCAACTAGTCATAATCCGCGTAACGCCCCATACTCGGGTGCCATTGCAGAATCTATACAAGTGCAGGTCTTGCAGTTTCCAGTGAAGTCACAACAGAGACAGAACAGAAAATACTATGTATTTCGATACTCAATAACCAACATTCAAAAGAGTTACAGAAACATGTCAAAACAGTGGAATACAACCAGAATTCTTTTGTCCTAACTTGAATACAATAACACGCTAACAGAAATAAGCAACTCCTTAGCAAGTCTGACCTCAAAAGTCAACTGTCTCTATTGGAAACTCAGTCTCCTTGTAGGTCGGCGTCTCTTTATAGGTCGGCTGGTCACGTGTGAAAACTACAGTATAGAGAGAATGAAGTAGACAATATTAACAATAACAGTCAGTCAAAATATTAACATGTACACCTAACATCGCAATAATAGAATAAACAGAGCGGTCAGCCGAGCTAACAGATAAAGGTTAGGTCCGATTTCTAACAGTTTAGTTACTATGGTCTTTTCTTTTCATTAGCTCATAGTTAAAGACTGGAGGGCGTACTGAGATCCATCTCGTACCACAGACGAGTCACTTGTGCCAAAAATCTGTATGGTCCAAACAAGTTCAGTAGGGGACCCAGTCAATTTCAGTAATTGCACGATCATTTAACCAGACAATGGTCTTAGTTGATTCGTCCATCTTTTATTTATGAGTTCCCTTAAACCCCATGTGTGCAGTTGGTCGGTTCTATCTCGATTCGTCAGTTCAGGTACAGTCTGTCTATCCGATCTAAGTTATGTAGGTAGAGTCGCGTGTTCAGTAGATCGGTATCCATAACAATCAGTTTAGTATATCAGTAGTTCAGTAGCTCAATATCAGTATCAATCTGCACGACCCCTTCTACATAACTTAGTCCGTAACTAATTATTTCGGTTGAAAACAGTTCGGTCGATCTCTACAGTACAATAGTTCAGTCAATAGTTTACAATCTAACTACAAAGTCCAAACCAAAACAGATCTTAAACAAGCAGTTTTAATCTATGTAGAGCTAAAAGATTACTTATAGAAAAGTAAAAAAACACAGTTTGGATCAGATTCAAGGTCGGCACTTACTCTATCAATATTACTGTTCTGCAAAGCCTAGGGGCTGACAATCCTTCAATAAGAATAGTCCTGAAAATAGGTTGGTAGTTCAAGGATAGTTCGACAATCAATGGTTCAGACCAGTGTCAACAAGTCAGATTGGAGACAATCGATTGGTAACAGACTAAACCAACAATACTAGAACATGTCATTAGTTAGGTCGGCAGTAACAGTTTTGAAATAGAATAGGTCGTTATCAAACATACTGAATAGGGCGGTAAGGATGGGACAAGTCAATAAACAAAACTGTTCAGATTAATAACACAAACAGGTCGGTAAGTCGGACCATTATCTCAAACAGGTCGGAACTATGATATGGACCGATAGGCAATAACAAGTCAGATCGACAGTTACTACAGGTCAAGTTAAAAAGTAACACAGACTGAGTCAAAAACGTCAATTAGGTCGGTGTCGGCAATAATTTGGGTTGGGTAGTACAGATTCAGATCGGAAGTAACAACCAGACACGTTGGTAACAGTCAGGTCGGTAAACAGATGAATAACAAATCATATCAAATCGATTTAAGTCAGCAGTGATATATCGGCGACAATACTAAACATGTCGATAGGTGTGTATAGTTAAACAACAGTCACGGCCAAACTATAGATGGGTTGAAGCTACACATTTAAGCGGCACATAGTACATTCAGAGCAAGTAAACTATGTAGAATAACAGCAATGGTCGTCGGAGAACACATGGATGGAGAACACATGGATGCTGATAGGGATCCTCAAAGAGACTTGTCTCTTTAGAGATCTACATGAATCATCCTCTCCATTGTAACGAAATCAACACACAATTCTCAGTTTCAATTCACAGTTCGATCTGTAGCATTTACGAATTAAAATGTTAGACCGAATTAAAATGTATCTAACATTGCACGAAAATGAATTTACTGAGAGCTAATGCAAATAAAGTCTACCGTTCACTGACGATGGTCAATCCTCGTATTCTCCTCGCTCAAGACTTCCAATCACCGTTAGTTGCTTGAGGAAGAGGATGAAGTAGACTGAACAGACTGAAACACCAGAACCGAAAACAGATCGGATCCGAAAGCCCAAAGGACAATCAATTTTGGAACTCAAGGAATATCTCAGGGGAATGTTGGTTCGCATGAAGAATGTCACGAAGAGGAAGAAGGCAGAGATATAGACGCGGTATCGTGTCGTTGGAGGAAAGCATGAGCATTAATGCAAGAGATCATGGCATATATCTCGTGTAATGGCCGAGGGCGGTGGCTCCAATCAATGCTAGGGCTAGGGTTAGGTTAGAATCTATGCTAGCATGAAATGAGGGAGGGCGTCCGATTAGATGGATGTAGCAAAGATCGGGTCGGGTCTATCGAAGAAGCGGGTCGGCCTGCATACGAATAAGGAGAAGTCGGGCGGTGGGCCGAGATTTCCAACTCAAAGAGGGATGTTGGCCGTGGGCTAGCGTCTTGGGCTAAAATAATAGACAGACATATAAAAAGAAAAGAGAGAAAAATTGAGAAAATACGATGAAAATCTCTGATAAATCGTATATAAAATATAGGTCGTTACATCCTCCCCCTTTACAAAAATTTGTGTCCTCGAAAATATGAAGGGTTATGACTCCTCGAACAAGTAAGGGTAATGATTCATCATCTATTGGCTTCCAAGTGGACTCGCCTGGTGCGTTGGGATGCCATAAGACTCTCACCAGATTGTCTTATTCCTCAAAGTCTTTTGCCGTCGATCCGTAATCTGCATGGGCTGTCGCTCGTACGTCAAGTTTGGATGGACAAACTGTAATCGCCGAATGGTCGACCACACGCGTCAGATCTCCCAGATACTTGCACAATTGCGATACATAGAATACATTATGCACTTCTTCTAAAGATGGAGGCAGTGCAATCCTGTACGCTACTTCTTCCACTCGTTCATGTACGTCGAAGGGTCTAATGTAGCGAGGGCTGAGTTTGCCTCGTCGACCAAAACAAATCAATCTCCAGTTTAGCAATATATTCAGAAAGACATTGTCCCCTAGCTGAAACTCCAGATGTCAATGCTTCGAATCGGTCTAATGCTTGTACAAGTCTTGAGCCAACTGTACCATCTCTTTGATCACCCGCACCACGTCAATCGCTTCTACGATCATCTCTGGTCTCATCAACTCTCGATCTGTAATGTCGTCCCAACGCATATGCAATTGACACTTCCTCGCGTACAGTGCCGCGATTGGTGTCATTCTAATGCTCGCCTGATGACTGTTGTTGTACGTCAACTCCACAAGGTGTAGGTGGTCTTCATACGATTCTTTGAAGTTCAACATACAAGCTCGCAACATGTCATCCAGAATCTGAATCATACTCTTCGACTGACCATCTGTTTGAGGGTGGTAATCGGTACTGAAGCTCAAATGCGTGCCTAAACGATAAGCTCATCCAGAAGTGAGATGTGAACCGAGTGTACCTGTCTGAAACTATGCTCATAGGAATTCCGTTCAATCTCACAATCTCTTCCATATACCGCCTGGCAAGAATATCCGTAGATTGACTAACTCTGAAAGGTACAAAGTGAGCTGATTTTGTCAATCAATCCACAATCACCCAGATTGCGTTATTCTGCTTCTTGCTCTTGGGTAGACCGGTCGTGAAGTCCATCGTGATGTGTAGCCTTTTCCACTCGGAGATAGGCAGAGTCTGTAACAATCTTGCAACTCGCTGGTGTTCAGCCTTTACCTGCTGGCACACTATACACTTAAACACACTTCTTGTAACACTCCTCTTCATTCCATGCCACCATTAGTATTGCCTCAGGTCTTTGTACATCTTAGTTCTGTCTGGATGGATGTAATACGACGAACTATTGCCTCAGATATCACCTGACGGTACATAGAGTCTGTTGCCAAACCTCAAGGATTCATCCACATATACTATGAACTCTAGTCTCTGGCCAGCCATCACCAACTCTCTAATCTTCTGAAGCTTTGAATCTCCTGTCAGCACAACCTTGATCTTGTCTACCAAGGTGGACTGTATCTAAAGGATCATCATTAAAGAATTCAACCCTGATAGAACCACATCAATCTCCATCGCCGAATCTCTTGCTGAAGCTTCCACTGAGTCGTAAGGGTAAGCACCGCTGGAAGCTGGCTCAATGCATCAGGTACGACATTCACATTTCCCAGGGTGATTTTGAAGATCAATATCATAATCCGCCATCAACTTGATCCATTGCCGCTGACGCATGTTCAGGTCCTTCTAAGTAAAGATGTACTTCAAGCTCTTGTGATCAGTGAAGACATTCATATGCTTTCCAAGAGAATGCCTCTAAATCTTCAAAGCGAAGATGACAGGCGCCAATGCCAAGTCATGAGTAGGGTAGTTCCTGTTGGATATTGGACTCCCCGGATTTGGTTTTGGATGATGAACAAATATAAACATAACGTGAACTAACACTTTGTGAGCGCAATTATGGAGATCGTCGCCAAATTCATATGAATATGAATTACGACGTCTCAAGACTTCTCAAAGCACGTGATCGTTCGTCTAAAGCTTCGTTGAAGCTTATGGACCTATTTAGAAGTCATGAAGATTCGATTGAAGCTATAGAAGACGGTATCGTCAAGTTTTATTTATAGTCTTTAAGCTTCTTTCGTAGAATGTTAAGCCTTGAGTAGGTCTTACGTTTTAATTCTTCATAACGCTCATATCTTAGCTCTAGGATCTTAGTAGAAGTCCATACAATTATTCCCGAAGCTTCGCGCTTCGATTCGGGACTTCTTGTGCATGTTAGTTGGTTCAAGAAGAAGAACTGACCGACTAGATGGTGATCTAGTCGGTCAGCCAAGCTTCTTGGACCGACTAGTTTCAGTCAGTTAATTCATAGCTCTTTACTGTTTACAGTTAGTCGGTCTAAGTTGACTCACCGACCGACTAGTTTGTGAACTAGTCGGTCAGTGATGCTTCTGTGACCGGCTAGTTGAGCTTTCCCTGTACATGGACATTTGAACCTAAGCTACTGTTTATCATTAGTCGGTCTGTGTTCATTGATCGACCGACTAGTTGATGAACTAGTCGGTCAACTTTCCTTCTTAGACCGACTAGTTTAGTTTACTGTACATACCAAAATTTTCACCATACTTACTGTTTATTGTTAGTCGGTCTATGTTCATTTGGTGACCGACTAGTTGGTGAATTAGTCGGTCAACATTTGTTCTTGGACCGACTAAGTCTATTTTAGCTCAGACTTCAGTTTTATCTGTTAGTCGGTCTACGTTGAGTAACCGACCGACTAGTTGTGAAACTAGTCGGTCAGCTACTCTTCTTGGACCGACTAGTTCCTTATGTCTGTACTTTGATCTTTTCTCAGTTCACTCATTAGTCGGTTTAAGTTAATTGACCGACCGACTAGTTGAACTAGTCGGTCGGTGGTTGTTCTTTGACCGACTAGTTGGGTTCAGAAAAGAGCCGTTGGAGCATTTAATGACTCGAATTTCTTTCTCTCTCTCCTCTATCCTATATATACTTGATGGGCTGCATTCATTGCTGCCAAGGCTGATATTATTGCAAGTTTAGAGATCAAGAGAATTCATTCCAAGCTCATTCAAAGCTCATTCTTTCCATTCAATAATCTCTCCTAACTCTTACTTCCAAAGAGAGATTCATTGAGTGTGAAGCCTTCCAAGCCAAGTGCTTGATTCTAGGTCACCAACATCCCCAAAGCTCTCCACCGCTGATCTACATCTTGGAGCTAGGGTTTGGTGCCACTTCTTCCTCAAAATCATCCTTGCCCTAATTCGTAAGCAATACTCAAGGCATATGTATTTTGTTCGATAAGAAGTTTTTCTTATTTCATTTCATATTTGAATTGTAAGTTTCACTCTCGGTTGTGAGAGTGTGATTGTGATCCCGGGTTGTGGGAGTCACAAATTACATTTTGTATGATTTGACTTGTGGAGTTTTTTCACAAGTATCTCATAGTGGAAATCTTGAGTTAGGGTTTCTAACTCAAGTATCCGGAGGGGATCCGGGTGGTTGGGACGTAGGATCACCGGGAACAAGTCGGGGAGACTTGGGTGAATCCGAACCCAGTAACATCTCTTGTTAGCATTGTTAATTTTGTTGTTGTCTTCAATTTAAGCTTCCGCAAATTGATTTGGTAGTTGTTTGCATTATAATTAGGAATTATACTCCTTGTTATTTTTAAAGTACTATTCACCCCCCCTCTAGTACTTGTGCAGTAGCTTGTAGGGCATTACAGTTCCTCTCATGATTCTTCAGTTGTCTCGAAGCATAAGCGACTATTCGTCCATACTGATGAAGTACGCAATCAAGACCCTTGCTGGACGCGTCGCAGAATACCTCTAATCCTCTTGTCTGGTCTAGAACAACGAGCACTGGCATAATACTCAATCTCCTCTTCAGCTCATTGAACGCCTGGTCATAATATTTTAACCAAACGTACATCACGTCCTTTCGCATTAGTCGGGTCATGAGCTCCGCAATCTTGAATAAGTCCTGGATGAACATCCTGTAATAACATGCTAAACCTAGAAAACTTCGAATCTCTGGCACAGTCTTAGGAGTTGGTCACTTCTGAATAGCAATCTTATCTGGATCCACTGAAATGTATTCTCCAAACACCACATGTCCTAGAAAACCCATCTTGTTCAATCAAAACTCGCACTTGTATGCTTAACAAATATCTGATGTTGTCGCAAGGTGTCTAGGACCATCCTCAGATGTGATGCATGCTCCTAAGCGTTCCTCGAATACACCAATATGTTGTCCAAATAAACCACTACTAATTTATCTAGATGCTCGTACAGAGAACCATGCGGATCATGAATATCGCATGTGCATTGATCACACCAAACGGCATTACCAGGAACTCGTACTGTCCATATGCTGAATACTGTCTTGTGGATATCTACTCGCTTCACCTTGAGCTGATGGTATCCATTTCTCAGATCCAACTTTGAGAAGACAATCTTTCAAGCTGGTCAAATAGATCATCGATGTGTAGAAGGTGATATTTGTTCTTCACCGTCATCTTGTTCAATTTCCTGTACTCCATGCGCATCCGCCTGGATCCATCCATCTTCATCAATAATATCGGGGCGCTCCACGATGATGTATTAGGCCGTATAAACTTTTTGCAGAAGGCCGTTCAGATGAGTCCAAACTTCTTCCAACGCAGTAGGAGCTATGCGATAAGGAGTCCTGGAATAAGGTTGAGCTTCGTGTACCAACTCAATCACGAACTCTACAGCGCAATCCGGCGGTAAGCCCGTAAGATTATCCAGAAATATATCTAGAAACTCCCGCACTACATCTGGCTTCTCTGTTACAGCATCTATAGCAGTCAACACGGTGTCTATGTATCTGTCCCTGTACTTGATTGGTCCTTCATATCTGCTCCCGCTGGCGAACTCAAACCTCGGGTGATTCGGGATCTCAAACACTACTCTCATACGTCAGCAATCGATCGTGGCGTTAAAAGTCCCCAGCCAATCCAACCCGAACACGGCGTCAAAACTCGGTATTTCGATCACTAAGAAGCCGGCATAGAGTTCTCGTCTGCAAATCATGACGGGGCAATCAGGATATTCGTTAGTCGTCTTCAATACTCCACTGCCTGTCTTGACGTCCCAACTAGATAGCGATGAAACAAGAATAGCTTGTTGGATAACGAAACGGGCCGCCATAAAACAATTGGAAGCACCCGAATCGAAAAGTGTAAGAGCGGGTTTACTAGCTACCAACACGATGCCTATGATTATAAAAGCTAAGTCTAAGCACACAATATCTAATATAGTAAACCAAATGAAAATTACTATCGTGTACCTTTGATGCATTGGCCAGTGGCTTCGGCCTCCTCTGTTGTCATAGTGAAGGTCTGACACCTAAGTGGTGGAGCTTGAGGTCGAGCTTGTTGGATTCCTCTCCGCTGCTGTGTGGGTCCACGCTGAGTGTTCCCTGCTGGTGTTGTAGCTGGCGCGACTGTCTATGCAGGGCCCGCTGATCGCTGTCCCATCCGTAGGCAGTCTCTGGCAGTATGATCGGCTGCTCCACAAAGTAGGCACTGATTCAGAAGATAACGGCACTCTGACTTGATGTGCCCGACCTTGTCGTAGTAGTGGCAAATAATCTGGTCTCGCTGTGGCTGTGGTCGCTGTGGCTGTTGTGGGGCTGGCCTCTTAAATTGTGTTTGCTGTACTGACCGGATCATCTGTCAGGTAGAAGGTGGAGGTGGTCGTCTTTGAGGTTCAGTTCCCTGTCGCTCTCGTTTCGCTTTCCTTTTAACATACTCGTAGTTCCGCGCGGCTGAGAGTACCTATGTATAGGTCTCCAACTTGAATCTAACCAGCTGCTTATGAATTTTGATGTTCAAACCCTGCTGGAAGCACTAAGCTCGGTCTAACGGTTTAGCCTTCATGTTCTTTGCAAACACACTGAGCCTAGAAAACTTAGCGTTGTAATGTTCGACCGTCATGGATCCATGCATCAGGTTTATGAACTGCCCCTGAAGCTCCCTATTTGCCTCCGATGAGAAGTACTGGGCATTGGAGATTTCCTTGAAAGTCTCCCATGCGATAGGCTGAACCAAACAGTCTTTCTTTGAATCCCACCATGATCTAGCATCTTGGATCAGTTGTAGCATAGCCATATTCACCCATGAATCTGGTGCAATCCGTGCAGCTCTCAACATGTTGACGGTGTAGCAGAGCCACTCCTCTGCTGCAAGAGGGTCTTCTGTTTCCTTAAAGATTGGTGGACGTAGTGATCGAAACTGTTGCACTCCTCCTTCGCCCCTGGGCTCTCTGTAGGGCCTATATCATCTCTCGCACAGTCAGGTCCGAGATCTGGACTACATGCGGAGTCTGCTCAACGTGATCGTTGCCGTTGTCGTTGCTACCATTGTCGTTGTTGATGCCATTGTTGAGACTGTTATTGATGTTGTCGACGTTGTTGAGTGTGCTTGATCCGCTCCCATCGCACTGGTCTCTTGTCACGTTCTCGCCGATAATGATCGCGTTGCTACAGTGGCATGTCCGTGATGAGTATTTGTCCTTGACGTTATGCATTTTAAAGAAGAATGTTAGCTTAACTTGGTATTTCATACTGATTTTCCGTCTGCTATGTACTGTTTACGAGGTGGTTGTGCTGGACCTGCATGGGCCACCAAAACCTGTAACACCCCATACTTGGGTGCTGTTGCAGAATCTATACAAGTGCATGTTTTGCAGCTACTAGTGAAGTTATAATAGAGACAGACTAGAAAATGCTATGTATTTCAATACTCAATAACTAACATTCAAAAGAGTTACAGAAACATATGTTAAAAGAGTGGAGTACAATCATAATTTTTTGTCTAAACTGAATTCAATAATACCTGACGAAAATAAACAACTTCTCAGTAAGTTCGACCTCAAAAGCCAGCGGTCTCTACTGAAAACTCAGTCTCCTCGTAGGTCGGTGTCTCTTTGTAGGTTGGCTGGTCATTGGTGAAAACCACAGTATAAAAAGAATGAAGTAGACAGTATTTACAATAGCAGTCAGTTACAACATTAACATGCAGACCTAACACAGCAATAATAGACTAAACAGAGCGGTCAGCAAGCTAACAGATAAAGATCAGGTCGGATTTCTAAACATTCAGTTACTATGGTCTTCCTCTAGTCTGTTCTTTTCATTAGCTCATAGTTAAATGACTGGACGACGCATTGAGATCCACGTCGTAACACCGGTCCAAAAATCCGTATGGTTCAAACAAGTTCAGTAGGGGATCCAGTCAATTTCAATAATTACACGATTATTTAACCAGACAATGGTCTCAATCGCTTCATCCATCCTTTAATTAAGAGTTCCCTTAAACCCCATGTGTTCAGTATGTCAGTTCTATCTCAGTTCATTAGTTCAGTTACAGTCTATCCGATCTAAGTTATTTAGGTAGAGTCGTGCGTTCAGTAGATCAGTATCCATAACAATCAGTTCAATATGTAGTTCATTAGCTCAGTATCGGTATTAGTCTACACGACCCTTTCTACATAACTTAGTAACTAATCAGTTCGGTTGAAAACAGTTCGGTCGATCTCTACAGTACAATAATTCAGTCAATAGTTCACAATCTAACTACAAATTCCAAGACAAAACAGATGATAAGCAAGCATTTTTAATTTATGCAAAGCTAAAATATTACTTATAGAAAAGTAAAGAAAACACAGTTCGGATTAGATTCAAGGTCGGCACTTACTCTGTCAACATTACTGTTCTACCAAGCCTAGGGGCTGCCAGTCCTTCAATATGAATAGTCCTGAAAATAGGTCGGTAGTTCAGAGATAGTTCGACAATCAATGGTTCAGGCAAGTGTCAACAAGTCAGATTGGAGACAGTCGATTGGTAACCGACTAAACCAACAATACTAGAACATGTCATCAATTAGGTCGTCGGTAATAATTCTGAAATAGAATAGGTCGGTAACAAACATACTGAAAAAGATGGTAGCCAAACAGAACGGACAAGTCAATAAACAGAACTGTTCGGATTAATAACACAAACATGTCGGTAGGTCAGACAAGTATCTCAAACATGTCAGAACTATGATATGGGCCGATAGGCAATAACAAGTCAGATTGACAGATACTACAGGTCAAGTTAACAAGTAACACAGACTGAGTCAAAGATGTCAATTATGTCGGTGTCGGTAATAATTTAGGTCAGGTAGTACAAAAACAGATTGGAAGTAACAGCCAGATCAAGTTGGTAACAGTCAGGTCGGTAAACAAGACAGATGAATAACAAATCATATCAAATCGATTAAAGTCAGCAATGGTAGGTCGACAGCAGTACAAAACAGGTCGATTGGTGTGTATAGGTAAGCAACAGTACCGAGCAATAGTTAGGCTGCAGCTACACATTTAAGCGGCACATAATACATTCATAGCAAGTAAAATATGTAGAACAACAACGAGGGTCGCTGGAGAACATAGAGATGCTGATAGGGATCCTCAAGGAGACTAGTCTCTTGAGAGATCTACATGAATCATCATTTCCATTGTAATGAAATCAACCCACAATTCTCAGTTTCAATTCATAGTTTGATTTGTAGCATTTACGAATTAAAATGTATCTAACATTGCATGAAAATGAATTTACTGAGAGCTAAGGCAAATAAGTCTACCGTTCACCGACGATGTCTCGTATTCTCATCGCTCAAGCCTTCCAATCGCCGTTGGTTACTTGAGGAAGAGGATGAAGTAGATTGAACAACCGAAACACCATAACCGAAAACAGATCGGATCTGAAAGCTCAAAGAATGATTAATTTTGGAACACAAGGAATATCTCAGGGGGATGTCGGGTTCGCATGAAGAATAGCACGAAACGGAAGAAGGAAGAGATATAGACGCTGGATCGTGCAGTTGGAGGAAATCGTGGGCATTAATGCGAGAGATCATGGCAGATATCTCGCGTAACGGCCGAGGGCGGCGGCTCCAATCGAAAGCTAGGGCTAGGGCTAGGTTAGAGTCTTCGCTAGCATGAAACGAGTGATGCTGTTCGATCAGATGGATGTAGCAAAGATTGGGTCGGGTCGGGTCTATTGAAGAAGCGGGTCGGCCTGCATGCAAATAAGGAGACGTCGAGCTCACCAATTCAAAGAGGGATGCGGGCCGTGGGCTAGCGGCTTGGGCTAAAATAATACACATAAAAAGAAAAGAGAGAAAAATTGAGAAAAAAATTGATGAAAATCTCTGATAAATCGTATACAAAATATAGGTCGTTACAACCCATGACGATATGTCACGGTGCATTCAAAATATTCATTTGAAAAATTTCAACCCATTCAAATCGCTCCCTCCACAAAATAATCTGCAGCCTCATTTTAAAATATCCACACAACAAAATTTTCAACTACATTAAAACTAAAATTTAGTTTCCGCGAGAGAATTTACTAACCTTAAAAATTTTTGATCCTCCAAAATTTAGTTCCATCATATTCTAGTTCCCTTGAATTTAAAATTTTAGTTGTTCTTCCAAAATTTAGTTCCCTTCAGATTTAGTTTCCCTCAAAATTTTAAATTAAAATTTAGTTATCCTAAAAAATTTAGTTCCTCCAAAATTTAGTTCCATCCAGATTTAGTTTGTCCCAAAATATTAGGGTTCCCCCCAAATTTTTACAAACTCTCGTCGTAACATTCATTCATCAAGATTCAATTCCAACCATCTTTCTGCCCACCTTTTTGTCCTAGTCAGCAACCCCATTTAAAAAACATCCCTCAATTGTATAATAGATTTTTTGTTTATATTAATTGCATTAATACCGCAATTGGGATGTAACCTGTTTATCTATCATAACATGGTATCAGAGCAATACTCTCTGGTGTTGTGGTACAATGTCAATGTTTTCCATCATCTGTTCCTACTTCTTTATCATCTTTATCATCTTATTTTCTTCACGTCCTTATTTGGAATCCAACTCTAATTTAACGTTTTCTATCTCATTTCCTTCTTTAAACCCTTATAAGTGCCACCTTTCTTTTCTTCTTTTCAAGACCCAAAATTTTGCACCAGCATTTCCCCTCAGTTCTGTCACCCAACAACTCACGTTGGATCCACGGCCAAACTTATACCTATACCTGTCACCGCCATGTTATTGTCAGACTTAGTTCGCATCGTTGCTGCGTTGTCAGCCAGCCCATCAAGTCGCCGTTCATCAGATATGCATCGATGACTCTTGTCATTGTTCAGCACAGACAACTCTTTCGCTATCGTCATCTAGCCTGTACCCTCAACATTTTGTCTCCCAATTCAACCTTGATGATTACTTTGCATTTGCAACGGCTGCCATGACCCGATTCTATAATATCCTATACCATCAGATCAGAGTAGATTATATTATATACCTATTAATTTTTTCATTCTCGGGGTTCTCTCCAAGTGTAGTTTTTAATGCTTTTCTATTTTAGCCAAATTCAAGTTCCATAGCAAGAGATACAAATTATCATAAGCAGGCACAGACATTCTAGACTACAGTCTATTTGGATGGTCAAAATCTTTACACGGAACAGTCAGTGTGCTTTGGACTAACCCCAAAAAAACAAATCCAACGAACAAACTCATTCTTTTTTATGATGAATATAGATTATCATTCTTGTAGCAAATTTACATTTACTTATGCTTACAACATATTTTACAGATCCCACTCAAATTGATTGGATGCTTACTGTCAATCAAAGCAGTTTTCAGTTAACATCTTACTAATATATTTAATTATATAGGTGAAATCTCAAAATCATTTTGTTAAAGGGTGTCTCATATTTTCTTCAGTGGTTAGTTTCGCTGAAGCATGTAATTTTTGCGTGTCATCAAAATATTTACCTTTACATGGGACGTCCCTTAATTCTTTGACAAAGTATTCCTTGGTTATCTGCATTGCTTTAGTTCTATGGTAGACGCAGTTTTCAACACGTGATGACAATATGATTTTTCTAGGTTTTTGTCATAGAGTAGGGTTTTGGTAGAAAGGTGGGATTTTTAGAGGAAAGCTGTGATTTTTAGTGTTTTGATGAGAAGAATTGGGGAAAAGGAGGGATTTTTATTGAGAATTTATTGAGAATGTATTGAAAATAAAGGGATAGAAGGATAAAGTTGAGATTTTTCAAGGGGATCTCGCTATCCCACAAATTATAGATGACGACTGCACTCTCCAATAAAGAGGAAATTCTCTCAACCTCTCTCAAGTTTCTTCGCCAAATTAAGCATGAGAATTTGATATGGTCATAACCTATCATCGGCGGAGGTGATGCACAAATGGAGGCACAAATCAAGGCGCACAAATGGATGTACAAATCAAGGCGACAAATAAAGTAAAGTGACAATGAGGTGTATAAATGGAGGCGCGAGATCAGCAGAGCAAAATTAGTCATCGGGCATTTGTGAATGGTTTTGGGCTGATTTAGTAACTTCCAAAAAGTTTTGGGGCTGATTTAGTAGTTTTCCTTTTATGACCAGATCTGCTCCTATAAATGTTTAAGCTAGCCGTCAATTGTTTTCATGCAAATTTTGAGTGTTAAACCCTAGTCTTAGAGTGATAGTTCTTAAATCTAGTGAGAGTTAGTAGTTATTAGTCATAGATCTATTGTGGAGAGTCGGCTCCCTCTCGAAAGTGGTCGTTTATCTTGTATTTCCTTCGATTCCAATAAAAATTCCCAAAATTTCAGCCCTAAATCCTATCAAATTGGTATCAAAGCCATCCAACTAATTTTGCTCCGCCGATCAAAGCCATCCAACTAATCCTATCAAATTTCAGCCCTAAATCCTATCTTGTTTAGCGACGACCCAGATCCAACGGCTACGGGGAATGACGAACCAGATCTGGCCCCGGTGAGCCCCTAGATTGTCGCCGCGACCACAGTGTGTCTCCAGAAGACCACATCGACCCCCTGGAGGGCCTCGCCAGCCTCTGCGAGGCCGTTGGGGCCTTGTGCGTCGCGAAAGAAACCCCGACCGCCTATAGCGTTGCCTTTTGAGCGACGCCGGCGGTAACTCTGGTGAGGTCGCGCCCCGCTGCTATCACCATCGGCTGCGCCACGTCACGCCGAGGAAGATGGAGCTCGTAGGTCGCCCTTTGATACGGGGGAGATGGACATCTCCATGTGGAGCAGTTACCGCCGCAGACTACATGCCCCACCTTGAGGAAAAGGTGGTTTTCGGGGGCGGTGTAAATATATATGGTCATAACCTATCATCGTCGGAGGTGACACAAAATGGAGGCACAAATCAAGGCGCAAATTAAGGCGACAAATAAAGTAAGATGACAAATGAGGCGCATAAATGGAGGCGCAAGATCAGAGGAGCAAAATTAGTCATCGGGAATTTGTGGAAGGTTTTGGGCTGATTTAGTAACTTCCATTTGGAAGGTTTTGGGCTGATTTAGTAGTTTTTCTTTTATGACCAGATATGCTCTATAAATGTTTAGGGTAGCCTTCAATTGTTTTCATGCAAAATTTGGAGTGATAAACCCTAGTCTTATAGTGATAGTTCTTAGATCTAGTGAGAGTTAGTAGTTGTTAGTCGCAAATCTATTGTGGAAAGTCGGCTCCCTCTCGAAAGGTGTCGTTTATCTTGTATTTCCTTCAATTTCAATAAAAATTCCCAAATTTCAGCCCTAAATCTTATCAAATTGGTATCAAAGCGAAGATCCGACGTGGCGGCTACGAGAGCGAGTTCCAAGATGGAGGATCTAGAGAATAAGATAGGGGAGATCAATACCAAGATTAACGCCCAGGATGAGAATGTTGATGCCATGGATAAGAAGATCGACTCCGTTAAGGGGGCGGTCTCCACTCTCATGGCAATGATGAAGGCGTGGATGGAGAGCCAAGGCGACCTTTGTCGCGAAGAAGACGAGTCCAAAAATGGTAACTTTGTTGCCCCTTCTTCAGATCTAGGGCCAAAGGAATCATCTTTGGACAAGGAAAAGAGCAAGCTCGTGATCTTGGGCGGGGAGACAATCGGGGAAGACGGCGAAGATCGCGATGGAGTCGCTAATATAGAAGAAGCGGCGGAGGAGGCTAGAAAAGATGCAGAACTTTCAGATCTGAAAGAGACGGAGGAAAATGGCGTAGATCTGAAGCCTGCGGCTATCGGCAACCCAGATCTGACGCCGACGGGAAACGACGAACCAGATCTGGCCCCGGCGAGCCCCCAGATTGTCGCTGCGACCACGGTGAGTCCCCAGAAGACCACGACGACCCCCCTGGAGGGCCTCGCCGGCCCCGGCGAGGCCGTTGGGGCTTTGTGCTTCGCGAAAGAAACCCCGACGGCACATAGCGCCGCCTTTCGAGCGACGCCGGCGGCAACTCCGGCGAGATCGCGTCCCGTTGCTACCACCATTGGCTGCGCCACGTCACGACGAGAAAGATGGAGCTCGTAGGTGGCCCTTTGATCCCGTGGGAGATGGACATCTCCACATGGAACAGTTACCGCCACAGACTTCATGCCCCACCTTGAGGACAATGTGGTTTTCGGGGGCAGAGTAATGATATGGTCATAACCTATCATCGGTGGAGGTGACACATAAATGGGCGCACAAATCAAGGCACACAAATCAAGACGCAAATTAAGTCGACAAATAAAGTAATGTGACAAATGAGGCGCATAAATGGAGGCACGAGATTAGCGGAGCAAAATTAGTCATTGGGCATTTGTGGAAGGTTTTGGGGCTGATTTAGTAGTTCCTTTTATGACCAGATCTGCTCCTATAAATGTCTAGGGCAACCATCAATTGTTTTCATGCAAATTTTGAGTGTTAAACCCTAGTTTTAGAGTGATAGTTCTTAAATCTAATGAGAGTTAGTAGTTAGTCAGATTTATTGTGGAGAGTCGGCTCCCTCTCGAAAGGGGTCGTTTATCTTGTATTTCCTTCGATTCCAATAAAAATTCCCAAAATTTCAGACCTAAATCCTATCAGAATACCTAACCCCTTAGCCTACTATAAATAATAAACTAAAAATACAAACTTACAAAAAAGAATCCTAAAACTGAAAATTACTAAAATGCCCATAGAAATCCGAAAACTACGAAAACGCTCCTGGTGGGCCAAAATTGCAGATTTGTCATTTTTTCCTAGGATACGATCTCATCATTACTCCATCCCAAAAAACCACCTTATCCTTAAGGTGGTGCATGAAGTGCGTGGGCCATCTGCTTCATGTGGGTTGCCTGTCTCCTCCTGGGTCAAAGGATAGGATTGGTCTCCTCCGTCCTCAATGACGTCCGGATAGAAGTTACGGTGATTACACAGCTCGTCTGAAGGTTCATCTTACCCAAAACAATGATGCCGATACTCAGGTGGTTGTTCATGTGCAAACCATGGGCCTTGGGGCCTCGCAAAAGTGTCTTCACACCATAATGGGCCCCGTGAGCGCCGTCAGGCCATGGAGGGCCCCGAAAGACGCCGTTGGGCCAAGATGGGCCCAGCAGGACAGTGGCAGGGCTTAGCGGGCCCTGCAGGAAGCCCGACGTTCCCTACAGGGGCGTGACAGTGCTCTGCAGCGAGTCACAGGGACCCCTGTGAGGGTGGCTGGGTCCCTGCCCTCGTAGTGTCCGCTTTGGCTTCTTTGGACTCCTCTGCGTCGGGAAGGGCTTTTTCTACGGATTCTTCGTTCTTCTCTTCCTTTGCCAAAGTTGCCGATTTTTGTCCTAGATCTGGATTTTCGTCCAAATATGAATTTTTCGCCAAAATTTTCACCTTCCGATCCTGAGATTGTTGGATTAGGGCTTGCATGAGATCATCAAACTTTGCACCAAGGGAATCTATCTTCACATCAGTCGTCTTCGATCGTTCCTTGCTGATGCGCTAGATTCCTCAATGTATTTCTTCAATCCTTCGATTTCGCCGTTGGGTTATTCCTCAAACTTTTTCTTCGATCTTGTCACCGCCATGGATCGTACCGCTCTGATACCACTTGATAGGATATTTTTAGGTTTTTGTTGTAGAAATTAGGGTTTTGATAGAAATGTGGGATTTTTAGATGAAAGATTTGATTTTTAGGGTTTTGATGAGAAGAATTGGAGAAAATGATGGATTTTTATTGAGAATAAACTGAAAATAAATGGATACAAGGATAAAGTTGATATCTTTCGAGAGGATGTCGCTCTCCTAAGTCGCCAATTATAGAGGACGATCGCAGTCTCCAATAAAGAGAGAATTCTCTCAACCTCTCACAAGTTTCTTCACCAAATCAAGTATTAGAATCCCTAACCCCCTAGACTCCTATAAATAATAATTTGAAAATACAAAATTACAAAAAAGATCCGTAACATTGAAAAATACTAAAAAACCCATAGAAATCTGAAAATTACCAAAGCGCCACTGATGGGCCAAAATTGCAGATCTGCCCTTTTTCTTCTAGGATGCGATCTCATCAGATGAATATTTAGTTTTTTGCTGCTTAGGCATGCCACGTAAATCATGTGCCAGTTGATTTGTTCCTTAAGTGAGCTCCTTGTTGTCACGTCCTATTTCACCTTTTGGCTTCTCTTATTTGTTTTTTTTCCCATATTGTTCTCAGTATATGTTTCTTCACATTCTCTTACAGGATGCTCAACAAGGCGAAATTGGAGATTGACACTTTCGGTATTTCAGTTGATGATATAGAGTTCTTAAGTCAAGTGGCTGGTCATTTGGAGAAGCTTCTGGGTGTTGGCTTATTTCATGTATGTGCTGTTGCAACTATTCCTTTGTGCAGTTTGTTGCTGGATCATACAAACGTTATGTTGTTTTAGCTTGTCTATGAATGAATTGGTTTTAAAGTTGTGATAGTACATGCATATTTAATCAATAGATCGTATGGGTAATTAATTTTATCTGTTGTTATCAGCACTGGTTGCAGGGAGAGCCATTTTGGAATGCCACCTTGCAACAAGATAGGGGTAATAGGAAACTCATCAGGGCTTGTACTTCATGCATTAATGATGGTTTATCGGAAATCCTTTCCAGGATTGGTAAGAAGAAATATGTCATTTATACTTGCCTGTCATATGTCAAGGACCTCTTCTGCGCTTTTCTTTCTTTTCCCTGACTGAATCCATTTCGCTTCGTTTCTTACACTTTCCTGTTTTCATATATTTCAGATACTTGGAAGGAGTATCCCTTTGATCGCAGGAAGATACTCCATTATCTGGCGCTGTTTTTATTTTCCACATATTCTTCTGGTATGCCTCATTAGGCACTAATTAGGCAAAAAAATTGTTTTATATCTCGTACTGCCCAGTGGCATCCTAATTTGCTTTGTTGAATTATTTTCTCTCCACAATTTGTGTTTATATTCATGATATTCTTGTCCTTTTACCGTAAATTCAACAGCGTTCACATATGTCTGTGGTGAGAAGAAGTTTTTATAAGCTGGTGAGTGATCAAAGAAGAATATTTTCGTCCAGTGGATTTTCACCACCGAGTTAGAAAACTAGTGGTAGAGATGCACATGCAACCCTTTGTCTAAAAATTCTAAGCTTGCAATATGTCTGTGGTGAGAAGAATTTTTTATAAGCTGGTGAGTGATCAAAGAACTAAAACTTACAGAATTTTACAACATACATGAACCACACATGTTGGGACATAATATGTGGCGCATACCATATATCGGCACAATCTTTGACCCACATACTCTACAACATACCCTGAATACAGTTGACAGGGCACCTTAATAGCAATGTGTGCATGCTACTTATTGAAACAAAAGGTCCATCAGTAAGGATCTAAAAGACCACATCTCTGTGTTTGGAATAATTGATTGGTCAAGAACTGTGCTATTAGTATGGAATCAACAAATGGTCCATAAACATGAACTAAAGGTAAACGAAAGAGGACTAAATATAAATCCATGTCTACAGATCTGAGCTGAAGTGTTGGATATTGTGTTGCCAAAAGAGCTGAAGTGTTGTTCTTCATTTGCAGGCCTGGGCTTTTCTCCATTTGTGTTGCCAAAAGAGCTGTACTTCTTATGGTTGCCATAAGTCAGAACTCGTTTCAACATGAGTCATATTGTGCGACAGCGGAATACTAGGGCCGTCGGACGATCAGAGATGAAGATAAGCAACCACCAAATAGAGCACTATGAAGATTGTAAATTTAGGTCGTTGGCCGGTCATGGGAACACCAATGAGTTTTATTACGAAAGGAGAGAACAATACACATCTTCTATCTTCACAACGCAGAAGAAGCACTCAAGATCTCTTCAAAAGCTCTCAACACAATCTCTCAAAGTTGGCTCTCAACAATGGCGGCTCAAAGTTCTTTCAATGTGTTCCACTTGAAACCATCGCATAAACCCCCCTTATATAGCCTAGGATACAATAGGTGTTGTAATAGAAGATCGATTTCCATTTGATAAAAACTCCGACTCAAACGGAATCCTAATCCAATCACAACTCAACTTCGGATAGGACATCACGTCCTATGGTGGGGCCCTCCGTGTTGTCGAACTTCCTGCTAAAGGCGAAGCTGACGAAGTGTCTAGCCGAGTTATCCGAAGCTCGGGCTGTAGAGTTGTCGATCTATTAGCCGTCGATCCTCCGAACTAAGAATCCATGCACTGTAGAAGTCCATTAGCTTGTCAACCTTGTACTAGACTTGTGCAGAGTCAGATAGATAGGATCCGAGCATAAGCTAGCTAGCTCTGCATAAGATAGATCGTCTGCACATCTTGAATACTTCTTCAGTGCCTCATTTGAGCCAACTTTCACAAATCTCCACTTTGGCAAGATTTAGGCCTTCGTCACATAGTCGACCTTCAATGCACCACCTTGTTAGAGTTACCTTTGGTGTTTCCTCAAATTTTGCTCCGAAGAGCCCAATGCCCCCATTGGGGCTCACATGGCTCCACCGAGCCTCAATGCCCCCCCCCAACTGGGGCTGCCATTGGCATCATCTTATAACAATATTGAGCAAGTGCAAGCAGTGTTTAAACTTAGCTTCAGTTACAAACATAGTCAACATATCTGCAGGGTTGTAATCTGTTTCGATCTTCAGCAAGTGGATATCATCGTCTTCTTCTCCCACATAGTCTCGGACAAAGTGGTACCTCACGTCGATATATGCTTGGTGTGGCATGACAGACCTAATTCTTGGCTAAGTGCACACTTTGGCTATCACAATAGAGTTCATACTTCTTCTGGTAGACTCCCACGTCGTCCATCAAGCCCATAAGACATCGTTTCTTTCACAGCTTCAGTCAATGTCATGTATTTTGCCTCCGTAGTAGACTGGACCACCGTAGAATCTGCCAACAGATTAGAGTTCCTGACAGGGTGAAGACATAGCCCATTATGGATCTCCTTCCATCTAAGTCGCTTGCATAGTCAGAATCAACATAGACTACAACTTACGGACCTTTATCACCTCGGCTATATGGCAATCCAACGTCAATTGTGCCATTGATGTATTTAAGTATCCATTGAACAACTTGCCAGTACTTTTTCTGGATTGTGCATGTATCTACTCACTATGCTAACTGCATATGATAGGTCGGGTCGGGTATATACCATATCATACATCAATGCTCCTACCACATTGGCATGCAGTATGCTCTCTATGAGCTTCTTCTCATCTTTGTTCTTCGGGCAATGCTCAGCACAGAGCTTGAAGTGAGGTGCTAGCAGAGTAGCTACAGAATTCATTCTTTTACCCCTAAAATATCTGTACAACAGACTTCAAATGACGATTTTGTGAAAGATGAAATATACATTTACTTCGTTCTCTTGAGATCTACATCCCAAGAATCCTCCGCACTTCGCCAAAGTCATTCATCTCAAATGCACAACTTAGCTTTGACTGCAGTCTCTGTATCTCCTCTTTATGATGACACAATGAGCATATCATTAACATAAAGCAATATATGAATAAAGGATCCCACTTCCAACCTCCGAAAGAACACTCAATGATCATAGGGGCTGCAAACATACCATTAATCATTCGTCATAAAGCGCTCAAAACGCTTGTACCATTGTCTAGATGATTTTTTCAGCTCATAGAGCGACTTCTTCAGCCTACATGCAAGCCCATCACCGTTCTCAGGCTGAGCCATATAATCTCTTTCTCGAGCTCTCTATGTAATAACGTCGTCTTGACATCTTGTTGCACCAACTCAAGATCGAGCTGTGCCACTAATGCCAATTGGAACCGAATAGAGCAATTCTTCATCATCAGAGAGAAAACTTCGTAATAGTCGATGCCTTTCATCTGTGCATAGCCCTTCGCCACAAGACGAGCTTTGTAGCGAACTTCTCCAGCTTTGGCTCCGTCCTTCTTGGTGTAGACCCACTTACACACTTTTGCTTTCTTGACCTTAGAAAGCTCCTCTAGAATCCTGTTACGTTTATTCGTGATTCTATCTCTTCATCCATCGATTTCCTCCAATTGTTTGGGTCTTCAGAGTGCTCTACATCTTTGAAAGAAGTGGGTATGCCAATACTTACAGCGGAAAAAGCGAATGAGACCATCTCGTGTATCGTACAGGTCTTCGTATCTCACGCATTGGTCTTGTAGATGTGTTAAAATCAGTTTGCTGTACATTTTGTGGAAACGGGCTATCTTCACCATTCGAGCTTGAACCACCATCACTAGCATCTGCCTGGAGTACATTGTCTCCGGTCTCTGGTGTAGGTCGGCTAGAGTCAATAACCGAGATGTCTGGAACCTTAGACACCTCTATATAGACCTGCTTCGTATGTGTCTCCTTGGGCTCCACCATTGGTCCATCCTCTTTCAATAGTGCTGACTCATCAAACGTCACATCTCTGCTCACAATCACTTTCTTTTGTCTCGGACACCACAGCTTGTCCTTTGCCACCATTTTTAAAGCCCAAGAAGATGGCCTTCTTTGCTCTAGCATCGAGCTTGTCCTCCTTCACAGCATAGTAGCTCGGACAACCCCATATATGCAGAGACTCATAGTCGGGAATTAGCTTTCCCGACCAGATCTCCAGAGGAGTTCGTCCTCCCAATGCAACAGAAGGTAGCCGATTGACCAGATAGGTTACGTACGCCAGGGCTTCTGCTAAAAACTCCTTCGATAGGTCGGCTGCTGATAACATGCATCGAATTTTCTCCAACAAAGTCCGATTCATCCTTTTAGCTACTCCATTCTGCTGCGACATACAGTTGATGGTGAAGTGTCTCTGAATTCCGTCCAATCTGCAGAACACTTGGAAGAGGTCCGACCTATACTCTCCATCGTTAGTTCGGAGCTGCCCAACTTTTCGACTTGTTTAAGTCTCAACTAATTTCTTCCATTCTATGAACTTGCCTAGACCTTGGTCTTTTGACTTTAGAGGAAACACCCAAACTATGTGTGAGAAATCATCAATGAAATACACAAAGTAGTGTTTACCTCCAAATAAGGTCGACCTAGTCGGTCCCCACATGTGAGCGCTCTCATCGTATTATGAATGTCTGTCCTAAAAGAAGTACGTATCTGTTTTCCAAAGACACAATGCTCACAGAACTCTATCTTCCTGGTCTTGGCTTCTCTAAGACGATCTTCTTTGATAAGCTTCTGCAAAGCTTTTTCTTTTACATGATCTAGACGCGTGAGCCACAGAAGTGAGTCGTCTCTGTTAGCTTCACGGGTCAGAGCTGCTATGCCAGTCATGACAGAACCATCCAAATAGGAGTGGTTGCCTTTACGCTTCCCCTTCATCATGATCATAGCTCCTCGGGTCACTCTCAGAACACCATTCTCCATTGTCACTCGGTAGCCCTTGGCTTCGAATGAACCTAGTGATACGAGGTTACACTTTAGATCGGAAACATAGCGTACTTCCTCGATGTCTCGTGTAACACCGTCACTCATCTTCATCCAAACTGTCCCAATGCCTGATGTGCCGTAAGCTCGGTCATCGCACAATAGGACTGCACGCTTACACTCTTCACGGAAGGTCGTAAAGTACTCTCTATATGACGTCATATGGAAGGAGTATACAGAGTCGAGTACCCAACTATCTGACGTCACACCCTCCAAAGCACTAACAGGTACACACTCTTCGATCTCATCACCTTTGACGACGTTGGCTGTAGCGTCTTACTTCTTCTTCGCATTTGGACAATCTTTGACCCAATGTCCTTTTCTTTGCAGAAAGCACAATGGCCCTTTGCTAAGTCCTTGCGAAAAGGGCATCTACTCTTGTGCTTGGACTTGGATCAGAAATACCCATTGCGAGCTCCATCATTCTCATTACTCCGATCTCTTACCACAGTAAGAGCGTTTTAGCTCGGCTTCTTGTGTCGTCGATTTTCCCGAACTCAATTTTCGTGAGAGCATTGGACACTTCTTCAAATGTGATCGAATCCTTACCATAAGTAAGAACTGACGCCAAGTACTCATAATTAATGAGTAGAGAATTGAGGAGAATCATTGCTTTATCTTAATCATCGATCTTAACATCGACATTCCTTAGACATGTTAGAAGCTTGTATTAGTAGTCAAGATGTTCTTCAATTGAAACACACTCCTCAAGCTTCAAGCCAAAAAACTTCTTCAAATACAGTCGGTTTTGGATGTTTTACTTCATGTACTTGTCGTTGAGCTCCTTCCAAAACTTTCTTGAATTTGTTTTCTCCATGAAAGTGTATTTCTTCTCCTTCGTCAAATACAGTCAGATCGTCCCAGATGCATTTCAATTCAAATTTCTCCACTCCAAATCCGACATGCTTGTCGGCTTCTCGTCTAATGCGATATCTTGACCAAGTTGGTTTAAGACATCCAAGACCTCACATCTCTATATACCAAGTTGTTCTTGTCATCTAACTTCTCAATTTCGAATTCGTGTTGGACACAATAGATCCAGCCGCTGGAGCATGCTATCTGGAAGTTGACGCCTTTGAAAAACTGTGATAGTTACCGTTGCTCATCTTTACCTCCTACGTTGATCTCTGAAACCGTAAGCTCCGATACCAATTTGTTGTGCGACAGCGGAATAATAGGACCGTCGGACGATCAGAGATGAAGATAAGCAACCACCAAATAAAGCAATATGAAGATTGTAACTTTAGGCCGTTGACCGGCCAAGGGAACATCAATGAGCTTTATTACGAAAGGAGAGAACAAATACAAATCTTCTATTTTTACAACGAAGAAGAAGCACTTAAGATCTCTCCAAAAGCTCTCAACACAATCTCTCAACGTTGGCTCTTAATAACAATAGCGGCTCAAAATTCTCTCAATGTGTTCCACTTGAAACCCTCGCCGAAATACCCCTTATATAGTCTAGGATACAATAGGCGTTCTAATCGAAGAAAGATTCCCATTTGATAAGAACTCTGACTCAAACGAAATCCTAATCCAATCACAACTCTACTTCGGATAGGATATCACGTCCTATAATGGGGTCCTTCGTATTGTCGAACTTGCTGCTGAAGGCCGAGCTGACAAAGTGCTTAGTTGAGCTATCCGAAGCTCGGGCTGTAGAGGTGCCGATCATCCGAACTGAGAATCCATGCACTGTAGAAGTCCATTAGCTCGGCAACATCATACCTGACTTGTGCAGAGTCAGATAGGCAAAATTCGAGCACATGCGAGCTAGCTCTGCACAGGATAGATCGTCTCTACATCTCCAATACTTCTTCTGCGCCTCAATCAAGCCAACTTTCACAAGTCAATCATTTTAGCAAATTTGGTGAATGGGTTGGATGGTTGATCGTTCGTCGAATGCTCGTTACCCGACCTGCAAAACAACACTCTCTAGGGAGATCGAGTCTTGGGCTCGATCTAAAACCCATTTGATACTTAAATCAGCCTCTAAATGAATGGAAAGATGAATTTTTTTGGGGGTAGAATCAACATATCTTGGAAATGGGATCCATAGTGTTTCTAGAGATGGCATTTGGGTATTTTAATAATTATATATTTATCATTTAGGGTTAAAAAGTAGGCTGGGCCTTTATTGAGATGTGTGTGTGTATGTGTACGTGGGCCTAGCTTATGTATTTTTTACGTAACCGTCTTTGTCTTGTTTTCGGTCTTCATGCCCACCTGTTCACTACTTTTTTCTTCATCTTTTCTTTTTTGATTTCAATTTCATCAATTTCTTCGGTTCTAACATTAGGGATTACCAATTTACTGATTAAACTTTTCTACCATAAGAAATTAAGATGAGTTAGACATTTTCTTCTTTTTTGTCTGTATATAACTAATAGCAACTCCAATTTCAAAACACATGAACATCCAACCAAGTAACATCTAACGACTGGTAAGGCCTTTTTCATGAGTTATATACTTATCATCTAATTGCAAACTGGATAAGTGAGTCGGATTATATGTCTATCTGGTCTCTTCTGTCTCTTTCTTGGCCTCATCCAATTATGCGTTGTACTTAGATAAAAGTTAACTATGCATTAATTGTTCCAACCTATTTTTTATATCTTTTTTGAGTGGAAAAAAACATGCCAAGTTTTTGCATTCCGCAAGCCAGGCTCAACGCATTGGTTACTATCTTAAACCTCCTTACCTTGTTATGTCGTGTCTATCTCTAATCATACGATACATACCGTATGATCCGATTAACTCATCATAGTGCACAACATCTACTAGCCACATGCTGTTCATCTTTATTTTCGAATATTCATTTGCCATTTCCAAGCCGTATCATAAATAGCTTAAACTATTTCATCTTTATTTTCATACTTCTTTGTTCTCACTCTACGTAAACAGTCTAGGATCACTATTGTCATATCAGTTTGATAAGTCTCATATTCTCATGTACGAGGTGGCGTTACATTTTAGTTTTAATTCTAATAGACTACATTATAACATCATCGTAATACATGAAAGCCTGGGGGATCTGAATGTCATTGCAGCTGAATAATGTGTTTTTCTTGATTTTAATAATAGGTGAAGCCCCAGAAAAGAAGACGTGGAAGTTTATTCTGGAGATGCTTCAACTGGTCCCTGTAGTCTATGTTGAAGGTGGCAAAAGAATTTTAATCTTAGATGTACTGAAAAGCCAGTGTCATCAGTCGCTATCCTCGTGGTTGCCTATGAAAGAAGCTTTTAGAGACCGTGATGCCATGTTAAGCAATTACCTGACACATTTAAGTGATATGCAGTCGAGGTATGTTTTCAACATATATTCATATATTTCAGCAGAAAATATATATTTAACTAGTACACAACAGTGAACAGTATACCGATTTCTTTAGTAGTCATTGTTTTAGCGGTAGGTTTGATATAAAATCTGATGACACTTGATGTCTATTGATAGTAGTTTGGTAAATTCTGTTCCACTAAGAAGATAAGAATGCAGCTGCAAGATTAACATCTCTTTGATTAATTATCTATTGATGAAATCAGCAATTTTTATTGGCTTTTACTTGCTGTGCTTAGTCATCTATTATTGCAAATTTACTGAACCTTACTATCCCTTTAGTTTGGATGTATCGTAGCATTCAGTGGCGGAACTTAGGTGACTCCAAGGCTGTTTAACTTTTTTTCCCTCTCAAACTACTACAAATCAAAATTATTCCAGAGTCAACCCATGGTAAATGACTACCGATCTTTTTTTTTGCTGCCCTAGGGACGTGCAAGTGATGAGAGATTCACTATCTTGCTGGGTGGCATCTTTTCAGTCGGCTATACATCCTTTGGTAACATATTTCTGTTTTGCAAGGGTTGCTTTATTACTGCAGAATGTTACCGACTCATTTATTTTGCTTTCAGTCAGAAACTTTGAGTGAAGCATGTCTTAGACTTCATCTGAAACAGATTATGCAGGTATCATTCCATAAATGCTTCTTTGGTTTAGAGGATACTAATATATTTAACTGGTCTTAACTTCAGTAAGGTTATTGATGAGTGCTTGCTTTGAAGTTTTTATAAATTGGTCTGATTATTGCGTTCATTTTAATATTTGCCTCTAAAATGATTTTTTTCGTACTTCAAATTTCAGCATCAATGCTTATTTTTATTCATATCCAGTGCAGGGAATACTCCTGGGAAATAGAATGCACATACTTGTTCTCTCAATGCTTGATTTGCATGCGTTGCTAGAGGTATATTTGTAGTTTTGATTGCTTTTGTTTTTTTCTTCTGTTATATTTATCTGAGATCTGATCTGTTGCTAATTGTCTAAAACAATGTCTACCTGTTGGGGAATATATGATTCAAGTGAGGCATCTATATGGTCAGTGCATACTATATAAATCTGTTGCATCCAGCACATATTAAGCCTACATAATATGTTTTATTTGATGGGAGGTCTCTTAATTGTGTACAATTTTTTTTGAACCGCATCAAATTGTTATTTGTGTTCTTTTACATCCTTTACTGTATGAATGCCCAAACAGACACAAAAGGTGAAAAAAGATGGCCTCGAATCCTACTTGTATATCCCCACTTAGAACTGAACAAAAAGAACATGAACTTTAGAGAAGAAACATTTTTGATGTGATCCAATTATTGAATACGTCTTTCTTGTGTAAAAATTATTTTAACATAGACTTCTGTTCTAGTAATGCTACCAACCATCTTGTTAACTTGTATTTGTTCTATGGGTAATTGTTAATTTTCTATAACGAGATACATGTATATTCTTTGCTTGCCATTGCTAGCTGTCAGCTGATAGGAATCACACAAATATGAACTTATATTGAATAAAACAGCGATAAAAAGATAGGTTTGGCTACAATTATAGGGCAACCACCCTCCCAAGACGCTGATAAGCGAGGACGTCCGCACTCTCCTAGGATCTCTCGAAGAACTCTTGAAGAAATATCAAAAATATCAATATTAAGCATGAAAAAACATCAATGACGGCTAGCCCTAGTTTAATAGTAAACCCAATCTAATCTAATTACAAGTATGCCATTAAAATAAAATTAGATGCAAGAGGGACGAATCGGCCGGCTCCAAGCGCACACGCGGTTTGCCCAGGCGTCGGCGAGTGTAAACCCGCAACCCATCACTACTCCCTCCCCAAAGAGCCACATTGTCCTCAAGGTGGAAATCTGGAAATTGCTTCGTCATCACGTACATGGACTCCCACGTGCTCTCGTGCTCTGGCAAATCCTTCCACTGTAGCATGACCTCACGCTCTCCCGTGCTCCCTCTACGGACCCCCTTTCAGCACCTCAGGCTCCAACCTCACCTCCATATCATATGTCAGTGTCTCCGGAAGGGTGGGCGAGAGTGTGCGGTCTCCGATAACCTGGCGCAACTGTGACACATGGAATACTGGATGGATAGCCGATCCTGGGGGTAGTCTCAACCTGTAAGCCACTGGTCCCATCTTGGCCTCGATCGCGAAAGGTCCAAAATAACGCGAAGCTAACTTCTCATTCCTTCTGTGGGCCAAGAATATCTGCCTGTAGGGTCTCAGCTTCAGGTACACCATATCTCCTACTGCGAACTGCATATCTCTGCAGTGTAGGTCCGCCATCGTCTTCATAACCTGTTGAGCCCTAGCCAGATGGAGCTTTAGCTCCTCCAAAATCTGATCTCTCTCTGCCAAATACTGCTCCACATCTGATACCGGTGTCGTCTCTTGCCCATAATACAGTTAATGCGGAGGGTCTTTGTCATACATGATCTTGAAAGGTGTCGTCTGAGCTGCCGTGTGATAAGATATATTATACCAGTACTCCGCCCACGCCAGCCAACGAGCCCACTCTTTGGGATTCTCTGGAATAAAGCACCACGGGTAAGTCTCCACATTCCGGTTGACCACCTCCGTCTGTCCATTTGTCTGCGGGTGGTTGGTTGTGCTCTGTCTCAACACCGTCCCCTGAAGCCTGAAAAACTTTTGCCAGAATCTACTAAGGAACACCTTGTCTCTATCCGATAAAATGGACTTTGGGGGTCCATGCAAGTGAATGACCTCTCTCACAAAAACCTCTGCCACCGATACTGCGCTGTACGGATGCCGAAGTGGTACAAAGTGCACATACTTGCTGAGGTGGTCTACCATAACAAATATGACTGTATATCCTCCCGACTTCGACAGTCCATCAATGAAGTCCATAGAGAGGTCCTCCCACACCTGATCAGGCAAAGACATCGGCTGTAGTAATCCTCCCGGGGACATTGCCTGGTACTTGTGACACTGACAACTGTCACTCTACATCCATCTTCGTCACATCTTTCTTCATTCACTTCCAGTAGACCTCCTTTGACAGTCTCTGGTAGGTCTTGAGGACCCCAGAGTGTCCTACTGCGCTGCTGTGGAATTCCTGGAGTATGGTCGGTATGTATGTCGAAGTCCGCGGCAGAACCAATCTCCCCCAATGCAGTAACCGTCCGTCCTGAATAGGATACCCTGGATACTCTGTAGATCCCTGTAATAACGCCACGTATGCCTGCCAAGTCTTGGTCCTGCTTCACCTCCTGTTGCAATGACTCCCAGTCCTGGAGCACTGAAACTGCAGTGCCTCCAACTCTAGCTCCTCCTCTCACTGTAAAAGAGCGTCAGCCGTCTTGTTTTCTAGCATCGGGGGATACTCAATCTCAAACCTGTACCCATCAGCTTTTGCAGCCACTTCTGATGCTTCTCTGCTACCATGCGCTGCTCTAATAAGTATTTGAGGCTTCGTTGATCTGTGCGCACCAGAAAACGCCTCCCCAACAAGTACGGTCTCCACTTCTGAATAGACATGACAATGGCCATCAACTCCCTCTCGTAGACAGATCGCAGCCTGGCTCTAGCGGTCAACACCTGACTGAAATATGCAATGGGCCGCTGATCCTGTATTGATACTGCTCACAGTCCATGTCCCGACGCATCTGCCTCCACCACGAAGGGTCTGGAAAAGTCTGGTAACGCCAAAACTGGTACGGTGGTCATGGCCTTTTTCAAGGCCTCAAATGCTGCCGTCGCCTCTGCACCCCAAATGAACTGGTCCTTCAGTAGCTTCGTCAGTGGCCATGCGATAGTCCCGTACCCCTGCACAAATCTGCGATAGTATCCTGTCAATCCCAAGAATCCCCGCAGTCCCCTCAGAGTGGCGGGAGGCGGCTAGTCTAGCATCGCCGCAATCTTGGATCTGTCCGCTGCCACCATGTCTGCCGACACCACATGCCCCAGATACTCCACCTGTGGCTGTCCGAATAAGCACTTCTTTCTGTTCACGAATAGCTGATGGTACTGCATCTCCTGGAACACGACCTGCAGATGGTCCAAGTGCTTCTCCAAGGTATGACTATACATCAATATATCATCGAAGAAAACTAGTACAAGTCGTCGCAGGTAAGGACGGAATACCTTGTTCATCAAAGCCTGGAAAATAGCTGGTGCGTTAGTCAAGCCAAATGACTAGAAACTCGTAGTGATCCTCATGCGTCCTGAACGTCGTGTTGGGTACATCCTCTTGTCGTATCCTGATCTGATGATAGCCCGACTTTAGATCTATCTTGATGAATAGGGCTGTTCATGCAACTCTTCCAAGTGCTCATGATTAACCAGTATGGGAAACTTATCCAGTACTGTCTCCTTGTTGAAGGCCATGTAGTCCACGCAGAAGCGCCGGCTCCTATCCTTCTTCTTCACTAACAGTACTAGGCTGGAAAAGGGACTCACACTAGGCTGTATCACTCATGCTTGCATCATCTCTGCCACCATCTGCTCAATCTCGTCCTTCTGGTGCTGGGGGTAACGGTAGGGCCTCACACTGATGGGGGACATCCCCATCCGCAGTACTATGGCGTGTCGTGATCCTTCGGCGGTGGGAGACCCCGAGGCTCCTGAAATATTTCCTCAAACTGCCCCCGTCAGCTAATGTACCTCTCCTGGAATGGGCTGCTCTCCAATGACCTCATTGCCTCCCTCTACCGTCAGTGAATATAACTCTATCAAGCATCCTCTGTCCTCCGTCTGAATGGTCCTCACCATGGTATTCAGTTAAACCAATACTCTACAAAGGCTGGGGTCCTCCTGTAGTGTCACTGCTCTCCCCTCCTCCTGAAACTCCATCCTGAGCAGTTTCCAATTCACCGTCATCTTCCCTAACGTATGTAACCACTTCATGCCCAGGATGACGTTTGTGCTTCACAGGTCTAGAGGCAAAAAATCGGCGATCACCTGCACCCCCTGTAATGTCAGTACTATCCATCTGCAAACTTTCCGACTGCTCTCCTTTCTGTCCCCATCATGACACTAAAACTTCCACAGTCTGTCAGCTGGAGCTCCTGCTGGGCCACCACTCTCATGCAAATGAAATCGTGGGTCGCCCCACTGTCAATAAGCACGGTCACCTCCTGGTCGCCGAGATGACCCCCTCAACTTCATGGTATGGTTCGGTGTGAACTCCACCACGAAGTTAAGGGAAACCTCTGCCACGTCTAGCTGGTGGCCCTCATACTTGATTTCAGCGGTCTCGTCCTCTATCTCAGCCTCGTCTTCCTCATCCTCTAGCAGCAGTACCTGAAGCTTGCGTTCCGCACATCTGTGGCCTGTGTGGACCGCTCGTCGCATCTAAAACATAGGCCCTTCTGCCGCTTCTCCCTCATCTCTGCATCGGTCATCCGCCTGAACTGTTTTCCAGCCGGTGGTGCACTGCTCTTCTCCCCACTTTTTTCCTTGGTGACCGGATCTGCTCCCGTAGTGGCTCTCTGTCCTCCTGTCGCTGTCCGACTCCGGAAAACTGGTGCACTCCATCCACCCCTCACCTTCTTCTCCTCCTTCTACTAATTCTCCGCCATCTGAGCGTACTTCATGGACTCCATCAGACTCTGGGGCTTCTGCATGCGCACCGCTGCTCGTATAGTGGCCTTCAAACACTTCATGAAGGTGCTCTCCATCGTCTCATCTGTCACCCCGTGCACATGTCCTGATAGGGTCTCAAATCTCTCTAGATAGTCTTTCACTGTGCCCTCTTGTATGAGTGATAGCAGCTGCTCTCGTACGTTACCCAAATGGGGGTCTCTGAACCTCTCCACCATCTGACCCCTGATCTCCTCCCACTAACAAAAAGGGCGTCTCGCATCCTTCCACTGAAACCAAGCTAGGGCCTTTCCATCCAGACAGATGTCCGCTACCTCCAGCTTCTGCTCCTCAGTAATGCGGGAGACTCTAAAAAATCTCTCCGCTCTATAGATCCAGGAGACCAGGTCCACCCCATCGAATATAGGCATTTTCAACTTTCTCAGTCTGTCCATATTGAATCCCACCTGGTCCCCTCGTCCTCCTCCATGTCTAGGCTGGTGGTAGTGCTGTCACCTCTCCTGTTGTCGCTTATAACCCCGTGGGGGCCTCTCCCATCGGCACCTTGGTCCCCCCGTAGGCCTCCTCGGTCCACATGTCTGCCCCATTCGTCGCCTCCAAATCTGCCCCCGGTCCCTCCTGTAAGTCTCTGTAACCTCCTCCCACACCTCCGGTGCATCCGTCATGTAGGGGTGGTGGAGGCTACCACATGCCATCGCCACATCGAGGGTCGGGAGGTTCCCTATACCCCTCGCCCTCATCTCTGTATTCCTGGAAGTCCCCGGGGTCAACTTCCTCCTCGAAATCGCGCGTCGGGTCCTCCCGATGGGGCTGGTCATCACGAAACTGCTGAAAACCCCCTTCCCTTGCCTCGAAACCTCCTTGCGGGGCTCCTTGTAGCTTGTGTGGCCGCGGCGTGCCTGTGGTGGCCCCGTCGGCCCTGCCTGTTGTTCCCGGGGCCCCAGCGGCCTCCCCATTGGTCGGGGGGGGGGGGGGGGTCGCCAGAACCCCGGAGGCTTCGCCGGCCCCGGGCGAAGCCGAGGAGGGATGCCGCCTCCCCGACGGGTGTCCTGGGCATCGGCGGGGCCCGGGGGAAGTTCCCGCGGCCCCCCTTGTCCCAATATATGGGGGGTTGGCTAGGGCCGCCGCCGCCCCTCATTGATTCCCGCACTTCCTCGCGGTAATCGACCTTCCACGGCTCCTCTTCTTCCTCCTCGACGTATTCTTCCTCCACGTGGACGTTTTCCGCATCAAAAAGCTCAACTTTTTCCTTCCCCTTGACTAAAGGTGGCGCATTTTCCACTGATTTAGGGTTCCCGTCCACTTTGCCTCCTTTTTCTGTGTTGGCCGCCAACTGAAAACTTAGTTGTACGAATTGCTCATCGTTCTTTTCTTGCTTTTCCGCAACCTTTTCAATGGAAGCAGTCAATCTGCGGAAGCCGTCAATCTGTCAACGGAAGCCGTCAACTTTCCCATTGATTCCTCGTGCCCCGCTAGCGTTTTCTTCACCTCTTTGATTTTGCCATTGAATTTCTCCAAAGCCTCGAACATATCATTTTGCCTTGTTGACACCGCCATGGATCGTTACGTGCTTTGATACCAAATTGATAGGAATCACACAAATCTGAACTTACATTGAATAAAACAGCGATAAAAAGATAGGTTTGGCTACACTTATTGGGGCAACCACCCTCCCAAGACGCCGATAAGCGAGGTCGTCCGCACTCTCCAAGGATCCCTCTAAGAACTCTCGAAGAAATCTCACAAAATATCAATATTAAGCATGAAAAAACATCAATGACGGATAGCCCTAGTTTAATAGTAATCCCCCCTCTAATCTAATTACAACTATGCCATTAAAATAAAATTGGATGCAAGAGGGACGAATACGCCCCTAAGTCGCGACCGGCTCCAAGCGCGAGCGCGGTTTGCCAGGCGTCGGCGGGTGTAAACCCGCAACCCATCATTAGCCTAGTTGTTTCTCTCATCAGTTACGAACCATATGCACTCATAAAAGACTGGCATTACTATGCACTTTGAAGGCGTTGTAGATTCTTATACATTATTGCCATATTCTATGATTGTTTTATTGTCTTCTTGACTATTGTAGTTTCTGATTAATTTTAATTTTATTTATTTTACAATGAATGCTATGGCATATGCAACTGCAAATGAGCAGCATCCATGCATGTGCAGCGGAAACACATAACTACACATTTCTCATCCGTAATATTGAATAGTAAAAATGATAAGAAATTGACTTGGCTACTTCCTGAAGGATATGGAAGCTAATCTTTCCATTTTAATTTCTTCATTTTGATGGTTTTGACTTACTAGGTTTCGACTGTTTTTCTTTTTCTTTTTTAAATTTGGCACAATCTGCACTTCTGCTGTGTTTTGCATCACACTGGGGCATATATGGCATCTTTGAACCTGCACTTACTTTATTTATTGGTTCTGTTGATAGGTTGGTCTCTTTTTTGAACATTTTCTTTGTGGTGGTAATTTGCAGATTCCTATCAAAAGGGAGAAACTGAAGTCTCTTTGTCATATGGTCATTTCCCTCAAAGTAAGTATCTGCTAACTTCTGCACTTTTGTAGAGAGTGAATCTTTTCTCTAGATATGGACTTTGCTGCACAGGTTCTTGGAAATACATTCCAAATGAAAGGGCTGGAAATTATTCGTAGCTTGCCACATATCATAAATATTATTCAGACTGATGTTGAGCAATTTATATTACCTTCTAAGGTAGATCGGCATCCTTATTTAGGCCTTTTCATTTAAATTCTTTTTCTTCTTGATCTTGATAATACTTGCAGCAATATTGATAACCTTTTACAGGCCAAGTTACAGGCAGAAGCACTTAGGGGAAGTCAGGCAAGCATGTTGGGAATCTTGAGTTCCTTGAGACGTGGTATGCAAATGACTTTCAATTATTGACTTGTTATGAAAATGCATGTTAAGGACCAAGGATTTAAGAAATACACTAAGTGGCTGTTTGAATCTGCGAAAACTCACTCGGAAATGGGTTTCCGTGTGGGCCAGGACAATTCTCTTGTAAGATTTTTCACGATTTGGTTTTTTTCCTATTTCGCTGTTTGGTTGGTTCAGAAACCACATTAGCCTTTTTAGAAAAATAATTTCAGAGCTTTTTGGCCGGAAAACACGTGATAATCTATTATTTAATTAGTTAAAGAGGAATCTTTTCTATCACTTACCTTTTAAAAATAATACTTTGGTTAAATTAATAATGCAATACAATCATTTCATCTGTTTCCCATAGAGTTAATTCTTTTCTTTTCCTACAAAACGAATAAGATTTTTTTGGTAACACTTTTTTCTTCACACATTTTCCGAAAATTTTCAGAAAGTAACAACAGAAAGCTGTTTTGTCCGGAAAAGGCAAGTCTCGGAAATCCCTTTTTGAGAGCCAAACAGCCCCCAAGTAAATTCATCTATATGTAATTGTGAATTGGTTTGAAACGAAAACACTAAGCAGCGAAATTACTAGCCACTGTAAGTCACAGCCGTGTACAAACGGCTTTATCATTGCTGCTGCTAATCTTTAATATCTTTCTTTGCATGTTCTATCCATGTCAAATTAGGATATGTCCATTCTGTTTCCATTTCCTTAATATAATCTCATTCTCTTTTCTTGATGGTTTAATGGAATACTTTTTTTGTTCCTTTGGCATTATTTTTTAAGATCCATTTAGTGCTTTTCTTTGTTTTCAAGAATTCAATAAGCAGTTTAGTAAACCTGCACTTAACGTTTCAATTGTTTTGGTCTCGATGCTCTTAATTCTTCTTCATTCTTAAGCTATCTCCAACTTTCTTATCTTTACTATATTTTGTTATGAATAGAAGCTATCAGATTGCTATTCCAACATATTTGCTTTTAGGAACCTCATCCTGCATCTACCATATATGATGTTCTCTTCATCTTGGGCCAATCTTCTCCTTCACAATTGTCCGATATTTGACCTAGCATAGATTGTTGATTTAGACCTCTTGAACCATTAATATGCACAGTTCCAACATCGGTAACACCAAATGGTGTAGTATTCGATGGTCCTTCAGTGACCATAAAGTCACTCAAAATGTGCATGTTCCTAGAGCATACATGAATATCAGATAGATTTTAATCAAATTAAACTCTTGTTTCACCAAAGTGTCATAAATATACCTATTGTCTATTGTATGCTCCATTTGTGCCCATTCCATAATTGGACAATGTTATTACAATTTGAGGACCGTGAGGAGAAGTACGATGCAATGAACTCGGGGCTAGTTGTGTGAAATCATGTCAATCTACCCCAACATTGAATCGGTTTAATCACATTAAACATAAATACTTGCCATAGTGTTATGAACATACTATTAGCAAAATCTAACACTATGTCAGTGAAGGTAAAATATTAAAGAGGAAGCAAATAATGAGAGAATCATGATTAATTCTCTTCCATGTGTGTCGTATTTATAGTGAAGTAATTACACATGTTACAAATCTTGATCCGATCCAATATGCATACCACTAATTAAGATACTATTTAAGACATGACATGTGATATATTATATTTATACACTGTATTAAGCACATGCTTGAATTCTAACACTTCCCTCAAGCTGAAACATAGGTATCTATTATGACTAGCTAGTTTATATAAAAAGAAAAACTGGCTTGGAGACATCGTCAGTAAGAATATCAGCTCTCTGTTTCGATAAAGAAATGTAAGGAGCGTATATTCACTTCTTATTCATTCCTCATAAAATAACAATCCACTTCTATATGCTTATTTTGCTCATGGAAGACGGCATTACTATCAATATAAATAGCAGTCCAATATAAATAGAAGCCTGATTATCACAAAACATATGGATTGACTTATAATCTAAAAAACTAAGCACCCACAAGAGGGGTTTTAGCCACATTATCTCCCACAGTGTGAGCCATAGCCCAATTCTTAGCTTCGGCACTAACGCGTGACACAAGCTTCCTTCATGTTTCTTTAAGTAACAAAATTTCTTTATACATATGTACAATTGCTAGTGGTGGACTTCCTATCTCTCTGATCACGTGGATAGTTTGAGTCTAAAAAGGTCTCAATTTTCGTGTCCATGTCTTTTATATAGCAAAATGTTCTGGGAGGTTTTTTGATGTAATCCAAAATGTAGAAAAAGCTTTGCTAATGAACCTCCCTTTACTTGTGCATAAACCAACTTATCGATCCTACCACATGAGTGATGCCTGTCGGTCATTGTAAACTTTACGAGTCTACCAACTAATAATCTCCAGTAGCAAGATATATCCTCAAACTTTGATCCAAGCTATATCCTCAAACTTTGATACTAACTTATCCCATAACATTGCATTTCCTTGGCTAGTGCTTAAGATCGACTTATCAGTCCTACATAAATTAGGAGGGGGATAGAGAAGGAGAGAGAGAATATGGGAGATAGTGGATTGATTTGATGGGGAGAGAGACATCAGTTTTGGGTTCAGAAGAAACATAAAAGGAAGAGGGAGAGAAGAGAGAGGAGAGAGTTTAGGGTCGGATTTTAATATATGGGTTTGGATTTTGGGCTTCGGTATTAATTTAAAGGGTTTTAAACTGGTTGGATTCGGTATGGGTTAACGGGTTTAGAGTCAAAACAACTTAAATTAAATTCAAAAAATTTCATAAAAAATAGAAAATTCATAAAAAATTTAAAAATAATTGATAAATAAAGACTCTTAATTGCACTACAAAGTTTATTACAAATGGGTTAGTACCATTACAATTTGACAGTCACATGGATAATTGAGGATACATGAATGCTTTAAATGAAAAATAACAAAGTCCTAAGGGCTCAATCTATATATTCGAATACAACCTATGTTGATCATGCAAATCAGGCAAAAAAGAATAGCAACAAGCACAATTTTTTTCTTCACAGAAAGATCAAATATAAAATAGCGTATCATTAGTTAAGGAGCTAAACAGAGCGTTTAGGGACGGGTTTTAATATATGTGTTTGGATTTTGGGCTTCGGTTTAATTTAATGGGTTTAAAACTGGTTGGGTTCGGTATAGGTTAATGTGTTTAGAGTCAAAACAACTTAAATTAAATTCAAAAAATTTCATAAATAAATTAGAAAATTCATAAAAAATTTAAAATAATTTGATAAATAAAGACTCTTAGTTGCAATACAAAGTTTATTACAAATGAGTTAGTACCATTACAATCTGACAGTCACACATGGATGATTGAGGATAGATGAATGCTTTATATGAAAAGTAACAAAGTCCTAGGGTCTCAATCTATATATCCGAATACAACCTATGTTGATGATGCAAATCAGGCAAATGAGAATAGCAACAAGCATAATTTTTTCTTCACAGAAAGATCACATATAAAATAGCGCATCAATAGTTAATGAGCTAAACAAGTGAAACGTTTAGGAAGTTTAGGAAGTATAATCGATTACTAGAATTGTGGGGAGAGCTTGTGAATGAAGTTCAACACATAAGAGTTCCTGAGTTCCTATTCTGTTGTTGAAACCTACACCCAAAAAGCTTAAAAAAATCCAAACATTGCTCAAAACAACCTTTATTTACTACTGCATGTCAAAATTCTAGAAATCTCAAAAAATTGATCAAGACGTACTGTAGCTTAGTTCGGGCCGGCACTGTAAGAGTGGCTTGGTTGGGCATTGTAGCTGCTAGATTGGGTTGGTATGGACGGCTCAAGTTCGGATTAGGTTCAAGCCAATTGGTTCGATTTGGCTCATTCTTGAGTCGGCTTGTGAGGCTTAGCTCGATGTCAGGTTTGTCTCGAAGGAGCTGATCCTATAGCAACTAGTTGGATTTGAGCCGGTCAAAAAATAGGGCGATTTTGAGGCCACTGTTCTCTAACGCGGGGTGTTTTGACATCAGTAAGTGTGATGGTGACTACGAATGTAGGGTTTAATCGATGATAAAGGTTGTAAGCATAGCGATGATGGATGACCATAGATATGACAATTAAAGAGACGATTGAGGTAGTTGACGAGCTTTCGAACAGTGATCGTTACGAAGTTGACATCGATGGCAAGAGAAGTTGGTGTTGGCGATTGTGGCGATATGAAGCAGTTATAAGGGCTCGATTGCCTTCGATCTCATTGACGATGATGAGAGCTGACGACGATAGCGATGGAGTGGCAGATGGTGGCGTGATAGGATTTGACAAAATCTGAAAGTTTATTGAATAAAAACCGAAATAAAATAAGATAATGGGCTACAATCAAGTGGTAACCTCCATCCCAAGACGTCGATTGATAAGAGACGTCCGCACCTTCCCGAAGAATTCGAAGAACTATCTCTTCACAAAATCATCAAAATTCGCATGCCCTAAGGCCGACGGCTAACCCTTGCTTAAATATAAACCTCCCTCTAATCTAATTACAAGTTTACCATTATTAATAATAGTAAATAGGAATAGAAGGTACAGAATTGTGAAAACTCCCCTTTAAGTCTTTGGCATGGGCCGGCCTCCTCTCTTGGTGTGCTGCTTGTACACGAGGAGTCTATCACTACTCCCCCTAAAAGTACCACCTTGTCCTCAAGGTGGAAGTCAGGAAATTGTTGCGCCATGACGTCCAGTGACTCTCACGTGCTCTCACGCTCCGGCAAACCCTTCCACTGTAACTATACCTCTCGCTCTCCCGTGCTCCCTCTGCGTACCCCCTTCAGTTCCTCAGGCTCCATGATCACCTCCATATCATCTGTCAACGTCTGTGGAAGTGAAGGAGACGGTGTATGGTCCACAATCACATGACGAAGCTGGGACACATGGAATACTGGATGAATAACCGATCCTGGGGGCAACTTCAACCTATAAGCAACCGGTCCCACCCTGGCATCTACCTCATAAGGACCAAAATATCTAGTAGCCAGCTTCTCATTCCTACTGCGGGCCAAAGATATCTGCCTGTAGAGTCTCAACTTTAAGTACACCATGTCCCCAACCGCAAACTGCACGTCTCTGCGATGAAGGTCAACTCCCGTCTTCATGATCTGCTGAGCTCTAGCTAGATGGAGCTTTAGCTCCTCCAAAATCCGATCCCTCTCAGCCAGGTATTGCTCCACATCTGATATGTGTGTCGTATCCTGCCCATAATGTAATAAATGTGGAGGATCGCAGCCATATAAAATCCTGAAAGGTGTCGTTTGGGTTGCTGTGTGATAAGACGTATTATACCAATACTCCACCCACGTTAGCCAACGGGCTCACTCCTTGGGGCTCTCTGAAATAAGCACCTTAGGTACGTCTCAATACTCCTGTTGACAACCTCAGTCTGGCCGTCTGTCTGTGGGTGGTAGGCTGTGTTCCGTCGCAACACTGTACGTTGTAGCATGAAAAGCTCCTGTCAGAATCTGCTCAAGAAAATCGTGTCTTTGTCCGAAACAATGGACTTTGGCGGCCCATGCAAGCGAACAACCTCTCTCAGAAATATATTTGCCACCGACACCACACTGTAGGGATGCCTAAATGGTATAAAATGGACATACTTGCTGTGGCGGTTTACCACAACAAATATGACTGTGTACCCTCCTGACTTAGGCATCCCATCAATAAAATCCATGTAGAGATCCTCCCAGACCCGTTCTGGCAAGGATAACGACTGAAGCAAACCCCCTAGAGCCATCGCCTGGTACTTTTGACGCTGGAAAACGTCACACTCTGCAACCATATTCGAGACATCTTTCTTCATCACCTTCCCCAGTAGACATCCCTCACCAGTTTCTGATAGGTCTTGAGGACCCCAGAATGCCCTCCCACTGCACTACTGTGAAACTCCTGAAGTATAGCGGGGATGTATATAGAACTCCTCGGTAGGACCAAGCGGCACCAATACAATAGTCGTCCGTCCTGTATAGCGTAGCCTGGATGCTTTGAAGGCCCCTGTAAAAGTGCTGACCGTATGTCTGCCAACTCTTGGTCCTGCTCAACCTCATACTGTAGCGGCTACCGATCTTGTAGCACCGATACTGACAAGGTAGCCAACTGTAAATCCTCATCCCGTCGTGATAGTGCATCAGCCGCCTTGTACTCCACCCCCGGCCGATACTCAATCTCAAACATGTACCCCATAAGCTTCCGCAGCCACTTCTGATGCTCCTCGGCTACCATGCGCTGCTCAAGAAGGTATTTGAGACTCCTCTGATCCGTGCGTACCAAGAAACTCCTCCCCAAAAATATGGCCTCTACTTCTGGATTGATAGGACAATGGCTGTCAACTCCCTCTCGTAGACCGACCGCAGTCTGTCTCTACCTGTCAATACCTGGCTGTAATAGGCTATGGACCGCTGATCCTACATTAAAACTGTCCCCAATCCGTGTCTTGAAGCATCCGCCTCCACAATGAATGGTCTGGAGAAATCTGGTAATGCCAAGACTGGCATGGTAGTCATGGCATTCTTCAAGACCTCAAAAGCAATCGTCGCCTCCTCACCCCAAAAGAAATGGTCCTTGAGTAGCTCCGTGAGTGGCCAAGCGATCGTACCGTAACTCTGCACAAATCTCTGATAGTAGCCAGTCAAACCTAGAAATCCCCTCAGCCCCTGAGAGTGGTGCGACGCGACCAGTCCAACATTCCCACAATTTTTGCTCTATCAGCTGCTATCCTCTCTGAGTACACCACATGTCCCAAGTACTCCACATGTGGCTGCCCAAATAAGCACTTTTCTGTTTGAAAACAACTGATGATACTGCAACTCCTGAAAAACGACATGTAGGTGGTCCAAGTGCTCCTCTAAGCTACGACTGTATACTAAGATGTCATTGAAAAATACTAATACAAATCGTCGAAGGTAAGGGGGAATACTTTGTTCATTAGAGCCTGGAAGGTAGTAGGTGCGTTGGTCATTCCAAAAGGCATGACCAAAAACTCAATGGCTCTCATGCGTCCTGAAAGCAGTCTTAGGCACATCCTCTTCACGCAACCTGATCTGGTGGTAGCCGGATTTGAGATCTATCTTCGTGAATATGGCTGCCCCATGTAACTCGTCCAAGAGCTCGTCAATCACCGGTATGTGGAACTTATCTTGCACTGTCTCATTATTTTATGCCCTGTAGTCCACTCAGAAGCGCCAGCTCCCTTTTCTTCATCAGCAACACCGGATTGGAAAAATGGCTCACACTGGACTGGATAACACTAGCATGCACCATCTCCATCACCATCCTCTCAATCTTGTCCTTCTGTACTTGAGGGTAGTGGTAGGGTCTCACACTGATGGAGGACACGCCCTCCCGCAGAACTATGGCATGCTTGTGATCCCTCTGCGGTGGAAGGCCCCGTGGCTCTTGAAAGACATCGAATTGCTCCAACAGTCGCTATACCTCTCTTGGAATGTGATCGTCCCATCTGGCTTCAACGCCACCCTCTCCTGCCAACACATATAACTCCACCAAGTAACCACCCCCTCTGCCTGGATGGTCCTCACTATGGTCTTTAGTGAGACCAGTACTCTGCATAGGCTGGGGTCCTCTTGTAGGACCACTGCTCTCCAATCTTTCTGGAACTTCATCCTGAGTAGCTTCCAGTTCACGGTCATCTCACTCAGCTTCTGTAACCAAGTTATGCCTAGGATGACGTCTGTACTCCCCAAGTCTAGAGGCAGGAAATCAGCTATTACCTGCACACCCTGTAATGTCATCACCAGTCCTCTATAGACTCCACGACTGCTCTCATTTTTCCTTGTTCCCATCATCACGCTGAAACTGCCACAGTTCGTCAACTGGAGCTTACTGCTGGGCCACCACTCTCATAGAAATGAAATCGTGGGTCGTCCCACTATCAATAAACACTGTCACCTCCTGGTCGTCGATATGCCTCCTCAACTTCATGGTATGGTTCGGTGTGAACCCTACCACGGAGTTAAGGGAAACCACCACCACATCTAGCTGATGATGCTCAGACTCCTTTCCCTTAGCGGTCTCATCCTCCACATCTGCTTCGTTGTCCTTATCCTCAAGCAGCAGCACCTGAAGTTTGCGCCCAGCGCACCTGTGGCCTGGCGTGAACCGCTCGTCGCACATGAAACATAGACCCTTTTAGCGCTTCTCCCTCAACTCCGCGTCAGTCATCCTCCTGAAATTCCCCAGCATGTGGTGCACTACTCTTCTCCACACTCTTCTCTTTGGTGACATGATTCGCTCCAGTAGTGGCCTTCTGCTGCCCTCCTGTCGATGTCTGGCTACAGGAAGCTGACCCACTCCAACCACCCCTCGATTCTCTCCTCAAACTGACAATCCTCCGCCATCTGAGCGTACTCCATGACCTACATCAGGTTCTAAGGCTTCTGCATGCGGACCGCTGCTCGAACAGTGGCCTTCAGCCCCTTCATGAAGGTGCTCTTCATCATCTCGTCAGCCAACCCGTACACCTGTCCTGATAGGGACTCAAACCTCTCCAGATAATCCATCACGGTGCCATCCTGCCTGAGTGACAGTAGCCGCTCCCTCACATTCTCCAAATGAGGGTCTCTAAACCTCTCCACCATCTGGGCCCTGATCTCCTCCCACGAACGAAAAGGATGCCTCGCATCCTTCCACTGGAACCAATCGAGGGTCTTCCCATCCATACAAATCGTCGCCGCCTCCAACTTCTGCTCATCTGTCATGCGGGTGACCCTAAAAATCTCTCTGCCCTGTAGATCCACGACACGAGGTCCTCTCCCTCGAAGACAGTCATCTTCAGCTTTCGCTAGCTGTCTATATTGAATGTCTCCTAGTCTCCTCGTTACCTGCCATGTCTGGGCTGCTAGTAGTGGTGCCACCTCTCCCGGTGCCGCTCGTAGCCCCCTCATTGGCCTCCATCCTGGAAACCTTGATCCCCTCGTGGGCCTCCTCTGCCCCCCATGTCCTCCCCCACCGCCTCTTGCGTACCTCCCCTCGTGCTCCTCCTGGTAGTCTTTGTAGCATTTTCCAAACTCTTCAGGGCGTCCCTCCTGAGTGCAGGGTGTTGGTTGCCTGGTGTTGGTCGCATGTTGTCATCGCTGTACCGAGGGTCGGGAGGGTCCCGAAACCCTCCTCCACCATCATCATACTCCTAAAACACTCCCGGGTCATAATCCTCATCGTAAGCATGTACCGGATCCTCCGAATAGGGCTGAAAGCCCCTAAAATCCTCATCGCATCCACGATTTGCGCTGAAACCCCCTCGGGGGGTCCTTTGAAGCCGGCGGGTCTTCGGCGGCCCTGGGGAAGGGCCGTCGAATGCTATCGTCCTCCGTCGGGGCCCCAGCGGTCATGCCGCTGGTCGACGGGGCCCGCTGGGGCTCTGGGGTGGTTCGCCGCCCCCAGGTGGCCATAGGGGGCGCGTCGACTGGCCGCCAAGGGCCCAGGTGTGCCGCGGGTTTATATGGGAGGGTCCCCGACCCTCCCCGTGTCTGCCGCTGCTTCCGGGGGAGGCAGCTAGGCCCGCCGGCCTCCCTCTTCCGCTTCCGGATCGCTGCTGTCAAGATTCGTGAGCCTTCCGTCGTCCGTTTCCATCGCTACATGCTTCCCCTTGTCTAAAGGAGGCACCTTTGTCGCTGTTTTAGGGTTCGCATGGCCTCCTTTCAATTGCGATGAAATCTCTCCAAGTTGGAAGATGATCTGTGCTAGGCCTTCTCCGTGTTGCTTTAACTGTCCTACATGATCCGTTAGGGTTTCTTTCATGCTCGTGACATCGCCCTTAATGCCCTCGATCTCTCCCGTCAATTTTTCCTCCACCGCATCGATCCGATCTTTGGATCTTGTAGCCGCCGCCATGGATCGACGTGCTCTGATACCAAAATGATAGGTTTTGGTAAAATCTGAAAGAATATTGAATAAAAACTGAAATAAAATAAAATAACGGGCTACAGTCAAAGGGGTAACCTCCATTGCAAGACGCCGATTGATAATGGACGTCCGCACCTTCCCGAAGAACTCGAAGAACTATCTGTCTCTCACAAAATCATCAAAATTCGCATGCCCCAAGGCCAGCGGCTAACCCTTGCTTAAATATAAACCCCCCTTCTAATCTAATTACAAGTTTGCCATTATTAATAATAATAAATAGGAACAGAAGGTAGAGAATTGTGAATACGCCCCTTTAATTCTTTGGCATGGGCCGACCCCCTCCAATGGTGCGCCGCTTGTACACGAGGGGCCCATCACGACGAGACGATGAATGTCTATGATAATGGTTGAGAGCTGGAGTAGTGGTAGCAATGTTATGGGATGGAGGCGATGATAACTGTAAAGGCCCGTTCCAGAAAAAAAGCCCAGCGCAGCCCACACTTTCTTAATAAACCCCCACTCAACTCTCTCTCTCTCACTTTTTTTTTCACGTCCCCGAGCCCGCTTCTCTTTCCTTTTTTCGTTTTCGTTTGTTTTCGACAGCAGCGGCGAATGCGAAGATCGCAGCGGCAGTTAGGGTTTTCGAAAACCCGATCTTATCTCCAACCGCGCGATCCTCCCGTGAGGATATCCCGAAGATTTCGACTCCGATCTTTGCGCGATAAGCCCCCTCTCTCCTCTATTTTGCGATGTTTCTAGGGTTTTTGTGTGCTGCGAAAATTGCTTTTCCCATCTTTGGAACTTTTCGATTTTGGTTTTCTGAGTTCGGATCTTCCTCTTGGGGCTTCGATTTTGCTCCTAAGGGTTCGACTTCGCTCCTAGGCTCTCGGTTTGCTCTGTTAGTTTCGGATATCCCTCTTTGGGTTCCGATCTTGCTCCAAGAGGCGTCGATTTTTGCTCTTTGGTTTTCGGATTTGCTCTTGGGGTTTTGGTATTATAGTGTTGGCTTCGGATCTTTATTATACTTTTACAAATCTTCGATTTCAGGTAGATTTCGAACCCTATTAAGCTTCTAATTATTTATTATTAGAGTGAAGATGATGATTCATGAAATTTTTTAGAGAGGATAACTCCTCTGTGAATAGTTTCTGGCACCTAGGTTAGATTCACGGCATTTTGCCGTTGTTTGCTGTCGGACCCTTGCGTCAAATTATTTGTGGTCAGCAGCCGAGGTGGAAGGCACGGCTTAGGGTTGTCTGCGTTGACTGTACATATTCAGTCCATTTGGATAATATACATATCTTATATCTTGTTTTCCTTAGGCTGTTGTTCTTTCCTATATTAAGTTCAGTGCAGTTCTGTTCTTTTAAAATAGTAAGTTTCAGCTTTCTGTTCTAGTTTTCCGCTCTGTTCTGTTCTTTCAAATATTAAGTTCCAGCTCCTTTATATATTCAGTTAATGATGTTCCTTTGAAGAAAATTTCAGTTTAGTTCTTTTAAATTTCAGTTCAGTTTCTTTTAGAATCACAGTTCAGTAATTGTTAAAATTATAATAGAATTCTTAAGCATTAAGTTCCGTATTATCTTTGAGTTTCAGTTTTTGCTTTATAAATTCAGTCCAGTTCCTCGTAAAATTTCAATTCAGTTCTTTTAATATTCAGTTCAGTCCCTTTAGAATTTCAGTTCTTTTTTAGAATTCCAGTCCAGTATTTTTTTAAAAATTTCAATTAGAATTCTTTAAACATTGAGTTCAGCAATTTTTTTAAAGTTTCGGTTCCTTTAAAACTCAGTCCAGTTCCTATAGAAATTCAGTTTAAGCTCATCCTTACAAGTTCAGTTTTCTGTTTTTGTTATAAGTTTATCTTAATCGCTGGGAACCCGTATCCCCTTATTGCAACGATTTTGAGCTGGAACGGTATCCTTGTAAGCAGATCCTGAACCGAGCAACCCCTCTAGGCAGGTAGACCACAACCCTTAAAGGTGCCAACATGAATCTGATTCATTCATCGTTTCCCTTTAATTTTCCAATTACCTTTTTCATAGATTTGCACTTTTACTTGTTACTTTCCGCTATTTATTTTTCGTCATTTAACTAAGTGCTTTAAAGTGCTTTTGATAACTGTTGGACTGATTTGATAAACGGATGACTATCTCTGAAGGTAATTGGACATACATATATAATTGTCAACTCCCTTAAATTATATGTTTATGAGTTCATGCAATGAGATCATACGATATGATTGGTACGCCTGATTTTCCTTGCACTAGACATGACTATCTAAACATATAATTCAGAGGACAATTACATGAACAAGATATTTTGACACCCTAGATTTAGAACAACCACACTTGACATCACGGGTATGTGGTAACTTATAAATTGAGAGGGTACGGGAGCGATTGAAGCCATGCTTATGGCCCATATCTGGGAGGATTTCCTTTACGGATCCTGAGTTCTCGGTACAGTTTGTCCTATACTCGGCCCGGGGTAGCATCACGCGGTCCAAGGTGGAATTCACGTTGCACATCGTGCCTTCTTTTTATAAGTCACAACACAATACAACAACATTTCCTTTCGATTATTTTGCTCATTTCTTATTGCCACTTGTTCATGCCAGGTGAGCAATTTTCCTTTTACAGTTCCTTTTATACCTTTTAATTTCCTGCAAAATAAATCAATTAAAGGTTTAATTCGGTTTTGCAATCTACTTTATTAATGGTGGTTCAAATCCATCAGGTAATACTCAGCTCGAAGAGGAGGCTTCGCAGTACGAGGAGTCCGATTTTCCTGTTGAGGACGCAGACTTTTGAGTTTTCGTATTATCAGGAGAGTTAGTTTTCTCTTAGTCGTTTTCCTTTCAGCATTGTTTTATTTGAGTTGTAGTTTCGTTGTTGCCTAGACAGTGTAATTACCTTTAAAGGTTTAATAAAGAGAGTATTTCCTTTATCTTTGTCCTTAATATTTCCTGTTTATAACTATATTGACTTCACTGGTATCTGCATGACCTGGAAATTATTGTGAGTGGAACGGCTCCTGCTTCTGGGGCGTTACAATAACGGCGATCATGACAGAGGATGACAATAGCAGTGAACTTGGAGAAAAGAGGACACGGGTCTAGGGTTGGGTTTGGATTAATGTTTTGGTGACAACAGCGGTGGCGATGGCTGAGTAAGATTACGGTTTTGTTTGGGAAAGGGGTTAATTTTCCGGTTTCTCTTTTTAAACAAGAAAAATCAGAAATTCATAGAGAATTTAAAAAATAAAGAAAATAAAGGAAAATTGTATGAGAAGGAGAAAAGTGATGGTTGGTGTTTTAAGAACTTTTTAGATCTAAGAATGTCTAAGAATTTAAAAAAAAATCCAAAATCTAGAAAATTAGGAAAAAGAAGAAGACGAAGAAAGGAATTAGGAATTGGTACTGATATGAGGACAACAAAAGCAAAGGAAACAAAGTGAAATATTAGATCTAGGGTTTGAAAATAATGTAAGGGATGTTAAGAGCTTCGTATCCTGGTCAATCCTTTGCATACTCTAACAAATCAGCATGTAGGAGATGAATCTTTGTGAAAACTTAGATCAAATAAATTAATCAATTGCTCTATTCTTTTCTTAAAGAGGTGCACGCTTGTTTATGTGTTAACGACACATGCCATAAAATAAAATTTAATATAAAATTCCTAATAAAACCAAATTAAATCCCAACGAACAAATCGAATAAAATCCTAATAAAATTCTAGAGAGTTGGATCTTTTATTCCTAATAAAATTCTAGAGAGTTGGATCTTCATCGAGCTAGGGCCTGTAGAAGATGGATGAATGGGAAGAATATTTTTTTCCCTACTACCACCTCTATTACTACAACATCATGGTGGAATAAAATCTCTCGAGGAGGAGAAGATGACACTGGCCCCTATGCTAATGGTCTGGGTGGATTTTTTTTCAATTTTTTTGTTTGGGGGAGACGGAGAGAGAAACATGACACATGGAGAAAGTCAGGTCACTTGGTTAGAGCAGAGTGATGAACCCATGCCCACTACTATGTTGGTTGCTACTTCTTCATGAATCTAGATTTGAAGAGACACACTGTCTGTGTCTGTTGCCATTTTGGGAGAGGGCTATTTAGAAGGGGATGCCGTTGATTAGGACATTTGAGTTATTCCATTAACTAACTAGGCATTCATATTTGTATATTTAATTATATTATTAAACAAGATATTCATATTGGAATATTTTGTACGTCCATGTCCATATCCATATTAAACTCCTTTTTTGAAATTATATCATCATCTGGTTGGATGTGGATTTTTACAACTGTACTTGCATCCAATCTGGATATTGATCCAGGTATGATCGGATATGTCTTTATCAGTTTGTACCCCTTCTTCGTGTTGTTTATAAATTTCTTATGTTCATGCGTTAATCCTTTGTAACAAACCTTCAATTTTCCAACTTTTCACTTTTCTTGTCTTGCTTCTTTTCAAATCTTAGTTGGAAGTAGCCTACATTTCAGCATGTTTAATGTCGGATGCTTTAGAAATCTTGTGAATAATTCCCATCACAATTGGGTTAAATTTGGTGTACTTGTTTCCGGCAACAATCTGTCAAATTCGTGTGCATTTCTCACCTTACTAGGGCTAAGTTCCCAATCTCTTCGTGGTTATGCCCTAAGCTAACCCTGGTCCATCTGGTTACAACAGCATGCTTCCCTTATTTGCAAGATCCGAAGCATTTGCTGGTATATTGTGATGTTCATATGTGCCTGTCTCCATTAACTGTTAATTTAATGGCATGCATTAGTTTTTCAGCCGATTCTGGGACAAGCATTGATGGCTTGTCGAATATGTTCTGGGACTATAATATCTTCATATAGCATTGTGTTTGGTAGGCTATCGTCTTCGTTCTTTAATGGTTCTGATAATTAATATTGCAATTTTTTATTTGGATGAAACACAAACTGAATATTCTACTGTGAGATTAGGTAAGAACATGCTTGTGGGGAGACATGGGTATTGGTTATTAATATTGTTCCTTTGAAGTAAACTTTCTTCAATGTTTTATGTGATTATCAAACTGGATGTTACAGAATGATATGCGCATTAGCGAGCTAGCAACTAAGTATTTATGTACATTAGCTTACTAATGGTGATGCCTAACACGACGTTTGTAATCATTTGTTATAATGATGATGTTACATAGTGCTTCTTTTGGGTTTTAAGTATCATACTTCTATGAATTTTATTATTCTCATGTGTCTTATTAATTTGCTTAGAGTATGAAGTAGATTCATGGTACTTCTTTGAGTTTCAGTATCATAGATCTATGACTTGCAATGTTCCTGTGTGATGTGTTAATTTGCTTAGAGTACGAAGTGGTTACATGGTCCTTTGAGTTTTCCTGTTTCATAGTTCTATGAGTCATATTAATCTTGTGCAAAAATTATTAATTTTTTGGAGTACAAAGTAGCGCCAGCCTCTTACTTTCTGTGGTTCTTGTTGTCTTTAGGTGGGGGAGATACAGATACAAAGCTACCTGATTCTCTTACACTGGTAACATGTTTTGAATCTGCTATAGTTTCAAAGTTGTTTAAAGTATATACAGTTGTAAGCATTAAGTTCTGCGAGGTGTGTAATGCTATATTTTTTATAAATATAATTTTCATAAAATTTTTGGAAAATTTTCTTGGGATTTTTTCTTAATTATTTTGGTTGTTTTCTCTTAAATCCGCAACCCGTTAACCCAATTTAAACTGAACTCGACCTAAACCCTTTCTAAAACCCATTTATAATTTTCCCCCCCACACCCAAACGTTTCTCTTCTCTCTCAGTCACTTCATCTCTTGATGTGCGTGTTCGCAAAACCGCCCTGCAGCGTGGGCACAGGCGTGGCCCCATGTTACCACCTCCTCCCCCATGATCGTGTAACGGTTTCCCCTCATTTTACCCCCATCCATTTTAATATCTTTCCCATGCACTTTCAAACCCTAGTTGCATCAACATATTTACGGATTTATTTGGTCTTCGATCTGAGTTGTCGGTGCTCGAATCTTATCCCTTACCCTCTCGAATTTTTTTTCGAAGACCCATTCACCACTTCGGTTAATGATTCTAATCAAAATAGATTTGTTGCGACCTTGCTTCGACGAATTCAACTGAAAGTGGTATATCGGTTTGAGGAACCGACGGCCTGGCGTCAAGAAACCGGGTATCGTTAGGTTAGCGCTTAGACTTTATAGCGGCATCCACAGCCGTAGCCTTAGCGTACAACAAGACAATAAGGCCCAATAAGATTTTCTGACGATCCTTCGTCTTCAGTGAATGTTATATCGCCTTAACTACAATTTAAAGCCTCAATAAACTTAGTCATTCTTTGATTAAAATGGATTGCGGAAATTCTTCCTGTAATTGTGTTACAAATTATATTCATGATGAATTGATGGTGATTTTTATCGGAAAAATTCATTTTTGCGATGACGATTATTAGCTGAGCATGAAATTGATGGTTGTTGCTTGAGATCTTGTTATTTGGTGTGATTGTTTTGGGTTGCGATTGGTTCCTTGGTTTTGGGGTGCCTTCCCTGTTGCTGTGTGCTCTCGGGTGGGCCTTCCCTGTCGCCTTGTGCTCTCGGGTGGGCCTTCCCTGTTGCCTTGTGCTCTCGGGGGTGCTTCTTTGCTGCCTTGTGCCATCGGTTTCCCTTTACCGGTTTCCCAGTTAGTGCCCCTTGATGTTTTTTTGCTTTCGGCTGCTCCTTTGTCGTTTCACTACGGCCTTGCTGGCTCTCGGCTATTGTGTGTTGTATGTTGCTCTCAAATGTTCTTGCTGTGTGTTACTCTCTGGGAGTTCCCCTCGGGTGTTTCCTGGCTGGGTGTGCCTCGGGTGCTTCTTGCTCCCTGTTTTCTCCTTTCGGGTGTTTCTTGCTCTTTGCTTGCTCCTCTTGGGGTGCTTCATGCTCCGCTGCTATTCTGGGTCTCGAGTTGCAGTGCGCTGCTACTTTAGGTCTCGGGTCTGCAGTATTATACTTGGCTCGGCTGTTGATTTATTGTAGTTCTTTGAATTGTGTTTGCAACATTTTACTGATGTCTTTTAGGCTCTGTGTGCAGAGCTATTGCTGCTGCCTTCTCTGATATTGAGTATGTTATTGGCCAAGTTAACGTTGATTGGTGCAAAAGACCATTTTGGGCCGCCCCATCTTCTCCTTTCTCTTTTTCTCTTTTACCTTTTTTCCTTTTTCTTTTACCCCGCATCCCATCCCACCACAGCCCACTTCCCCCATTAACCTCTCACCGCACGTGCTGCACGTGTCCCCCACCAACTCAATCTCTCCCCCATTCTCTCTCTCTCTCTCTCTCTCTCTCTCTCTCTCTCTTGCGACTAAGGCGGCGACTCGAAACCGACCCTCTCTCTCACTCTCTCTCTCACTTGCACACGCTCCTCTTCCTTCGGCAAGAAGGAAAGAGAATGACACAACAAACCGAGACCACATCTCCTCTCTCCACCTCACGAGGCACGTGTCCTCTCTTCACCGCTCCTCCACATCCTAACAGTTAGGATTTCGACACGATTACAACTTCGTGGCGACTCCACAATTTTTCTACCCCATTTAGCACCACAAGACTCCAACATCCCCTATATAAGCTTGGGTAAGGATATTTGTTTGGATTTTCACACGAATAATATTTTAAAATGATTTTCTAGGGGGTTTCCTCTTAAAACTGAGTTCGGATCTTAACTTGGAGCTGAGTTTTCTCATCGAAATCTTCTAACAGTCGTCAATTTTTTGTGGTAAAATCACTTCAATTCTTTAATTTTGGTTTTTAAATTTGTGATTTTTGTTTCCCTTTACTATGATGATGAATTTTTGAGCTTCGGGGCGTGGCGGTAACCCTCGCTGCTGGCCCTTTTGTCTTCACCGTAACTGCCCTTGGGTTTTTCTGTTGGCCACAGGGTTTTGGGGCTCCCTCACCCCTGTCCGTGACCTGTAGGCCTTCCCTAGGCCTTGCCATGGCATTCCCTTGCTTCAGCCATGACTGTCCTATGCTCTAAAGGCTTCGCCGTGACCCTAAGGAGTTCCCTAACCCTCGTAATGTCTCCCTTTGACCCAACTGTGACTGATTTTGGACACCAACCCCTAGGTCGTGACTGTTGGATGGGGGTTTCCCTTGCCGTGGCTATATTGGGATTTTCCGATGATGGTTTCTTTAAAGGGTGGCTGCAAATATTATTTCGGTGATGTTTTGGCTAGTGTTGTGGCTTGGTGGAGGTCGTGCGATGGTATGGGAACCCCGGAGCTTTGCCCTGCATGTCAGACTTTGTTTAAAATTACCCGATGATTGAAAATGAGGGTTTGGCCTTTAAAGACCGTTGGAATTATGTGATTCACTGCCAGTTTGATCATAGATCAGGCTACCACCGGAAGGATCGTAGTTTACCACATGTGGGATCATAGGCTACCGACTGAAGGATCATAGAAAAACATGATCATATGGTTTCGTTTCGAAAAACAATTGATGCTGAAAATTATCTGAGATCACCACAGTTGTTCCTTTCGCCCATTGTCCATCCCCCATAATTTAAAGTGCGACACCGATCGCTACCTTGACATGCATGTTAGCTCGAATTATTTATTTATATTTCTGTTTTAGTTTTTCTAGCATGTTAGAATATTCTACTTGTTGTGTGTCATATATATGCTCCTTGACGCATGTTTAAAATAGGATGACTCATATATGCACCCTGTTTAATGTTTAAATTAGTGAACATCTGTAGCATGCTAAATGCTTCATTGTTTCCCGTCACTATATGCTATGTGTTCCCTGTATAATCATCTATGCAGTTAAGTCGGTGAGTCGGCAACGAGTCGGCCAAGTACCGACTCATGACTAGTCGAACGAGTCGGCGACTAGTCGACGACTAGTCGTACCCAGATGTTAACATATTTTATTTCATGTAACAGATGTTGCTTCTTTTTTAGGTTTGTACTGGGCATATAATTTTCCAGCTTAAATAAATTCTTTGAAAATTCACAATTTTTTTAATCTTTTTCCTGCATATTATTGCTGATACTATCATATTAGAGTTCAATCAGTATACACCTGGTTCGCGATGGAGGTGAACAACTATCAGTCGAAAGGATCATAGGGAAGCAGGTAATGAGACAGTTGAATTCATGGCAGAATCAGGAAACTATACGCCAAGAATGAGATCTCTACATGGAAACGGATGTGGCCAGTCGTAGTTTTAGAGTGAATATTTTCTAGAGTTCATTATTGATGGTCATCTGCTGAAAATCTCTTGGTGGGGAGAGTTTCAAGGCCTTCTTGGCTTCCTCTTCGAATTCAACTCGATCCACTGTGAATGTTTTGATTACCACGAAGTTAGAACGGGAGACAAACAATTTTCCCTCTTGTATTTTGATTGTAGAAGTATGCTAAAAAAGTCGGCCCAAGTCGGACCAACAGTCGGCCCAAATCGATTAAACAGTCGGACCAAGTCGACGCCTAGTTGGTGTCCGACTCACCTCCAGACTTTTGAAAAATTTCAAGTCAGTCATCCACCGACTCTCGACTAGTCGGCGACTAGTCGACGCCTCGATAGCATAGATAATCATAATATAATATTGCACAGTGGCCCATAGCATTGGGAATACTTGATTTGTTGTGTGTTATGGAAACCAAAATAAATTGGAAAATCAGTGGAATATATGTAATATTATTGTCATGTTGAAATACACTTGATAGAATAGACTATTGAAAATATGACTGGAACTGGAATGACAGCACACTAACTTATGATTTAGTTTCAATTTGGCCCTGAATTTAATCCAGAATTTTATTTTCTAAATCATGTTTAAATAACTAATTAATACAAGTTAGAATTGCACCTGGACCGTATCACTAAGGCATTGAGAGATGTACCCTTGACATACACTTGGCACTTCAGACTAACTGTGTTTTGGGGTAAATCATATTAGTGGGAGTGCGGGAGGGACTAGAGCCATGCTTCTATTGACATTGACCGCATCGGGTGTTCCGGTTGGGTCACATCATAATCCGATGGACCCCTAATGTATCTTCAGACTTAATTAATGAGTTCCACATTGTTACTTTGGACTCATGTGTAAGAACACATGTGATATCTAAATACCTTGCATTGCCAGACAACACAACACTAGGGGGTGAATAGTGTAATGGCACAACAGTAAGCTAATTAAAAATACTTGCAACTGCCGAATTAAAAGGCAAGTTAATTAGCAAGAATCCACAAGAGAGAAACAACAAACACAAACACAAAAGCGTATCCTGGTTCGTCAATGCCTACTCTATTCACACTCTTTCCAGAGTCTTGTGGATTTCCACTATAAGAATTTTCCAAGTCAACCCAATACAACTCACACTATTCCAAGAGCCTATCTTTTCCAAGATAGCACACAATCTTTTCCAAGATTGCCAAATCCTATTCCAAGGGTAAACCCTATTCCAATGGAATCACACCTCTCTTTCCAGAGAGAACTCTTCTACAACTCGGAAGTAAGGTTTCAAAATAAAGTACACACTTCCTATCGCCTTGAATATGTTGGGAGATGTGTATGTACTCTTTCCGTGTATATGTACAAATATTTTGTTCGAAATAACAGTAAGCTATTTGGTAAGTATTTACCTAAGTTAATAATAATGTAGTCTTCATTAGAACTTAGGTAAAGTCCTGAGACTTAATGCGCGGTCAAACATGTATCAAGATGGAGATCTCGATCATGTAGAAGTGTTTGACCGTTTGTAGTATAAGTCTAAAATCGTTCGTGGTCGTAAATGTTTCGAGAAAAGGATATCGATACATCGGATAGACTATTGTGTCTTTGTCTTCACCATGAAGTGGTGACGATGATCTCATGGTCGTTTGACTTGTCGAAGTTAAAGATGAGACACATGTGCTCATTAGAGAATGAGTTCACCGAACGACCCAACGAGAGTTATCATATGGTTAACATTGACTAATCTGTCAATGATAACTCTCGGTGATAAATGAATAAAATGGATTTGTATTTGTAAAGATAAATGGATAAATAAGTTTTAGGTCTCTTATCCCAGAAATCAAATGATTACCAACTTCCACACCTCACCTATTAAATATTCATTCAGGGCGAAAATGATATCTAACCCACTACCGAACATCTCACGTTAAAGATGTCAAAGTTGACAGTTTACAAACTTAAATTTAATTCACTAACTTCACATCTAGAAATTCAATTACAACCTCCTTTATATGAGAAGAAACAAACTCCTATTTAAGATCATCCTGAGACACTAAATATGATTCAAACTTTGTAATTAGATTAATAAAAGAGTATTCTTCAAAAGGAAACCCAAAAGTTCTAAAACAAATAAAAGAAAGACTTGCAAAAGAAAATAAAAAGAATTTAAAAATTGAACGTTTATACTGGCTCGAAAAGATTGACTCAAATTTCTAAAGAAAATCAAACTTTTTCCTTTTACAATTAGGAGTCCTTCCTTGTGACATGCTTTAGTTCCTAATAGAAACTACATGTAGTCGATGTTTGTTTTGCATCACTTCTCCATAGCTTGATCTTCCACCCTTAGGTTGTCCTTAGCCAGTGAGCTTTCCAACTACCTCGTTTGTTTGCTTCTTCACTAACGAGAAGCTAAAAAAGCTTTATACCTCAGTAGCAAGCTTATTCTCTAGTTCTTTGCTGGCTTTTGCCCCCTTCAGCATGCGCCAAAGATTAGTGATACACATCTTTCATGTAACATTGGTTATTCGATTTCTTAACTCAAATGAGAGGATGACCATCTTTATATAATCTTTAAAAGGGGATGGCTCAAGACTTGTTAAATTAAAGTAGAATAGACAAATACTGAGAAGTAGAAATACCCGAACGATGTGCCAGACCAACATGGAGCACAATATCTCTATATCAAACTCCCCCATCCCTTCCAGGTCCTTGGGCAAGTAAGCATTCTCGACCACTTAAATAGCCACAGAGAGTCGAGGACCATCGAATCATCGACGTTAATGTGATGCTTGGGCTATTGTGTCGCTCTTAGGGGACCACAATGTTATCAAGCTAACAATCAAACTTGGCCATTATCAACTCAATTTCTAGGTTGGTAGGGAAAAACTTTCACCTCTTGTTAACTTGGTTGCTCCAAATCCAATCGTCAGCATGGTCCCGGCCTGTGAAACCTTGGTTGAGGAACTGGAGCCAACAAGATTGGTACTGTGATACATCCGGATATGAATTTAGGATAAAAATATGATTTTTAGTAGTTTTTGGATGAATGATATAATTTTTGGTGGAAAGGCGGGATTTTTAGGGCTAGAGAAAATATTTGGGGAAGAACGGAGGTACTTTTATTGATAGAAATAAAGCGAATATAAGATAGATGGCCTTGATTTAAGAGGAGGCCGCTCTCCTAGCTTTACCTTCGAGACGAAAGCCTAAATCTCCCAAATTAGGGTTCATGGACGCCTAGTACAAATTTCCTCTCTATAATTAAGCATGGCCTCTCCTTTCTAGCCGGCCCTAATTATAACAAAAGCAAAACTACTGAAATTGTAGAATTTACGAAAAAGCCCATAATACTGAAAATTACAAAAAGACCCCCTTAAAATTTGAAAATTTCGAAAATGCCCCTAATGGGCCTAAATACAAAACACATTATTATTTTGTCCTCGAAGAACCATCTTGTCATCAAGATGGTGCATGTAGTTTGTGTACATGCTATTCTAAGTGAAGATGCTCGTATATGGTTGTCTTATCTACATCATCTTCATCTTCGACTGATATGAACAGCTGTAGTGCACGATCGCGACAACGGTGTCCTGGGGTGAACTTTTCATCGAAGCTAAAACATAATCACTTAGACTGCTTGTCCCTCATCTCAGCATTTGTCATGCATCGAAATTATCCTTCTGGTCATGGCTCACTGTTTTTCTCTTGGCTGGACTGGAGTCCTGATGGCGTCTTCTTTTCCCCTGGCGCTACCTAGTTGCGAGAAGTGGATCCACTCCCTGCTCCCCTGGCGTGTCATTCCTCTACAAGTCTATCCTCCACTATCCGAGCCAAACATATCCTGTCTAGCAGCCCTCTGGGTCTCTGTATGCGTAGCTCTGTCCATATGCTTGGTTTGAGTCTCTTCATGAAACGTCCCTCCAAGGACCCCTCCAGAGACTCCATGAACACGGCCTGCCAATATCTCGAATAGCTTGATATAGTCTCTCACAGTACCCTCTTGCCTTAGTTCGTAGAGCTGCTCATATAGGCCTCCTCCCGAGTCTCTCGAAACCGCTCTAACAGACAATCTGTGAACTCCTCCACGAGAGAATCGGTCGCTGATGCTGTCTCCATCGGTACTAGGATAAAGCTTCTCCCTCTATGCATACTCCCATCGCCTTCAATCTCTTAGCCTCAAAATATCTATCTGCTCTGTATATCCATTTATCCGGGTCTTCTCCCTCAAATATGGGTATCTTTAGCTTCCTGATCCTACTATCGGTGTTGAAATCTCCTGCCGGTCCATAATGATGGGGATGATAAGTGTCACGCCGTACCTACTGGTGACGCTCATAGCCCCTCAGCGGGCCTCCGCCTCTGTCTCTATAGCCACCCCAGACATCCTCCCAAGCACAGTTACCAACATCCTCATCGAAACCATTGTCCTCGTCATAATCCCCCCGAAACTCATCGTGAACTGGAAGTACTCGACGCGTCTCCCCTTAGTTGCAAAATGAGGCTCATGAGGCTCCTGAAGCTCTTTCACATCATCTTTAAGTTCCGAAAGCAGCTGAAAATCATCGTCTGGGTCTCGACAGGTCTCCTAGACGTTGCGAGGGCCGAGATACTTAACCCAAGACTTGACGGGCATCTAGAGAGCCTGCAGGGGCCCGTGAGGGGCCCAGGCGGGCCTGCAGGGACATTGCTCTCATTTGTTAGAGACCTAGACCATACTAGGCCTCTTAACACTAGCATATTTGTTAGAGACCCAGCTCATATTAGGCCTCTAACATTAGCCTTATTAAGGACACATCTCATACTAGGCCCAGAACATTGGGCTCACACCCCAATTGTTAGGTATTAGTTAGCATCCAACCTAAACCCTATTGGTATTAGGTGGGTGGGCTCCCTATTACTTAAACATTTCAGTTCTTTTGTTTTTATCCGACGTGGGACTAAGTGGGATCGTAATATACCATTACGCTTCCGACAACGGCCGTCCACGGCGGCCCCACTCTGAGGTGCCCACTCTTGCTTAACTAGGCCGCCCCTCTTACGTCGCTCTTTCTACATGTCGTCTCTTTCACATGGTGGGTCGTACCATTTGGCTTGCGTAGATATCATTTGTTAGAGACCTAGCCCATACTAGGCCTATAACACTAACCCATTTATTAGAGACCCAGCCCAGCATCTAACACTAGCCTTGTTAAGGACCCAGCCCACATTGGGCTCACACTCCAATTGTTAAGTATTAGCTAACATCTAATCCAAAACCAATTGGTATTAGGTGAAGAGGCCCTTTAATACTTAGATATTTCATTTCTTTTGTTCTTATCTGATGTGGGACTAAGTAGGATCGTAACATACTGTCTATTTCGAGCGTTAAGTCAACATCATCATTCTTGCACTTTTGGCTCATCGAGAGACCATATCCGCATTCGATTGGATATCATTGGCTGGTGTCGCCTTTGGAATAGGGAGTAGCTATCGCAGCTCTATTGATTTCTTCCTCATAGGCACCCCACCGTGGTGGTTCAAATCAAGAATGTATTGAACCTTGGCCAATGGAGCCAATTTCATCTCCAAGATTGACATGATCTCTTGTGAACATCTGTGCAAAGGAAAACGTGAATTAGAGTAAGCCTCTTCACGAATCGAAGAGTCTACAAATGCTTACTAGTATGTTGAGGCTGGTAGATACCTGACTCCGCCAAATTCTCTTTCATTAGCAGGGAGTCTACCTTCATTTTTACCGGAGAAAGATCTTCTATTCACCAGATTGCCTTAATCATTAGGCACCAAGTGTTCTTACCCCTCCACCTTAGGGTTAAGCTTCCCCCAATGGGAGGGATATTCGATCGCCTTGTGTAGTCGAACAAATATGTACAACGGTTTTCACTTTTGATTAGTTGAGGAAGGATCACGTATCAGGCACTTTTTACGGTAAGCCATCAGGTATAACTACGTTGTTGAAGAATGCTCCTTCATGAAGTACATGAATATAAAGACTATCAGCTTGACCTTTGACCTAAGACATAAGCTTGTAAATGCTATGGTCGTCATCATATCATAGAACTCGAATTCATCTGATATATGGGGACGCTACAGAAATTTAACACTGCAATGTTGTATGAGTGAAGGGGAAACGAAGTACTTAGGTCAAAAACTTTAAAATATACCCACTCCTCCCTCTCATCATGAAACATGCATTCTTATTGAATGAGGGCAACCTGGCCTTTTATGGGAATTGGAGTTTATTGGGCCTATATGATTGGAAAATGATAGTGCTTATATTTACATGTTGTTTCAGAGTGTTTTCTCACTACAAAGCGTTGACCGTGGAGAACCCGGTCAACGCGGTCAAGGGGCCCGCTTTGGGTCCCTCGGGGGCTTCGAATCGGTGCGGAAGGGTCGAGGGGAAGCCTCGGCCCTGGTTAAGTCGCTCGGCCTCGGACTGACGTGCTCGGCCTCGGCTGGAAGGGGGACGAGGGGTAGCCTCAGTCGCCCGGGCAGGTGTACGGTCGGCGGGTGGCGAGAGAGAGTCTCGGACCCGATTAGGACGCTCGGCCTCGGCAGGACGTGCTCGGCCACGGCAGGCTGACGGTGAGGGGAAGCCTCACTGTCCGGTTGATCGAGTGGTCGGAGAGGGGCGAGGGGTAGCCTCGGCCCGTTGATCTGTTGTCCACCTGCGCAGACGAGAACGCTCGTCAGGGGGCCGGACCTTGGTTCCGGCCAAATCCCCTCCGATGCCTAAGTCAGATAGAGATCTGAGAAAGGAGGCCCGGCGGAGACGGTCCGACTCGTGAGGAGATCGTGACGGCGTCTCTCGGCGCGAGCGGGGGAGGAAGGAGATGAATTGGGGGAACAAGGTCGTTGATGGAGTACCTTAGGTTTTGTTACCTGAGATGCGGTCCCTTTCTTCGTCGTCTTCCTGGCCCTTTTGTAGAGCCCCGGCGTGATCGCCTCTGACCCACGTCCCACGTCCGCCATTGATCGTGTCCCATCAGTCCCCCCTCGCCGTCGCTCTCTCCGCCCTGCCAGCACCTCCCCATTATCGCTATTTAGTGGTCGCGCGTCCGGGGGAGTGGTTTTCGCAGGAGTGGGCGAGCGACCAACGGGTTATTGGGGCCGGGTCGGATCGACGTTCGAGAAGGTCCCTTGTAGGGCCTTTGTCGAATGGGCTTTGAGGACGCAGATGGGCTTTTGACCAGTAGTCGGGCTCCTGGGCTCGTGCTTTACGGGTCTCGGCCAAATAGGCGTAACAATTGCCCCCGTCGGTCGGGTTGATCGGCCTCGGCCGGTTCGGCTCGACCGATGTGACCTCTGCCGATTGTGACGAGCTCGCCAGTCGATGCCGACTCATTTATTAGTCGTCATCATGAGTTGGCCCGTTCGATGTTTTTAAGGCGCGGGTTCCGAAGCGCCGTCGGCCTTCAGATGCTGCCACGTGTAGCGGCAAGCTTATCCCCGCCGCTCGCGGAGTCGCCTTAAGTTCGAGAAGCCGAAGGGTTTGTGAGCCGCCATTGGTGGGGTCGAACAGCCTCGGCTCGCTCAGATCACCCGCTATGTCTCCTGGGATTCCGAGCGGCGCTTTAATCGAGGCGAGGCCATAAATGCAGGTCATGATGAGGCGGATCGATTGGTCTTCAACTGGCGCCAATTTCGGGACGCCGCCGACTCTTCGAGCCTCGCCACGCATTCTTGTCAGGCGCTTCGAATTCTCCCCTGGCATATAAGATCCTCAGTTGTGTTGATCTCCACTTCTTCTTCTCTCCTCCCGGTATTCAGAGCCTTCAGCAACTCGGAGTTCCCCGTCGCCTTCGCTTCTTTGTCCTCTCCAAACTAGTTGAAAATAGGTAATTCCTCTCTTGCTTTCATCCTATGGCTGCTCTTAGGATAGGCGGTTCTGGCCGGAGGACGAGGGGTCCTCCGGAGTCCGGGCGGGGCGAACCCCGGCTAGGGGAGTCTGGTTCCCCCGCCGGGAGTCGTTCTCTTCAAGATAAGGGGAAGGAGAAACTTTTTCCAGACTACACCCGTGATGAAGTGGCGTTGGCTGCCGTACGGCTTAATGTGCCCCCGGTTGTCCTCCGTACGCCGTCGAGGACCCCTCCTTCGGTGGCCGCGGAGATCCGGGAAAGATATCTCTGCTTCCCATACGAGGTTCGGGTTCCATTTGTCGACGAGCGGATTTGCCTTCCGAGGAGCAATGAGGTCGGCGTCTACGTCGAGATGTTCCGCCTGGGTCTTCGCTTCCCGCTCCATCCCTTCTTCATCCAGGTCATGGAACATTTCACAGTGTCCCTGTGTCAGTTCACCCCGTGTTCGATCGCGGTACTGACGGGTTTCGTAACGCTCTGCTGTACCCGTGGTCTGGAGCCGACTCTCCCCCTTCTCTTCTACTTTTACCAGGCCCAGACGGTCGGTCCGGGGTCATGGCTGCTACTCCGAGCTCGTTCGAGGAGGGAATGCCTGATCGGGTTACCCCGCTGGTCATGGGATTGGAACTTGGATTATGTCTTCGTGGTCTTCTTGGGCGAGGCCCAGATTCTGACAAGCTGGGGCAGTTCTGTCCATTCTCGCCCGTCGTTAGTTCTCTCAGACGCCGACCGGGCAGCCGCTGCGCTTCTGTTGGCTCTTCCTTTGGAAACGAAGTCCATTTGGTCTTTGCTGGACGACCTACTCCTGAAGGCCGTCTTGTGGTCTCCGGGTAGGTCGCTTTTTCATCCCCGGATCGCCCTATGACTCATCCTGATTTCGGTCTCCTTTGCAGGGATGGCTGGCCGCGAATTCGTCCGTGACGTTGACGAGCTGATCCGTCGTGGAGCCGCTCGGAGCCGAGGTAGTACCTCTGGAAGGGCGCCTCGGAGGACCGTTGAGGAGGAAGTGCGCCGAGCCGAGCCTGCCGTGGGTAAGGTGGCGGCCGCGCCTCCCGCCTCTTCTTCTGGCGATCCCCTTCCGGGGGGTGAGGATGGTGCGAGGCGGAAGCGTTCTCCTCCGGCGCCTTCGGAGCTCCACGGTGGAAAGAAGAGGAAGGAGGACGTGGATCCCTCCGGCCCGGCAGGTTCCGCGCTTCCCGTGGCGACCGCCGGGGATCCTTCGATAGCTTTGCCAGCCACCCCCCTCGCAGCGTTTTCGCCCGTATCACCAGGGGTCGGGGCCTTGTTGGCGAGCGACTTGGCTTCGATTGTCGTCCCTGGGAGTTCGATGTTTGCTGACCGAGCCGTGGCCCAGCAGGTTGCCGAGGTCTCCGTCCCTCCCCGGGACCGCAGCCTCCTCAAGAAGATCCCGGCCGACAAGATGTCGGATTCCTTGGTCTGGATCCTCCAACAGGTTCGGTTATCTTGCTATCATCTCTTTCTCTTTATCCTCTTCTTAGCCCATGTCTCGTCTTTTCAGGGTTCAGCGCTCGCTGTGGAGTTGCAGTGTCGAGCCGTCCGCTTGAGGGAGCTGGAGGAGTCCTCCATGAGGGCTCAGGAGCGGGCCGGGGCGGCCGAGGTGGCCATGATGGAGGCCCAGATGGAGTCTCGGCGCCTCGCCCTCCGTGTGGCTGCGTTGGAGGGACAAGTGGGTGACCTCGAGGGAAAGCTAGGGGATGCTCATCAGTCGGCTGAGGAAGCGGCGGAGTCGTTCCGTCTGGAGAGGGAGGAGCTTCAGAGGGAACTGTCGGACCGGCGCCAGGTAATGCGGCTTGCGGAGGAGGTGGAGAAGGGCGTCGTCGAGACCCTGGGGAAGAAGATCTTCGAGGTTCTCAGGGAGGCCTTCGGTAAGTATATAGACATCATCGCCCCCCGGATCGTCGAAGTCGTCCAGTCTTCCTTCCGGGAATGTGCGGAACGTGTCCGGCAAGTCCCTCCGCCAGTCGAGTCCCCTCGCTCCGAGCAGGGCGAAGTGCCCGAGGATGTGTCCTCCCGAGCTCGGGCTCCTTAAGCCGTCCCTCCCAGCCTTATCCTCAAATTTTTAAGCATCCGCTTCGCTTTGGGCCAGTCTACTTGAAATGGATCCCTGGCCCCCGCTACCTCATTCGGCTTCGGTCCCGGCTCCATGGCTCATAATTGCTGGTTGCATGGCTGCCAGCTTGGGCTACCTACTTCGGGTCTTTTGTCAACCAATTTTGCTCTGTCGGTGTCGATCTAGCTTCCGTAGGCGAAGAACTCTGCCATTCGTCGTGAATAGATTGTTTGTAGGGTGTTTCCTTCGCCTTGATCCCCTGTAAATAAGACGCATTTTTGTACTCTGGTTAGCTATTATAAACGAAATCGACTTACTTGGACTTCTTGTGTATTTTGCGTTGTCGCCTTGTTCTCGGCTTAGGAGTGGACGAAGCTGGCGTTGGCTGGGGGGATTCTCCCCAGACTTAGGGGCGCAGGAGTCGGTCAGCGAGGGCGAAGCTCCTCGACTTAGGACCGGTTGGCGTCCGTGCCTCTTGGGGAAATTGCCCCCAGACTTATGAGCGCTGGAGTCGGTCGGCGAGGGCAAAGCTCCTCGGCTTAGGACCGGTCGGCGTCCGTGCCTGCTGGGGGAATTGCCCCCAGTCTTATGAGCGCTGGAGTCGGTCGGCGAGGGCAAAGCTCCTCGGCTTAGGACCGATCGGCGTCGTGCCTGCTGGGGGAGTCGCCCCCAGACTTATGAGCTCTGGACTCGGTCGGCGAGGGCCAAGCCCTTCGGCTTAGGACCGGTCGGCGTCCGTGCCTGCTGGGGGAATCGCCCCAGACTTATGGGCACTGGAGTCGGTCGGCGAGGGCAAAGCTCCTCGGCTTAGGACCGGTCGGCGCACGTGCTTTGCTGGGGGAGTCGCCCCCAGACTTATGTGCACTGGGGTCGGTCGGCGAGGGCCAAGCTCCTCGGCTTAGGACCGGTCAGCGTCCGCGTCTGCTGGGGGAATTGCCCCCAGACTTATGAGTGCCGGAGATAGTCGGTGAGGGCAGAGCTCCTCTTCCTCCTCCAGTGAGGTGGCGGTCCCCGGCCTTTTGCGTTACTGGCGACATGTCAACTCCGTCGGAATTTTAAATAAAGACAAAAGGCGTTTGTACTCTCATGGGTCCAGTTGGACCGGTACATTTGGAGGAAACGGAAAAGGGGAAATGAAGCTAAACAGAGGGATGTAAAACTAGATATCTCCCTCATACTTAGGCTGCCCCCGGGGGGAGGGACGTTGCCTGCTCACTCTATGATGCGGAGGGGGCCTTGGATGGTGTTGATCTTCTTCCCCTTGTCCGGCTGTGTGGAGGTCCCTTCTCCATGGGCCGGCTCGTCGGCCTGATTCCTGGCGTGCCCTCGGCTCATCAGCTTCTCAATGTCCTTCTTCAAATGCCAGCAATCTTCCGTGTCGTGACCATCGTCCTTATGGTACTTACAGTACTTCTCCCTGTTCTTCCCGCCTCTTTTAGCCTTCGGCGGGAGGCGATCAGCTCGCTCTTCCTTCTGTACTTGGGCGAGAATGGCGTCTGGGGTGGTGTCCCTCGCGCTTTCTCCCCGTTGCCTGTTCCTTTGTCTCTTTTCGGTCCGGTATCCTTCGGGGCTTGCTCGTCCGCCGTCGCCACGCTTGGTCCCTCGAGCGGTTTTTCCTGCATCCTCGGCCAAGGCCTCCTCGGTCAGCATAAAGCGTTCGGCCCTTGCCATGATCCCGGGGAGGTCCTTTGGGGGGTCGTTGTGCAGGGACTTCTTGAGGCCCCTGTGGCGAAGCCCTTTCTTAAGAGCCGTCTGGACCACCAGGTCGGGTGGGTTGTTCACGTTTAGCCTTTCCGCATTGAAGCGGCGCATGAACTGTCGGAGTGGTTCGGCCGGGCCTTGCACTATGTTGAACAGATGTTCAGCACCAGGTTTGATCAGCCTCCCCGCCATGGACTGTTTGCAAAACAACTGGGCGAGTTGCTCGAAACTGTCGATGGAGCGGCCGGGCAGGCTGTGGTACCAGATCCTTGCCGCTCCCCTGAGAGTAGAATAGAAGCTCCGGCAAAGCAGGTCGTCGTCAGCTCCCTGGAAGGCCATGTCCCCCTCGTAGTCCATCACGTGGTGTGCCGGGTCTCCTATTCCGTCGTACTTTCCCAGCACCGGGATCCTGAATCGAGAGGGGACTCGGGCGTCGGTTATTCTCCGCGATAAGGGGCACCGGTCCCCGTGGATGCCTCCGGGGATGCGGTATTCGCCTGCTTCCGGCTCGATCGGGGGTGGAGGTAGCACCGGCGCCGGCGGGGCTGGCTCCGCAGCCTTCGCCACGCTGGGGGTCGGGCTGACCCGACGCTCCCGACTCCTCCTGCGGGAGCTCCTGCTCCGCCGTGACCGGTCTCTTGAGTGGTGTCGTTCGCTTCTCCTGCGGCGGGACGACCGTGATCGACGGGACGATGCCGTCATCGATTCGCCGTTCGTCCCTTCGGTCTCTCTTCGGCTTCTTTCACGATAGGGCGAGGAGGCTCGTGACCTCGCCTGACGGGAGCCGGACCGCGTGAACCGACGCTATGCGTTCGGTTTCCGGGTCCCGTGGTCGTCGACCACCGCGGACCGCAAGTGCGGGGGACCCCCCGCCCATCGGTGGCTATCGTTCAATGCGCCTCCGTCGGACGGCGCGGGGCCGACAAGCTGTTGCACCGTCGCGACCAACGTCTGGAGGCTCGCGTTGGTCTCCTGAGCCAGGGCACGGAGCTGTCCCTGTGTGGCTAGTTCTGAGCCGCCGGTCTCTTCGGTTGAGTGGGCGGGGTGGCCGTCGACGTGCGTGTCCTCGGGGTTGCCATTAGATGCGCCATTCCCCTCCTCCGGGATGGGGGTCATGCGCTTCCTTCCATTGCTGGCTCGCGCCATTGTAGGTGTGGTTTGCTTCTTCGTGGGACAGTCTTCGGTTCCCACAGACGGCGCCAGATGTTTCAGAGTGTTTTCTCACTACAAAGCGTTGACCGTGGAGAACCCGGTCAACGCGGTCAAGGGGCCCGCTTTGGGTCCCTCGGGGGCTTCGAATCGGTGCGGAAGGGTCGAGGGGAAGCCTCGGCCCTGGTTGAGTCGCTCGGCCTCGGACTGACGTGCTCGGCCTCGGCTGGAAGGGGGACGAGGGGTAGCCTCAGTCGCCCGGGCAGGTGTACGGTCGGCGGGTGGCGAGAGAGAGTCTCGGACCCGATTAGGACGCTCGGCCTCGGCAGGACGTGCTCGGCCACGGCAGGCTGACGGTGAGGGGAAGCCTCACTGTCCGGTTGATCGAGTGGTCGGAGAGGGGCGAGGGGTAGCCTCGGCCCGTTGATCTGTTGTCCACCTGCGCAGACGAGAACGCTCGTCAGGGGGCCGGACCTTGGTTCCGGCCAAATCCCCTCCGATGCCTAAGTCAGATAGAGATCTGAGAAAGGAGGCCCGGCGGAGACGGTCCGACTCGTGAGGAGATCGTGACGGCGTCTCTCGGCGCGAGCGGGGGAGGAAGGAGATGAATTGGGGGAACGAGGTCGTTGATGGAGTACCTTAGGTTTTGTTACCTGAGATGCGGTCCCTTTCTTCGTCGTCTTCCTGGCCCTTTTGTAGAGCCCCGGCGTGATCGCCTCTGACCCACGTCCCACGTCCGCCATTGATCGTGCCCCATCAGTCCCCCCTCGCCGTCGCTCTCTCCGCCCTGCCAGCACCTCCCCATTATCGCTATTTAGTGGTCGCGCGTCCGGTGGAGTGGTTTTCGCAGGAGTGGGCGAGCGACCAACGGGTTATTGGGGCCGGGTCGGATCGACGTTCGAGAAGGTCCCTTGTAGGGCCTTTGTCGAATGGGCTTTGAGGACGCAGATGGGCTTTTGACCAGTAGTCGGGCTCCTGGGCTCGTGCTTTACGGGTCTCGGCCAAATAGGCGTAACACATGTGAATATAAAGATGATATTCGGTGCGTGGAATGGCTCGTCAGGATTCCTGAGGATCGAAGCCCTAATGGTAGCCTACTCCTTAGGGGTAAGATGATTGTCTTCTTCGCCCCACTCCCATCTCATCAGTGGCATCAGAGGCCTATCCCTCCCACTCGCCTTACCTACTTCTCTAACGTTGCTAGATTTAGTTTCATTGCCAAATTCACCTACCTCTTGCCCATGGCCTATGTTTATGTTAATGATGGGGGGCCAAGACCTAAGGGGACAACGGCTAAAACCCTTTCATCATCGACTAACGACTTCATTTACCATGCTTAGAGCATGAAATATTACCGTTAATTGAGGGAAAGAAAGAAATGCTAATACCTTGTACAAAAAAGCCAATTGGCTTCGAAGGCAGACCTAGCAAAAATATCTAGGTAGTCTAGGAGACAACGAGGAACCGCAGAAAATTGTTGGATATTGGACTCCCCGGATTTGGTTTTGGATGATGAACAAACATAAATATATCGTGAACTAACTCTTTGTAAGCGCAGTTATGGAGATCGTCGCCGAATTCATATGAACATCTAAAGCGACGTCTCAAGACTTCTCAAAGCGCGTGATCGTATGCCTAAAGCTTCGTTGAAGCTTATGTACCATTATTGAAGTCATGAAGATTCGATTGAAGCTTTTGAAGACGGTTCGTCAAGTTTATTTATTGTCTTCTAGCTTCATTTTCGTAGAATGTTAAGCCTTGAGTAGGTCTTACGTTTTAATCTTCATAACGCTCCTATCTTAGAGCTAGGATCTTGGTAGAAGTACATACAAACTTTCCCGAAGCTTCGCGCTTCGATTCGCGACTTCTTGTGCATGTTAGTTGGTTCAAGAAGAAGAACCAACCGACTAGATGGTGATCTAGTCGGTCGGCAAAGCTTCTTGGACCGACTAGTTTGTCTTCTCAATTCTAAGCTCTTTACTGTTTACAGTTAGTTGGTCTACGTTGACTTACCGACCGACTAGTTGGTGAACTAGTCGGTCAGTGATCCTTCTTAGACCGACTAGTTGAGCTTTCCCTGTACATGCCTAGTTACTGTTTATCGTTAGTCGGTCAAAGAACGTTTGTCGACCGACTAGTTGATGAACTAGTCGGTCAACATTTGTTCTTGGACCGACTAAATCAATTTGTACTCAGACTATTTGTTTTATCTCTTAGTCGGTCTAAGTTCACTCACCGACCGACTAGTTGTGAAACTAGTCGGTTGGCAAGTCTTCTTGGACCGACTAGTTCTTTAAGTCTGAACTTCATCTATTCACTGTTCATCTCTTAGTCGGTTCATGTTGTTTCGCCGACCGACTAGTTGATGAACTAGTCGGTCAGTGGTTGTTCTTTGACCGACTAGTTTGGTTCAGAATAGAGCCGTTGGAGCATTTAATGCCACGATTTTTGCTCTCTTTCTTCTATCCTATAAATACTTGGAGTGCTGCATTCATTGCACTCAAGGCTGATTTTAAGAGAAGTTTAGAGATCAAAGAGAAAGCATTAAATCTCATTCAAAGCTCATTCATTTCCATTCAAGAATCTCTCCCTCACTCTTATTTCAAAAGAGAGATTCATTGATTGTGAGCCTTCCAAGCCAAGTGCTTGATCCAAGGTCACCAACATCCATCTAGGACTCCATTGCTGGTCATCTACTTGGAGCTAGGGTTTGGTGCCTCTTCATCTTCCCCAAAATCCGTTTTGCCCTAATTCGTAAGTATACTCAAGGCATAGGATTTTGTCGGTAAGAATTTCTATTTCAATTTACATTGATATTGTAAGTGTTGTACTCTCGGTTGTGAGAGTTTGTTTGTGATCCCGGGTTGTGGGAGTCACATTTCGATTTGTGTATGATTTGATCTTGTAGAGGTTTTCTACAAGAATTTCATAGTGCAAATCTTGAGTTAGGGTTTCTAACTCAAGTATCCGGAGGGGATCCGGGTGGTTGGGACGTAGGATCACCGGGAACAAGTCGGGGAGACTTGGGTGGATCCGAACCCGTTATATTGCTTGTTTGCGATTGTTTTCTTTGTTGTCGAATATTTACATTTCCGCATTTCCGCATTGATTGGTAGAGTTTGCAAGATAATTAGGAATTATCTTCTTAATTATTTTAAAGTACTATTCACCCCCCTCTAGTACTTGTGCAGTAGCTTAGTAGGGCATTACATTTGGTATCAGAGCCAAGTCTATAGCTATGTCTGCCAACGACAACAAAACCGTGCGTCCACCTTCAGATTACAGCACCTTCAGGAACCGTGAAGGAGTGTCTTCGGTGATGGAAGGACACTCCTCAACGAGGCCTCCCTTCTTCAACGGTACCAACTACGGGTACTGGAAATGCCGGATGGAAACTTTCCTCCGGAGTGCTTCACTATGGAGGGCCACGATGAAGGAGTATGTCGAGCCCGCCGAAGAAGATTTCGAGAAGTGGACTACCGCGGAGGTCGCCGCGGAGGTAAGCAATGCTAATGCAATGAACGCCTTGCAATGCGCTTTGGAGCCCGAGGATTTCAATAAGATATGCACATGTAAGAGTGCATATCAAATATGGAACTCCCTCCTCATCTTGCATGAAGGAACAAGTAGGGTAAGAGACTCCAAACTCGTTGTAGTTAATAAAGATTACGAGTTATTTCATATGCTACAGGATGAGAAGATGAAGGAGTACTATGCTCTCTTCGTCGACATTACAAACGAGTTGGAGGCTCTCGGCAAGACCTACACCCAAAAGGAGAAAGTCTCGAAGATCATCGATGGAATTCCTTCTTGTTGGGAGAAACGTACCTTCGCCATCAAGGAAGGTAATGACATGAAAACTTATACCGTTGTTCAACTAATGAGTACCTTAATGTCATATGAGGTACGCAAGGATAGCAAGATGAAGTTGCAGGACAAGATGAAGTCCTACTTGAAGCAAGACGAGCCAAAGAAAAAGGCTATTACTTTCAAGGCCGCTCCATCAACATCTACATCGACCGATGATGAAGAATCGGAAGACTAGTTGGACTTGGAGTCCATGGCTCTCATGACAAAGAAGTTCAACCGGTTCTTCCGGAAAGGTAACTTTAAAAACAAATCGAAGTTTAGTTCTACTAACGCCTCCTTTCCTTTGTGTTTTAAATACAATAAGCCAGGACACATGAAAGCGGATTGTCCTCAAAATAAGCAAAAGGAGAAGTGGAAGGCGCCAAAATTTGACAAGTCAAAGAAGTACACGAAAGGGTAAAAAAGGGGCTTGTCGGGACATTCACCGACTCCGATGATTCCTCAAGTGGAGAGTCGGACGATGAGCAAGTGGAGCAAGCACACATGTGCTTCATGGCACGAGAGGAGCAAGATAAAGATTCCTCTTCCGATGATAGCGACAATGAAGGCGATGAGGTAACAATGGATGACATTAGAAATGCTAATGAGCAATTATGGTCTAAATACACCAAATTAGTAAATAGGTATACTAAAGTAAAAGATGATTTAGCTAGCATCCAAACCTCGCCTAAAACTATCATCACCAACAACGACACCGTTGTTGAAGAGTTAAGAAATGAGATTGTAAATCTCAAATCTCAACTTGAACATGTTCATATTGAGGAATCGGATGAACATGAGATGGCAGATTTAATTTCTCGAAACTCAATTTTGAGTATCGAGAATGAGAATCTCAAATCTCGTGTTTATGCACTCACATCGCAAGTATCCACTTTGGATGCTTCTATGCATTCTTTCACCGAGAAATATGAGTGCACATTAGGCCGAATTAATAAATTCAATAAGGGTAAGGACCATTTGGATAACATCCTAAATGACCTACTTCCGGCCAATCACCACATTGGCTTGGGGTATAAGATGTGAAGTTCATCCAAATCGGCCACTACCTTTGTTAGGCCAACTTCCGGTGACTCAACGAGTGGGAGCAAACACTCTATTGGTAGTTCATCTACCAATGATGCTTCCACCTCGTTCACACCCTCGTTTGGAAAGAAACCCACTTTGGGTGGACCTCTAAAGAAGGGTCATGCTTACATGTACACCAATAACATGCCACGTAGGAACACACGTCCTACTCCACCGGCTCACACATATGATGATTTTTATGCACCACATCCACGGGCACGTGCACACCATGTGAGACACCCTCACGCACTTGTTCCTCCACATGCATATGTCCCACATCATTATATGAATAAATATCATCATGCACCATTTCATCATGTGCCATATGCCTATCCACGACATGCATCACGTAGAAATCAACAACGCATGCATGCACCCAATAGGATTAGGGCTCCCAAAATATTCACAATTTGGAGCCCAAAGGACACAAGCATGGATGAAAAACAAGTTTACATGAATTCTTATTTCATGAATGTTGTGCATAGTGATAATTATGTGGGGAAGTCTAAGTCCAATTGGACTTGGCTTCCAAAGGTCTAATCTTTTTGGACCCAATGACCTTGGGTACCATGATACGATATTTTCTATCTTTAGGTACTCAAGAAAAAGAAAAGGAGCAACAAATCCAAATTTGGCTCCAAGAATAATTGGATACTCGATAGCGGGTGTTCAAAACATATGACGGGTGACGCTCAATTGCTCTCCGGAGTGGTGCCCATTGCAAATGGAAACCGGGTAGTCTTTGGAGGCAACAAGAGCGGAACCATCATAGGTGTTGGAAAAGTGGGTAATCCTTCTAAACCACTTATAAGTGATGTTTACCTTGTTAAAGGATTAAACCACAATCTTATTTCAATAAGCCAACTTTGTGACAAAGGTTACAAAGTTAGCTTTGCGAAAGGAATGTGCCATATTTTGAATAAAAATACTAATGATGTATTATTTTCCGGCACACGCCATAAGGATATATATATCCTAGATCTTCCAAGATCACATGAACAATGTCTAATTGCCAACACAAGTGAACAACACTTATGGCATCGACGTTTTGGTCATGTGAACTTTGGAACACTATTTAAGCTTTCCAAGTTAAATTCTATTAGAGGCTTCCCTAAGCTTGTCTTTCAAAAGAACAGCTTTTGTGACTCGTGTCAACGAGGCAAGCTTCCAAAATCGTCATTTAAACCTAAGAAAAGCATTTCTTCTAAGCGGCCACTAGAGCTATTACATCTAGATTTATTTGGGCCAACTAGAGTTGCTTAATTAGGAAATGCACGTTATGGACTTGTCATCGTTGATGACTTTTCTAGATTTACTTGGGTATTTTCCTTAAGTAATAAAAATGATGCTTTTGAAAACTTCATAATTTTTGTTAAGAAAGTACAAAATCTCATTGGAACCACCATTGTCATTATTCGTTGTGATCATGGAGGGGAATTTGAGAATGAGTCTTTCTCAAATTTTTGTGATGAAGTTGGTATTACTCACACCTTTTCATTCCCTCGCGCACCTCCTCAAAATGGTGTTGTTGAGAGAAAGAATAGGACGCTAGTGGAGTGTGCTCGCACTATGCTTGATGATAGCCAACTTGGCCATCAATTTTGGGCGGAAGCGGTACATACCGCTTGCTATGTGTTTAATATGATACTTTTGAGGCCCGACACTAAACAAACTTGGTATGAATTGTTGTTTGGTAGATTGCCTCAAGTTAAACATTTTCGAGTTTTCGGTGCGAAATGTTTTATTAAAAACACGTATGGTAGTTTGGACAAATTCGATCCAAGATCCGATGAGGGGATATTTGTTGGTTATTCCTCCCGTAGCAAAGCCTACCGGATATACAACAAAAGAACCTCAACGATCGAGGAATCTCTTCATGTTTCATTTAATGAAGGATTTGTCCCGACTAGAATTACTAATGATGATGACTCCATGGATGTTTTATGTGATTCAATTGGTAATTCTAATTCTATTGATTCTATTGATACTAACCCGGCTAATGAAGTTTTTGAGAATGTTCCTAGTGATCAGGGAATTCCCAAACGACTCCATACCGTTCGTGACCATCCTCATGAGCAAGTCATTGGCAATATCCTTGATAGTGTCAAGACGAGATCGCAAGTGAAATACTTCGCTCATTGTGCCTTTGCCTCCTCGATAGAGCCAAAGAATATTAATGAAGAGTGCGAAGATGGTGCTTGGATCCTTGCCATGGAAGAGGAACTCATTCAATTCGAGAGGAATGAGGTTTGAGAGCTTATTCCTTTGCCATCGAAGAACCACACCGTCATAGGGACAAAGTGGATTTTCAAGAACAAGACCGACGAAAACCAAGTCGTCGTCCGGAACAAAGCTCGGTTAGTAGCTCAAGGCTATCGGCAAGAGGAAGGTATTGATTTCGAAGAATCCTTTGCTCCGGTAGCTAGATTAGAATCTATTAGATTATTGTTATCTTTTGCATGCCATAAAGATTTTAAACTCTTTCAAATGGATGTTAAAAGTGCGTTTTTAAACGGAGATGTTGTTGAGGAAGTTTATGTTTCTCAACCTCCGGGTTTTATAAATGAAAAATTCCCAAACCATGTTTTCAAACTTAAGAAAGCACTTTACGGTTTGAGACAAGCTCCTCGAGCTTGGTATGATCGTTTAAAGAATTTTCTTTTGGATTTAGGTTTTAAAATGGGAGAAGTTGATTCTACGTTATTTGTTAAGTATTCGAATAATGATATAATTTTAGTTCAAATTTATGTTGATGATATCATTTTCGGTGCTACTAACTTCACTCTTTGCGAAGAGTTTTCTAATGTGATGAAGGATCAATTTGAGATGAGCTACATGGGTGGGCTCAAATATTTCTTAGGTCTCCAAAATCGTCAAATGAATGATGCAATCTTCATCCACCAAACGAAGTACACGGTGGAGTTGCTAAAGCGATTTGGAATGGAGAATGCTTCCGGGAAGAAGACTCCAATGAGCACAACTACGCATCTTGATAAGGATGCGGGCGGAAAAGATGTAGACATTCGTCTATATCGAGGTATGATAGGTAGTTTACTATATCTTACCGCAAGTAGGCCCGATATTATGTTTGCCGTATGTGTATGTGCTCGTTATCAGTCTCAACCTAAGGAATCTCACTTAGTAGCGGTAAAACGTATTTTCCGTTATCTAAGTTACACACTTGATTTTGGATTACTTTATCCAAAATCTAGCACATATGAGTTAATCTCATATAGTGATGCAGATTATGCAGGATGCAAATCCGACAGGAAAAGTACTAGTGGCACTTGCCATTTTATAGGAAATTCTCTTGTCTCTTGGTTTTCCAAGAAGGAGAATTTCGTATCACTTTCAACCACCGAGGCGGAATATATTGCCGTCGGTGCCGCGTGTGCTCAGGTTCTTTGGATGAGACACACTCTTAAAGACTTTGGTATAAATTGTGATACTTACCCTATCATGGTGGACAACCAAAGTGTAATTTGTCTCTCTAAGAATCCGGTACACCATTCCCGTTCGAAACACATAGATGTCCGTCACCATTTCTTAGATGATCATGTTGCTAAAAAGGACATCATATTAGTGTACGTTGAAACCCAGAAGCAAATCGCCGATATTTTCACGAAACCCCTAAAGGAAGACTCCTTTGTGCGGTTGCGTCGAGAATTGAGGATTATGGGTGAATCCGAGATTTATGATTCATATTTTGTTCAATAATCTTGTATGCTATTCAATTTCATTATATTTGCATATGCTAGACTTATTGGAATTTTTTGGATTTTTGTTGAATTTTCGGAATTTTCGCTCGATTTATTCATGAACGTCAAATTTAAGATTTTCGATGTTTAATGGGGTAGTATAATGATTAATGAGAGTATTACGATGTTTCGTCCAAGTGCGATTAGGAGAGAACTCAAAATTTCAAATTTTAAATTTTTTGAACTCTGTTAGTCGGTTCATGTTCATTGACCGACCGACTAGATCATCATCTAGTCGGTCAGTGAATGAACTCAGACCGACTAACTCAAGCCCTAAAGTTTGGCTTCAGTTACTGTTTGCACTTAGTCGGTTCAAGCTCATTGGCCGACCGACTAGATGGTCATCTAGTCGGTCAGCGCTTGAACTCTGACCGACTAAGTGCTCAGGGGCTGCTTTGTCTTTTCGCATTCCGGTCGATTTAATCTCCCTTAGACCGACTTGTTTCTTTTCTAGTCGATCTGAACCCCTTCTCCAGTCAAAGACCCCCGAGCCCGTTCGTCTTCCTCCCTCCTCCATCGATTTCCGGCCATCTTTCCGACCAACTCCGGCCGTCGATCAACCCTCTCCTCCTTCCGACCTAGGTATACCCTCTCTCTCAGCGTCTAGGGTTAGGGTTTCATCTATTTCCTATCATTTTCAGTTGCTAGGGTTTCGGCTAGGGTTTGCTTTAGGGGTTAGATCTCGATTTCTAGTGTTGATTTTTTGCGTGTCTTGTCGCGCTTATGGCACGAACACGTATCCCGATCGAACCTACTCGTCCATCGCCTATGACCGTCGATTCACCTCCTAGGGAACCCTCGCAACCTAAACGCCGATCTCAGACCACCCATCCATCGTCGTCGTCGCCTCCTCTTAAGAAGAAGAGGACGGCGATCGCCAAACCCCGATCCCAACCCAAGCCTAGGAAGCAACCAGTTTCACCAGCTTCATTCCGTGCCCGTACACCTCCTTCTGATTCCGACACGGAATACATTCCGGAGACCGAGCACGCCGCTCGGGATCCTACTCCTCTACCTCGTTCTTCCACTCGTAAGCCTAAGGGAAAGGGTCTGATGCCAGTTGGCGGTGTCGATATCTCTTTATGTCGCGACGACCCGTTGTGTCTCGCGGCATATAACTGTATCGAACACTGTCCGCTGCTGTTGGAGCATTTCGTACAGTTCTCAGACTTCCCAGGCCTTGCTGATCTTCTGATCCGGTGACCACCACTCCTGCTGCAGAGCCTGCTGCTGCTGCAGATCCTCCCGCTGCCTCCTGAGCTTCTCTGAGGACTCTCCCGATGCACTTTGGATGATAGATATAGTTGTGAGAGTGTTGGGTAGGATAGATGGTGGTTGTGGAGTTTTGATATTTTCATGATGTATTTTTGATGTATCTCTGATGATGTTTTGTTATTTTGTATGTTTTGTGATACTCCGATATCTGATGTGAGGTATATGATGTTGTATTTTGTGTTTCGATCTGAGGATCGCTTATGTATGTTGTCGATGTATCATTTTGATGTACTCATGTTTCACACACATATATATATATACATCGATGTTGACATTTATTCCCTTATGCACATTATGTTCTTTATATGTCTCTGATGATTGCTTTCGTCGCTCGACGATAATAACTTGGTTAAATAGAAATTATTTCTATGGAAACATAGAATTGTTTTCCATGTACTAAATTAACCAAGAATGTTGATATTGGAGAGTATATTCCATAACTCAATTCGTAAAATTAATTTGAGTTTTGATGATTTTATTTATCGATTTTCGACTTTGGTCTCATTGTTTTCCTTCGTATTTTCCTTTGGTGTCATTTGGACCGTGGTCGTATTCTACGACTCCCGTGCTTTTATTTGAAGCCATTGTTGTTGTCGTTGATCTCCTCCCACTCTTTTTGCTAATGCCAAAGGGGGAGAGATATAATAATGATGATGAGCCAAATGATAATTTAAAGCATTTTTTCAAGAATCTAATTTGATATGTTAGATTCAGGGGGAGTTAAGATATAAAAATGGATTTCAAATACTAAATTTCAATAATTGAAATCTCATTCTTTACTTTACTCGTCTGCTTGATGCGTATGATTAATATATATTTTGGAATTAACATGTCATCAATGCATGGCGAGTAAGTAAATTACATTTGAATCATTATTTTTGATTATTATTTATGTTGGTTTGTCATCACCAAAATGGGGGAGAATGTTGGATATTGGACTCCCCGGATTTGGTTTTGGATGATGAACAAACATAAATATATCGTGAACTAACTCTTTGTAAGCGCAGTTATGGAGATCGTCGCCGAATTCATATGAACATCTAAAGCGACGTCTAAAGACTTCTCAAAGCGTGTGATCGTATGCCTAAAGCTTCGTTGAAGCTTATGTACCATTATTGAAGTCATGAAGATTCGATTGAAGCTTTTGAAGACGGTTCGTCAAGTTTATTTATTGTCTTCTACCTTCATTTTCGTAGAATGTTAAGCCTTGAGTAGGTCTTACGTTTTAATCTTCATAACGCTCCTATCTTAGAGCTAGGATCTTAGTAGAAGTCCATACAAACTTTCCCGAAGCTTCGCGCTTCGATTCGCGACTTCTTGTGCATGTTAGTTGGTTCAAGAAGAAGAACCAACCGACTAGATGGTGATCTAGTCGGTCGGCAAAGTTTCTTGGACCGACTAGTTTGCCTTCTCAATTCTAAGCTCTTTACTGTTTACAGTTAGTTGGTCTACGTTGACTTACCGACCGACTAGTTGGTGAACTAGTCGGTCAGTGATCCTTCTTAGACCGACTAGTTGAGCTTTCCCTGTACATGTCTAGTTATTGTTTATCGTTAGTCGGTCAAAGAACGTTTGTCGACCGACTAGTTGATGAACTAGTCGGTCAACATTTGTTCTTGGACCGACTAAATCAATTTGTACTCAGACTATTTGTTTTATCTCTTAGTCGGTCTAAGTTCACTCACCGACCGACTAGTTGTGAAACTAGTCGGTTGGCAAGTCTTCTTGGACCGACTAGTTCTTTAAGTCTGAACTTCATCTATTCACTGTTCACCTCTTAGTCGGTTCATGTTGTTTCACCGACCGACTAGTTGATGAACTAGTCGGTCAGTGGTTGTTCTTTGACCGACTAGTTTGGTTCAGAATAGAGCCGTTGGAGCATTTAATGCCACGATTTTTGCTCTCTCTTTCCTCTATCCTATAAATACTTGGAGTGCTGCATTCATTGCACTCAAGGCTGATTTTAAGAGAAGTTTAGAGATCAAAGAGAAAGCATTAAATCTCATTCAAAGCTCATTCATTTCCATTCAAGAATCTCTCCCTCACTCTTATTTCAAAAGAGAGATTCATTGATTGTGAGCCTTCCAAGCCAAGTGCTTGATCCAAGGTCACCAACATCCACCTAGGACTCCATTGCTGGTCATCTACTTGGAGCTAGGGTTTGGTTCCTCTTCATCTTCCCCAAAATCCGTTTTGCCCTAATTCGTAAGTATACTCAAGGCATAGGATTTTGTCGGTAAGAATTTCTATTTCAATTTACATTGATATTGTAAGTGTTGTACTCTCGGTTGTGAGAGTTTGTTTGTCATTCCGGGTTGTGGGAGTCGCATTTCGATTTGTGTATGATTTGATCTTGTAGAGGTTTTCTACAAGAATTTCATAGTGCAAATCTTGAGTTAGGGTTTCTAACTCAAATATCCGGAGGGGATCCGGGTGGTTGGGACGTAGGATCACCGGGAACAAGTCGGAGAGACTTGGGTGGATCCGAACCCGTTATATTGCTTGTTTGCGATTGTTTTCTTTGTTGTCGAATATTTACATTTCCGCATTTCCGCATTGATTGGTAGAGTTTGCAAGATAATTAGGAATTATCTTCTTAATTATTTTAAAGTACTATTCACCCCACTCTAGTACTTGTGCAGTAGCTTAGCAGGGCATTACAAAAATCACTAAGTGTTAATAATGTCTCCCCAAGGGCCCGTCGTTATATATACTCGGTTAAGGGCATGATAACCAAGGTTGAGAAGCTAAAGGAACTATCACCAGATGCATGAAATGTGTCCTGCGTCAACGAACCCTAAGCACCATGCACCAAGTGGACCCCGCACCATAGGAAGATGAAGTGATTGCAAGAACTCATCCTCGAAGCCTAAGCATCTGGATGATGTTGATATCCACAGATGTGGATCTTGTTAAGTATACATGCCTTGAGCCAGGCGAAGCGGTCCATACCCATTAGTTTGCCTAGAAACAAAATAAAACCCCATTTTTAGTACTTGGAGAAGGCCCATGCAAAGCGAGGCCTTCTAGGGGCCCATAAGTGCAAGGAGGCCCTTAAGGGTGGGGCCTATATACAATCTGGCAAAAAATGGATTATATCACACTCACAACCCTAACCGTAAATGTTAATTACTATTTTGATCATGTACTCAATGCCCATGAATAGCACAGTTCCCAAAACATAATGTATGTAAGAAATATCTTAAGCTAGATCCTGATTTTAGTTGCTTTTGCTAATCTTGGCCTAATTTGAGCATCAGAGAAGTTTTTGTTGGGAACTGATACACTATTGTCAACACCAGATGTATGCACAACGGATTAATCAAGATAATATATTGTCAACTTAATTAAGCAGAGTTATGATCTTGAAGAAATCATAGAAAGCACCAGAAAACACCACAATAGCAAGATCAATTAATCACGTAGAGACACTGGGTTTTATACTGGTTTGGCCAAGATCAGGCATACGACCAGTCTTTCGTTGTCACGGTTTTCACTAGATCAGCGATGTATCAAAAAGTTTACACCGACTACAAAAACTCTTCTAACAATAAGCCAACACTCTTGACAATGTAAATCTAACACTAGCAATTATAAGGTCTCTTGAACACTCTACAATGGAGAGATTTTACCAGAAACCCTAAAACAAGGACCAACTCCCCTTCCAAAGCTCGTAGCCGTATTCTTCCTCTTCCCGACGCAAAAGCCCCCTTTGCTTGCGCCTCTGTTGCTTGTTGTTACTTGTTGCATGCGTCTCTAGCTTAGGAATAGCTAATTAGGGTTATAGGAGCCATTACACGTCATGGATGTTCCAAGTGATTAATGATCAAATCAACGGCTTAGATCCAATTCCGCATCAGTTGCATGTTGCACCGTCAGACGTCTGACCCAATGCCATCAGGCGTCTGATGAAGTCGACTGCTATACCCTTGCGCCGTCGGGCATTTGACCCAGTGCGGTCAGACGTCTGATAAAATCGACTACAGAATTCCAGAGAGTTTTGAGAAATTACGCCACATGCCATCCAGCCGTCTGAAGGTACCCAGTCAGACTTGACTGATATCCAGTCAGACGTATGATAGTATACCCAGTCGACTTGACTGATATGCAGTCTTTTGAGCGGCCAGGTCTTTTGAGCGGCCAGAACCAGACGTCTGACATGCCTGTCTTTTGAGCGGCCAGAACCAGACGTCTGATCCTATACTATCAGACGTCTGGTGACAACAGAAATTTCAGGAATGAGTTTGAAGCATAAAGTTCAACAGTTTTGACTGGGCCAATCCCCGGTCAGCCTATCGCTCGTCTTATCTTATCTTGCAGGATCAGAGCAAGGCAATCATCAAGCAGCTTGATATGTCTTCCACCTACTCATCCAAAAATAGCCAGAAACACAAGCAGCATCACTATTGTTTGCCAAATTGGTGTAAGTTACTGCCATATGCATGTCTGCATCTTTGGCCCATGACATTTGGGTGTCATTTTTTTTAAATTGAAAAGGATCCTGACTCCGTTGTGTTATGCACTCCACTTCCCCCCAATTAAAAATTCGGAGTCCGTGCCACCTCGTCCACGACACATGTGCTCAATTATGTCCAATATTTGCATGTGTGTAAACTGTTGTTCGCTTAAAAAATCGGTATCCACTTTAATATTGTTCCACTTTTGGAAAACGTTAATTGATTTATGGATCATTTTAATGTGTGAATAACAACCCAAAACATACATTTATACGAGTCAAATGTAGATGTAGCAGAGATATACATAGAAACTCGCACTGTAATATCTGAGTATTGGACAATTGCATTGTCCAACACTTTGTGTTCATGTCTAAACTGCAATCTAATTCTGATTGATCCAAGTGGACTAATAGAATGTGTTGGAAGAACTAGAGTGGATTTTGTGGGGTCCAAGGAGCACAGGTATTCTATAATATACCAGTCATTCTTTTTCTTTTTTGTAAACGGCTCGCATAGGTTTGAGACTTTTAATGAGCTATCTTGAGTTTGTTTTGAATTTTTAAGTAAAATAATGCATTCAGGAACCAAATAAGTCATTTAATCATGAAGATATTGACATCAACATGTTTAATTAATATTCAATTAAACTATATCTTTTCTATTCAGGTTTTGATTTCCTTGCAGTTACTTCAAGGAGATGGCAGCTTTAAGAGGCAACTTGTACTCTCCATTACTCTGGATGTTCTTCAAAGCATTGTAAGTTCTTAGCTCCGAGGTTATTTTACTCTCAAGCTAATATTATGTAGATCTGAAAAATATAAATTGATTAGCATTTCTATCTAAATATTAAATATTTAATTGAAGTGGGTGAGATAGATTTCTACAATTTAGGTCATTGGCCTTTAGTTATCTATGCTTTCTGTCCTTGTATCCAGTTTTTCCTATTCCTTTTGACGAGTTCTTCAGTGTTGCATTTTTGGTTGAACTAAGAGATTACTTTCTATATGCTAAGCATACTTTTCTTAGCATAAAGTATATGTTATGGTCTGTTGTCTCTAGTACTATCGTGTTTGATCTAATGTGTAATTGATAATGAATTCTGGATGATTCCATGGCTTCTGAAATGCATCCCTCCTTTTTCTGCCTGCCATCTTCAGGGATTATTGCAAGCTCCTCTCTTATCCTAATCTTCTTTACACATAATCATTTTAAAAAATTAAAGAGGGCTGCCCTGAGATCAACTCGTCGTTTTTCTTAAACCTTTCATTGGACCCGTTTGCGTGATAGGCTACCCCATTTTTTCCCAATGATTGCAAGGCCCTTGGTTCTCAGGATTCCCATTTTGCCTTCTGCTGTTCTTTAGGCTTTCCACATGTCCAAGTCTAAACGTAGTTCAGCATCCAAAAATGATTAACCATAAATGGAAATATTTTTCCCTACAAAAGCCTCATCCAAAAATTTCTGTTACTTTTTTCAACTGGGAAAACTACTGGCGGTTGGCAATGCATATGGAAGATGAAGACCTGATTATGCTCGAGTTACTTACCATAGATGTTATTCGTCTATGTTGTCATGGGCAACTCGTTTTCAAGTTGAAAGCATGACTACATAATTTGCATGGCATTACATATATATTTATTTTTTTGGGGCAAAGTTACACTACTAGGTCCTATTTTAGCAAAACATCTCAGAGCTCTATACATGTACATGGTCTAGCATGTCTTCTGGTAAGTTAATGAGTTTCTTTGTCTAATTTCTTGAAAGATTCTTTTGAGGATTCTAATTTCTTAGCTTTTTGAATAATCAGTTGACTACGAAAATTGGAATTTCCATTACCTTTCTTCATACAAGTTACTAACTCATTCTTTGATCGATTTTGAAACAGGGTAATTTGGATACCGACTTTTTAAGGATCAGGAAGCATATGTTAAAGCTGGCAACTGTTTCAGACTTTCAAAGTATTGTCGAAGAAGTTACAGACTGCAGCTTCTTATATTGGAGAAAAGAAATGATGGAACTTTGGTTTTCTATGGTTTATATGGATGTCATCAGATTCTCATGGTTACAGTAAGTTGAATTCATATGTCACATTTAGGATCTTTAGGTCATTATATTTATTTTGTTTGTGGGAGGCTTGTAATGTTTCATAGCTGCTGTCCTGTTCCGTGCAATGACATTTTTAGTCTTCAGGAACCTTTTGGACGCATTTTCTGATGGGTTGTGGCTTCTGAAGCTAGGTCATGTTGGCAAACTTACTTTACAGTCCTTTGAGAAGGAAGTTGAGAATGCAATGGAAAATGTATGTTTTTGAGTGCCTTAAAACCTACAGTAATCATTTACTTTTTACTTGCTTCAATACCTTGGTTATGCTCCCAGGCTCCTCATAGTGTTCCATCATAACAGGAAATTATAGCTCCACTTTGTAGAGATGTTGAGACTGATCTTCGCCTTCATGTTCATTCCAGTCAGTTGAAAGGATCTGTACACGTGAACCCAACAAAGGTAATTGATGTTTACAATAAAAGGATTTCTATTCATATTTTCTCTGCTCAATGTTGTTTCCTTGGTTATTATTCATCAGACTGGAGTGCGCAATCTTTCATGGTACTTACATATGAGACCTTTAAAACTTCCTTTCAAGTGTGTTGATATAAGATCCATTGTCGAGCACTATTTGAATTCTGTATTTTACAACCATACATCAATGTCTTCTAATGACTGGAAGGTGAGGACTGCGTCTATCTAGCATGTTTGTTACTTAAATAGTGATTCCTAATCCATATGAAAGGCAAATGAAATTAAATGGACAGCCTCATGTATAACTTGGGCAGCAATTGCTTATGAAAATTCATGCTTCCCTGCAGATGTACGCAGAGATGCACCAACTAGCTGAGTTTAAATATGGACTGTCATTAGTTGATGTACATCTGGAGCATGCCCAGGATTTTGACATCCTTGAAGTTGTCCAAAATCTACGGCTGTTTGTTGAAACATATTCATATAACATGGTCAAACAGGTATTTTGTTTCCTGTCTTTTTTATGTTTTCATTTCCTGTTTTTGTTGTTGTAGTTTTGACCTTGTACTAATTAATTATATCTGATGATTAAGTAGACATTAATTAGTTAGATATTTTGTTGTTTGTAAGAATATAGTTATGTTGGCTGTTTTGTGTAAAATTATTCTATAAGACCTCCAAAAATAATAAATTATTTGGGTTCAAAGATGTTGAGATATAATATATGTTAGGGTGTTTTATGTCAAAAGGGGTTATGGATTTTATTTACATGCATCATATTATGATATGTATCGTTTATCATTTTGCATATAGTATTGCATATGGTAAATTTATCTTATGTAATAATTAAGCGCGTTACGTATATAATTAAACTAGAAATAACTCGTGCATATAATGCACGGGGACCAAAGAAAAAACAAAACAGGATGCGGGACACGTGCAGTGGCAAAGTATAGAGAAGTGTATGTGTGAGTATCGTCTGGGGTAAAGGGGGAGAAGCAGGGTAAAAGTGAAAAAATCGATGGAGGGACAAAGTGCAAAAAGCCCAATGGAAAACCCATAAATATGGAAAAGAGGGAGGGTTTTTTGGGGCTCTTTGGGTTCATTAAATGACAATGGCAAACATGTCAATAGTGGGCCTTGGGGGGCTTTTTCTTTGGGGGTGAGGTGGCATCCCCATGTGAGGGGTTGATGTGGCACCTCTCTCCCTTTGCCACTTGGGACAAGGGGTGCCACGTGACAAACCCATCCACCTAGGACAAAGTTGTCAAATGTAAAATGGATATATCCCAAAAGTATATAAAGATCTATCTAGAACAAATAATGAATAAAAAAATAAGAGTTTGAAAATTGTATTGATGAGAGTCCACAATGGTTTGCATGACCTTTGCAAGGGTCATCGAGAGTGAAAAGAGCTTCTTAGAGGATCGACGAGGGAATGAAGATCCTTAAGAGTTGGTGAAGCTTGATACACAATGCTTTATAAGCTTATATGACGATCGATGTAGTTGGCTAGGGTCATTGATGGTAGCAAATATCAATAAGTTTCAGTAAGCATAAATAAGAGATTTGGTTGTTTTTAGCTAAGAAGAGAATGCATCAAGTTTACTCCTAAATATGAAATGGGTTGAATTTAAAACTAAATCTGACTTGACAGAACTAACCATAACGTAACTTTTATGTGATATTTTGGTAGTTATGAGTATAAGTCGATTTATATCATATTGGTACAATATGATATCCATTTCATACGAAATTTTACATCTTTGATATGGTTATCTTGCTATGGTTATCTGATATGTATTGAAAACCTTTTGTATTTTATCGTATCGTAAGATGTTAACAACCATGATTTTATATAAAATTACCAATTTTGTACTATAAATAATAGATTTTAAGGAGAACCCGCGCTAACATTTTTTTTCAAAATTCCTTATCTTTGACTTCTACATGGTATCCGAGCCATAAATTCTGAGACCAAAACCCTAGCCCCTTCAAATTTTTTTCATCATCATCCTCATCACGCCTAGCCAAAACCTCATTAAATCCGACTTGAACCCAAACTCGTCTTCGCTGTATGTAGCCTGATCTTACACCGAAGGCCCGTTTTGACATCTTCTCCATTGCTTGCAACCCGATCAGACATCGAAGGTGGATTTTGATGCTGACAGCATGACCAGGACCCAAATTTGATCTCGTTGTCATTATCGAAGTATCAATTTGACCTTGTCGTTATTGTTAAAGGCTTGATTTGATATCACTATCTTGTTAGAACCCGGATTTGCCCTCATTATCTCCCAGATTTGCCATCATCATTTTCGATGGAAGCCTGCTTCGACAACGACCATATCCAATGAAACCGACACACCATCACCCTGATCCAATCAGCTTTGACGAAGGAGAGTCTGTTTCAGTCTTGATTTGACGGTGCCAGTGCTCTTCTGACAATGATGAGCCTCCTCTGTTGACTGCGCAACCATTTCAATAATGGTGAGTCCATCCTAACAACAAATGGGTCTTGTTTGAACCTTCCCGTGCATGAAGTGGCTCCAGCCTGAATCTTCGACGACGACTCCCTTCTTGTTCGATGATGATGCTAATCTTATTTGAGGCCATCTTCCTATCCTAATTTGACTGTTGCTGATGATTTTGTTTCAATATTAGAACCATGGAATTTTCGTGGGGTTAAAGAAAAGTAAAAAACTGTGGAGTATACCAAATATGACAAACGATATATAGCAGAAAAATCTTTTGCTTTCTCTTATGTAATGAACTGTCTGCGTAAATGAAATCTGATGGTTGGGTTAAGTTATCTGCTATTTGGAGTTTGGTGTTAGTGTTCAGTTGATCGTTTGGTAATCTTGGTTGATTGGTTAATTATTGTCTATTAGGCACTGTTAGAGACACATCCCATACTAGGCCACCAACACTAGCCCATAGAAACCCATCCCATACTAGGCTTCTAACAATAGCCATGCTAAGGGCTCATCCCATACTAGGCCGATAACACTTGGCTCACACCCCATTTGATAAGTATTATTGAGCATCCAACCCAAAACCAATTGGTATTAGGTGGAGAGGCCCTCTAATACTTAAACTATTTCTTTTTCTTTTGCACTTCCGATGTGAGACTATTTTTGGGATCCTAACATGCACTTGGTGTTCTTTCGTGTTTTGTTGGTGCTGTGTTAGGCGGTTGGCGTTCTTTAGCGGTTTGGTTTAGTTAGGCATCTGGAGTGTCGAGTTGGTGTTTGGTTAGTGCTTGGTTGGGCTCCAGGTGTTTTGGTGTTTGCTTAGTAGTTTGGTGATTTTTGGTGTTTGGGAGTTTGACATTTGGTTGTTTTTTTATGTTTGGTGGTTGATGATTTCTAGCATTTGTTGATTTCTGGTATTTGACATTTGAGGGTTTGGTATTCGGCAATTTTTGTGTTTAGGAGTGATATTTGTCTTGGATAGCTATTTTCTGTTGGGAGGAGCATGAAGGTGCTAAGATGGTAGATTTGAAACATATATTAAATAGGAATATTGTAACGCCTCGCTCCCCGGGGCGCGACTATTTTTCCACATGTGATGCAGGTCCCGATATGTATCAGTGGAAACAATATAGGCTACAAGCAGAGATATACCAATATACTCATATGGAATTTCTCATGAAATTAAACAGGAAATTGTAAATACTTACAATTTAATGTCAGGTTTCTGCAGCTGCTATGAAGTCTGTGTCCTCGCTTGAACTGGGTCCTCATCTTAACTCTGAATCAATACCTGGTGGTGCAACAAAAAGTAGACCCACCAGGTAAATCACAATGATTCTAAAATTTTGGAATTTAAAATATGTGAAGATGGAAAAATACTAACTGGAGAACGAGAACTGGAAACAGATAACACATTAAGAAATATTCATATCAGGCATACATTGGAATTTAAGACAAACATGTGATTCATTTGATAATTAAAAGTGATATTATCATAGTACTATCATTGTATGCCAAAACTAGGCCGTGAATTATATTGGAGAGTACAGAAACAATCAAGGAGTCCACCTCAGTATCCAGGGGCGCTCACCTAGGCCAGGCCCAAAGCAGTAATGGTCGGAGCCATGAGTCAACAGTGTGGAACTCATTAATTAAGTCAGGCAGTACATTAGGGGTCAGATCCTGATTCAATGATGTGACCCATGCCGAAACAACCCGATGCGGTTCAGTCGTCAATAGGAGCGTGGCTCCATTCATTCCTGCACTCTCACTAATATGATTTACCCTAAACCCAGTGAGTCTGTAGTGCCAAGTGTAAGTCAAATGTACAGCTCTGTGCCTCAGTGCAACTGTACATGTATTGATCTATATTGATGTCATTTTAAAACATGATTTTTAAAATAAGACTTGAATTAAATGAAGGACACATTGGAATTAATATATATGACGGTGTGCTATGTCATTCCAATTTCAATCATACTCACTTTCAATTCTATCAATTGTATTTCAATAGTACAGTAACAAACACATGTTTCAATTTCATTTTGGTTTCCATAGCACTCTACATATTAATTATTCCCAATGTCAGGGGCCAGTGTGCCTCATTATACTATCCAGAAACATATAGCATTAATAACGTGGAACAATGAAACAATTTAACATGCTTAATATCTTTTAACATCTAATCACGGGGCATTTCAACAAGGCTGTCAACAAATAGAATATTCTAAACAGACTATCACTACAAGATATGTAATTTTTAGCATGCTAGGTAACTAAAGCTGAAAGATAAATAATCTTCGCTAACCTGCAAGTAAAGGCGACATCCATTGTCATACTCTTAGAATTTATGAGGAGATGGTCAAATGGGGGAGGGACAATATGGTGATCTCAGATAATGTTTCATCATTGATCGTTTTCCGGACTTAACCATTTGTTCATAGTTTTATATGATCCTTCGGGCAACGTTTTATGATCCTATGGACAGTAAACTTATATCCTTCAGGCAGCGTTCCGTATTTTCGAACGGTCTTTGAGGCCAAACCCATCATGATCAGTCAGTGGGTAAATTCTAAGCAAACCTACACCTTTTACCAAGCATCAAGTGTAGCAAAAATTATTATCCGACTCTGAAAAGTCCCAACAGATATGATAAGGAAAAAATCCCAAGGGTCAGTAACAAATTTCTGGTCATGGTGACCATTTTCAGTCACACGAAGGTTCTGCAGTTTGCAGCGAGCAAGATCAAGGCCAACAGCCTCGACAAAGAGGGTGAAATCACCTAAACAGCCCGCATGCAAAGAGGGAAAATGGGTCCTACGGGTCTCGGCCAAGGGGGAATTCCTTTTCAAAGGCTAATGGGGCTGCGGCGAGGCTCGCCGCCACGCCTAGAGCTCAGAATCAGCATTGCAGAAAGAAGGAAAACCAAAAAACAATTTTTAAACCCCAAAATTAGAGAATCAAGGTGATTTTACCTGAAATCGTGGACTGAAGAAGAAATCAGAGAGAAATCCAATCGCAGAACTCAAACCGAAACCGATTCCAAAGGAAAATCCCAAACTTTTCTTGAAAAATATCACATTTACAGAAAACCGAAACCCTAGGGGAGCAATCAAGCTTAAATAGGGGGAGCATGGAACCTGGGAAGCCCAGATGGAACGCCACGAAGCGATCAGCCTCGAATCGAGGTGGAAACGTGGCAAAACCCTCGGATTTTAGGGTTTGGTGGAGCATCAAGGCCACGCCCACGTGTCAGCGAGGTGGCAAGAGGAGAGGGGAGCCTCGTGGCTTCCTCCGACCTGAAGGAACGAGAGAGAGAAATGTCGGCGAGAGAGAGAGGGGCGGTTGGATATTTTTCGCCGCAGCTTCGCGTTCGAAGCGAGAGGAAATCGCGAGGGACAGAAAGAGAGAAGTGGGGGAGGGTCACGTGTAAGGGGGGATAAAATGGGAAGTGGGCGCGGGGTCATGGGCCGCTTAAAAGAAAAAGTGAAAGAAAAAAGAAAGAAAAAGGAAAAGAGAATAGTGGGCCGGGGCCTTTAAAATGGGCCTTTACATTCTACCCTCCTTACAAAAAATTCCGTCCTCGAAATTTCAGAACAAAATTAAGGCACAACAAACAAATGTGGCTAAGGAACAATGAGACGCTATAAAGTAAGGACAGGTCTACCGACAAACTCTACAACACCTAAGGTCCATGATACTACAAGCAATGAGGTCGTTCAAACTAAAGGATACATATAAGAGAGATGTCATAGATGGTTGCCAAGGAAGAGAAATGTAACCAAGGTTGGAACAGAACTTTCTAGTTGGATGCCTAGGAGTTCAAAAGAATAAGATGTGGAAAGAACTTTTGCATGTACGTCTCATACAGGCGAAAGCTCGAGACATTATGTATCCATGCGATCAATTTGAGTATATTATACGGTATATCCTACTCTTCATATACTGTTCACGAGGTGGTTAGCACGGATATGCATGGGCCACCAAAAATGTAACACCCCGCTCCGGGGTACGACTATTTTTTCACATGTGATGCAGGTCCTGCTAGGTACCAGTGAAAACAATATAGGCTACGAGCAGAGATATACCAATATACTCATATGGAATTTCTCATGAAATTAAACAGGTAATTGTAAATACTTACAATTTAATGTCAGGGTTCTGCAGCTGCTATGAAGTCTGTGTCCTTGCTAAAACTGGGTCCTCATCTTAACTCTGAATCAATACCTGGTGGTGCAACAAAAAGTAGACCTACCAGGTAAATCACAATGATTCTAAAATTTTGGAATTTAAAATATATGAACATGAGAAAACACTAACTAGGGAACGAGAAATGGAAACAGATAACACATTAAGAATTATTCATATCAGGCATACATTGGAATTTAAGACAAACATGTGATTCATTTGATAATTAAAAGTGATATTATCATAGTACTATCATTGTATGTCAAAACTAGGCCGTGAATCATATTGGAGAGTACAAAAACAACCAAGGAGTCCATCGCAGTACCCAGTGGCGCTCACCTGGGCCAGGCCCAAAGCAGTAACGGTAGGGGCCATGAGTCAACAGTGTGGAACTCATTAATTAAGTCCGACGGTACATTAGGGGGTCAGATCCTGATTCAATAATGTGACCCAGGTCGAAACAGCCTGATGTGGTTCAGTCAATAGGAGCGTGGCTCCAGTCGTTCCCGCACTCTCACTAATATGATTTACCCTAAACCCAGTGAGCCTGTAGTGCCAAGTGTAAGTCAAGTGTACAGCTCTATGTGCCTCAGTGCAACAATACATGTATTGATCTATATTGATGTCATTTTAAAACATGATTTCTAAAATAAGACTTGAATTAAATTAAAGCCACATTGGAATTAATATTTATGACGGTGTGCTATGTCATTCTAGTTTCAATCATACTCACTTTCAATTCTATCAATTGTATTTCAATAGTACAGTAACAACACATGTTTCAATTTCATTTTAGTTTACATAGCACACTCTACATATTAATTATTCCTAATGTCAGGGGCCAGTGTGCCTCATTATACTATCCAGAAACATATAGCATTAATAACGTGGAACAATGAAACAATTTAACATGCTTAATATCTGTTAACATCTAACCATGTGGCATTTCAACAAGACTGTCAACAAATAGAATATTCTAAACAGACTATCGCTACAAGATATATAATTTTTAGCATGCTATGTAACTAAAGATGAAAGATAAATAATCTTCGCTAACCTGCAAGTAAATGCGACATCCATTGTCATACTCTTAGAATTTATGGAGAGATGATCAAATGGGGGGAGGGACAATCTGGTGATCTCAGATAAGGTTTCATCATCGATCGTTTTCGGGACTTTACCATTTGTTTTTTTCATAGTTTTATATGATCCTTCGGGCAGCGTTTTATGATCCTATGTTCAGTAAACTTTGATACTTCAGGCAGCGTTCCATACTTTCCAACGGTCTCTGAGGCCAAACCCATCATGATCAATCAGTGGGTAAATTCTAAGCAACCCTACACCTTTTACCAAGCATCAAGTGTAGCAAAAATTATTATCCGACTCTGAAAAGTCCCAACAGATATGATAAGGGAAAAATCCCTAGGGTCAGTAACAAATTTCTGGTCATGGTGACTATTTTCAGTCACACGAAGGTTCTGCAGTTTGCAGCGAGCAAGATGAAGGCCAACAGTCTCGATAAAGAGGGTGAAATCACCTAAACAGCCCGCTTGCAAAGAGGGGAAATGGGTCCTACGGGTCTCGGCCAAGGGGGAGTTCCTTTTCGAAGGCCAATGGGGCTGCGACAAGGCTCGCCAGAGCTCAGAATCATCATTGCAGAAAGGAGGAAAACTAAAACACAATTTTTAAAATCCAAAATTAGAGAATCAAAGGTGATTTTACCTGAGATCGTGGACTGAAGAAGAAATCAGAGAGAAATCCAATCCCAGAACTCAAACCGATACTGATTCCAAAGAAAAACCCAAACTTTTCTTGAAAAATATCACCTTTACAGAAAACCGAAACCCTAGGGGAGCAATCAAGCTTAAATAGGGGTAGCAGGGAACCTGGAAAGCCCAGAGGGAATGCCACGAAGTGATCAGCCTCGAATCGAGGTGAAAACGTGGCTAAACCCTCGGATTTTAGGGTTTGGTGGAGGAGCAAAGCCACACCCACGCGTCAGCGAGGTGGCAAGGGAGAGGGGAGCCTCGTGGCTTCCTTCGACCTGAAGGAACGAGAGAGAAAGGTCGGAGAGAGAGAGAGAGAGAAGGGCGGCAGGATATTTTTCGCCGCAGCTTCGCGTTCGAAGCGAGAGGAAATCGCGAGGGACAGAAAGAGAGAAGTGGGGGAGGGTCACGTGTAAGTGGGGGGAGAAAATGGGAAGTGTGCTCGGGGTCGTGGGCCGCTGAAAAGAAAGAGAAAGAAAAAAAAAGAAAGAAAAAGAAAAAAAGAAAGAAAAAGGAAAAGCGAATAGTGGGCCGGGGCCTTTTAAAATGGGCCTTTACAAATATTCATATATCTGACGATGCGTAGAGCCAATACTAGATATTTCAGAAGTTTTGAGAAGCCCAATTGTATTTATCATCTACTATTACAACTTTAGCTAGCTCAGGTAACCCAATTGCATGCACTTCCATATTAAGTTTTCAAACTTATTTGAAAGATTTAGCGGGGTTTGATGATAAAATCGGCTAATTAGCTATATTATTTTATATTTGTCTTTTACTTGTACACAAATCAGTGTTATAAAAGGCGGTTTCATTATGCGCGCGGTCTAGGAGCGCATAGCGCATAAGCGGATTATGCGGCCAATTATGCGGTTTATGCGAAAATGAATATTTTAGTAAAATAAATAAGCAATAAGTTAATATGTATGTGTTTTTGTATATATTAAATTAAAAAAATCTTAGAAGATAGAAATAAGGAAACAACCATATTAAAATTTAAAAATATGGATTAATTCATATTAAAACATCAATTATCAAGACGATCTATACACAAAATAACTAAAGTCTAACGTATATAGTAATCTACGCACAAGACATAAATATTAAGTTTTACGTCCAAATCAAAAGCATGTCAAATATAAGTAATTTGAAATTAAAAAATTGATTTTTATGCTTAACGGGTCGGGTTTCTTAATGGTTTGAGATTTTCTAGTCGTCGATTATGCACCCGCATGTGCGAATATGCGGACACATAACATTTAGTAGGCCGATTATGCGGCCGACCGCATTATTCGGCCGCATATCTAATTTTTTATGCGACCAAAGGCCGCCTCCTTATATGCGGCCTTATATGCGGCCGCATATAACTTGTTTTAGAACACTGACACAAATAATTGCACTAGCAGATAACTCTATATTCACTGTTGTGAGTATTAGCTCGGTTAATATCACCTTTTTTACCGTCGGTATCTATTTTATTTCTGCCTAAATTTTCATTTAATCTGATTTTTGTTAATCAGCTGATATTATCTTTAAACTACTTTGCAATCTTCTTTTCTATTTATTATGTATTTCAAGAGATTGTAATGAAAAAGATGATTGATACATAGCATAAAGCAGGAGACTTTTTATTACTTGTATGTAGAAATTAATGAGTGGCTTGTTGTTCTGACATTACTTCTACTTTCATCACGCATTGTAAATTAAGTTATTAAAATTAAGTTTTTTACATCTTGTGTTTGTAGTTTGTCTCAAGGTTTGAGAACTCGTTTTCGGCTTTGGGTATTGGAAAAATTATAGGTTTTAGATAGTTTCCCTTGTTTTGTAGTTTCATAGATTCGTTTCGATTTTTCTTGCTTTGGATGTATAGTTTTGGGTTTCGATTTTAGCTTCAGTGAGTTTGTTATAAATGTGTTGAAATATGTATACCCTCATGACAATTATTATAATTGTAACATATTGTTCGAAATAATCTATTATACAAATGAGGGCTTTTGTCCCAGTTACAAGTTGACTGGGACAAAGGATTGACCATGTGTGCGTTACCTCATCTTGGTGGGGCCCCCAAAAGTCAACCACAAAAAACCCAAAGTTGCACACACATTCAAATACCCCTAATTCAAATAACTTTCCTCTTTTACCCTCCGACGATACCGACACACACATTTCTCACTTCTTGTCGGTTGCGTGCGTGCACCGCATCCTGTTCGTGTGGGTTTTTTGCGCCTGCAATGTGTGCACGGGTTATTTCTAGTAGTAAGATATTTGGTGATTCTTTATTTATGTGATTATTTGATACAATTGAGTTTGTATGAATGTTATTTTGTGATTGCATAGATAAAGTTTTTGGAACTGTGTGAGGACATTGGATCATGATGGAATCATGATAATGAGGCCTAATTGATCCGCTTAAGCTCAAATCCTAAATGTTCCTGGTCGTAGGAATATCAAAAAATGACATTCTATTTATTATGTATTTCAAGGAAGGATCGTTTTTGTGACTTATGCGGATATGATCCTAAGGGAGAATCGTAGGTTTGGGATTGTGTTTGTTTGGTTGAGGGTGTTTCATTAGCTATGGCGTATGAGATGAAATTTGAGGTCACATCTATAGTTTGAGTTTGTATATGGGAGGATGACTGATGGGAAGCAGATGTCGAATGACACCAATTTTCTAAGACAGAGAAAACTTATTGAGAACTAACTTATGAGTAGATGGAAGGAGATTTGTGGAGAAATATAAATTATTTCGTTTTAAATACTAATCTAAAGGTACATGGTTTCTCTTATAGGAGAGAAAATACACAAAAATAGGAAACTAAAAGAATATGAAACTTACAGCTAATTAGCCTGCTAATTAGTTACATTCCTATTTAGATATTTGACCTATTCTATATTTATATCAATTAGTTACTTTCCTAGATTAGATATTTGACCTATTCTATATGTACACCAAAATCTCTACAAATTCGGTAGCATCTCAACAGAATCTTCCAACACTCCCCCCAGGCTGAAAAGATGTCTTCCACCTTCCGCTTGCTAGCTAAATCATCAAATCTTCTTTTAGGAAGCCCTTTGTAAGTATGTGTGCAATTTGATCTGTGGTCGGGACAAATGGCATGCAAATGACTCCATTCTCAATTTTTTATTAATGAATTGCTTGTAACTATCATGTGCTTTGTTCTGTATTGGAGCATTGGATTATGAGCAATTAGGATTGCTGCCTGGTTGTCGAAGTAAACGTCCATATGTGAGGGGGCGGTGACCTTCAGTTCTTCCAACATTCTTCTGATCCACTTTACTTCTCAAATCCCATGAGTTAGTGATTTAAAATTTGTCTCTGCACTACTTCTGGCTAGTATGTTCTGCTTCTTGCTTTCCCAAGTAACTAAGTTACCTCCCACAAAGCCGGAGGTTGAGCTTGTGTCAGTAACATTACTAGCCTAATTAGCATCAGTATAAACCTCCACTGACATGCTTTTGATACAATGATCCCTTACCATGCCTTTCATTTAAATACTTTAACATCCTAAACATAGCTTCAGAGTGTTCTCGTCCTAGATGAATTGGCTTGCTGTACTTATAGCACAGGCTATGTCTGGACGAGTATGTGATAAATAAATCAGTCTTCCAGCGAGTCTCTAATATTGTTCATTGCTCCCACATCTTCAGCATTGGCAGGTTCTAACTCATTTGGTTCAATCAGAGTTTCCTCTGCCTTTCACCTGAGTAATCCTGTCCCATTCAATAAATCAAGTACAAACTTGCGTTGGTTGATCAGAATTCCCCTTTTGATCTTGCAAACTCCATTCCGAGGAAATACTTCAAAGAATCTTTGATGTCAAAGTCATATGCAAGTTTCTTCTTTAATCTTTCCAACTGAGCATTATTGTCACTTGTTCAGATAATATCATCTACTTACACAATTAGAATAGCAATTTTACCATCTATTGAATGTTTATAGAACAAGGTATAATCTACTTGACTTTGTTGATATTGATGACCCTTTACAGTTGTCCTAAACGTTCAGAGTCTTCAGACCATGCTTACCATGCTTCCGGAGACTGTCTATGGCCATATAAGGACTTTTCATCTTGCATACTTTGTTTTTGTCAAGCTTTCCTTCAAATCCAGGTGGAAGGATCATAAACACTTCTTCTTTTTATGTCCTTATTTAAAAATCATTTTTTACATCTAACTGGTGTAAAGACCAGTTAGCATTCACGGTCAGGGATATAATAACTAAGATTGAGTTCAATTTTACCACTTGGGCAAATGTTTCTTAGTAATTAATAGGTTTGGGTGAAACCTTTTGCAACGAGCCTCGCCTTGTATTTTTCTATGTTTCTATCAGCTTTACATTTGACAGTAAATACCCATTTACATCCTACTAGCCTTTTCCTTTAGGTAAGTCAACAACCTCCCGGGTATCACTTCTCTTGTATTTCTTTCAAAACTGCTAACTTCCAATTTGGATCATCCAAGGGTTCCTTAACATTTCTTGGAACAAACAAGTGAGAAATATTAGTGGTAAGTGCTCTATGTTTTCCAGAAATTTTTTTGTAAGAGAGATATTTGGAAATGGGATGATTGGTACATGTTCTAGTTCTTTTTCTGATGGCTATGGAAGTTTTCTAGATCAATAAGAGCAAGTGAAAAGGGAATGTAGTTTAGAGTGGAATTACCTGAAATTTCCGAAGATCCATCACTCGAAAGTTCTGACTGGTCTTATGCTAGAATGATATGTGATTCTTTTGCTTCATTCTTTGTATCTCTCCAAGTATAAGCTAAAAACTCCTTATTTGATTGTGGTATTTCTCGACCAGTCTGTGATTCATCTAGTGTGTCATCTATTGGCCAGTAGATCCATCATTTTCAAAATCTTGTATATGAATTTCTTGCACAGGAACAGTTTTTGAAATAGGAGTAGAGGGAGATTCTAAAATAGTATTAGGTAAGGTTTTAGTGATCCAAACTTATCTTCAACTTGTTCATTCTATATGTGAAGAGAGTTTTTGCTAAAAATGGTATGTTTTCCAAAAAAAATGGCATTTATACTTACATGTGCATTCTTTGTTATAGGGTTATAACATTTTTATCCCTTTTTGTTTGGTGTGTAACCAATGAAAACATATTTTTTTGCCCTAGGTCGAGTTTTGATCAAAAGTAACTAGGTAGGTGTACATATACGGTGCTACCGAACTTTTTTATTGGAGGTCGGTATAAAGTCATGATATGGAATTTTTTTTCCTGAAAACAATCCAAGGAAGAGATGTACTGTAAAAGTAGTGTAGGCATCTTATTAATCAGATAGGATGCTGTTGAAACTGCATCTTCCTAAAAATATTTTGGAATATTCATAGAAAACTTAATTGCATGTGCAAGTTTGAACACGTATTTATTTTTGCTTCCAGTAATTCTATTTTGTTTAGGAGTATCACGACATGTAGATTGATGATGAATATCTTTATCTTTTAAAAAATGTCCAAATGCTTATTAAAATGCTCAGAGCCATTGTCGGTATGAAAAATACTGTGTTTTTGTTTGAAACAGATTTCAAATCATGTTATAAAAATCTTTAAATAATTTTTTTACATCAGATTTTTCACGCATCAAATACACCAAACATAGTCGTGTGTGATCATCAATGAAAGTGACAACCCACTTCTTATTAATTGGGTTGTAATTTTTGAAGGACCCCAATTATTACTATGAATCAGATAAAAAGGTTATAAGGCACAGTATGGTTTAGAATTGTAAGAAGTCAGTTGACTTTTTGCTAACAAAACTTTCACATTGAAATGATGAAGAATCCAAATTTTTGAATAAGTCAGGAAATAAATGTTTAAGATATGAAAACTAGGATGTCCTAGCTTAAAATACCATGGCATAGTTTTATCACAGACTGACACTGAACTCTTAGAACTGAAGCTAGGAGTCCTTTTATTACTGAAGAGGCGATCATTGAAGTAGTAAAGACCCTATATCATTCTAGCATTGCCAATCATCTGGTTCTGAAATAGGCAATGAGAACAAAGAAAGTGACATGACAATTAAAGTCCTATGATATCTGACTAATATGTAACAAGTTACATGTAAGTTTAGGAACTTTTACTTGGCCTGCAATTGATGAAAACTATCATTTGCAATTCAAATTTTTTTAACTACCAGAACAAGGTGAATATGTATGAAACAAATGAGAAAAACTAATCATATGATCAGCAGCACCTGAATCAATAATCCATGGTATAGTGTTTAAGGAATTGGAAAGGGCATTAGGATTACTACTTGTTTGAGCCAAGAAAACATTAGGAGTACTAGACGTTGAATTGGACTTTAGCAGCTTAAGAAGTTGATTTATATGTTCTATAGAGAAGGAGACTGATTCTGCTTCATTTGCTGAAAGCATTCCTTTATTTGGTTTCTCACCAGATCTGGTACCTTTCCAATTTGCTGGTTTACGTAAATATCCTGTGTATGATGGCGTTTACTACAGAGATTGCATCACACATGGGTTCTATCATCAGTCCGCTATACACAAGTATTGGTCCTATGACTTGCAGCATAAGTGGCAACCAAAGCCGGGTCCTCTAAAGTGCCTGCAACAGAACTAGCAAGTTCCTTCTTGCTAAGCATGGCAGTTTGACGTGTCTCTTTGCATCTTACGTTTGAAAAAACTTCACTAATAGGGGGTAGAGGCTTTCTACTTATTACAGGTCAAGCAGAGAGAAAAATTCCCTACTCTAGTATTATGTGGAGAAATATAAAGTATTTCTTAATGAATAATAATATGAAGATACGTGGTTTCTCTTATTGGAGAGAAATACATAAAAATAGGAAACCAACAACAGTAAACTAACAACTAATTTGCTTAGAAATCTATCAATTATTTACATTCGTAATTTCGATATTTGGCATATTCTATATTTATGTCAATTTGTTACTTTCCTTGTTTAGATAATTGACATGTTCTATATTTACAACAAAATCTCTACAAATTCAGTAATATCTAGTAATATCTCAACTGAATCTTCCAACATGATTTGTATTACAGAGGTCACTTGAAACCTAAATACTGCTGAATGAAAGCGTGCTGATACTAGCTTCTACAATCAAATGGTGAACGGCATGGGGCATGAAGTTGCGTGCACATGATATGGTGCTAAATATGACTATGGTCAAGCCGTTATGTGATTGCTTGACAAAGCTCTATTTGGGAACTAACAACCTTAACGGGAAAACGTTGAGGACTTCAAGGAAATTTATCATGTGAAAAACACTATAGCTAATGATTAGGTGTAATGCTTTGTTGTCACTTTTCTAAACTCATCCATGATTATCAAAGCAGTGTTGATGTCCATGATTTTTTCCTCTTGACTTGTTTTGTTTTAATTGTATTAACGGAACAGTCCTTTTCGCTTGAGAGTAGCAACTTGTTACTTCTGATCTAATTCCACTTTCACAAATTCGAAGACGCAAACTCTATTATTCATGTTATATAGTCTGAGGACAATCATGTGTTACTTTGCATGATCACCAGTCACATACACTTTCCAGGCTATCAATTTCGTATTTCTTGGACCCTAGAGGTCATTATAAGTGGATTAATTTAAAGTCGTTATTGTGTTCAACACATAAGATGATTTGTGTTCGTGAATTTTCAAAAAGATGACATCGTGCGAAGAACCATTAGGAGTTTGGATATGAGGCTTTAATAAGAAATATCAAGGCGATCTTCAAAGTTCAAACTGCAGCATTGGGATGTAAGGTCATATGTGAAAATGTGAGGTGTATCGGCAAAAGTTGGATACCAGCCTGACGGGAGATATTTTGGTGTAAGGACAGTGCAGTGAAGCTCTGGACATTTTATAATAGAACAAAAGTGGCATCATTGCCTATTATGTCATTTATTCGGTCATTTGAAATACATTAACTGGCATATATTCAAAATTTGCCTTGTAATATAGAAAGTCAAAAGAAATAGTTTGCACTGAGGTTTCTGTGAGAAATCTCATCTTAGCTATGCTGTATGTTCTGCAGTGAGTTACTAAGTATCTTTTATGCTATTTGTGAACTGAGCTGGCTAGCTGGTTAACTGCTTATGTTTTTGTCAATATTTTACAACCTACAATCATTTGGATGAACATCAAGCATTGGGTTTCCGACTGTTCTGTTTAGGTTGAAAACTAAAGTGCTTACCGTTTTATGCTGTTCCATTTCTGAATAGATGGCATTGTTAATGCTACTGTGCATTCTGCTAATTGATTTCAGAGTTCTGCTTTGTAGGTTTTTATTCAGAAGGTCCCTAATGATCAGGGTAAAAAGTGCTTGAAGTTGATCAATATCGACCATGTTGCATCTTCAATTGTTGTTCATGGATTGAGAATAGTGCCCACTGCTTCAAGTTATGTTTTCAAGTATCTATCTCGGATACTTGCAACATTCTCTGAATATCTTAAAGATCAAAATGTGAAATCTCACTTGGTACAAGAATCTAACTTCTGGAAGGTAATACTGTTATTTAGTATAATTTAACTTTATCCTGTATTCTGTTTGTTGACAACTATGTATTGATGCCTAGCAGAATGGTCTTGCTAAGTAGTCGGTAAATGTTTTCAGCTCTCATGTTCTCAGTGTGTCAATCAATCCAAATGGAACATGAACCCTTTGGGGGATAAACATAACAATGCATTTTTTGAACAACAGAGCATTGCTCTAAACAATTCCTAGCATTATCTAGCAGTTTTTTTTTTGCATTAAAATTGTATTTTGGTATTGCAATATAATCATGAAATTGATCTATACACTGAATGGATGTGTCATTGATCAAACAGGCATATTCTTTGAATTGATTATAAAAGCAATGCATATCAGGAGTTACAATTTGTTTACCAAAAGTATTTTGTGATGTTTAAGATTTATTGAAACAGTGTTAGCATAATTTTAGCACTTTCTAGGTTACTAGCTCATGGTGAGAAAATTCCTTTAATACTATGATTCTGCAGGAACTTGGGATTTCATTAATCCTTTCATGCTACTATTTTGCTACTTCTCGATTTTTCTTGCAGGATAGCTGGAAGCTTTGGATGTTTAGTTGGATGAGCAAGCAATTTGGGATATGGGATTCAACAGTGATACCTCTTGTCTGTGCACTTACTAGTTCACGTTTTGTTCACTATGTTTTTTCCATGGCCATTATCAAATAATTAGTTAACACAGAAGGTTAAGCTGATCCAGTTGTTGGGTGGCAGTGTTCATCAAACAAACTTGTGAACACCACCCACACAAGTTGATGCTGCAGTATGGAGTAACCAAATATTGCTGGCTTATTCCTAGTGGAATACGAAAAAGTTAACCCATATGATTAGTGTCTTCTCCTTTGTTTCCCCTCTTGCACAATATCATAAAGCATCTGGATGTTGCTGAATTAGTCAGCTCTCCTCCATTTCTGTGACTAATATTAAGAATCTTAACCTAACCTCGCAGATGTCGGTTCTTATACACTAGATTGCACTAGTATGGGTATGAGATGCATCTACGATATGATATTATACACAGGTACTGACATCTTGCGAGACTCATATATGGGCACATTATGGTTAAGGAGTTAAAAATATATGTGCATCTGAGTTGATGCTGTTTATCAATAATTGTAAGGCCATGATGGTTTAAGAAACTCGATTAAATAATATTATCATAATCTTTCATCAATGATGGTGATAAAATAAACACATTTGTAAATCAAATTAAGGCTACTATTTATTCATTATATTTGAACTTTAAGATCTCGGGTACATTTTTGCAAGTTTTTGATATGCGTCAGATATATTTAAATTTTATAATATGTTATAGGAGTCTCTAGCAAGTATCCAAATGCCCGACTATTGGGTTCATGCCAGATATGGATGGATTGAAATATCTGAGCAACTCCTCTGATTAAATTTATTTCAAATGGTAATTTCCCTTGTTAGCGCGTAAAATTTTCCAAATACTAGCACCTAACTTACATGTAAATTATTTTTTAAGATGCATGTGTGGAGAAGTCATTTTTGTGAAAGGAGCTATGAAAGTCACAGGCAACATGAAACAAGCTGAGCAGAATCTTGTTGGTTTGCATTTCTCCTACCTTTTTCTTTTTCAATTTTCTGCTTTGGACAATTGCTAGAAAATAGCTCAAACAAGGTCTTCCCTACTCTAATCTCATACTTTGCTGTGTATTTTTAGTCCTTTCTGTTCTATTTGGCACAACTAATTCTTTTACTGTTTTGAGAAAGAATCTCATCCTGATGCGTTGTAACGACCTGGTTTCTAAAGGTCATCACAAATTATAATAATATGCAAGTCTTGTTGGGTACCGGTGAAAACAAAATAGGAAAAGTAGAAAATAATACCGACTTTAGAAATATAACTGTACGAGTAATTTTAGAAACTTTGTGCACTGTCCAAAGAGACGAAAGCAAAAATCTTCTACTAAACCTGAAAAAGAAAATATACAACTGAATTAAAAAGTAGATTACACCTCAACCAAGCTAACGGTTTATATACCAAACAAAGGCAGTTTCAATATCGCTGAGCAAGGAAAATGATCTACTAAACCGAAAATGTAACAAGTTATGAATGTTTTAAGTGTTGATTAAAGTTTAACCAACCATTCTAGGTCGGAACTCCTGTCCAAGGGAGCGAGGAGCAGTAGCAGGTTATGTAGTGTAGCCTCGTTATCAGTGTGAATAACGGAAAAAATGAATATAGATATCTCTCATTCCATAAGAAAGAGGAAAAATTTATAATGGCCTTTCGTTCCATAAAAACCGGAGGAAAACAGATACTTGTAATATGCACCACTTCTGTAAAAAAGAGTGGAAAAAAGAGTGGAAAAAAGAATGCATTAAACCATTATCGCAACCGCACCCTTTGGACAGTGAGCAATGTAAGGGTTTTGTGACCGTGTTGTAGTTGTCTATTTGTTCTTAAGTTGTCTAAGTTTCATGTTGTCCTAAATTATATAATTAGACTATATGCATCAAGTCTAGGGTTATACCATGTTCTCTCTGAAATGTTCCATTTCCCTATGATAGCATGTTCTCTGTGACAGTTCTCTATGGTTACATGCCCTTGTGACAAGTAGCGGTAACAAGTTGCAATTATGGGATGTCCAAACTTGTTTATGCATAGATCCCAATTTATGTAACTTAGCAATCTTATTATTGCAGTTCGATTACTTGTAAGTGAGCCAAACACTCTAATAATTCTAAAGGAAATCCTTTAAACTCAGTTCTGAAGACAATAACCTGTTTAAAAGGGTGGTGGGATCAGATTCCCTTTCTCGGCATATTAAGTCAACATCTATCAGCCTGGAGGGATTCCATTGCAATATATATACCGAACAAAACATTAATTAGCCGCAAAGCCCAAAAACTACCAAGCCCACTGCAAGTAACGTAAGGAGTGAAGAGGCAACAAATCACACAAAACCCAGGGCCGAAAACCAAACCAACAGATCAGCCAAGTAGGACAAATCGGCCCAAAACCTCTGGTCCAACGGCTAAAGGCTTCAAGACCAAGATCAAAGAAACAATGGTAGGCCAATCCGAAGGCAAGAAGCAGCGGTGAACCAAAGTATTGACAGCCCATAGGAGCCATGTAAGGAAAACCCAGGCGGCAGCAGTGCTGCCGCAGAATGACGATGGCAGGGAAAGCCCCCTGCGGCTGACGGGATAGCCAAAACCCAACCAATACAGATAAAGAAAAGGCAGTGACGAGAGTCACCGTGGAACTCAAACAGGCTTGTTGATAGTTGTACACATATGGAAAAATCCCTAGACAATTTGCGAATCATCACTTCCCCAAACATCCCGAAATCCAATAAATCTAAACAATCGAAATCCAAATAATTTCAAAAATTATGAAGAAATACTAAACCTAATAACTTGGAGAAGATGTACTCTACCTCAACATGTGATGGCTGAGAAATCAAAACCAAAACAAATGCTCAAATCCAGAAATCCTTTGTTTTGAAATCAGAAATTTTAAGAGATTTCTGCATGAAAACCCTAGAAAATAGTATCCGTTTATATAGAAGAGAGAGTAGGAGAAAACGTGTGAGCCAATAATCTCAAAGAGGAGTTTGTTTTAGAAAGAGAGAGCGACTAGGCTTTTCAAATTGAGGGGGGGCTTGCTCTGTCGAAGAAAGGGAATCCCTGAGGGTTTCTTGTGGGCTTTGTCTAAGTTGAATGAAGAAAGGGAATAAGAGGGGAAGAAATGTGGTTTAGTTGGGCTTTAAATTGAGCTTGGGAATTTTAGAATGAAAGTAAATGGGCTTGAGTGTTGGGCTTTAAAACTAAAGAAGAAATGGAAATAAGGAGGAAAAAAGCAATGGTGAGACAAGGCTTGGCAGGCCGTGGGCCCAAGGAAACGAGTGGGCCAAGTACTTGCGGGCTTAAAAAGTAAAAGAATTAAAGAGGGGAAACTTAAGAAAAAGAAAGAAAGGTGAGGAAAGTTAGAGAAAAAATATTTTATAAAAAATATGAGGGAAAATGTTAGAAAATTCCTAAAAATATTGGTCGTTACACACGGTTCTGCAATTTGGCCCGTCAGGGATGTTTTTGTAATTTTTCAGTTTTCAAGGGCTTTTTTAATTTTCAGCTTTAGGGTTATTTCAGTAATATTATTATTTTCAGTTTAATATTTAAATAGGTCTTGAGGGGGATTAGATGTGTGTTGAATCTTGAGAGAAAAAACTCTTTATTGGAGATTGCTGTTTCGTCTATAATAGAAGTTTTGGAGAGTGGTCAACCTCTCGAACGTGACCAAGGGAGAGCGAGTCCCTCTCGAAAGTCTTTGTATTCTTTTCTATTCCAATTTATTATCAATATAAATCTCACATTTCCACCAAATCATCCATATTAAACCCTAAAAATCCTCTTATCCACTCAAAATCCCACCTTTCCACCAAAACCCTAATTTTATCAATCAAAACCCTTGTGAATCCTATCAATTTGATATCAGAGCACTATGATCCATGTCGACGAGGAAAGTTGAAGCTTCGGAGGAGGGATTCGATCGCAAAGTGGACGATCTGATTAATTTCAACAAAGAAGGCTTTTCAAAGTTGAGGAAGCAAATCCATGAGACGCACTGTAAAATTTCAGCAATTTTTTGGCCTCCGAGGGGGACCACGAGTCTGAATCTGAAAGAAAATGAGACCAACGACGCGGATCGGGACGAGGAGGCAGCAGACAACCAGACAGGGGGCGACGCGTCCTCCCTAACCGTGGTTCCTTGGCCACCCCTGAAGGGTGCTGCTGAGCCCCTGCAGAGCTCGAGTTGCCCCTGCAGGGCCGGCTGGGCCCTGCCATTGCCCTGCGGGGCCGGCGGCCCATCAACGCCTGCTCGCAGGACTGTGGGCCCATAGGACCTTCACACAGTTTTGCTTGGCCTAACATGGCCAGACGACAATTTTCAGAAACTCGCATTGGCCCGTCGACACTTTTGCAGGGTCCCATGGCCCATGGCTTGAAATGGATGACCTCCCGAACACGGATGTTTCTGTTTTGGATGTGGAGGGCATTCAGCCGGGCTACATGAACACCGTGACATCTATTCGGATATCGTTGAGGACGTTGGATACCAATCTTATCCTTTTGACACAGTAGAAGATATGCAACCAACTTGGAATAACGTGGCCCACGGACTACATGCACCACCCTGGGTTGCCCTTGCAGGGTTTGCCGGGCCCCGCAGGGGCGGCTGTGCCCTTCCATTGCCCTGCGGGGCCGGCGGCCCATCAACACATGCTCGTAGGCCTGTGGGCCCGTAAGGGCCTTCATGCAATTTTGCTCGGCCTGCCATGGCCCGACGACCGTCTTCAAGACTCCCATTGACTCGTCGACACTTTTGCGGGATTCCATGACCCATGGTTTGTAAATGGATGACCTCCCGAATACGGACGTTTCTATTTTGGATGTGGATGGCCTTCTGTCGGACTATGTGATCACCGTGATATCTAACCGGGTGTCGTTGATGACGTTGGAGACCAATCCTATCCTTTTGACACAGGAGAAGCCAGTCAACCCACTTGGAGCAGAGTGGCCCACGTACAACATGCACCACCTTGAGGACAAGGTTGTTTTTCGAAGGCGGAGTAATGATGCGTTCTGCAATTTTGGTCCGTTAGGGACTTTTTTTTGTAATTTTCCAGTTTTCAAGGGTCGTTTTGTAATTTTCAGCCTTAGAGTTATTTCTGTAATTTTGTTATTTTCATTTTAGTATTTAAACACGGTTTGGGGGCATTAGATGTGTGTTGAATCTTGAAAGAAGAAAATCTTTATTTGAGATTGTGGCTTCGTCTCAAATAGAAACTTGGGAGAGCGGTCCACCTCTCCAACATGGCCAAGGGAGAGCAAGTTCCTCTCGAAAGATCTCAAGTCATCTTTGTATTCTTTTCTATTCCAGATTATTATCAATAAAAATCTCACCTTTCCCCCAAATCATCCCTATCAAATCCTAAAAATCCATTCTTTCTACCAAAAACCATTATTTTATCCATCAAAACCTTAGCAGATCCTATCACATTCGCATCCTTCTAATTCTTAGAGGATATTATATACTCATCCATCTTTACATTGGACATATTTCTTGAGTGTTCCATTTTCGGTTAGGCGGGTCAAATGCCTCTTAGCCGGCCACAGCCAAACATCGGAAACCACCCATTCTTGTTCAACTATTTGCTTACAATTCTACCAATTGGCAAGTCCTGCGGATTTGTGGGGAACAGTCACATTTTCCCACATTCTGAAACTAGTAGTATCATTATCCGCTTTTTTTCTTCTCTCTTTTTCAGACATTCAATTGTAGCATCACATATTCTTTGCCCCGCCAGAACAAAAGGCATTTTACGCCCATGGGGCAGCAAATAATACTCTTGGTAAAATTTCAAGATTCTTTGCCTGTGCATCTCCAGAATAACTTTTATGACATAGACCTTCATCTAATATTACCATACAAAATGTGGAAAATGCAAGCAGTTTGTCACGCCCCACAACCCGGGGTCGCATCATGTTTCGCAAAGGATAGCAGGTCCTGCAGATAACTAGTGAAAACAATCTAGACACAAGCAGAGATGTATCAAAATGCTTAACAAAATTTTTCATTTATATATATGAACGAGTTTACAAAAATGATGTACATCATGTTAAAAGCACGTTTACAAAAAGCTATACATCATGCTATAAGCATGCACAACAAAAGTACATTTGCCACTAATACAAAAATACATATTCTTCCTCACTCAAAAGTCAGCTGGGTCCACAAACTCTGGTGTCTTCTCTATATTTGGATCAACACCCGGTGGTACAACAACAATGACGGCCCACTAGTAAATCACAATGATTCTAAAAAATTTGGAATTTAAATATATGAACATGAGAAAACATTAGCTAGGAAGCAGTAACTGAGAACAATAACAGACTAGTTAATATTGCATTGGCATTTAAGACTAACATGCAGCTCAATTAAAGGTAACAATATCATGGTTCATTTATTCTATGCCAAACCTAGATCGTGAATCATATTGGAGAGTACAGAAACAACCAAGGAGTCCACCTCAATACCCAGGGGCGCTCACTTGGGACATGCCCAAAATAGGGACGGTAGGAGTCATGAGTCAACAGTGTGGAACTCGATAATTAAGTCCGATGGTACAATAGGGGTCAGATCCTGATTCAAGATGTGACCCAGGTCGGAACTACTTGATGCGGTCAAGTCAATAGGAGCGTGGCTACAGTTGCTCCCGTACTCTCTCTAATATGATTTACCCCAAAACCTGTGAGTCTGAAGTGCCAAGTATATAATAGTGTACATCTCTCAGTGCTTCAGTAATAGTCCAAGTGTTATTCTACATAATGATTAAGCATGATTTCCAAGTTGAATTTAAATTCTAAAGCCACATTAAACTCAATTCGTATATTAGTGTGCTATGACATTCTGGTTTCAATCACATTCTCATTCGTTCTAAATATATAAGTAATTCACTGAATTTCAAATCATAATTTACATAGCGCACCTAATATACCAACTACACCAATGTCATGGGCCACTAATTAATTCCATAACAACTAATGATGAAAAAGTATCATCATAATACTTAACATATTTTAAGAGTGCAGAAATTAGACAATTAATAACATGATACTTTATTATGCTACACAAACTGAAACTTGAATATAAATAAAAGTAAGAGTGAACATGCAAATAAAGACATCGTCCATAATCATACTCTTTAGAATTTATAGGGGGATGGTCAAATGGGGGGATGGACAATCTGGTGATCTCAGATAGTTTTTCATCATTGATCAATTCGGGACTTAACCATTTATTAATGGTTTTTATATGATCCTCCAGGCAGCTTTTTATGATCCTAGGGGCAGTAAATTTTGATCCTTCAGGCAGCGTTTTTCCATACTTTCCAACGGCCTTTGAAGCCAAGACCCATCATATTCAATCATTGGGAGATTTCTAAGGCCAACATACACATATACCAATTATTATCCAATTCTGAAAATCCCAACAGAAATAATAAGGGAAAAATCCCTAGGGTCAATAACAATTTCTGTTATGGAGACTGTTTGCAGTTATAACATAGTCCCAAAATATTTCTGCAGAGAAAAGAATTAACTGGATAAATCCAGTGAAGGGAAAATGCCCAAAACAGCCGCAGGCAAGGAAAAAACAGATTCTACCCATTTCAGACAAGGGGCATGTCTAACAGAAGCTAATTCGAGAGTCAATAGGGCTGCGGCGAAGTTTGCCGCCTCGCCCGGTGCTCAGATTCATCATCGTAGAAAGCTAAGGGGGGCAAAATCATAACTTTAAAATCCAAAATTTAGAGAATCAGAGTGATTTTACCTCAATTCGTGGACTGATGAAGGATCCAGAAAGAAAACCCAATTACAGAGTCCAAAACCGAAATCAGATTCCAGAGAAAACCCCAGATTTTACTTGAAAATTTCTGTTTTGCACAAAAACGAATCCTAGGGCTCAAATCGAGCTTAAATAGAGATGGAAGAAGACCTGAGAGGCTAAGAGAGATGCCACGAACACACCCAGCCTCGAATCGAGGTGAAATCGTGTCAAAACCCCTCGGATTTAGGCTTCGGTGGAGAAAGAGGGGAGCTACGCGTGTATCATGACGTGGAGAGAGGAGAATGGGCTGAAGTATCCTTCGGGTTGAAGGAACGAGAGAGAGGTCGGTGTCGGTGAAAAGTGAGAAGGGTGGCGGCATTCTCCTTTTTTTTGTTTGCCGCTGGCTGCTTTTGCGAGAGAGGGGATCGGGGAGAGAGAATGAGTGGGAGAGGGGGGTCACGTGAGGGGGGGGATAAATTAAAGGTCCAACGGACCTTTACATTCTATTCTCCTTACAAAAAAATTCCGTCCACGGAATTACAAAAACAAAACAAAGATAAGATACAATAAACAAATGAGAAAAACGCTCTCGCATTTCGTCCTCCCTTTCCCAGGTGGATTCCCCCGGAGAGGCTCGATACCACATCACTTTCACCAGGTTGACAACTATGTTTCGAAGGGCCTTCTGCTGACGATCAATGATCCGCACTGGTTGCTGTTCATACGTCAGACCTGATCTCAGAGTGATCAACAACATGTCACGGGTCTCCTATATACTTGCGCAACTGAGATATGTGGAACACATCATGCACTCTTTCCAAGGATGGAGGAAGTGCAAGCCTATATGCCACTTCACCCACGCGCTCCAAGACATCAAAAAGTCCAATATAATGAGGGATGAGCTTCCCTCTTTGTCCAAATTGGATCATGCCCCTAGTAGGAGATATCTTCAAGAAAACATGATCACCAGGCTGGAATTCCAAGTGTCTTCGCTTCGCATCTGCCCAGTGCTTATACCGATCCTGTGCCACTTGAAGTTTCTCCCTGATAGTGCGCACAACATCCACCGCTTCTATAATCATTTCTGGTCCCATCAACTCCCTGTCACCCACGTCATCCCAACTCAGGGGTGAACGACACTTCCTTCCATACAATGCTGCAAAAGGAGCCATGCCGATACTGGCCTGGTAGCTGTTGTTATATGCAAATTCCACGAGATGAAGGTGATCTTCCCACGATCCCTTGAAGTCTAGCATACATGCACGCAGCATATCTTCTAAGATCTGAATAGTGCGTTCAGATTGACCATCTGTCTGCGGATGATAAGCTGAACTAAAACTCAGGTGTGTCCGCAGATGATCCTGTAAGCTCTTCCAAAAATGTGACGTGAAACGATTGTCTCGATCAGAAATGATGCTTACAGGAACTCTATGAAGTCTAACAATCTTTTCCATGTACTTCTTGGCAAGTATTGCTGTGGATTGGCCAACTCTGGAGGGAATAAAATGTGCTGACTTAGTCAGTCGATCAACAATTACCCAGACAGCATCATTATGCTTCGTACTTCTAGGTAGTCCAGTCACAAAATCCATCGGTATGTGCTGCCACTTCCATTCCGATATAGGTAAAGGCTGTAATAAACCAGCAACACGATGATATTCAGCCTTAACCTGCTGGCACACCATGCACTTCGCTACACTCATGGCAACACTTTTCTTCATACCGTGCCACCAATAATGTTGCCTCAGGTCCTTATATATTTTGGTCCCACCTGGATGAACGGAATATGGGAAACTATGTGCTCCTTTCAACAATTCTTCTCGAATATCTCCAGACGGCACACAAATTCTGCTACCATATCGCAAGACACATCTTCATGAATTCGGAATTCTGGTTTCTGACCTGCCAACACCAGATTTTTAATCTTCTGCAACTTCTCATCATTTGCCTGAGTCGCCTTGATTCTATTTACCAGAGTGGACTGAATCTGCATATTCTTCAACGAGGAAGTCAACCCAGGCAAAACTACATCTCCATCATCTCACTGATCTCTTGTTGTAGCCTCAATTGAGTCGTAAGCGTCATTACCATTGGGAGACGACTCAGCGCATCAGGTACAACATTGACCTTTTAAGGATGATATTGAAGGTCAATATCATAATCTGCCATCAACTCTATCCACCGGTGTTGTCTCATGTTAAGCTCCTTCTGAGTGAAGATATACTTCAAACTCTTATGATCTGTGAATATCTTCACATGCTCTCCTAACAAGAAATGTCTCCACATCTTCAATGCGAAAATAACCGCCGCCAACTCCAAGTCATGTGTAGGATAATTCTTCTCATGGTTCTTCAACTGTCTGGATGCATAAGCTACAACACTGCCATGTTGGTGTAATATACATCCAAGTCCATTTCCTGATGCATCACAAAATACTTCAAATCCTCCCGTCCGATCAGGAATAACCAAAATTGGGGCGGCTGTCAATCTCTTCTTTAGCTCCTGGAAAGAATCGTCACATGCCTTGGACCAAACGAACACTACATCCTTTCTCGTTAATCGCGTCATAGGCTCCGCGATCTTCGAGAAATCTTTAATAAACATTCGATAATAACCAGCCATCTCCAAGAAGCTGCGTATCTCTGTCACGGTCCGTGGAATAGGTCAGTTCTGAACAACTATCACTTTTCCAGGATCAAGAGAGATTCCTTCTCCAGACACCACGTGTCCTAAATACGCCACCTTGTCCAGATAGAATTGACATTTGCTAAGTTTGGCGAACAATTGGTGTTGTCTCAGAGTTTCCAGGACCTTTCTCAAATGTTCGATATGCTCTTGGGTGTCCTTCGAATATATCAGGATATCATCAAGATAGACAACCACGAACTTATCCAAATACTTATACATCACTAGGTTCATTAGGCTCATGAATACTGCTGGAGCATTGGTCACGCCAAATGGCATTACCAAGAACTCATAATGCCCATACTTTGTTCTGAATGCAGTCTTATGAATGTCATCCTTCTTCACCCTCAACTGATGGAATCATGTCCTTAAATCCAACTTCGAATAAATGCTCGATCCTCCGAGTTGGTCAAAGATGTCATCAATACGGGGAAGGGGATATTTGTTCTTCACTGTCACATTGTTCCATTCCCTGTAATCGACACACATGCGTCGAGTCCCATCCTTCTTTGATACCAACAAAATAGGAGCACCCCAAGGAGAGACGCTAGGTCGTATCCAACCCTCCTTCAATAGTTCATTCAACTGGGTACGGACTTCTTCTAGCTCTGGTGGCGCCATACGATATGGTTTCTTGGATATCGGCTGGGCACCTGGTACCAAATCAATGGAAAATTCAACGGCACGTTCCGGAGGTAATTCTATAAAATCATCCGGAAACACGTCCATGAATTCTCGTACTGTCTCTGGTATCTCTGGTTCATCAACCTCCATGGCACTCACCATAGCTTCTGCAGGACGGGCCCTAAATCGTATTGGCCCCTTGGATCTACATCCGCTGATGAACTCAAACTTTGGATGATCAAGCATCTCGAATACTACCCTCCTTTGACGACAGTCAATTGTAGCATGAAATGTCGCCAACCAATCCATTCAACATCAAAACTAGGCATCTCAATTACCAGAAAATCTGCAAATAGCTCTCGTCCACTAACAACAGGACACTGAGGGCAGTGACTGGTTGTCTTCAATATACCACCACCAGTATTAACATTCCAATGGGTAGTCAAAGGTTCAACAGGAATATATGCCACTTCACCCACGCGCTCCAAGACATCAAAAAGTCCAATATAATGAGGGATGAGCTTCCCTCTTTGTCCAAATTGGATCATGCCCCTAGTAGGAGATATCTTCAAGAAAACATGATCACCAGGCTGGAATTCCAAGTGTCTTCGCTTCGCATCTGCCCAGTGCTTATACCGATCCTGTGCCACTTGAAGTTTCTCCCTGATAGTGCGCACAACATCCACCGCTTCTATAATCATTTCTGGTCCCATCAACTCCCTGTCACCCACGTCATCCCAACTCAGGGGTGAACGACACTTCCTTACATACAATGCTGCAAAAGGAGCCATGCCGATACTGGCCTGGTAGCTGTTGTTATATGCAAATTCCACGAGATGAAGGTGATCTTCCCACGATCCCTTGAAGTCTAGCATACATGCACGCAGCATATCTTCTAAGATCTGAATAGTGCGTTCAGATTGACCATCTGTCTGCGGATGATAAGCTGAACTAAAACTCAGGTGTGTCCGCAGATGATCCTGTAAGCTCTTCTAAAAATGTGACGTGAAACGATTGTCTCGATCAGAAATGATGCTTACAGGAACTCTATGAAGTCTAACAATCTTTTCCATGTACTTCTTGGCAAGTATTGCTGTGGATTGGCCAACTCTGGAGGGAATAAAATGTGCTGACTTAGTCAGTCGATCAACAATTACCCAGACAGCATCATTATGCTTCGTACTTCTAGGTAGTCCAGTCACAAAATCCATCGGTATGTGCTGCCACTTCCATTCCGATATAGGTAAAGGCTGTAATAAACCAGCAACACGATGATATTCAGCCTTAACCTGCTGGCACACCATGCACTTCGCTACACTCATGGCAACACTTTTCTTCATACCGTACCACCAATAATGTTGCCTCAGGTCCTTATACATTTTGGTCCCACCTGGATGAACGGAATATGGGAAACTATGTGCTCCTTTCAACAATTCTTCTCGAATATCTCCAAACGGCACACAAATTCTGCTACCATATCGCAAGGACCCATCTTCATGAATTCGGAATTCTGGTTTCTGACCTGCCAACACCAGATTCTTAATCTTCTGTAACTTCTCCTCATTTGCCTGAGCCGCCTTGATTCTATCTACCAGAGTGGACTGAATCTGCATATTCTTCAACGAGAAAGTCAACCCAGGCAAACCTACATCTCCATCTCACTGATCTCTTGTTGTAGCCTCAATTGAGTCGTAAGCGTCATTACCATTGGGAAACGACTCAGCGCATCAGGTACAACATTGACCTTTTAAGGATGATATTGAAGGTCAATATCATAATCTGCCATCAACTCTATCCACCGGCGTTGTCTCATGTTAAGCTCCTTCTGAGTGAAGATATACTTCAAACTCTTATGATCTGTGAATATCTTCACATGCTCTCCTAACAAGAAATGTCTCCACATCTTCAATGCAAAAATAACCGCCGTCAACTCCAAGTCATGTGTAGGATAATTCTTCTCATGGTTCTTCAACTGTCTGGATGCATAAGCTACAACCCTGTCATGCTGGTGTAATATACATCCAAGTCCTTTTCCTGATGCATCACAAAATACTTCAAATCCTCCCGTCCGATCAGGAATAACCAAAATTGGGGCGAATAACCAAAATTGGGGCGGCTGTCAATCTCTTCTTTAGCTCCTGGAAAGCATCGTCACATGCCTTGGACCAAACGAACACTACATCCTTTCTCGTTAATCGCGTCATAGGCTCCGCGATCTTCGAGAAATCTTTAATAAACATTCGATAATAACCAGCCATCTCCAAGAAGCTGCGTATCTCTGTCACGGTCCGTGGAATAGATCAGTTCTGAACAACTATCACTTTTCCAGGATCAACAGAGATTCCTTCTCCAGACACCACGTGTCCTAAATACACCACCTTGTCCATATAGAATTGACATTTGCTGAGTTTGGCGAACAATTGGTGTTGTCTCAGAGTTTCCAGGACCTTTCTCAAATGTTCGGTATGCTCTTGGGTGTCCTTCGAATATATCAGGATATCATCAAGATAGACAACCACGAACTTATCCAAATACTCATACAGCACTAGGTTCATTAGGCTCATGAATACTGCTGGAGCATTGGTCACGCCAAATGGCATTACCAAGAACTCATAATGCCCATACTTTGTTCTGAATGCAGTCTTATGAATGTCATCCTTCTTCACCCTCAACTGATGGAATCATGTCCTTAAATCCAACTTCGAATAAATGCTCGATCCTCCGAGTTGGTCAAAGATGTCATCAATACGGGGAAGGGGATATTTGTTCTTCACTGTCACCTTGTTCCATTCCCTGTAATCGACACACATGCGTCGAGTCCCATCCTTCTTTGATACCAACAAAATAGGAGCACCCCAAGGAGAGACGCTAGGTCGTATCCAACCCTTCTTCAATAGTTCATTCAACTGGGTACGGACTTCTTCTAGCTCTGATGGCGCCATACGATATAGTTTCTTGGATATCGGCTGGGCACATGGTACCAAATCAATGGAAAATTCAACGGCACGTTCCGGAGGTAATTCTATAAGATCATCCGGAAACACGTCCATGAATTCTCGTACTGTCTCTGGTATCTCTGGTTCATCAACCTCCATGGCACTCACCATAGCTTCTGCAGGCCGGGCCCTAAATCGTATTGGCCCCTTGGATCTACATCCGCTGATGAACTCAAACTTTGGATGATCAGGCATCTCGAATACTACCCTCCTTTGACGACAGTCAATGGTAGCATGAAATGTCGCCAACCAATCCATTCCAAAGACAACATCAAAACTAGGCATCTCAATTACCAGAAAATCTGCAAATAGCTCTCGTCCACTAACAACAGGACACTGAGGGTAGTGACTGGTTGTCTTCAATATACCACCACCAGTATTAACATTCTAATGGGTAGTCAAGAGTTCAACAGGAATATTGTGTGTGCTAACAAATCGAGGGGCTAGGAAACAATGAGAGGCTCCTGAATCGAATAATGTAAGGGCAGGTCTACCAGCGACTAGTACAATATCTAGTGTCAAAGATATTATGTCTAAGTAAACAAGTAACTAAGTATGAAAGTAATCACTGAAAGCATTAAATTCTTACCAGTAATCACTTCACCAGTAGCCTCAGCCTCCACTGCAGTCATAGTAAAATCTTGGCGCTTAGGTGGTGGTGCTTGTGCTCTGGCCTGTTGAAAAACTTTCTTCTGTGGAGGAAGCGGTGGCCTACGTGGTGCATTTCCTGCTGGAGGAGCAGGAGCACGGACTGGAGCTGGAGCAGGAGCTGGTCCTGCTAATCCTTTCTGTAGACAATCTCTGGCACTATGCTCCTTGGACCCACAGACTAAACAAAGGCCTAGACGCCATCGACACTCCTTATAATGACCACTCTTGCCACAGTAGTGACATACTGGACGTGGCTGCTGCTGTGGAGCCGGCCTCTTGAACTGTACCTGCTATACTGGCCGGTGTACATGTCTGGCAGGAGGCAAAGGTCGTCGACCCGTTCCCTCGGTAGCAGCTGAAGGTGGTGGTGGTCGCCTCGGAGGGGCAGACATGTTGCGCTCCCGATCAGCTTCCCTCTGTATGTATTCATACTCGCGAGCTGTCGCAAGTACCTCTGCATGAGTTGTCAGGCCCAACCGAACCATCTTCTCCCGGATCTTTATATTCAGACCCTGCTGAAAACGGCGAGCTCGAGCTTCAGGGTGGACACCATCTCTTTTGCAAATCTGCTGATCATAGAGAACTCAGTGTCATACTTCTCAACAGACCTAGAGCCCTGCTTCAGGTTGGTGAATCGTGTCTCCAACTCCATCTTAGCCTCATGAGAAAAGAACTGGGCATTGAACCGCTCCTTGAATGTATCCCAGGTAATAGGCTTTGCTAGCCGATCTTCTGCTGCGTCCCACCAGATCCTTGCTTCATCCTTCAATTATAACTTCGCAATCTTCACCCAGGATCCTGTGGGGATCTCTACTGCAGTTAGGTTGGCTATAGTGTCACGCAACCATTCATCTCCCTGTAAAGGATCCTCTCGACCAGTAAATGGAGCCGGACATAGCGCCTGAAACTGCTGCATATATCCAGTAGTTTTAGGCTCCTCACGAATAGCCTGAACAAGCTCTCGTAGGGCCTGATCTGAGATCTGATGGACGGTAGGGTTGCTCGAACCAGAGCCAGAAGCGTTCTGGGCCATCTTCACAGTGCGCTTCCGACGATTGTAAACTCGCATATGCATGTATACACAGAACAATGTCAATTTCTAATTAAGCATTTTTTACGACACATTCCACTCTTTCTAGACTGTTCACGAGGTTGGTTGCGAGGACCTGCATGGGCCACCAAGAAAAACATGTCACGCCCCGCAACCCGGGGGTCGTATCATGTTTCGCAAAGGATAGCAGGTCCTGCAGATAACCAGTGAAAATAATCTAGACACAAGCAGAAATGTATCAAAATGCTTAACAAAATTTTTCATTTATATATATATGAATGAGTTTACAAAAATGATGTACATTATGCCAAAAGCACGTTTACAAAAAGATATACATCATGCTATAAGCATGCACAGCAAAAATACATCTACCACTAATACAAAAATACATATTCTACCTCACTCAAAAGTCAGCTGGGCCCACAAACTCTGGTGTCTTCTCTATCTCTGGATCAACACTTGGTGGTACAACAACAATGAAGGCCCATCAGTAAATCACAATGATTCTAAAAATTTTGGAATTTAAATATATGAACATGAGAAAACATTAGCTAGGAAGCAATAACTGAAAACAATAACAGACTAGTTAATATTGCATTCGCTTTTAAGACTAACATGCAGCTTAATTTAAAGGCAACAATATCATGGTTCCATTATTCTACACCAAACCTAGACCGTGAATCATATTGGAGAGTACAGAAATAACGAAGGAGTCCACCTCAGTACCCAGGGGCGCTCACCTGGGCCAGGCCCAAAACAGGTACGGTAGGGGCCATGAGTCAACAGTGTGGAACTCGGTAATTAAGTCTAACGGTACAATAGGGGTCAGATCCTGATTCAATGATGTGACCCAGGTCGGAACTACCTGATGCGGTCAAGTCCATAGGAGCGTGGCTCCAGTTGCTTCCGCACTCTCTCTAATATGATTTACCCCCAAAACCCGTGAGTCTGAAGTGCCAAGTGTATAATAGTGTACATCTCTCAGTGCTTCAGCGATATAGTCCAAGTGTTATTGTACATAATGATTAAGCATGATTTCCAAGGTGAATTTAAATTCTAAAGCCACATTAAACGCAATTCGTATATTAGTGTGCTATGCCATTCTGATTTCAATCACATTCTCATTCGTTCTAAACATATAAGTAGTTCACTGAATTTCAAATCATAATTTCCATAGCACACCTAATATACCAACTACACCAATGTCATGGGCCACTAATTTATTCCATAACAACTAATGATGAAAAAGTATCATAATACTTAACATATTTTAGGAGTGCAGAAATTAGACAATTAATAACATGATACTTTATTATGCTACACAAACTGAAACTTGAATATAAATAAAAGTAAAAGCGAACCTGCAAATAAAGACATCGTCCATAATCGTACTCTTTAGAATTTATAGGGGGATGGTCAAATGGGGGGGAGGGACAATCTGGTGATCTCAGATAGTTTTTCATCATTGATCAATTTGGGAATTAACCATTTATTAATGGTTTTTATATGATCCTCCAGGCAGCTTTTTATGATCCTAGGGGCAATAAATTTTGATCCTTCAGGCAGCTTTTTCCATACTTTCCAACGGCCTTTGAGGCCAAGACCCCTCATATTCAATCATTGGGAGATTTCTAAACCAACATACACATACCAATTATTATCCAATTCTGAAAATCCCAACAGATATAATAAGGGAAAAATCCCTAGGGTCAATAACAATTTCTGTTATGGAGACTGTTTGCAGTTATAACATAGTCCCAAAATATTTCTGCAGAGAAAAGAATTAACTGGATAAATCCAGTGAAGGGAAAATGCCCAAAACAGCCGCAGTCAAGGAAAAAAACAGATTCTACCCATTTCAAACAAGGGGCATGTCTAACAGAAGCTAATTCGAGAGTCAATAGGGCTGCGGCGAAGTTTGCCGCCTCGCCCGGTGCTCAGATTCATCATCGTAGAAAGCTAAGGGGGGCAAAATCATAACTTTAAAATCCAAAATTTAGAGAATCAGAGTGATTTTACCTCAATTCGTGGACTGATGAAGGATCCAGAGAGAAAACCCAATTACAGAGTCCAAAACCGAAATCAGATTCCAGAGAAAACCCCAGATTTTACTTGAAAATTTCTGTTTTGCACAAAAACGAATCCTAGGGCTTAAATCGAGCTTAAATAGAGATGGAAGAAGACCTGAGAGGCTAAGAGAGATGCCACGAACACACCCAGCCTCGAATCGAGGTGAAATCGTGTCAAACCCCCTCGGATTTAGGGTTCGGTGGAGAAAGAGGGGAGCTACGCGTGTATCATGACGTGGAGAGAGGAGAAGGGGCTCAAGTATCCTTCGGGTTGAAGGAACGAGAGAGAGAGAGGGGTCGGCGTCGGTGAAAAGAGAGAAGGGCGGCGGCGTTCTCCTTTTTTTTGCCGCTGGCTGCTTTTGAGAGAGAGATATAGGGGATCGGGGAGAGAGAATGAGTGGGAGAGGGGGGGTCACGTGGGGGGGGAGGATAAATTAAAGGCCCAATGGACCTTTACACAGTTCTTTTAAAGAGAAAGAATGAGTAGAACTTAATCAGCCTTCCCCCTTTCAAGTCTTATTTTTAGTAGAGAATCACACATGGTCCAACCCTTGATCCATGTTGCTTGTCGATCATGTCTAGCCTTTCGCATAAAAATAAGAAACACTTTAGAAAGGTGAAACCGTAGTCAGCTATAGATATAGAACCTATAGGCAACTGATAACTTGTAGGTAGCACTATGCATATCGATCATGCCTAGCTTGTCAAACAAAAATGAAAAGCACTTTAAGACATGCTGAACCCATAAGTAGCAGCAAATATATGGAACCTGCAGGTAGCAGCAAATATAGAACCTGCAGGTAGCTAAGAATCTATATGTAACAGCAGATGGAGAACATGTAAGGCATCATAGAACCTGTAAGTGACAGCAGATGGAGAACATGTAAGGCATCATAGAACCTGTAAGTGACAGCAGATGGAGAACATGTAAGGCATCATAGAACCCGTAAGCGATAACAGATACAGAAGATGTAGGCACAAGAGAACTTGTAGGTTGTATAAGATGTAAAACCCATATGCAGATTGCACGACCAATGTTTTATTCAGAATCCGTAGGCAGATAACAATTCAGAAACCTGCACTGAAACCTAGCTTGTTACTGCTTATATCTACTATTTATTCAGGTATCCTACAATGTTTTTTAAGAAAGATGTCTAGGTCTAGATTTGAGCTAGATCAAAAGGTGAAAGATCTAGATCTGATTGGCTGAAAGAAAAAGAGAAGACAATGATGTTGATGGAGGTCGAAGATAACAGCGATGTCATGTGGATGGGATAATGATGGCAACTCAACAAGAAGGATTGTGGGTGGTCGGAAGCATTGTTACAGTAATACTAACAGTATTGTGGCAGAGCAACAGTAATAGAGCATCTTCTGTCAAAGGGTAAAAGGGTAGCAACACATTAGCAGGCATCACATTAGGAGCTAGTGATGACTAACATCTTGATGTTGATTCGGCATTAGGCATATGCTATATAAGCGTCTCACGCAAACTTGTGTCTGATTTGACACTTACGATGCCAAGAACCTAAGCTCTGATAATATGTTAGAGAAGATAATCTATAAAAGAAGAGGGACTGAGAAGAACATAATCTGTCTATCTTCAGATCTTATTTATAATAGAGAATTATACATATTACAAATCTTAGATCCATCATACATTCCACCGATTAAGGCATGGCATATTATACACATGGTACATTGTAACTAGATATTCTATATTGAACATATGCTTGAATTCTAATGGTTATCTTCGATATAGATCTGGGGGACCACGAGTCAAGTTTAGATGTGTTGGTATTGGGACCTTGCGATTGATGGCAAATTTCATTTTTTAGATGTGTTTGATGGTATGTTTTCTCATAGTGTTAGATTCCCTTGTTCATTATATTTTGGGCTTGCAATCACTTTTGCTACAAATGCCAATGCCTTTTTTATCGAGTTTTTTCATGAAGAATATTAACCGATCCGAGTTGATGGAACTTGTATGTGATAAATCTTATACTAATGGGAAGATATGCATATTGTTCCTTTCTTCTTTATTGCCTTCCTGCAGAAGATTTGAATGGTTTAATCACTTCATTATTGTTTTGATTCCTACAGAGCGATGAGGGGGGCAAACTAAATGCAGACCTTTTTGTGCAAGGGGAATTTGGTAAAATAGTTGGCAAATCCTCCCTGGGAGATCCTGGATTGGGCTTCCTGAATGAGTTAGTGTATACTCTTACCAAAATTGGTAATGCATTAGGGTTGATGAGGATTCTTCTGGCTGGCAGTTCCCATCATCGATGTAATATTTCACGGTATGGGTTCAAAAAACATCCGGCAAAATCTTAATTTTGTTGTTCCAGATAGATATTCCTCATAACTTCTGGATTGCAGGTTTGCAATCAGACCTTGTGGTGATATGAGCTTTGCGGAGATGGCTCAGAAGCTTGGTCTTACAGAGGGAGTTTTTATGGCAGGAAAAGTTCTCGACAAATTGATAAAGTGTGAATCTGATGGTCATATTGAAACTTTTTCTTTCACCGTAAACACTTTTTCAAAGGTAATGATTACATTTATTTTGTTATAAGCCAAGAAACTTTGCTGGTCTTTTCTTTTGCTTTGTCAAAGTGGTAAATTGTGCGGTGGTTCTTCCTAGAGAACATTGGTCTGAATTGTATGTCCCAGGATAATGGCCACAATATGAGCTTGTCATGCCCCGCTCCCGGGTGCCAGGACTATTTTACGTGTATTGCAGGTCATGTTATTTATCAGTGAAAACAGAATAGAAAAAGCAGAAATTAAGCGAAATTAAAACATACATGTAATGATGGTTCTAAAAGTCTACATAACTATAGTTAAACCACGAACACTAACGTCTTTTCATTTAAATGTTCAACACTTAACGGAAACAAAAATATGCATCACTAGCTTAGAAGTAGATTATATCTAATCCAAGCATACGGTAAGTGACGTGCATATATGTAATAAGCAAGGTAAAGCATGTGAACTACTAACTGATAAGAAAGATTTCTCAATAACATGTAATTCAAGTTTACTTAAGATTTATAGTGTAACAAACTATTTAAAAAAGCATGTATATGAGTTTGCAATTTATTTACTGTGTTGTAAATGTTCCTAGTTCATGTAATTCATGTAATTATGATATCAATCTTAGGTTGTAACTTATGTCCAAGGGTACGATATGCAACTCAGGTAGGAAACATGTTCCGTTATATAACCCAGCTACCAGTGTGAATAGAAAAAAAAATGATCTCAGTAATATAACCACTTATTCCATAAAAAGAAGAGAAAAAATGGATATAGTAGTGTACCTCTCATTCCGTATGGAAGAGAGAACATAAAAATAATAGTATAACCTCTAATTCTGTAAGGAAGAGAAAAAATGGATATATTAGTTTAGCCCCTCGTTTCATTAAAAAAGAGGAAAAATGAATACTTCTAATATATCTCATTTCTACGAAGGAAAGTTGAAAATTGAATATAGTAAACCCATCATGGCTTCAATGCCATTTAGATAGTTATCCTAAAACCCCAGTAAAGTCAAGTGCAATGTCGAGTGTAATGTACAAATGCTGTGACGGTTTTCTAGTTATCTAGATGTTCTCAAGTTTTCATGTTATAAGTTGGTGTGTCAGGAATCTTACTCAAAATTATATAGCTATAATGGAGATTACTAAGCATGCATCAGAATTATCAGGTTGCAACATAGTTCTCAGAGTAGGAAGAATTGTAAGATTCCTTAGAGTGTTCGACGTTCATGTCACCTTAAATTACGTAGTTAGGGATCCTATATATTCATTAATATTCAGTTCAAGTTTCCAACAGTTACATGAGTTACATGTCAATTGTCAATGTCAAGTCACAAGTCAAGTCGTTCCAGTATCAATATATACATAGTCCCTAGCCTAACTATGCAATTTAGTAATATTATTTACAGTTTTAGTAATTGCATGCTTGTTAAGTAATTCCTCAATTATTTCAAGTAACTAAATCAAGGCATATCTTTGTCTCAAAAGTAATTCTTCACATTTATCATGAATTTCTAGTTATTGTTATGTGCACATAAATCTGAAAATTATTTAAAACAGCAAACAGAAACAATAAGCTTAAAATTGAAGGATCATATTCACATTTCGACGCTCTAAATAAATTTATAGTTTAGCATAGAAGAGTAATTACGCCGCAGATTTATTATAGGAACAGTAATCTAGCTCGTAGGCCTAATAAGCATGGCCTAAGTCAAATCACTGCCGCATGGCAAAACCCAAGTAAATCAACAATAGATGTAAGTGTCCGTAAGAGACAGGTCGCACCAGGCCGCAAAAGGAAAGCCCACGAAGAAAAATCAGAAATGCTAAGCCTAGCTTCCAACAGCAGAGGCCCGAGCCCTGAAAATAACGCCAGAACAAAATGAAACCTAAGAGCAAGCACACGGTAAGGCCCAAGTAATAACAATTCAGGAGGGATACCGACAGGTGAAAGTTCTTAAGCGAACTAACAACAAAAGAAAACAGTCAGTGAAGTAACATCGAAACCCAAAACCCATCAGCGAACTAATGTAAAGAAAAATTCTCAGTCGCCAACTAACGACAGAGAAAACCCAAAGCGTAGTGAAATAACGATGGCAAAACCTCACATGGATGCTAACCCTTGCAAAGAAAAATTCTATCGAAAATAAGGAAAGAGTCGGGCAACGACAAGGATCTCTGCCACGATGATGGGGTGCCGAGAAAAATTCTTCGCATAAGGAAAAATCCCTTGAAATTGTATGAATCATTATATCCCAGTAATAACCCAAAAGTCCTAATGAAGTTCATGCAATAATTCTCGTGCTCAAGCCTAAATAAATTCAGAAATTAAAAAGAAAAAATAAACCAAAAGCTTAGAGGAGAAATTAATCTACCCTTCACCGTAAATAGCCAAAATCCCAAGGATTCCCCGCTTAAGCCTTTCATTAATGATGGTTGCTTGAGGGAGAATCAGAAGTGATCAAAAACCCCAAATCCAAAGGAAAATTGAATCGGAAAATATTTCAAGAGGAAGAAAATATTTTTCGCATTTAAACTAAACCCTAAAACAGGATCACTTATTTATAAGTAGAGAGAGAGACGCGTGAGAAGATAGCGTGTAGGAGTTCATGTTTGAATCGGATTTCTTTTGCCGAGGAAGAGGCAGCGGCTCGTACGGTTTGCACATGAGATGTTAGGGTTTTTTTGTTGAGAGAAGGGCGGGCGGCTGGAGTGAGAAGGGAAATGGGACTGGGAAGATAGATAAAGTGGGCGGGCTGTGTGTTTCATCTTTAAAACGAAAGAAGAATTAAAGAGAGAGAAATAGAAGGGAATATGGGCGACCGGCACTTGGGTAACTGATAGCAATGCAATGAACACTTATTCTAGGGTAACTAGTGACATCAACTAAGAGACGTGGATGTCCTTCTTTGTCGAAAACATGGTGTAAGGCTGGCTATTCTGGGGCTAGAGTGGTAAGGGTTGACTCTGCTTGGTGCTCGCCATTGTTGTCTTGTTAACACGTCTAAGGAAGTCCTCCATCGAGTGCTCAGACGCATCACAGATCAAACATAACATGTTTCAGCGACGATAGTCCTTCACGTCCCTAGGTCGTTGATAGTAGTATCACACCACGAGTCGTCGGGTAGTGGAGGGAGTCATGGTCTTTCTTGAATTTCGCGGTATGCACCACCTGTAGAGCATGGTTCTTTGGTTCGTTAGGGCGATTGTTTGCTGGTGGCGCTGAAGGTTTTCGATGCTAATCTGCAACTGATGTTGGTAGTAGTATTGGAGGAGCGGCCAAAAGTTGTTCTCGCTCAAAGTCCCTATGGATATACTCATACTCGCAAGCTGCTGATATTACGGCTACATGGGTGTGCAAATTTAACCCATTCAATTTCTCTTGGATCTTGATAATTAGATCCTGTTAAACGCGTCTGGCTCGAGTCAGGAGTGGACATCATCTCTTTAGCAAACCCACTGAGCATGCAGAACTCAATGTCATACTCCTCTATCGACATAAAGCCATGATTTAGCTTTGTAAATCGTGCATGTAGATCCATCTGTGCCTCTGGTGAGAAAAACTTAGCATTGAACAGATCCTTGAATGTATCACCTGAGATCGGTTACTGTAGACAACTCTTCTCTAAATCCCATCATACTCTTGCTCTTTCAGTAAGTTGCAGTTTGAGTTTGACTACGTCTATCCATGAGTCCGTTGGAATCCATTCTGCCTTTACATTGTCCGCAATGTCACATAGCCATTCTTCTGCTTTCAGTGGATCATCCCGTATATGCATAGGCTTCGGGTGTAGTGCCCGAAATTGCTGAAATCCTTCATTCCTAGGATCCCTTTGTAGAGCCTCAAGGATCTCCCGCAAAGCATTGTCTGATATCTGACGCACTTGCGGAGGTGGTCCATTATTGTTGGCATCATTATTGTTGACGGTACCAGACCCACAACCATCGCTTTGATCTCTATCATGTTTCCATTTGTTGTGGTCGATTTGTTTCCAGTACGTCTGCGGCGATGATATACGTTTTCCATGCTGTATCCCGAATACCGTGAGTAATTATGAGAGTATGATTTACGATACATCCTACTCAACATATACTATCACGAGGTAGTTAACACGGACATGCACGAGCCATCACTTGCCACGCCCTGCTCCAGGTGCCATGGCTAGTTTATATGTATTACAAGTCTTGCTGTTTATCAGTGAAAACAGAATAAAAAAGCACTGTAAGGATGGTTTTAAAAGTCTGTACTACACATGATTGAAGTTAAACCACGAACACTAAAGTCTTCATGTGTACATGTTCAGTACCTAACGGAAATAAAAACATGTATCACTAGCTTAGAAGTAGAATATATCTAATCCAAGCATACGGTAAATGACGAGCATGTATATAATTAGCAAGGTAAAACATATGAACCACTAAGTGATGAGAAAGATATATGATGAATATGTAATTCAAGTTTATGTAAGAGTTATAATGTGGCAAACTATAGAAAAGGCATGTATTTGAGTTTGCAATTTATTACTAAATGTTCCTAGTTCATGTAATTGTGGTATCAATCCTAGGCCGTGACTCATGTCCAAGGGTATGATATGCAACTCAGGAAGGAAATAGGTTCCATTGTATAACCCCACTACCAATGTGAATAACGGAAACATGATCTCAGTAATATAACCCATCATTCCATAAAAAGATGAAAATGGATATAGTAGTGTACCCCAAATTCCGTGTGGAAGAGAAAACATGTATATAATAGTATAACCCCTAATTCCGTTAGGAAGAGGAAAATGGATATATTAGTTTAACCACTGGTTTCATAAAAAAGAGGAAAAATGTATAATCCACTTCTGTAAACGAAAGTGGAAAAATGAGTATTGTAAACCCATCATCGCTTCTGTACCCTTTAGACAGTGAATTATCCCAAAAACCGCAGTGAAGTCAAGTGCAGAGTCGAGTGTAATGTTCAGGTACTATGACTATTTTCTAGTTGTCTAGAGGTTCTCAAGGTGTCATGTCATAAGTTGATGTGTCAAATATGAAATATCTTACTCAAAATTATATCAGTTGTAATGGAGATTACTCGGCATGCATCAGAATTATCAGGTTACAACATAGTATTTAGAGAGTGTCCAGGTTCATGTCACCTTAATTTACATATCATGGGGTATTGTATATTCATTTAATATTCAGTTCAAGTTTCTAACTGTTACATTAACAGTTACATGAGTCATGTGTCAATTGCCAATGTCAAGTCACAAGTCAAGTTGTTCCAATATCAATATATACAGTCCTTAACCTAACTACACAATTTAGTGATATTATTTACAGTTCTAGTCATTGCATGCATGTTAAATAATTCCTCAATTATTTCAAGTAACGGAGTCAAGACATGTCTTCATCTCAGAAGCAATCCTAAACATTTATCATGAATTTCTAGTTATTCTTATTTGCAGATAAATTTGAAAATTATTTAAACAACAAATAGAAAAAATAAGATTAAAATTATGGGATCAGATTCACATTTTGGCACCCTAAATAAATTTCAGTTTACTAGCCTAGAAGAGTAATTATGCATCAGATTTATTATAGGAACAATAATTTATCCCATATGCCCAATCAGCATGGCCCTAGTCAAATCACTGACGCATGGCAAAACCAAATTAAATCCACAATAAATGTCGGAGTATGTAAGAGACGTGCCACACAAGGAAAGCCCACGAAGAAAAATCGGAAATGTTAAGCCCAGTTACCAATAGCAGAGGCACACGGCCCTAAAAATAACAGCCCAACAAAATGAAACCCAAGAGTAAGCACAAGGTAAGGCCCAAGTTAAAACAAGTCGGGAGGGATAACGGCGGGTGAAAGTTCTTGGGGCGAACTAACGACATGAGCGAACTAAAACCCATGAGCGAACTAACGACAGCAAAAGAAAACCGCTATCAAAGTAACAGCGAAAACTAAAACCTTTGAGCGAACTAACGGCGAAGAAAAATGTTGCGTTTCTGGGAGTTTCGGCCCACTAGAGGCATTTTTGTAATTTCAGAAATTATGGGGGGTTTTCGTAAATTGATCAAATCTGTAATTTTCTTTTATTTATAGCTAGGGTCGGCTAGGGGAAGGGCTATGCTTGATCTGTTGATGAAAATCCCTTAGTCAATTTGTCTACGGACAATTAGTTGGAGATCTTAGGCCTGGTCGAATCGAAAGCTAGGAGAAAGGCCTCTTCTCAAATCGAGACTAGTTATCTTTGTATTCTCGTTTCTACATCAATAAAATCACCTCTTTTCTTCCCCAAATCTCTTCCACAACCTTAAAAATCCCTCCTTTTCTGTAAAAATCCAGTCTTTTACCCCAAAACTCATAAAAATCCCATTTTTATCCCACATCCAGATCTGAAACGTATCAAATTGGTATCAGAGCGGTCAATCCATGTTGAACATGAGGTCGAAAGATAAGATCGATGCGATGGAAGAGAAGATGGAGAAGATGGATAGTGTGATCCAAGTTCTTGCGCGAGATATCTCGAAGAAATTTGAAGAACAAGGAGCCGAGGTGGATCGGAAGCTTGTGCTATTCATGGAGGCCTTAAATCAAAAGTTAGATGGGTTTTCAAAGAAGGTGGATCCACAACAAGTTGAAACCCTAGTTTCGGAGAAAAAGACAAGGGCTTTAGTTAAGGGTAAAGAGAAAGTCGATCCCTTTCCCAAGGAACTTCTTTCGGATGTAAATCTAATGACAGACGACGAGGATTTTGATCCTAAAGAAGGCGAGGAGACACGGCTGAAGATCTACGACATCTGGGAGGGCAACTGGACCGGACAGCACCAACGGTACCACCAGGGCACTTGACATGCCATGACTACTGTCAGGGCATCACCGAGCCCTGGCGAGCCCGCCAGGGCCAGCAGGGCCCCTGGCGAACTGCCAGGGCACTGCGAAGCCCCTGGCGGCCTTCCAGGGGCCGCAGGCCCCCTTGACGAACCGGCATGGCACGTCGTTAAGGCCTGTAGTGGCCTCCGGTGAACCACCAAAGCCCTGCGAGAACCCTGGCGGCTTGCCATGCTCATCCGGGGCCTCTGGCACCCACCAGGGGCATTTTGAGCCCCTGGCGGCCTACCAGGGCCCCCGACAACCAGATCCGGGCCGCCGGCCCTACTTTGAGCCACCGACGGCCCCTCGGAGAGGACTGTGGCAGCGAGGGGGCCTCGGCGAGGGATTTGATGGTCCACAAGATGACTTTGGTGCTGATTTCTACGAAGGAGGGCCCCCAAGGCGTGAGGCGGCGTATGAGGACTACAACAGGTACCACGAGGATGATCATTGGGACTACGGGAATGGATGAGAAGATGAATGTGGTGGTGTGCGTGGAACGGAAGAGGAGTAGGCCGTGTGGGAGGCCAGGGATATGATGTAGCTCCCCCATCTTCCAGATCGGCGACTGGAGTACCAGCAGGGGAGAGGAGCTCATTGTGGTTTTCTTCGAAAAACCGGGTCAGGAAGCTGAAGATGCCCGTCTTCGAGAGAGACGACCCAGACTTATGGATATACATATATATAGTGGAGTGATACTTCGAGATATCGATGGTCCAACATGAGGATTGGCTTAGGATAGCGGTGGTCTGTCTGGAAGGAAAATCGTTGTCGTGGTATCGATGGGCCCTGCAGGACCGACCTTTCGGTACTTGTGAGGAGTTTATGGCACTACTATTGGAGAGGTTCGGTAAGGTACATGCGGGATATACATTTAAGAGGTCGTATACTCTGAGACAGGATGGGACAGTGAGGGAGTATATCAAGAAATTTGAGATAATTATTAGTCGGATCCATGGGGTGTCAGTAGAGTCACTTGAGGGATGCTTCATGAAGGGGTTGAAACTGACCATCAGATCAGAGCTAAGGACCCATAGGTCGTCGAGTCTGCGAGAGTGTATGAGTTTGGCTAGGATAGTGGAGGACAGACTGGACCAGGAGAAAAAGTCACGAGTGGTGTGTGGAGGAGCGTCTTTCAAGGAATATGCGTTGGGGGGACAGAAGGCGCCCACAGCCACTAGAGGAGTACCAGTTTGCATAGAGAAGGGGGTAGAGCCACGACCCGGGGGCACATGCGGCGGATAACGGAGGCTGAAATCGTGATAAACGTGCCAATGGTCTGTGCTTCAAGTGCGACGAGAAGTTTTCTTCAGGGCATCACTGCGGTGACCGTGCCTTGCAGATTTTAATTGTGAACGATGAGGAGGAAGAGGAGAACGTGATAATGCTGGAGGCTGGCGAGTAGGACCGAGAGCGCTTGCACATGGAGTAGCCCATCCGCGCACTTCATGCACCACCTTGAGAACACGGTGGTTCTTCGGAGGCGGAGTAATGTTGCGTTTCTGGGAGTTTCGGCCAATTGGGGGCATTTTTGTAATTTCAGAAATTATGAGAGTTTTTCCGTAAATTGATCAAATCAGTAATTTTTTTATTTATATTTAGGGTCGGCCAGGGGAAGGGCTATGCTTGATTTGTTGATGAAAATCTCTTAGTCAATTTGTCCACGGACGATTAGTTGGAGATCTTAGTCTTTGATCTCGAATCGAAAGCTAGGAGAAAGGCATTTTCTCAAATCGATGCTAGTTATCTTCGTATTCCCGTTTCTACATCAATAAAATCCACTTTTTTCTTCTCCAAATCTCTTCCACAACCCTAATCTCTACTTTTTCATAAAAATCCCATCTTTCACCTCCAAAACCCATAAAAATTCCATTTTGGTCCAGATCCAGATCTGAAACGTATCAAAAATAGCCGTGAACTCACGACAGAGGAAACTAAGTATCACTGAAATAATGGCAGCAAAACCTCACTCGACGGCTAACCATGCTAAGAAAATTTCTACCAAAAATATGGAAAGAGTCGGGCAATGGCGAGGGTCACCGCCACGACGATGGGGGCCGAGAAAAATTCTTCGCTTAGGGAAAAAGCCCTAGAGGTTGTGTGAATCATCATATCCCAGTAATAACCTAACGGTCCCACTGCTATTCATACAACAATTCCTGCGATCAAGCCTAAATAAATTCAGAAATTAAACTGTAAAAATAAACCGAAAGCTTGGAGGAGAAATTAATCTACTGTTCTCCGTAGATGGCCAAAATCCTAAGGATTTTCCGCTCAAGCCTTCAGCAATGATGGTTGCTTGAGGGAGATGCGGAAGGGGGATCAAAAACCTCAAATCCGAAGGAAAATTGAATCGGAAAATATTTTAAGAGGAAGAAAATATTTTTCGCATTAAAACCAAACCTTAAAACAGTATCACTTATTCAGAAGCGGAGAGAAACGCGTGAGAAGATAGAGTGTAGGAGTTTAGGTTCGAATCGGATTTCTTTTGCCGAGAAAGTGGCAGCGGCTCGTGTGGTTTGCATGTGATATGCTAGGTTTTTTTATTGAGAGGAGAAGGGCAGCAGGCTGAAGTGAGGAGAAGGGAAATGGGCCAGGGAGGTTTTAAGAGATAAAGTGGGCGGGCCGTGGATTTCATTTCGAAAAGAAAAAAAGAGAGAAGAATTAATGAGAGAAAGAAATAGGGGGAATACGGGCAGCTGGGCTTGGGCCGTTGGCTGGGCCAAAAGAAAAAGAAAGAAAAATTAAAGAAGAAGAAAAGAAAGGGGGAGAAAAATTAGAAAAATATAGAAAAATTGCAGAAAATTCCCAATAATCCTATTGAAATTTTCGGTCAATTTGAAAACTCCACAGGAGAGAACAAATAAAATAAAGGGTTTTTTATCCTCGTCGAAATAAGGGGTTATCTTTTCCTGTATTTTCACCTTGGGTTGCACAAATGAATGTTTTTGCAATTCATTTGATTGACTTCTCTCTGCGTTGATCCTTTATCTCAATCTATTGGCATCAGTTCCATGCATTCTTTTTGTAATTTTGATTTATTTAGAGCCGTTCCTCGTGTTAAGAAATAACTGTCTCAGTTTAGTTCTTTCGGTCTCACGTTACCCTCATCTTATTAACATGTTCAGATACATTTTAACTGCTTCTCTTTATTGAACGTTTCTGAATAGCCTAAAACGTTCTCACCGTGGTCATATCAATGATTGATGCACTGCCACTCACCAATCCTTGCTCATCAGTTCAGGTATACTCATCAGTTATCATTTCGACATGTAAATTATGTTTCACACACACTGCAGCGCTTGCAGCTCTAGCCAATCATCTACCCTTTTCAAGTGTGATTTTAGACACTTGCAACAGCTTTGCTACACTTGCAGCTCTAGCTAATTGTCCACCCTTTCCAAGTGTGATTTAACAGACTCTTTAGCACTTAGCTTCACTGCAGCAACTGCAGCGTTAGCTAATTGTCCACCTTTTCCAAATGTGAGTTTTATGTTATGTATGGTATACTGGTCAGTCATCATTTTGACATGTAAATTCTGTTTCCCTAGACGCATGCATGCACACAAACACAAACAACATTGCAATTAACTGATATTAAGAAATAAAACCGCTAATTTTTAAAATTCGCTCGCGCGCACACAAATTACAGCCCTGCAGGAGGCTGATGGGAGACGAATACTAATCCTGTCGTACCTCTTTACGTTGCAATTAACTGATAATAATACATATAACTGCCGCGCATGAGAAGTCTCGGAGCAAGATTACATCTCAATGGCAATCTTAAGCACTAAGGCTTACGACTCATTATAGGTGACAGATTGTTTGTGGATATCAAGATGTGTTTATATAAGGTCACCTGATTGTTTATATCATCTGATAGCATGCAAAATATTTTCTTTGCTTCTTGACAGCTATTTTGTTGCAATACATATGATCATCACTTATTTTTTTGGGTAACTTAGTCCCCCCCCCCCCCCCTCCCCTGTAGGAACTCCAGAGCAGCAAACATCATGACCTTGGGGAATTTTTCCTTATAATTTCACCTCTTATACTGCACATGGTACACTCAAATGTGCATTATAAGGAACTGATGTCAGGCAAAGAGTATGCGTTGAGAAATATTGTTAATGCCTATGATGGATTTGTCGTTGGTGTTGCTTTTGTCCTCAAGGTATGCTTATCACCTTATCCATATGCATGTTGTGGCTTCTCTATTTGATGCAAATGTACATGTGTATGTTTAGATAACTAAAATATGTAGGCTTTTAATTTTTCATCTAATTTTACAAGGTGAAATTTGTCACAGATTTCATACGAATTATATTTGATATCAATGTACACTTGATCCCTTTTTAGTCATGCTGTATCTAGTATGCTGTCAAACATGGGCAGAATAAATAATAGCTATCCATAAATTGGATATCATGAGGGCATAAAAGAATTGCTTCTATGGTGTTGTATCTAATTGAAATACACCCGCAGAGTTGTAATATATGAACTTTACAATTGGGACTCAAACCGTGCTGTCCAAGTAAAGAAATGTATGCATATCTGGAATAGTTTGATTTGTGCATTATTACCTTGATTCTGGTGGTTGGGTGCCCCCCCCCCCCCCCCCCCCCCCCCCCAAAAAAAAAAAAAAAATAAATAAATAAATAAAAAAATAAAAAGCCAAACCCCCCCCCCCCCCACCAATCCACATAAAAAAAAGAGAACTAGCTCACGCCACCAACCCCAAATCCCCAGTTTTCCTCGTATTATTTTCTTTATCTGTCCTTTTTTGTCATTTTGTGATATAATGAGGAATTTGTTTTTTTGTTTTTTTAGTTTTTTAGTTTTGTTTTGTTTTGGTTTTTTTTTTTTTTTTTTTTTTTTTTTTTTTTTTTTTTGGGGGGGGGGGGGGGGTTGTTTGAGTGAATATCACCTCTTATTCACTGAGGACTGCCTCTGCAACATGCATTTACCACTGTTTGCCTTTTCTAATCTGGCTAATGGGATGCTTGAATAACTACAGTGTTTTAGGCACAAGGTCAAATTTAAAGCACCCATTGGGCACATCATTACTGATAATCCACTTGCATCACCCAAACCTCCATACAGCTGTCTCAAACCATGTTTGAAGCATGGCACTTCTGATAGGATTTACGGCTGAAATTTGGGAATTTTTACTGGAATCAAGAGAAAATACAAGATAAACGACCCCTTTCGAGAGGGAGCCGATTCTCCACAATAGATCTACGACTAGAAACTACTAAACTCACTAGATCTATGAACTACCACTCTAAAACTAGGGTTTATCACTCAAAATTTGCATCAAAATAATTGACAGCTGCCCTAAACATACATAGAAGTAGATCTGATCATAAAAGGAAAACTACTAAATCAGCCCAAAACCTTCCAAAAAATAGAAATTACTAAATCTGCCCAAAACCTTCCAAAAATGACTGACGACTAATTTTGCTCCGATGATCTCGCCTTGCATCTCTCCTCTGCGGATACGTAATGATCTCATCATTACTCCACCCAAAAGAACCACCGTGTACTTAAGATGGAAATCAGGAAATCTCTGCTCAGTTACACCGTAGGGCTCCCACTGGAGGCCCCTCCCTTCCTGAACGGTTCGCCAACACCCATGGTCCTTGAGGATGATCTTCAGGGTGCTCGGTTGCGAAATGAGAAAACGTCGGACCACGTCGAACACCTGAACCAGCTTCGGGGGCTGTTGCAGCCCCCACCAGTGCCCTGGGGGTTGCTGCCCCCCCCCCGGAGCCACTTGGTAGGCCGAGCGCCCTCCTTCTGTGCCTTGGGGGTTGCTCGGCCCCCTAGATGGCCCCTGGGGTCCGCGCGGACCCCAGTATGGTCCTGGGGGTCCGCACGGCCCCCAGGGATGTTCTTGGGGCTGCGCGAAAGGGCCAGAGGAGACGCCAGTCCCCCAATGAGGGTTAGGGTGCCGACGGCCTTCTCCAGGCACCTTGATCCGTTCGGATCTGCACCCTCGCGATTTTCGCCATCTTCCTCAGTCGTCTCCTTGTCCAAGATCACGAGCTTGCTCTTCCCATTGTCTAAAGATGATTCCTTTGGCCCTAGATCTGAAGAATGGGTACCAAATTTACCATTTTTGGACTCACCCTCCTCGCGACGAATGTTGCCTTGGTTCTCCATCCATGCCTTCATCATTGCCGTGAGAGCGGAGACCTCCCCCTTGATGGAGTCAATCTTCTTATCCATGGCCTCAACCTCCACATCCATGGCATCAACCCTCTTCTTTAGGGCATCGATCTCCCCCGCCTTTAGATCTTCCATCTTGGAACTCGCTCTCGTAGCCGCCATGTCGGATCTTTGCTCTGATACAAATTTAATAGGATTTAGGGCTGAAATTTGGGAATTTTTATTGGAATCAAGAGAAATACAACCGACTCTCCACAATAGATCTACGACTAGAAACTACTAAACTCACTAGATTTATGAACTAGTGAACTACCACTCTAAAACTAGGATTTATCACTCAAAATTTGCATGCAAACAATTGACGGCTGCCCTAAACATATATATGAGCACATATGGTCATAAAAGGAAAACTACTAAATCAGCCCAAAACCTTCCAAAAATGGAAATTACTAAATCACCCCAAAACCTTCCAAAAATGCCCGACGGCTAATTTTGCTCCGCTGATCTCGCCTTGCGTTTCTCCTCCACTGATCTTCTCCACTGATACGTAATGATCTCATCAACTTCCCATTGATGAAGGTGATGCCTGAAACATTTATGGTTTCCGGGAACATTAGGACAGACGTGTGAGTTGTGATTGTATATCATGGTGCTCATCAGCGATGGGCAGCTGGATTACAGGATCATTTTAGGTTAAACAAGAGATCTCGGAGAAAGAAAGACTGAAAGAAGGTAAAATTTGAATTTTAGAAGTAAATGTTGAGAAATTTTAATCGTCTGATAGATAGCACAGCTAATTCAGGCCATCTGTTGCCATCTGTTCTTAGCAGGTGCTGTTCGATTTCCATCTGGGGGGGTTGCATGTTTTGGGCAAAATATGTTTCCAGTGACCATTATGCATAAAACTAGCCGTGAGAGCTAGTTGGTTAAATTAATGCACACTCCCAACTATATTACATTATCCATCTTAAGCCATTGAGAACAGGATGCCTTCACTGATTCGGTGTGGACAAATTGTTGTCTGTAAGACAAGATAAATAAAAAAATTTCCTCATGATGTTTGTGGCTGCAGGTAGCAAAGCAGGAGAAGTTATTTGATGCATTGGATTGGTTTGCTTCTGCAAAGAGGACTCTGGAAGAGGCAGTGGCATCGCTGCAGGAACGCCACCAAGGTCAAGATCAGAAAGGAGGCAACGGCATTGCAGGGTTTAAGCTTGAAAACCAGAAGGTTGTTATTATCTTTACTTCACTTGCAATGCTCTCGCTTATTTATTTGGCTGACCCTCTGTTGTTTTCAATGCACTAGGGCATTAACAGGTACATGAGTTACCAAAAAGAGATTGAGCTCACAGAATGCTGCTTCAACGTTGCCAGGAGAATCATGTCGTCAAACTGAGTAATACCTGTAATATTGTGTGACAGTGAATTTTGCAGAGCTTCAAAGAACGAGTGATGGAGGGAGGGGGGCAAACGCTCAGATACTCCCTCTTTTTGAATGGATGTCCGAGAACTGGCTGAAAAACACGTCGTCTCTATCTTCATCGGAATACCTCGAGAGCTCCTCTTTCAACTATAAATATAAAACGTTGGGTAAATTCTGTTTACACACTCCCACTCACTCCTATTGTAATATGATCAATGTGCCATTAAGTAGTTCCGAACTATGATATTGATATTAACAGAAACTATCTTCGAAATATAGCAAAAGAGCAGACACCATTCTTGTCCTATTGGTGTAGGGACACTAACTGTAAATTTCGTTGACACCCTTTCACTAAATACTTTTGAATTAGGGTAAATGGATCCTAGAGTGCCTCGTTAGATGAAATCTAAGGAGGCACCCATGTGGCATTTATCCAAGCCCCACATCTAAGAGGATGGATGACGAGCTATGTGGGGGGAACCCAATTTTCCATCTGCATCCATGTTTGGTGCCCTCCACAAGAAAGAAACACCCCTCTCTTGCTTGAAAAGGTTATTACAATGACATAACATCGTCATCCAATCTTATTGGGGTCGGGAGTTTTGGTTCAGTGTACAAGGGAACTATGGAATCGGATGAAAAGGTTATTACAATGAAAGTATTAAATCTTCATATAAAAGGAGCATCAAATTGCTTCATAGCCGAATGTGAGACCTTGAAAAACATCCGCCACCACAACCTCGTTAATGTCCTGATGACTTGCTCCAGCGTAGACTTCAAAGGTAATGATTTCAGAGCTCTCGTGTTAACTTACATGGCCAACGGCAGTCTGAAGAAATGGCCGCATATGGAGGCATCAGAAACGAAGGCCTTGACACTAGTTTAGATACTGAATGTGGCGATTGACGTTGCTTCTGATGTGGAGTATCTTCATCACCATGGCCACGCACCTACTGTCCACCATGATCTGAAGCCGAGCAATGTTCTTCTCAATGAAGATCTTTGTGCTCATGTCAGTGATTTTGGATTAGCAAGTTTTGTCTTAGACAAAGCTTCCAAGCCACAGAGACATCAAACCACATCAATTGGATTAAAAGGAACCGTTGGCTATGTTGCCCCAGGTACATAAATGCACTACAATAAGCTAAGGATGTTCCCAATATACCCCAGTCAAAAGTGACTTGTTTAACTAAATAGCATAGCCCATTATCTGTTAGTTATCAAGCTCCTCATGTCTTGACAAAAAAGCTATGTTGTATGATATATGCTATAATTCCCCGTAGTCAAAAGTGAATTGTTTAACTAAATAGCATAGCCGATTATCAGTTAGGTATCAAGCTCCTCATGTCTACAAAATAACCCCAATTAAAGAGCTATGTAATGCCCTACAAGCTACTGCACAAGTACTAGAGGGGTGGTGAATAGTACTTTAAAAATAACAAGGAGTATAATTCCTAATTATCGTGCAAACAACTACCAAATCAATTTGCGGAAGCTTAAATTGATGACAACAACAAAATTAACAATGCTAACAATTGAATATTACTGGGTTCGGATCCACCCAAGTCTCCCCGACTTGTTCCCGATGATCCTACGTCCCAACCACCCGGATCCCCTCCGGATACTTAGGTTAGAAACCCTAACCCAAGATTTCCACTATGATATCTTGTGAAAAACCTTCACAAGATCAAATCATACATGCAAAGGCAAAAGTGAATCCCACAACCCGGGATCACAACCTTCTCTCACAACCGAGAGAATCAATAAGCAATAAACGAGTTTATATGAAATAAACAATCTTACCAAAAATTCCTATACCTTGAGTTTTCTTACCAAATAGGTGCAAGGAGGGATTTGAGGAAGAGGAAGTCACCAAGACCTAGCACCACTGAAATGAGCAGCAATGGGTGCCTAGGAGTGATTAGGAGACTTGAATCAAGCTAGAGCTTGAAGGGCTCACCAAGAACAAACTTCTCTCAAGATGGATTCTAGATCTAGAATGTGAGAGAATGGATTTCTTATGAGGGAGAGAGCTTTGGAAATGAGTGAGAATCTCTAACTCTTTCAATCTCAATGAATCTCTTAATAGCAGCTCTAACCTAGAAAGAAATGACCAAGCTTCGTATTTATAGGGTCTCATAAAAACGAGTTAGGTCAAATCCCAACGGATAGAAATCTGAAGCAGTTAGTCGGTCAAAGAACAACCACTGACCGACTAGTTCATAAACTAGTCGGTCGGTTAATCAACATGGACCGACTAAGTGAAGAACAGTGAAGAGATTGAATTTCAGACCTAGAAATCTAGTCGGTCCGAGAAGACTGTCTGACCGACTAGTTTCACAACTAGTCGGTCGTTCAGTTAACTAAGACCGACTAAGAGTCAAAAACTATTAGTCTGAATACAAATTGATTTAGTCGGTCCAAGAACAAAAGTTGACCGACTAGATCATCAACTAGTCGGTCGCCAAACGTTCTTAGACCTACTAACGATAAACAGTAGCTTAGGAGAAAATTGGCATGTACAGTAAAGCTCACCTAGTCGGTCAAAGAAGCATCACTGACCGACTAGTTCACAAACTAGTCGGTCGGTGAGTCAACGTAGACCGACTAACTGTAAACAGTACTGAGCAAGAAAATACAAACTGAAACTAGTCGGTCCAAGAAGCTTTGCCGACCGACTAGATCACCATCTAGTCGGTCAGTTGTTCTTCTTGAACCAACTAACATGCACAATAAAGTCCGAATCGAAGCGCGATGCTTCGAGGAAGTTAGAATGGACTTCTACTAAGATCCTAGAGCTAAGATATGAGCGTTATGAAGATAGAAATGTAAGATATACTCAAGGCTTAACATTCTATAGATCGAAACTAAAAGACTATAAATAAAACCTTAAAGAACGGTCTTCGAGAGCTTCGATCAAATCTTCATGACTTCTAAAATGGTCTCAAAGCTTCAACGAAGCTTTAAGCATAGAATACGAGCTTTGAGAAGTCTTGAGATGTCGCTTTGAGTGTTCTCGTGAATTTGGCGACGATCTCCATAACTGCGCTCACAAATTGTTAGTTCATGAATTATTTATGTTTGCTCATCATCCAAAACCAAATCCGGGGAGTCCAATACTCAACATTCTCCCCCTTTTTGGTGATGACAAACCAACATAAATAATAATCAAAAATAATGATTCAAATGTAAAATACTTACTCCCCCTGCATTGATGACACGTTAATTCCAAATTGAATATATATAAATTGCATCAATCAGACGAGTAAGATATATAATGAGAATCGAATTTTGAAATATCGGATTTGAAAATCCTTATATATATCTTAACTCCCCCTGAATCTAACATATCAAATTAGATTCGTGGAAATTGAGTTAAATTTTCATTTGCCCTATTCATTATCATTATCTCTCCCCCTTTGGCATTATCCCAAAAATGGGGGGCGTACAACGAAAACAACAAGGAGAAATAAAATCCAACATCGGGAGTCGTAGAATATGACGATGGACCAAATTGACACCATGGAAAATAGTCGAAAACGAATCAAAGTGTGCCAAATTGTCCATTTTCGTATAACGAAAACTATAATCATCAAAATACCAAATATAAATTCACTTATTGAATAAAGAAACATACTCTTCAATACTCAATATTCTTGGTTAAATTTGTGCATGGAAAACAATTCTATGCAATCATAGAAATATAATCTATTTAACCAAGTTTATAATCGTCGAGCGACGAAATCACATATCATAGACATTGAATGAATAGTAAATGTGCACAATGAAGTAAAAGAGAACATCGATGTATATATATAAGAATATCATGAGTACATCCAAAATCACATCGTCTACATCATAGGAAGTGCAACATCTATATAAACATCAACTAGATACAACAACATCATCGACAAATCATCGAACATCCAAAATACATCAAATACACCGACATCCATAAAATCAAAATACATCAAAACACCGCCCAAACTCCATCCTAACCCAAAACACTCTCAACAAGATGTATCATCCAATGATCACAGGAGAGGCCTCCAAACTGACTCTCAGGAGGAAGTGGCAGGATCAGCAGTCTCCGTGGGTCCAGTCGAGGGAGTGGACTCAGGCTCTGCTGGGAGGAGTGGCGTGTGTACTGAAGGGATCGTCGGGGCAGGCGTAGAGATATCAACGACTGGCTCAACGGCAGGAGAAACAGCTGGAACAACAGCAGGCACGACTGGGTCAGGGATATCAGCAGGAGCAGCAGCAGCATCAACAGGAGTCTGATCCACTGGTGCAGAAGACTCTGGAGCACCGGAAGAAGTGGTAGCACCAGCAGCAGATGTGGTAGCAGCAGCAGCAGTGGCCTCAGCGCCACGAGCTAAAGAGGTGACAAGCTCATCAATCTCCTCGTCATCTATCTCCTCATCCTCAGAAACAGGATGAGGAAGCTGAATACCCATCAAACTAGCCATGCGGCACACAACCTCCTCGGTACGAGCCAAACGAGACTCGTGACGACGAAGTAAGCGAACGACATCATCTAGTGTGGTGGTAGGAGGAGGGGCTGCAGCAGCTGAAGGTGTGGCCTGAGATGCAGAAGGAGTCGACCGCTGCACGTGACGGAGTGCCGCAAGAGATTTCTTTACGGCCGTCGCGTTCAGTGGAGGACCAAGGGGACGCTCATCGTCAGGAGGCAAAGGCACGCGAAAATGACGGAAGACCAAAGTCAGGAGACAAGGATATGGGATATGCGCCGATTTACTGGACTTGCGAACACACTCGAAAGAATCCATCTTGTCGAGTATGATGCGAGCCCAGTTAATCGAGCTACCCATAAAAAGAGCGTAAATCAACTTCAGAAACGGCTGGGATGGTAGAGAAGATGAGTCGTACTTGGGAAGCAAGCACGACTTCAGAATGAGATTGAGGACCCATGCATTTGGCTTAAACGACTTCGAAGGAACACCAATAAAAGCAGGAGGGATCACATGGAAGATATCAGCTAGAACAGACTGATCCAAAGAGGAGATATCATCTACAGAGATGTCTGACGGGAGGAGACCAGACGACGAACAACCGAGCAACTCCCCCAAGATTTCTGCCGTGAGGACTATAGGAGTCCCCAAGACAGTAGTCTCGATGGAGTGGCTCTCATCGTAGTGGCCCCGGACACGATTCGCATAGAATAGTTTGACCAGGCGAGGATAGGGTCGAGGGTTCGCCTTTGGGTCAAATCGAAGATAGTCCAAAAGTCCGCTATAGGATAAAAGATCCGCAAGGCCAAGAAAGTCAGAAAACTGAACGTAATGCTCCAATAGCAGTGGGCAGTGCTCTATACGGTTGTAAGCCGCTAGACACAAAGGGTCGTCACGACACAACGATATATCCACACCGCCTACTGGCATTTGGGCTTTACCCTTAGCCTTACGGGTCTTAGGAGGAGGTGGAGGAGGGGGTTCCTGATGGGTAGGCTGCTCCTCAGGACGAAAATCAGTGTCAGAATCAGAGGTGGTGTCCTGAAAAAGAGGAACGGGAAGCGACCATCTTTCTAGGTTTAGGTTTCGGTTGGGCTGTAGAATCTTGGGCTTGGGAAGCTTGGGTTTTGGCTTTGGGCTGGGAAGTCCTCTTCCTCTTCAACGGTGGTGAAGACGAAGAGGGGGCACGAGTGGTCTTGGCCCTACGCTTAGGTGGGGTCGATGCGGTCGCGGGCTCTATGTTCATGGGGGATGCCCCAGAGGAAGTGATAGGAATCCTCGTTTTTGCCATGATTGTGGCACAACGAGATCAATCAATCGATAGAAAAAGATCAAACAACCTAAGCACAAACCCTAGAACCGAAAACAACAAGCCCTAGGCTGAAATTCGAAACCATAGAGATGAAATCGACCTAGAATCAACCCTAGATCAGAAAACGAGACCTGGGAGGAGGAGATATACCTAGGAGGAGTGGTTGACGGCGATTGGCGGCGGAGTTGGCCGGAGATCGACGGAATAGGAAGGGACGCGAGTGGCGGTTTTGGGGGTTTTCAAGCTGGAGAACAAAAAAACCGACTAGAATAGGAAATAATCGATTAGAATTGATTTAAGTCGGTCAAAATCGTGAAAAGACATGACTGTCCCTGAGCACTTAGTCGGTCTAAGTTCAAACGCTGACCGACTAGATGACGATCTAGTCGGTCGGTTAACGAGCTTGAACCGACTAAGTCGAAACAGAGACCAGTCGAAGATTTCTAGAACGAGGATTAGTCGGTCTACGCTCAAATATTGACCGACTAGAACTTAATCTAGTCGGTCGATAAGTAAACTAGAACCGACTAAGGAGTTAAGCTGGAGAGGAAATCTTAATAGCTTGAATTAGTCGGTCTAAGTTCTTTTACTAACCGACTAGATACGAATCTAGTCGGTTGGTGATTGAACTGATACCGACTAAATGAGTCCAAAAGTTTAGAGATAGAGCGAGTCGGTCTAAGTTCATTAGCTGACCGACTAGATGTGAATCTAGTCGGTTGGTTGATGAACTGAGACCGACTAGATGAGTCCAAAAATTGATAATAAAGTTCTCTCCTCAATACACTTGGACGATACATCGTAATCCTCTCAAAAATCATCTAAACTATCCCATTAAACATCGAAATCTCAAATACGACATTCAAACATGAATTCGAGCACAAATTCAAAATATCACATAAATTCCCGAAAAATCCAATAAGTCTAGCATGAACGAAATATTGCGAAATATAATAGCATGCAAGATTATTGAATGAAACATGAATCCTATATCTCGGATTCACCCATAATCCCCAATTCTCGACGCAACCTCACAAAGGAGTCCTCCTTTAGGGGTTTCGTGAAAATATCGGTGATTTGCTTTTGGGTTTCAACGTACACTAAAATGATGTCCTTTTAGCAACATGATCATCTAAAAAATGGTGTCGGACATCTATGTGTTTCGAACGGGAATGGTGTACCGGGTTCTTGGAAAGACATATTGCACTTTGGTTGTCAACCATGATAGAGCAAGTATCACAGTTTATACCAAAGTCTTTAAGTGTGTGTCTCATCCAAAGAACTTGAGCACACGCTGCACCAGCGGCAATATATTCCGCCTCGGTGGTTGAAAGTGATACCGAATTTTGCTTCTTGGAAAACCAAGAGACAATGGAATTTCCTATAAAATGGCAAGTGCCACTAGTACTCTTCCTGTCGGATTTGCATCCCGCATAATCAGCGTCACTATATGAGACTAACTCATATGTGCTAGATTTCGGATAAAGTAATCCAAAATCTAAAGTGTAACTTAGATTGTGAAAAATACGTTTTACCGCTACTAAGTGAGAATCCTTAGGTTGAGACTGATAACGAGCACAAATACACACGGCAAACATGATATCGGGCCTACTAGCAGTAAGATAAAGTAAACTACCGATCATACCTCGATATAGACGAATGTATACATCTTTTCCGCCTGTATCCTTATCAAGATGCGTTGTAGTGCTCATAGGAGTCTTTTTCCCGGAGGCATTCTCCATTCCAAATCACTTTAACAACTCCACCGTGTATTTCGTCTGGTGGATGAAGATTGCATCGTTCAATTGGCGAATTTGGAGACCTAAGAAATATTTGAGTTCGCCCATGTGGCTCATCTCAAATTGTTCCTTCATCACATTAGAAAACTCTTCGCAAAGAGTGAAGTTAGTAGCACCGAAAATGATATCATCAACATAAATTTGAACTAAAATTATATCATTCTTCGAATGCTTAACAAAAAGTGTTGAATCGGCTTCGCCCATTTTAAAATTCAAATCCAAAAGAAAATTCTTTAGGCGATCATACCAAGCTCGAGGAGCTTGTCTCAAACCGTAAAGAGCTTTCTTTAGTTTAAAAACATGATTTGGAAATTTTTCATTTACGAAGCCCGGAGGTTGAGAAACGTAAACTTCCTCAACAACATCTCCGTTTAAAAATACACTTTTAACATCCATTTGAAATAATTTAAAATTTTTATGGCATGCAAAAGTCAATAACAATCTAATTGATTCTAATCTAGCTACCGGAGCAAAGGATTCTTCGAAATCAATACCTTTCTCTTGTCGATAGCCTTGAGCTACTAACCGAGCTTTGTTCCGGACGACGACTTAGTTTTCGTCGGTTTTGTTCTTGAAGATCCACTTTGTCCCTATGACGGTGTGGTTCTTCGATGGCAATGGAACAAGCTCCCAAACCTCATTCCTCTCGAATTGAATGAGTTCCTCCTCCATGGCAAGGATCCAAGCACTATCTTCGCACGCTTCAACTATATTCTTTGGCTCTATCGATGAGGCAAAGGCACAATTGGCGAAGTGGTGGACTTGCGATCTCGTCTTGACTCTATCATGAATATTGCCAATAACTTGCTCATGGGGGTGGTCACGAACCGTATGAAGCTGTTTGGGAATTCCCTGATCACTAGGAACATTCTCAACAACCTCATTAGTTGGGTTAGTATCAATAGAATCAATTGAATCATTAGACTTAGAATTATCAAACGAATCACATAAAACATCCATAGAATCATCATCATTTGAAATTCTAGAAGTAGTAAAATTCTCATTAAAAAAGACATGTAGTGATTCCTCGATCGTAGAGGATCTTTTGTTGTATATCCGGTAGGCTTTGTTACGTGCGGAATACCCAACAAATATCACATCATCCGATCTCGGATCAAACTTGTCCAAATTTTCATAAGTGTTTTTAATAAAACATTTTGCACCGAAAACACGAAAATGTTTCACTTGAGGCAAACTACCAAACAACAATTCATAACAAGTTTGTTTAGTGCCGGGCCTCAAAAGTATTCTATTAAACACATAGCACGCGGTATGTATCGCTTCCGCCCAAAATTGATAACCAAGTTGGCTATCTTCGAGCATAGTGCGAGCACACTCCACAAGCTATCTATTCTTCCTCTCAACAACACCATTTTGAGGGGGTGCACGAGGGAAAGAAAACGTGTGAGTAATTCTAAGATCATCACAAAAATTTGAGAAAGACTCATTCTCAAATTCACCCACATGATCACTACGAATAGTGACAATGGTGGTTCCGATGAGATTTTGTACTTTCTTCACAAATATTGTGAAGTTTTCAAAAGCTTCATTTTTATTACATAAGAAAAATACCCATGTAAATCTCGAGTAATCATCTACGATGACAAGTCCATATCTTGCATTTCCTAAGGAAGCAACTCTAGTTGGCCCAAATAAGTCTAGATGTAATAGCTCTAGTGGCCGTTTAGTAGAAATGCTTTTCTTAGGTTTAAATGAAGATTTAGGAAGCTTGCCACGTTGACAAGAATCACAAAAACTTTTCTTTTCAAAAACGAGCTTCGGAAAACCTTTAATGGAATTTAATTTTGAAAGCTTATAAAGTGTTCCAAAGTTCACATGTCCAAAGCGTCGATGCTATAAGTGTTGTTCACTTGTGTTGGCAACGAGACATTGTTCATAAGACTTAGGAAGATCCAAAATATAAATATCTTTATGGCGTGTACCGGAAAATAATAAATTATTATTATCATTCAAAATATGACACAATCATTTCGCAAAGCTAACTTTGTAACCTTTGTCACAAAGTTGGCTTATTGAAATAAGATTATGATTTAAACCATTAACTAGATAAACATCACTAATTAAAGGTTTAGATGGGTTATCCACTTTACCAACACCGACGATGGTTCCGCTCTCGTTGCCTCCAAAGACTACACGGTTCCTATTAGCAATGGGCACCACTCCGGAAAGCAATTGACCATCGCCCGTCATGTGTTTTGAACACCCGCTATCGAGTATCCAATTTCTCTTGGAGCTAAATTTAAATTTGTTGCTCCGTTCCTTTTTCTTGAGTACCTATAGATATGAAACGTCGTATCATGGTACCCAAGGTCATTGGGTCCAAAAGATTAGACCTTTGGAAGCCAAGTCCAATTGGACTTAGACTTCCCCACATAATCATTACTATGCACAACATTCGAAAAATAAGCATTCATATAAACTTGTTTTTCATCCATGCTTGTGTCCTTCGGGCTCCAAATAGTGAAAATCTTGGGAGCCCTCATCCTATTGGGTGCATGCATGCGTTGTTGGTTTCTACGTGATGCATGTCGTGGATAGGCATAAGGAACAAGATGAAATGGTGCATATGGATAATTATTCATATGATGTTGTGGGTGAACATATGCATGTGAGGGAACACGTGCGTGAGGGTGTCTCACATGGTGTGCACGTGCCCGTGAATGTGTAGCATAAAAATCATCATATGTATGAGCCGGTTGAGTAGGACGTGTGTTCCTACGTGGCATGGTATTGGTGTACATGTAGGCATGCCCCTTCTTTGGAGGTCCACCCAAAGTGGGTTTCTTTCCAAAAGAGGGTGTGTACGAAGTGGAAGCACCATTGGTAGATGAACTACCAATAGAGTGTTTGCTCCCACTCGGTGAGGCATCGGAAGTAGGCCTAACAAAAGTAGTGGCCGATTTGGATGAACTCCCTATCTTATACCCCAAGCCAATGTGGTGATTGCCCGGAAGTAAATCATTTAGGATGTTATCCAAATGGTCTTTACCCTTATTGAATTTATTAATTCGGCCTATCGTGCACTCATATTTCTCGGTAAGAGAATGCATCGAAGCACCCAAAGTGAATATTTGCGATGTGAGCACATAAACATGAGACTTGAGATTTTCATTCTCAATACTCAAAGTTGAGTTTTGAGAAGTCAAATCCGATATCCTATGTTCTTCCGAATCCTCAACACTAACATGTCCAAGTTTAGATTTGAGATTAACAATCTCATTTCTTAACTCTTCAACAACGGTGTCGTTGTTGGTGATGATGGTCTTAGGCGAGGTTTGAATGCTAGCTAGGTCATCTTTTACTTTAGTATACCTATTTACTAATTTAGTATACTTAGACCATAATTGAGAATTAGCATTCCTAAGGTCATCCATAGTTACCTCATCGCCTTCGTCGTCACTATCATCGGAAGAGGATGATCCTTGATCATGCTCCTCTCTTGCCATGAAGCACATGTGCGCTTGCTCCACTTTCTCATCGTCCGACTCTCCGCTTGAGGAATCCTCGGAGTCGGTGAATGTTGCTCCGACAAGTCCCTTTTTGTACCCCTTTTTGTACTTCTTGGACTTGTTAAACTTCGGCGCCTTCCACTTCTCATTTTGCTTGTTTTGAGGACAATCCGCTTTGATGTGTCCTGGCTTATTGCATTTAAAGCATAAAGGTGGAGAGGCGTTAGTAGAAGTAAATTTAGATTTTTGTTTGAAGTTACCCTTTCGGAAGAAGCGATTGAACTTCTTTGCCATGAGTGCAATGGATTCCATCTCCATTTCTTCTTCCGAGTCCTCATCATCGGTAGAGGTGGATGGAGCCGCCTTGAACGCAATCGCCTTTTTCTTAGGCACGTCTTGGTTCAAATAGGACTTCATCTTTTCTTGTAACTTCACCTTGCTATCTTTTCGTACCTCGTATGACATCAAAGTACCCATCAATTGAACTACGGTATACTTATTCATGTCATTACCTTCCTCGATGGCGAAGGTACGTTTCTCCCAAGAAGAAGGAAACCCTTCGATAAGCTTCGAACACTTCTCCTTTTGGGTGTATGTTTTGCCGAGAGCTTCCAACTCATTCATTATGTCGACGAAGCGAGCATAATACTCCTTCATCTTTTTTCCCTGTTCCATATGAAACAATTCGTAATCTCTATTGACTACGACGAGTTTAGAATCTCTTACCCGACTCGTTCCTTCATGCAAAATGAGGAGCGAATTCCAAATTTGATATGCACTCTTACATGTGCATATCTTATTAAAATCTTCGGGTTCCAATGCACATTGTAAAGCATTCATTGCTTTGGCATTTGCAATCTCCGCGGCGACCTCCGCGGTAGTCCACTTGTCGAAATCTTCTTCGGTAGGCACATTGTACTCCGACATGGTAATTCTCCACAATGAGGCGCTCCGGAGGAACGTTTCCATCCGGCATTTCCAATATCCATAATTGACGCCGTTGAAGAATGGAGGCCTAGTCGAGGAATGTCCTTCCATGACCGAAGACGCTCCTTCACGGTTCCTGAAGGATCCATAATCTGCAGGTGGACGAACGGTCTTGTTGTCGTTGGCAGACATAGCTAAGTATCTGGCTCTAATACCAAATGTAATGCCCTACAAGCTACTGCACAAGTACTAGAGTGGGGGTGAATAGTACTTTAAAAATAACAATGAGTATAATTCCTAATTATCGTGCAAACAACTACCAAATCAATTTGCGGAAGCTTAAATTGATGACAACAACAAAATTAACAATGCTAACAATTGAATATTACTGGGTTCGGATCCACCCAAGTATCCCCGACTTGTTCCCGGTGATCCTACGTCCCAACCACCCGGATCCCCTCCGGATCCCCTCCGGATACTTAGGTTAGAAACCCTAACCCAAGATTTCCACTATGATATCTTGTGAAAAACCTTCACAAGATCAAATCATACATGCAAAGGCAAAAGTGAATCCCACAACCCGGGATCACAACCTTCTCTCACAACCGAGAGAATCAATAAGCAATAAACGAGTTTATATGAAATAAACAATCTTACCACAAATTCATATACCTTGAGTTTTCTTACCAAATAGGTGCAAGGAGGGATTTGAGGAAGAGGAAGTCACCAAGACCTAGCACCACTGAAATGAGCAGCAATGGGTGCCTAGGAGTGATTATGATACTTGAATCAAGCTAGAGCTTGAAGGGCTCACTAAGAACAAACTTCTCTCAAGATGGATTCAAGATCTAGAATGTGAGAGAATGGATTTCTTGTGAGGGAGAGAGCTTTGGAAATGAGTGAGAATCTCTAACTCTTTCAATCTCAATGAATCTCTTAATAGCAGCTCTAACCTAGAAAGAAATGACCAAGCTTCGTATTTATAGGGTCCCATAAAAACGAGTTAGGTCAAATCCCAACGGATAGAAATCTGAAGCAGTTAGTCGGTCAAAGAACAACCACTGACCGACTAGTTCATAAACTAGTGATTCGGGTTCAATATTACATATTTAACCCCCCATTTAGCCCTATTTTGTGCTCATGTGATGCTATATTGTTCTCTAATACGTGCGTATTTTATATATCTTCATTTATTAGAGAATTCACCTTGTTTGAGCATAAAACAGCAATTAATAGGGTATTTCTGCACTTTTTATATTTTTCCTAGCACCGTCTCGGTCTCACGATTCCAACGACTATTTATTTGTATTTTTCTGAGATCTGTGCTAATTACTATGAATTTTTGAATGCAGAATACCAATAAAATGAAGAAATAAAAATAAATTCCACGCACGAATCTTGGCGCGCGACGTGGCGGCCATCCGTCGCTTCCCGTCGTATCCAACGGCCCAGCGGAGTGGCAACGCGGCAAGTTATCTACCGTCCGATCCAGATCCGACGGCCTACACGAGAGATCAGAAGCGGGCGACGCGGCGGATTCTCGACCGCAAGATCACAATCCAATGGCTACTGGCATCCCCGCGTTTTTAAACGAGGGGCGAACGTAGAGCCGTTGGATCTTGATCCAACGGCGGAGACATTCCCTCGACGCGATCTCGGAGAGCGAACGAGGCGGGTGACGTGGCTTCGCCGCATCGGTCCGATCTCGATCCGACGGACACAATGATCTCCGCTTGAATCCAAAAGAGAACGACGCAGCGGGATTTATTCGAGCGACGTGGACAGCTCGGAGCCGTTCGATCGTGCATCCGACGGCCCACAACGCCACCAACTCAAAATCGAAGCGGATTCGGATCTCCGAAGCGGATGCGGGCGAAGCGCGCGTTCTGATGCACACGTGGCATCACGAGACGAGATCACGCCTTGATCCGACGGCGATCGTTCGAGGCGGCTGTTATAATGGGTTCGGGTGCGAATTTGGGACCCGCTAAGGAACTTAAACCCGCAATGCCTCTATTTAAGGTATTCCTAGGGTTTTTGAGCGTATACAAGCAGATTGGGGCGTATTTTGAGCGTATTGGAGGCTCTAGGAGCCGTATTCTCCCCCTGAAAAATTCTGTAAAATTCCAGAGGCCTATTTTATTATTTTCAGAGAGTTTGAAGTCGTTTCAAGGAGAATTGGTGATATTTTCTTCAACTTCTATCCCGTATTTTGGTGTTTTCTATTGTATTTTGATATGAACTTGAAGTATTTGGCTATGAAACTTGTTTATTTCTGCATTATGAGTAGCTAAAACTTATTTGTGCATGGTACGGAGTAGTTAGGGGCTATGATTTGTGTTAGTTTGGTTGTATTCCATATGCTTAATCGTTAAACGTCGCTAAAATTGTAATCTTTGTTCGTAAATCGCCTTTTTCAGATTCCAAAAGAATTGAGTTAGTCGATGATCGCCCCAAAAGGGTGAGTTTTGATCTCCCCAAAAGGGAGTTTCATACCGTAGTTTTGATCTCTCCAAAAGAGAGTTTCATATCGTATTATAACTTTAGCGACGATCTTTTTGAATTTTGTGTTTGAACCCCCAAAAGGACATCTTCCGATGAGTTGCTCCCAAAAGGAGAATTCATTGAGTTATATTGGATATTTTCCGGTGAATTGCTCCCAAAAGGAGAATTCATTGCGTTATACCTATCAACCAAATTAATACGAATCATCGATCCTAACGAACCCATACCATGTGCATACTTTTTATAGATATTTGTTCTCACGTATTTTCCTTGGTCGTATCATTCACGTATCCCCATTCACACCACCATCACCACTATTAAAAGTGTTTAGTCTCTTTCCGATAGATTTCTATTTGATTTGAATTGTGGTTGCAACAGATTTCTTCCCGTGGATTCGACATCTGGACTCCCAGATTTTACTACTTGTACGGACTCTTGCGCTTGAGAGAGAGCACCTTTTCGGAGTCCACCAAGTTTTTGGCGCCGTTGCCGGGGAGGAATGGTTTGTAACTACGGTTTATTTCATTTGGAGGACCTTCGGTGAGATCTTTCCACTTTACTGTACATAAACTTTTCTTTATTATTTTATTTTAATTTTTTTAAAAAAATGGAATATATGAACTTCTATTGCACAAACAATCTGTATGATGTAAGGTATGCTAATGCACACAAACATAGAATGGAGAAGCTCAAAATTGTTAATTTTAATCAAACTGAGTGTGAAACTTTCTTTCAGGCCTGGAGGAGGTTCACAGAGATTATATCGAGCTTTCCGCAGCATGGGTACATAAATGAAGAGCTCCTGGCGTTCTTCCTAGATGGACTACAACCCCAGCTGCAGGAATTTTTGGGAGTCATGACGCCGACAGAGGCGTGGGAATACATGGAGTCTCTGCAAGAAAACGAAGAAACCATGGAAGAGACTTCAGAGAGCGATTCAACGGAGCCTTCGTGCCTTGATCAAGAAGAGCAAAGCGTAGACGTACCTTTGCAATCCTTGAGAGAGGACGCTTACCTGATTATTCAGACACAGGAGGCCACATCCCATCAATTCCAAGAGAATTTCCTTGCTCGGAGTCGGCAGATCCAGAAATCCATCGAAGATCTTACTCTGATTACCACTTGCTTAGAAGAAGGTAATGCTTTTGAAACTCAATTTAAAGAATCTAATGCGAGTTCATCTTCTATTGCAGGAATATCGAGCGAGCCATGTCACGTTGATGACACGAATAAAAATATCCACATGGCAAAAAGTGTGTGCAAAAGAGAGGACGAGCTAGCAATTTTGGATGAACGAGAGGAGGAGACAGCTAGGGAAAAGGGTTTTGAGATTATCGCCATGGAGTCAGAACCATGCCCTCCTCCAGTTTTGTCCCAAAATCATTTATCCCTCTCCCCAACGATCGAGCATCGTACAGAGAGTAGTGCAAATCTTTCAGGGAGTAGTCGTCAACTTGCTTTAATTTCTTTCACTTATTTTGATGACTACATTTGGAATACTTTCATTGAGAATAATTTTAAAATAATTTGGACTGACATAACTCATCTCTCGCAGGACATTGGCAAACAGCTTATAGAGATGCTTGGAGTTGTGTTGCTGGGGTCCAAATTAGTTTTTGGAGGAAGAATAATCACCGAGGAGCGCAAAAAGCAAATTGAACAACTTCCTCCACCATTAAAGATTCGGGATCCGCCATTTGATCACGGTGTGTTCTTTCCAGTAGTGTAGTTTTTAAACGCTTTCTAGGTTGCTTGCTTGAATAAACTCATACCTCTTCCGACATTGAGGACAATGTCCATCTTTAGTTAGGGGGTGTGTATGAGACCTTAGGATTTATTTTTTTTTGAGAAGAATAAATCACCAAATCTCATCTTTTAAAAACTCCTTCATATGCCTCTAATGCGGACGAGTATACATTAATCGTGTTCTTAAAATTGTTTATGGCTTGATTAAATTATTTTTCCTTCATGGAATTGCCGTTAATATGCTATTCATGAAAATTCTCAATTTCCATGATTAATATCTCGAAATAGTTTGAATTTATCTCATGCATGCTAATGTGATGAAAAAGCTTAAGTATACACGATTTATTGGAATAGTCTTCAAGTTGAAGAGGAATGTGGCCATGGTCGTTAATGTTTATGTTTGAAAATATGGGTGTTGAGTTGCTTACAAAGAAAAAAGAAAAGAAATGAAATGAATGAAAAATGATGAATGAAGAAAAAATGAATGAATAAGTATGTCACTAATACATAACTTGGTTGGCTCGAGTAGTACAGTCCGAGGGGTCCTTTTTGGCCTAATGCCCTATTATCGTCTGATTTGGGAGCCATTGACAGGAAACTCACTCATTTGATGGAGCGATCCAAGTTATACATTTTTCTGCGAATGTTGCTTGATGCGCGTTACGCGGAACGAATAAAAGAAAAGAATGGTGAATATACTAAGCAACTTCAATACCCATAATTTGAGTGATTGTTTTGATAGGCCAATTCCTTGGAAACAAGAAAACTAGGATATAACGACGTGTTATACTTTCGCTTGCGCAAAACGATGCTTGCATGTTATTTATTCATACTAAATTAGAGAAAATATCATGTGATTGATTTTGTTCATGGATGTGTATATTGATGGTCAAGATCATGTTGGAATGCGTATTATTGAGCCATGCCATGAGTAATTTGAAAGAACTTATTGTTTATTGCTCATCCGTATTTATCGCTATTTTTGCTAGAGACTAGCAAATCGCTAGTTGGGGGTGTGATTCGGGTTCAATATTACATATTTAACCCCCCCATTTAGCCTTATTTTGTACTCATGTGATGCTATATTGTTCTCTAATACGTGCGTATTTTATATATCTTCATTTATTAGAGAATTCACCTTGTTTGAGCATAAAACAGCAATTAATAGGGTATTTCTGTACTTTTTATATTTTTCCTAGCACCGTCTCGGTCTCACGATTCCAACGACTATTTATTTGTATTTTTCTGATATCTGTGCTAATTACTATGAATTTTTGAATGCAGAATACCAATAAAATGAAGAAATAAAAATAAATTCCACGCACGAATCTTGGCGCGCGACGTGGCGGCCATCCGTCGCTTCCCGCCGTATCCAACGGCCCAGCGGAGTGGCAACGCGGCAAGTTATCTACCGTCCGATCCAGATCCGACGGCCTACACGAGAGACCGTGGAGAACCCGGTCAACGGCAAGTTATCGACCATCGGAGTGTTTTCTCACTACAATGCGTTGACCATGGAGAACCCGGTCAACGTGGTCGAGGGACCCGCTTTGGGTCCCTCGGGGGCTTCGAATCGGTGCAGAAGGGGCGAGGGGAAGCCTCGGCCCTGGTTGAGACGCTCGGCCTCGGACAGACGCGCTCGGCCTCGGCTGGGAGGGGGACGAGGGGTAGCCTCAGTCGCCCGGGTAGATGCACGGCCGTCTGGTGGCGAGGGTGAGTCTCAGACCCGATTAGGACACTCGGCCTCGGTAGGGCGTTCTCGGCCAAGGAAGGCTGAGGGTGAGGGGAAGCCTCACCGTCCGGTTGATCGAGTGGTCGGAGAGGGGCGAGGGGTAGCCTCGGCCCGTTGGTCTGTTGTTCACCTGCGTAGACGAGAACGCTCGTCAGGGGGCCGGACCTTGGTTCCGACCAAATCCCCTCCGATGCCTAAGTCAGATAGAGATCTGAGAAAGGAGGCCCGGCGGAGACGGTCCGACCCGTGAGGAGATCGTGACGGCGTCTCTCGGCGCGAGCGGGGGAGGAAGGAGATGAATTGGGGGAACGAGGTCGTTGATGGAGTACCTTAGGTTTTGTTACCTCAGATGCGGTCCCCTTCTTCGTCGTTTTCCTGGCTCTTTTGTAGAGCTCCCCGCGTGATTGCCTCTGGCCCACGTCCCACGCCCACCATCGATCGTGCCCCATCAGTCCCCCCTTGCCGCCGCTCTCTCCGCCCTGTCAGCACCTCCCCATTATCGCTATTTAGTGGTCGCGCGTCCGGGGGAGTGGTTTTCGCAGGAGTGGGCGAGTGGCCAGCGGGTTATTGGGGCCGGGTCGGATCGAAGTTCGTGGAGGCCCCTTATAGGGCCCTTGCAGAACGGGCTTTCGAGGATGCAGATGGGCTCTTGATCAGTAGTTGGGCTTCTGGGCTCGTGCTCTTTGGGTCTCGGTCAAATAGGCGTAACAATTGCCCCCATCGGTCGGGTCGATCGGCCTCGGCCGGCTCGGCTCGGCCGATGTGACTTCTGCCGACTTTGACAAGCTCTCCAATCTATGCCGACTCATTTATTAGTCGTCATCATGAGTTGGCCCGTTCGATGTTTTTAAGGCGCGGGTTCTGAAGCGCCGTCGGCCTTCAGATGTTGCCACGTGTTGCGGCAAGATAATCACTGCCGCTCGCGGAGTCGTCTTTAAGTGAAGAAGCCGAGGGATTCGTGAGCCGCCTTCCCGTCGTCTTTCTTCTTTGCGCTGATCCCCCTTCTGTCTAAGCTCTGCCCCATGTCGTCTTCCTCTGCTACGGGTTCGGTTCGGTCGGAGCGCGATGCGGATCCAGGTCTGGTGGGTGGCACTCCTTCGGCGACTAGTCAGCATGGGGACGATCTTTCAGGGATTCCTTCTGAGGTCTTGGCGTGGCCTTCGTCGATCTGTGCTACCGCCATCGGGAGCATGCGCTCTACCTACCTGCTTCCGCCCTACTCGGCTCGTGCCCCCGGGGCTGACGAGCGGATCTGCTCTCCTGGTCCCAATGAGGTCGGAATATATGAGAAGTGCTTCCACTTCGGGCTCCGCTTCCCGCTTCATCCTTTTATCGTTGAGTTCCTTCAGGCCCACAATGTGTGCTTGTGTCAATTCTGTCCCAATGCCATCGGAATCCTCGTCGGGTTCGTTGTCGTCTGTATGCTGAAGGGGGTGGTGCCCTCTCTCCGCCTCTTTGCCCAGTTCTACCGCCTGAGCCTCCATCAATCGGGGGCGTGGATTTACATCAGCGCCCGCCCGAAGATGTCCCTGGTGCTGGGGTTGCCAAGCTCTCTGAAACGTTGGAAGGGGGAATACGTGTTCGTCACATTCCCCTCGAGCGTACCCTTCCCGGCTCGGTGGAAGGCGGCCGGTGCCGTTGTTCTTAACCTGGGTGAGCCGACGGTCGCCGAGCAGCAGACGGCGAGGGACATGTTGGCAATTCCTACGAGGGAGCGCTCGATCGACTTCCTCTTTAGTGACCACAATTTGCGCCGGACGGTGTGGCCCCTAGGTAAGCTGCTCCGAATGCTCGCCCCACGAGGTCGCCCAGGTTCTGCTCTGCCTCTCATTTCTTCTTTGTGCGCAGGTGGGTCCCCTCTCGGTCCTTCTCCCGTCAGCGCTCTCGTGCAGGTCCCGAACCCGGATCCGCGTAGGAGGGACCATGTGTTGGCGGTCCGGAAGAAGCAACGGGTTGTGACCGCGTCCGGAGGCTCGAAGCGAAAGGAGATGTCGTCTCCCTCTCTCCCCTTGCAGGGGTCTCCCAAGAGGCTCCGCGAGGGGGTCGAGGGGGTCGACGTCCAGCCGACTGCTGACCGACCTCATCCTGCTCCCGTCGAGGTTGCCTGGCCGTGGGCTGGCCCTTCACCTCTCCCGGATGGCTCTCTCCCTGAAGTTTACAGTCGGTATCTCGGGGCGTTCCGCTCCGCTCCTGGCGAGTTCCCTTCGTCAGGGGAGGGTCTTCTTCGTCCACGCTTTCCAGTGGGGGAGAAGGAGTCGGTGTTCTCGAGCCGCGGAGCCGCCGCTCGGGTGGCCGAGAACTGTTGTCTCCCTTCCGACCAGGCGGTGTTGGACGGAGTCAGAGGCGATTTCTTGGCTACCTTCGTGATCCAGGCTGGCCAACAGGTAGTGTGTCTCTGCTTGTCCCCCGGTTCTTCAGCTGCTTTCGCCGTCTTACCTTCGTTGCTTTGGCACAGTTGTCCTCGGCGGGCCTCTCGATGAGGCGTCAATTCGCGGCTCTTCCCAAAGCCAAATCCATGGCCGGGCTAGGCCCTGAGGTCCCTGGCGAGGAGGAGGAGGAAGCTGGTCAGTTGGAGGAAGCACGGGTTCAGTCCCTGAACTCCCGCATAACTGAGCTGTCCTCTGCCCTGGAGGTGGCGGATCGGGAGAGGGCCGTGGCTCTGGCCGCTCAGTCAGAGGCCGAGTCGCGGCTCGCCTCTCTTTTAAAAGATGTCGGCACGTCTGGAGGAGTCAAGCAGATCCCCGACCCGGCCGCTGCCTCCGAAGCCTCGGAGCTATCCGATCGTCTGGATGCGGCGGAGGAGCAGGCGAGGGCCCTTGCAGCCCAACTTGGAGAGAAATCCCGGGAGATCGAGAAGGAGAGGGCGGAGCACCAACGCCAGGTCGAGACCTTAGAGGCCCGGCTGCGTGGGCTCGAGGAGGTGGACCCGGCCCGGATCGCTCAGGATGCCGTGGCGGAGTATGACACCTCCTTTGTGGAGACCGCCTTATCGAAGGCGTACGAGAAGGGCTTCGCCCGGTGCCAGTCCGAGATCGAAGAGAAGTTCCCGCTTTCGGGGATCAACTTCGAGATACTTCGGATGTACTCCGACACCGAGCGGAGTAAGGGGGGAGACCCTAGCGAGCTGCCAACCTGTGGCTCCCCCGGTGCCCTCGGAGAACAATGAGGGAGGGGAATGCCCCTCGGCCTCTTCGTGTATCCCTCTGTACACCTTTTTGCTCCATCTGGAAAGGAATGAATTTAAAACAAATTTATTTCATATGAAGTGATACATCTATTGAAAATACTTGCGTAAATGTTCCGCGTTCCAAGTGTGAGTGAGAACTCTCCCTTCCATGTCGGCTAGTCGGTAGGCTGCGGGTCCAAGGACCTCGACGACTTGGTAGGGTCCCTCCCATCTAGCCGCGAGCTTCCCTTTGCGAGCGGTATCAGTGGTGAAGCCCGCTTTCCGGAGGACCAGGTCCCCAAGGTGGAAGCTTCTCCCCCGCACCCGAGCGTTGTAGTATTGGGCCACCTTCTGCTTTTGGCGGATGATGGTGGCCAGTGACTGCTCCCGTCGCTCGTCGAGGAGCTCCAGGCTGAGCCTTAGGCCCTGCGAGTTCCGGTCTTCGTCAAAGTACTTGAGGCGCAGAGATTCTTCACCTAATTCGACCGGTACCACCGCCTCGGCCCCGTAGGTGAGCATGAAGGGGGTCTCGCCTGTAGCCTCCTTGTGGGTCGTCCGGTATGACCAGAGTATCCCGGGGAGCTCTTCCGGCCAGTTCCCTTCGGCGTCCTTCACCTTCTTTCGGAGGGGCTCTATGATGCACTTGTTGGCCGCTTCTGCCATCCCGTTGGTCTGGGGGTGTGCTACCGAGGCGAAGAGGAGCTTGATTCCCCATTCCTCGCAAAAATCTTTAAACCCTGCTGAGTCGAACTGCTTCCCATTGTCTGTGACGATGGCCCGTGGTACTCCGAATCGGGAGATGATGGAATTCCACACGAAGCTTTTCGCTTTTTTCCACGTGATGGTTGCCAACGGCTCGGCCTCGATCCACTTGGTGAAGTAGTCCACTGCCACGATCAGGTGTTTCCGCTGCCCTCGTCCTGGTTTGAACGGTCCGAGGATGTCGAGCCCCCATTTTGCAAAGGGGATGGGGCTCACGATAGGGATGAGCTCTGATGGAGGAGTCGAGATGTGGTGGGCATACCTCTGGCATTCTTGGCATCTCTGGACGTAGCTTGTGGCATCTTGGGTCAGGGTCGGCCAGTAGTATCCCTGCCTCAAGATCTTCTGCGCGACTATCTTGCCCCCGTGGTGATTCCCGCAGATCCCGTCGTGAACCTCCCGCATGACGTAGTCAGCTTCTTGCGGCCCGATGCACTTCAGGTACGGGAGGACATCCATCTTGGTCCATCGTCTTCGGTAGAGTGTTCCCTCATGGATTACGTATCGGAGCGCCTTTCTCTCCAGGGTTCGGCGTTCGTCCCCATCGGCCGGCACCTCACCATGAGTGAGGTACCGGATGATCGGGTCCATCCAGGTGGGTTCCTGGTCGATCGCCATCACCTCGTGCTCCTCCGTGCTGGGGGATGGCAGGTTCTCCACGTAGATGGTGCGGCCTAGTTCCTTTGGCGAGGACGAGGCCAGTTTTGACAGCGCATCGGCCCGCGCATTCTCTGATCGTGGGAGGTGTAAGACCTCCATGTCCTTGAACTTGGACATCGCCGCTCTGGCGACTGGGAGGTATCTCTGCATCGCCTCCTCTCGTGCCTCGTAACTCCCTAAGAGTTGGTTGACAATGAGCTTCGAGTCGCTGAGGAGGCGGACGGACTCGGCTCCGAGCTTCAGGGCCAGCCTCAGGCCGTTGATCACTGCTTCGTATTCCGCCACGTTGTTCGTGGCCGGGAACTCGAACCGCAACGCGTATTCCACAATGCTCCCCTCCGGAGACCGGATCGCGATCCCGGCCCCGCCTCCCGACTGTGTGGCCGAGCCGTCCACATGGACGATCCACGCTCCTGGATCCCCTGGTTGAAAGTGGTCAGCCGAAAGAAAGGACAGGGGTTGAGCAATTACCGTCGTCGGGTCTTTTTCCTTTGGGGGGTCATTTCTTTCCGTCGTGCACTCGGCGATGAAGTCGGCCAGGGCCTGTCCTTTGATGGCCGTGCGCGGTTTGAATCGGAGGTCGAACTCGCTCAGTTCCACTCCCCAGTTTAGCATCCTTCCCATTCGATCGAATCTCTTGAGATTCTGCTCCAGCTGTGAGTCGGTCAGGATTAGTATGGTGTGGGCCTGGAAATAGGGTCGGAGCCTTCGTGCTGAGAGGATGAGGGCGTACGCCAATTTCTCCATGGGCGAGTATCGCACCTCCGCCCCCTTCAAGATCCGGCTCGTGTAATACACCGGCCATTGCACCCCGCCGTCCTCCCGGATCAGCACCGAACTCACAGCCTCTTCCGCGCACGCCAGGTAAAGGCTCAGCGACTCCCCTTCCCGTGGTTTGGACAGGAGAGGGGGGCTGCGGAGATATTCTTTGAGGTCCTCGAACGCCCGGGAGCAGTCTTCGTCCCAATGTATCGTCTTCCTGTTGTTTGGAGGTTCCGCAATCGCTTTCCTTAGGACTTTGAAGAAGGGGAGCGATCTTTCCGCCGATTTGGAAAGGAACCGCCCCAAAGCTGCGATGCGCCCGTTCAGCCTCTGCAGCTCTTTGATCGTCGTCGGCTCGCGCATGTTGATCAGTGCCTCGATCTTGTCGGGATTAGCTTCAATACCACGATTAGTTATCATAAATCCCAAGAACTTGCCAGATCTTACCCCGAACGTGCACTTCGCGGGGTTGAGCCGAATGTGGTGCCGCCGCAACCGCTCGAAGGTCTCCCGCAAGTCGGTGATGTGGTCTTCCGGTCGCCTTGATTTGACAAGCATGTCGTCGACGTAGACTTCTAAGTTCCTCCTGATCTGGGAGCTGAAGACCTTGTCGACCATTCTCTGGTAGGTGGCCCCCGCGTTCTTCAAGCCAAAGGGCATCTTCTTGTAGCAGTAAGTTCCCTGGTCCGTCGTGAAGGCTGTCATTTCTTCGTCCCGGGGGTCCATCTGGACTTGATTATATCCGGAGTAAGCGTCCATGAAGCTTAGCATCTCGTATCCCGAGGCGTTGTCCACCAGGTGGTCGATACGCGGCAAGGGATAGCTGTCCTTGGGGCAGGCCTTGTTGAGGTCACTGAAGTCCACGCACATTCGCCACTTCCCGTTGGGTTTCTTGACCATCACCACGTTCGACAGCCACTCCGGGTACCAGACCTCTCGTATGAAGCCGGCATCAAGGAGACGCTCCACTACCTCAGAGGCTGCCTTCATCTTCTCGCCACCCAGGTTGCGCTTCTTCTGCCTAACCGGCTTGAAGTTGGGGTCGGCGTTGATCTGGTGGACAATCACCTGGGGGTCTACGCCGGGCATGTCTTCTGGTGACCAAGCAAAGATGTCCAGGTTCGCCTCCAGGCATTCGACCAGCTGATCCCTCAAGTCCTGGCTCAGCCCTCTTCCGATCGAGACGAACCGGCCCTCGATGTCTGTGACCGGGATTTGCTCCTGCTCCTCCACAGGGGCGGGCCTAGGCCCACTCCTCAAATCGAGCGCGGCCATCCGATCGGCTAGGCGATCCTCGGGTCCTTCCTCCGCCAGTAGATAGCAGGTGCTCGGTCTCCCCGCATCGCCTTCGACTTGCCCCATTCCCCCCGGCGTTCGGAACTTGATAGTCCGGTGGAGGGTCGAGACTACCGCGCCGACTGCGTTGAGCAGGGGTCGGCCGATGATCCCATTATATTCCGACCTGATCCCCAAGATGATGAATTCCACCGCCAGGGTCACCGAGTCTGGTGCGTTTCCGAGTGTTATCGGGAGATGGATCGTGCCGATGATGGGGGTGGAGTGGCCCGTGAATCCAACCACGGGACCCGAGCGAGGTCGTAAGTCTTCTTTCCGCCGCCCCATCTTCTCCAGGGTTGACATAAAGAGGACGTCACAGGAGCTGCCGGTGTCGACAAGCAGCCGTCGTACCATGGCGGTGTCTATGACCAATGACACCACCAAAGCCACGTCCGAGCTGCGTGCCGTTACGGACGCATTCGGTCTCTCGACCGGTGGGGATGGGGAGGGTTCCCCGGTCCCCTCCTCACGATCCTTCTTGCGTCGGACCCGTGCCCGTCCTTGCCGGTGGTGACGGGCCCTGTCGCCCCGTGTCAGGGCTTCGCTCTCCTTTCACTGAGAAGGGGGAGGTCGCGTCATCGTAGATGTGGTTTGTTTCTTCGTGGGACTGTTCGTTCCCACAGACGGCGCCAGATGTTTCGGAGTGTTTTCTCACTACAATGCATTGACCGTGGAGAACCCGGTCAACGTGGTCGAGGGACCCGCTTTGGGTCCCTCGGGGGCTTCGAATCGGTGCAGAAGGGGCGAGGGGAAGCCTCGGCCCTGGTTGAGACGCTCGGCCTCGGACAGACGCACTCGGCCTCGGCTGGGAGGGGGACGAGGGGTAGCCTCAGTCGCCCGGGTAGATGCACGGCCGTCTGGTGGCGAGGGTGAGTCTCAGACCCGATTAGGACGCTCGGCCTCGGTAGGGCGTTCTCGGCCAAGGAAGGCTGAGGGTGAGGGGAAGCCTCACCGTCCGGTTGATCGAGTGGTCGGAGAGGGGCGAGGGGTAGCCTCGGCCCGTTGGTCTGTTGTTCACCTGCGTAGACGAGAACGCTCGTCAGGGGGCCGGACCTTGGTTCCGGCCAAATCCCCTCCGATGCCTAAGTCAGATAGAGATCTGAGAAAGGAGGCCCGGCGGAGACGGTCCGACCCGTGAGGAGATCGTGACGGCGTCTCTCGGCGCGAGCGGGGGAGGAAGGAGATGAATTAGGGGAACGAGGTCGTTGATGGAGTACCTTAGGTTTTGTTACCTCAGATGCGGTCCCCTTCTTCGTCGTTTTCCTGGCTCTTTTGTAGAGCTCCCCGCGTGATTGCCTCTGGCCCACGTCCCACGCCCACCATCGATCGTGCCCCATCAGTCCCCCCTTGCCGCCGCTCTCTCCGCCCTGTCAGCACCTCCCCATTATCGCTATTTAGTGGTCGCGCGTCCGGGGGAGTGGTTTTCGCAGGAGTGGGCGAGTGGCCAGCGGGTTATTGGGGCCGGGTCGGATCGAAGTTCGTGGAGGCCCCTTATAGGGCCCTTGCAGAACGGGCTTTCGAGGATGCAGATGGGCTCTTGATCAGTAGTTGGGCTTCTGGGCTCGTGCTCTTTGGGTCTCGGTCAAATAGGCGTAACAGTCTCTAAAATTGTAATCTTTGTTCGTAAATCGTCTTTTTCAGATTCCAAAAGAATCGAGTTAGTCTATGATCGCCCCAAAAGGGTGAGTTTTGATCTCCCCAAAAGGGAGTTTCATACCATAGTTTTGATCTCTCCAAAAGAGAGTTTCATATCGTATTATAACTTTAGCGACGATCTTTTTGAATTTTGTGTTTGAACCCCCAAAAGGACATCTTCCGATGAGTTGCTCCCAAAAGGAGAATTCATTGAGTTATATTGGATATTTTCCGGTGAATTGCTCCCAAAAGGAGAATTCATTGCGTTAAACCTATCAACCAAATTAATACGAATCATCGATCCTAACGAACCCATACCATGTGCATACTTTTTATAGATATTTGCTCTCACGTATTTTCCTTGGTCGTATCATTCACGTATCCCCATTCACACCACCATCACCAATATTAAAAGTGTTTAGTCTCTTTCCGATAGATTTCTATTTGATTTGAATTGGGGTTGCAACATATTTCTTCCCGTGGATTCGACATCTGGACTCCCAGATTTTACTACTTGTACGAACTCTTGCGCTTGAGAGAGAGCACCTTTTCGGAGTCCACCAACTAGTCGGTCGGTCAATCAACATGGACCGACTAAGTGAAGAACAGTGAAGAGATTGAATTTCAGACCTAGAAATCTAGTCGGTCCAAGAAGACTGTCTGACCGACTAGTTTCACAACTAGTCGGTCGTTCAGTTAACTAAGACCGACTAAGAGTCAAAAACTATTAGTCTGAATACAAATTGATTTAGTCGGTCTAAGAACAAAAGTTGACCGACTAGATCATCAACTAGTCGGTCGCCAAACGTTCTTAGACCGACTAACGATAAACAGTAGCTTAGGAGAAAATTGGCATGTACAGTAAAGCTCACCTAGTCGGTCAAAGAAGCATCACTGACCGACTAGTTCACAAACTAGTCGGTCGGTGAGTCAACGTAGACCGACTAACTGTAAACAGTACTGAGCAAGAAAATACAAACTGAAACTAGTCGGTCCAAGAAGCTTTGCCGACCGACTAGATCACCATCTAGTCGGTCAGTTGTTCTTCTTGAACCAACTAACATGCACAATAAAGTCCGAATCGAAGCGCGATGCTTCGAGGAAGTTAGAATGGACTTCTACTAAGATCCTAGAGCTAAGATATGAGCGTTATGAAGATAGAAATGTAAGATATACTCAAGGCTTAACATTCTATAGATCGAAACTAAAAGACTATAAATAAAACCTTAAAGAACGGTCTTCGAGAGCTTCGATCAAATCTTCATGACTTCTAAAATGGTCCAAAAGCTTCAACGAAGCTTTAGGCATAGAATACGAGCTTTGAGAAGTCTTGAGATGTCGCTTTGAGTGTTCTCGTGAATTTGGCGACGATCTCCATAACTGCGCTCACAAATTGTTAGTTCATGAATTATTTATGTTTGCTCATCATCCAAAACCAAATCCGGGGAGTCCAATACTCAACAAGCTATGACATTGAAGTATATAAGATTGGAGTATACAAGAATTTACTCAATGCCGTTGTTGGAATATGACTCAATGAGCCCACCACCAAGAACCCTTTGTCTTTGACAAATGCCACCAGCCCATGGGTGGAGGAGGAAATTTTAGACTCTTATTAAAGAGTGTTGACTAAAATGATTGTGTAGATAATTCAATTTAGAGTTATCAGCACCAACAGCTCTATAAATATGTTGTCCCAGGGAAGAGTAGAGGGCACAACAAGAGCAGTTAGCTAAGAGCTTAGTAAGGGTTCCCTCCTCCTCAGGATAAATCCTTTTGGTTTTCTGTTGGGTTTTTAGTTATAGGTTTGGGTTGCAAGAATATTTTTGTATGCTTTGAACTTTCTAAGGAGACAGAATTCCTACGTTGCAAGCCAGTAAGTACTCTTATAGATATTGATTCTAATTTGTAGGATGAAACTGGACCAGTCTTTAAGGATGTTTACCTTTATACAAAGTTAGTTGCAGACATATTTATCTGCTAGCCACTATTAGATTAGTTAGTCGCTTTATGCCTAAATCGGATGAGATCCGTCGACATGCAGCATTGCTTATTTTGACTAACATCGAAGGGTCACCTAGGAAAAAAAATTGTACAAGAGACACAGACACCTTAGGATTGAAAGCTGACTCAATATATGCAGAGGATAAACGAGATAGGAAGTCTGCTTCTCATTACTATACGTATGTAAGAGGTAACCTAGTTACTTGGAGTAAGAAGCAAATCGTGGTGTCATGTTCGAGCACAGAGGTCAAGTATAGAGCGATAGCTCATACGGCATATGAGATAATATGGTTAAAAATTGTATTGTGAACTAGGATTTAAGAAGGATGAACCAATGCCTATATTTTGTGACAGACAAAAAAATAATTTATATTGTCAATAATCTAGTGTTTTATAAAAAGCCCAAGCATATAGTGATGTGGTGTCTGTGAGAAATGTTGTTGACAAGTAAATTTGCACGCATTTCATTCTTTTGTAACAACTACCGATGTGTTTGCCAAAGCGTTGTCACCATTATTTTTGGTGACGTATACAGTCATGGTATCATCTTATTGGAGATATTTATGGGGAAGATACCAACAGACGGAATGTTTAAGGATGGCATAACCCTTCATACATATGTTGAGATGGCACTACCTAACAGTGTCTTGGACATTATTGATCCAAGCATCTTCACCAGCTTGTTCCAGGGTGATATTTGAATGCAGAGAAAATCTGTAAGCTGCCGGAATATTTTATACTTGGTTGGACTCTTAGGGTGTGTTTGGTTTGAAGGAAAAGGAAAGAAAGAAAAATGAAAAGGAAAGGAAAAAGAAAAAGAAAGAAAAGGAAAATGAAATGAGATTCTTTCTCATGTTTGGTTACCAAGGAAAATTGGGAAGAAAGTTGAATGGAAAATATAGAAATTAATATTATTAGGTTGCTCATTGAATATGAATAAAAAATAATTTAACTGGTTACGTTGAGAATTCAAATCATTCTACCATCATAATAAATTAAAATTTTATTTTTAAATTAAAAACTTATTGGTTATTTTGAAAAAATTATTAATTTAGCAAATAATTTGCGAATTGTAACAAATAATTCGTTAACACTATAAATATTTGATTCGTAGAATTCGTGCATAATGTGTGGATTTTTCAAGCAACTCTGAATTTTTTAGAAATTCGTGAATTATTCACACAATTCATGCATACATGAAAATAAATTAAAGACTCGGAATTTATTTGGAAAATAGAGAATTATTCGCGAGCTATATAAAAAATTCATGAATAATTCAAGAATTGTAAAAAGATTGTGAATTATTCGTGAATTTTTAAAAATTCATAAATTATTCACTATTTCGAACAATTCACGAATGAATATATATTGAAGGTGTTTTTTGAAAAATTAGTCAATTATTCGCGACTTATTTGAAAATTCGTGAATAATTTGTGAATTTTTCGAGTAATTCGTGAGTAATTTTTTGAAAAATTCACGAATTATTCATGATTTTTTGATACAAACTTATGAATAATTCGTGAATTCATTAAAAATAACAACTAATTATGTTTGCTAAAAAATGTGTAGAAGTGATGTATTGCCCGATGTGCTATCAAATCTGTCTACGTGATGTGCTATAAAAAAATGTTTCTAGTTGTGCTTACAATTCTGGATGAATATGTTTGTATTCATGATTTTTTTGGCAGCATTTGCAAAGTGATACTTGCAGTAACTTGCAAATTGAGCACTACAAATTGAGAAACGTGGAGTACGAGTCTGATTGTGTATTAGTATGAGACTTGAAGATGCTCTATCCAAGAAGCTGGATTTTATGTCTAATTTTAGGCATGAAATTATGACAATGTTAATTCTGTTTCAATTTCTGTTCAATTCTGTTCCCTTTGTGTCAACGTTACTTCAAGCTGGTGATACTGATGCTGAAACTACATCCGTTTCTTTTTCATTTTCTGATATCACTATGCTGAAGCTGCTACCAATGATGTTTGTTTCAGAGACTGTTTCAATTTCAATACAGTCCTGCTTTAATTATGTGAATGTGACTTCATGCTACCGATGTTGTTTGTTATTGGATCTGTTGTGTGGGTTATTAAACTACATGTTGAAAAACTTAATGCTGAAAAACTAAAATTCACAAGCTCATCAAGACACTAACAAACATTGTTTCTGACAAGTAATAGAACTTCAAAAACAACACAACTGTCATTCATTTTCAAAAATCCTTCTTACACTGTAAATAGTAGGGTGACATCTCCACAACAAGACATCCACAATAACATATCAAGCAATCATATATTGAGCACACACATCCACGATATAATTACAAGAACTCCTTTCAAAACAATAGTAGGGGGCAGTGCCTTGCAAGGGGCGGGTGGTGCATGAGCGGCGAGGCGCAGGGTGGCGTGAGGGGCTTCGTAAGTAGGGGACGAGATGTGCAAGGGGCTTTGGGGGTGGAGGGGTCAATTCCTTTGCGGAAGGGTTAGCTGCAGAGATTTATTGTAGAATATGAAGGAATTTTTTTCGAAGAAGAAGGGGTTGCTGCTGGGGGTGAGCTGTGATTTTTTGGGAAGGGTTTGATCTCACTTTTTTTTGGTGAAAGGGTGAGCTGCCAACCCAAGGACAAGGGTTTTTTTTTTGGCAAAATGAAAGCACAATTTGCTCTTCATCCATCCTCTTACATGTGAGGCTTAGATGAAGCCACATGGGTGCCTCCTTCGATTTCATCCAAGGAGGCACCTTAGGGCATGTTCCTTTGCGCGGATAGGGCCCGAGAAAGTGCTTTTTTCGACTGCCCACTGTCACTTCGATAACTGTTCACCCTTTTCTCGCTTCGACTTTCCCTTCGCTTGTTCCTTTGCGGAGAAAAACCCTCGCGATTCCTTCACCGTCTCTCTTCGACGTGTCGCAGCACTTTCTTGGCTTCGAAATCCCCGGAAATTGTGGGGATTGCAGGCTGGATTCCTCTCTTTAGGCCCCGCAGCGTTCCTCTCACCCCTCTACCTTGGCGCGGGAAGCAACCGCCGGCTGAAAACCCTAGCTCCGGCGTTTAATCGGATGATCTTGGTTTTCTAGGGTTTCAAAAGGGTTTCTCCTTGTGATTCCTTGTTGATCGATGAGGGTCGAGCAGATTTTTGAACTATTTCTTGCACCAAGGTATACTTTCTTTAGCCCTAATTTAAATTTAGATGTTTGCTCTTGCTGCCATTGGGTTTCTCTTGATGAAATGGGATTTTGCTATGCTCACATGTTCTGAATGGGTGAATGGTGAGACGTTGTCGAAATTTTGGGGTTTTGAAACCCTCTGCCGTGATGTTCTGTTGTAGGGATTGGGTGATTGATGATAAGGTTTCGAAATTTTGTGATATCGCAACCAATCTCATCGATGATTATTTGAGTTTATGATGTAGTGATTTGGTGGGTGATGCAAGGGTTTCGAAATTTTGGGCTTTCTGACCCATTTGCTTCGATGAATTTCTGATGTTTATGATGCTGGGAATATGTGCATGATGCTAGTGATTGATCCCCACTTACAATATATGTGCAATATCTAAATGCTCATAAGCCACGCAAAGAAACAGGCCCTTAGGTGTGCATTATTCCAACAAGCCCAATGATGAAAAATTAAAAAATGAATTTGGAATGAGAGGATGGGATAAAGTCATATATGCTGGATGGCGTGCTTGAAGGTTCAGATTAATCACATATTTGTGCAATCGAGGGTTTGATATTTTTCTGACTTGAAAGGGATTAGTTTTGAAATTTTAACAATGACTCGATTTCAGTATAAAAGACCAAAATTTTTTGGATTTTTTTGGGCACGTCTCCTTGTTTCAGTATGTGTTTTCGTTGTTGTTATGTTTGGATCATTTAATAAATAATTGGGACATGGCTCCTAGCTACTTGTTGCAGTTATGGAATGGGATGGGTTGGTCATGGATAAGAGTTGCAGAATTTTTTGGGATTGGCTCACTGTTGAATTATGTGTTTTTGGTGGTATTCTTTGGGGCTTTGTCACAGATTTTATTGGCATGTCTCCTTGCCAGATTTTGGGTTTATGTTGTTATGTTTGGAGCATTTAATAAATATATGTGCCATGCCTCCTAGCTACGTGTTGATGTTATGGAATGGGATGCTCATGTATAATTGTTTCAGAATTTTTGGGGTTTGTCTCCTTGTTGAATTATGTGTTTTTTTGGTGGTATTCTTTGGGGCTTTGTCTCAGCTTTTTTTCATGTATCCTTGTGCCATTTTGGGTTTTTGATGTTGTTTTGTTTGGCTCATGTTTTCAATTTTTGGTGCATGGCACCTAGCTCCTTGTTGCTGTTTTGGGTTGTTTTGCGCATGTCTCCTTGTTGCACAAATGGGGTTAAAAGGCAAGATCAACGGCAACGCAACCACGTGTGTGACTATGATTACACATTTTATCTGAGGGCCAATGATTTGGAGTTGCACAATTTTATCTGAAAGGTGTTATTCATACGTAGTATGTTGTGTATATAATTAACAATACATACACGTGTTATTCAATTAAGGGTGACATGGAAACACAAGGAGACCATTCAGGATGTGAGTTATGTATCGGTGCCGCAGCTACAATAACGTTTGTCGTACTAGCCTTGCAAATGCACAATTTCGGTAGGCCTGACCCTATACCCAGAGAGCCCTCAGCTATGCGGGAACTGCATAGAAAATCCCATATGCGAAGAATTCTGTGGGGGGTCTGAAAATAGCTGTTTGCACTACCTACGAAAGCGCAGACATGCTTTCATGAATCTTGCAGCATTAATGCGCCATCGTGATCTTTTCAAGGACACTATTCATGTATCTGTAGAGGAGTAGGTGGCCATGTTCCTGCATATGGTAAGGCACAAGTCAAAGAATAGAGTCATGCAAGTGGATTTCATAAGGGGCGGGGGACAGTTAGCCGTTATTTTAACAAAGTGATGGTGGGACTGTGTGCACTTCGGGATATGTTCGTGAAGCAAGCTCCAAATGAGATGCTGCCGGAGATAGTCAATAATCCAAATTGGTTCCCATATTTTAAGGTATGTGTGAGTATATGTATATGTGGTAGTATAATAAGGATCGTTTTTGGGATTGCACATTGTTCTCATTTAATATGTTGTAGGACTGCATCAGGCTCATTGATGGGACGCACATAGATGCCACGCTACCAGCAAGGCTCGTACCCCGCTTTAGAGGGCGAAAGGGGGTTACGCAAAATGTGCTTGCAGCTGTTACGCCAAACAAAAGATTCACATACGTACTGGCCGGGTGGGAAGGATCAGCAAATGATTTTACGGTACTGAAAGATGCATTATCTTTACCCCCCCCCCCCACCCCACTGGGGCTGCGAGTGTATGAAGGTAATAAGGAAAAATTTACATATAAATTATAATTACGTATCTCCGAAAGCGTGTGAACATAAAATTGGTTTTTTTGTTTGAATGTAGGCAAATATTACCTTTGCGATGCTGGATATACTACAATGCCAGGATTCATATCTCCATACAGGGAAGTTAGATACCATTTGAAAGACCATACTGATCGGGTTCCTCGAAATCAACGAGAGCTATTCAACCTATGCCATTCTACATTAAGATCAAAGATCGAGTCCACATTTGGTATCCTAAAGAACAAGTTTAAAATATTGACATCCAAACCTCACTACCATTCAAGAGCCAGGTCGCTACCGTATTATCGTGCACTGTTTTGCATAATTACATCCAAATTGCAGATCTGCATGACCCCCACCTTACTGAAGAAGGTGATGGGGTTGAGGAGGATGTAGAAGGTATCGATGAGAGAGATGATGATGTTATTGATCTATCCCAACAGGCGACCGTTCGTGAACAAACCGAACAACGGGATCGTTGGAAAATGCGCCGGGAGCAGATAGCTTGGGATATGTGGGTGGATTACTGTAACATAAACAATAACGGGAACATAGTAGAGCATGGCCTATGAGGGGGTCGTAGTATTTGCGTACCAAGTCTGAACAATTTAACATTGTACCTTGCTTATTGCATTATGTGTGGTGTGTTCAGTATGACAATATTATCATGCTTTGGATTATCCTTTCAATGATTTACAATTCTGTATTTTTACACCATTTGATATCATTTCAATGATGTTTACTGTAAAGTTATGCGTTTTAATTATCATAATATTGATGTTGTAGGGATGGAAGGATCTAAAAAATCAGGTCATGGGGGCGAGCCATCACCGGCTGGGAGTGATCCAATGCATCAATTATATGAAAATGTATATGGGACACAACATGGAGATACAGAAAGTAGGGTGGATCCCCTTCTCAACCGTCCAATTCCCATGCGGATTCCTCCTAACCCCTACCAACTGCATGGATTCCAAGCTGGGGGGCATGGAATGACATATCAACAATATGGAAATTTCAACTTGCCAATGCAAATGCCCATGTCTCCTCCACTGCAAATGCCCATGTCTCCTCCAATGCAAATGCCAATGTCCATGCCATCGCATAGTGGCCATGGGTATATGCATATGCTACAAGGGGGAGAACTCCCCACTTTCAGAAGCCCATCGTCTCATGGTGCCTTCGCTACACCAACGCCACCAAGTGGCAATGAAAGAACTCTCGGCGGTGACTCCTCGAGGAAGTCGAGCCGGCGTAGCGAAGGCACCATGAGTCTTCGCATACAGTGGCCCCTTCCTTCCCATTAATTGCAAGCTTGCCATTGTTTTTTCTTCATAAAAGCGAAATGTCCATCATTTTTTCACATATTTATAGGTTTGCCATCAGTCTTTTTTCACTTTGGTCCCATGTGGTTTTTTCAGTTTAACCCACACTTTTCTGCCTTTTACCTCATGTGGTTTGGGTTGTGATTTATGCACCTTTCCCCCCCAAAGTTTTTTTTTGCAATTTAACACCTTTCACCTTCTAAGATCCCCACCACACACCCACACTTCTCTCTCTTTTTCGGTTACATGTGGGTCATGCCTCATCCCGATGTTACTCATACACACTCACTTTTCTCGCTCTTTTGTCGGCTGCGCGCGTGATCCGCATCCTGTGTGTTTTTTCTTGGGTCGTCGTGCACTATGTGCACCGGTTATTTCTAGTACCTTTATAGATAGAGGTTGCTCATTACACATACCTCTTTTGGGTTATTTTGAAGAGAGAGAGATTGCGTTGGCATATTGTGCTCATTACTTATGTTAATATAACTTGAATTAATTGCTCATTACACATACCTCTTTTTCTGTAACTAATTACCAGAATTAATTAATCTATTCTGCACACATACTCCAATCTCTCCCCCCCCCGCTCCTATCATCCACCTCCACCGTTGCCTACCCATGTTTACCGCCCACTCCCCCGTGTTGGAAGCAACGATCTATGATTTTGGTTTGATGATGACAAACGTGTTGTTATATCTGACGTGTGTGTTTAGTGTGTTTCAGGCTTGGCGAAACAATATATCTAGGCTATTTGGCAGAATTGCTATTCGTATAGCTTCTTGGGTGAGCTAGAGAGCTTTGGCCTAAGCAAAGTGGACTTTGTCCAATTTGAGATGTGATGGGATTTCTTGACTTGGTCAAGATGAAGAGATAAGGAGAGACCAATTTAAATCAAATTTGGGATTAGAACAAATCAACTTTGGATGTGATCGTATCGATTCTAGTGTTTTGGGTATACCCAATTCCTATTCAAATATATTATCTCGATTCTCCTATATCATAGGGATTCTACATCATCCTCTAGCCATAACCTAATGCAACAAACCATAGCCTATACTATAAATACCAATGCCATCCTTAGGGTTAAAGGGAGAGGAGGCCAAACAATTTCCAAAGGCCTTACGGCAACAAATATTAAAGAGAGAGACTAGGCTAATTTTTTTTCCTCAAGCAAACTGTACTAATCCTAGCCCTATTCTCCAAGGCCGCAAGCTTCTCCATCAAACAAAAATTAACCCTATTGTTCATCATCCTCGAGGCACCGACGACATCATCCTGAGGCTACCAACATCTCCCCGTCGTCGCAGATCATCTGCAAGCCCGAGCATCACTTTGCATCATCCCAAAAAGAAGCGTCGTCTCATTAGAGAAGGAACTCGCCTTTGCTGCAGTCGAAAACAATCGCCGGAGATCGCTGTGCAGAACTCGAAGACGCCCACGCCGTGAAGTCGAAGCAGAAGAGGAGTCGCCTGCCGTAGCGAGAAGACGAAAGGATCCCGCCGTTGAGCGCTCGTCACAGTAGAAGATCATCTCAGCGCTGAAGCTCCCCCGTCGCCGTATTGTCATCTCCTCAAGATCATCTCGACGCCGGAGACGCCGTGAACAAAGTGAAGCTGCTGCTGATCGTCGCCGTCGTCATTATCATCGGAGAAGCCACCGCCGTGACCTGTTTCGAAACAGAGCCCACCGTGGCTCGTTGTCGAAGCTGACCCATCGTCGGAGGAGCGCTCGTTGGTGTCGCTGCTACAGTAGAGAGATCGCCGTCGCTAAGAGCCCTCATCGCCGCACCAATCGAGCTGCCGTCGTCGTCAAGAACATCGTCTCCGAAGAAACTCATAGCCTCCGTCGTCTCCCATCGAAGGTCCGCTGCCGCTGCATGCATTGAGAATGATCGAGCGGCGACTGTGCGAGATCCGCCACTGCACGAGAGTCGTCGCCATCACCTTCGCTGAGAATCTCGCCGTCGCTACTGAAGACGATCGAAGAAGTCGCCGCTGCATTGTCGAAGTTCGCCGCCGCAGCTGAACGAACTTCGCTGCTGCATGCGAGAAATCAAGCGGACGGCGTAGATCGCTCCTCAGAATTAAATCAACGGCTAGGATCGAAGATTGTTGCTGACGTGGATGCAGCCTCCGCAGGAGAAATCGAAGCGGGCGTGCTATTTCCTCGCTGACGTGGCAACGCAGTTCGAATCGCGTGATTCGAATTGACGAAGATCAACGGCTCGGATCAGCTCCAAGCATTTGAACCAAAGGCAGGGATTAAATCACAACGAAAAAGAAAATTGCTGAAGCACGAATCTCAAAGCGTGTGTGGCTTGGGATTTAATTGTTTCTGCTTTGCGCACAGCCCGTGAATAAAAAGAGCTGAGCTGAGTTTCCGTGCGCACCGACCGCTTTAGTTTAAAGGGATTGCTGAGCACACAGACTGAAGAATTATAAAGGATTGAACTGAAATTGCTTTGTGCACAGACCAGTGCATATCTTGACATCCAGGAGTCGGATTGAGACACCGTTTGCGTCAGATTGGAGGTGACGACGTGCTGATTGACAGAGACGCCTACACGGACACAAACTGAGCATCTCTAAACCCTTAAACTCTTTTATTTGTGTCTTAGTGTTACGTTCTCTGTGGGGAAACTTTTACCTATTTTTGTGGACTATTTTGGGACTTGTCTAGTTGGGACTAGACAAGTGGGACCCAGCTAGTTTGGGACTAGCTGGTAGAAAGCTTTGCTAGGATTGATAGTGAGAGGAAACACTGTGTGTGGGGTACTGAGAGTCTGGCGAGTGTAGAGACGTAGAGGGTGCTCTGAGCGTGCTCTAACTTGTGACTTTGTACCTATTGCACTATTCAATCTAGTATTTGCTTTGGGGGCTGGAGTAGGTCGTTGGGACGACGGAACCAGGGTAAATCTGTTGTGTACTCTGTGTCTGCATTTTAGTTACTCTGGTTGTGCTATAACTGCGTGTGATTATTCGTGGGTTGCACAAATTATTCTTGTAAGCCTATTCACCCCCAGGCTAGAATCCAGATCCAACAAATGGTATCAGAGCCAGTTTAGTAGATCTAGCCTAGTGTGACCATGGACCATATTGATAGTGCTTTTGCTGAGGGTCAGTCTATTTCACGTCCACCTAGATTTAATGGAGGAGATTATGCTTACTGGAAAAATCGTATGAAAATCTACCTTATTTCTAATGATTATAAAGCTTGGCAAATTGTTGAAAAAGGCTATAAATCACATGTTATTAAAATTGAAAATACTGAGATGCCTAAACCTGATGATAAGTGGGATGATAATGATTGGAAGCTTTATTCTCTAAATGCTAAAGCTATGAATGCTCTTATTTGTGCATTAGATAAATCTGAATTCAATCGTATCTCACATTGTTTAACTGCGCAGGAAATATGGCATACTTTGGAGGTGACGCACGAGGGAACGTCACAGGTGAAGGAGTCTAGACTTGCACTTCTTAGCACGGAATACGAGGGATTTCGCATGCTACCATCAGAGACGATATCAGAAATGTTTGCGAGGTTCACCAACATTGTCTACAAGTCTAGTTCGCTCGGTAAGCCATATTCTAGCCTTGAGCAGGTGAGAAAGATATTAAGAGCACTGCCAAGCTCTTTCAGGCCTAAAGTCACTGTCATCCAAGAAGCAAAGGATCTATCGCAGATGAGGGTGGAGGACTTAATAGGTAATTTAATGTCCCACGAGCTTGAATTGCAAAATATTGATGAAAGGGAGAAACCTGAGGAAAAAGAGAAAGCTACCAAGCCACTTGCTCTGAAAGCTGACGAAAGTGAAGATGATGATGATGACATAGCACTAATGGTCAGAAATTTCAGAAAGTTTGTCCAGACCAAGCAAGGAAGAGCAGAAATGGCACCTAGGTTTAATCGCTCTAACTTTTTTCAGTCGTCTAAGCAAAATTATGATCAGAATACTATTAATAGAATGACTTGTTTTAAATGCAAGAGAAGAGGACATCGAATGAGGGATTGCCCACATGAGACAGCTCAGGTAGCTAAAGAAAAGGGAAAATCCAAGATGCTTACTTGGGACATGGATAGCGAAGCTGAGAGCGAGGAGGAGGAACACGAAGCCCATTCATGCATGGCATTGATGGGAATACACAATGAGGTAATTTCTGGTAGTAAAACTGAACTCCTTACTCTTTGTAAAGAAATGCAAGATAAAATAGTAGAGCTTGAATCCACTATAGATGACTACCAAAATGAAAACTTTGAAATGCAACAATCTGAATATGAAATGTCTAAAGAGATTGAAAAACTCAAAATTGATATTGTTGCTCGTGACTCTACTATTGATACTTTGAAAAAGGAATAATCCAGTTTTCATGATGAAGCACCTTGTCTCTCTTGCCCTTCCTTGCTGAATAATATTAGCATGCTTAAACTTGATTTGATTAAGCTCGAAACTGAAAAAGACTATGTTATTAGAGAGCTTAATGATAAATTCTGCATGTTGGATAATGATTTTAAAAGAAAAATGGTTGAATTTGAAAAGAAGGAAGAGGAAAACAAGAGAGCTTTTATAAGTAAATGCACATTGCTTGTGGAAGAAAATAAATTATTGAAATCCAAAGTCTCTAATCTTGAATTGGCCATTAAGAAATTCTCTATGGGAAAACAATCGTTGGATAATATTTTAGAGAATCAATTATATGGCAATAATAGAAGAGGACTTGGATTTGGTTTGAAAAATGCCGAAAAGCCAAAATTCAAGAAATTCCACAATGCACCTTCTATTGCAAAGAACTTATATGCAAAGTGCTTTACTTGTGATAGTGTAGGCCACACTTCATATTATTGTAAATTTAGGAACACTAAAATCAAGTTTAAACAAGTGTGGGTTCCTAAAACAATATTGGCTAACACTAGTGGACCTTGTTGGATTCCAAGGTCACACTTAACACCTTTCATGTAGGTGTGATGGAGTTTTGGCGAGGAGCGATAAATTCAATGAGTCATTCTTTTAGCTTCTTCGACAAAAAGCGACGAGAAGGTATAATTTTTATCCCTCTTTGCATTTCATTGCATACCTTCATAGATTTTTTGTGTGCTTGATTTATTTTGGTTTGTGTGCTTGCATGGATGATTTTTAATGTTTTTATTTCTGAAAAAAAAATTGAAAAATCAAAAATAAAAAAATTGTGTGCTTATTGAATCCTCTTTTGAATCTCTTGAGTGATTTTGTATGAATGATCAATTCTATCCCTTGTAGAAGTCAATTCATTATTGTTGTAGCTACATGAACATGATGTTATTCTTTTTAGTAGCCATGACATGTCTCATAAGTTTCAAACTTGACTTCTACACCTACATTTGCACTTTCACGATATTTGACTTTTTAGTGCTTTTGGAGATTCTTTTGAAGAATAATGGAAAGTGAATGTAGGAATGATTAATTTCTGAAATTTCTAAGGGATATGATGTGTTTAGCCATGAATTAAAATTGAGCACAAAAGAATTAAAAAAATAAAATAAAAAAAACGATATTTGCTCCGTATGAAAAATGGATACACTTCATGGCTAAAACACAACCCACGAGGATCCAACTTGTGCTACATGGGTAATCATTAGCGTTGGTGTATATGACTCGTCAAGCAATGCCACCCCACATTTAAAATTCCTTTTAGGCTATGTTTTGGGGTTCGGTAACTTGAACTCATCTTTGATGAGGTGGGAAAAATCAATCCTAGCGATATTCATGAAAATTGGAAAATGTGGATTGATTTGGTTGATTTTCTGAAATTGAATCTCCTCTTGCACTTTATTGTCTATATCACTACACTTCCACAAAGGTGGAGAAGTCTTGGTATGAAATTCTATGAACTTGACTTGTCTATTATGTGGATTACCCATGCAAATTGCACGCTACATCTAATAATGACTTATTTTTGCATGCGAAATTTTTGTGACTTCATTAATCCACTTTTGGTGATTACAAAGGGGGAGAAAGAAAAGATGTTGACAACTTGATGTTGATATTATTTGTTGAAGGGGGAGCTTGAAATACACTTGAATACTTGTTGAAGGGGGAGCTTGAGAGAAGGGGGGCATGCTATTGTATTTGTTATTAGTTTGTGCATGCCATGTTGTAGTGCTTGAATATTCATCTCATGATTCATATTGTATTACACCCTTCAACACACTTCACACACACATACTTATTGCTCAAATCTTTTATGGGTTTGTCATCACCAAAAGGGGGAGATTGTTGGAAGCAACGATCTATGATTTTGGTTTGATGATGACAAACGTGTTGTTATATCTGACGTGTGTGTTTAGTGTGTTTCAGGCTTGGCGAAAGAATATATCTAGGCTATTTGGCGGAATTGCTATTCGTATAGCTTCTTGGGTGAGCTAGAGAGCTTTGGCCTAAGCAAAGTGGACTTTGTCCAATTTGAGATGTGATGGGATTTCTTGACTTGCTCAAGATGAAGAGATAAGGAGAGACCAATTTAAATCAAATTTGGGATTAGAACAAATCAACTTTGGATGTGATCGTATCGATTCTAGTGTTTTGGGTCTACCCAATTCCTATTCAAATATATTATCTCGATTCTCCTATATCATAAGGATTCTACATCATCCTCTAGCCATAACCTAATGCAACAAACCCTAGCATATAATATAAATACCAATGCCATCCTTAGGGTTAAAGGGAGAGGAGGCCAAACAATTTCCAAAGGCCTTACGGCAACAAATATTAAAGAGAGAGACTAGGCTAATTTTTTTTTCCTCAAGCAAACCATACTAATCCTAGCCCTATTCTCCAAGGCCGCAAGCTTCTCCATCAAACAAAAATTAACCCTATTGTTCATCATCCTCGAGGCACCGACGACATCATCCTGAGGCTGCCAACATCTCCCCGTCGTCGCAGATCATCTGCAAGCCCGAGCATCACTTTGCATCATCCCAAAAAGAAGCGTCGTCTCATTAGAGAAGGAACTCGCCTTTGCTGCAGTCGAAAACAATCGCCGGAGATCGCTGTGCAGAACTCGAAGACGCCCACGCCGTGAAGTCGAAGCAGAAGAGGAGTCGCCTGCCGTAACGAGAAGACGAAAGGATCCCGCCGTTGAGCGCTCGTCACCATAGAAGATCATCTCAGCGCTGAAGCTGCCACGTCGCCGTATTGTCATCTCCTCAAGATCATCTCGACGTCAGAGACGCCGTGAACAAAGTGAAGCTGCTGCTGATCGTCGCCGTCGTCGTTATCATCGGAGAAGCCACCGCCGTGACCTGTTTCGAAACAGAGCCCACCGTGGCTCGTTGTCGAAGCTGACCCATCGTCGGAGGAGCGCTCGTTGGTGTCGCTGCTGTAGTAGAGAGATCGCCGTCGCTAAGAGCCCTCATCGCCGCACCAATCGAGCTGTCGTTGTCGTCAAGAACATCGTCTCCGAAGAAACTCATAGCCGCCGTCGTCTCCCATCGAAGGTCCACTGCCGCTGCATGCATTGAGAATGATCGAGCGGCAACTGTGCGAGATCCGCCACTGCACGAGAGTCGTCGCCATCACCTTCGCTGAGAATCTCGCCGTCGCTACTGAAGACGATCGAAGAAGTCGCCGCTGCATTTTCGAAGTTCGCCGCCGCAGCTGAACGAACTTCACTGCTGCATGCGAGAAATCAAGCGGACGGCGTAGATCGCTCCTCAGAATTAAATCAACGGCTAGGATCGAAGATTGTTGCTGACGTGGATGCAGCCTCCACAGGAGAAATCGAAGCGGGCGTGCTATTTCCTCGCTGACGTGGCAACGCAGTTCGAATCACGTGATTCGAATTGACGGAGATCAACGGCTCGGATCAGCTCCAAGCATTTGAACCAAAGGCAGGGATTAAATCACAACGAAAAAGAAAATTGCTGAAGCACGAATCTCAAAGCGTGCGTGGCTTGGGATTTAATTGTTTCCGCTTTGCGCTTAGCCCGTGAATAAAAAGAGCTGAGCTGAGTTTCCGTGCGCACCGACCGCTTTAGTTTAAAGGGATTGCTGAGCACACAGACTGAAGAATTATAAAGGATTGAACTGAAATTGCTTTGTGCACAGACCAGTGCATATCTTGACATCCAGGAGTCGGATTGAGACACCGTTTGCGTCAGATTGGAGGTGACGACGTGCTGATTGACAGAGACGCCTACACGGACACAAACTGAGCATCTCTAAACCCTTAAACTCTTTTATTTGTGTCTTAGTGTAACGTTCTCTGTGGGGAAACTTTTACCTATTTTTGTGGACTATTTTGGGACTTGTCTAGTTGGGACTAGACAAGTGGGACCCAGCTAGTTTGGGACTAGCTGGTAGAAAGCTTTGCTAGGATTGATAGTGAGAGGAAACACTGTGTGTGGGGTACTGAGAGTCTGGCGAGTGTAGAGACGTAGAGGGTGCTCTGAGCGTGCTCTAACTTGTGACTTTGTACCTATTGCACTATTCAATCTAGTATTTGCTTTGGGGGCTGGAGTAGGTCGTTGGGACGACCGAACCAGGGTAAATCTGCTGTGTACTCTGTGTCTGCATTTTAGTTACTCTGGTTGTGCTATAACTGCGTGTGAATATTCGTGGGTTGCACGAATTATTCTTGTAAGCCTATTCCCCCCCCTCTAGGCTAGAATCCAGATCCACCACCCCGATCCCCACCACGCCCTCTGCCCTAGCCCCCCATTCCCCAGCCCCACACCATCTCCCAGCCCCCTCCTTCCCAGTCAGTGTAATGAGCAATTAGGTCTGTAATGAACAATATGTTTTAAAAGACAATTGGTGTATAATTAAAGCACGTGAACTCACCAATTATTGTTATTCCATTGTCATTCTCTTATTATAAGTGGTATTTGCTTACTATAATTAGTTAAGGGCCTTTTAAAAAATGAGATATGTGAATGGAGCAAAAAATTGGGGTTTTCTAAAAACCCCCAACATCTACCCAACTACCCAAGTAAAAGTTTAAGTGGCATGTGAATTACCGACGGGGCAAAAAAGGAACGTTCGCATAGCAATTCCATGGAAAAAAGAGCGTTGTTAGATGCACATCATATTCTTATATATGTTGTAAACGTGGTGGCTATGGAATCCATAGCCCTGTATTTATAGTGGTAGGGTTACATAATGGGTGGATACCCACTAACGGGTAGGCCCACCAAAAGCCCGTTTATAACACTTCCCCTTATCCATCCATTGTTGTAAGCCGTGATGAATGCTTCAGGGTTCATATAGCTTATCTGATCATGGGTCTTTGGATACTTCTGGATCCTTAAGTTTAAGAGTACTTGCCTCATTAAAACTTTTGCCAAGGAAAACCCAGTGAGAAAACCCAGTGGCTAAGGGAAAAGAGTACAAGTCTCTGTAACTTCCCCTGATCGATGGATAACATCAGAGGTGGATACTTCCGGATCCAGAGTTGATGTGGCTGCCTCGTTAAAACCTTTGGCTATGGAAAACCCAGTGGGAAAAACCAGTAGCCAAGGAAAAAGAGTACAGCACAACATTAACTCCCCCTGATAAGTACAAGCTTCAGGCTTGTAAATCTCTCAGCTGTCTCATCCCAATTCCTAGTACAAGTTTTCTAAAGGTGCTGCAAGGCAAAGCTTTAGTGAACAGGTCTGCCAGGTTGTCGCAAGACTGGATCTGCTGGATGTCGATCTGGTTGTCCACTTGTTGTTCATGCGTCCAGAAGAGCTTGGGGGATATGTGCTTCGTCCTGTCACCTTTGATGTAGCCACCCCGTAGTTGAGCGATGCAGGCAACATTGTCTTCATACATGGTGGTAGGTCCAATATCTCCCGTCTTCAGGCCGGTGGTCTTGAGGATGTGGTTGATGACTGATCGGAGCCAAAAGCATTCTCTGCTAGCTTCGTGGATCGCAATGAGCTCGGAGTGGTTGGATGAGGTTGCTGTTGATGTCTGCTTCACGGATCTCCATGAGATGGTCGTCCCACCGTATGTGAACACAAAACCTGTCTGGGACTTTGCGGTATGTGGGTCGGACCTGTATCCTGCATCTGCTTAACTGACCAAGTCGGAGGATACACCTTTCTTGAAGTATAGTCCCATGTCCACAGACCCTTGGAGGTAGCGCAGAAGTTGTTTAACTCGGTTCCAATGGCGCTTTGAGGGCGCAGAACTGTATCTGGCTAGTAAGTTAACTACGAACGCTATATCGGGACCCATGCAGTTTGCCAGGTATAGGAGTGCTCCAATTGCGCTTAAGTAGGGTACTTCAGGACCCAGTGTTTCATCCCCCTCTTCCAGCGGTCGGAAGGGGTCTGTGTCAACCTCCAATGATCGAACGACCATTGGTGTGCTAAGCGGATGACATTTGTCCATAAGAAAGTTTTTCAGCACTTTCTTTGTGTATGTCGATTGATGTAACAGGATTCCTCCGCTTAAGTGTTCAATTTGTAGGCCTAGGCAAAACTTTGTTTTACCGAGGTCCTTCATCTCAAAAGTCTGTGTGAGACTTTTGGATATCTCATCTATCCCTTCAGGAGATCCGATGATGTTCAGGTCGTCTACGTAGACGGTAATAATCACGAATCATGTTCCCTTTGCTCTTATGAAGATGCAAGGGCAGACTTCATTTGTTGTGAATCCTTGTTGCACTAGGAATTCACTGAGTCTGTTGTACCACATTCTACCTGACTGTTTTAGACCATACAGCGATCTCTGAAGTTTGACAGAGTAGACGTCCCGAGGTCTTTCTGTCATTTTTGTCGGTAGTTTGTATCCATCTGGGATTTTCATATAGATGTCATTATCTATATTTCCATATAGGTATGCAGTCACAACGTCCATGAGCTGCATATCCAAACCTTCCTTTGTGGATAGGCCTATAATGAAACGGAAAGTGATCGCGTCCATGACCGGGCAATAGGTATCGTCATAGTCTATTCCTGGTCGTTGGGAAAAGCCTTGTGCAACAAGGCGCGCTTTGTAACGCACGATCTCATTTTTCTCGTTTCTTTTTCTCATGAATACCCACTTATATCCCACAGGTTTAACACCCTTTGGTGTTAGGACTACAGGTCCAAAAACTTTGCGCTTCGAGAGTGAGTCCAGCTCTACTCCTATTGCCTCGTTCCACTTTGGCCAATCCTCTCTGCGTTTACATTCTGCTAGAGAGCGTGGATCGGTTTCATCGTCGTATTCAGTGACGTGAGTGGCAATAATGAGCGCGAAGTTATCATCGATGATTGTGCTTTTTCTGTCCAGTACCTCCCTAGTACGTACATAATTTAATGATATTTCTCCTATATTTTCCTCTTCAGGGGTTGTTAGGAGGGGAGAGGTAGCTGGGCTGAGCTCAGCATCCTGTGGTGGTATCGTTATTGTTGCTCCAGGATTTTTCCTCTTTCGAGGGTTCTTATCTTTGGAGCCTGGGGGTCGTCCTCTCTTTTGTTGAGGTACGCCCGCTTCTGCTGCAGGTGGATTGCATCCATCTTTGGGTATGTCAATCCTAGCTGGCGTATTTGCAGCAGGGGCGTGTGATCTGACAATCTTCTGGTTGTCAGTGAATTTGTCCGGTAAAATGTGAACTGTGTTTTGGATTTGAAGGATCTTCAGGATCTCTTCTTCACATTGGTTTGTACACGGATCAAAATGGGATAGAGTCTTTGTGTCCTATGTAATGGTCTTTGAAGCTTCTGGCTTCTGTGTGTTAATGCCTAGTTTCGGAAAAGTGCTTTCATCAAACTCACAATCTGCTAAACGTGCTTTAAAGGCGTCCCCCTGTAAGGGGTTCGAGGTATCTAATGATCGATGGTGAGTCGAAACCAATATAGATACCAAGACGCCGTTGAGGACCCATCTTGGTTCTCTGCGGTGGTGCTATGGGGACATAGACATCACATTCGAATATCCTCAAGTGAGAGATATCGGGCGGGTTCACATATGCAAGTTGCATCGGAGAATAAGATTGACTACCTGATGGTCGTAATCTTATCAGCGATGCAGCGTGCAGTATGGCATGTCCCCATGCACTTACCGGTAACTGGCATTGCATCAACAATGGTCGAGCGATCCATTGTAGTCTCTTTATAAGAGATTCGGCTAACCCGTTCTGGGTGTGAACATGAGCTACAGGATGTTCAACTTCTATGCCGGTTGCTTGGCAGTAGTCTAGGAAGACTTGTGATGTGAATTCCCCAGCATTGTCCAGATGCAATTTCTTGATCTGGTTGTCTGGGAAATGTGCCCGCAACTTTATAATCTGTGCAAGTAGCTTTGCAAAGGCTACGTTGCGGGTGGACAGGAGGCACACATACGACCATTTTGAAGATGCGTCGATCAGTACCATGTAGTACCGAAATGGTCCACTTGCGGGGTGAATAGGCCCGCAAATGTCTCCATGTATTCTCTCTAGGAAACTTGGAGACTCAGAGTCTGTCACGCCCCGCTTCCCAAAACGACGGAGGCGAAGCGTGACTAAGGCCCGCTTAGGCCGGAGCTGAAGAGCTCGGACCCAATAAGCGTCTGTAGAGGTACCATAAAAAAAAGTTTCAGGTTCTTGCATTAATAAAGTTCGAAACAATAGGAATTACAGAAAGGAAGTTGCATTCATTAAATTAGAGCTATAATATCCAACGAGTACAGAGTCTAACAAGAAGCCTAAACATGGCAACAAAATAACTAAAAGAAATCTAAAAGCAGTAACCTCTGAAAAGTGACGACTAAAAGACCTCAAGGTCTGGTCCTTGTCAAGCACGTACTCTGGGTCGACGTCCTCGGCTCCTCGTACTCCAGTGAGTCTGCCTCGTCCACAAACTCTGGCTGAACACCTGACGTACAGCACCCAAGAGAAAGGAACTGTACGTCAGGTAAAGTCTACAAGAAGGGTTAGACTTTACTGCAAGTGCACCGAACTTTAACAACGGGTTACTGGTTGATTAGCATGCTGAGGTTCTTTTACACGACAGTTTACTGGTTGATTAACATGCTGAGGTTCTTTTACACAACAGTTTACTGGTTGATTAACATGCTGAGGTTCTAACAGGGTAACACGACAGGAAGTAACGCAGCAGGAAAGTACAGCGGGACAAGTAGTAGTCGTAGCGTGTGCTACCAACTACGGGACTAACCTACAGGTGTCAAGACAATTCGGGACGTGACGGGACAAGACAAGACAAGACAAGTGAGACACGAAAGGGTTCACGCCTTACGGTTCGAGGGGGATCAGACCCTCTTGCCGTGCGCACGCTCAACCCAACCCCAAACCCAGGAACTCAGGACAAGAATTACAGGGATCATTTCCGCTAGGGAAACATCCGAAACGCCCGAAGGCTTTTTGTGTAACAGGGATCACTTTCGCGTGGAAAGCATCCGAAACGCCCGCAGGCTTTTTGTATAACAGGGATCACTTCCGCAAGGAAAGCATCCGAAACGCCCGAAGGCTTTTTGTATAACAGGGATCACTTCCGCAAGGAAAGCATCCGAAACGCCCGAAGGCTTTTTGTATAACAGGGATCACTTCCGCAAGGAAAGCATCCGAAACGCCCGAAGGCTTTTTTGTGTAACAGGACACGACATGACAAGTGTAGGGAGTTGTTATTCTAGGGTGTCCACACGCACGCACACACAAGATAGCCCTACGGTGTCAAAAGTTGTTGTTTGTCGAGCTTAGACTTCGTCGTCAAGTCTAAGTCGTCAGGGGCGTCCCAGACGCTATCATTTCACGTCCGGTTCTATACATTCACAGTCTAACAGTTCTAGCAATCTAAGACCAAAGCACGGTCAAAAACGTAAGTGGGTATACTTGCATGCGATGGCGAGTGTGTCGTCCTCTCGAAGCGTCTCGTCCAAGCGTCTCGTCCGTAGAAGTCCGTCTGAAATATCGCCACGGCGACGATGTCAGGTCTCAAATTCATCAAATCCTATTAGGTTTCGTTTCTAGGTTTTCGGGACTATCCTATTCGTCAATAGTCACTTTTTGATGTTTCAGCCTAATCAACGATCTATCCTATGTGCACAATCAACAAAGTCCATTCGTCGATTTTCTAAGTTCGTACAACGTTTTACAGGTGCTGGAAAAATAAATTTAGTTATAGTTGTCCAAATTTTTGTTAGGGTTTGATGATCTATATCGTGGGTTTGCTACGAGTTCGGGTTACCAACCTGAATGATGTCTACGCGTAAATCTGGCGTCGGACCTGAAAACAGCTGCGGATCACGTCGCGGCTCCAGTACCTGACTGCGGTAGCATGGATTTATCTGCGTTAACAGATTAATAAAAATCAAACCCACGAATTTATAATATTAACTTATATAGTAGACCAATATACTAATATACCTGTATACACTGTTTATGATATATATAAAGGTTATATCACCATCTGAATTTATTTAGTTATCATTAACATATAATATTAGACTATATTACTCACTCACCTTAACAATAATACTAACAAGATAAATTTATCATGGTAGTCGGTGCATTACAAGTCATTCAATTCACCTTATGGCTACAGTCCTAATAATAGCTGATATCTATTCTATGCTGATGTCTATTCTAATAATAACTGATATCTATTCACCTTATTCTATAACCTAAAGATGTACAGAAGTTTACCCATCTAATAATAGTCTTCACTACCAACCTAGGCATTAATATACATGGAGGTCCCATCCGATAACCCATGAAAAATATAGGTGGCTAAAGCTAGACATCAACTTACATCTTCGCTCGTAACCTCGCTGTCGTCGTCTATGTTTGCAGGGGATGCGAGCTTGGTCACGGCAGGCAATGGGCGGCAACAGCTGTTCCGACGACGAGGGTGGCTTCTTCTGGTGATCAGGGGCTTGGCGATCAGGAGCTTGGTCGAGGGCGGATGCGGACGGCGGTCGGGTGACGTAGCAGCTGTCGGCGGGGTGATTGCGGGGCTGTTCTGCGACGGTGAGCGGCGGGTAGCAGCACGCGGCGGAATCAGGCACAGCACTGGCGACAGGGCTACGCGGTCGAGGGTGCGGCTGAGCGCGGCGGTCTGCGGCATTTTGCTGCTGCAGTTCGCAGCTGCAGCGGGTCGCGGGGAGGTCGGAGACGAGGCCGCCGGTGTCGGGGGTTGAGGGCGTGGCCGCCGTCGGGGGGGGGGGGGGGGGGTTGGAAGCACGGGAGGGAGAGGGATGCGAGGGAAGCTCGGGGCTTTTCGAGTTGCGGCGGCGGCTGTAAAATAACTTCACAGCCCTAGGGCTAATGCTTGCACATGAAATGAGAAAAGAATAGATAGGGTTTATATCATTATATAGAAAGTGTTGGGGGGGCTGTAGCACGTGAGTGTCCCTAGGGTCTAAAAGTTTTAATTTGAATGAGAAACAAAAATATAGAGTAGGTTGTACTATAGCTAGGTCTAAAGAGAAATGAATAGGGTTATTTTAACTATAGGTATAGCATATGAGGGGTTGGGTTATTAATAAAAATAATAGGATATATAACTATAGTGTTATTGGTTGAGAGAGAGAGAGAGATCAGAAGAGTGTAAGTTGGGGAAAGAATAGGTGCAAGGTAAAACTGAAATCAAATCACCATACGTATGCAGATTTAATCAGATTTGATAATCAGTTTGAAATTTGAACTGGTTTGGGCTAATCAACGGTCGAGATTTATCCGGGCGATAACTCTCAAACCGGGTGTCGGAAAAATAATCCGAAAATACCGGGGCGATCGTGGAGATGAGACGCACAGATCTACGGAGCCCGATCGTGCGTAATGCCTACCAAGAATTTACGAAAAATTAGAAACGGCGTTTGAGCCAATTGACTAAAACGCCCCCATCGTTCAAAGTCGTTTTGCGAGAAAACGAGCCGTGAAAAGACGTTCCCAAAAATTTCAATAAAATCCAACACCCCAAAACGATCGCGACGGCACTTCGCACCGCTTATGCCGGAGCTCAGAAAAGGCCAAATTAAAATACGTGCACGTCAAGGCACGTGCACGCAGAATCTACGAACGGTCGGAAAGCGGTTGTTACAGAGTCCACCTTCAGGGTGGATGGTCTCGTAATCAATTTCCCTTTGTAACAAGGGGGACAAGGATTTGCACCCTTCCGAAGTAGCGTCAGGCTTTTCGGGTCAATTCCACGGGATTGGGATATGATGCGACGCATCATATTCCTCCCAGGGTGTCCTAGTCTATCGTGCCAGAGTTTGAATTCTGGTTGATTATGGCACTTCTGGTGCTCTAGTGTGTTTGTTTCCATTGCTCTGATCCTTGTGTGGTAGAGACCCGACGGGAGTCCCTCAAAACGCTCGATGGTGTTTTTAGCACCGTTTTTATGAGACGTTACATCAAGGTATTCTCTGTTATGTTTGCTCACCGTTTCAAGGTGGTATCCGTTTAAGCGGATGTCTTTAAAGCTTAACAGGTTTCTATGCGAGCTAGGGAGAGAAGTGCATCTTTTATAAGTAGTTTTGTTTTGTTGGGGAGAAGAAATTGTGCTTCCCTTGATCCTTCAATGATACATGATGGACCGGAAATTGTATTTACGGTGCCATCGTATTTATTAATGCTTTGAAAAAAGCAGATGTCTTGGAGGATCGTGTGCGTAGAGGCACTATCTACTAGGCATTTAAAGTCCATCTATTTTAAAAGAAAATATCGCAGTATAAGGCACACACAGAAAATATACTACTGATAATCAATTTAATGTCTGAAAAGTACTTCAACATGCTAGAGAAGAAAAAACAAGCAGATAAATAGTTTCTCAAAAAGGAAAGCTACAATGCATAGAAATGGATAATGTCCTCAGTCGAGCATGTCATCGTTTGAGAAGTCCTCAGTGATGAACCTGATTGGTGCGAGGTCTTCTTGAACCACCAGGTTTGTCTCAGCTTGCTTCTGGCTCGCTTTGTACAAGTCCTGTGGGTGTCGTGGAGTCCAACAATTCCTGGACCAGTGTCCAGTCATGCCACACCTGTGGCACTTATCTTCCCAGTCCTTTCTGGGGGCAGATGTCTGGCCGTCGTCCTTTCTTTTCCACACATTATTCTTCTTCCTCCCCTCATTGTTGCTTCTGGGAGGGGGTCCTCTAGCCTGCTTCTTCATTGCTTTGCCCTTCTGGGGTTTGCCTTTGAAGTTGCTCCTCTTCTTCTGGGAGGAGCTGTGATGCGCTTCAGGCGCTGGAGCAGTGCCGGTAGGGCGTGAGTTATGGGTGGCCAGAAGAAGGTCACGATTCTGCTCTGCCATCAGAAGGCATGAGAGAAGCTCTGAGTATTTCGTGAACTTGCATTCACGATACTGTTGCATTAGTATAACATCCTTCTCGTGGAAGGAAGTATACGTCTTCTCTAACATGCGCTCCTCCGTCACCTTTTCACCACACAACTTCAGGCGTGAGGTGATGCTAAAGAGTGCCGAGTTGTACTCGGCAATAGACTTAAAGTCTTGGAGACGGAGGTTTTCCCATTCATATCGCGCCCGAGGAAGTATAACATCTCTTTGATGTTTATAACTATCCTCGAGGGCGGTCCATAACTCGTACGAGTCTTCCACCGTGAGGTACTCGGCCTTCAGGGTCCGATCGATATGGCGTCTGATATAGATAATTGCTTTCGCTTTATCTATATCAGAAACCTTATTGCCTACAACGATGGCGTGGCTCAATCCCTGTGCTCGCAGATGGAATTTTATGTCCAACTGCCAGCTTAAGTAGTTCTTGCCTGAAGCATCCAAAACGTCGAAATCGGTGCTCGTAATTTTGGCCATTTATCACTCTAGCATGTAAAAAGATAGGCAATAATTAGATATTTTCGCAGAAAAATAAATAATTAAGCACATCAGACACAGATATTTGCTGCGTGGATCGGTTAATCACCATATTAATTACAGTCCATTACAGTCCCAAAAAGAAATGAAAGTACAACTCGGGAACCCCCGTGGGCCCCTATTCTTCTGGAATAGTCCTTCATCTCCTTGAGGCATCCGCCGGTCTTGTAATATTACAAAATTATCCTCACTACATATTTCTCTCAAAAGAAAAGAAAAATGCGGGAAAATAAAATGGTGATCCATAGCCGATCCAAAACCACAGCAAATATTGACATTCATCGCAGGCAGATAAAATGCAGCAGGCATTTAATCATCACGGGCAGTTTATTCATTACAGGCAATTTAATCATCACAGGCAGTTTATAAAGGAAAATGAAATCTTACGTTTAAAAATTATTGGACCACTAGGCAACGTCATACACCGTTAGGTTAGTTGACTAACGGCAGAGCGGTCGCATGATCTTCATAATTTTTAAACGTTTAGAAAAATAATATAATCCGAATAAAGAGCGATGAATAAAATCACATGTAATTTTGTCCAGATTTTGACGAAAAAAAATCGCAATTAAATCTGAAAAAGATTTGAAAATCGAAAAATTTTCGGGGTCAAATCCTAGTTAGGGTTTTTGGTCGCGCGGATTGCCGCTTCAGGCGGCTAGGGTTTCCAGACATTAGCGCGCACCGGGGGGGCCTGAAACGAGCGGATGCCGGGGGGTGGGGGCCCGCCGCTGCCGACGACGGGGGGGGATGGGGGCCCGTCGCGGTGGCTGCGGGGCCACCCACCGCTGCAGGCGGCGGGTTTGGCCGGCCGCGGCGGCGGAGGGTCGAGCCCGCCGTCGCAGCGGCGGGGCCGCCCGCCGCGACTGGCAGAGGGTCGAGCCCGCCGTCGCAGCGGCGGGAGGGGGGGTTTGCCGCCGCTTCGGGCAGCGGGCGAGGGTTTTGACGCGAGATTTTTGGGGGGGATTCGCATTCCGTCGAGAAGATCCCCTAGGGGTTGATAGTTTTTGGGGATAAAAATCCAATTTTTCGCAAAAAAAAGTGTTTTTGATCTCCAAAAAATCGTTTTTTATTGTAAAAGTTTGATTTTTAACAATAAAAACGATAGAATTTTGAGCGATTGATCCGAGAAATTGGATCTCTACATATGCGCATATGGAATATTTAGATCTAGAGAAAAAGTTACCTCTAGATCCTACCCGCCGGATCTAGCGACGTTCGGTGAAGGAAGCCCGTTCGCGTCGCGTCCGTCCGTCGGCAGGGGTTCGGCTCAGCTTCGAGCGTGCTAATAACGTGTTGTAAACGTGGTGGCTATGGAATCCATAGCCCTGTATTTATAGTGGTAGGGTTACATAATGGGTGGATACCCACTAACGGGTAGGCCCACCAAAAGCCCGTTTATAACAATATATTCTTATGTTTTTACCGTAATTTTTAATTTTTTTGAAATTACAAATTTAACCTTAATTTGATTGTAATTATTATTCTTAAATTTATTAATTAATTACAAACTTTACCATTTGATCTTTTGATTTCACCGCAAAATTTGCTTTCCTTCCTATTTCTTCCTCACGCCCCAACTTTCCTCAAAACCGTCAAAATTCGTATATAAAAATGACGGCACCGAATGTCTTCGGAGAAGAGGCGAGGAAATCATCAAAATTCACAAGTTCACATGGGAAAATGGGATCGGACGCTCTTAACGGGCTCTCCCATGCAGATTATAGATTCTTTGCCTAAGGAAATGATTAATTGTGCTATGGATTTGGTTCTTCTCACTAGACGTAATGGATGTAGAACAGTAAATGACCATACTAATTGCGGATGCAGCTATGGAGCTACCAAAGCAGTTGGCCACTGTCTCGCAATTTTCTAGGGTTTTGTACATTTCAGCAGCCGCACCTCCAGAGCAGAGCGTCATGATGAAAACCCAACCTTCAATCTAGAACTCAAGCTTAAGAATCCGCCATCAATGGCGAATTACTAGAGAAATTTCATTAATAGAAGAAAGAAATTACAAAGACAAGAATTTAAATGCAAAAAATAGAGGAAAATAGTTCATATGATCATCGATGCCTCTCTATTACAATTTTCAGCCTTACATACTTTTCTCTCCAACAAACTCTCCAACAGCCTCAACAAATTCAGCTCGTCGTCGGCAGGGAGACGGTTGCGAGTCGACCGCTGGGGAATGGGATAGCCTGGCAAGTCGTTGAGCGGATGGAGAAGAGCTACAGTACGCCCAAGCTTCCAACGGCTCAAATAACAGGGCCCACAATTTATTTGAGGATGGACGGTCGACATTAGTTCTTGGCTTGGATCAAACGTTCCCCATTTAAAGTTCCACCAGCAGCTCGATGTGCTGTTGCTCTTCATCCGATGGCTCGAATTCAATCTTCGTCGATACGATCGTTGCTTCATGGTCGTCTCCGCCCTCCAAGTGATCCAAGGCAAGCTCCGCGAGTTGGGTTCTAACATTCCCTCCTCCATTTCGAGACCTTGCCTCAAGGTCGAATCGGGAAATCTTTGCACCAAATCACAATGTGATTCCCAGGTGGTATCCTCAATTGAATACAATAAATTCTCCGGCTTAAGATCTCTATGCATTACCCCATTAGAATGGCCAGCCTCCAATACACCAAATATGGTCTTAATTAACTGCGTTGCCTTCCTTTCAGCGTAATGCTCCTTCTGTACGATCATATCAAACAACCCTCTGCCTGCACATAGTTCCTTCATAAGATATACAAACAGTGCATCCTCAAAAGTTCCTTCGACCATCTCCGCTTCCAAGTGCTCCATAAGATGGTCCATAATCTGGCCCTCCTTCCAAACGTCCTCATACCTCTCTCTATAAATGGTCTCCCTGAAAACCTGGAAGTCACCTATAAGCTGCTTAACTCCTTCAAATTCCCAATTACAGGATTTCTTTGCAAAAATACTGAAACTTCCCCTTAAGTCTGACAAAATACCAATGGGCTTATCCCTTACACTGTCTGCATTATTGCTTCCTTCGTACACCAGGCAGTCGCACACCAAGGATGCAATAGGAATAAAAACTGAGTAGGTATAGGTAAAGTTTAGAAGCCCTGGGTAAGTGACAATCTCAGCCTCATTTCTTTGGCAAGCTGCACATTCCCATTGAAAGGAATTACCCATCCGGTGGAGTGTTCTCAATGCACCAGAGCCCCCTCCCTGCCGAGCTGTGAAACTCCATGGGCAGAGCTTGTTGAATCTCCTTAGAGCTGGGACTGACTAGGATACGACCCCTGTAGCAGCAAACACCCACCATCTTCAAGTACTTATGTAACTCGGGATTACCCTGTTGCATCTTCTCTTCTATCTGCTGGAAATAAGGATTGATGTCTATCATACACTTAGTGTCATGTATCCAATTACAATCCAACACCAATTCCTGGTCGAAGCTTGGCATGGCTGAGCTGTTGTCTAGCTTCCATCAACTTCTCGACTGCTTCTTGAGCTGCGGTGCTCCAAATGAACTCCTCCTTCAACAGATCAGTAAGAGGAACCATCATGCCTCCAAACCCCTTAATAAGCTTTTGGTAATACCCCTCAAGTCCCAAAAATTCCATCATTGCCTTGGAGTTCTTCGTGTTGAGTGAAGGAACTTCTGCCACAGCTTGGGTTGAATTCTTGACGAGTCTCCATGGAAGTGAAGGAAGAGCAGCAAGGAACACAGTGGAAGCGTTGAGTCGATTTGTCACCAAAACAAGTATCTGAGAATTGGCTACTTGATTCAAAAGGAACAAGCAACTCCTAAGATAAGACCTCAACATTAGTCTCGCAATTTCCCAGCTTGATGTATTTTCCAGATTTGGAACTTTTTCCTGGCTACAGAAATTAGAAATTCCTGTTCGAATGTGGTTAATGGCATCAGCTTCACAAAGAACAAAAGTCACGGTCTTAGAGAATACTTCTTTAGTTGTAATTCTCTGAGGACTTTCATCAAGAATACCCCACTACAAAATCCCGCTTATTGCAGAAGTATCAAAGTCACTAGCAGCAACATCACTACCCAATGGAATACCCTTCTCTGCCGAACATGTATGGACTGATGATGTGGTAGTTTCAGGAAAATATGGCATTGGTGTTGTTGCATAACTTTCAGGATATAGCAATGGATTGTGCAGACTAGCCATCTGCAGTTGAAAAGAAAGGGATTGCTGACTGTGAGCTTGGCTAATTGACATACCACCATAACCTTGATAAGGCATAGATGCATCAACATTTGCAAGAGTAGGTGAAGTTGCCAAAGAACTCAGATGGTTGTCCGTCCGATACTTGGAGTATATATCAGTAAAGTTGTTGAAGGCCAAATTTTGATGTACTGCTTTAGAACCTGGTCCTGTTAGTGTCCCATCTCCAACTGGAGCGGCTGGGGAATGAACATGCGCTGAAGCAGCAGTAGAATGAGTAGAATGAACGGAGGCAGTAGAGGATTGAGCATAATGCACTAGAGATGTTTCTTCAGTATTGACATTGTTATGTGAGATTGCCATAATGGACTTGCTTGCTTCCGAGTCAGGATCTAGAGTCATTCTCCTAACAATATTTCCCGACTCCATTAAACTACTGAAACTGACCTTTTCTTCTTGAGAAATAGCATTATATGTAGCCTTTTCCTCTTCTTGCCTCTTGGCTGGTTGTAGCAAATCACCGAACACCTGGTGGGCATCTTCTTCATATCTTTTTGGTTCTTCTTCTTCGCACCCAATATCATCATCTTCACAGTGAACCCTCGTCCCATTGATCCCAAGTCCTCCAGGATCAAATACATCATTTCCCCAGCCACCCACCTTGAGTACATTGATATTGGATTGAATGGCGCCTTGCTCAGAACACCGTATAGGTCTGCTGGTGACCATGACTAAATGAAATTCTTGGACTCCTCTTCCTTCCTCATCCACGCTTCCAGCTATTGTTAATGATTGGGAAAAGAAGACAAGAGCATCTTCTTGATAGATGGGTAAAAGTAAGCAATGGACATACCGATTGCACTCGTTGGAGGTAGCCGCTCCAAGGATGAAGTTGGAACCCGAACTGAGTGAAGTAATGCCATCAAACGAAGTTGGGGATGGCTGGAGTTGATGATGATTGTCTATTATCTCAACGACCTGAGGCAAAAGCTCTGTCTCTTCTTCTTCTTCTTGATCCTGAACAGAATCTGCATCATCTTCAGATGAGCTTGGCTCAATACTGGGAGCGTATGCCCCATTGTCTGCAGACTTCTTGGATTTCTGAATCATCGACATACGTTCAGTCCTCCTCCTTCGAAAGAACGCCTCGTCCTCAGTCAGCCATTCTCGCAAGATCCTCGCGTTCTCAGCCCTCCACTCCCGAAAGGTAGCTCTGAACGTAGCCGTCCACTCTTGAAAGAATGCTTCGAACTTGATGATCTCGGACTCAGAATTCTGCTTTATGATCCCTGGATGATCGGATTCCCACTCCTCATCGTATGATTGCTGATACTCCATGGCTCGTAGCTGGGCTCTGATACCAAATGATGAAAACCCAACCTTCAATCTAGAACTCAAGCTTAAGAATCCGCCATCAATGGCGAATTACTAGAGAAATTTCATTAATAGAAGAAAGAAATTACAGAGACAAGAATTTAAATGCAAAAAATAGAGGAAAATAGTTCATATGATCATCGATGCCTCTCTATTACAATTTTCAGCCTTACATACTTTTCTCTCCAACAAACTCTCCAACAGCCTCAACAAATTCAGCTCGTCGTCGGCAGGGAGACGGTTGCGAGTCGACCGCTGGGGAATGGGATAGCCTGGCAAGTCGTTGAGCGGATGGAGAAGAGCTACAGTACGCCCAAGCTTCCAACAGCTCAAATAACAGGGCCCACAATTTATTTGAGGATGGACGGTCGACATTAGTTCTTGGCTTGGATCAAACGTTCCCCATTTAAAGTTCCACCAGCGGCTCGATGTGCTGTTGCTCTTCATCCGATGGCTCGAATTCAATCTTCGTCGATACGATCGTTGCTTCATGGTCGTCTCCGCCCTCCAAGTGATCCAAGGCAAGCTCCGCGAGTTGGGTTCTAACACGTCATTGTGGGCGGATCCAGGCCTGGCTGCCCAGTCACATAGAGAACATCGTTATGCCGAGTTACCTGAAAGGAGAAAAACGAAAAATACCTTCGGCCATTGCCGAACTGTAGTGTAACCATAAAGGGGTGAAAGCATCAAGTTTATATAAATGGTAAAAATAAAATAAATAGTTGTTGTTATGAATAGGACCCATTGGGCCTATTGGGTATCCACCCACATGAGTACCCATTATGAATACTATATAAAGGAGGCTAAGGGTTTCCTAGCCTAAACCCTTCTCCAAATCTGTTTCTCGTTCATAACACGTTATCAGCACGATCACGCTCGTAGGAGGAGACGTCGGCTCGCGGGGAAGGAGATCCATCAATCGCTCAGATTCAAGAAGATCGTAATCTTCTCAACGGGGAGCGAAAAGGGCATCCTTCACCAACCGTCGCCTAGATTCCTCGTCGAATCTAGAGGTAAAAATCCAAACTTTTAGATCTAAACTTGCTTTTCTCATTAGATATGCATGTTTTAGGATCAAAATGTTTATAAACACGGTGAAATTCAACTTTTTTAATAGATCTGCATGTTTAAAACAATAAAAACTTGTTTTTTAGCGATCAAAATTGTTGAAAAATCCAATTTTTTTACCCCCGCCTTTGATCCAAAAATCCGCACGCCCGTAGGAAGGAACGGAGGCGCGCCTCTAGCGCCGCCGGCGGAAAACGAACGCCGCGGCCTCAGGCCGCGGACTGCAACCGCGGCCTGAAGCCGCGGCCCCAGGCCGCGGCCCTGCGCCGCCCGCTGCGGCCGCGGCCTCAGGCCGCGGCCAACTGCCGCGGCCTGAAGCCGCGGCCCTGTGCCGCGGCCTCAGGCCGCGGCCCGCCGCTGCGGCGGCCGCGTCCTGCGCGGCTAGCCGTCGCGGCCCGCCGCTGCGGCGGCCGCGTCCTGCGCGGCTAGCCGTCGCGGCGACACGCCGCGGGCCCCCCCTAGGGTTTCCGAAACCCTAACCCTAAACGGGCCAATTTTTCGACGGAGGCCCAAATTAACCCTAATGGGTTGTTTTCATAGCCCAAAAGGCCAGAAAATTAGTCCATTTACATAAATAATTTTTCTTCTTTTATTTTTGGCCCTAAAAAGCCCAAAATAATTAAAAGAAAATTTAAAGGGTTTTTAAGCGGTAAAATAAAACATTAAAATATGGATCAAAAGGCAAAAAGTTTTTCAAAAAAAAAGGTTTTTTGCACGTCGCACACAAATTTAAATTATTTTAAATGCCTGTGTTTTTTTGATTATCTGCGTGGTTGTATGTCTCGAATATATCATCTGCGTGGATGTGCAATTTTAGGCTATGTTTTTAGGGATCAGCCAGGTTTCCGACACCGTTTTAAATTCCTGCAATTTTTCTTTTTTTGAGAGAAATTTTGTATGTGAGGATGAAAATGTAAAAAGAAGACCGAAGGACACCAAAAAGAAGCTGAAGGCGTTCGCTCAATGAAGATAGGGGTGATTAGGGTTCAATATTGTATATTTTACCCCTCATTAGATGGCATTTTGTGCATAATTTGTATTCATTTTGGCTCCGATACGCGCATTTTGATGATATCACTTAATATTGGAGCTTACCATTTTTATATGCTTAAAACATAATTTTTACATCTTATTAGCATCTTCATCTTGGTCTTCTATTATTTTTCAGTTGAATTTCATGAAGTTCCGATTCCAACGCATATTTTTCCAGGATTTTTGGAGGTCGGAGCAATTTACTGCATTTTTTGGAAGACAATGTGACGGTGCTGAAAATTTCTGGGCTAGAAAGTCTGCTTTTTCCCTCTTGTGCAGAATTCTGCTATCATTGCAGTATATATTCCGGCCTAGTGATATTTTTCTGGTATTGTACACTTTGTTACGGTTCCATCGCCACCTGGAACACGTCATTCTGATGTCGGATGATTTTTCTAGAATTTTCGCAAGACGGGATGACGGTGCTGAAAATTTCTGCAGATTTGCCCCTCTTGTGAAGAATTCTGCTATCATTTCAGTATATATTTCGGCCTACTGATATTTTTCAGTGATATTACACTTTGTTACGGTTCCATCGCCACCTGGAACGCGTCATTCTGATGTCGGATGATTTTTCTAGAATTTTCGCAAGACGGGATGACGGTGCTGAAAATTTCTGCAGATTTGCCCCTCTTGTGAAGAATTCTGCCATCATTTCAGTATATATTTCGGCCTACTGATATTTTTCAGTGATAGTACACTTTGTTAAGGTTCAATCGCCGCCTGGAACGCGTCATTCCGAGGTCGGATGATTTTTGTAGAATTTTTGCAAGACAGGGTGACGGTGCTGAAATTTCTGCAGATTTGGGCATAAGTTGCGGGTTTGGGTGCGGATCCGACCCGTTTGGGCTGTTTTCAGACCCGAAATTCTGAGTTATTTCTTGGGCTTTCCTCCCCTCTATTCCCTTCATTCCTTCTTCCCCATTCTTCATCTTAGGGTTAGGGTTTTGGTGGAGCAACAAAGAAGCAAGGAGGAGCATTTGGTTTGGGTTTTGTTCTTCATTGGAGATATTGGTGAACTCTTTCCCTCTCCTTGTGTATTTTGATTTAGTGAATTGTAATGATAATGGATGATGTTTTTAGAAGTAAAAATCTCTCTTTTCTTGTTATAATGAGCTAGATCTTCTTCTTGTGTGGTTGTATGGTGATTTGTGTTTGCTTTGGCTTTGGTTTTCAATCTTGCATGTTTTAATGATTATGTGGTAGAATTGATGAGATATAATTTGAATTAGGGATCCTAGTGGGTGTCCCTAGAGTGGAGTTTGCCTAGCGGTACCATTCTTGTATGTTTGGTTGTTTATTATCTCAATTTTTCATACCCTACTTTCATTGCACACCAAGTGTTCGATAAAATGCCACATCCACCGATTGCGTTTTCCTTAGCCAGAAAGACAATTGAGTTATCCTCAGATTGAACCCATATGCTTAGCAACCTCATTCCCACACACCACACAAGCTTCCTCGCCTATTTGCCTCTCCGATTCTCGAACCCTAGGATGTTGGTTTGGTAGATGGTTTCACACACATTTTCACACACTTCCACCCCGTTAGTGTAGTTGGTTGTTAACCGCCATTACCCTTTCTACATCAATTGAATTTGTGATTGCAAAACGACTTGTCCCCGTGATCCGACCCGGTACTCACCGGTTATTTTTATATTGCATTGACACTCCTACGCTTGGGAGCGGAAGGCGTGCACTTGCGCGTTTTCCGAGTCAACCAAGGGGCTTCTCTCTGAAGTTCCCGAGTTGTACTTTATTTTTCATGCATTTATTTTGATGTAACTTCGGACTGTGCTTCTTTCTCTTGGTGTCGGCTGGCTGATCCCCATAGTCCTAAGTCATTTTAGTTTTCATTGCTTATGCATTAATTGCGTGGATGTTAATTATTTTAATACCATGTTAATGTTACAATGAAACTGTCAAAAAGCATGCTAAAATCACTTTAATATAGTTTCAATGCCTATTGCTAGACTATATACCTGTGATAAGTTTTTTTAAAAAAAATGCCTGCAGCATATATATAGCATGTGTACATCATACTTATTTCATTTCAATTGATCATAATCTTTAGTTTAAAAGGATTTACATTATATGTATGATGGGCTCATGGTATGACGATATTTATGACAATAAGACAATAATGATTTCAAAAAGCTTAATATCATATCCTCTTTGACAAAATGAACCTGAAGTTTCAAAATCAAATCAAAAGTCAACACTCTCTCTCCCTAATAAAATAAATACGATGGTTTATGCGAAAATTATAATTGCTATCTTTATAAAAGATGCACACTTTGCGGTAAACAGATATATAAGATCTATGATCTATATAATCCAATATGGACACCAGAAGTTTTCCATAATACCGCTAAACTCTTTAAAAGAGTTCTCTCCTTTATTCTTACAAGGAAAGATTTTTCTAGCATTGAATATAAGCATACGCCTGAAGTCGTGGCTTAATGAATAAGTGAGAAATATATTACGCACCCACGTATTTGTTTCCCTCTGAGCATGGTAAACTATCCACATAAAATTTGAATGACTCAAGCAAAAGGCCTGAAGCTATACTCGAGCATTCAAATAGACTTTTTAAAAGTCTCTTATTAATTAGAAAAGTGGAAGTATAAATAATTTGCTCAAACCCCTGCTTATGTCTCCTTAGCAAGACTAATTTTCATTGTCCTTTATAAATAAGGAATATTGAAATCAAGGGAAGTTCAGGATCAAACATGACCTGAAATAAAAATAAGGAAAACTCAAAACAGGGGAAGTCTTGGATTAAAAGGGAAAGTGAAGATACGATATACCTCGACATGGAGTAAGCAATGGCAAGCCAAAATCAGACCGGAAGTTCTGATAAGAGCAATAATGTTTTTGCAAACATGAATGTGCATTAACTTATACCATATAAAAATACATACATATCTAGTCAAAACGACGAAAGTCTAATTGACCTTATGTATATTTGGCTACTCCCCGAGAACAAATAAACTTTGAAATCAAAAATTATCTGTTGTCATAACATAAGTCTTAAATGAGCATAATTATTGTTGTATGTTTTCAAGAGCACACATCACACTATGTCACTTGTTGACTTATCATCAGTATTATTCTCTTGTTGTTTTAATACATTTTATTTTACTGCATATGTCTTGCTATCTTGAATACCCCTAAAAAATAAAATGAGGATGACATATACTCTCTGAAACTTATACAGTTTCAAAAAAGGATATTCGTCAAAACGAAATCCCTAATGACTCAAGAAATAAATGAAGCCTGAAGCTTTGTCCCAAAATGATCCGCACAATAGTCAATGTGAAGATGTAATCCTTCACAGTTTGAACACAGTTCAACTATTACCGGACAAAATTAACTTGAGCATTTTAATGGACTTTTCAAAAGTGCCACATAAATTCAAAAGAGGAATTATTTTGGAACACCAGAAGTGTCCAAAATCGACCAAATTTTGGATCGATATCACCCTGGATTGATGATGCAAGACATCATCAACCAGACGAACCCGAAGATTCTTCAAAAAGGGTGAAACTTTCATTGTCCTATTCAAAAAGGAAAAATGATAATGAGATCATCTCCATTCACATGGACATTGACTCTCCCCACTTCCTCAAATGAATTTAAGATGATATACCATCATCATTAAAGATAATGAAGACCTTTAGGTCTCTTGAGAGTATTTAAGGGATATAAATAGGCTTCGTCCACTCCCTTAACCGGACTGATGATGTACCCTTGGTGTACTCATCAATATATCCTCTAAATAAATGGTCATTATCCAACCACATTCTTTTATAAAATGGTGGTAACATTGGATAACACTGGGAAATTTAAATGTTTTACAACTGGAAAAATAACGAACACCCTGAAGCTTGTGTTCACACCCAAATATGGGTAAGATAAATCACTAAAATGATTTAAATGGATTTCTTATCCATTAAAAATCCAGTTGTAGGTGACCACATGGGAACATGCAATTACATTGCAAACCATCAAAACGCCTCCTTAGAACCTATTTATATGAGTCTGATCACCTCATATAAACACTTTCCGAAAACCCCTGACGGGGGAAGTGTTTAGAGCACATCTTATAGATTGTGCCATGATGAGTAGACACCCCATATCACCACTATAGACCATCAAGATGCAGAACTATTTATCGGAAGTAAATATCCCAGATAAATAGAGTCTGAGCACTCTGAACAGGGGAAGCATTTAAATTCAATTCTCCTAAGACGTGCATTGATGATCCTATTTTAAAGATTTGATGAGATCCTGAAGATCCCTCAAAACTTTAATGTCCCAGAATTAGTTTCAACAGAAATACTACAATCATCCATGAGCCTAAAGCTCAAATGACCATTTAAATCATTAATACCTATGATCTGATTATCATGAAATGTGATGAGATCCTGAAGATCCACACTTATGAAACTGTTAAAACAGTTATCAGACATAGTTACTGACAATATAGATATTGTCAAAACTTTCACATCCCTGCTACTAAAAATCCAGCTAGGATTGACATACCAAATATATTGGATGCAATCCACCAGTAGCAGAAGTGGATATCCTCAATGGATGAGAGGACATACCACTAGGCTCCAAAAAGAGAGATCTACTCCTGGAGACCGAAAAAACAATACCACCACAGGAAAGTGAGCTCAAATCCAGAACCTTATTGCAACTTGGTTGCTAAGGACCAATTCTGGATCTGTCCATATTCTTTACCCGTCACAGAACCTTCACTTCTTTAACGCGTCGTGAAGGAGACACCTCTGGGAGAAATCAAATGATTATAGTACGTACGGGGTGAGTTTTGGACAAGAAAGAACACCTTTTGTCGACCAATTCTCTCATATTTCATTTTGCCAGTTAAATATAAAATATCGTTCCCACAACTCTGCTTTGCCTGAAGCAAAGATAGAGATTTGGCCAAATTATAATAATGTGGAATGAGGCAATAATAAGGTGAGCTGGACTCACTTATGAAATATGAGGTGTTGGACCTGAAGTCCTGGTATCAAAAATGATATCAAATCCTGTGGGGTAACTGAGTATTGAAGGAGAATTTAAAATAAAATCGTTAGCTATAAGCATTTTAATTTGCTATAGTTTTTAGAGGTATAAATCGCTCAAACCAGGAAGTAATCAAGTAAGATGAGCTGAACTCACTTACAAGATGAATCTGATGCATCGACTGGTTTATGTCAAGGCGTAACCCAACGAATGGCAAAAAGAGGGAATTTTTGGTTGATGTTGCTATTGAATGTGACAACATCACCGATATAAAATTTCTTCAAATGCATGTACAAATTTCTTTACTTTCCTTTCTTTTTGGGACACATATTAATAATATGATTAAAGAAAAGACAACCTAGACAAAGATCCTTAAAGGACTCATACTAAAAGGTTGTTGTTTGCACCTCTTAAAAACAGTATTGTTCTTAAGAGAGCAAATTAAAAGAATTGAGATTATTTTAATAACTCAAAATATTATCTGATCTCCTGAAGAGAAATTACCGAAATATCTGTTAAAGCCTATCTATCAGATATGATATGATATGAAAGCCCTAGCTAGGCATAAATTCTAGGCTTACAGAACATTAACCATCCTGAAGATGAACAATCATCCCGAAGATGAACTATTATCCTGGAAATGAACTATCATCCTGAAGATGACGTTAATTAATCATCCCGAAGATGTAAACTTCATACAATGATGATTGATGAAGAAACATTAATTTCATTCTCCACCAAATACACCTATTTGGTTGTATGGATATACATTAAAAGACCCCTTTCCGTTAGCTGGAAGAGGGGAAGAATATATATGGTCCAGAAGTACCTTAAGTGTCTTTGAAACACTCTTCTACCTGGCCAACTGCATGCGTCTCTTTTGAGCGTTAGCAGTATAGCTATTAGCCAGGTACAGTGCAGTGCCCACAGCGCGCCACTGGACCAGAGATATGTAGCTTCTGCGCTATCTCCAAGGGTCCAGGAAAAATCCTCTATGTTAAATGTATTTGCATATGCAGGTTACAGATCATCGCGATGAATAGCATAAACGGGACGTCCACCTCCTGAAGATCTACACAGAATCCTTCCAAGTCTACATCCTTCCACCATCCCGAGAAGCTCATCACCCAAGGAGCAGCTCAAGAACATACAATGCCAGGTCCTGAAGTACCTCGCAGGCAATGACGATTGAGACGTGGAGCTGTCTACCAAGTTTGCTAGCACTCTTTTAGTTTCTGCTAATGCCTTATATGAGTGAAACTTGTATAGATGAGTGATGCTTGTACTTTACTTTTGCTTTCGGAATGTTGCTGATGAGATGGATGTATAGACACATAGGAGACAAATGTATAGATATATAGGAGATCTGCAAGCCTGAAGCTTGATCAGATTAGGGGGAGTCAACTGTAAAGTTGTACTCTTTTTCCTTAGCTAGTGGTTTTTCCCACCGGGTTTTCCATAGTCAAGGTTTTAATGAGGCAACCACATTGACTCTGGATCCAGAAGTATCCACCACTCGACACATCCCCAAATCAGGGGAAGTTATGGAGTGCTGTACTCTTTTCCTTTCGCTATCGGTTTTTCCCACAGGGTTTTCCATAGCTAAGGGTTTTTAATGAGGCAGTTACCCTTAACTTGGATCCAGAAGTATCCACCCCTTAAGATACTCAGTAGTACTAATGAATCATTCAGTATTCATAAAGTCGAGTATACCACGTTGGTTGGATAAGGGGAAGTGTTATGAATAGGACCCATTGGGCCTATTGGGTATCCACCCACATGAGTACCCATTATGAATACTATATAAAGGAGGCTAGGGGTTTCCTAGCCTAAACCCTTCTCCAAATCTGTTTCTCGTTCATAACAGTTGTAAATTAATAACCGACTCTGGTATTTCTATTCACAACAATAACAAGATTTTGATACGGTTAATTCAGAAGTACGTCGTAAGTCGTAACCATAAAAGTTATGCTTCAGAGCGTTTATCCTCCATCAACGGAAAGAATCAGAAACGAATCACAACTCGCCGCACCCAAAAATCGTCGGTGGGGCACAGTGAGACAACAATTTCTCGATGAAACGAGAAATAGAAAGCGATTTCATTTGTCTTCTTTCTCTCTGCAGAATATGCCGCTTGGAGATCCGGTTCTCACGTGGCGGGCGGGTGTTGCCCCTCGCTCAAGCAGTCCCGGGGGCCAAAGAAGAAGCCCGATCGTCCCAACCAAAACCCTCTCTGTAGAATAAGCACGTATTTCTCTACCCGATCGCGGGGCCCATATCTGGACCCACCGACCCAGAGTGGGCCTTTGAGCGGGTCACCCGAAAACCGGGTATTTGTACCATTGGCCGATCTTTTTGGCATCTAACTTTCCGTCAGTCCCTCTCTTCGATCGCCACCTCCGAAAATCCGACGGCTGAGATTTGTCGTCCAGTGTGCTTATCCCCTTCGCCCATTTTCTATAAATTTACCCCCTTCAGCCACTCTTCCCATTTGTTCATTTCTCTCAGTCCACATCGAAATCAAGAGATTTTAATGGCGGGCGTCACAATCAAGAGCATCAAGGCTAGACAAATCTTCGACAGCCGTGGAAATCCCACCGTCGAGGTACGGATTGACCTCTGTCTTCTCTCTCCTCTCAGTTAAAACCCTAACTTTTCACTGATCGGAGCGATCTCATATCTCAGATCTGATGTTTAGATCTCGATTTTGATCCGATTTTTGTGCAGGCTGATTGCCACCTGAGCGATGGATCCTACGCTAGGGCTGCAGTGCCCAGCGGCGCGTCTACTGGTAATAATCAGATCGGATCTCGTCGATTCCGACGGATCGTCAGCATTTTTGTGATATTTGAGATGAAGAATGTAGTTTGATAGATTTTTGATGGTGCAGGTGTGTATGAGGCTTTGGAATTGAGAGATGGAGGCTCGGAGTACCTTGGCAAAGGTGTCTCTAAGGTTAGATTTCTTCTCCCTTTGATCTTGAGGGACATGGTTAGATTATGTTATAATTTTGGTTGAGTTCTATAGTTTTTCCTCCGTGTTTATGATCTATTTAGTTTGATGCATGAGATGCATATTAATGATTTTGGCTATTGGGTTTACTAACGACTGTACAAATTGAGTTTTAGGCTTCACTAAGCCCTTGAAGTTTAAGTTAGTTTTAATATCGAGTGTTGATTTGCGCACATGAAAAAATGATCCGCGCACCACTTGTTAACAAGTTTGTCATCCACTAACCACCGAAACTGAAATTTTTAAAAACCAAAAATACCCTCGCCTCTAACTATTGACAACAGCGAACAATGGCCAGTAGAAGTCGGAGGCGCTCGGTGGAGGTGATAGAGGAAGCGGAGGATGAGGCGGAGGCGGATGCGCTTGGAGGAGGCGGAGGCAGAGGCGGAGACTTGTAAATAGGAGAGAGTAGTACGAGGAAAAGAAGATGTGATGAGGAGATAATGATGATAGAAGGATTCGATTGGGACATGGGATGTGGATGAGATGGTGTTGTTAAGAACATGAATGTGGTGGAACTCGAGATGTCAAAATAGCCCAACCAGCCTGGCCTGGGCCCGGTCGGGCCTGGCCTGGCCAAAGGTTGGGCCGGCCCGGGCTGAACCTGGGGTTTTTAATTTATTTTAAAAAATTTATAAAAAAGAAATATTATAAAAAAATCCGAAAAAATCTAAAAATTCCCAATATTAAATATAAATGTTTTAAAAGTATAAGTTAAAAAAATTATATATTACATGTAAAATGTTAAGTGTTATGTGTTGGAAACATATTATATGTAATGTATGTTAAAAAAATTATATATTACATGTAAAATGTTAAGTATTGGAAAAATATTAGTAACTTAGAAAATAAATAGTGTAACTTATAAATAAATAAATATCTTATAAATAAATTTGTAACTTATAAATTTACATAGTAAATGTAACATGTTATGTGTTAAAAAATATAAGTAACTTATAAAATAAAAATATAAGAAAATTTTTTAAGCCCGAAATTCTCGAAGGTCCCGGGTTGAACCTTTTAAATTTATTAATTGAAATCTTTTTGAGGGGGACATACGTTGGCCAGCCTTACTCTTCATACATTGGCCAAAAAAAGAAATTTTACACGTAAGAAAATGCTGATACAAGCAAAGAAATCTAGCATCAAGTCTCTTCTTCTTCTTCAGAGTCTTCAGAAAGGTCAGTTTGACGTTGGGTCCTCGCTTCAGCCTTGAACCAATACTTCGCACAAACCACTGCTTCGACTATATCTTCCTTCAGCCTTGATTTCTTGTTTCTTAGAACACGACTACATGCACTAAAAGCAGATTTCGAAGCAACAACAGATATGTGTACAACTAACAAATCACAAGACATGATGGAAAGAATTGGATAACTAATTTTATATTGTTTCCACCTTGACAGAACATCAAAATGCTCACTATTCAAGTCTTTTTCAGTAAATGGACAAGGATTTGACAAATACCTCGACAGTTCACTAGAACTATCTGTGACAACTATTCTTTGCTTCATCTTCCTCATAAGCAGGCGGAGCCTACTTGGAGCAGAAGAAGATGCTTGAACAGCAGATGTGTGTGTAGAACTCTCAAATCGTGTCTTATATAAAGCAAAAAGGGATCTTAAGCTACTCTAAAAACTAGCTGTGTTCTTCAGCATTAATTGTCAAGTTTTCATAATATGTATCTAATAAGTCAAATATACCTTCCTCTTTAACACGGGGATAAAAAACCTTAGCTAAAGAGTATAGCAAAGGAACTGGATTCCAATACTTACGGAGTTTACTCTCCATTTGTTCAATCATTTCTCTATTTCTCTAAGGTCAGGAGTACTATGGGTCTTATTATCTATATGTTTTTTATAACATCAAAAATCAACACTAATTGTTCTAAGCCTAGAACTGATGTGGGGTAGTGAACTCCAGAAAATTTGTTTGTTGATATGTTGAAAATTCCAACAAAAAATCATACAGTTCATCTATAATATGCCACTCATAATCACCAATGTCATAATCATTATTTATTTGCAATGTGTGTACTTACATAAACACTAAGTTGGGTTCTATTCAATTTCATGTAACACATCATTAGATATGTTGAATTCCACCTATGTGGTACACTAAATTTAAATGCTCTATATGACAGCTAGTTACTACGATAAAACTGTTTGTATTTCTTCTTCCGTTGTGAATTAGTTGTAATTAATAACATTAGGTTTCTTGCATTTTCAAGATAAATAGAAGCAATTTTAAGTCCATCCTGCACTGCTAAATTTAAAACATGACATGCACAACGTTGATGAAAAATTAACCCATCTAGATCAGGGTTTAATTGATGTTTTAAATAAGTAATGGCATTATTATTATTAGAATCATTATCAAAAGTAAATGTGAGAATTTTTTCTGCTATATCATAATCACGACAAATAGAAAGCAAAATTCGAGCAATAATCACACCCGTGTGTGTATGCTCTAACATTTTAAATTCTATAATTCTTTTCTGAATTAGGAATTCATGATCTACAAAATGGCCGTAAGACATGTAAGATCCACCCCATTTTGTAAACCATATATCAAAAGTTAAAGAAATCATAGAGTCCAGATTAATAAAAATCTGTTGCATGTTAGCTTTTTCTTCGTGAAAAGTATTTATACAATCTTCTCTAAGAGTGTTCCTAGACACTCTTCTAAATACAGGGCTAAGTGCCATTTGGTTGAATCTCTCTAATTTGGAGCTTTCACCACAGTTTAATGGCAGTTCTTTACTTAAAACTAATCTAGCCATCTCTTTTCTCATTGATTCAGCAGAATATGAGAAACCAGTAAGAGAGGTAGATGTTGCAGTTAAATTTAAAGTGGTTTGTCTAGCATTTTTGCATGAAATTTCATGTGTCTTAATAGATGTGAAATGCCGGTAGTATGTGCGGCAGCAAAACTAGTTCTACATATTTTGCAAAAGGCACGAAGTTCGATGCCATCTTTATCTTTAACCATTTCACGTGTAAAGTTATCCCAAACATTAGGCTTTGGTCCTTTTTTGGTTGTTTGTGTAGGCATATGTGAAGCAGGAGAAAATGTTTGTGCTGGTGAACTAGTGTAAGTGTGTGCAGTATGCGAAAAAGAGGACTGTGTAGTCTGTGGTATGATCGGGCTCGGATTATTACTAGCTATATAGGTCTCATTTTCTTGTGTTTCAGTATCTTCCTTCATACGGTCAAAGAAAGGTGTTGCCGAGTCTACCTTTCTATTATTACGTATTAAATTAGCATAATATTCTAGTTCGGCAGTGTCATCAAAATTAAGGTTCAGAGTAATATTTTTAGAGCCAGAAGGTCATGCTATTATGCTAAGTTAAAAGTTATACTAAAGGAACCTGATTGACGTTTAATAGAGAGCGTCAGATGAAGACCCCGTATTTGTGCGAGAATTGAGCGTGAACGGAGCTTGAAGAGCCCGACAGTAGCGAGAGAAGCGAGAGTTGTGCGATGAATCAGAGCTTGAAGAGCCCGGTAGTACGACTGGTGAGTAGCGAGAGAGTGATAGGAGATTGTTGCACCGTAACCGTAAGAGGAAGCTTGATGAATGTTGAGAGAGGGAAGAGAGAGATGTATGTATAAATTTAGAAAAGAGAATAATGGGTATCATACGCCATATGAGAGGGTGTCTCATGTGCCCTCTCACATAAAAGGGGCTTGTACTTGTTGTACTTGACCCCCCTTTATGTGAGAGGGCACATGAGACACCCTCTCATATGGCGTATGATACACATTAATCCCTTTAGAAAATAGGATGATATTGAGAATTTGAGAGAGGGAATATATTAGAGATGAGTGTAGAAAATAGGAGGGGGAGGGGGTATCTATATAGGTTAGGAGGAGGAAAAAAGCAAATTTTTTTAAAAATTAATATGCCCAACGGGCAAAATTTTGCCGGTTGGCAAATTTCGCTCGGGCCGGGCCCCAGGCCAAAACCCTGGCCGGGGACCCCGTCCCAGCCCGTTAACCGGCCCCCTGGCCCGGGCCGGTGGGCCTCCGGGCCTTCGGGCCGTTTTGCCACCATGAGGTAGAACGAGTATATTTTCTAGTCGGAGGAGCATAATTACTCACTGTGAAAAACTTGCTAATAATTTTGACTCAACGCTTGAATGAATTTGGTGAAGTGGAACAATTATAACTCAATGAGCACAACGGGCAAAACTTTTGTCTGTTGTACGCATCGATCAATTTTTCATGCACAACTGAAATTACTCAATGCACACAACAATAGTCCCAAGTATTTTGCTCACCGCGAAAAACTTGCTAATATTTTTGATCCGTTGTATGCTTGGATGAATTTGGTGAAGTGGAACAATTTTTACTCCACGAGCACAACGGGCAAAACTTTTGTCTGTTGTATGCATCGATCAATTTTCCATGCACAACTGAAATTACTCAACACACACAACGGTAGTCCCAAGTATTTTGCTCACAGCGAAAAACTTGCTAATATTTTTGACCCGTTGTACGCTTGGATGAATTTGGTGAAGTGGAACAATTTTTACTCAACGAGTACAACGTGCTAAACTTATGTTTGTTGTAGACATCGATCAATTTTCCATGCACAACTGGAATTACTAGACGCATACAATGGTAGTCCCAAGTATTTTGCTCACCGCGAAAAACTTGCTGATATTTTTGACCCGTTGTACGCTTGGATGAATTTGGTGAAGTAGAACAATTTTTACTCAACGAGCACAACTGGTCAAACATATATTTACTTGACTACCGTTTTGTTTGTTGACAATACCCGCCAAGAAATAAGCCGGGAACAAATTACTTAATGCGCAAAACTGGCAAAACATTTTTAGATTTTTTCTCTTTTTTAACACCTCGCAAATCAGGCAAAAAAACATAAGTGGGACCTAATAGGACGCGATATGACCAAATAGGACCCCTTGAGAAAGTCTGCTCAAAGCACAAAGACATAAACTTCCAAAGTTTACTCAAGGCAGAATAATAAATGATAAGAGTTTCATAGATTGCTCAAGGCGCACAGGCTGACTTCCCAAAGAATTGATTTTTATTTTTTTGGCTCGCAAGATACATCACAGTGACAACTGGAGAGATGAAACGAATTGGTAAAGCGAGATCAATCGAGTTAGGGGGTTTTGACCTAAATTTGTCGAAATGGAAACTCATATGACAGTTCATATATCCATACAGTTGGTAAATATTTACTTTTAAGTACATTTTAGGCGAAATTCTAATTTTAATGTGTAAAATTTGATCTAGAAATTATTTGATTTTACATGCATGTAGATACAGTGCGATTGATGGAGAAGGAACAAAAATCCAAGGTAATATGGATTTATCTGTTCGGCAACAATACAGTAAAATATTGAGATATTTTTGACAAGTTCAATTTTGGGATCCTTATTTTTATGACAAGTTCAATTAGGTGTATGTATTGTTTGATTTAGGATAATTTGGATTTTACACAAGAATTTACAACTATGAAATTTTTTACATGTAGAACTGAATTGGTTCAGTGGATAAAGAACGTCGGGCTAATACATGAGCATGTGATTGTTACCCGTGTGTCGAGTTTGAGTAAAGTGTCTAATAGAGTTCCTACTATTTACTTTGCATGTGAAAGAAGCGGGGGTTATCAGGGACATCGAAAAGAGAAAAAGACCTGACATGCCAATTCAAAGTAAGAAGTGTCAATGTCCATTCTTATTGCGTGCTAATATGGTGGGCATTGATGAGTGAAATTTAACAGTCATTTGTGGCATGCACAACTATCAAACAGCTAAATATGTCGCGGGCCATTCGGATGACGGGAAGTTACAGAGAAGAGAGATGTAAACCGTGAGAGACTTGTCAAATAGCAAGGTGATGCCAGCTGAAATTTTGAAAGTGCTTAAGGAAAATCAAAACTTTAGTGCAGCCTCAATCAAAGCTATTTATAATGCAAGAAACTGGAAAAAATGGGAAGAATGTTGATATTGTTATAAAGTTGAAGGAGTTAGCCTTACCGGAGAAAATTGTGGGTAATGAGCATGCGAAGGCTGTGGAGGAGAATGATGTGCAGAATGTAGAGAATGTGGAGAATGTAGAGAATGCAGAGAAGGCCGTGGCTAAGAA